>CM074723.1:117953356-119252373 GCA_037306005.1 Rhinophrynus dorsalis | reverse complement strand
ATCAAAATGACCGAGACTCTAATTAGCTCACTTGTGCTTCACCAAGGAGATGCTTGAATCCTGGCCTGTTAGTTGAGCCAGAGGGTGTCGGTTGAGAACCACTCTTCTAGAGCATACAAAATGAGCTGCAAAGAGTAAATAACATTTTTCAATTGTCTGTTGATTTAAATAGGGCTTTTAACCCCTTGAATGCTAGAAAGGTCTGAAACACATTGTGGAGCAGTGTTGAGCAGTGCTGAAAAAAGCCCCACCAACATACTGCGTGTGAGCATTATCAGATTTCAGTGTTACTTTCACTGGATAAGTTATCACACCTTTATTATGGTGTCACGGAGAAGACTATAGGCCAGTCCATGACATGGAGGTGGGGGTGAAAGGGTTACTCAAGACGCCCAACCTACAGCCCCATTCATCACTCTCCCTCACAAGGTACAGAGCACCTACACCTAACCCCAGGAACGGCTCACCCCACCACTCCCAACAATTATGTTGGTAATCCCCTGGACTACAATTATACAGAATCTAATTTAGCTAAAAAGATATACTGTAACCTGGGTAACCTGGTAAAGCCTGCAGTCCCCAAAAGCTATGAGTTTAATCCAGAGCACAAAGACAGAACTGATTATATTATATTTAATCTGAGTAAAATTGTCACATTTTGATGGTAAAAAAAAAATGAGACATACGAAATACAAGTACAAAACAATATTAAAATAAACAAGGAACAACAAAGAAAGTATATACAGTACCAAAGTACAAACAGTTAGTGGGAATCTCCAGATGGCAAAGTCCTTGTGATAAGAAAATTCAAAGTTTTCCATAGCTTCCCACTTTTATAGAAAGGCATCTCTTTGTCTCTACAAGACTGCACATTATGGAGTCACATGGGAGGGAAGTGGGTAGCTCAGGCAGCTTATGGTACCTCAGACCAATGGTTGTACAACGGGGTCTGGCCAGGTTTCTAGGTAACAGTTATGGCAGGATCTGCCTTTAGGGAGACATCTTTAGATATTCTGGGGCACATGAAAAAGGCTTTGTGATCCCTTCCTATTCCATGAAATAGGTTGACTTATGCATTTGCATGAAATATATGTTAAGGCATCTCCCCCCCAGGAAGGAGAAGATGTCGAGATATACAGATCTCTGAGATATGAGAGATATCTAAATTATTACAAATTCACAGCAATGGGTCACCTGGGTAATGGTTTAGAAGGGTATAACGGTTGGCAATTTTCAGGACAGCTGTTAGCTATGAAGATGTTTAAAGGGATAGTAATACTTTAATATTATTAATATTACTGATCCCCATAGTGTAGCTCTTTAGTTGCCCCCAGGTTCATCTCTCAAACCTTTATGGTTTGAGAGAAAACTGTAAGCAAAGTTCCCCCCTCCCTCCCCTTTCTCTGAAGTCAGTGTTGTACTGACTGCAGGGATATCTGGTTTTATTTTCATCAGGCAGCTCTGCAGGAGAGCCACGATCGAGTTAGAAAAAAATAAATGATTTCACTGAAACGGTCTTCTACGTGTGATTGCAAACCAAGCACATGTAGAAGACCGTTTCAGTGAAATAATTCTTTTTCACTAACGCAATCTCGGCTCAGCTGCAGAGCCGCAAGACTGTTGTACAGCAGACTTCCCCTGCAGTCAGTACAAAGCTGACTTCAGGGAACGGGGAGGGAGGGGCGAACTTTGCTTACAGTTTTCTCTCAAACCATAAAGGTTTGACAGATGAATCTGTGGGCAATTGAATTATTTTTTAAAGAGCTACACTATGGGGATTAGTAATATTAAAGTATTACCATCCCTTTAACACTACTTTTTTAGGCGTGGGATGATTCATGGCATGTCTAGGGTACGACAATGTTAAAAATATGTGTGACAGTCCAAACTGTCCTTTTTAACCACTGCTGTACAGGTCAGCCATAATTCCAGAGTACATAAGGATCATCAACTCTGAAGAATGGCATTCCACAAACCCTTACCAACAGTGAACAAGTGACCTCCAAAAAGCCCTGTTCTGTTGACCCAAACCATTAAGCAATGCTTTTATAGCAATCGGTCTCCACCAGAGATGAACTTACCAAAGCATACCACAAGAAATCACACTGGACCCATTAACAAGAATGGTACTGAGTCAGAAAATCTCAGGAAATCTGTGTTCCTCACTTGTTCTGCATATGATATTGCACTGACCAGACTAAAGTCTGCAGGAATGCTAATGAGTGACATGTAAAAGTATGACTGCATGCCAGATACCAGTATAACGCTATAGGAGCTATCATGCAAGGCCGATAAATGGAGGTAGGTAGACATACTTGTTCAACTAGTCATCAAACCATTTATCTGGAGCCTTCCTGGATTTGGCACAGAAGGACACACTGCCATGGCCCTGCACATTCCCCAGAACAATTAACTGCAGGGCCATCTCCCCTCTTGTTATCTCTAGTGCACTCCCTTACCTTGTGACCAGGACATTGGAAATGGTGACTGAGCAGCAGTGGAGGGGCAATTAACCCTTTGAATGCCACAGGGGTGTCCATCGCAATCTGTGTTTCAGTGGTTGCCCGTGGGACAGTAGGACAAGTCTGGGGAGACTAGCAGTGTATGTGTAGTTCTGTGACTACCAGTGAACAATGGAACGAGGTTGGGGTCTCAGATAATTTGCTTAGTTCTATGGCTACCAGAGCACAGTGGAACAAGGCTGGAGTGCCAGGCAATGTATGTGTGGTTCTGTGACTACCGGTGAGGCATGGCTGGGATTTTAGACAGTGTATGTGTAGTTTATTGCTTACCAGTAGACACTGAAAATGTCTGGGGTGTATGTGCGGTTTTGGGTCTTCTATTAGATGGTAGACCAAGGCTGTGGTGTCATACAGTGTATATGTGGTTCTCTTGACTACCGTTAGGACAGTTCAACAAGAGTGGGATGTCAATGTATGTATGGTTCTTGGGTGTCAGACAATGTATGTGTGGTTCTGTAACTATCACTGGACAGTGGAACAAGGCTGGGGTGTCAAATAATGCACACATTATTTTCTGCCTACCAGTGGACATTGGAACAATACTGGGATGTCAGGCAGTGTATGTGTACTCCTGTGGCTACCACTGAACACTGGAACAAGGCTGGGGTATCAGTGTATGTGTGTTTTAGTGACTACCAGTGGACAATGGTACAAAGCTGGTGAGTGAAACAGTGTATGTGTTGTTCTGTGACTACTAGTGGATTGTAGAACAAGACTGGATTGTCAGACAACATATGTGTGGTTCTGTGGATACCAGTGGCCAGTGGAATAAGGCAGAGGTATCAGACACGTATGTGTAAACTACCAGTAAGCATTAGAACAAGGCTGGGGTGTTACACAACATATATGTGCTTCTGTGGCTACTAGAGCACAATGAAACAAGGCTGGGTTGTAGGGCATTACATGTGTGATTCTTTCTGTGACAGTGGAACAAGGCTGTGGTTCCAGCAATTGTATTGTGTTTCTTTGAATTGGACAGTGGTACAAGGCTAGTGTGTGAGACAGTGTAGCTGTGGTGCTGTGACTGCCAGCTGATGGTGGAACAATGCTGGTATATCAATGTATTTGTGGTTCTGTGATTAATAGTGGACATTGGCTCAAGACAAGGGGTGGGAGAAAAGTGAGAAAAATCTCCTGCGTGACTTTTCACAAAAAACGGACAATTTTTATCCTTTTCGTGAGTTTTCTCCTTTTCTCCAATGTAAAATGTTTCTCCTTTTTGCCTAATTCAGCAAATTATTTGCCTGTTCTAACACATTTTTCTACTATTCAACACATTGTTCTCCTATGTTTACCCCTTAAGGACCAGGAAAATCTGAGGTTGTTTTCCCTTAAGGACCGGAGCAATTCTGACTTTTTTGACTATGTCTTTGTTCAACAGTGTTTTCCCTCTTAGGCTTTTATTCCACCCCCATAAATTATATCCTGTTTTTTTAAGCACAAATAGGGCTTTCATTTGATACCCTACTTATATGGATAACCCACCATTTACTTTATTAAAATTAAAAAAAAAGGTAAAAAAAAGTAAAAAAAAAAACAATTTTGTTTTTTCTCTTGGGGTTAATTGGGCACAAAGGGTTACATTTTTATGGCAACTGCATGAAAGGTATGACCGGTCAGTCATACCTACAAAATGTGCAGTTTAAAGTGGCCACTGTCCCCCTCTTGGTTGAAAATCCCCATGTCCCTTTTTCCCACCCTATTTTGTCACTTTTTTATCCCTGACATTTGGTGGTGTGTGTAAGTGTATTACATAGCTTCACAACAATCATACTTCTAAAATTGTTTAATAAGATTATTTAAAAATATATATATATATATATCTTTTTGTAAAAAAAAAAAAAAGTATCACTGCAGGTCAGAAATTGACCTTAATTTAGCAAGCCTCTGGCACCAGCAGTGAAGGGGTTAATACCCCCAGCTGCTGTATTCTAATTTGATAGCTTTGATAGCAAGGGAGATAAAGGTAGAAGAGACACGAAGAGACAGCATGCTTTGCGTGCTGCCTCTGCCTCTCACTATGTCGGTACATGTGATTGCTGCTATGGCGATTGCATGAACCAGCACAAGCAAGAAGGGCTGAGACTGAATGCCCCGGTCTCGGAGTGCTCAGTCTCAGCCTGGAATTAATGATAGCAGCATGCACGGAGGCACGCTGCTATCATTTAAGCCATGACGGTCCTGGTCCGTCATGGGTCCTCAAGGGGATAACAACCCATGACGGTCCAGGACCATCATGGGTCCTTAAGGGGTTAATATGGTGCAACATTTGCCAGCACAATATTACTTCTTCTGAGGGCTGTAATGGAGAAATAAGTAGCTGGAAATTGTGAGTCCTACAGCAACATATACCTTGAAAAATGTGTTAGAATGCAGTGTGCATTTGTCCTTTGCCCACAATACTTAATCTCTGCTTAAGTGACACTGGCACATATTCATGATATCAAGTGATTAAAAAAAAATAAAGTACAACCTACAATGTGGCAGATGTGTATGGTAGTGATGGTGGCGGACTGGCGTGGTGTGATTGGTGGGACCTTGACAAACTACACTCACCCCTGGAGGAGAGGTATCATCATCTTTTATTGCACATGCTGCAGCAACCAGCATCCATTGCTGCAGTCAGTTTTTGTATTACCACTTTATCCCCATATTCTTGCACTGCTCCACCTTTCCCCCTACCGCTTGTGCATTTTCTAGACATTACTCAATTACTGTGTCTTTTTTTACTCTCTACAGTACTCAGCTGTACTGCCTCAGTCACAGAGCTCACATCAGACTCCCAGTCAGCTCTCTAATATATTTATTTGTTTAATTATTTATGTTTTTTTTTTAAGTTGCCCACCCTATCTTCCCCAGCACAGAGGCAATAAAAGCAAAATCAGCAAGCAATTTGGACCCCAGCTGCCTGTGTCTAGGCAGTCAGTCACACCAACTTTTGGGGTATTTTGGGTCAACCTCCTTTCACCCTTCTTCTCCCCCAGAGTACTCCCAGACTCCCCTAATACATAAAACAAATGTCCTACCTAAATGACTCTCTAAGCTATGCTTCAATTCCCTTTTTTTTTTTTGCCTGGCTGTAGAAAAGTAGAAAAACATTCGTGATGTGGAGAAAAATGTTCTTCCTATTGATTTCAATGCAATGAGCTAGACGAAAAAAGCAGGAAAATTGCACTTTTCACAGGAAATTTTTCGCCAAGTGGAAAATGCCATGTTTTTCGCCCACCCTACTCAAGACTACGTGTCATACAGTGTGTGTGCTTCTATAAATACCAGTGAACAGTGGAATTGTTGGCTGGGATGAGTGGCACTGTGACCACTAGTGGGACAATGGAACAGGGCTGGGGTGTCAGTGTGTCAGTGGATTGTCATTTGTGGTTGTGCGGCTAGCAGAGGGACACTGACATAATTCTGGGGTGTTAGCTTATGCATGGTTCTATCAGGTAATGCATATGATTACAAATGGTCAGGGGAAAAAAGCTGGGGTGGGTGTCAGCTTATTTGTGGTTCAGCTGTTGTGCTGTAACGCTCATCATCCTTTGACCAGTATTAGTCAGCGGAGGGTGATGGGAGATGTAGGGGCAGAAGAGAAGGTTCTCTCTCCCTCTCTCTCTCTCTCTGTCTCTCTCTCACTATCTATCACAGATTTTTGCCAGGCCCATTTCTGTTAGTAAAATATAAATATATTTACCAGATGCTGCTTGAAGAACTTGTACTTAAGTAATGCTCTCTGTTGAACAAATTAAGAGCTACTTATTCCTGATGATTTGTTTCCCCTTTCAGACCTAAATATTTTTGTTTGATTCATGTTGTACATATTAATTCATATATTAACACTAACCTTGTAGATGTATTTTGTTTCATTGTCAGAATGAGTAACGCAAGCATAAGTAAAAGCAGAGGCAGCAAGCTTTATTGCTCTCTTTCACACAGAAAAAGCTTAGCAATGTCTCTGCGATTTCACAGCATTCTTCGGTGAGTTACAATATATACAGGCATACATCTAAAAAGAAAACAATGAAGCATGTCATATTTACAACTGAACAAAATAGCTAGTTCTTGAATGGACCCAGGAAGTTTTGATTTTTATCTCTGTGATTTATTTCTTATGTAAAGATTTAAAATATCCAAGTACACCTGAAAGCATTTAAAATGCCTTGATGAGAAACATATGCCAGTGCATATTGTATTCCCAGCAGCACATGTTTCACAACAGTGACTAAGTACCAGTATGTAAGTTTAACCTTCCTTAAATGAGGTGAATTCATTTTACCAACAGTGTACACAGGATGCTATGGCTTATTTTCTGTTGTTTTCAAATCAAATGTTCCTTTTCTGCAAGCCAGGGAAAGACTGGCACATTTTTATGAAATAAAATACAGAAGGAACATAAAACTTAGTTTAAAACATACAGGGAGCTCATAAAACATTAAAAAAGAAATGTAGTCCACATGGGCATACAGATGACCCCCCACCCTCACACACACACACACACACACACACCAATCTACCGTCCCAGAATTCATCTCGCAAAAAAAAGCCAGATCGGGTGGTCGTTAAGGGGTTAAACGGAGCTTTTAACCCTTTGAATGTTAGTAATCTTTGGGAACTTTTGTTAGTGTCCTATAGTTCAATTGTTCATTCTTTGTGCACATGGACCTAATAGGAATAATATGATCTAAATACAATACAGTCAAAATCATTTATTTCAGAAGGAACTGAATCTTTCTAAAAAAAAATGCAAAAAAAAAAAAAAAACAACTTCTTTTTTGTCAGTCTGAGGCTGTCTTCTAAAGTTGCATATAGCTCAAAATTTTGCTAACAACGCAGAATAATTGCCAAACCTCTCCTGCAGATTTCTGGCCAGAGTAGTTGTCTTTCAAATCTGCATTGAGAACAAACATGTTTGCTGTGTAACTGCTAGCAGACCATGATTTCATTATAGTTACTTCATCAGTGAAGGAGAAATGCGTGGTCAGGAAAATATCAAACCATAAACAGACTCCTTTTCATTAACCCCTTAAGGACCAGAAGGGTATGCAACGCATTGCTTTGCAATGGGTTGTATGCCCCCTGGTCCTCAAAGGGTTAATGAGTATTAATGGTTAGTATATTTTATTACTTACTGAAGGAAATCTTTTTTTTGTTTGGGGAAGGGACAAATAAATCAACCAACTTCTGTTATTTCAGCACCTGCTAAGAATTTGTTACTTTATTGCTTTGTGGTCCAGAGGGCTGTGCAACGCATTTTATTGTTTCGGGCAGACATTTTTTATGTGGTACACTACAGGTATATATAAAGAGGCTGATGGGGCAAAGCTTTAGCAACACAGAGAACAAATAAAACAGTTCTAGAAAGGACTCCAACAAGTGGCTTTGAAATGAGTTGGGAAAGCTCTCATGCATTCAAAGGGGTAAATACCCATTTAACACTTTGAATACCAGAGCCCTTTGGCATTCAAAGGGTTAAATCAATTAACATTTGGGAATGTTTATTTGTCCCCATGGTGAATTATGCCAATTCTCAGAAGAAAGTGGGACTTGGAAGTATTTATTTCTGACTTAAAGGTAGGCAGGCAAGGTAACAAAGCAGTGGGGAATGCAAGCAGGGTGCAAGGTTGTATAGCTAGGGGCATTAGTAGCAGAAAGAGGGAAGTGGTCATCCCACTCTACAGATCTCTAGTTAGACCTAGAGTATTGTGTACAGTACTGAAATCCCCATCTCCAGAAAGATATAGGTACTCAAGATAGATTTCAGAGAACGGCTACTAAAATGGTGAATGGTTTACAGGAAAAGAAATATCAGGAGAGACTAAAGGATCTGGACATGTTTAGCTTGGAAGAGAGATGAGACAGGAGGGGGATACTTAGATTGAAAGCTCTACAGGGCAGAGGCCTCCGATCCTAATGTATGCTCACCTGGTGTTCCCCTTATGATTATATACATAACCATTAATTATTGCACTTATTTTACCCCTTCTATACAAAATATAAAATGTAAACTGCTAATTGCACCTGTTGGTGCTATATAAGTAAAAATATACATACATAAATGATAGAAACATTCAAATACATTAAAGGGATAGTAATGTTTCATAATAAAAGCAGCTCTAATTAATCTTCATAGTATTTGGGCCTTGGAGAGTGTTAATTGAATGATAAAGTATCCTCCTCCCATCCCTTTTACTGATGTAACACTGCTCAGCTTAGAGCAGCAGGGAGTGTCCAGGTAGATTGCAGAGAGCAACAATCTTCAATTAAGATAATGGAAAAAGCTGAAAAACCTGTTAAGGGGGGCAGGGTTTCATTGTTCTCACAGTAAGAATATTGACCCTTGATGTGAGCTGTCTGGTCTATGGACTGGATTACACATCTGATGAGTGGGGGCTTACACTAGGTAAAAGGGGCAGGAGGGGGACACTTTATCATTCAATTACTCTTGAACTACAATGCTCACAGTAATGAAATAACACACTCTATGGCTCAAATACTATGAAGATTAATTGGAGCTGCTGTTTTTGTGAAACATTACTATCACTTTAAGGGATTCAACACAGTGCAGGAGGGAAGTACATCTCAAAGAAGTAAAAATGTGAGGACAAGGGGCCATTGTCTAAAACAGAGGTTTAGACATAATGTAAGAACATTTTACTTCACTGAGATGGTTTTTAATCATGTACGGGATAGGAATAAGGCTGTATTGAACATAAGACAAGACCAATAACCAAATATGGTGTCAGGTTTTTACAGTATGACAAATGGGCAGACTAGGGACTAGATTCTATTACTGGTGCTAATTTTATCACTGCTTTTATCTCATTTTCCCCATAGACTTCAATAGGAAAATGTTTGCTAAAACGGGAGTTAACATTTTGCACCGGTAATAGAATCTGGCCCTAGATGAGCCGAATGGTTCTTATCTCCATAAAATTCTATGTTTCTATGATTGTGGTGCTGAAGTCAGACTTCAGGGTTTTTGAACTGCTGGCAATGAGTAATGATGGACATACTTTACTGATCACCATCAGTTCAACAACCATACAATCTTATTATTAAATTCAACTTCCCTCCCTTGCATACGTAATTCTTAGTACATATAGCAATGTGACTCGCCATTGCCAAGGTGATGCGTTTGCCACACATCTCCAGACAACCATCACCATAGCATATGTAAAAAAAAAACAAAGAGCGCCTAATCGTGCAGTACAGTTCAGTACGTCCTCAGTTAACTGTTGGCAAACCAGCCTGATGACTCTGGGAGAAGAGCAAGAGCAGCTTCTTCGGACCATAAAACATCACAGGCCACCAGTCACAGCCAGGTATGAGCCCCCAGGCCTCTGCCTACAGCTGCTGCTACCATAGCATCACTTCTTAGTGTATCTCCCCCTCTGTAAACTGTTGGTGGCTTTTCTACATTGTTTCATAGTCTTTTTTACATTGTTGTACTGTCTGCTTTCACAGTCCCAGGCAGAATGCTGTCTGAAAAAAATGTAGATATCTCCCTGTCAGGACAATATAAGTGTAAAAAACAGGTGAAAATTAAAAAAAGAACCATATAGGCAATATTCTTCACATATTTTGCATTTGCAGAATACAAGTTAAAATAAAGGGTTGCTAATTATTTAACCCTTTGAGTGCCAGAGGGGTAGGCAACGCATTGCACTGCAATGCGTTGCCTACCCCTCTGGCACTCAAAGGGTTAAGATTTAGAAGGAGGACAAATAAACATTTCCCAATTTCCTATTGATTTAAATGGGGCTTTTAACTACTTGAATGTTAGAAAGGTCACAACACATTGCACAAATCATGTCCCCAGTTCAATGATCCTTAGCATTTAATAAAATACAACCCTTATTTAAATCAATAAAAACTTCCCCCCATTATGGTGCACTTGGTTTCTTCATTAAGCTTAAGAAGTACAATTCTAGAGCAAGCCAACTGCCCCATGGGGACATATGAACATCCCCCAAATTCCTGCTGATTTAAATGGGGCTTTTAACCACTTGAATGTTAGAGACGTTTCCAGTGCACTGCTTCGCAACACATTAGAGCTTTCCAGCACTCATGGGGTTAAAGCCCATTAAATCAATGATAATGTCAGTTTCTCCCCTATTGCACATCTTTTCCGTGCTGAATACACCCACAGGGTGTAGAGTAATTCTGGGGCAAACCAACTGCACCATAGGGTGATTGATTTCAATAAGGCTTCTAACCCATTGAAAGCTAGAGAGATCTCCAATCTTTTCTTTTGTAATGCATGAGAGATCACGTTAGCAGATAAGGGGTTAAAAGCCTCAGTTAAGTCAATGAGAAGTTTTCTTTGTCTCCTTCCCTAGGGTGCTGTTGGTTTGTTCCAGAATCACTACACTTTTCTTTTATTCATAAGGTCATAGAGTCTAATAGTACTGCAGAAGGAAAGAAATAATCACCTCAGTAAGAGACATCTATTCAGTGAGGGTCTTAAGAATAAAAACAAGTAGATCTACCTGGGGCACAAATATATTAACTTAAAGGAGCAGTAACCTTTTTTATGAAAAAATATATATTGTAGGGATTTTCCTATTGAGTAAAATAAGGGTACTCCCACTGCCGAGAGATTTATATTTCCAGAGTTATTACAGTTTAAACCCATGTTTTTTTTACATTAGCAGTGCCCTCTAGTGGTCAAATTCTAATTAGATTTCCTGTTACATTCTAATGGAGAGGAAAGTCAGAAAAGTCAGAGACATACAGTTCTCCATAGAATGTGATAGTAACTTTCTGTCACTTCCTGTCAGATAGAACTTCCAGGAAGTAAACACAGTAAATTCACTTCATGATTATTTAAACTGCTATAAATTTTGAATAAAACATCTGACAGCGATGAGAGTGAACTTGTTTTGTTCAGCAGGAAATGCTCTGTAAAGTATGTGTTTTCATAAAAAAAAGTTTACTCTTCTTTAAACTGACTGCTGCACTGAATGACTGATACTTTTCCATGTATTCAGATGTTCATTTTTTTATTTTTGTAGATATAGACTGTACTTTTTTTATATAATTTTCCTTCATGTTATTACATCTATTCCATCTATACTGATATTTCTTTAACCCTTTAAGGACCAGAGTGGTATAGAGTAACATAGTAACATAGTAAATTAGGTTGAAAAAAGACACAAGTCCATCAAGTTCAACCTTCGCCTCATACCTCAGTAACTGAGAATTTTATAGCTTTCCTGCTACCAATTAAATTAGTCTTTATCAGACCTTCCTGATCAGCCTACTGATAAACAGTATAACTCTGTATGTTCCCTTTTGAAAGAAATGTATCTAATCTTATCTTAAATGTATCCATTGTATCTGCCATAACTACCTCCCTGGGCAATGAATTCCACAATTTGACAGACCTTACCGTAAAAAAACACTTCTGTTTTAGTTCCCTTCTTAAATAGAGGCACTATGTTAGCTCTTCGCTAAATCCTGTGGCACTGAGCCTGTGGTAATAGAATCTTTAAAGAGTAAATATAGGGGTTTTGCTAACACTGCACTGAGTTCCTGAAGAACCCTTGGATGTATACCATCAGGACCCGGTGCTTTGTCGGTCTTAATTTTGTTCAGTCTTCCCATGACATCTCCTTGAGTTAACCCAATATCTATTAATTGTATTGTTTTATTTGTTACTTGCGGAGGCTCTTCTACCATTCCTTGCTCCCTTGTATATACTGATGCAAAGAAAGTGTTTAAAACATCTGCCTTTTCTTTATCCTCACTAACCAACTCACCCATCTCATTTTTGAATGGTCCAATGCACTCCCTCTTAAGTTTTTTGCTATTTATATATTTAAAAAACTTTTTTGGATTAGTCTTGCTTTCCCTTGCAATTCGAGTTTCATTATCTATTTTTGCTACCCTAATTGCCTTTTTGCAAGCTTTGTTGCACTCCCTGTATTTTAAGAAAGATTGTTCAGTTCCTTCTGACTTAAATAATTTGAATGCTTTTTTTTCCTTGCCATTTCCTTCTTTACATGTGCAGTTAACCACATTGGCTGTGACTTACTTCTTTTGCACTTGTTCCCCATTGGTATATACTGTTGGGTACATTTCTGCAACCTAAATTTGAATTCTGACCATTTTTCCTCAGTAGTTTTGCCTTTAAATAAAATATCCCAGTCTATGTGTTGCATTGAGGCCCTTAACAATTTCATTGTAAAGCATTTGGACACCTCTCTGGGCCTGAAAGGTTTAAATAAACATTAACACCTCCTAATGTGACACAGATACACACACAAATATGGCTCATGCTGGCAGAACTGCTGGTCTCCAAACTCGCCCACTCCTTCAGTGTGAGAAAAAAGAGGGAAGTGCTACTGAGGGATTTAAGGCCCTTATCCATTGCTCTTACATCTCAATACCCTTGTTCATTGGTGAAGACCTTGGGTGGAATGCAAGAAATGTGCGCAATCGCTATTTACTGTGTACTTTTGATGGCAAGATGATTAGCACCCAAATGTTACTGAATTGCACGTGTTTTTTACTCAATTAACGAATGTTTGATAATTTTTTAGCAAATGCGTTTAAAAAAGTGGGTGTGTCTAAACGTCTGCTGTTTTGTGAGAGGATTAGCTATTGCACCTAATTCAGCAAAGCAATTACCACACATTTTCATACGTCTGGTTAACTTTGGCATTGATTTATAAGCAGTTGCTGTTAATTTAGGAACATGTGCTATTCAGTATCAAGGCGTTGATGGGTTTCTTGCATCAAAACGTGTATGATCAAAAATAGTACATAAATGAATGTCTTTTATAAAATAACAAATGCACAATTTTCTTGCATTCCCCACCTTATATCTTGGGATTGGTTTATTAAAACTCTCATTCCACTCATATATAGGGTTTTTAAATAGGCAACTCCTACTCATTAGCTTTTATCTCCACATAAGAAGAGTAATATTGTGTTTTTTAATGTTTAAATATAGTTGCATCACTGCTGTTTCATTGTAAATGCTATAGGGTCATGGCCTTTTGGTGGTCAGGTTAGCAGCAGGGCTATTATATGTTCCAGGTGGGGAAGCATGTGGAAAACGTGATTTCCTCCTTGCTTTCTGCCCTATGGTCCCTTTCACTTTGTAGTTGTAGCTTACCAAGCTGAGCTGCTATGTTCCCTCCTATATGGCAAGAACAATTGTAGATCACATTAGATTATTTCTTGAACTCGCACACTAGATCCAGGATTTGATACAAAGAAATCATGATAGCCATTGTTAATGCTGATTTGGTAAATGAAGCAGAATAAAAACATGAGCCAAGTTGACAAAAATACACAGAAAAAAGTAGCTGTTGAGCTGTTTGAACAACATGTGTATTTAATTGTGAAAGGCATTTATTGCAGACATGTTCCAAGTTATTTATGCCTCTGATGAAGTGACATTTGGGTCAGGAAAAGCGTTAGGAGCTTAGGGAGCCCCATCAGTATGTTTTTTATTGTTGATTGGATGATTACTCTTTAATTACCTGCACTGGTATCCTATTGAAATATGTGGCACTGTGTCAATGTGGCATTAGCGCAAGGCACATATTAACCCTTGGAGTGCCTTGTTTAACCCCTTGATCTTTACCTCCGTGTATTCTTCAGTTGCCCTGGTCATGCTTGTACATTCCACCTAGTATCTCTTAAGGACAGTTGAGTATAATGACACAGAGTTAAAGATGAAGGGATTAAACAAGGCACTCCAAGGGTTAATGGGTTCCTGGAGCAAATGCCGCATTGACACATCACCCACATGGCGACCTTTAAGTGGGAGACATTCTTATGTCACTGCATCTTAAGCTGGCAACATTCGGATGTCGCCCTTTTGATGCCGGTGACATTCTGAAGTCAGTCTTTTGAGGATCGCCATGTAAGCGATGATATTTCAGTAGTAAACCACCAGAGCTCCACTTGCCATTGCCCCTTGCATGAGTTTACTGGAAGAGCTGATCAAGGCCACTGCTCAAGAGCTGTGTGCAACCATGTTTTGCTATCTTGTATTTTTAGGTTTTAGGGCTGTTTGTTAAAAATAAAAACTGTATAATTGTGGGGCAAACAAAATGCACTGTAGGAAACAAATAAAAATTGATTAGCAGAATAAAAACAAGAGCCAAGCTGACAAAAAATACACAGAAAAAAGTAGCTATTCAGGATTACATGTTTGAACAACATGTGTATTTAATTGTGAAAGGTATTTATTGCAGGCATGTTCCAAGTTATTTATGCCTCTGATGAAGTGACATTTGAGTCAGGAAAAGCGTTAGGAGCTTAGAAACTCCAATCACTATGTTTTTAATTGTTGATTGGATGCTTACACTTTAACTACCTGCACTGGTATCCTATTGAAATATGTGGGCACTGTGTCAATGTGGCATTAGCTCCAGGCACATATTAACCCTTGGAGTGCCTTGTTTAACCCCTTGATCTTTACCTCCTTGTATTCTTCAGTTGTCCTTCTCATGTTCGTACATTCCGCCTAGTATCTCGTAGTAGCTGGTGTTCCCGAGCGGGGGAGATTTGCCTGTCATTTTGGAACTGGACTGCCCTTTTGTGCGGGATTAGTCTAATATGTACATGGAAATTTCTTCTCTGTAATCGCACTAGAGAGCTAAAACGTGATGCTTCTGAGCGGTGACTAGCCGTAGGACAGGCCATTGCGCTGTTTGTCTGTTCTCAGAAGCCTCTCACATTTTGTATGTCGTATATGAATACTCTTAGGGAGTCTACCTAAGAGTGAAGCGTAATCCAGACGTGGACCCCTTGCTCTCAGTGCCTAGGGAATCCAGCTGCACCCTCCTGATGAGGCCCAACAAGGCCGAAACGTATGTCGGGGGTTAGCTGGTGTTCCCGTGTGGGGGAGATTTGCCTGTCATTTTGGAACTGGACTGCCCTTTTGTGCGGGATTAGTCTAATATGTACATGGAAATTTCTTCTCTGCAATGACACTAGAGAGCTAAAACGTGATGCTTCTGAGCTGTGACTAGCCGTAGGACAGGCCATTGTGCTGTTTGTCTGTTCTCAGAAGCCTCTCACATTTTGTATGTCGTATATGAATACTCTTAGGGGGTCTCCCTAAGAGTGAAGGGTAATCCAGAAGTGGACCCCTTGCTCTCAGTGCCTAGGGAATCCAGCTGCACCCTCCTGACGAGGCCCAACAAGGCTGAAACGTACGTCGGGGGTTAGCTGGTGTTCCCGTGCGGGGGAGATTTGCCTGTCATTTTGGAACTGGACTGCCCTTTTGGGCGGGATTAGTCTAATATGTACATGGAAATTTCATCTCTGCAATGGCATTAGAGAGCTAAAAAGTGATGCTTCTGAGCGGTGACTAGCCGTAGGACAGGCCATTGTGCTGTTTGTCTGTTCTCAGAAGCCTCTTACATTTTGTATGTCGTATCTGAATACTCTTAGGGGGTCTCCCTAAGAGTGAAGGGTAATCCAGATGTGGACCCCTTGCTGTCAGTGCCTAGGGAATCCAGCTGCACCCTCCTGATGGGGCCCAACAAGGCCGAAACGTACGTTGGGGGTTAGCTGGTGCCCCCGTGCGGGGGAGATTTGCCTGTCATTTTTGAACTGGACTGCCCTTTTGGGTGGGATTAGTCTAATATGTACATGGAAATTTCTTCTCTGCAATGGCACAAGAGAGCTAAAACGTGGTGGTTCTGAGCAGTGACTAGCCGTAGGACAGGCCATTGTGCTGTTTGTCTGTTCTCAGAAGCCTCTCACATTTTGTATGTAGTATCTCGTAAGGGCAGTTGAGTATAATGACACGGAGGTAAAGATCAAGGAGTTAAACAAGGCACTCCAAGGGTTAATATGTGCCTGGAGTAAATGTAACATAGTAACATAGTGGCATAGCTGATGAGGCTGAAAAAAGACATGCGTCCATCAAGTCCAGCCCATGCCAAAAACACCCCTGTTGATTCAGAGGAAGGCAAAAAAAAGCCCTCTGGAGCCATTTCCAATCTAGCCCCAAGTGGAAAAAAAAAAGTCAGATAGTTCCCCGGATCAATATCCTATCTCCTTTGAAGCCATCTGTCATAATTTTCAGTATTGTTCTGTGCTAGATAGGCATCCATTGTTTTTTTTAAATCAGTTGCATTATCTGCAAGCACAACATCCTGAGGCAAATTATTCCATAGCTTTTCCACCCTTGCTGTAAGGTATCCCTGCCTTTATTTTAATCGAAAGCGCCTTTCCTCTAGTCTTAATGGATGCCGAATTGACACAGCACCCACATGGCAACCTTTAAGTAGGCAACATTCTTATGTCGCCCTTTTGATGCCAGCAACATTCTGATGTTGCCCTTTTTAGGATCGCCATGTAGGCGATGATATTTCAGTAGTAAACCACCAGAGCGCCACTTGCCATTGCCCCTTGCATGAGTTTGCTAGAAGAGCTGATCAAGGCCACTGCTCAAGAGCTATGTGCGTCCATGTTTACTATTTTGTATTTTGCATAGGTTTACATAAGTAAAATGTGTTTAGGGCTGTGCATTAAAAATGAAAGGGGTATAATTGTGGGGCAAACAAAGTGCACTGTAGGAAACAAATAAAAGTGTATTTATATGAGGATTTTGAAGGGATCCTAAGCTTAGCCTGACCCTGACAGCTGAGCAACTCCACGGGCTGTTGTGAAAAATGAAGAAAATTACATCCAAAACAGGCTGAATCTCATGAACTGCAAGTCTTTATTAGCTCCAACAGTGTAAAAGGGACATCAGAGCCTATTACAACACATTATTCTCCTATTCTAACACATTTTCTCATATTCTAACACATTATTCTCCTATTCTAACACATTTTCTCCTATTCCAACACGTTTTTCTCCTATTTTAACACATTTTTCTCCTATGCCAACACATTTTTCTCCTATGTTTCCTATGTCACAACATTTCTCAGCACAATATTACTTCTTGTGAGGACTGAAATGAAGAAATAAGAAACTAAAAGTTAAAGCTGTGAGTTCTACAGTAACATATACCTTGAAAAATGTGTCAGCATGCAGAGTGCATTTGTCCTTTGCCCACAACACTAACTTCCTGCTTAAGTGACACTGGCACGTACTCATGATATCAAGTGATAAAAAAATAAAGTACAACCTACAATGTGGCAGATGTGTATGGTAGTGGTGGGGGAGGACTGGCATGGTGTGATTGGTGGGACCTTGACAAACTGCATCCACCCTGGGAAGAGAGGGATCATCATCATCATTTATTGCACATGCTGCAGCAACCATTGCTGCAGTCAGTTTTTGAACTCCATATCCAATGTCATATAATATAATATAAAATGCTTCTATGTTTTATCACCAATTTATCAAAAACCTTTCACACAGGATCAATAATTGTATAGTGAGATCCTCTTAAAAGATGTTACTATGGCTCGGTGGGGGAGATATAAATCCAGGGCGGCCATCTTTCTTTTCACCACATTTCCACAGAGCATTCTCTTCCACTCTCAATTATTACCTCTTTTGTAGCCAGATACCCCATATTTTTTCATATTTAGTTCTCAAAGCTTCATTTCTGCCATAAAAACTTCTTTCTGACTCACATTGATGGTTTATCTGGGTTTTAATTTCTGTCCATGTAGGAACTTCCTCCCTCTTCCAATATCGTGCAATACAAAGTTTAAAAACTGATAATATGTTAATACACAAATAAGCATTAACTTTATCAGAAGCAGGAACAAAAATATCTGAGGGGTCAGATAAAACTCTAAAAAATTCCTCTATTATAACCTTGAGACCAGATAATTTGGTACATTCCCACCACACATGTATCTGTGTCCCTCTCCCTTCCAAACATCTCCAACATCGATTTAACATGCCAGGTTGAAACTTACACAAGAGTGCAGGCACACAATACCACCTATGGGATAATTTATAATATTGTTCCTGCAGATTTATACAATGAACCGCAGCACTCATTACCCTCCATGCATCAAACAATACTTGCAATGGAAAAAAGGATTCTAATTCTTCTTTTCATTTTGAAAAGGCAAGAGGCTTATCGAGAACTCTCAGTTTTCTAAAGTATCTTTTATTATTGAAATCAATTTAGAACCATTAGAAATTTTAACAAGACTCAACCCTATATCTGAATTCTGAATAAACTGTGATACAATAAAGTCCTTCAACCTGACATAATTAAAAAACTCACTCAAAGAGAGATTAAATTTATTTTGTAGATCAGGAAAAGAAATCATCCTGTCCTCGTCAAAAAGGTCTGAGATTGTTTTAAGACCTGTTGTCTGACAATGTCTCAAATTCAGATTCTCAACATAATAGGATGCTAATATAATAGGACTGCAGCGATTCATATAACTCATCCCTGATGTTTGCGTCTTTTTCCTAAACGTATAAATCCATCTCATTAAACCCTCAATAATCTTATTAGATATTTTTAATCTTCTAAAATGGGGAGGGTCTACCCAGAAAAAAAGAAATTGGTCTAATCCTTTATATTTATATAATTCTATATTATACCAGCCCAACTTTTTCCTCCTTTTTACATCCCACATACAAAAATGTGCAAGCATACAAGCCTCATGTAGTTTAAATGTCTGGGTAACCCACCCCATCCTGTTTTATATCCCGTCTCAGAGTTTCCCTAGGAACCCTTGGTCTCTTTGCTTCCCATGCATACCTAGATAGCACCTTCTCTATTTCCCTCAGAATTACCAGGGGAACCGGAACCGGGATAGCTCTAAATAAGTACAGGACCTTAGGTGTTAAATAAGACTTCACTACATTTACCTGACCCATCCATGATATTTCTAACCCTTTCCATCTATAGGTCAGCTCTTTCAGACTTTTTATTAAGTCAGAATAATTCAATATCAATGTATGCAAAAGATCACTACCAACCGAAATGCCCAAATAGGCAATTAGGTCGTTCTTCCAATCCAGATGAGTCTGCCTCTCAATATGCGAAGTTGCAGATATGAAATATAAAATGATATTATCTGAGTTTTCATTAAATTGAGTCTGTAATTTGAATATTCTCCATACCTATCTACCACCTCCAGCACATGGACAAACAAGACCTCTAGAGAGGACAGAGCCAGTAGGATATCATTTGTGTACATCGATACCAAATGTTCCTGAGGTCCTATAACTATTCCTGTAATTTCATCAGAGTTTCTAAACATCGCAGCTAAAGATTCCTTGGATAAAGCATATAGCAAGGGGGCTAAAGGGCATACCTGTTGAGTACCATTTCGTATATCAAATGTAGATGAATTCATAAAAGGACCTGTGATCTTTTTCAGGGGACCAGAATATAATGCCATGGTAAAATATGCAAACCTACTTATCAAGCCTAACACCCGTAGAGTCTCTGCTAAAAATCTACAATTCATTCTGTCAAACACCATTTCTGCGTCTAAGGCCATACAGACAGATGGAATTTTTTTCTGGTGAATGTCATCTATAATGTTTTTTCCTGACCTCCCCACCATTGATCCAACTTGATCTGGATGAATTAAGTCTAATTTAACTTTTCTAAGCCTCTGCTCTAAGATCTTAGAGAATATTTTTATATCCAAATTAATTAAAAAATGGGCCTATAATTTGAAACGATAGTCGGGTCCTTTCCTGGTTTCAATATTGGTGATATGGTAGCCTCTAACATTTCTACTGGGAATCTTTAACATCCTCCCATTATACTATTTCCAAAAGTGGTATCACCAAGGGTTCTATTAATACTGAAGTACAGTAGTCTGGGCCCAGTGCTTTCCCCTTAGGTAAATCATCTATTACCACTTTGATCTCAGTAGAAGATATTAGCCAATTTATTATGTTTAACTTCTCCTGGGAGAGTGTTGGTAACTTCAGGCTCTTTAAAAAATTCTCCAATCTCTAGATCGGTTTTCTGTGACTTAGGCAGGTTATACAAGGAAACATAATAAGTTCTAAACAACTTCCCAATCTGGAGAGGAGATAAACACATTTTACCCTCAAAGTTTATGTGCTTTATTCTGTTTTTCTGACTTTGAAATTTTAATTTTCTCAAGATAAGCTTCCCTGGTCTATTACTCAAGTAGTACCAGTTTAGCTTCAATCTATCTAAAATTATTTTTGTCTTATCTCTTAATTTACATTTAATTTCCTCCTGAATCTCCATAATTTCCCCAATCAATAAAGGAGTAGAATTTATTTTATTTCTCCTTTCTTTTTTTTGCCAGAATAATGTATAAATCTTCCATTAATTTCCCCTGTTTTTTCCTATAAGCCCTTTGCCTTATCAAATATCCTCTTAAGTAACTGTTCATAGCACACCACAAAGCCTGAAACAGCATTATTATCATTTTCTAACAAAAAGGTTTCAGCCTCTTTAACCAATTCAAATTTACTGTTATCCGAAAACAACAATTTTTCATTTAACTTCCAATTGGAAAGGATGATATATTTCAGATTATCTCTAATAGTCATTAAGACTGGAGCATGATCTGACCAACTTCTGTTACCATATGTGAACTTATACAAGACTCCAGATACATTGCTTTCATCAGGAAAAATCTATTCAAGAGTAAGATGCATGGGGATAAGAGAAAAAGGAAAAATCCCTCTCCTCTGGATGTTGTATCCGCCAGACATCATACAAGTTGTTCCTGAACAGGGTTGCAGAGAAAGCCTTAGCCTGTGATTTGTCTAAATCCACATCATCCACACAATTTAAATCACCTCCCACAATAAGGGAACCTTTACAAAATTGTTCACATATCTCTATAGTAGAATCCAGGAAAGACACTGGATGATCTGACGGTGCATACAAACTAGCAAAAGTAAATAAAACATAATTGATCTTACACACTAGTATTACATATCTCCCCATTTGATCTACTACATCATGAATGTACTCAAATTTCACCCTAGCTGAAATAATTATAGCCACCCCTCGTTTCTTTTTATCACTCAAAGAGAAGGTATAAACATGAGGATACCTACGATATTTCCGTAGTATATTGTCAGACTTCTTCCAGTGTATCTCCTGGATCAAAGCTACAGCAACATGTTTTCTAAATAACAAATCATATAGACATGCTCTCTTAAAGGGGGAATTCAAGCCCTGTGCATTTATGGTGACCAAGTCTAGAGGTATCTACCCTGGATCTCCCCCTCCTCCCCTCCTTCTCCTTCACCACTTACATACCCTGTACAATAAATCCTGTCTTCACAACACATATATACCATATCTCTCAATCCACATAAAAAATCACTAAACATCCTTCTGTCATGCAAAGGAGGAAGAAAAAAAAACCTCCAAGATATAACAAGAAAAATCCCCACTACCACTGAGGACATTGCATGTGGTCCGTTCCACGGGGTGAATTACATTACCTAATTAGGCCCATCTATCACTCTCAGCAGAGTGAAAATTCCATTCCGCCCAGCTACCTCCAACCAATCCAAAAAAAAAAGCTTCCTTCTATCACATCCCCTCTTAAATCTAACTACTCAAATATATCCAAGCTATTCATATTATACAACGTAAGTACTCATTTATTCTTAAATGAATCCATTCATTTCTATCCTTAATGTGCTCAGTATCTCCAAATTTGATCAATCAAAATGTTTCATTATTAAATATATAATTAACATTCAGACCCATAGATAACTTATATACTACTCATATTTAAATGAATAGTCAATGTTTCTACCCATCCCAACCTACCTTACCATACCCACAGAGTGTTTAAAAAAAAAAACCTCCCCCTCCCCTAACCCTTTACTAATCCCCACTCAATAAGTTTTTGCTTAGCCTGTAATAGACTCATACAAACATGAGAAGTTTCCTTATAAAATATAATCAATTTGGTAGGGAACCCTCACCTATATAAAATTTCTTTCTGCTGTAAACAAGTTGTAACCTCTTTAAATGTTCTCCTCACCGCCCTTGTAGCCACAGAAAAATCTGCATAAATAGACAAGAAAGAATATTTCCCTTCTCTCTCAGGGGCTTTTTCCTTAATTCCCTAAGCAATATATCCTTTTCTCAGCAGTTATTAAACCGAACAATAACATCTCTAGGACCCTGAGAACACTAGATGGTTTTGGCAGTCTATGAACTCTTTCAAAGGGGATTTCCCCAAACACTTTAGGCTCTACGTAGGACTTTAAGAAATCCAACAAGTATTTATCCAAATCCAAGACCTCTTCTGGTATCACCCTAATTTTCAAATTATTTCTTCTAGATCTATCTTCTATTTCACAGACTTTTAACTCCAAATTATGTAAAGTCTTTTTCAAGGATTCATTCTGTGACTGCAGCGCTACATTCTCTGCGTTAATTGGGCCACCTCTTCTATCATGGAGTTGTGAATTTGAGTAATTTCTTGTTTAAGGTCCCCAACATTCTTTTCTAAATCTCCTCTGATTTTCATATATAAATTCTCTAGTGCCAAATTCATGCTTTCAGTTGTTATCACATTTAAAAACTTCCATAGCCCTCTCTTCAAGGGTTTGGTCTAGGGATGATTTAACTGAGGAAGTTGAAGGACTAGACTGCGACCTTGGCAAGCAAAAGGAGCTAATAAGTTATGGCTTAACTTTATCAGCCTTGTCCTGTTTCTTCATTTTATCTTTAGGAGGCATTTTGGATAAACCACTCAGTTCCACACTGCTGCTTTATGGGGAACCGTTTAATAATCAAGTATATCTCTCTCTACTTCCTTTTCTTTCTCCACTGTCCAGGTCAATCTTCTCTCCAACTTCCATGTATATAATCAGTGGAATTATCAAAAAGGCCTTCCATGTATAATAATATAATTATATATTTCATCCAGCTTATAATACTTTCCGCTCGGGTCTGCACCATTGGCTAACTTCATATGTTCAATTCAACAGATTTTACAGCCTGAGCAAATAAGAATAACTCAGGGGGGTTCTACAGACTTTAATATGCTTAAGTCCAAGTAATCTAGAGGCCATTCATAAGGGGGGGGGGCAACATTTAGTATTTTATCTCATACTTTTACTCACAGTTGTCCACCCTATCTTATCACAGTCAGTCCCCCCTGAAAAAAATATTTTTAAATCAACAATTTCTTTCCCCATAATTCCCCAGCACAGTGACAATGAAAGCAAAATCAGCAAGCAATTTGGATCCCAGCTACTTGTGTCTTGCCAGTCAGTCACTCCAACTTTTGGGGTATTTGGGGTCAACTTCCTTCCTTACTTTTTCTCCCCCAGAGTGCCTCCAGACTCCCCTAATTCAGAGAACAAAAGTTCTACCTAAATGATTCCCTAAACTAAGCTTCAAATCCCCTTTACTTGCCTATCTTCTCTAGCTCTAAACATGCTGATTTCTCCTCTCACAAACACAGAATGGCTGCTCTGAGAGTCTGACACCCTTGTATATGACTGTAGAAAAGTTGTGTTTCATGTGGTGATGAGAAATTTCTCTTCCCATTGAAATCAATGGAATGAGCTAGATCAAAAAAATCAGAAAAACAGCACTTTTCGTGGGAAATTATTAGCCAAGCGGGAAGTGCCATTATTCTCTGATTTTGGTTTCAGGAGAAAATGTTTTCCTATCCCTAACTGTGATAGTCTGCACACAGAAACAGAACTCTACTTTTTCCTTTTGGACCACGAACCCTTTTTTCCTATGATTATAAGCATACATATTGAATCTGTAACTGGACCTGGCTCATACACATTGGGGGGGGATGTACTAAGGAGTGATAACGCAGTGATAAAGTGAAGATGACTTCAACAGTTATATCACTTCTCCAAGTCCTATGTTATTCTATGGAATCAATACACTAAGATTTTTCCAACTTTGGAGCTCTTAGTGCATAGGCACTATGCACCTTTATTACTTAGGACATTTCTCAGTGTTCGGGGAAGGGAGCAGAATTTGCGAAAAAAATGAATATAGATACCTGGGGTGAGGCCTGAATGCCAATATGTAGTACTCTGTTGGATGACTCAATGAACCCTGATGATGTCACCATTCCCATTCATGATGATGTCACATGAGTTTGAGACTAAACCACCAGGAGGTGTTTGGAGGCAGGTGGGGCCTGTATCTCAGCCCTATACAACCGATCTACACAATCCTGACATGTATCTAGTGAAGCTCAGCACGTGGGTATTTGTGAAACTGATCATGTGACCACTAGCATGAATACACAAATGTTTTGTAGAAGTGAATAAAGTAAAATAAATTGTGTAGTTAGGGACAGAAGGGGGTACAATCATTAAAAAGGGGAGAGTATTCCCTTTCCATGGTTTATACTTGTGAAGGTTTATGAGATATCGTAATTTCTTTAGACTTCCACTTTATTGGAATTTCTTTAAAAAACATTTTGGGCATTCAGGGTAGATTTTGTTTGGTCATACAGGGACTATTCACATCCACTTGCATTTTGTGAAAGAATAAGGTCTGACCGTCTGATGAAAAATAAAATCAAAACAATATATGGCATGTGTGTTTCCTATACAGAAAAGTGATTGATACAGTCAGAATGTGAACAGAAATAAAAAGCTTAGCACAGAGGGAAGAAATTCCTCAGCAGTGAAGCAGTTAAATAACTTCTTTGCTCCACTGGCACCAAAGGAAGGACAGTATTTCAGTGTAAGGGTTTATAAAGCATACTGTTCCTCTGTGTCCTCTCTCATGCTATGAATTAATGGCACAGAACAAATCAGAGTACAGTTCTTCCTTTTCCTTGCTCCAGCTGTTGTGAAAGTGTTGAAGAGGAACAAATGTTTTTTTTTTATGAAAAATATGCTATTTGGCTTCTCCTGCAGAGTAAAATAAAGATACTCACACTAACGTTTCAAACTGTCATGAAGTTCGCTAGCTGTTACTTCACATACTATGGAGAACTATAGTCAGTGACTCATTTCTCTCACAGAATACTATATAATAACTGTACACCATTTGAACTGTAGGTGAATTATCAAGACAACAGATAACACTGTTAATGTAAAAAAATATCAGTGTAAACTGTAGTAACTTTGGAACTACACATCTCCAGTAGTGGGAATATCCTTGTTTTCAGGAAACATGCTACAGTTTTTTCATAAAAAGTTTACTTGTACTATAAGGGCCAGTTAACATGCAAGTGGTGGATTTGTGTTCTGCTACATTCTAATGTGGTTGTACATAAGAAGGAGCAGGCACCTGATAAGCAGACATATATGTAAGCACACCTCATGCCCTGCCATGGCGGTTTCCAATGATTCCCTTAGTTTGTTTTAATCATAGACAAGAGCAGTACTTTACTGCTTTATCTTGGTGTGGAAGGGTGTGCTTTAATTCACATGTGTGAATTGGATGGAATTATAAGTTCTGCAAGCTGGGCAGGGCTTTTGTATCATTTTATACATGTGTCTGTGATTAAAATGACTGTTAAAGGCTTTGTTTAGACAAGCAAGACATTGCACAATGACTGTCTGCTGGCACTAAATATAAATAGGAAATGATACAACCTCCTAAACCACAAAATTACCAAGAAAACAAAAGCAAACATATGGATACCATATATACAGTAAAGAATTGTGTTCCTCATCAAGCTATCAATGGGCTTGGGAACGGTGGGGGGCAATCCCTCAGATTTGATACAAAGGGGACCAGCAGTAAACGTACTAGAGTCAGTGCTAGGATTAGGCATTGTACATTTGCTGCAGAGCTGGAACATGTCCCCACTGTCAAAGTCTAGGTATTAGCTACTGTTATTATCCATCAGCCAATTACAAAAATCCAATGAAAAGTGTGTTTGACAGCTGTATGTGAAAAGCAGCCTCTTGCATCCATCGTCCTGCAATAATGATACCCTCAGTTGTGTCGTGGTACCCAGTGCAGGGGAAAGGAGTGCATTTGTACCACTTGCTGGTGCTAGTTGCCAGATTAGGCCTGCCTATGGCTAAATCAGCAGCTGTTGTTAAACAATCTTGGTCCAGAAAAACAACACAAGCAGATCGCACCAGCTCTAAGTATAACTCCAAAATATAAGCTCAATATAACTGAGGTGCACTCTTAGGAATACTCGATAATGCCCAAAGAAAAAATAGGGAAGACAAGGAAGGGAGAAACCAACCGGAAGAAGACCTCCAGGCGGTACTCCCCCCCCAAAAAAGAAACCTAATAACTGAGGCACACTCAGTTATTAGGTTTTTTTTGGGGGGGAGGGGGAGTACCGCCTGGCGGCATTCTTCCGGTTGGTTTCCCCTTTCCTTGTCTTCCCTATTTTTTCTTTGTGAACAATCTTGGTCACACAGAGTCCTGTATGACCCTTTTCCAGCTTCAGAAAAGGAAGCTGGAGACAATTACATCACATGTTGGTGCTGACTCCTCACATTGATATGTGTGAGGCATTCTGTAGTGTCTACCCAGCCAGACTACTGCACAGGGTACCAGAGACAGCCCTTTTGCTGTTTCCATTCGGTAATGAGAAGCAGGGGGCAGTTCCACTTCCTCCTCCACCTGATGATGGTCTGGATGTTGACTGTGGATCTCACATGGGACCAAGGAAACAAAATCCAGGTAGGAAGCAAATAAAGTGTCATCATTTATAACCACAAAAGGATGCTGGGGAGTGTTGGGACTACATTCTAGAGAGGTGGTCTGGGTTGCCTTATTGTCAGTGTCTAAGAAGATGTTTGTGTGAATGTGACTGTATCTAAGGGAAAGAGAGAGAGAAAGAGGGAGTGTCCGTGTGTGTGTGTGTCTGTGTGTGCGCGTGCTTGGGAGAACGCAGTCTAATTTATATGTATGTACTGTGTGAGGAGGGTTTTGTTGTGGAGGACAATATTTGTTTTGGGTTATAACCCCACCACCCTCATACACTTATTAAGTTGTAGTCCTAACACTGTTGGAGAGGCACTTCTTCTGTTGTTACCTGAAAACCCAACCTTCAGATCACATTTAATGGGAGGAGACAAACTGACAATTGTAATATGTTCCCTAACAAACAACAGCATTCTGTCACTGTTTCAGGGAGCTGGGAGGGAGGGAGTATGTGTAATGGTTGAGTGTGTGTGTTTCTGGGGTGAGAACAAATGGGTACATGTAAATTAGTCAAGGTAGTTTTTTTATGGCACAATTATTGAGATTATCATACTCTAGTTTTATTCAAAGGGAAACGTTCTAGAACATTTTAAATTATACACAATTTGTTTATAGACACACACAATCACACAGGATCTTTGCAAATCAGCATTTTGGGATCGAAAAGAAAGACCATAACTGGAGCAATTCTGAGTGAAACCAACTACACCATAGTGGACAAATAAAAATTCCCTTTGATTTAAATGAGACTGCAGGACATACTTGAAAATGAGAGAAATCTCAATGTGTTCTTCCTGGTAAAACAAGGGTTGAAACCATTTTCTAAATCAGTGGGAATTTGGGAATGTATAATTGTCCCCTGTGGTGCAGTTAGTTTGTCTCAGAGTTGTTCAGCATCAGTCCGAGTGAGAGAAAGTGAGAGACACAGGAGAAAGCTTAGGGACTGAGATAGAGAATGTTTCTGCATTTAAACGTGCCAGCTGATTACTTAAGTAATTAAGAATCCTCTTTTGTTGAAGTATGTATTTAAAATTTTTTATCTTCATGTTTTAATTACATAGTCCTAAAAATTGATGCCCAAAATATAAAATAATTGTTTTACAGAACCTGATTGTCCTTTGTTGGAAGAGAGGTCTCTAATGCATTGCTTCCAATGGTTTAATGAGGTATATGCAGGCTGTATTGTATAATTACTAGCCAAAAACCCATGATAACAGAAGAATCACACATTAAGTGCCTGATGCCCGACCTCGTATGCAAATTTCCCATTAGGCAGAGTAAGCAAGCGACTAGGGTGCCAGATTTTGAGAAGTACCTCAGTCATGCTGACCTCACCCACAATGCTGAGTTGCAGGTGTGGCTAGTACAATCCCAGTGCTTCTGCATCATTGGTTTATGCTGGGTTATATACCAGATTACATATTTTTGTAATGTTCAGGTTATGTATTAATTTGGGCAATTTATTTACCTGCTGGCACGTTCCTGCGCAGTACAGTTTATTTTATATATTTTGTACATAAACAAAGGATATTTTCTGTGTCAGTAAACAGTATATTGGCCTGTGTGGGGAGCCATATAATGAAAGTAGGTATGGCAATGGGCAGGGCATGTCCTTACAAGTATGCTCTGCCTAGGCTTGTCTGACATATAAACCCAGACCTGTCGACATATAGGTCTATTTCTGAAGTAAACCAGTTTCACCATGGGACTGCACATTTTGAAAATTCCTATTGATTTAAATATGGTGTCTAACCCATGCATGCTAGAGAGGTCTCCAGTGCATTGCTTCACAAAGCACTGGAGATAGCTCTAGCATTCAAGGGGGTTATGCATTAAAGCATGATAAGAGGTGATAAAGCAGATATTACTTCTCCAGTGATATCACTTCTCTAGTTCCTATGTTATTCCATACAGCCTATGCACTAAGGGCACAATGCAAGACAGTGGACAGAGTATTACCTATCTTTAGAAAGCCATACATTTATAAGCTATTTGTGATTGCTCAAGTTTTGATGCAAGAAACATATTAATGCATTGATGCTGAATAGCACATGCTCTTAATAACTATCAGCTAAGTGGGCAAATGCCCCTAGATTAATGGCAAAGTTAACGAATGGCCCTAAATTAATGGCAAAGTTAGAGAATGCATCTAAACTAATGCCAGTTAGTGAATGTGCCTAAATTAATGGCAGATGTGTGAATATGTGTGCTAATTGCTTTGCCGTATTAGGACCAATTGCTCATCTTATCACAAAACAGCAAACTTTTAGCCACGGCCACTATTTCAGACGCATTCACAAAACAAAGAGCAAACGTCCTTCGATAAAACATTTGCAATTCAGTAACATTTTGTGCTTATTATTTTGCCATCAAAAGTACACTGTAAATAGTGATTACAGATGTTTCTTGCATTCTACACTAACATCTCCAGAGTTGGAGAATTCTTAGTGCATATTCTCCATAAAATAACATATGAATTGTAGAAGTGAAATCACTGGAGAAGTCATCTCAGCTTTATCACGCCAGAGTGCTTCTCCCCCTGGAGTTAACCTTCCACTTAAATAAATGGGAATGTTCATTTCCCTTCTATGTCGCAGTTGGTTTGCTCCAGAATTGCTCCTTGTTAGTTTGATAAATAAGGCCCCAAGTATTAAATCATGAGCTCTTTAAATGTTTTATTATCTGTCTTGAAAAATCATGAAAAGCATCTGTATATGTTCAAAAGTGCTTATTTTAAAATAAGCATTTGTACTTAGACTTGATTCTGGTAAGTTTCATTTTGTCAGTATTTGCTGACAAAGTCCACCATTTTCAAGACTTTGTCCTATCTGGTTTATGTGTAACGAAGAGCTCTCACCCTCTTTCTGTTTAAATAGATATATGGCTCTGACCAGGACCGTGTTCATGGGGATACTAAAGGGTATGTGATTAAATGAAGCTTTTAAGCCCTTGAATGCTAGGCTTTACTGTTAAAATGTAATGCTAGTAACATAGGCTGACCATACGTACCATTTTAAATGGGACAGTACCATTTTTTTCATACTGCCAGACTGTCCCACGGTTTTAATATAAATGTCAATTTTGTCCCATTTTTACACTTTTTTAATATAACTTATATATATGTCTGGGGAGGAAAGTGAGGTGACTGAGCGGGGAGTGGTGAGGTTTCATGTGAGGCATGTTGGAGGGAATTGATGACATAATAGCGCTCAGACCCACCCTGATACCGGAGGAGTTAATCCTCACTGGCTGAGTTGTGGGAATGTGCACATGCGCTGTCTTTGCAGCTAGTTTCTTGTGTGCATGTGCAGTCTCGGTCTGCTGTGGCACTGATGTGCTGAGTATTTCTTTGCCCTTGCACAAGTTACGGCTCCGCCACAAACAGTCCGGTTGCCATGGAGCCAGCTGGCAGTCTCTAACCGGAAGCGGGCGATGCACTCCGGGACTGGGCATCAGAAATGGAAGAGACAGCAAAGGAGAGAGAACCAGAAGTGGGTACAAACCGTGAGGAGCTTATCTCCGGAGATAAGTAACCTGAGTTGTTCGAGTCAGCGGATCCAGAGCCTGGAGGGGAGGGTGCAGGGTTCAGCTTGACTGGGATTGGAGAGGTGAGAGGGGCACATCTGTATAGACTACTACCAGAGGGGCCACATCTGTATAGACACATGAACCTACCGGGGGCCACATCTGTATAGACACGTACCTACCTGAGAGGCCACGGCTGTATAGACACTTGCCTACCAGAGGGACCATAGCTGTATAGACACTTGCCTACCAGAGGGGCCATATCTGTATAGACGCATACGGAAGGGGCCACATCTGTATAGACACGTACCTATCTGAGAGGCCACAGCTGTATAGACACTTGACTACCGGAGGGGCCATAGTTGTATAGACACTTGCCTACCGGAGGGGCCACATCTGTATAGACACGCATCTGCAGGAGGGGCCACAGCTGCATAGACAAGCACCTATCAGAGGTGGGAGGTATGTATAGAGACATATGCACCCAACAGAGGTGGGAGCGGAGATGTAAAAGAGGCCACAGTAATCCACATTTATACAGAACTGCTCTACATACACACCTAATCTCTGCTTGCAGCTTACTACGATCTGACACGGAGTCCCACTGTCCATCTGTCCCACACCACGTCCCATTTTTGTCTCTAGGAAATATGGTCAGCCTATAGTAATAGCATAATCAAAACATCAACTTCAAAATGTTGTCAGAGTGTTTAGGGGGCATTTAAAATGTCACCCTAAACAAGTCACAAGGTAAGTACCCTAAGCTAAGAACCCCCTAAACTACCCCCCAACCTAACCTAATTTAACAGATGTTATCCTGGCGACATTCTAGAGACTGACCCTAACCTAACAGATATAGCCCTCAAAACTTATAGACACTGACCCAAAGCTAAGCTAACAGACATAACACCCCGCAAACCTAACAACCTTACAGAGACTGGCCTTAAGTTAACAGATACTAACTTAACAGATACTTAACTGACGATATTCTGAACAGCGACATCTAGTGGGCGCCATTTTGATGTCCATGATGCTGTGAGTGCACCACAGTGACCCTTGGCATGTAGGCAGTGCCATTTCAATAGGATGCTGAATGCAAGAGGTCTCCAACTCATTGCTTAGAAATGTGTTGGAGACCTCTTATATTCAAGGGGGTTAAAAAAACGTGTTAGTCAATGGGAATTTGAGGAGATTTTATTTGTCTCCTGTGGTACAGTTGGGTTCTAGTTCCTCTTAGTACACCATCCTCATTATAAGCATTAAATAAAAACCATATTACTGTAAATAATACTTTTCTTGAAAAAAAAAGACATATAATACCAGTTCAGTACCTCTTTTTCCAGACACATTTAGCTACCATACCTGGGAACGTTTGAAATGGTCTAACCCTGAGATCTTTGAAATTTAAACCCTTAAAGTTCCGCAGAAAGTAGATTGTGGGCAATATGTCTCTGCTTAGAACCCAGAGGTGCTCCAATAAGTCCACAAGAAACTTTTAACATGCTACAATTTCAAAATGTCACTGCTTAAACATTTGACAAGAAGGGTGGAGATGCACTACCGTGTGATAAAGAGGTGATAAAGATAATCTCTCCCACTTGAAAAAATCTTAGTGTATAGGCTCCATAGAATAACATAGGAATTGGATAAGTGATTTCACTGGAGAAGTCATCTCAGCTTTATCACCTCTTTATCATACCTTATTGCATCCCCCCAGGATTTCCCCTTCTGTCTTTCTGATAGAAATGGTTCCACTTTAGAAACTAATGAATCAGTTCATTGATGAAGATGATCTAGCAGGTAACACTGAACATTCTGACCCTGAGCATTTGGCCCTTAACCTTGAGACCCTGATATTTGAGTCTCAGGGTCAGACCATGAGAGTTTCAAGAATTGATTTCTACTACTGTAGCATGAGCCAGTGTGGCACCAAAATATCAGAACATCACAAAGGTGAGGAACAGAGGTATGTCAAATGATGACCCTACTGCTGTTTGGAAATTCAACTCTCATCATCTCCAGCCAGCCGTTGGCTAGTTGAGGATGATGACACTTATAGTCGGAGGTTCAAGAATTGACTAGCCCTGCTTTGAAAGGAAGTTGTAGTTGGAAATAACAGATAGTTATATCAGAAGCCTGAAGCCATGGAATGGTAATTGAAGACTGAGGGAATCACATTTTTGTTTTTATTGCACATAGATTAATTGCTGGATAAATAAACCATATATAACAAACTATATTTTGACACATGAAAACAACATAAAATGTGATTATTTTCCCTTTTAGGCTTTTTAAATCAGACGTTAACCTTTTGAGTGCTAGAGTAATATGAAATGCATTGCATACCCCTCCGGCACTCACAGGGTTAAATAGCTTTGCCTGTTAGTTAAAAATGAGTAGTTTAGTTTACATTATATTTTAGTACCTATTTCTAAGATATACAGATGTGAACAGAGTTTAACTAATTGAGTTCCAGAAGGGTAGGTAAAGCTTTGCAAAGCAAGGCGTTGCATACCCGCTAGCACTCAATGGGTTAAGGTCATGTGGGCCTCCTAGTAGCGGTCATTTTAGCCTCTATGGTCCATAGGACCTCAAACACTGGACATAATAATCTTAACCTTTTAAGGCCCAGAGGGGTGTGGAAAGCATTGTTTTGCAGTGCATTGCAAAGTCATCTGGCCCTTAACGTGTTAAGTACATTTAGACACTCTGCCTGCTTCAGTTTGAAAACACTTACAGCAAATGTCATGTCTGTCTCCATGGACATGACATCGAGGACTGACTGGAAATGTTACCTCTTGAACAAAGGCACAAGAGCAATATTCATGGGGGCCATTCAAATTTTTTGGTCACAGTAAGGTTTGTGGAGGTTTATTATTAGGGGTAGTTCTATAATACGAATCATAAAATTCTCATTCAAAGTAGCAAAGCTGGGAAATCCAAGGTTAAAGATTTGGGGGGCATTTGGGAGTAAGTATAAGAGGATTGAAAGAGATAAACAAAGAGAAAGAGAGAAGTTGGACACAAGGGAGCTAAGGTATGAAGCGAATGAAGCCTGAACACAGATGGGGAAAATCAACTGGGCTACAGAAATAGTGAGATGAGCCACAGGTTGGGGAAAACATTAAGTTATGAGTTAAGATAACATAAGATAACATCTATGTAATAGAGGTGAAGGAAATGTTGGGGGCTGTGATGGAGAGAAGTGGGCAGGTAACAGACATACAAAGCTGACAGATAATCACAACACAAAATAGAGAAATTTAACAGGGAACACATATAGGCAGAAATCACAGGGCCCCATGTCAAAATAAGTGGGGCCTCATATGTTATCAGTGTCCAGTCTCACTATCTGGCCCTGCCCACTATTGCCCCTTCAGTGTCATTACACTAACATCTCCTTCCAGATTAATTTCACCTCCGCTATTCATACTCTGCCAGCGTCACATAAATGTACACAGTCAGAGAGATCCCTTCTGTGACCCAGGCAGCTACTGCCTTAAGTGGCCACTAGTGTTGCAAGTAAACCCAGTGGAGCTTAAGTGTCACAAGAGCCCTGAGTCAAGCTTTAGGTATTTAACCCTTTGAGTGCCAGAGGGGTACGGAATGCATTGCTTTACAATGCATTCCGTACCCTGCTGACACTCAAAGGGTTTACACACAGATCCAGGCCCCTCTTCTCATTCAGGCTGGGGACAAATGTCCCCCCTTATCCCATCCCTTATATTTAGCCCTGGGAACAAGTAGGTAATCAGTAGTGGGGAAAATGATGATGAACTGAGGAGCATAAATGTAGCATGATACCATGTGATTACTTTATACTTTACAGTGAAACAAAACCCTGAAAGGCAAAACTGCATGAAGAATACAGACATACAATCATATATGATAATGGAATAATGTCAGGACTAGCGTAGAGTGAAACATTCAAGAGTTAGCTTGTTGATTGAGTCAATAGATATTAACCTTTTGAGCGCTAGATAACATATTGTGTTGCAAAGTTGGCTACCTCTCTGGCACTCAAAGGGTTAAGAAAACTGTGGTTCCAAACAAATCATCCCATACACGCCACTCCAATAATCCTGGTTTCTTCACAAAGTGATTCCTATTAACCTGCTCCAGCAGGCAACCTTGTTCAGAAGGGTAGTGACCTGGAGAAAAACTTATCTTGAACGACACTGAGGCTATGCAAACCTGCTCTTTGTTGTTTTCTGACATCACATAATTGATTTTCTTTCAATCTGATTGGTTAAAATGACAAATGAAACTACATATGAAGAACCTGTGTTTTGAGTCTTGCAAAAAAGCTGGTTTCATACGAACGCCAAACTTACAAAATAATGGATCGCACTGGAAGATAGCAGTTCAGCAGAGTAATACCAGAGTTGTAAAATCCATTAAACTGTATTGCATAGCATAATTAAAATCATACCTGTTACTTCACACAAAGATGGTATCGAATGGAGACTTATGGAGTGGCAAGGTGGAAAGTGGTGCAAGGTATATGGGTCAACACATTTCATGCCTAAGAAGTGCTTAATCATGACCGTATCTTCCAGTGCGATCCATTGATTTGTTTGTGTTCATCTATATTGAATGGAGTTGGAGACATCCGGTATCAACACTGTTACACACACGTCTATTACCCCCCTAAGACAAAGGATAAATTAGGGGCCATGTTTGGATATCCATGTATGTGTACACTCCCTGAGGTCATTAACATAATCCTAGATCACACAGTGGAGCAGATTTTTCTCATTTAATTTCCAAAATTAAAAGCCCAATCCAAATAGACATACAATGCTACCGTGGATCAAACACAAATGCTGAGCTGGAAGTATTGTTGAACTTGAGCGTAACCTTTAGGAAGATAGGGAATAGCATTCAATCATCCAAGGGGTTAAAAGGTTAGCCAGAGGTAAGGGGAACTCTGATATACTTAATATATTGTGTTACGTTGTCTTATGAAATTAAACATTTAAAAATGTTATGGAATTACATTATATTTTTATTACAGAACATCAAGTTAGAGCTCCACAGGACTTAGAAACATTTTCTTATTTTGTCTGCCAGCTTGAAGCAGACATTTTAAAGAGATCAATAAAATAATTGTTTATCTAATTGCCTTTGTAGAAAGCAAAACCAAGTTCTTTCAAATGTCAAGTCTCTTGCGGGTGAAGATAAAAGAAAAGGTCATGTCATTTGGTTCTGCAGAAAATAAACCATGCTTTGTTGAGCATTCTCTTTTGTATCTTTTTTGTGGATCCCAAGTGATTATTGTCATTGTAAACAGGGGTTAAGGAATAGCAATGAAAGAAATTAATTTATTTTTCACAGTTGATGGTTGAGCATTTGGAGCAAAGTAAGACCAACTGTACTGTCTACGTGTTTCCTCCTAAGCTGAGGAAACTTGGCTGTGTTCATTTTTTTTAAAATGTACTTTAGCTGAAATTTTTATATTAACACTGAGGGGGTCATTTAATGAAGGCCAACATGAAAACACATTAGAAAATATGACAATTTTCAGTTCTCATATTTAGCCATAAGTGTTTGTAAACTTTCAGTCAGGATTTATACTTAAGATTGTCTGCATGTGAGGCAGCAGATATGCTTTTCTGGAACCGGGAAGGTTGGACAGCTCCTGTTGTCAGTATAATGTTTCTCTATTCAGTCAGTATATTCTGTTGCCTAGAGTTACCAGAACCTTCTGCCACCAGCTTAACTTCCTTTATAATCAGGTCCTGAGCACTTCAAAATGACTGAATTTACTCCAGTAATCTAAACTACCTTGTTTTGTGCTATTGGTTGTCTTTTGTGTACTTAACTCGGCTTGATGATCATTAAGATGGCTCTTTCTACTTTTCTCTTTTGATTATGACTTCTTCTCAGCCTGACTATTCATAATATCCACTCTTTGATAGTAAGACTTCTACTACATTTTACTACACCTGCTCTTTGTTCCTATTTGTTCCAAGTTCCTGTGAGAGTTCCCATCGCCGATCAAACATTAGGGCTCAAGCACTGAAGGAAATCACTTGAGAACATGAGATTCTACAGTTTTGGCTAGTAGATTCCTTTCTTTGATGCAGAGTCAGTGTGTCTGTCATGCTTACTGACTAGACAGGAAGCAGACATACAGAGCAGAAGAGACATTCTAGGCACTGTCCTGATAATATACGTGTTTGGGTCCTGGACTGGCAAATGCTAGTGTTATTAGAAGGCACACAGAATCGCTGGACAGAAACTGAAACTGGAGTGGAGAAAAAGCAGTGTCTCAGTGTTCACTTACTAGGCTTTCTGATGATGGTTCAGAAATGCTGGAAGGCCATTGGTTAGTTGGATGAATTAACTCCCTTTCCACAATGGCAGTGATTCAGAAGACCTGAGGAGTGAGGCTGGAAAACCCAACAGACAGAGGCAATAATCATTTTATCATAGCCGAGGTCGTGGACAGTATCACAGTGCCCGTGCTCCTGGCTGCGGGCGGCGACATTCTCACTTCCAGGTTTTGACTGCCTCACTTTTATTGGTCCTTGATCTTGACTTCTCCCAGGGCCAGCCTATTTATACCTTGTCATGACAGCACTCGGGCGCCCTTTCGTGGTGTACCTATTCCTAGCGCTAGTTCCTGTTACAGATCTGTTCGTGTATGACCTGGCCTGCCTGATGACGTTCCTGTGTATCCTGATTTGCTGATTTCCCGTTGCTGACTGATCTGGCTGAGAACCCGCTCCATTGCTGACTGATCTGACTGAGAACCCGCTCCGTTGCTGACTGGCCTGACTGAGTACCCGCTACGTTGCTGACTGATCTGGCTGCGTACCCTCTCCATTGCTGACTGGTATGGCTGAGAACCCGCTACTCTGCTAACTGATCTGGCTGAGTTTCCGCTGGTGTGGTGCCAGCTTGGCCCTGTCGCTTACATTGTCGACCTTGGGCTGAGCACTTGCTGCTGTAGCCGCTCATACTGGTTAACCGCGGTGTGCACATGTAAAGTACCGGTTCCGTGCGGTCTCAGCTCGGACTGTAATGCTCTTGTTATCTGTACATGTCCTCTGCTTCGATTACCACTAGCTGGGCTCACTCCCTGTGGGAGTTGAAGGCATTCATCTGGGTGCATTACCTCTTGAACCTTTCTGTACCTAGATCGTCTAGGTTGGTTCACTGAATCATCTTGCCATCTGCAGTAGCCGCAAGGCTCAAGAGCCAGCTGTTGCATGGTATACCATCTTGGTTCTGCATGTACTGGGACACCTGTTGCCTTCCGTGAAATGTTGCCTCGATCCACTCCTAGCATTCTAGGGTCTCTGTTGCCAGTAGCGGTTGCCTTGGTCCTTCTGATACCCTAGTGTCCTAGGGGCTGAGCTGCCAGTATCCTCTACAGGGTCCCATGTGACCCTAGCGTTCCTGGGTCTAAGTGCCAGTTGTCTGCCTCTGGACTCCTAGCATTCTAGGGTCCCTGTTTCCAGTGCCTGTGCTGCGTTGCCTCCATTTATCCCTAGTGATCTAGGGTACTTGCTGCCAGTAGTCTGAGTTGTGGACCTCCGATTTCCTTTGGGTTCTAGGTTTCAGTACCATAATCAGCCAGTCGCTGCCTCCTCTTCACCCTAGCCCACTAGGGGAATTGCTACTTTCAGTGCATCTTCTTCGTAGTGTGCATACTCTGCCATTGTATATTGTACTGTACCTGTACTGTCCTTTTGGGCTTGTGTGCCTATTACATTATTGCTGTCTCTACTTTATTTCAATAAAGTTATTTTAACCTCATTAGCCTTGTCTGAGTGTTCATCAAAAACCGTGACAGACAGGAAGCAGATAGTCAGAGTAAGGTTTTATTAACTTAGCTGAAGCTGTGGGCAGATTGGTTTGGTGTTAATTTAACAGGGTTAGGTCAATAACAAGGCAAAAAAATGCTGGCACAAACTTCTACCAGTTTAAGATTCCAAAAATTAAAGGGATAGTAATACTTAATTTTATCTTTATTTTATTTTGTAGACATTAAAAAAACATGAAGAACGATATAAGTCTTATCTCTCAAACCTTTATGGTTTAAGAGATATTCACAAGCAAAGTATCCCCACCTGTTCAGCCAGATCAGAAGGGAGGTGCCCAGGTAGACTGCAGAGAGGGACAATCTTCAATTAAGATAAGGGAAAAAAGCTGAAAAACTTGTCATGGGGGGAAGGGCTTTCATTCTTTTCATACAAAGAAGATTGTCCCCTTCTGTTATCTGTCTGGTCATACAACCAGACTCACATCTGAGAAGAAATGGCTTACACTAGGTAAAAGGGGCGGGAGGGAAACTTTGCTTGTGAATATCTCTTAAACCATAAAGGATTGAGAGATAAGACTTATATCATTCTTCATGTTTTTTTAATGCCTACAAAATAAAATAAAGTTAAAACGAAGTATTACTATCCCTTTAACAGCTTCTTTGTATTTAAATATAATATGTAACTCTATTTGAAAGAAAAGTTGTTCATTTTATTTTTCTTGTTTCTTTTTTTTCTGAAACTGCTATTTATAGGTCATAGAGGCAAGTCCAGGAGTGCAGACTTGCAGGTAATTTCTGAGCAGGGATAAACCACATTGGTGTGTACTGATAGGCAGAGGGAACTACAAGTAATATCACACTGTGACACATGTAACTGCTCGCTCATTTATCAGAGAGCATATATAATGATGCAATGCTTATTTATGACAAAAGCCCTTTAACTGTGCCTTCACCTGGATGGTGCAACCAATGTAAGTCTAGTGAAAAAAATAGATATCAATGCAAGCCTAGTATGCATGTTATTGTAAGTAGCATAGTGTGAGAATTTCCATGCAGCAAGTCCCACTTACACTCATTTCATTCATACTTTCTGGATTAGTGAAGGCAAGGGTATGTTAATTAAAATAAGTCAGTCAAGCAGCATATCTGTATGTTGCCTTCTCTACTGCTTAGTAAATGGACATATGTAATATAATGTTTGTGTGCACAGAATTGTTTTAGATAGAATTCTACTCTCTCTCTCTCTCTCTCTCTCTCTCTCTCTCTCTATATATATATATATATATATATATATATATATATATATTAAACTGTACTAATAAAAGAAGAAATTATGTGGCCTCCTGGCATACACCCCCAGGGGTGGCAGTAGGGAGGAGTTATGCCGAACTCCACTATACTGCCTGTCCTATTGGTGCAGTACGGGACAGGATTTTCACTCCTAGGAAGATCTCTGCAACGACCTCACCTTCTACCACAGTACATACATCTTCCCTTTACACGCTCCCTCACATTCACTATTGACACAACTTCAGCCTCCAACATAATACACACCTCCTCACAATACACCCTCACTATCACCTGATCGACTCACACTCCCCTTGACACATCGACTCACATTCCCCTTCAACTCCTCACTATACACCCTCTCTCACCTTAGCCTGATTCTCTCACATTCACCTTCAACACATAGCCTCACATTCCACTTCATCTCCACATCAACTCAGGTTCACCTTTGAGGGTTCGACTCACATTCACCTTGCACTATTTAACTCATATTCACCTTCCACTGTTCTACTCACATTCATATTATACCCAAGGTTTGTCCATACTGACTTTGCCTTTATCATTAAAGGGGATCTCTCACATATAGAAAAATAATGCTCATTCATTACAGCATTTAGCGAAAAAGTTGGACACGTTATTCATTCTTAAAAAAAAACATTATCTGGCAAAAATTAATGTTTTAACAGTGCCCAGCAGCCTACTTCCGGATTGCCGAAGCTTGCCGCACAGAAGCTGCTCCCTTCCCACTACCCAGCATCCTCAGATGAGATCACTCCAGCTTAGAGACAGACAGCCTCCGTCATCAGAGGATGCTGGGTAGCGGGGACGGGAACAGCTTCTGTTCGGCAAGCTTCGGCACTCTGGAAGTAGGCTGCTGGGCACTTTTAAAACATTAATTTTTGTGCAGATAACAGGGTTTTTTAAAAAATGAATAACGTGTTCAACTTTTTCGCTAAATGCTCTAATGAATGAGCATTACTTTTCCTTTAAGTTGCATACACTGCAGTGGTGAAGTTGCATACACTGCAGCTGGCCCTATATAAAAATTATATCACAGGGCCCGCTGGTGAGCTGGCCCTATATAAAAATTATATCACAGGGTATATGGAAGAGAGTCAACCATATACCCGTTTTTTGGGTGGAAGGGGTGAATGGGAATACAGAGTATTCCCATCATTGTAAATAACATATATAAAGTCACTTTATGTTCACCCGGGGCTTTCCTCCAGTGGAGTGGAGAAGTCAGGGGAAATCCAGGCCTTGTTCATTTTTATAAGTGTCAACCTATCAGCATTTTCGGTGGAAAGGCGGATACGCTTATCTGTTATGATGCCACCAGCAGCACTAAATACCCGCTCAGACAGAACGCTGGCGGCAGGGCAGGCCAGCACCTCCAAGGCGTAGAGTGCCAGTTCATACCACGTGTCCAGCTTGGACACCCAGTAGTTGTAAGGCACAGAGGGATCATTGAGGACGCTGACACGGTCTGCTACGTACTCCTTCACCATCTTCCAAAACTTTTCCCTCCTTGTGACACTAGGCTGCGCATCAGGGTGAGGGTGCTGGCGGGGTGTCATGAAGGTGTCCCACGCCTTGGAGAGTGTTGCCCTGCCTTTGTCGGAACTGCTGTGTGCTCCCCTTTTCTCCCCTTCTCGGTTGGCCAAGGTAGCACGTACTCTGCCGCCAGCGTTGTCAGATGGAAAATTTTGGAGCAATTTTTCAACAAGAACCTTCTGGTATTGCACCATTTTGCTTGTCCTCTCCACTGGAGGAATGAGAGATGAGAAATTCTCTTTGTAGCGGGGGTCCAGAAGGGTGAACACCCAGTAATCCGTGTTGTCTAAAATGCGTATAACGCGTGGGTCACGGGAAAGGCAGCCTAACATAAAGTCAGCCATGTGTGCCAGAGTACCAACAGGCAAGATTTCGCTGTCCTCACCAGGAGGATGACTCTCAATCTCCTCATCCTCTTCCTCCTCTTCCGCCCACCCACGCTGAAGAGATGGAACTAAAGTTCCATGGCTACCCTCTGTAGCGGAGGCAACCGTGTCTTCCTCCTCCTCCTCCTCCTCCTCCGCCTCCTCCAATTGTCGCTGAGAAGACGAAGTGAGGGTGCTCTGGCTATCACCTTGTGTAAGCTCTTCCTCCCGCATTTCCACCTCTTCCACATGCAAAGCGTCGGTTTTAATTGTGAGCAGCGAGCGTTTCAGTAGACACAGAAGTGGGATGGTTACACTGATAATAGCGTTATCGCCGCTCACCATCTGTGTCGATTCCTCAAAATTGCGTAAAACCTCACAGAGGTCTGACATCCATTCCCACTCCTCACTTCTGATTAGAGGAAGTTGAACGGAGAGGCGATGACCGTGTAACAGCTGGTACTCCACTACTGCCCTCTGCTGCTCACAAAGCCGGGCCAACATGTGGAAAGTGGAGTTCCAGCGCGTGCTCACGTCACACAGCAGCCGGTGAGCTGGCAATTGTAAGCGCTGCTGCAGCTTCAACAGGCCGGCTGAAGCTGTTGATGACTTACGGAAATGTGCACACACGCAGCGCACCTTGGTCAAGAGATCATGCAAATTGGGGTAGGTTTTTAGAAATCGCTGAACCACTAAATTAAATACATGCGCTAGGCATGGTACGTGTGTGAGCTTGCCGAGCTCCAAAGCCGCCACCAAGTTACGCCCATTATCACACACAACCATGCCTGGTTGCAGGTTGAGTGGCGAGAGCCACTGCTCGGTCTGGTGACTAATCCCCTGCAACAGCTCTGAGGCCGTGTGCTGTTTGTCCCCAAGGCAGATCAGCTTCAGCGCGGCCTGTTGACGCTTCCCCACTGCAGTGCTACACTGCTTCCAGCTACCGGCTGATGGGTGAGTGGCGCTGCGCGCAGAGAATTCGGAGGTGGAAACGGAGGAGGAGGAGCCAATAACGTAGGTGCTGGCGGAAACCCTGATGGAGGTAGGGCCCGCAATCCTCGGCGTGGGTAGCACCTGTGCCATCCCAGGGTCCGAGTCGCTCCCAGCCTCCACGACATTCACCCAGTGTGCCGTCAGGGAAATGTAGCGTCCCTGGCCACAAGCACTTGTCCATGTGTCAGTCGTTAAGTGGACCTTCCCAGTAACTGCGTTGGTCAGGGCACGGGTGATGTTACGGGACACATGGTGGTGTAAGGCGGGGACGGCACACCGGGAAAAGTAGTGGCGGCTGGGGACTGCGTACCGAGGGACAGCTGCTGCCATCAGGCTGCGGAAGGACTCAGTCTCCACAAGCCTAAATGGCAGCATTTCGATGGCCAGTAATTTGGAAAGGTGTGAGGTTAGTGCTATGGCCTGTGGGTGGGTGGCTGGGTATTTTCGCTTGCGCTCAAATGCCTGGGGTAACGACATTTGGACGCTGCGCTGGGACAGGGAAGTGGATGTGGTCGCTGATGGTGCTTCAGATGGTACAGGTGCAGGGCGGGAGGTATGCGGGCCTGCGCCTTCGACAGGCGATTGGCCGGCACCGAAAACAGGGGAAGAGGAGGCAGTGGTGTGTCCTGCAGACACAGATTGGCGATCCGGGCGTTCCTCCCACTTATTACGGTGCTTGGATGCCATGTGTCGGATCATGCTGGTGGTGGTGAGGTTGCTAGTGTTCATGCCTCGGCTCATTCTGGTGTGGCACAGGTTGCAAACTACAATTCTTTTGTCGTCCACACTTTCCTTAAAAAAACGCCATACCGCGGAACACCTAGCCCTTGGCAAGGGAGATTTACGCAAGGGGGTGCTCCGTGGAACATTTGCGGGCCGGTTTGGTGCGGTCCGCTTTCTTTCTTTAGCCACACCACTGCCTCTTCCAGCCTGTTGCGGTGCTGCAGATGGCTCACCCTCAGGACTGCTGTCATCGCTCGGCTCTCCACCTTCCCAGGTGGGGTCAGTCACCTCATCGTCCACCAAGTCCTCCTCCACTTCCTCACTCTGATCATCCTCCTCATTTCTTGATCCCACCACATACTCAGTCATTGACAACTGTGTATCATCCTCCTCATCAAGGTCTTGAGACAGTAATAGTGGTTGATTTGATGGCAACTGTGTCTCATCATCATCATCCACTTCCTTTGACCTTAAATGCCGTTCCCCTCTGTCATCTTCTTGTGATTGGGTACCCTCTAGAGGTTGTGAATCAGGGCACAAGATTTCATGTTCCTCTGCAAGCGTGCTTGGAGAGAGGTTCAAATGAAGGATTGGTGATGAGACGAGCTCCTCACTATATCCCAGTGTGGGATCACTTCTTTGGCCAGACCCTCTATGGTGGGAGGAAGGATGATCAGGGTGAGGATTATGTTGACCAGACTCTTGGCTACTGAGAGTGGACTTAGTGGAAGACAGGGTGGTGCTTAACCGACTGGAAGCAGTATCAGCTGAAATCCAACCGACCACCTGTTCGCAGTGGTCTGACCTCGAGAGTGATGTCCTGCGACGCCCTGTAAACTGAGACATGAAGCTAGGTATGGTGGATGTCTTTCTTTCTTGTGCTCTGGCACCAGGCACAGTTTCTACGCGTCCTGACCCGCGCCCTGAACTATCAGGATCACGTCCACTTCCCCGTCCCTTTTTACCCGCCTTCTTCATATTACACGGAATATGTGCTGCTAATCTGCAACTTTGCACACTAAACAGAATGTGCTGCTAATCTGCAACTTTGCACACTAAACAGAATGTGCTGCTAATCTGCGGCTAGGCACAGTGAAAGGAATATGTGAAGTTTATTTTTTACACTTTCCACACTAAACAGAATGTGCTGCTAATCTGCGGCTAGGCACAGTGAAAGGAATATGTGACGTTTATTTTTTACACTTTCCACACTAAACAGAATGTGCTGCTAATCTGCAACTTTGCACACTAAACAGAATGTGCTGCTAATCTGCGGCTAGGCACAGTGAACGGAATATGTGACGTTTATTTTTTACACTTTGCACACTAAACAGAATGTGCTGCTAATCTGCAACTTTGCACACTAAACAGAATGTGCTGCTAATCTGCGGCTAGGCACAGTGAACGGAATATGTGACGTTTATTTTTTACACTTTGCACACTAAACAGAATGTGCTGCTAATCTGCAACTTTGCACACTAAACAGAATGTGCTGCTAATCTGCAACTTTGCACAATAAACAGAATGTGCTGCTAATCTGCAACTTTGCACACTAAACAGAATGTGCTGCTAATCTGCGGCTAGGCACAGTGAACGGAATATGTGACGTTTTTTTTTTACACTTTCCACACTAAACAGAATGTGCTGCTAATCTGCAACTTTGCACACTAAACAGAATGTGCTGCTAATCTGCAACTTTGCACACTAAAAAGAATGTGCTGCTAATCTGCAACTTTGCACACTAAACAGAATGTGCTGCTAATCTGCAACTTTGCACACTAAACAGAATGTGCTGCTAATCTGCGGCTAGGCACAGTGAACGGAATATGTGACATTTTTTTTTTAAATCTGTGCCCCCCCAAACAAAATATAACTGCTGCCCCCACACACAACAGTCCTAAAAAGGACTTTTGGGTCTTTATATGTTGTTCCAACACTTTTCTTCTCCCTACACTGACTTTCCCTTCCTATCCTCATCTCTCCCTGGCTAAGACTGAGCTGAACTCGCTGGTCAGGTGCTATACAGCACCCGATCACGGGTTCTGGCCAGCCAATCAGTGTAATGCCAGCAGCCAACATGGCTGCTGGCATTACACTGATGTCAGAGCCTCTCCGCACGTTTATTGGCTGCGCAGCAGCCGCGAAACGTGCTGGGAGGAGACCCGAACATGGCGGGCGAGCACATGCGGTACTCGTACGAGTACCGCCATGTGCCGAGCAGAGCGATGCTCGAGCCGAACCGAGCTTCGGCCGAGCATGCTCGCTCATCACTAATAATGACATATTACATACTGCGATACTCATTAATCTGGTGTATATACAGTAACATTTAAGGTAGCTCTACTACACATACAGAAAGTACCTTTGATAGAGGAGTTTAGTTGCATTTATGTCAATTTAGACTGTATAAGCATAGAAAACTTTATAATCTACCTTTATAATCTGCTGAGTCCTACGAATCTAACTGAATGCGGATTTGTGAATAATGCAATTACTTTTGAATGAATATATGCAAATAACAAAGCATTTATATTATATTTATAAATCATGCATGGAACATACAGAGAGCAATAATGCATAAACAGCTTTCTAGAAAGAGCTATATTGAGTCTACAGAGCTCCTGCAGTGAGAGTAACAAGTAACATACACAGAGGTCATAAAGAGATGCAACTCAGTATATACACTGAGCTCCTGGAACATGAATGCCCTGGGAGTAAAAGGTGTCATGATTAAAACAGCTTATTCACACACTTTCTAAGAACAAACAATATCAATTGTGAACACAGAAACCTCGGATGAGTATCAGTCAAATAAATTAGCATGACACATGTATAATCACTGGCCCATTCTGCTTAAATTGGCCTTTGTATGTGTATGATTTTTCTGCTAATTAAAACAAGAATATTCACAGTCCTGGGGGCTGCTGTAAGCAAATGTTTTATATTAAACTGTTAGCAAGAGTGACACTTAGGGCCATACCTGGGAACTCTCAGGGTTTGACCCTGAGTCTCAGGGTTTTGACCCATATCTCAGGGTCTCAGGGTGAAGGGCCAAATTCTCAGGGTGAGAGAGGTGTGTGTCACCTACTATATGAATTTCCCCAATTAAATGTTTCCTTAGTCTCTAAACTGGTGCCATTAGTACCAGAAAGACAGTGGGAGATGTCCTGCTTGTCTTGTTTGTGTTCAGGCAGTGAGTTATCCAAACTGTAGCATGTTAAAGGTCCCTTGCACACGGTTCGGAGCACTTCTGTGTTAGAGCAAGCAGGCACATATCGCATAATATCTACATTATGGGAAGCTTTAAGGGTTAATATTTCAAAGATCTCAGGGTCAGCTCATCTTGAAAGTTCCCAGGTATGCTTAGGGCCATATATTGAAAAGAAAAGTGGAAGAATTCTAGAGCAAATCAATTGCACTATAGGGAAGAACGAAAAAAAAAAAACAAAACACAATGCGTTTGACACTTTTATAGCATTCAAGGCGTTAAAATACAGCTTTAAGGGGGAGTGGCTTGGCGGCCATGGTGGACAGATGTGATCTTGCACAGCTCTGCCTGTCTACTGTTTAATCCATCTCCATCTGCTTTGGATATTTATAATTCAGCCCTACGGTGCCTTGGATTGTGTCCCTTGACTCAATGGCTATCTGTGGATACCAGCCTTCCTAAAATCTGGTGTCCCCACAGCCGTGCTGGGCAGGCCGTGGCCTAGGCCGCACATCTGCGGTCTCGCGGCCGGGTCTGTCATCAGGCATGGTCTGCTGGGTGGGCCCCGCAGGTGGAATTGGGATCGATATCACCTCCCGGTGCCTTGTTTGGAACCTTAATAGTGCAATTCATCTGTTGGTTGTCTCACAGGCTGTGTATCCTTGTGCGATAGGCAGCTGACCTTCAACATCTCTACCTCCTTTTAGACATCAGCCATAGACTATCCTCCTCCTCTTTGACAGCCTCCTGCCAGGTGCTGGGTGAGTTGCCCTACTGGGGGTTTATACTGGTGTTTTTCTATCTGCCACTGTCGTGCATCGCGGCCAGCCAGCTTCCCCCTTGCATTTTTCCCTCTTAACTCCTGCTATCTTAGGGCCACCATCCTTTTTTTGTTTTCTCCCTCTGTGTGTACCCTCGCCCCTAGTTTCACTGCCTTTTGGACCAGGCCCTTGTGGCACCTTCGGAGGCCCTATTGTGGCCTACCAGTTTATTTCCTGCTGATACCCTCCCTCTGCTTTGCTGCCTGCAGAGCTGTGTTCACCTCTGCTGTTGACTGCTCCCCCCTGGTGCTATCAGCTGTCCTGACTACTGCCACTACCAGGACTGCTGGCCTCATCCTTAACCACCTCATCTATTGGTGCCTTTCCTGTGTTTGCTAGCCGATTCTGGCCTGTGCTTGGGACTGCACCTCATTCTTTATCCCCTCCTAGGGGTCAGCTACGAGCTCCTGCTTCTATTTTCCCCCATGTTTGTTATTTTCCCTTATCTGTGCCCCACATCTGCCCCGTGTATTAATGCAGCTCAGTGGTGCTCTTTTTGGTCTCCAGCTACTTCTGTACTTGCTATTCCACTCGCTTAGCTGCTTGTGACACCACTGCTGTCCTCGAATCATCACCCTGTTTGTTATTTTCCCTTTTTGTTCCCCAGTCTCTCCCATATATTTTTACACTTGTAAGGTATCACTCTGCAAGATGACCTCCTCTCCTTTTTGGCCTGCTGCCATTGCAGAGATATTTTAGGGGGCCTCTACTGCTATGTAAGCCATCCTTTTATCCTGTGGGCTTCCCTGTCCCTTGCCTGTGGCATCTAGACATGTGATATTCCTGCCTTAAGTCCCCCCAGCCTCCTTCTCTAGCTACAATATTCATCTTGATTTCATCTGACACCTTGCTCAATTATTTTGCTTCATTGCTGACATCATGGAACATTTTGTACAGTCTGCGGATCAAACTAAAACCCCACGCCCTCAGCGTGGAGAAAAGAAGCAAGACAAAAATAAAAATACTCAGGTCTCCCTTGCTGGGGAACCTGCTATGGACTCTCCTGCTGTTACTACCACTGTTGTGCCGTCGTCGATTACTGAGGACTCCAATCCTCAATTCACTCTATCTTGTGTGAGGTTAAGACTCATGGCGAACAGATCGCGAGTCTTACTCAGAGAGCAGATGATTGCGGGGCGCTTGTGGATGATCTCCGTGTCACTGTTCACAGCTTAGAGGCCAAGGCTAATGCTCTTATGGATAAAATTGATGATCTCGAAAACCGCAGTCATCAAAACAATCTTCGCATCATAGGTTTGCCTGAAACACTTCAAGTCAAGGATTTAACATGTTTTCTAACCACGGAGTTGCCAATACTAGGTCCGGCTACACCATCGGAGGGGAGTCGTCCTAGGCCAGTCATCTTCAATCTCCTGAATTACGAAGACCGGCAATGTCTTCTCTTCACTTACAGAAAGTTGGACAGAGTTGAGTACCTTAACTCTCAACACTTGTTGTTTCAGGACTTTTCTGCCAAAGTTTCCGTGCAGAGGCATGGCTTTTCGGAAATCTGCAGCAAGCTCTTTAAGAGTAACATCAAGTTTGCTTTATTGTACCCTGCACTCCTTAAAGTTCTGGATGGTTCATCCACCCACTGGTTTGACTCACCTCCAGAGGCTCAGGAATTTTATGAGAGTTTAACAGCAAGTAATAGTAAGAGGAGAGCTAGGGGACATTGCTAGTTCTGTTATTCTCCACCTCATCGGTTCTTGGATGAGTGTCGCCCTGGATCTGTGAGATCCCTTCCTGAGGAACTTTGTCCACATGTTGAGGCGTTCCATGTCTTTTAATTACTCAGCCTCCTACCATGGATACTCTCTTCTGGATACCTGTCTAGACACTTGACCTCTCATATATGTTGAAGGGCTTCTTCGCTGCATCATGGACATGTCCAGGAAGGTCTGTTTTTATTGGCATCTATGTCACCCCATGGTGCCCCCATCTGTGTCGTCCGAGAGACTGATTACTAAGCTGCTGCAATGTGATCCCTCTGCATAGACCTGGTTCATTGCATGTGACTCATTGATATTTTATTGTGGTTATTTTTACAATTGTTCTTCTGTTGACTAACCATTATTTTCTTCCAAACAGGTTATGGGATTCTATTCTCTGTCTTGCCTTTCCCTTGGACCGACATTCATTCTGCTCCGGATCCTTCCCGGGTTGCCTGGGGCGGGTCAGACGGGGAGTCTATATGTTGGTTAATTTCCATTGTCTTCCTTACAGGCTGTGGGATTCCATTCTCTGTCTGTCTTTCCCCCTGGATTATCTACAGTTTTATTCCGGGTCTCTCCCGGGTTGCCTGTGGGTCAATCAGATAGAGACTTTCTTACCTCACCTGGGACTGTATATCCTGGAATGTGAGGGACAGAGATGGTTTGGATGCTACCTGTAATGGTTATATATATATCATTGTTGATGGGTGGAGGATATTTCGATGCTGGATGGGGGTTGGGCATTGCCCCCGTTGGAGCCTTTGGGCTGTGCGGGGGTACTGGGCTTCCTCTCTCCTTTTTTTCAGTTGGGATAGGGGTGACATGGGATGACTCTATTAATTTGTGGGTTTCTCTTAACTGTTGGTTGACTAGGCTTTCTTACGGGGGGTGCAGTGCTGTGGTGGTGATCAATTCTGTTGTCTGTCATAGCACTGGGCTCCCTGGTTTGTTAAAATGCCACTATTGTTATTTTGTTAACAGTATACATTCTGGGGTATAGTCCACAGGTTCATTAGAACTTAAAGGGATAGTAATACTTGCAAATTACTAATCCCCATATTGTAGCTTTGTTAAAAAGAAACTTATTGCCCCCAGTGTCATCTCTCAAAACCTTATGGTTAGAGAGATGATAGCGCTCAAAGTTTCCCCCTTCCCTGACTGAACACTGAACACTGACTGCAGGGGAAGCTGTCGTACAACAGTCTTATGTGCATCAGGCGGCTCTGCAGCTGAGCCGAGATCACGTTTATAAAAAATAATTCTTTCACTGAAACAGTCTCCTACGTGCGCTTGGTTTGCAAGCACACGTAGAAGACCATTTCAGTGAAAGAATTCTTTTTTATAAACGCGATCTCGGCAATGCTGCAGAGCCGCCTGATGCAAGTAATACCGAATATCCCTGCAGTCAGGGTTCAGCATTCAGTCAGGGAAGGGGGAGGGAGGGGGGAACTTTGACTGCTATCATCTCTCAAACCATAAGGGTAAACCATAAGGGTTTGAGAGATGACACTGGGGGCAATAAGTTTCTTTTTAACAAAGTTATAATATGGGTATTAGTAATTTGCAAGTATTACTATCCCTTTAAGTTGATGAGTCCATTGAGGACTATGTTTTTTGTGTTTGTTCTGTCTGTGTTTTTTGTTTTGTAGGTGCGTGCCTCTGGGTGGTTTGATCTGTGGTTCTCCTTCCCCATGCCCCTTCTTCTTTGTCGAACTGCGTCTCCTCGCTGGGAGAGACGTTGATTATATTCACTTGTGCTCACTCTTTCTGGTTTCTCTGTCACTGGCTGCCACCATAGCAGATTCTTCCTGTGAAACTAGAGCTACCTCTCATTCTCTCTTCTTCACTTCCTGGAATGTTGGGGGCATACATAGTCCAATAAAGCGTAAACAAATTTTGGTCATTTACGCTGTTCACATTTTCAAGTTGCCCTTTTGCAAGAAACTCATCTCACAGACGACGAACATACTAAACTTCAAAAGGAATGGGTGGGGAATTGTATTGCTGCTTCCTATTCCAGCAAAAAACGGGACTTGGCCATTCTTATTTATAAATTACTTGCTTTTGTACATTTACAGACTATTCGTGCTCCAGAAGGACGTTTTCTGTTGGTGCACTGTGAGACAGATCAAAAACCTTTGTAATGTGTATGCCCCTAATGATCCTACATACTCTTTTTTCACATCTCTTCTTCCACACTTGCCATATACTCCCAGTAATATTTTGCTAGGTGGGGATTTTAATGTTACTCTTATCCAGCGATTAGATAGAAGCGGGCACCCTACCATCTCCAAAGCTTCTTCCTTAAATCCCTTGGAACGTTTTATGGATCAGGTCCCTCTCACTGACATTTGGAGTCTTATTCATCCTACAGACCAACAGTATAGCTTCTTTTCTCATCCTCATGGTACTTTGACCAGGCTGGATTATTTCTTGGGCTCAGCGGCTATTCTCCCTTTAGTTACTGCTTGTCAAATTCACGATATCCTTATCTCGGAACATGCTCCTGTTACTCTGCATGTGTCCTTTCGTCCTCCTGTGCATTCATCCTTTTATTGGTGAATGCCTTCCTTTCTTATCCAATCCCCTCTCTCTCTTTCAACTTTTCAGGGGTACCAGACAAGGCTTCCCCCTCTCTCCACTTCTTTTTAATCTAGCGCTTGATCACCTTCTTTGAACATTATTGGCATTACCAGATTTTCAGGGTATATGAGTGGGTACTGTGGAAATTAAACTTGCTGCATTTGCAGATGATCTGCTGTTGTTTATCCGTAACCCACAATCCGCTCTTTCTTCCATTATGCAGGTTTTAGAGAGCTTCCGGTGGGTGCCGGGTTTTACGATTAACTTTGACAAGTCTGAGGCAATCTGGTTTTCTCTGTGACCCCATCTTCCGTACCATTTTCCTGTCCATTACAATGGTCCACTCGTCAGCTTAAGTTTTTGGGTATTCTTCTACCTAGGGATGTCTCTACGCTCCACCAGACCAATTTTACTCCCTTGCTGGTTAAGTTGTCTTCGGACTTTCTTGCTTGGAAGGCTTTGCCTCTGACGTTCATTGGCCGCATTCTTAATTAAAATGATAGTCTTTCTGCGTATCTTGTATTTACTGCATATGCTACCATTATATCTCTCTACAATGGACATTCAGTCTCTTAACAGTCGCTTTCAGGGGTTTATATGGGGTGGTAAACACTCCAAGATGAGTCTGGCCAAATTAACCCAACCTAAACTGTCTGGTGGGTTGAACTTTCCACATCTACAGTTCTATAATGTAGCCTGCCTTCTCCAGTATGCGAAGGATTGGCTGAATGGCACCGCGGTCTATACAGACCTGATAGGGACCAATGTTTCTGTCTGTCATATTCTGCATGCTCCCGTGTCCACTCTTCCACCTCCTTGTGTGGTTAATCCTTTGCTGGCATCTACTGTGAAAGGCTGGCAATTCATATGATATCATCTTTTCAAAACACGATATGTTTCAGTTTTTCTACCCTTCACTCATAACTCCTCTTTTCAGGGTGGGGAGGCTGATGCCCAGTTTCTTCATTGGGCCTCTCGGGGTATAACATCGGTGGGTCACTTGCTTGACCCCTTAACTCAGCAGATGTACCCTTTCTCAGATTTTAAATCTAAATATAATCTACAGTCTAATCATATTTTTGCTTTCTTGCAGGCTAAACATTATGTTCAGTCTTTTCTACCAGTTTTGTGCAAACAATTTACGGATAATCCACTGGATTGCTTAATCGGTAGTGTCTTTTAAAACTTCCCGTATTTATAGAACTATTTTCTCAATGGCTCATACGAACTTGAACCCTTTGAGCTCTTCTGGCTGGCTGGCTGGCAGATATATACCCACACTAACGGTAGATTTGCTGGAGTCCAGCTTTTTGCGTAGATTGCACTGCTCTCCATCTGCTTATTTTCATGACCTCTCTTATAGATTATTGCATAGGATATATGTGACTCCTTTGGTAGCCCATCGCATTGGTCTTACCTCTGCTTCCTCCTGTCCTAAATGTCAAACTCCTAGTGCGACTTTACTCCATATGGTATACTCCTGTCCACATGTTTTTTCCTTTTGGACCAAGGTGTTTTTTTATATCATGACAAAAATTGGGATTCCTATTGATTTAGTTTCCCCAGCTTTCCTCCTTGGGATCTATGCTTCTTCTTCTCAACTGGAGACCTCCCAAACTAAGTTAGTTGATTTTGCTGTCATGGTGGCGTTGAAATGCATTCTGGTGCATGGTTATCGCCCCAACCCCCCTTGCTTTGTCAGTGGATGCTTAAGTTGTTTCACTTCACCAGATTACATTGGATTCTGATAAGGAGATGCTGGGTGCTCATTTTGTCACTCATTGGGAACCCTTTGTTTTATCCTTGCCCACTGCTCGGCTTTAGGTATACATCATGGATGGAGGAGTGGCTGTTAACGGATAATGCCTTGGAATCCCTGCTAGAGGTGGTGGGGGGAGAGAATGATTCCTCATTTCCTCATTTGGATATTGGGGAGGAGGACCCGGGAGTAGCTGGCCCTTCACTTTAACCTTTTTCTTTCATTTCCTTTGGGTTCGAGGGACTAGGGGCTGAGCCCCACTGGAGGCATGCACCTGTTTTCTGTTTCGTGTCTTGTGTTTTGTGTTGTTATTGATCTCTAGATTTTCTAATTGAGACATTATTTGTCAGGATTGCTCCATTGAGTACACTGTTGGTCACAGCGTTCCATACAACTTGCACTGTTGTTATTTAATCATACTGTATACTCTTCCCAGTTTTCCTGTATGTTTACTGGACTAGTCATTGTTGGACATATTTCTCAATAAGTGGGAAGATATTATCTCACTGTATACCTAGCACACTGGTGTTGGGTTCTCCTTTGTAGAACTACTACCTGGAATGTCTCATGTTGTCACTGTTCAGTTATGGATGTATTTGTATTTCGAAAATTAAAAAAAAAAAATAATACAGCTTTAAATCAATGGGAATTTTTGGAATACTTAGTTCTCCCTTGTAATTAGTTTGCTCCAAGATTCCTCCACTTTTCTTTTGAATGTACGGCCCTAATCAGTGTCCAGACCTGGTGATGGTGTCCAGAAAGTAAATCTATTGCATTTCATGAAAGAGGTCAGCTACTGCCTACAGTTCTCCGTAGAATGTAATTACAACAGCTCCATCATTTAGTGACATTTTGAACTAACGGTGAAACTACTGTATGTGCAATGCATTGGGCCTAGAGCAAAAGGGGGTCTGTTGAGCTGTTCTCACATTGCCTGAGTAGGAGTGACCTTTCCATTGCACCGCCAGAGTGCATCACCAGGTCAGCCAGTCAGCACACAGTTTTACTGACTGACTGGGAGAGATGGTAGCTGTGGCAGTGTACACCCATTGCCTGTGTAACACAATCTACTTAAGACAAGCCTCAGATTCACTCTGGTGGCCTGCAACCATCTAGACCCACATACCCAATAAGCACATGCTAGAGTGGTCTGTAACACTTTGGTGATGTACTTGTATCCACAGGATAGATGCAGAGTCCCCTTGAGTATGAATGAAGCCTCCGCTGAGCTGTGTGCCTGTCTAGACAATGCTGTAATTATGCACAGGCATGGAGAGTTTCTCTCATCTATGGCCCAGTGCTAACTGACCAGATTTTTAAAATGAAATCCGTGGACATTTTTTTTCTCCACACCCTGTCCACCCTGTCACCCCCTGTTCACCCTGCCCACACTGTCCACCCTGCTCCCTTCACACTGCTCACAGTGTCCACCCTGCCCACACTGTCCACCTTCACATTGCCCTCCTCTGTACTGCCCACATTTTCCACCTCCCCAACACTGTCCACCTCCACAGTGTCCACTTCCACACTGCCCTCCTCCACACATTGCCCACATTGTCCACCTACACACACGGTTCACACTGTCCAGATTCATACTGTCCACCCCATCCTCCTCCACAAAATGCCCACCTCCACACTGCCAATACTGTCCACCTCCACACTGTCCACCTCCACACACTGTCCACCCTGTCCACCCGCCCCCATACTACCCACACATTGTCTACCTCCACCCTGCCCCCCGTCCTCCTCCACACACTATCCACCCTGTCCTCCACCCCACTCTGTTCACCTCCACATTGCCCACACTACCCACCTCCACACTGCTCACATTGTCCACTTCCACTCTGCCCACCTCCACATTGCCCACACTGTCCACTTCCACATTATTCACCTCCACACTGCCCACATTGTCCACACTGCCCACCTCCACACCCTGCCCACATTGTCAACCTCCACACTGCCCACACTGTTCACCCCCACACTGCCCAACCCATCCTCCTCCACAAACTGTCCACCCTGTCCACATCCACACACTGCCCACCCTGTCCGCCTTCACACTGCACACCTCCACACTGCCCACACAGTTCACCTCAACACTGCCCCCACACACACTGTTCACCCCCACACTGCCCACATTGTCCAATTCCACATGGTCCACCTGCACACTGCCCATATTGTCCACACAGCCCACCTCTGCACAGTGTCCACACTGCCAACCTCCACACACTGGCCACCTTGTCCACCTCCACACACTGCCCACACTGTCCACCCCATCCTCCTCCACAAACTGTCCACCTTGTTCTCCTCCACACACTGTCCACTTCCACACATCCCACACTGTCCACCTCCACAATGTCCACCTCAACACTGCCCCAACACCCTGTCCACCCCCACACTGCCCGCACTGTCCAAATTCACATTGTCCACCTCTACACTGCCCACATTGTCCACACTGCCCACCTCAAAACACTGTCCACACTGCCCACCTCCAAACACTGCCCACATTGTCCACCTTCACACTGCCCACACTGTCCACCTCCACACTGCCAACCCCATCCTCCTCCACAAACTGTCCACCTCCACACACTGCCCACCCTGCACGCTGCTCACACTATCCACCTCCACCACAACACTGTCCACCATCACACAATGTCCGCCCCCACATTGCCCACACTGTCCAACTCCACATTGTCCACCTCCACACTGCCTAACTTGTCCTCCTCCACAAACTGTCCACCCTGTCCTCCTCCACATTACCCCCCTCCACAATGCACACACTGTCCTCCTCCACACACTGTCCACCTCCACATTGTCTACACTGCCCACCTCCACTTTGCCCACACTGTTCAACTCCACACTGGCCATATTGCCCTCCTCCACACTGTCTACCACCACATTGCCAACACTGTCCAACTCCACATTGCCCACCTCCACACTGCCTAACTTGTCCTCCTCACAAACTGTCCACCCTGTCCTCCTCCACATTACCCCCCTCCACAATTCACACACTGTCCTCCTCCACACACTGTCCACCTCCACACTGTCCACATTGCCCACCTCCACTTTGCCCACACTGTCCAACTCCACACTGGCCACATTGCCCTCCTCCACACTGTCCACCCCTACATTGCCAACCCTGTCCAAATCCAACTCCACACTGCCCACATTGTCCACCTCAGCACTGTCCACCCTCACACACTGCCCACATTGTCCACACTGTCCATCCTCATGCACTGTCCACCCCCACATTGCCCACACTGTCCAACTCCAAATTGCCCACCTCCACACTGCCCACATTGTCCACACTGACCACCTCCACACACTGTCCACACTGCCCACCTCCACACGCTGCCCACATTGTCCACTTCCACACACTGCCCACCTCCACACCATACTGCTAATGGCATCCTCCTCCAAAAACTGTCCACCTCCACACACTGACCAGCCTGCACACTGCCCACACTGTCCACCTCCACACTGCCAACATTGTCCACCACAACACTGTCCACCCCCACATTGCCCACACTGTCCAACTCCACATTCTCCACCTCCACACTGCTTAACTTGTCCTCCTCCACAAACTGTCCACCCTGTACTCCTCCACGCTACCCACCTCCACATTGCCCACACTGTCCTCATCCACACACTCTCCACCTCCAGACTGCCCACCCTGTCCTCCTCCACAAACTGTCCACCTTATCCTCCTCCACACACTGTCCACGTCCACTTTGCCCACACTGTACACCTCCACACTGGCCACATTGTCCACCTCCACACTGTCCACCCTTACATTGCTCACATTGTCCAACTCCACATTGCCCACTTTCACACTTCCCACATTGTCCACCTCAACACTGTCCACCCCACATTGCCCACACTGTTCACCTCTACACATTGCCCACCTCCACACTGCACATTATCCACTCTGCCCACCTCCACACACTGTCCACACTGCCCACCTCTACACACTGCCCACATTGTCCATCTCCAGACACTGCCCACCTCCACACCGCCCACACTGTCACCTTCATACCCACCCTGTCCTCCTCCACACTACCCATCTCTACACTGCCCACACTGTCCTCCTCCACACACTGTCCACCTCCACAATGCCCACAATGTCCTCATCTCATTCTCTCCCTTCTTTCCCTTTCCTCTACTCCTCCTCTCTATACTTTGATCCATGTCACCATGCCCAGTGTTTTAACAAATAAATATATTTCTATAATGCATATATTTTTTTGTAAAGTTGATACCTTTATTGGCTAACTAAACAGATTTATAATGCATATACACATCATTCACATACTCATGGTTTTTCTTCCACTTTGTACTTATGTCACTATTTTGAACTGTTATTACTTTTGAATAAACAAACTGCTAACAGTGATAATACCCTTGCTACACTAAGCAAAATAACTCCTACATTATTATTTGTATCCAGTATTTAACTTTCTTGATCCTTTGCATTGAGAACTGTTAGGTACTGAAGCTTGTTATTTTCTGACATAAAAAATTCTCTTTGGCGGATAGAGATCAATATATTTGAAAATGTTTGATGATGCTTGGCTGTGTATGGGTTAAACTTTAGACAGAACTTCAAGAGGAATCTGTACACACAGATTTCTATCGCTATTGCCCACAGTGAAGAAATTAAAAACAGAGCACAAATAACGGGCATAATCCAAATATCAAGAAAAACAAGATTTTCCCATAAATCATTTGTACTCTGTTGAGGAGAAATATCCACTGTGTATTTGTCAGTTCATGGGCACTTACAATAGCATTTGGATGCACACGTATGCTAAAAAACGTGTGGGGGTTATGCACTAAATTGTGATAAACATGTGATAAAGAGGTGATATCACTATTCCAGTTCCTGTGTTATTTTATGAAGCCTATGCTCTAAGGTCTGCCTCACTTGAGAAATTTAGTGTGTTGTAAGGCTCCATAGAATAACACAGGGATTGAAGAAGTGATATCACAGAAGTTATCTCCTCCTCCTCCTTATCACCTGTTTATCACACTTCATCACCCCCTATATATTCCAGGTATTGTTATTTTGAAATCATTCTCTAGAAATGCTCTGTTTGTCCCAAAGTATATTCACTGAACCCCATCCTACGAATCATGGCCCCTCTCTGAATACACAGGGGGGCTGATGTACTAAGTAGTGAATGCACCATATGGGAGAAATATAAATTCCCCAAATTTACTTTTATTTTAATGGATAATTTAACCATTTAAATGCCAGAGAGGTCTCCAACACATTGCTTTGCAATGTGCTGGAGACTTCTCTGGAATTCAGGGCATTAAAACTCTCATTTAAATGTAGGTCATTTAAATTTAGGTATATATATGAATGTACATTCATTTATATAGTACCTTACATGCACACAGCACTTTTACAGTAATAGTACAATACAAAAATACAGGACAGGGTTATGAGAATGGGGCTACAGTGCGATCATTGCATTATTAGCAGGGGAAAAGGTGCAGCAAAGGGAATCATACATGGGGAAGGGACCCTGCCCCAAGGAGCTTACAATGTTAAATTTTTAGTTTTTCCTTATGGTATAGTTGGATACCTCATTAACATTCCAAGGGTTAAATGGTCGATTTAAATAAAAGGCAATCTGGGATTGTTTTTAATATCTCTGGTGTATTTGGGATGCCCCTGAACTGTTTGTATGCATATGGCCGACAGATATGAACTGCTCTTATACAGAGTATCATAGATCAGATCTTGAGTCTTATACAGACTGACAAATCTCTGACAAAAGCTCCTAAACATTAAGAGATACAGGTACAATACTGCGCTCCTACACAGAAAACAGTACACCTCAAATAAATAAAACATTACGCCTCAAATAAATAAAACAATACACCTCAAACTGCAGATCAGATACAGAGCTAGTACAAAGACCACCGCAGGCGAATCACAAAGCTGCCATAAAGAGAGCAGTGTGGTTCTGTATGATTTGCAATTTGCCCAGGGGACTCCAGTTTAAACCACTGAAAGTCAGAGGGGTATGTAACGTATTATGAAGCCATGCATTGTTCACTCCTCTGGCACTGAAAGGGTTAAGAAGTGCTCACTCACAGGCTTAGCAATGAATCAACTTATCCTGCACTCAGCTGGTCATGGAGGAGTGAGGGCATCCTGGTCACAGGACACTCTAATGTGACTGCTTTTATGATAAACATTAATGGGTCTAAGAAAGACTACATCCTAAATCAACATAGGTCATGGTGACTGGTGAGTAAAAAAGTGACAGAAATATCTCCACATTTTACAGTTCAGTACCTATATAATACAATTTTGCTTATACACATCTAAAACAGATCCGAAACCCTGTCTTCAGTAAAGAATCGAAAGCTTGCAATTTTTTCACTGCTTTCCCAGGTTTCAGTGTAACAATATATAAATGATAGCACACAGTTAAAGGGATAGTTATGTTTCACAAAAAAAGCAGCTCCAATTAATCTTCATAGTATTTGGGCCAGGGAGAGTGTTATTTCAATATTGTTCAGAGTTGTAGTTCAAACATAATCGAATAATAAAGTATCCCCCTCCCACCCCTTGTACCTAGTGTAATTCACCTTCCCCTCAGATGTGGAATTTTGTCCTGAGACCAGACAGCTCACAGCAAGGGACAATCTTCCAACTGTGAGCATAAGGAAAACCCTGCCTTGACAGGTTTTTCAGGTTATACCCTTATAGGGTTGCCACCTTTTCTTCAAAAAAATACCGGCCAAGGCATTCCTTCCATAGACTTAACATTGGAAAGAAGCCAATTTTTTACCGGCCTGCCAGTAAAATACCGGCTGGGTGTCAACCCTATACCCTTATGCTCACTGACAGGGACGTGCATAGACATGTTGGGGGGCAGGGGCTCAAATGAAAAAAGGGCACTTCTCATAATTATTTTTTTTGTTTTTATTATTGGTTAAAAGGGCACGAGGGCACTTTGGACAAAAAGGGCAGGCGCTCAAGCTCCCCTTGGTGTCTGTGTGTGCACGTGCCCGCTCACTGAAGATTTTCCCTCTCTGAGATCCATCCATACAGTCTTGCTGCTCTAAAGTGAGCAGTGTTACATCAGTAAAAGGGGCGGGAGGGGGATACTTTATCATTCAATTGCTCATGAACTACAACTCTGACAGTAGTGAAATAACACTCCCCGTGGCCCAAATACTATGAAGATTAATCGGAGCTGCATTTCTTGTGAAACATTATTATTACTATTGTGAAACATTACACTCCAGTCCCATATAAATATTGGTCCCTTAGCTTAGGCTTTCTATGTTAACTGAATTTACACGTTAAATCACTGGTTGGAATTGCCTGAGATAATCATTCTACCCACAGACAGCTCTGCTGAGTTTCATCAGGGTCTAATAAGACTGTATTGGCTCTAATAAGAAAAAGTAGCAAATGAAAAAATAATTATCATGAATACAGGTATTTACCCTTACCAATCCTTGCTTCACTATCATGCCATCCATTTACGATATGCAAACTATCCATAGAATAATAATGAAAAGCATGAGATTTCCAGTGCTCCCTGACGTGCTCTTATGTTACAGCAGAAAGCTCTTGTCCATCAGCAGTGACAATTGAGATGCACAGCTTTTCGTATATAAATTTAAACACGTACATGAGCATGCTTTGTTACATAATGCAATCAAGCAAAATGCGTAGGTGGAAAAATAACAATCTCGACTCCTTCAAATAGAGTATTTTGGATGGCAAAAAAACATAAAATGCCAGTACAAAGGCAATAGAAGGTCCTTTTAAATGAGTGGCATTGACCTCAAAGCTATGGGAACTGAATTTAGAATGCCCTTGTTCTTACTTGGTTTGCTTGTCAGATCACAGAGATCTCTAATGCTGGGTGATGTCTGCAGCTCTCATGGGAATGAAAAAGTTTGCTCCTCTCCTTAGAAACCCCATGTTGGCAAATTTACCCTCAATGGTCTTCTATAGTGCTGAGAAAAAATGTCCCATGAGCACCATGTAAGGTATTGATGCCACACAGCTAAACCATGCATTTAAAATGGTATTGTTTCTGGGTTATGGGGGGAAAGGTTGAACTTGATGTCTAAATGTCTCTTTTCAACCTAATTTACTATGTTACTTTGAGTTGAGTGTGAAAAAGGATTGGCCTGTAATTTGCTCAAGATGAGATGTGTTTGGAGCTCATAACATGCTGGTAAGGCCATCAGAACTATACTGGGAGATAATTTCAGGTAAATTTGCTTTTATTGTTCTATCTATTGTGTGAACTATTTCTAATTTGTACTTGTTTTATTATGAGCTTGTTAAGGACCAGAGGGGTATGCAACACATTGCTTTGCAATGCATTGTACACCCCCTAGTCCTTAAACAGCTAATGGTTAATGTATGAGGTATAGTGACAGTTCCACTTTAAGCACTGGTTTAGCTCAGTTTCCTGATTGGTTACACCTTCTTGTGCAAAGCACAGTATATTCTCTGTTACACTGCCAAATGTCAGGACACAGTCCAACATAAAGACATGAACTAATCTGCATTCTTAGCACAGCATTCATAGAAATACATTCCCTGTGCCTTTCTCACTGGCATAAAAACAGTCATTGTGTTCCTGCCAGCAGCAAGAGGAGCCACAACATGCAGATCTAGAGCTGTGTATCTTCTCTTTCATGGAGTCTCTTGCTTTGTAAATATATTGCACAAAGTGATGCTTTGGAGATGTGTCTAGTATACAAGGGGTTAATATAATGTGCTTCATCTGCAATAAGGCTGATGTGCTAAGAGAGAAGCAATTTTATGGCATAGCAACTGCACCACAAGCTTAAAATCCCAATTTATTGGAGACCTCTCTAGCATTCAATTAGTTAAAAAGGATTAAAAGCATCTATAGCATTCAGTAGGTTAAAACATTAAATAGGTTAAAAGCCCCAATTAACTCAATGGGGATTTTTGTTCCCTATAGAGCAGTTGGTTTGCTCAGAATTTCTCTACTTTTTCTAAGGATCATTGCACCATTTAACAGGAGATATGCGTGACACTCCCACAGTTCAAAACATTTATAAGCTTGTATAGGACTGCAATGATGGTGGAAGAATGAAATTGGGAAAACGGGAGAGAGAGAGACCTTTTTTCAGACTCCCAGGTCCACCATCCATCCAGTAACCACAAGCTACTGGCTCTAGAACCAAGTTCTAAGTTTTTAACTCAGTGTCTCAATGGCAGGTCCTGCTCTCTGCTCACACACTATATGTTGTGGCTTCCATCTTCTCTCCAGTAATTACTGTACCTTGCATCCACACTTAATATTAATATACATCTACAGCAATATCTCAGAGGGCTATGTACTAAACAGCTTTGGCAATGCTTATATTTATTAGTCATTCCAATAAAGCATTATTGTATTGTATTGTATTCATTCTGTCCTATTCCTATCCTTAGGTAGACCTTGGAGCTGCGAGTTTTGAAGGACTTCGCTCTTCTTTCCTCTGGAGAAATCATGGAAAAGTCTCTCCTATATAGCCATTAGCCCAGTGTCAAATATATCAGGCTTCTAAATACCATCCACAAATTAAATATTAATATTGTAAACTATCTTAAAACGTACGGATTATTTAAAAATACATTAACCAGTCCTAATTAATAAAACCAAATATTACAGTATCTGAGTTTAAACCATATTAATGTATTCTGGTCAAAAATCCATTTGGATTCCATTATGGAAATTGCAGTCACATGGTTTTTCTCCTCCTCCAATTGCTAGATACCATGTTCTGTCACCAATACTTCAATAGACATGAATCGCTGACATACATATCTTTAAAATGGGCAGAAACACTCAATTCTTCATATAATCATACATTTTTTTTAACATTGTTTTACCTGGCCTACCCTCATTGATTGTTACATGGGCATGGGCATAAATTACACCTTTCTTTGCATGCAGCAAAACAATCAATCTCAATTATTTTCTTCATAGAATGAGACACACATTTTGCAGTTCTCAAGAATTTTACAATCTAACTTTACTATATTTACAGTCATAGCAGCGAATAGATTGGTAGGAACCTTTTAGATTGCCTCCAAATACATCTTGATTCTTAAGAATTGATTTTTTAACAATAGGTGCTACAAATAGGCCAAACTATTATTATGCTTGTATTATGTGGACCACATTATGCAAATTTTCCCCACTTTAAAACATTCCAGTGTTTAAATATAATTGTCCTAAATATACTATAAGGAACTGGAATACAAAAAGTAAAGTTATACTCATCTTCTCATCTATCTACTTGCAGTGTTCCCTTTAAAATATGTGATCTGTCTAAGCTCTAAACCTATAAATGTATTAGCAATAACATGGCAGTCATAATTCTTTTTGATACTTTTTCTCTCATGAAATCTACTTTCAGTGAACAGCTGTGCTTCAAGAGCCTAAACTGTCTTAACGGTACATTTGCCTGCCATCGACCATAATACTAGAGTTCCTTCAGTTTTTGTGTATGAGAATAGCTTTGCAGAAAGTAAATACCGTTCTTTAAGAAATAGTTTTAAATTATGAAGCTGATCCACCCTTGAAGCCACTGTGGTCAGGTCTAATCCCCAAAAAGAAGAGATCTACTGGAGCTGTAGAGAACAGAACTGACTAGTTGCTGTGGCATATCGATCAAAGTACAATTTTAGAACATATCGAGCAAAATAGTTGCATCTAGTCTACAAAACACAACTTGTACCAAACTCAGTTCATTGATACTTATGGTGGAATCATTTTCTCCTTGTTTCCTAAACTTTTGCCTTGCTATGCTCCACTAAGTCTAGGATTCATTGTGCAACAGTAAGAGCAGTGTGTCAGATATGATGCTCCTCTCCATGATCCAGGTATTTATCAATGAACACATCTATATTTCCCTGCCTTGTACATGGTGAAAGTGGCGAAAGGGCTGCCATTCCAGTCACACACACACATATATATGTGCACAGCTTATGTGTATGAATGTGTCCATAGATTTGTAGAGGATCCACCAGCATGAAGCCGGTGAATGGAAATGTGGAATCACTCTGCACTTGATAATTGATGAATGATTGAGGGCAACATACAATTCAGACATTTTTGAATTGGGGACTGTCTAATGCTCAAGGAAGCCAGAGAATTACCTTGCACAGTCAGCAAATCACCCCAACCCCAGTCTTCACCCGTTGGAGAAAACTTAGGAACTGATGGTAGTTTGCCTTTAACCACTTGGATACTTTGCAATGTATTGGAGGCCTTTCTAGCATCCATGGGGTTAAAGGCAATGTCGGATTTACATCCCCGGCACCCCTAGCAAGACACTCTAGGCATCTTTAGCTCTACCCATGGCCACACCATCACTCCTCACATGACCCCACCTCCAGTCTAATCTGCTGTTTTCGGATACAAAACATACCCTTGACTTATAACAAGCAAGTAGGAAAAAAAGCTTTAACCCCTTGGATGCTAGACAGATCTAATACTGCATTGCTCTCCAATACATTGGCAATCTGTCTGGGAACTAAGGGGTTAAATAATAGCCTGTAAAGGGGTATAAAACTAGTGGAGGGATATTGAGATTGCTGTCGTCACTCCCATAGTCCAGAATGTGGACTCAAAATTTAGAGTTGTAGGGAGATGCCTACTCTCCCTATTTTGAAATCTGGCCCTGGAATCGAGGGCTACAGAGATATCTATTCTATTAGATGTTATGTTGTTCACTCTTTCTGTTAAAAAATAAAAAAGACAGTCAGAAAACTCCAGAAAATATCTCAGTCACTAATGAACCCCTTTTACGGAGTAAGAAAATGAAACATTCATTTAAATCTAATACGTTTCATCAATGTATTTCATTTTTACTGCCAGAACATGATTTCTGTAACTAAAAACATAAGACAAAACAGTAGTACTCAGCAATTATAATAACTCTAAAACCAAGATTAAATTATTTCTTACTAAAGACACCAATCATTTTCTGGCACGTGACAGGATGTTGGCATAGGAATGGAGGACATGTGTAATATTAAGTTTGTATTTAAAGCATAGGAGGAGCAGTTCAATATATAATTCACGCTATGAAAGACTGGTTGGAAACTTATGACTGTTCTTAGAGTCCTGTCATAACATATTCACTAAAGGACAAATTCCATCTGCTTCAGAGAAAGAGGACACGCAAGTTCTGGAACAGTTGCCTTAAAACCAGACAAGAGTTTGGTGGCTATGGCAACCCAGGTATTATGGTTCCATGACTGGAAATATGCTTCATACTCTGCTAAATGTGAGAATCTAAAGACTGAGGTGCAGGAACTAGGAACAATCAGTTAAAATGAATGAGAAAGAAGCGTATGTGACTGACAAAGGGCATTATACACAAAAGAAAACTAGATAAATTCTAGAGCAAACTAACTGCTAGACAGGAGAAATAAAATCACCCCCAAACTTACCATTGATTTAGATGGAGCTTTAATCCTATTAAATCCTACAAAGGTCTCTAACACATTGCTTTGCAATGCCTGAAGACCTCTCTAACGTTTAAGGTGTTAAAAGCCCCATTGAACATTGAGCCATAAAATACAAAACCCAGTGAGGGTAAAAGGAAGGAGGCTTCGTAGTAATACTTACCAACCAGTTTACCCAGTGGACTACCATCATGCCAGCACAAAGTTTGTCATCTTCATCACCTGTAGCTATTGCCAATCCACTGCTGGATGAATGCCTCCTCAGCAAGCCTCCAACAACTTCGGTCCTGTGCCTTTTGATGCCAGTGAGTACAGACAAATTTGGTAATTTGTCTATATATTTGTGTATATATATATATATATATATATATACACATATATATATATATATATATATATATATATATACATATATATGTATATATGTATTTTTTAGTATTTTCATTTTCTTAAAAGCAAATCATAAAGCTAATAAAACTTCTGTACAGTTCATCAGGAGAAAAAATTATGTCGCATGTCCCATTACACCAGTGCTAGCCAACAGTTGGATCACCATCTGTTGGCGACTACATCTCCCATCATCCTACAGCTGGAAGTTGACAATTAACCACCCCAGCATTACATTATAAAATGAGAGTATATTTTAACACATTGGATTATAGAGAAATATCTAACACATTACAAAGCAATGCAATGAAGATGTAACTAGCATTAAGGGAAGCATCAAGAGTTTAAACACAATCAAGGTGGGGGGATGGTTAAAACACATGCCATGAGAGAAAAAAAGTCCTACTGGCCTATATCCAGCAGATCATGTTGTGTTGGCCACTGGCCACTGGCCATTGCCAAATGCCCTGATGTAGATGCGGAATTCGCAACTGCTGTTCTTGCTGATGAATTGTTTAAGCAGCAGGATAATTAGGGGACTCAAAGGGAATGGGATCAACAACAGCAGTAACATGAGTGATGGATGATGAAGGATCCACTTACCATGACTAGCTCCAGTGATGAGCCTGAGGCAGTAGCAGCACCATAACTAGCCCCTAGTATACGTGGAGAAAAGAAGAAGTTGGCCAATAATTCTTCTCCACCTGCCCCTCCTCCAAAATCATGGGTGTGTTGTTAATAGACTAGAATATTTTCCCTTGAGAGCAGATACTGCATCAGCAACTGCAATGTGCACAGTGTGTTTGTAAGGTAAATAGCACCTGGCACAATTCTATCCAAACACCATGGCACCAAAAACCAAGTACTGCTGCTGTCTCTATGCCCGTTCTCCATACCCCGCTAAGGACACATGAAAAGTTGCTGACAGTTTAATAGTAATGATGAACCCTCCCTGACACCATCTTAGGATGTTCTGCAGGTTGGAATCTCCTCAGATGCCGCTTGATGCCCTGCTTGTGATTCTCCTCCACCACCCTGCCATGTGTGTTCAGTGCACCACAGAGTGCGCAATGTTTGAACATGAACTGCCACATTCTAACATCTACATAGTGGCTATAATTTGGCGGGGGAGGTAACAATGAACGAGGTGAACTAGCAGAAGATGTAGTAACCCTAGAGGAAGAAGTGTCACGGGAGACTTGTAAATAAACATTCAGACAGGTACATAAAATTAATGTCCACTTTATTAAGAATAATCCCATTCAAGTAAATAAGACACATCCCCAACCTTCCCGGGGTCAGGCGTGGGGACAGTGTACAGTCCACTATCAGGAGCTGACACTGAACCTTAGCCAGACAGAGGCACCAGCTAGGAGCGAACCAGAGTGAGAGCAGAACCATTGAAGTAGAGGAAGTGGTAAGCGTGCTCTAATAACACAACTGCAATACCCTAGAACGCTAGGGTTACAGAACACCATGCATCTTAGAACGCTAGAAGCAAAATAACCCCGGACAGGACTTACCCGACCAAGGACTGAGGATAAGGAACTACAAGGGGCTGCCAGGCCTCAGGGAGTGACAGAGACTATATAGCCTTTGGTCAGACGGTTCGGGTAGTCAGATAAGCCAAAGTATTTAGCACGGAGCGGGAAGTCAGACAAGCCACAATACTTAGCACGGAGCGGGTAGTCAGCCAGGCCAGAGGTCATACACAGAGCGGGTAATCTGACAAGCCAAGGTCAGCACGGAGCAGTTATTCAGCCAAGCCAAAGGTCATACACGGAGCAGGAAGTCAGACAAGGTCAAGTCCGGTACCGAACGGACAATCAGCTAAGCAAAATTTCAGGCACAAATCGGTAGTCAGATGGAGCCAGGGTCATGCACTAATCAGATTCAGCAGCCAGGAACGGATCACAACGGTAGACTCAGAAAGTGCTCAAGTACACCACGAAAGGGCACTGAAGCACTGATGGAATGCAGCTTATAAGGACTCTCTAGGAGGTGGACTCACATTGGCCAATTAAGGTGGAAAACGAAAAAATAGCGAGTGACCAGGAAGTAGTCACCCGCTGTGCTGTCACCAGGCAAACATAGAAAGCAAAAAGACCAGTAAAAGCGCCAGAATCATGGGCACCGTGATAAGAAGGTGATGCAGAGCTAGTTTTGCTCGTCATTGAACTTCCAGCCTTTGTCTGGGTTTTTCTATTCTTCCTCCTCTTTGATATCTACCTCGCCTCTTGTTGCCTTTCTGGAGAGTCTGGGGGTACAGCAGTGCTTGATTTCTGTGGTGCGTGTTTGGCTCTCACATGTTTGACATAAATGTCATGGTGTTTGTGTTTAATGTGTGTTATCAGGGCTGTTGTGCCAATTTCCAAGGTGTGTTCCTTCCTTTCCCCTTCTCACACACTTGTCACAAATTGTGCACAGTGCCATTGGTGTTGACTCCACTGTGCCTGCCCCAAGAGAAAAACAGTCCCACACCCATGACTTCATGGGGTAGGGAAGAGGTGGAGAAGAATAGCCTCTTTCTTCTTCTCCTTCACATTCCCCTTCACTGTCTGGGGAAGAGTATAATGTTGCTGCTGTTGCTGCTATTGCTGCTACTGCCTCAGAATCAGCACTGCAGCTAGGTACAAGAGTATTGCTGGCACTGGCAAGTGAAATCTGTCCTAGTCCCGCATCACTTGACCCCATTTCCACTGTGTTAAGTGCGGTCTGTGGCACACTAACCTGCTCCTCAGCATCCCACTGTCCTTGCAACTCAGCAGCAGCAGGAATAAGAGCAGTTGCACACTCCACAAGTTCCAAAATCTCACTGCTGGTGGTGCTGATGTCCATCCTCATCCTCATCCCCATTCCTTCTCAGTTTGGGCTAAAAAGGGCATCAATGTCTATTCTCCACCATCATCATCACCACCACCACTAGCCCCCTTCCCCCATGCTGCTGCTCTATTACAGACATCTCACTGCTGGTTGGAGGAGGTGATGAGAAATGTGAAAGAGGGTCACCTAATGTCACACTTGCCATTTCTTGGTGATCTTAAGAAGGCAGACTGCCAGCACTAGCAGCAAGCAAAGGCAGCTTATTTGTGCTCCTGGTGGTAGACTCCCAGGGTCAGGGGAATGGTGTGGGCTCCCTTCACTGTTAGTCTGGACACTCTAAATTGCTTCCCCTACCACTCTCCTAATGCTACCAGCTGCTTCACCATTACTGTTACTACTAACACCAATCACATCAATTTCAGCCCCTGAGTCTTCCTCCTCTCAGTCACTAATAATATGATGATTACCCCCTCCTTTACTCCTAACACTGACAAGCTGCCGGACCTTCTTAGTAGTACTACTAGCACTAGCAAGACTGCTTGGGGATGGCAAGTGTGACTTAGGGTCCCCTGCTGTCACACTTGGAATCATCTTCTCCATTCACCCCTCTTGAGTATTACAAGACACACTGGCAGCAGGTTCAGCACTGGTTGCAGCAGGTTCAGCACTGTCAGCAGGCACAGCACTGGTGGCAGCAAGTGCAGCACATTTGATAGCATGCACAGTCCTGGTGACAGCAGGTTCAGCACTGGCAGCAGGCACAGCACTAGTGGCAGCATGTCTGACAGCAGGCACAGTACTGGTGGCAGCACATCTGGCAGCAGGCACAGCAATGGTAGTAGCAGTAACAGGGACAGTGTGTCTGGCAGCAGGGGCAGCATGTCTGGCAGCAGGCACAGGCAGCTGACCTGTTCTGCTCTCACTACTACCCTCTTCTGCCTCCCTTGACATTAATCTCCCCAAGATCCCTAAGGGTGATTTAGGGGGACTGGGGAAACTTTCTAGCCATTGAAAAAATGGCGAAGAATTTTTGCCAATGCTCAAAAAATGCAAAGATTTTAACCTCTGGTTTTAAAACAGATTTTCCAGTGAAAAAGGGGACAACAATGTGGTTTTCACCGATTTTTTTGTGGGAACACAACGGGACCTTTTGCCAACCCCTAGTCTAGACTAAGCACAATACAGCTTTCTTTCCAAACCAGACTAAATGATCAGTAGTTCAGTTTCAGTAAATTCTGATTAAAATGGTGAGGATTATACAGATGAGGTGGTAATGGAAGGGTTAAATACCAGTGACAATTGGTTATCCTTTGTCTGGAGCTGATGAATGGTAAGTTGTTTCCTCCCACTGCGTCCTGTGCTTTGAGTTGCAGATCAGCTGCGTTCACTGACAGATCAGATTAAGTACTGATAGGCAGATTAGATGAAGTACTCACAACAAGGATCCCAAAACTCCAGAGTTAACTATTTATATCTCGGACATGTGCTCCAAGCTTTAGTGATGTTGAAATATTAGTCTTTCTTTGATATGTCAGCAGGTGTGTCCTCAGCACAGTCTCAGGCCAGCTCTACAACAGATTTAGGTCTCAATTCAGTTTTCCCCGCTAGGCAAAAAACCCTCTCTGGCATTTTTTTCAAGCACGTTAAGCTAATCAATTACCTGCTATGAAAAAATGCAGGCAAAAAAAAAAACCTGTCGGGTGATAACATTAGCAATGTTTTCGCCCATTCAAAATAAACAACGGCAATAGTTGGCATTCAATTGAATGTGTTCGCCCTTAACCCCTTAAGGACCCATGACGGTCCTGGACTGTCATGGGTTGTTATCCCCTTAAGGACCCATGACGGTCCAGGACCTTCATGGCTTAAATGATAGCAGCGTGTCTCTGTGCACACTGCTATCATTAATTCCAGGCTGAGAATGAGCGCTCCAAGACTGGAGCGTTCAGTCTCAGCCCTTCTTGCTTGAGCCGGTTCATGTGATCGGCGTAGCAGCGATCACACGTATCGGCATTCTAAGAAACAGAGTCAACATGCAAAGCATGCTGCCTCTATGTCTCTTCTACCTCTGTCTCCCTTGCTATCAAAGTAAGGGAGAGAGAAGTAGAGAGGAGACACCTAGTGGTAAAAGAAAATACAGCAGCTGGGGGTATTAACCCCTTCACTACTGGTGCAGGAGACTGGCTAAATGCAGGTCAATTTTTGACCTGCAATGATATACTTTTTTTTTTTTTTTTTTTTTTTTTAAACACAACATACTTTTTTTTTACAAAAAAAAAATTTATTTAAAAAAAAACATCAATAAACAATATTGGAAGTGTGATTGTTGTGGAGCCATGTAATACACTTATACACACCGCCAAATGTCAGGGATAAAAAAGTGTCAAAATAGGGTGGGAAAAAGGGACATGAGGATTTTCACCCAGGCGGGACAGTGGCCACTTTAAACTGCGCATGTTGTAGGTATGACTGACCGGTCATACTTTTCATGCAGTCTCCATAAAAATTTAACCCTTTGTGCCCAATTGATCCCAAGAGAAAAAAACAAAAATGGTGTTTTTTTACTTTTTTTACATTTTTTTTTAATTTTCATAAAGTAACTGGTAGGTTATCCATATATGTGTGGTATCAAAAGAAAGCCCTATTTGTGCTTAAAAAAACAATATATAATTTAGGGGGGTGGGATAAAAGACTTAGAGGGAAAACACTGTTGAACAAAGACATAGTCAAAAAGGTCAGAATTGCTCCGGTCCTTATGAGAAAACGACCTCAGATTTTCCCGGTCCTTAAGGGGTTAAGAACCATAAGGGACCAGTTTGGCCGTAGAGTCCCTTATCGGATCTCAAAACGGTCTACGCATCAATTGTGCAGCGCTGCGGAATTAGTTGGCGCTATATAAATAAATAATAATAATAATAATAATTGAAATAAAAAAAAATCCCAGTGATGTATTGATTTGGCACCCTAAGCCCCATATGAATACATCCAAAGTACAGCCAAAACATGTTCAAAGTTAGTATAATTAACCCAATGAGTGCCAGTGGGGTACAGTTACCGCACTGGCACTCACACGGTTAATTTGACAAAGCAACATACCCTGAAAAGTAACACTTACCATTAATCCTGATGTCCAGCGAAGTCTTCATCACCCTGCTCAGCTACTGTCCATCTTCTTTTTTCTCTCCTCCTTCTTCTCTCTTCTTTCTTCCTCTGGTCCTTCTTCTGTCTTCCATCTGCTCGTCACGTACCTGTAAAAAAAAATTGAGATATCAGTACCTTACAGGCTGATGACCACCCCATTGTGAGGAAATTTGAACATAGACTGTCTTTATGAATGGGCAGGGGTGCTTGAAGCTGATTGGCTGGGAGGTGCTTAAGCATACCCCTCTAGAACTCAAGAGGCTAAACTATGCATAGACTTGCGGGTTCTTTTTATGTAATATTTATTTATATCTCATAATTTTTTTACAGGCACATGATGAGAAGATGGAAGACAGAAGAAGGACCAGAGGAAGAAAGAAGAGAAAAGAAGGAAGAGGTAAGAAAGAAGATAAGAAAAAAAAGGAAGATAGAAGAAGACAGTAGATAACAGGTACGTGTAACACAATTAAGCTTTTTCCTTTGATGTTGCTATTATTGCCACTATTTAGAAGCAATTTGGGAACCTAAAGCACAAAACAGACGTTTGGCCACAAGACATTTTCTGTGGCCTAATGTCTGTTGTGCTTTCAGCTGATAGGGAAATTGAATAGCTCGTTAGCACTTTTTGCTAAGAGTCAGTGTCCAGTTTTGCCCTACCAGCTGTTTTACTGGGCTCATTTGAATTGAGCCCTTAGAATCCAGACTTGGGAGTCCAGGACTTGCAAGCAGCTAGTACTGCTTACAGAACTGTTTTATATATGGGCTAAGTCATGGGAGGGACAGCATCACAAAATGTTAGTATCTGGGAGACATAGGAGGGAGAGCAGCATGAAATGTTAGTGTCTGGCAGACATAGGAGGGAGAGCAGAATGAAATGTTAGTGTCTGGCAGACATAGGAGGGAGAGCAGCATGAAATGTTAGTGTCTGGCAGACACAGGAGGGAGAGCAGCATGAATGTTAGTGTCTGGCAGACATAGGAGGGAGAGCAGCATGAAATGTTAGGGATGACTATTCTACCCGTCATTTGGCATTGGCTATAACAGTACTGCTCCCACTCTGATCTACTCTGACCTACTCTGCAGTCACAGCGTTCACTGCTGAACCCTGCATGAGTACCTGGTAATTGATGACCAGTCTGCCAGTCTGTGTTGAGGTACAGCTCCCACTCTTCTCTACGGTCTGAGTCAAAGAGTGCTCACTGCTGAACCCTGAGCACTCTGTGGAATTACAGTGTTCGTATCTTATGATGAGCATGCATAATATAAAAGCATGCATAAAAGGCACATGAACGCGGGATTGCAGAGAAAGGGACCATTTTCATACAGGGCTTCAATTTCCACTAGTTTTGCCAAATGCGAGGAGGCGAGTGGAAATTTTGAGCCCTGTATAGAAGAATGTCAGAGACAGAATAGCATACTAAGGGAGAGAATGTCAGGGAGGCTAACAGTGAACTCAGGAGTAATATCAGGCAGAATGGTATACAGAAGGACTGTCAGGCTTGGGACCCATTATCACTCCCGAAGTTTCTAAAACTGAGGAAAAAAAAATGTGTATTTTTTACACTTACACTTTTCCACAAGAAGAAGAAGGGAAAAAAAACAGCTACCCAGTTAAGGGAAACATTACCTATAGAAATAAGCTATATGCAGCTGTGAGCTTCCAATGTTGAAAAAGAAAAATTAATAACTCTTTACCTAAGACACTCATTTGGGGAAAAAATAAAGGCAATTTGGAAACAGGTGTTTTTAAAGAAAACTACAGATACTACATTAGCTCAGAAACCCTAGTACAATAAGTCCCAATATGCACTAGAAGGGTGCATATTGCTCCACCCCCAGAAGCAGTCCATTTCTTTATTGGCTGCAACTGTGCCCCCCACCCAGCACACTGTGAAATGCAAAAATGCAGAAATGGTAGATCTATCTGTAATACAAAATGGTGGAGCAATATGGACACCTCCTCCTATGGGAAAAAAGGAAGAGGAATTCTGGAGCAAACTAACTGTGTTGGAGAGCTCTCTACCATTCAAGAGGTTAGAAGGTCCAGTCATATCAATGGGCATGTTGTTTCTCCCCATGGTGAAGTTGGCATGCTCCAGAATTTTAACTAATTAAATACAGCCCAGCATTCAGAATGCCCAATCACTGACCCCCACTCATCAAGGGAACTCATGTTTCAAAGATGCTATGTTGACCAGTCACCTTGCTAGATCTTTCAAATACCTTCAAATATAGTCTTATCTATGTATTAACCCTTTGAGTGCCAGAGAGGCAGCCAATGCATTGCAGCACAATACGTTGGATACCTCTCTTGCATCCAGTGGCTTAAAAACCCCACACCAGGCTACCAGGCATGTCCCTCCTTGCTTTACTATTAGCACATATTTTACATATACTATGGAAGGCATACACATCAGATGACAGGGATATGCTCCACTGCACAACCCTGATGTAGATGTGTGTATAGCATAGGTGAGCAATATGTGGCTCTTCAGTTGTTGGATTATAAACCACATAATTTTCCATCGGCCACCGACCGGCTGAGGGTGATGGGAGTTGTAGCCTGACAACAGCTAGAGAATCACAGGAGGGCCTATTGACATGCTTCTGTTGTACAAAGCATCCTTTTCATTCACTTAACCTTCCTTTTTAACTTGACTCCACAAGGTTGATCTCATCAGATTAAATCCTTAGTTGCCCAGTGCTTTAAAATAAATTTAAAGCTTAATGTTGAAAAAATATAATTCAGAGTTTATCCTACTGATTAAAACATGGAAACTGCAACTGTTGATAGATGTTTTATTTGCAGGTTATTGCAGCTGGAAATTAAAAGTACCTCTATAGCCTGATTTTTTACAGTGATGCTATTGTTAGACCATCCTATGGCCTTTAAAAGGTTAAGCATTGTGTTGCTTACTATGGTGGGGATTTGGGTAGGGTTAAAGGTGGGGATATGGGTGGGGCTAGGCATGGAAACTGATGGCAAGTAACTTTTCAGGCCTGGCTAGTTCAGTAGCTTGAAATTTTGAGCCCTTATTTAACCCATTGATGCACCTCTGCTTTAACACTGTGGTTAAAAATGTAACCTATAGGTTAATGCTTTAATCACCTGGAAACTTTAAAGGTCTCCAGTGCATTGCTTACCACCCCTCTGGCATTCAAAAGGCTAACATTTAGCAAGCATAAGAAGAAAGAGGAATTTTATTCTGTTTTCACTGCACATGGTACATGGAATGAGACAGGGTGCAGAAAACAATATGCCCCAAACAAATATACACTACCACACTTCCCACCCCTTGTCACAAGATGTTCCAAATTACAGTTTTTTCACATCAAAAGCTTTGTACACAGACATTAGCTGAAGCATACAAAATCAGTATTTTTGCCTATTTTAGAGGTGAGATCTACTTTTGCATTCTCTTTAGTAATTTCCCAAAATCTTGGTCAGCTGCATGGGTAATCAACCTGGGGATCTCCAACTGTTTTCAGACTACAGCTCATCATTCTCATCCAGCCATTTTTTTTGGTTGAGGATGATGGGATTTGTAGTCTGACAACAGCTGGGAACCACAGGTTTCTAACCCTTTGTGAAACAACATGTAAAATATATAATAATTTGTTACGATGTTTGTCAGAAGCCTTCATGCGCAGTAGAGACTGCCCAAACACACGGAATGCTGGGAGGTGTAGGAATGCTGGGAGGTATAGGAATGCTGGGAGTTCTGTGCTGGGAGCATTCTGTGCTTTTGGGCAGTCTCTACATTGCATGACTGCGTCGGCGGCAGGAATCAGAGCAGGACCGGCCTCTTTTCCCTTTGAGTGCCAGAGGGGTACGCAACGCATTGCAAAGCAATGCGTTGCGTACCCCTCTGGCACTCAAAGGGTTAACATCACCTGGACCATGGCCCGTGTACACGGGCTTTTACACTAGTATAAAATAAGAGGCATTTTAAATATCTACTTCAACTTGGTTACATTCCACTTATTTGATACTGAAGTAGAAAGTGTAACTTGCTGAAGTTTACAAGATGTGACTGTATTTTAAATTATGACCCCTTGACTATTCATAAATGTTCCAATGTATCCCAGAAATTTCTAGGAGTAGCATAGTGTGTTCTTAGAAATGAGTAAAAAAATGTTCAATGATATAGAAAAAAGTATTCCTCTGAAATGGAAAACCTGTCAAAATGTGGTCAGTTGATATGCTGCTATATTTTGTTGAATACATACGTTTTAAAGACTGATGTCATGTTTTGCACACTGCTGGCATGTCCCAAGTAGTTCTATTTTTCAGGGACGGCTGCACGAGAGTTGTACATGCAGGAGGTTGGTCCTAGGCAAAGTACTTGAAACATCATATGGCAAAAAAGTTCTCCTGACCACAGATATGTTGGCAAGTCACTGCTCACACTGCATCTTTTCCATCAGTGGACAACACCAGCATATCACCAGCAATAATACCTCTGGCATTAGTAATAAAGGCCAGCTGCAAGATAGTCCATACCATTGGCATGCCACTTTACGCACGCAGGGTTCACCTGATGAAGTGAGATTGCTCTCTCGCAAAACGCATTGGGAAGCAACAAATAAATAATTTTCTTACCCATTTATATTGTGTGCTTTTAAACTACACTTTCATACTATTCAATGCAAGATACAAGTGACATTTGGTGAGTGCAATTTATGCGGGGCTAAGAGTGGGTATTTGTTGTGTACAGGTTACCTTAGATGCACCCTTTTCTTTGATTGCATCCCTGAGGCTTGTATCTGCCGGCACCGGACCCAGAGAGGTACAGAATCCCGTTGTCTTACAGAGAAGCTGACAGGTGATCCTGACCGTTCGATCCGGAACAGAGTATTTGTTTCCATTGAGGCCAATTCACAAGAATCTTTGATGTAAGTGCAACATTGTATGCAATCAGAAAACTCTCTAACTGGCTGCTCTCAGATTTTTGCTCAATCTCTTTCTTCTCTTTGCAATCCCATAGATGTGGTAAACAAGCCACATCATGTCATAGACAAATGTCTTGTACCCTGCTCCTTAACAGCTGACTGTATTAAAATACTGGCCTTACATTAGATTTAAACCATGGTTGAAGCAGGGTACGTGCAACCATGTTGTAAATCTAATTGTTACCCGATTTGTCTCAGAATCTTAAACTGTGATAGAAATGCTGGCTATCGTCCACAAAATCCGTGCACATTTTAGCCAATCCAACAATGTTCACAATGTATGATATTTAATGCTAGACAATAACTACCTGCCCCATCGCCATCTGAAAATTTAGATCAATATCAGGTGTAGTTCCTAATTGTACATACTGGAGTGCTTGTATGAACAGTAAAGTCATTAGTGAATATACAATGCTGTACATGAAGGATATGGAGGGAGCTTTTTGTTACCTGGTCAGTGGAAGCCCATATGTGGCTTATGTGAGATGCTGAAGCCTTTTGAGGAGGCCACCATGCTAGCTGCTCATGCCAGTGCAGGAATCAATGAAATATAAAAATAATATATTTATTACCAAATAAATAAAGAACATGCCTGATGATTTTTACATTAACAACACAGACATGAAACAGCTGGTGAATGACATGCTAGGATGCTTTTGACCAGGATCCTTGCAAAGAATCCATTAAAAGCAATTAGGAATATGCTCTTGCTACATTGCTGAAATTGTGCCAAATCATGAACAGCAGCACTCTGAGGAATCAGATTCTGTGAAAGCATATAAAGAAATTCTAGGGATTGAGTGGAAGATTGCTTTGTGAATGAGAGAGAGAGAGAGAGAGAGAGAAATTTAGGGGCAAAAAATATTAGACAGCATAGTGTAAAGGAATTAAGCAAAAGCATTATATCCATAGTATCAGAAACAACATGACAACATTTTGCAAAACATGTCCTCATCAGAGAAAGCATTTGATGTGTCTCGGGGTGGCAGTCTATCAATTGAGGTGATAGCACTGGCACATCAGTATGGAATTTTCTTCCAGAATATGGGTTGTTAACTGATGCACATGAAAAATGTCTGTCTCCAAGGAGAGGCCCCACAGCATGTGAGATGTTTCCATCTTACTTGCAGATGTAGGATAATTATGTTCTAGGCCAACATAATGACCCACTTGAGTACTGGCAGAATACATAAAAAAACTGTGTGTGTGGACACCACTCATGTCCACACAGAATTGCAGAAGCGTTTAATACCATACGAGTATGTAGCAGTGGTGAAAAAAAAAGAACACAATACAGGGAAGAATACAGCACATGTAATGATGGTAACAACAGTAAGGAAGTGGAGGGATTACTTCAGTTGCCACCATCGGTGACATTTGGGATCGGTGATATGGTTTTTAGTGAATGATTGACAAGTAATATAATGTGTATTCCAGTCACCATATTCATTCTCCTCCTCCTGAAATCATATGTGAGGGAATATTTTTCTTTGGAAGACTGAACTGAGTATTTATCAACAACTGCAATGTGCACACTGCGAAAAAGTCTGCGACTAGGGGGGAGGAAGGATCACACCTTTGCAAGTCTGAACTAATTAAACATTAAGAACATCCAAAGTAACCACCCTGAGCTTTATGTTGCAAATTATAAACTGCCCCCCAAAAAAATCAAGTGCTGTTGTTCTTGCTATTGTTTCCCTTGTCTGTCTCCAACAGTGACCACAACAATATGCCCCAAAATCCCATACTGAAATGTCTGTTCACGGTGGAAAGACCAGAAGCCAGCCCACCAGAAGGCTTATGTTGCCATAGGCCTCAGCCTGCCAACATTATATTAGATATAACCACCTGTCCCATAACCTGCTTAAAACGGAGGTCCCTACCAGCCTGCTAACAATTTTTTCAAGGCTTGTATTGCTGTAGGCCTCAGCCTGCTAACAGTGTTTCAAGTCTTATGCTGCCATGGAACTTTTAACCTTTCTAACAATGCATTACATTTATTGCAAGAGCATAACCAACTCTCCCATCTCCAACTTTAAATGGAGATCCCTACAAGTCCATTAACACATTTTCCAATGCTTATCTTGCTATAGGGCTCTACTAACAGTTGGGTCAAGGCTTATGTTGCCATAAGACTAAGCCTTCTAACAGTGCATTGCACTTCTTGTAAGAGCTTAACCTCCTGCCCTATCACCAGCATACAGTGGAGGTCCAGGCTGCTAAAAATGTATTCAATATTTGTGTTGCTTTTAGTCTCAGGGTGCTAACAATTTTTTCAAGGCTTATATATGTTGCTGTAGGCCTCAGCCTCTAACAGCATTTTCAAGGCTTATGTTGCCATATGAATCAGTTTGATAAAAAAAAGCCTGTTTTTTAACATTAGGGTTGCCACCTTTTCTTCAAAAAAATACCGGCCACGGCATTCCCTCCATAGACTTAACATTGGACAGAAGCCAATTTTTTACCGACCTGCCAGTAAAATACCGGCTGGGTGGCAACCCTATTTAACATAGGTGGAAATTTGGAGAAAATCATCAGAATTCATTGGTAGTAGAGAAAAAGCAAACATTTGAATGGATTTTTTATATGTCGGAATTTTTATGAAAGACAAAAATTGTATTTTTCTGTGATAGTTTCTGCAAAATGAAAATCCTTCTCTATGCGGTGGTACTCAAAAGGGTTAATTACTCCATTTGAACTGTTCTGATCTATATAAAAACAATTTATTTTATTTATTGTTTAGAATTTATTTTATGTGCTTGTTTCATGTATTGCTCTGCTGGTGGCATGTAATAGTATATCTATTTGAGTACCAGAGGACTATGCAACGCACTGCAGAGCAACGCATTGCATACCCCTCTGGCACTCAAAGAGATATTGCTCTGATGGTGGCACTTGATAATATATGTCCCTGCTGGTCTCATGTAGCTATGCATTGTAATGGTTTGCAAGCTTTTTTCTTGCAGGGGAACCCTTTTGTTTCAAATTAAATCTCAGTGGAATTCAAACACTCAGACCCTATAATTAAAGGATTAACATTGTAGCCATATGACATGTTAGTTTATACCAGTAGTGTAAGACTATTTTGTTAGGCTAAAATCCATTGGGTAACATATATATCAGATAATTGTATCTGGTATTATTTTCCTAGAAGGGGCCATGTTATTGTGCATGAACTTAGAGGAAACTAACAAAAAATATAATTGCACGGTGGGAACTGTTTCATGTTTCCACACATTTACTAGCAGTCACAGAACTGCACATACAGTGACTGTCTCCCAGCCTTGTCCTACTGTCCAACTTTATATACATGTTTCCTGCTCAATGCACTGCTTCAGAGGACCCTGGAATTTGACTAAACCACGCTCTCGTGTATTGCTCTACTGGTTTCATATAATAGTGCATTGCCATGCTGGTCTCATGTAATTGTGCATTGTCTTGCTGGTCTCGTGTAATGGTGTATTGCTTTGCCATTGGCATGTAATGGTGCATTGCTCTGCTGGTATCCTAATGATGCATTGCTTTGCTGGTATCATGTAATGGCATTTTACTCTGCTGCTCTCATATTATCATTTATTATTCTGCTGTAATACAAATTACAAAATGTACTGAGTCACTGACCTGTCATGACCTGGTTGAAAATCAGCCCTACCTCCACAACTAAAATCAACACCTTGTAGGTCAGATAGGTCTCCATGCTTTGCTGCTTAACACTGGAAACAGCTCTGTCATTCAAAGTGTTACAACTGTAAAAAAAGACAGTTTTATTCCTAGTTGCTTAGTAAGTAGGGAGCTACCATATTCCAGTTTTAATTGATCATATCCCCCAATATGTGATAGAAGCACCACTCTCTGTATTTCTGCAAAGCAGAATCTGAATCTAGACTATTTAAGACAAAATGGATCCCATTGCTCTATCCCAGAGACTGCAACTGCTCTCTCTCACTCCTAGAGTGGTCACTTCGTGCAGAAATGTTTCCAAAGCATTGTACACCTAATTCATGCAGCTGAACAAATAAAGGAAAAGTATACCTTAAGACTAAAATAGCTTAATCAAAAGGCCACGTTTCACTGACTAACATTATTTTACTAAGTGAATACTAGAAGATTTGTTCTCTAAATCCTTTAGATTGTAAGCTTTCGGGCAGGGACTTCACTTCCAGTGTTTCACTTTGCAAAGCACTTGTAACCCTGTATTGTCTAAACCCTTAAATTGTAAAGCTCTGCGTACACTTGTGGCGCTATATAAATAAGCATATTCATTCATTCAAATCCTGTGCCAATAGCAGCAATCAAGTGAAAGTTTCCTCTCATTTTGGCTTCAGTGGCACCAGGTAATGTGGGGTCTGAGCAGACACAAATATCCCTGCTGAAAACCAGTGCTAATATTGCCCATGTACAAAGCTTAAAGGAATAGTATTACTTCAAAATTACTATCCCTCATATTGTAGCCCTTACTAAACTGAGTTAAATGACACCAGCAGCAGCTCTTAAACCTTTATGGTTTAAGAGATAGCCGCTTTCAAAGTTTCCTCTCCCCTGCTGTCAGCGTTCTGCTGCCAGCAGGAGAATCCGGTCTCTGAATCAAGAGGAGGCTCTTCAGCAGAGCTGATATCTCGTTATGGAAGGAAAAATGATTCATTGAAACAGTCTTCTACGTGTGCTTGGTAACCACGCACACGTAGAAGACTGTTTCAATTAATCATTTTTCCTTCCATAACGAGATATCGGCTCTGTTTAAGAGCCTCCACCTGTCCCAGGACCGGATTCCCCTGCTGGCAGCAGAACGCTGACAGCAGGGGAGAGGAAACTTTGAAAGCGGCTATCTCTTAAACCATAAAGGTTTGAGAGATACCGCTGGTGTCATTTAACTCAGTTTATTAAGGGCTACAATATGAGGGATAGTAATTTTGAATTAATGCTATCCCTTTAAATCTGATCTTTGTGCACTCAAAGTAGTAATATTGGGTCTGAACAGGGGAGGAAGATTGTCCCTACTCAGATCCTATATTATCAGTAACCTATCAAGCTGAAAGAAAAGGAAGTCCTCCCCAGATCCTATAGTTATCAATGCAAGATCAGGGGCTAGATTCTATTGCAGGAGAATCAAACCCCAGGTGAGTGACTAGGTAAGTATTCACTTTTTATCTACTGGAATAGCTTAGTGTTAATCATGGAAACATGACCTTTCAATTAATTTATTTAAATCTGGCTTCACTATTGCTTTAATTGGAGAAAAGGAAACCTATGTGTTAAAATTTCAATTTGCAAAATTCTAACTGGGTTATTTAACCCTTTGAGTTCCAGACGGGTGTTACCTACACCTGTGCTGAAAGGGTTAAAGGGATACTAATGTTTCACAAAAACAGCAGCTCCGATTAATCTTTACAGTATTTGGGAGTTAGACAACATTTGGTTCTCCAGCTGCTGTGGGATACAACTCCCATATCCAGCTGTTGGGCATGATGGGAGATGTAGTTCCCAAAAGCAGGAGAGCAAAATGTTGCCTACCCCAGGACTAGCTATGAGTACATCATTCCCTCAACCAGGGATACATTACCATCCCACGTGGCAGTGTTATGCAGTGACCAGAAAGAGCCTTTTTCTTGCAGTCAGAATAAGTGTACAGAAATTATTATTCTGCTTTAAAAACCATATTTTAATCAACGGGAATTTTTTAAATTTTTATTTATTCTCTATGGTGCATTTGATTTGCAACAGAATTGTACCACACTTTTTGTACATCAGCTTCACTGACTCTACCAAAAGGCAATTCACTTAGAACAATTCTACTGAAACACATTTTTGCTGAATTGAAGAGGATCAGTGAAGATGATAATCACAGGTTCTCCTCTCTGCAGTTAACCCTTTAAATGCTAGTGTTGTCTCCACTACATTGCATCCAGATGGATAAATACGTATGTTTCATCAGGCTAAAACTGCAGGTTCTGTGCACAGTAAAGGCATAGTGAACGTGACCATGGTAATGGCCAGTAGGAAATATCTGAAATATTCATTTATTTTTCAGGAACCTTATGGCCTTATTTATCAAGGTAAAAAGGTGCAGTTCTGGAGCAAGCCACTTGCACCATGGAGGAAAAATGAGCATTCCCTTTGGTTTAAAATTGGGCTTTTAAATTGTTTAATGATATAGATTTCCAATGCATTGATGTGCATTCATGTGAATTCCAGAAATTTTAGTTTCACCCCTATGATGCATCTGGAATGCTCCAGTGCTTCTCATCATTTCATTCTGCATCAGGTCCTAGGTTATTTTGTTTTCTTTTTTTAATTTGTTTTACTTTGTTTTGGAGGTATTTGTTGCTTTTGTAACACTGCATACATTTTAAGGACCAATAAACTTTTTGTTATGAAAAAATATATATTGTAGGGTGTTATCTGTTGAGTAAAATAAGGGTACTCCCACTGCTGAAAGATGCATAGTTCCAGAGTTATTACAGTTTAAACCTTTAAATCTTTTTTTTTACATTAGCAGTGCCCTCTAGTGGTCAAATTCGAATTATTTATTCTGTTACATTCAAATGGAGAGGAAAGTCAGTGACATACTATTCTCCATAGAATGTGATAGAAACTGCCAAGTCACTTCCTGTCAGTTAGAACCTTCAGGAAGTAAATGCACAGTAAATTCACTTCCTGATAGTTTGACCATTATAAACTTTAAATCAAACAAATGACAGCAGTGGGAGTGACCTTGTTTTACTCAGCAGGAAAAGTTCTATAACATATAGGTTTTGATAAAAAAAAAAAAGAATAATAACACAAACACTTTACAAAACAATACTGTTTTTAAGTGGGACACGTTTATTTGTTACAATGTTTTATATTGAGTAAAAGTGTTGAACTTAACTCTTTGAATGCCAGAGAGGCATCCATTACCTCTCTGGCACTCAAAGGGTTAAATAGGAGTTGGTATAAAAAGTTTTGGCTTCCTGTTCAACTTCATCCGAGGTGGAGACCTACCTTAGATTTATGTTTTCAGATGCCATATTTAGAGGGAGTCTGCAATTATTTTAATGAGTCATATAAAATAGCTTGTGTTTTTAAGTGCTACCCATAATTTAAAATCCAATAAAAGACACATTGGGATGTAGGTATAATTAAAAGGTATTCTTAATATAGAGTCCTGAATGTTACGTTCAAACTTTCTTAGTAACTCACCTTCCAAAATAGATTTGTCTAAAATTCTTAATGCCGATATGACTGCTTGAGATCCCCCAGGAAACAGCTTGTTAACAAGTTATGTCCCTGACAGCAGCTTTAAACAACAGTTTATTGTTTAGTATTTCTAAAATTATTAGGGTTGTTTATTTGGTTAAAGGAGCAATAATATTTAAACATAGGTTTTTTCTTCACGCAAGAGAAAGTAATCTTTAAATTAACAAATCAAAATACACTTTGATCTTGTATAAAAGAGCATGTCTTAAAATGATAGTATAACTTAATATGTATAATATATATATATATTGTAGGTTTTATCCTTCTGAGTAAAAGAAGGGCATGCCAACTGCTGAGAGATGTTTTACTGAAAGGTTATTGCAGCTCAAACTTTAATTTTACAGGTGTAGTATTTCAATGGTGTTGCTACACCATCCCTTGCAGGTTTATGGTCAACTGACCAGAGCTGTAGCAACAGTGCCACTGTAAAATGTCAGGCCACTGAGATACTGCACCTAAAATTTCAAATTTGAGGTGAAATAACTTTTGAATAGAATACCTGAGAGCAGTGGGATTACCCTTGTTTTACTCAGGAGGATAAACCATGTAATATATACTTTTACATATTTAGTGTTACTGTCCCTTTGACATTCACAGATGTGAGTGTGTGGTTGTGCATCTGTGTGCATGCATGAATACATGTGTGAGTGTGTGTGGGTGTATGTGTATGTGTTGTGGTGGCACAGTGTGGTACTTAATGCTTATTACTTATACACCATGTTGTTTTCTGCCCAAAGACAAACTTACCACTTATTGTGGTGTTAGAACTGACCCCAGTGTGTGGATTCTGATTCAGTTATAGCAAAGTGTGTGCTCTCATTGACCCAGCACAGAAATTAGCATAAAGTGCCACACTGACCACCAACAAATTATAAATAATTTCTCAAAACCTATTTATATCATAGTCAAATGGCTAGCACAACATATGGGAAGTTTTAACTTCTCTTTAATATTGATTAAACTTATCTTAAGGTGACAGATCCTTTGGATTGCCAGTGGAGTATCCAATGTATTACAAGTGCTGGCTGACACTATGAGCAGCAGCGCCTAATGACACAAAGGAGGAGGAAGTCACCACCAGTGCTAAAGGGACTGGGAGCTCACATTCCCTAGATCCAATGAGGCCCCTAGGGATCTGGGGAGGAATATTAATGAAGGCAAAACTGGCAATCAGTGTGAGCAGCACAGGTCAGCTGTCTGTGCCTGCTGCTACTGCTGCCAATGTGCGTTCTCCTTGTTCGGAAGAGGAGATGGCAAGTTTGACAGCAGGAGACCCTAACCCACACGTGTTATCCCCAAGCAGTCCCACTACCACACAGCAGCTAGAGACCGGTGGGAGTGTGGTGGTGATGGTGGAGGACCAGCTGTTGGGACCAGCTGGATGGACCCTGATGATACTGCTGCTGAGATGGAAGGGGAAGTTATCAGCCATACCAGTGGTCAAGGGAGCCCACATACCCCTGACCCTGTGATTCCCATTGCCGCGGCATTGAGCCTCTGGTGAATTATGATTAAGAAGGCAAAACTAGCTAACATTATGAGCAGCAGCATGTGTTTGCTGCTACTGCTGCCAGTGTGTCTGCTTCTTCTGAGGAGGAGATGGCAAGTGTGATAGCAGGAGACTCTCTGTCACACTTGTCATCATCACCAAACTGTCCCACTCCCATAAAGAGACTGTTGGTGATTTGAGTGAGGATGCTGATAGAGAAGTGCATGAGGGCATTTTTAGCAGAAAGCGAAAAGGAATGGGAGAAAGAGAAGCAAATGGGGATGGGAATCACAACCACCAACAGCAGTGATATTGTGGAGTTTGTGCTGCTATAATTCCTGCTGCTCAGTCACCAGGGCCAAACGTTCATCTTTCTCAGCAGCAGGATACTGATGATGATGAGCAGGCTATTGTGCCACAGGCTGCCATGGTCACCATGGGGCTGAGTTCTTCCAGCAGTCACTTGGGACTAGGATAGGTTCCACTTGCCAGTAATACTCCTGGTCCTAGCTCTAGTGATGATGTTGAGACAGCAACATCATCAACTGCCCCAGCCAGTGAAGGGGATTCTGGCGAAGAAGGGAATTCTTCTCCACCTGTCCCCTAACTGAAATCATGGGTATGGTAATATTTTTCTCTTGAAGCAGACACAGTGCAGTCACCAGTTACTGCACTGTGCACTATTTGTGACAAGGTTGTAAAAAGGGGAAAAAGGAGGGGACACATCTTGGCACAACTGCCCTCATAAAGCACATGCAGCACAGAGACCATGATGTTTATTTTAAGCATTTGAAAGCCAAAGCCTAATAAATGAAATTGAGAGCTGCTGTCCCTCCCCCAGGAGCACAAAGAATGTCAGCGAAAACCCATGAGCCAGGGAGTTCGCTAGTGAGCATAACATATGCATCACCATCTTCTTGCACTAGGGTCCAGGCACAGGATGAACCAACTGTCCCCCAGCATGCTCAGGATCACTTAACTCCTCCTCTGGCATCCCACCTTTTACAATGTTACCTCCCCTACCAGCTGATATAGATTCTGTAGATGCGAGGATCTGGTAGTTCGTGTCCACCCATGGCACACTTTGTGGTGCATTGACCAAACATGACTATGTGGTAGAGAAAATCAAATTCAGGATAGCAGGGTGAATCTGAGGACATGTCATTCCACTGAATACGCTAAGCTGGTGGCAGGGAGGATTAATTATTCTAACTAAGTCTTCTTGTCACATGTCCTTAGCAGAGCGGATAAAGGCCATTGTGACAGCAGTACTTGATTTCTTGGTGGATAGTTTTACATTGTGGACCTAAGCTTTAAGTTATTTATTTGCAGTTGTGCCAATTGTTTCGTATAAGAACAGATGTGCCAGTTGTTCCCAGTCCTTACCCCATTTCAAAGTGTTTCCTTACACACAATGTGCACATTGCAGTTGCTGATGAAAGGCACACTAGGCCAGTAGAGCATTATTTTTTTGTCTCAGGTATGTTTTTGGCAAGCCCAGGGTCTGCAAACTAGTTTTTCTTAAGGCTTGTGTTTGGCAATGTCACATCTAAATTCTGCAAAACCATTTTTCTCAAGGCTTGTGCTTGACAAGCATAAGTACTGCAAAATAAATTTTTCAGGGCTTGTTTTTGGCAAGCCCAAGGCCTATAAACCAATCTTTCTCGAGGCTTGTGTCTGGCAATGGCAAGCCTAAGTCCTGCAAAATCATTTTTTTAGGGCTTGTGTTTGACAAGCCTAAGTTCTGCTATTTTTTTTATATGGCTTGTGTTTTGGTAGCCTTAGTCTTGCACAGACAAACATTTTTCAGGCTTTTCTGTCTGTAATCCTAATGCTAGACTCGTGCATGACAAAAATTTTAGGTAAAATTCGATTTCTTACTCTTTTTTTTTTAATTCGGCGACTCCGCATTTTGGATCAGACCTGTTCGACTCGGACAAAATTCAAAGACAGTCCTAATTACTAGCCGAATTTAAAATACTTTTAAAAATACAATAAAAAAAGAAAATTAAATAAATGAAACCATTTCTGGGTCTAAATGAAGATGATGGAACAGGGTAACGTGAGGCTTTAGCCTTATGGTACTATGGATGAAGTACATGAAGTATGGATGTAGCTAAATTCGAAGGAAGAAGAAACACTGAGGATGACTGGTGCAGGCTGGACTCAGGATGACTGGAACACTGTAGATGTAGCCAGCAGCAAACTGCAGAACACTGGTGCAGGACTCATTAGATAGATACAGCAGACTTTTTTTTAGAAGAGACTACAAAACTGAGGATGACTGGTGCAGGGCGGACTCAGGATGACAGCAACACTGTAGATGTAGTCAGCAGCAAACTGTAGATCACTGGAGTAGGCACCACTCAGTAGAGATACCTCAGACTTTTTTTTACAAGAGACTACAGAACTGAGGATGACTGGTGCAAGGCGGACTCAGGATGACAGCAACACTGTAGATGTAGCCAGCATCAAACTGCAGAACACTGTCTGGGTGTCTGTGTCACTAGTCCAACCCCCATCATGAAACCAAGAAGCTAATTGGAATAAAGACAAAGCAGGAAAGTAGCACTTGAAACGGAGAAGCTAACTGGACTAGAGGCATGGAGGGAAAATATGTAGGGAAAGTAATCTCCTGCGGGTAGAAGTCGCAGAATTTCTGAAATTTTTGAGGACATTCAGGCCAGGGCTGGTCAGATTCGGATTTATTTTGGCGAACGACCCTTGCCTTTCAGACAGTCCGAATGTCGCAGAATTACCCCTTTTTCATTGAATTCTGAATGTCGACAAACCGAATTGCACAAGCCTACCTACTGCTATGCTAGCTAACCACTAGTTGTGAAGGGGGAAACAAGTTACAACCTACATTGAATGTGGCAAATGTGTATGGTGTTGGTGGACTGGTGTGGTGTGATTGATGTAAGCATGCATTATTCTCAAGTTATTAACAACCATTCAAATTCCATCTCCTCCTCCTCCGCATCCTCAGTGCTGCTGTTAATAATACATGTGCTGTGGCTTCCCCTGTTATGTGGGGGGTTTGTCCAGTTCTGCTACCTGAAATCATATGATATTAGATGTTGGTTCATTTTTACAAATGTTAGCCTCACAACACTGCTGCTTGACAGACATGTCCTACAGTCATTTACAACATAACCCGTGTCCTGTGTATCAGTTATCAACCCATGCTCTGGAAGGAAGTCCCACAGAGAAGGGCTGCCGCCACCACCACAAATGTTTGACTGTCTCCCCCCGAGAACTATGAATCACTTTATGTGATGACAATGACATGTTCAGAAATATTGGGATATTCTGGTTGATGTAACTGCTCCTGCTGCTGTTGGTATAAACCCCCTTGCTGCCTTCTTTTTCACAATGCTTTCTAGCAGTTTTTTTTGGCCCTAAATTTCTCCCTCTCATCTTCCAAAAGGCAACCCTCCACTTGATCTAAAAGCATATCCTTATATTCATTGGCAGAATCCGATTGCTCAGGGAGATGCTGTTGAACATGACTCGTGACAAACTGATCACAATTTGGCAGAAATTCAGAAGTTTTGTGTTTAAAGAGGGGGTCCAGCAAAGTGGCTAGAATGTATTACTCATTGCCTTTAATGGACACAATGCGAGGGTCTTGCTGAAAGCATGTTAACATGTATTTGACCATCTGGTGAATGTCTATGTTGTCTTTATGGTAAGATCCCTCAGCCATGCTCCTTAGTTTTTTCTGCAATAAGTATCTCAGTGGAAGAATTTCGCTAATTCCCTCCCCTAAGTGACTAACCAGCATGGTTGCTTCCTCAAAAGGTTTCATCAGATCACATACATACATCCCATATTTGTTGCCATTGTTGGATGACAAAGACGCTCCCTCCAAAGCCTTCCAGTTTTGCATATTGTATTCTCTAATGGCCTTATTCTGCTCGTACAAATGCTCTAGCTTGTACACAGTGGAATTCCACCTGGCAGGGGTCTCCATTTTCAGCTGGTGAAGGGGCAGGTGGTTACATGCTCTTGTATGGAATAAAATGCATTGCACGTACTGTAGAAGTGGCTAAAATGGGTACAAATTTTGTATGTGATATTTAGCATCTCTGTGGGTTTCGGACTCTGACAGAAATCTAGTCACAACTAAATTTAGGACATGGACAAAGCAGAGTCCATGCACCATATCACCTATTCTCAAGGAAGCAACTATGTTGGAGCCATTATCAGCAAACACAAAGCCAGCTTTCAAGGAATGGATTACAAGCAATTCCTCTATCACTTACTCTAGTTAACTTAATACATCTATGGCTTTGTGGGACTGTCTCTCAAATTTCTGCATGCAGTAGGGGGGGTGTTGATGATATCGGCTATTCTGCTGCTGTCTTTTAATCATAATGCCAGAACCAGATGCAAGATTACTGGCTGTAACCTGATGCTGGGGGAGGGAACCCCAGTTAGCACAGTCTTATAGTCTGTACTCTGAACACTTGTCCACATATATGTTGTCAGGTGGAGGTTCTTGATATATAGGCTTTTCAGCCCTTTGCCCACAACACCAACCACCTGTTTGTACAATTATGGGATAACCATCCTAGAAAAATAACTGTGGCTTGGGATATGCCAGAAAAGAGCTACACCTGACATCAATTCTCTAAATCCTCGGTTTTCAACAAAAGACTAAGGTAGCATATCCACTGCCAATATCTCGGCAACCTCGCTATTCCACATGCATAGTTTGGGATTATTTTTGTGAAGTTATTGACTCCATCCCAAGAACACAGTTTTTGGTCGGCAGTACATAGAACAGTGGTTCTCAACCTGTGGGTCGGGACCCCTTCGGGGGTCGAATGACGATTTGCCAGGGGTTGCCTAAACCATCAGATATTTATATTTCAATTCATAACAGTAGCAAAATTACAGCGATGAAGGAGCAGCGAAAATAATTTTACTGTTAGGGGTCGCCACAACTTGGGAAATTTTATCAAAGGGCCGCGGCACTAGAAAGGATGAGAACCACTGACATAGAAGAAGAACCATATTATGTTATTTATTTAACAACATGACTAGAGGAGGTGGTGACATCAGGTGTGGGCAGTCTATGACTCTTGTCATCTCCTACAGCAAACTCAGAGTCATACTCCTCTGCAGCAGGAGCCATAGGTGTTATTTCAAATGAATGAACTCTTGGCAAACTCTCTCACAACATCATTACTTCTATTATGTTCCACAGAGCTCCAGGGAGCTTCTGCTGCTACTAGTTTTGGCACTACTGACATGTTGATGGCATGTCTCCCAGTTAGACCTGTGGTTGTTCATCAGGTGGAATATTGTTACAGAGGTGCCTAGGTGCGTGCCTGCTTTGCCCTGTTGATATGTTTTTGCACAAACAACAGATAGCAACATGTTTAGCTTTTGGATTATAAGTAAAGTATATCCATACTGTGGTCTTCATAGACTGAGTGGCTGCTACTAGTGCCACTGGGACTAGATGTTGCTGCAATTGTACTACTACTAGGTGTCACAGGTGCTGCACTTGAAACAACAGCAGACGCCATCATCATAGTTAGGGTTGCGGATGTTGATAACCTGTGTTTTTGATAGTTACTCAACACTAGTAGTGTGTGTGTGTGTGTGTGTGTGTGTGTGTGTGTGTGTGTGTGTGTGTTTGTGTGAGTGTGTGTGTGTGTGGCTGAGTGGGACTTGGCATTGGAAGTGGTGACAATGCTGATGATGACTGTGTATTTTTGGGCATTCTTGCTTGTCCAGGGTCAGACAGTTTATAAACTGGCACAGTGCTCCTTTTCAGTGGTGGAATATTGAGTTTATGCCTTTCAGCTAACTTTCTGGCCATGTAATAAACTCTCTGACTCTCAACTTCATCTGTATCTGAAGAAGAGGAGGATGCCTGTAGGATGTATTCTAGATTTACATCATCTTCAGTAATTATTAGGTCATCCTCAATATTGCCTGCCACTTCTTGCCCTCTACTTCTATATTCCTATAGGTTTTTAGGGGTTTCAAACAATGACTTTTCCCCTTTGATGGATTTTCACAATGTTTGCTACTACTTTCACGACAGGTGTTTTTGTGCTAGTTTGTCTCACTGTCAGATGCAGCAGTTGGTTGAGCTGCGACACCTTCTTCCATTATGCCATCAATGCTAGAATGTGACTCATTGTTGTCTTCAGTGTTTTAGATGGTTTATTAATAGTACTGTGCTGGTGGTGGTGGAACTTTTAGTGGGACTTTGACAAACTGAATCCTCCTCGGGTGGAGAGGGATCTCATTTTTTTTATTAATTGTTCTCCCTATCACTGTAAACAAAACAAAATAAAAACATACCCCAGCACAGAGATCACAGCCAGATCAGGAAGGAACTTGGATCATGGTGTCACGGTTTTTATATGAATACTCAGACAGGATGGTATGGTTAAAATGACTTTATTGAAAGAGAGCAAACAAGGAATAAGGCCCTGGGGCCCACAAGGCAAATCGCACAGTGATATACAAATACACAATCGCAATAAGTCTGAAGTACTAGAATAGGTGAACTGGAACAACAGGTTAACAGCTAATAGAGAGACTCTTGACAAGATTAGTGAGGTCGAGGGCAACCCGTTGAAGAGCTGACCAGGTGAGCGTACACCGGGGGTGCACGTGAAACGGAACTGGCACTGCCCAGACGCCTGGGCACCAAACCCTGAGGAGCGAGACCACACTGGCCCAGACTGATAGATATGGTAATGAGGCAACTCTGACCCAGACCTTCCTTGGACTATCCAGGTATCCACAGGGTTAATGGTCAACGCCCAGCAACTTACTGAAAAACTCCCAGAGGAAGTGAGCACAGCGTGACAGGTAGAAAGGCCACAGAGAGAGAGATCATAATAACACAGTCAGTGTAAAAACACCTGTTCTGGTACTTCGAATGTGCACACCGCTAGCAGCAGTTATAGGTGCAGTTTAAGCCCAAGCTTAGCCTTTGGTCGACAAGAAACAGCGCCACGTGGAGCAACACCACAGGCAATGCAATGCCCAGTATCACGATGGCCACCAGGGGTCGTCCAGGGCACAAACAAGCACGTTTGGTACCGGAGCTGGTTAACCAAACCGGAGACAATAACGGAACGGAATAGAGCCACCAGCGGTCAGTACTGGAACGAGTCCAATGGCCAGATACAGTCAACAACGGAGCGGGTCTCAGTCTGAAGTGGTCAGGCATGGAGCAGTACACAGCCAGATGTAGTCAGCAACGGAGTGGGTTCTCCAGCCAGCAGCAGTCAGCAACGGAGCGGGTTCTCAGCAGGATACAGACAGATACGGGGTGGGTTCTTCAGCCAGATACAGTCAGCAATGGAGCGGGTTCTTCAGCCAGATACAGTCAGCAATGGAGCGGGTTCTTCAGCCAGATACAGTCAGCAACGGAGCGGGTTCTCAGCCAGGATACAGTCAGCAGCTGAGAGGTTTCTCAGCCAGATACGGTCAGCAACGGAGCGGGTTCTCAGCCAGATATGGTCAGCAATGGAGCGGGTTCTCAGCCAGATACGGTCAGCAACGGAGCGTAGCAACAGGAACTTCAGGAACAATCTCGTAGTCGGGCAGGCCAGGTCATACAAGAATCAGCAAAGCGAAGAATAGACTCAGGAACTCGTACACCACGAAAGGGCACCTAAGAGAGGACATCCCAGGGTATATAAAGGCAAGCCCAGTGTTAGCAATTAAGACCAGCCAATCAGAAGGCAGCAGAGAATAACAATGTCGCCGCTCAGCAACAGAAGCACCGGCACCGTGATACATGGCTACTTGTGCATTCCCAGTCAGTCACACAGAATTTTGGGGTAAATCCCCTTTGCTCCATTCTCACACCCCCAGTACAGTGATAATATCAGTCAGATCAGGAAGAAACTGCCTGTGTATTCCCAGTCCGTCAAACTGAATTTTGGGGTATTTGGGGTCAACCTCTTTTCTCCCTTTCTGTCCCCCAGAGTGTCTCAGACTCCCTTAATACAGACAATAGAGTTCCTGCCTACAAGACTCCCGAAACGAAGCTTCAGCTCCATTTTATTAGCCTGTAATTTCTAGATCGATAATTTGCTTTTCTCTCCCTCTCGCAAACACAGAAGGGCATACTAGAGGACCCGGACACCCCTTTATACTATCCTATACTACTGAAAAAGAAGAGAAACTTGCCACGTGGTAGGGAGAGATTTAGTCTTCCCAATGATTTCAATGCAACATGCTAGGTCAAAAAGTGGAAGATCTGCACTTTTTGTAAAAAATTATCAGTTTGCCAGACAGTGCCATTTTTGTCCTGCTTTGCCCATCCTTAATCCTAAACTATTACACTGAAAATTCTCCCCTTTACACTGCTGGTGCAAGGAGGAGGGCAATATGGCAATCTATGGGGGATTCAGAGTATTCCTGTCCTATTTTAACATCATGGTCTATATGTTCAAAAGAAAAGTCAAGACATTCAGGTGCAAAACAGTTGTGTGTTAGGGGAGGAATACAAAATACCAAAATATCCATTGATTTAAATGGAAGTTTAGTTTAACATCTTGGATGCTACAGAGGTCTCCAACGCATTGCTTAGCATTCAATGGGCTAAAGTTCACATTTAAATCAATTGCAATTTTTATTTGTACCCTATGGCTCAGTTAGTTTGCCCGCAAATTCTTTCACTTTTCTTTTGAACATATGGCTGCTTACATTAAACAAGGTGTGGATGAAATTGTGTAATTCTACTGCACAAGCTATGGGACAGACATAAGGAACTTGCTGGTGTTAAACTCTTAGTTAGACTTATAGAAATCATACATTAGTTTATTCCTGCAGTATAGACAGCGGCTTTGGAGTCTAACGCCATTAGAGCTGTGCTGGCAGATTCATCCTTTCACACCACTGCTTCACCCGGCAAGAAAAACTCTACATATAGGGACATATGTATCAGCTCGGCTCAATGTTCAAAAAGTCATCATAATGAAAACATTGTCAGATTGTGGTGTTTTTGATAAAAGGAAGATGGTATTTTCATAAATAAGTCGCTTTTGAAAATGTCATAAAGAATTAAAACTGACAGAGTCGAGAATTTACTTTTTTCTACTAATATTCTTTAAACTATTTTTCTCCAAGTTAGTAGTAAATGTAACTATGAATTAAATAGCGTAATCCCCAAATTGAGGCTATCTTAACAGCTTGGTTATTAACCGCCCTTTTCCATACAGGTTTAAAAACAAGAGAAAATAAATATAGAATAACCTCAGCGATTCAAACACCTCTGGCAGTTTTAAAACATTTAATATAAATCTCAAAATTAAAAGATAAATGAAATGCTCTACAGATTAAATAAAATATATGAGCCTACACTTGGAGCCCCAATACAAATGATCATCTACATACTGTTATAACATACCCCACATGTATATTACAGTATGTAAATTATATAAATAACAATAATTTATCATAAACACTTATTATAAAGAGTCTGATCTGGATGAATACATTCTAGAGCGTATTGTGCTAGGTATTTCATAATTGTATCCTAAATGAAAATTGTGCAATACTGTAATCTCTGAGAGGTAGGAGGGAAAAGGCAGCATCTTAGACTTTTGTTAGCAGTAGAATATGAGAGTTACGAGGTGATACAGAAGACAAGAGTTGGCATTGCAGTACCACCACCAACAGCACCAGCATTAGACCAATTTGGGTAGACAAATATAGCAAAGCATGGTATATGGAATAGAAAAACTATAGAAAGAGGAAATGCAGGTGGTACAGTAGATGAGAGTTGGCATTGTAATACCACCACCACCAGCACCAGCATTTGACCAGCCTGGACAGATTTTTACACTGAGTGACTACAGTACTAGACTTAGACTCACTAAAATTGCAAGGAGATTAGATGATCACACTGGTTGTGACACTTCTTCTCCTCTGGTTGCTATTGCAAGTAAAGAAAATATGCTGCATCCAGATTTCCTTTGAAATCAGGATTTTCTACAGTAATAAACACATCACAAATAAAGTAGATATTCTCTGGCTGTTCCATTGATCAATCACAGCTATAACCAAGGTGACTGTCCCCACTTCCTGCTAGGATTGTACTGGCTATTCTGGGTAGTCATCACGTCTTCACTCTACCCTTCTTCACAGTTCCTTCCTACTTTTCCCAATGAAAGGGTGAGAGAAAGAACAAATAAACAAATCAAATATCCTAACATTGTCATTCATTATTCTGACACTTCGTACACCTTACTCTAGTATGTCATTTTTAATACAAAACTCACAAAACATGTGATTCTTGGTGAAATTTCAATTAGTTCTGAAACAAATGAAGAAGTCTACTAGATTTGTGTACACCAGGCTAGGGGTAGAAAGGCAAATGACCAATTATTTGATGTAGTGGGTCATCTTCTTCTTAAATGTATTGTTCAGGAACAAGTTCCTTTATTTGTTATTTCCCTGAGTCTCCCCCTATTTAGTAACTGGTTGCCATGGCAACCTTCCTATTCTCATATCTGAGATGGGCCATTCCATCCCCCCGTCTTTTTCTAACAGGATAGTTTGATCCTTAGTCACTTCCTGTTTGCCTGCTATGCTGCCCCCTTGCCTCTGTGAGTCCACTTCTGACTTTACCTCTCCCTTGCAAGGCAATCCGTTTTTACCTTCCCCCAGAGAAGCACTCTCTCACACAATATGCCATCTGCAAGTGCCTTTTATTTTTGTGACTTCTCCAGTAAAAGTTAAGAAAATATCCAAGACTTTGTGTGCTTTCAAAGGGGATGGGTTAAGCTATCTGACCTTATACATATCCTCTCATGTGACCCTGAGGTGCCAGAATATAAATGCTGTCTTCCTTTTCTTCAATTCTGTATTTATTATAAACATTTTACTACAGGAAAGTCATGTTAGAAAAACTGTAAGAAAAATGAGAGATTGTAGTTGGTGTACTTATGAGTGTCTGGCACATTATATCAGTTCATACCAGTGGGATGCCATTTTGGTAAATGGCTAATGAATACAGTTAAACATTCCATGGTTTTCACAGATTTCAGTTTATTTGAAGGGGTGGAAATGTGAAACTGTACAAAAAATGCCAATTTTCTCCTTTATTGCTACCTTCTGGAAACTTTTGCACACATCAGGTTGGGATAGAAAGGCAAATGACCTCTCTGTCCCAAAAGATAACTAAGGAGAAGGGTGACTGCTCTGGCTACAGCCTGCAGACTGGTGCTGGTTAAATGTTATGCAACTACTAATTTAAGACAATCTCTCTCTATATATATAAAGACTTGCTATTTGCTTTGGGAAATATTGTGTGTGTGCATGCGTGTGTGGCATTGAACCAGCACCAATCACTAGCTCTCTGCCGCCTTGCAGGCTGTGTGCTGAAATGTCTCCCCTCTGCCCCATTCTTAGATATGCTTCTGTGGAAAGGGAGATAAAACATTATGTTTATTCAAATCTTCTAACTTTTTTAGTATAGATTACATAATGCATGCATAAAATCAATTTAGATCCCCAGAATTAGCAGAGTATCACTCGTTAAGTATTTATACAATTAGATTTGGGTTATGAACTATATTTTGTTTTAAATAAATGTTCATCATATTCTATTATTTTATTCTACAAAATCAAGGCACACATTTCTAACATATTGAACACAAAGGGCCATATTCAGACTGAAAAAGAGTAGCATTTTTTTTAGTCAACCAACTGGGCTCTAGAGTTGTATATACAGTATTAATTCATAGCAAAGTTGTTAATTGTGTTTATCATGTATATGAATTTTCTACTTGGGGAATTCACACATTCAAGTAGGTGAGATCTTAGTGCATAGGCTCCATACAATAACATAGGAACTGGAGATGTGATATCACTATAGCAGTTGTCTCCTGTTTATCACCTCTTTATCACACCTTAGTGCATCTCCCCCATTATCCATTACTGTAGGATTTATATGGGTGTATACAATAGCGCTAGTTTGCACGACATATTTACCAAGTGGTTTTAGGGAATGCCCTAAACTGTAGATCTATTAAGTCAGGTATGGAAAATGAGAGGCCCTCCAGCTGCTGCTAGACTACAATTCCCATCATTCCTCGCCAGCTGAATGATGGGAATTGTATTCTGGCAGCATCTAGAGGGGCTCATGTTGCCTGCCACTATATAAAGTGCTACCATTTACAGTAAAACTATCTCCTTTTTAAACCCGGTCTGCTTTTTTCACTTACTGACGGCACTAAGGATTTATTTATTTTTTTCATTTTATAAGTAGCATTTAGTCTGAGGTGCTTATTTTTCCTTATGGCAGACCTCAGATTATACTTTGTACAATGCACTTTAATGGGAATGTATAAATACATGTATAGCCATATGCACAAATCCACTTTACCTTTTTGACAAAGGAAAATTCCCATTGATTTAAATTAATCCTTTGAGTGCCAGAGAGGTATCCAACACATTAAAACAGTCTATACATTGTACAGCCAATATGCTAGTTGTTTCTTTCATTTTAGGAAATGTATAATTTGATCCCCTTGAACTATGCATCTGGTGACATCACCTCCTCTTCTTACTGAGGGAGACACCTATTATCACTACAGTCCCCAGGGCGCTCCCAGGGGTAGGAAATCAGGTCAGCTGCACTTACAGTCACAGGAACTCTCTGCAATGATGTGACTTCCAGGATCCAGTTACACAAACACAGCATACATTGTAATCCTAACCCTAACCCGTACTCTAACTGGCAAAGTCAATAAAATATTGTGTTTACAATGCAGATCAAATAGTGCTGCGAGAGCCACATTCAGGGGGTTACAGAGGAGCAATTCTACACCAGAAATGAACATTTCCTATATTTCCATTGATTATATAAAGCTTTTAACTCTTTGAGTGCTTGGGAGTTCTCAAGTGTATTGCTATGATGTATTTGCAAAGCAATGCATTTGAGACCTCTTGAACATTAACCCTCTGAGTGCCCGAGAGATATCCAATGCATTGAGTTGTAATTGTAACTTTCATATTTGTAAGGTTGTAAAAGTGACAGGCTTCTACCCTTTGGATCGTTCATATTGTGAGGAAATGCATTGGAGGTGTCTGCAGCATACATGGAACTAATATTACATGTAATCAGACATTCATTTCTCTGATAAGACATTCTGTGATGCAATTAAGTACTTACAGCTAATGACTTGTAATGAAAATATGTCCTGAGCACCTGTACTAAAGCATCTGAAGGAAAATGCAGTGATGTAATGACAAATTCCTCTTCACCTTGTTCAAACATAGAGTTAAACAAGGTGCAGAGGAACAAACCATAACGATATAATCCCTCACGTGTCCAATCTGCACAGTGGGCCAAGTAGACCACCATACACGTTAGCTCTGCTGCATATTCACTGTTTTTGGCACGGGTCACACTAAAGGAGCAGTGGGTGATAGTCGTCCATCAGAACAACCCAGTACACAGCAACCTGATTTAATGTTAGGTTCTTAGATCAGTGTTAGGAAATCTTCTCTAATGTCAACCTAATGAGCCTAGACTGTCAGTACAGGTCTGAAAGATAGCCCATCCTGGACACAGATGTGTCAATTAGGGGCTTAGTCATTTAGCCTAGTTCACCTGTACCAATAGGTATATCCTAATAACATGCACTGTTAGAGGTACTTGAGTTCTGTGTTTGAGGACATAGACTTAGAAACTGGCCCCTATTTACTAAAGTAGAAAAAATAACCATTCATTATTTTTGCCATTATTCACAAGCAGTAGGTGTGGTAAAGTTCTCAGATTTAATAAGTTTTTGTAGAGAATTTTTACTTGCCAATAAGCACAAAATAAATTCAGTACTGGAGTCTGGTATTTGCAGGTTGCTGTTTGTGGAGAGGTCTTCTCCTTCCATAGCATGGGAGGCCTGCTCCAAGTGACTTGACATGGTAAGGACACTCTAGAACACACAAGGAAAAAAGAAAATCACAGTAATCAATACCACAAGTGATGAGGTGATCACAAATCACATCTTTCACACAAACTAACATGGGTAAAGGGGCTTTTCACCATTTAATAAATGGGGTCACTGTAGGTAGAAACTAAAACAAAAAGTCGCCATGATATAAAGGGCTTTATGTACAAATTAAAAAAGATGGAATTCTGTGCATGGATGCCATCAGAAATCTTGGGGTCCAGTACAAGCATAAAGTCAGTGGTTCCCCATCCCAGGCATTTACACTGTAACTCGGAAGTGCTGAATATGTAAAAATGGAGCCTGCAGAACCGCTCCACTATACAACATGATATGAAACTGAATATAGAATGGCAAAGATGTACTCTTTCCTACACTAGCTCCAGAATTCCATTGAGGCAGACTAGTCTTCTTGGGGGCCCCTTTTGACACAGCGTGCCACCTCCTGGCATCATGGGGGTTGAGGGGCCTCAGTGCCTGATGGCTGAGGCAGACCCCCTTTTTTGGCCAGGTCCTGTCTGTAACCCCCTGTTGGAAGCAATAACTCTGGGATAAACCAACAGAGCCATAGGGAATAATACAGTTTCCTGAATGTCTTTCCCAAATGTATTAATTTAAATTGGGATTTTACCGCTTGAATGCTAGAGAGGACTCCAAAGCATTACTTCGCAAAGCAATAGAAACCTGTCTGTCATGCAGGGGGTGAAATCCCCATTAAAATGGATAGTGGTTTTTATTTGTCCACTATGCCACAGTTGGTTTGCCTTAGAATTGCTCCACTTTTTGTTTGTACATAGGGCCATATGTTCAAAGGGATAACGACAAAAAAAAGTCATATGAACGACAAAAATAAATAATTGCTTGCATGAACGGCATATTTTCTATACAGTATACGACAAAATACTAGTAATGTCTGTTGTGTACGACACAACTCCAGAATTGCCAGGCAAAGGGGCAGGGCAAGGGCGTGGCTAAACTATTCTTCAGCGTTGTATAGAGGTAAAGAAAATTTGTTGTGTACATCGACAAAAAAATGTCTTGCAAAAGACAAACTTTGTACATTAATATGAAAGTGGAGGGAATGTGAAATTCTGAATGTGAGGAAACCTATAATAATTGAAGGAAACACAACACAAGCACAATTACCATACCTATATACAGACATTTTTGTTGTTACATACAACACTTTTGTCCTTACATATGAAAATTTCAGTCAGGAATCATACTTCAATGACAAAATTACATATTTCCGACAACCAACATTTTCTGAAAATATTAATGAGCCCAACGACACTGCACTTTGAAATGTTGTTACAAACAACAAAAGCTATTTTGCTACTTCTTTGAACAGATGGCCCACAGAGTACTTGTAGGTAGCTATGTACTATGTGTCATAGTACCACAAGCTACAAGGCCCTTTACTCATTTCTCAGAAGACTATCAATAAGCAAGTAAAGATAAACATAACTAAGTATAGGTGCTGTAAAGGGAAAAACTGCCAAAGCAATGGAAAGTATTTATATTTGGGGGCAATGCTACGTCATATCTGATTCAGGGCTGGATTCTGTTGTAGTTTGTAACTTTATCAAGGATTTCATCTACAAATTTACCCACATAATTTAATAGATATATGTTAGATCACACCACTGATAACACTGCAATGGAATCTAGCTCTCAGTTTGCAAACACATCTCATGAGTAATTAAATAAACCTTGTGTAATCAATATGTGAATAATTAGTTATCGAAGTATTCTGTTTATTTTTGGTTGAACTGTTAACAAAGATTGTCCTTAAAAACAAGTTAGAGAAATACCCTGTTGCTAAAGATCAATATGCTATATACAGGAAACTAAAGAGGTGCAATTCTGGAGCAAACCAACTGCACCATAGGGGCAGGGCCATAATTCCCATTATTTGGAGTAGGTAACTGCATAGAGTGCCAAGTCCTGAGTGGTGCCTCAGCTGTTCTGACCACACCCACATTCCAAGTTATGGGAGTGTGTCCATGAATTGAGCTAAGGCCGTTTCAGGTGTCTTTGTAAGTCCAGCCCTGCAAAGGGACACATGAAATAAAGTCTACTTAATAATCTCTCTGGATTGGTTTGCTGTAGAATTTCACCTCTTCAGCTTGTAGAATATGGCCCAAATACATAGCTAAGGTAACAGCACATGGCCCCACCTGATGCCACAGATGGAATTTAAGTTCTAAATAGATGGTATAACAAAATAAAGAAATAATGATGCCACAGATGGCAACTTGGGGCACACAGAACAAAAAGGAGGCCACTAGGGCTAAGGTCCAAGGTTTAAAGGGATAGTAATGTTTCATAATAAAAGCAGCTCTAATTAATCTTCATAGTATTTGGACCTTGGAGAGTGTTATTTCAATTCTGTCATATTTATTGAATGATAAAGTATCCCCCCTCCTCTTTTACTGATGTAACACTGCTCAGCTTAGAGCAGCAGGGAGTGTCCAGGTAGATTGCAGAGAAGGACAATCTTCAATTAAGATAAGGGAAAAAGCTGAAAAACCTGTAACGGGGGGCAGAGTTTTCATTGTTCACACAGTAAGAATATTGACCCTTATGTGAGCTGTCTGGTCTATGGACTGGATTTCACATCTGAGGAGTGGGGGCTTACACTAGGTAAAAGGGGCAGGAGGGGGAAACTTTATCATTCAATTACTCTTGAACTACAAAGCTCACAGTAATGAAATAACACCCTCTATGGCTCAAATAGTATAAAGATTAATTGGAGCTGCTGTTTTTGTGAAACATTACTATCACTTTAACTTTCCTGCCTGGAGTAGGCATTGGCTATAGACAGTGGTAGAAAGCAAATGCAAGAGATCTCCACACTAATGATACCGCAGCCTGTCACCTTCTCTGCATTCCCTATAATTACCACAGGGCAGGAGATGATTACCGCCACCTCTCCCCCATGATGTCCCATTTTTTGATTCAGGTCTGTTTCACAGGTGCTTGATTTTGAATGGGTTGTTATGAAACTATTATACATCCCAGAAATTGTTGTTATTATCTTCTCATTTATGATTATCACACAAGCTGTCTCGTCCTTTAAAACATAGTCAGGCTATTCTGACAACACAAAAGGTGTCCTTGTTCTTGTGTGATAAACATGAATGAAAAGAATTATAGCATAAATTACAAAGAGTTGCACTCACTTTGAATTAGCCATCCTGCCATTGATATAAACACAGGGCAGTTAATTTAAATTGACCTATCACACTAAGACAAGTTTGTTTCGCAGAGAATTAAAATTTATTTCTATGTTGTAATAGCCATTTTCCTGTAAAATAAATGTTTTTTGTTTTTTTTTCTAATTACCCTTCATATTGTGGTGGTACAATGTGACACTTTTTGATAATTCTCCACACAGCACACTAAATATTTCTGTGTGAGGCCAAACTTATTGCTAGCTGTACTATTAGTAATATGAAGGCTTTGCACAGATTCTTTCATATTGCCAGGGCTCAAAATTTCCACTCTCCAGTAGCCAATGGCGAGTGAAAATTTAGCCCTGGTGAGTAGAAATTCAGCCCTGGTGGGTATGTTATGGCTTGCAGTGGCGAGTAACTTTTCAGGTCTGGCTAGTAGCAAAGGACTTAAAATTATGAGCCCTGATATTGCAGTATGTGGTAATACGGGTACCGCATATAAATTAATTAGAATAGTATGCCACACTGTGTCACCAAGAAATTTTCAAAGCCTATCTATGTTACAAGAACAATTGGCCAGTACAACATAAAGGCAATGTAATTATCTTGAAGATTAGTTAAACTTGTCTTAAGGTGACAGGTGCTCTTTGCAAGCAGCTAAGTCATGAGTTATTAGGTAGAAACAGAGTCCGTGCGGCCTACATTCTTACATACATATTTATTTAAATGGAGATTTTAACCCCTTGAATGCTACAGAGGTCTCTAACATTCAAGGCATTACAATCCACCCTTTAAATCAATGAGAAATTGAGAAATTTTAAGTTCTTCCCTTTTGCGGGTTGTGTAAGTTAATCTTTTCTAATTCTGCCGACTACGCCACTGTGTTGTGAGGTGCTTAAGTTAATTCTGATGACTACTCCACTTTGTTGTGGGTGTGTAAAATAATCCTGGTCGACTATGCAACTTTGTTCTGGGTTGTAAAGGGATTTCACGGTTGTTGTACTTCTTTGCATGGGAATAGGAGCAAAGGCATACTTTACAAAATTTGCGTTATGCTTATTACTAAACTTGCATCATAAATGGATGCAGGCGGCATCTAATAAATAAACATGTGGGCAAGAACACAATAGCACGTGCGTGGCAAGCTTTTACTGTAAAAAAACACTGTTGTGTCAATGTTAGGAACAACTGCAACGAAATGAACGCAAGTGGAGTCCACACAAAAAAGCTAAACTAAGGAAACACTGGCTAAGCTCATGGCTATTCGGAAGCGCACACTACTCTTGCTTGCACACCAAAACTGCAACTAAACAATAGCAACAACAGCTAATGTGACACGCAAGAATATAATAGACACTTAGCTAAGTAACACACCTGGTCCACGTGGTTGCAGCCAAAATGGAGCTTACACGACATGTGGCTGATGCATGGAGGTATACCCAGACGCATGAAGGTATACCCAGAGAAGTTTGTTCTAATGACCAATACCACAAATGCCACAATAACACCAAAGTATTAGCAATAAGCAGTAACATTTAATAAAAAGAATACTATTCCAACATGAATAATATACTGTATAATATCAAATATATTCTAGCTAAACACCTAATAATACTAGCTAGACAAGTACTTACTGCAGAACAAATAAAATACAAAATGCAACAATGATAGTAGAAACACTATACGTTGGTTACTCTGGTGGTTTCCTAGAAATTTGGTATAAAAGAACAGAAAGCTATACAGTTTTATACTATCCTGGGACAATCGTACGATGACGGTGTAGCAAGAAAGTATGCAGGTGAGGAGAACTGGTGGTATGCTGCAATGAACTCTGCTGCGTCAATCGGAGGAGGTCAGGTGTCCTAGGCTCTGGCTTCTGGAACAGTTCTCCCCAGCTCCCCCAGGTTGCATCTTTTATTGCCGCAAGTGCCGCCCCTAACCAGCCCACTTTACCTGCCCTGAACAGCCCTTTTCCCTCCCTCTTAGTAACAAAAGAAAGTGAATTGGTGTTTTCTGGTCTTTTGCCCACTAAAACAGAGAAAGATACCAGGGAAGGGGGCTGTAAAATGGTTACCTGGTAGTCTGTAACCTAGTGTGTTTAGGTCATAGGAACATCAAAATAGGTGTAAATCTAGTCGCAAAAGTGTTTCAACATTACACCATGTAATGGACACTGTTTTGTCGTAAAATTGATGCAACTTTACCTGTGCCCACAACATCCCCTGTAGTGAAAATGGTTTTCCCCACAACTCTTGGCCTGTTAGTGCTACCTATGTATAGCTTTGAGAGCTAATGATACAAAGTGCTTTGTGCAGAAAGCAAATGAAGGGGAAACCGGGAGGATCTAAATATTCCCATTTATTTTATTGGGGCTTTTAACTTCTTGAATGATAGAGAGGTCTACAATGCAATTAATCTGAGGCATCACAAGAATTCAAGGGATTAAAATTACCATTTAAATCATTGGAAAATGTTATTTGCCCCCTGTGGTACAGCTGGTCTGCTCCAGAACAGCACCATCTTTTTCCTTCAGCATAAGGCCTAGAATTCATCTGTATACAAGTTGGAAAAGATTATTTTCAAAATGGTGTAAAACATAACATAAATCTGAATCAGTACAGTAATATGGTTATGTTTTATTGTCACAAATATGCAATGTTGCCCTTGATTCCATTGCAGTTGATATCTATATTAAGGGGTTCTATCTTGAAATGTATCTATAGACTTCAATGGGAATATCATACATAAAACAAGGGACAACATTGATCAACTGCACTGTAATCTAGGCCACTGACAGCAACAAGTCATAGATGTGTAAATGACAGAGAATACACTTCTCATTAGAATTTGTGGGATATCATTTAGTCAATGATTATTTTCTATAGCATATTGTTTCTAGTCAAAGAAAGGTTTGAACAAAATCGGAGACAAACAAAATGTTATTCATATACAATAAATTAAACGATGATCACATGTAATATAATTCACTGCTCAGTGTTTCCTTCCTAGACAAAGGGCATATTGATGCACTAAATGTAGTTGCTATTTCAGACCAGGCATTTTTGTCGCTATGCCAACTAGATTGTGTTGATTTGACATGATCTGAATTGTATCTTTGGTTTTCTTGTCCCATTATTCTGCATGTCAAATTGCATTTTAAGTTATGTGACCATATGAAAGCTGGTTTTATCTCCAGACCATTAACCCCTTGCTGATAGAGTCTCCAATACTGTGGTTCTCAATCTTTTTTGCTCAAGGCACCTCTAACATTCAGTGTGGAATTTTCAGGGTACCACTAGAATTTTAAAGGTAATTGCTGAAGGATATAATGGGGGGATATTCACTAAGGTATGATAAACAGGGGATAAAGGGGAGATGACTTCTCCAGTGATATCACTTCACCAATTCCTATGTTATTCTATAGAGCCTATGCACTAAGATCTCCAAAATGTACAAAATGTTAGTGAATTGGTTCCATAGAATAACAAGAAGCGAATAAGTGATATCACTGAAGAAGTCTTCTACACTTTATCACTTCTTTATCACACCATTGTGAATAACCCCCAACGAAGGGTGCAATACATAAATTTAATGTTATTGTTAGGTCTCACAGTGACAGGATAGAACATATTGTGCATAATCATTTACATAAATGTACATTTGAATCTCAATTTTAACAGTTTTGTCAGAGTCTACATAGAAAAGGTGCAGCACCCTAAGGTGTGCCATCCAATCTACCACTGCACACTGGTTGAGAACCACTACTCCAATGTGTTGAGAAGGAATCTGTTATTATATAGAGGGAGATGTATTAAAAAACCTTCGAATGTTCACATGAAAAGTGGGGTACCGTGTTAGCCATAAAAATTGCAGGAGATTAGTAGAGTAAAAATGATACCTTTATGGCTAACTGAGTGACTTTGGGTGCAAGCTTTCGAGACAACTAGGACTCTTCTTCAGGAGAAATAAGAATGAAAAAATGTTTCATTCTTATAATACCTGAAGAAGAGTCCTAGGACTCAATACTATGACCGGAGTGAAAAGCATTGTTAGTAGCCAAAGGAGTTCAGGGCGGTACATACACAATTGTACCATAAGAATTCTATAGCTTGGCCAGCATCCACTGGTGGTCGCAAAACCCACATCACAGCCAAATGCTCGTTGCAGCTTTTTGTTCCCACAACGTGCGCTAAATAGCTTAGGGCCCATATCAATACATCCACGGGTCACTAGTGTAGGGATCCCTAGTTGAGCATGCATGTGTGTTTTAAAAAACACTGTTTAAGTAGAAGTTGGTGGTTTTTAACATGTAAGGGACTCAATGCCTCATATAGGGAATCAATATAAACCTTTCATAAACTGTTGTTATAGAGATGATATATTTATAATATGGACAGAAGGAGAACAGAGTCAGAAAGAAGTTCATAGCTCATTCAATTCATTTCACCCTTCAATCAAAGTAAAAATGTATTATTCTTCAGACTCTAGAAAGTTTCTAGACACTAGAGTGTGATTGAAGAGGGGGAAACTTTACACATCTTTATACATAAAGCCCACAGACCAATGTAACCACCTCCCCAACTCCAGCTTCCACGCACCACATGCTAAAAAGAACATTATATACGCAGCCAGGCAGCCAGATACCACTTAATATGTTTTTGACAACAAGGACCAGAATAAGAACCTTAAATCCCTGCCTAAACCTAAGAAAATGGTTACAAGACCAAAGGCCATTTAGAGAGCAATCAATGTTGCACTTAGAACATCACTGGAACACCTGCTGCAATATAAGGAAAAAAAACACCAAACACACTCAAACCAGTAGTAGCAACATAAAACACAGTACTCAAAGGTAAGCGAAAAAATAATCAAAGATTTACAACCCATTATGACTGATGCAACATTACAATAAATCTTCCCCAAACCTCCAGCAACCTACAAAACTCAAAAAGAAGTTATTAAGCAGCAAACTCCCTAGTGACACTGAGCATATATTCAATGGGACAAAACCATGCAATGTCACTCACTGCCAATCTTGCACACATAAACGACACCACCATAGCCATCCACATCATAGGGACTTTCATCATTAGAGGATCATATTGCTGTAAAGCCAGTAATGTAGTATATATTATTGAATGCAATAAATGACACCAAGGATGCTTCATTGGGGAAGCATGTCAGATTTACAAGCAGATACGAACAAGCACAGACACACAATGGAAGATTACAGTACTACAGTTAGACACAATTTTCCTCAACCAGATCACTCAATGAGCAATCTTTCATTCAGGATCATTAAAGGTTATTTTAAAAGCATCAAAGAAATAAATATATTTGATCTAAGGATGATAGTTCTTTTTAAACAAAGGAAACTATACTCAATAACGATACCTTATCTGTAGATTTCCCATGCTCCTCATCTTCTCTACATCCAAACTACTGCTTAGACACCTTTGTTTATTGCCCACTACAGTTGCCTACTTTTTATCAACCTCCCCAAATTTTTCACTGTAAGCATCCTAGATTGTTATCCAACTTGAAAGCTCTGCAAACTCTTGCACACACTGTGTGATTAAAAAGATTTTGTAACATAGTAATTTAGGTTGAAAAAAGACACAAGTCCATCAATTTCAACCCTTGCCTCATAACCCAGAGAAATTAGAAAGAATGATATAGCTTTCCTGCTACCAAATAAGCTAGTCTTTATTAGACCTTCCTGATTTGCCTACTAATACACAGTATAACCCTGTATGTTCCATTTTGAAATAAATGTATCTAATCTTCTCTTAAATGTATCCATTGTATCTGCCATAACCACATCCTTGGGCAAGGAATTCCATAATTTAACAGACCTTACTGTAAAAAAACCCTTCCTCTGCTAAATACTAAACCTAATCTCCACTAATCTGAAGGGGTGTCCCCTGGTCAGGCCTTGGAATGAATAGCTCAACACAGAGATCCCTGTATTGACCTCTCATATACTTGTACATTGTGATAAGATCTCCTCTAGTCGTCTTTTCTCTAGAGTAAATAAACCAAGTTTGTCTAGTCATTCCTCATATTTCAAGTCCTCCATTCCCTTGATTAATTTTGTGGCTCTTCGCTGTACCCTCTCCAGTTCTAAAATATCCTTTTTTTGGTGCCCAAAACTGCACTGCATATTCAAGGTGAGGTCTTACTAATGATTTGTACAATGGCAAAATGATTTTATCCACTCTTGCTTCAATACCCCTTTTTATGCAAGACAGGACTTTGTTTGCATTTGCAACTGCTCTTTGACACTGGTCACTGTTTCCAAGTTTGTAGTTTACAAGGATTCCCAGGTCTTTGTCTAGCAACAAGTCACCTAAAATTATTCCATTAAGTGCAGAAGTTAAGTAGCCCTGGGATTTTTTCTTCCAAAATGCATGACTTTACACTTTCTCACATTAAACTTCATATTCTATTTGGTTGCCCAATCTGCCATTTTATGTAAATCCCTCTGTAGAGAGCAAAAATCCTGTTCTGAATTAATTACCCTGCATAATTTAGTGTCATCTGCAAATATTGATATTTTGCTTTCTATATCTATTTCCAAGTCATTTATAAACATGTTAAAAAGCAGTGGACCTAATACTGAACCTTGAGGTACTCCACTCTCAATTTTAACTGAATTGTCCATTTACAACCACTGTTCCCTGACTGCATTTCACTGACAGGAGCTAACAGTCAATTGAATGTTGTGCACTGACACAGAACACAATGTAAAAGCTACAACATGCACAGTTTCCACACACAGACCGGACCAGCTTGTTTGTCTACTCCTTTCAGAATATAATATCATACAATTACAAAGACGAGAGCTCAGACCAGAGGTCCTTCCTTTTCCTTCCTTGAGCAGGTGGTCTGGACATACAAAATTGGGACACAAAAAGTTAGTAGCAGTGGTTGCCTCCAGCTCTTTACCTTGAACTGTATGCCTTATTGCTCCATGTATAGTATATCACATATGCTAATGCTGCAAGGGAGGGACACACTACTAGAGTAGGTAATACAATGTGTGTGGCTGTAGGTGACCCCCCTTGACTCAAAGCATATTGAATGACGCCACTGGAACTTAACACTGCCACCACTGGCAGGGACAGGAAGTATGGCTGGAACTTGTAGCTTGTGATACATGGTTAGGTCCTTAAAATTGCAGAAGCCTATGTTGTCTTTCGGCAAATCAGTCTCTGGATCAATGGCATGTCCCTTGCATATGCGATACAAGGAAATATGATGAAGAATGCAGTAAATGGTGCTATTTCAGTGTTGCACACATGCATACACATACATAATGAGCTACTTAGATATAGTTTTGCTATGTAGGTACTGGAGCGTTAGTACATTTCAGCTTACAACTCCTCCAGTGCACAACATCTAAGCAAACAACAAATTAACCCCTTGAGGACCAGTGGGGATAACACAACCCTTATAGCAGGGGAAAGGAAGAATAGCGCTCTGACTTCCTCTGTGCCCAGTTTGCATATAGCGTGCATCTCTACACACAGAAATAGCACATACCAAAATGCCAACACGCTAACACACTGTCTGACCTTGGCACCAATACCTAGACAGTTTGTGGTCATAGAAGCAAAACCAAATTATTTTTTTTATACAGACTAATTTATAAACACATACAAGGAAGTTTAAACAAACATTAATGTGAGTTTTTTTTCTGTGGAGCAATGTTATATACACACAAACCAGTCTGATCATCTAAAAAGAGGGACCCCAGGGTGAGAAAGAGCGACATAAGGACTTTGGTCTCAAAGAGGGGCTGTGCCTCTTATAGAGGGACACTTTGGAAGTATTAAAAAGCCAACATTCAGGGCCTTATATCTAAAAGGAAAAAAACTAGAGTAACTCTGGGGCAAACCAACTGCAACATCTAGGAAAAATACAAATCAACAAAATCTCAATTGCTTTAAATGGGACCTTTAAAGGGACAGTAATGTCCCATAAAAATATTTTTTTGTTTTGTAGATTAAAGAAAAATAAATTATATGCAGCAAATCCTATTTCTCTAACCTTTGCGGTTTGAGAGATATTCACAGCTAAAGTTCTCTCTCCTGATGTCATCTGTAAAGCTGACAGCAGGAGATCCGTGTTGGCAAACACGAGGAGGCTCTTCAGCAGAGCCACAATAGCGCAATTTTAAAAGAAATGCTTCTTTGGAACTTCTAAAAAGCGTGCTTGCAACCCAAGCACGCTTTGTTAGACTGTTCCCATGAAGTATTTCTTTTTAAATCGCGCTATTGCAGCCCTGCTGAAGAGCCGCCTGTCAGTCCCCAGAATGGGAACTCCTGTTGTCAGCTTATAGCTGACGTCAGGAGAAATGGAGGGAGGGGGGATTTGCAGCACAGAATGTATTTTTTTAATAATAATAATAACTAGTATTTATATAGCGCCTTTCTCCCAGTGGGACTCAAAGCGCTTTCAGCGCACGCTCTCGGAACTAACCAAATCGGCAGCTGAAATAATAGATGTTATTATTACCCAATCAATGGTACTCATTTTATCGACCTCGGAAGGATGAAGGGCTGAGTTGACCCTGCCGGGATTTGAACCTGCAACCTTTGAGGTTTGAACAGGCTCCATAGTCTGGGAGTTTACCACTGAGCTATCTCTTTAAGCTACAAATCAAAAAAAAACATTTTTATGGGACATTAGTATCCCTTTAAGCTTGAATACTAGAAAGCAAAATGCACTGAAGACCTCTATAACATTAATGGAGTCAAAAGCCTCATTGAAACCAATAATAATTTGTTTTTGTACTCCTTAGAACAGAATCACAACAGTTTTCTTTTGAAGGTATGGCCCATAGAATATACATATAAACAAGAGCAATGTATAATGAAGCTAATCTAAAGAGTTATTTAGTATTCTATCAATCCTTGAGGAAGTCCATAAAGGTGAAATGTGTGGGACTGAAGGAAGAAGGAACCATGAAGGGAACTGAGGTGAACCCCACCTATGAATGGAAAATACTTACTACTGGAACCCTGTAGAACTCTTGATGTTAGGCAAACTATCTGAATAGTGAAACAATTTAAACTGAGTGTATTGCACTTTCTGTTATTTGCTATGATTAAAGAGACACTAACACTTACACATGAAATTTGGATATATCATTTAAATTGCCATATATTTCCATTAGAGGAACATAACAGCTAGAAATTATCTGGATTCACATATATATAAATGGAAATAGCTACACAAATTTCTGAGGACTAAAATCTAGTCTTACAGCTGTAGTATGGGAGAAGCCATTCCTATATTCTTCATTGTTCCTTGACTCCTATTAACAGCACTGGAAATTTCTACTAATCCAGTAGTCTGTGACTAACAGAAAAATCCAGCAGATGAATAAGAAATGATGTTCTTCTCTGTGTTTAATAGTGACTTTTTTCTCTGACTGATGAGTATCTGATATTTTTCCTGCCTTGCTTATTATCATAGTAATCCTGATAGTAGTCTCCAAAATGATAGTGCTGTATTGTCTGTAAATAGTATGAGATAAGGTAGCAGCCTTAATCCTTCGAGTGCCAGAGGGTTACGCAATGCATTGCAGAGCAATGCGTTGCGTACCCCTCTGGCACTCGAAGGGTTAATACATTTAAGAGCAGTGGGTACTAATATCAATAAATTAGCTGCCTTAGCACTTGTCTCTTATTTCAAAACTCAAAACACAATTAACCAAATGCTGCCTATACAGAACAGTCAATGCTTGCATTAAAATGCCATGTGTGGTTTGAGTTGAACATCCCACTGATTAATTATTTATGTTGAATGAACAAGTACTAGTGATATATCAGCTGTATCTGCTGATATGCTGTGTCTAAACAGTGTCTTGTAAACATGATTTATTTGCATTACTCACCCTCTTTCCTTACTACTCCTGTTTTCTTTTTTGTATCATGCCCCCTCCTTGTTCTTGAATACTTGAAAATTGCTGAATAAAAATCATTAAAACTCAAAGGGTTAAACAACATGCCTTTCCACCTGTTAAAGCATCATCCCTGAAATAGCACAAATACACATTCTTTGGAGTTTTCGTGTCTTGGAACGTGGAATTGTATCTTTGTATTAGTCATTCCATTGGTATAATTTTCTATCCAACAACAGCTGCCATTGCTTCAGTTCTCCTGAACCATAACTGGTAACGCTTTCTAGAAGAAATTGTATTTGGAATGGTGGACAAACGTTGATAACTAACCTGATGCCAAAGCCAGAAATTCTATTATTGCACTCTCCCATTCAATTCCATAAATCAGCTCCTCCGCCTACCCAGAATACTTATATTGCTCTTCTATTTGTATATGTCAGTGCCTGAATTGCAGGCAGTGATTGAAATGCAGTGAAATTACCACTTCTAAGATGAGCTAAATATCCACAATTCCTTGACAGAACAATTCTGAATTCACCCAAACTGAGTCCAAATAAATTGAGTATGGACAGTAGGAGGGGGGTGAGATGGACAAGGAGAACTTGGGAAGCACGTTCAAGAGAATGGGCAGCAGTGCAGAAGAGTGAAGGATAGGGGGGAGAGAGAATTGAAGATAGGGGAGATAAGATGGGGAAGAGAGAGAAAAAGAAAAGGAGGAGAGTTGTCCAACAGTCCTGCCAACTAACTCACAGAAGTTCACTTGCCTTGTTCAGACATGTAATCCAGACAGGAACCTTTTCCAGTGACATCTGAAAGTGAGTGAACATGCTTTATTTTTTGGTCTGGCAATCAAGTTACTGCTTTTTCTACAATTTGATTGGTTAAAACAGCAAAAATAAACCTGAAATAAAAGACCAATTTCACAAAATCCATTTTTTGTCTTGCACGTATCATTTGAATACTGAATAAAATTATTTCATCACTGCTTGTAAGTAAAACAATGAGGCTGATGTACTAAGCAGAAATGGGGGAGATTCACTAAGCGGTGATAAAGAGGTGATAAAGTGGAGATGACTTCTCCAGTTTATCACTTCTCCATTTCGTATGTTATTCTATGGAGCCAATGGACTAATATCTCTTCAACTTTGGAGATCTTAGTGAACAGTCTCTATAAAATAACACAGGAACTGGAGAATTGATAAACTGGAGAAGTCATCTCTACTTTATCACCTCTTTACCACCGCTTAGTGAATGTCCCCCTTGGAGTAGTAATGAAGAAATGCCATTCTGGCATTCAAAGTGTTAAAACCCCAGGGTGGTACGTAGTTATATAGAGGGTAGTAGGTAAAAGTATCCTCCTCTTTTCATCAAGTCATGGAAGAGACAGCATCCCTGCCTGTTATTCTTTTTCATGTTGAAAGGTTTTGTTATGTGGGGATGGGGTTTTCAGGTTGTAAAAGCCCCTAGGTATGTTGAAATTGTCACATGTGTGGCAGACACTGGGCCTACCGAGATTGGGTATTTACAAGGGCTTAAATGTTTGGTGGTTGGTTGTTTGATTTTAAGTAAATAAATAGAGCTGTGGCCTGTTTTATACCTGAAATGGTAGTTTGTATGTCTTACTTGTAATATTACCCCACGCCTGACTACCCCACAAGGCTATTCCTCCTCCTTTGGGGGCCGTTTGTTTGCTCTAGTATTGCTAAGTAACAACCCTTGGTTGATCGATAGGACCTAGTCTTGCAATATTTTGCTTTTTATTTCACCATTAACCAAGGGTAGCCTTTGCTAACCCCTTGAGGGACAGAGGTGTGTGCAAAGCATAGCTTTGCAATGCCTTGTGCAGCCTCTGGTACACTTGGGGTTAAGATATCACTTTGCTGTCTGGAAGACTACAGTCAAGGTTGGTGACTTAACACAGTTGTTTTCTTTTGTTTTAAATAATTATTTTCATGCCTTTTTTAACCCCTCGGATGCTAGAGATGGCTCTAAGACATTGAGAAACAATGCATTGAAGATGTCTCTAGCAACCAAGGGGTTAAATGACATCTTTAGCAGATCTGGAAGTTTTCTCCTGATAACTGCCATTGAAAGTAATGGAAACTGACTGCTGATAAGGCCTCAGACGCTATATGTTAAATTTGCTTTCAAGAGTTTTCTCCAGATAGCTGATATCTCATTTACTTTGATGTTGTGTTTGCCCAATAATTACTGCAGAATCACTGCAATTAGGGAAAATCAGTAAGCAATTTCTGTTTTTTTGTGAAAAGGAAATTGCCTTATACCTCATAGAACTAGCTCACACTGGCAACTGAATCACAATGATTCCAAATCATACAAATAAAAAAACTCATGAAACTAGTATGATCGCATGGAGCTAGTCACACTGGGGAAAAATGAAGCTTATCACAAAGTAATGAATGTTGCTGAAACTTTTTTGTCCAACAGTGTGTTATCACAATTGCTTTCAATATGTATTTATTATAGCACATAAAGCAAATCACCAGTGTGAACTTAGCCATAGTCAGTTAGCTTAGGGTGACGACCACACCTCACAATTAACCGGGGACGCATAAGAAAAATTCATACTACAGGACTGCTTTGATTTCAGTGAAGTACTGGAAGGGATAGTAATTTTGAGTTTATTTAGGTTATTTAGTATTATAGGCTTTAAAAATATTAAGAGCTAAGTCTTATCTCTCAAACCTTTATGGTTTGAGATATATTTGCAACTAAAATTCCCTCTTCCTGGCTTTTTCAGTCAAGTGTGCCATCTAGCCGACAGATTTGGATTCTGGTCCACAGACCAGCAGTCAGCTCTTCAGCAGAGCCGAGATCATGATATTTAAAAATAACTACTTCATTGGAACAGTCTACAAAGTGTACCTGGTTTGCGAGCACACTTTGTAGACCGTTCCAGTGAAGTAACTCTTTTTAACCCTTTGAGTGCCAGAGGGGTTCGCAATGCATTGCTTTGCAGTGCATTGCATACCCCTCTGGCACTCAAAAAGTTAAAGTGCACAATCTCGGCTCTGCTCAAATCAAGGGATAATCTGCACTGAGCATAAGAAAAATCCTGCACTCCTTCGTCATGTGGGGCAGGGTTTACTCTGTGAATGAAGATTGTCCCTTGCTGTGCACTGTCTGGTGCCACGACCGGATTCCACATCTAAGGGGAGGTGGCTTACAGGACGTAAAAGAGGAGGGAGGGTGAATCCATTAGCAGTGAATTCCTTCTGAACCACAACACGGAGCATATTGAAATAAAGGGTTACATGATCCTCTTTTTAGGAAGATCAGTCGGAGCTGCATTTGTTTCAAGGTAGTACTATGCCTTTCAATTTACCTATAGTCATACATCCACTCCTCAAAAGACCCCATCCCTTGGCCCTCCCACTGCTGCCTGGTATAGGAAATGCTATTACCTTATAGCTTACAAGCAAAAAAGAGAGCTTAACCCTTTGGTTGCTAGAGATGTCTCCAACACATTGCTTTGTAATGCATGAGACATCTCGCTAGCAATAGGGGGTTAACTAATGGCCAGTATGGCCAGTAAAGAGTTCTGTAAACTTTTAAATAAACAGACCACCTTAAATCAGGATTGCTGGGATTGATCTGGCCACTCCCACACTCAGAATGTGGGTGTGACTAGGGCAGCTGAGGCATCTCTCAGAACTTGGAGCTCTAAGCAGTTTCCTACTCTTCTTAATGGGAAATGAAGCCCTCTGTGTCAATGGTTTTGTAGTCTGCATGCCAAGGGATGGATTTTTCATTCAGAAGAATAGATAATTGCCTAGTATACCTAATTAAGAAGGGTAGGCAGCCACTTAGGGTGAGGTGTAGGCCACCTTTAGCTCTCCAGCTGTTGAAAATTACAACTCCCACCATTCCCAGCCAACATTTGGCTGGTTGGGGATGATGAAAGTCATAGTCTCCAATAGCTGGAGAATCAATGGTTGCCTACCTCTGGCATAGAGGTGCCGTAGCTGAGCTGACCAAGCCCACTGTATAGAAAAGTGGGCATGGTTAGCCCAACCTTAAAGGTACCATATCACCTAAAAAACATTTTTATTTCAAAGAGCAGACTTGTATTAGAAAACTAGTTTTTGAGTTTAGATGTATAGATTATGTTAATTAAGGAAAACCTCGCAGGAAATACCTGTCACCCTTACATTACCTCCCCTACAGACAAATTGTAATATAGGACTAAGACAGGAAATGCCTGCACGGCATGCCTTAATTAGAATAATATATCCTTCTAAAAAACTCAGAAACTAGCTTTCTAAAACAAATGGCTAAAACAGCATATCAGTGATTTTGAAAGTTTTTCAAAATCACCAAAGTAGCTTTTGGGAGATAGCCTCCATTTAAAGCGGAACTTTCATCCGCTATAAAGTCGCCCTGCAATAATTAAGCAGGTAGCGACTAGCTTTATAATATATATATATTACCTCTCACATGTAGCTGATTATAAAGAGATCCTTTATTTTAGGACACTGAAAGCCAGGTATGAGATCAGACATTTTGGGGGACTGACGATCAGACATTTTGGGGGACTGACGGCACACGGAAGGGACTGACGGCGCAGGCGTGCAGACTGCACTAACCTGGCTGTCAGTCTCCTAAAATAAAGGATTTTCTTTATAATCGGATACATTTCAGAGGTAATATATATATATATATATATACATATATTATATTGCTAGTCGCTACCTGCTTAATTATAGCAGGGCGACTTTATAGCAGATGAAAATTCCACTTTAAAGTAACACTAATACCTTGTAAAAAGAAATCCTGACTTGATTTATTTTGTGCAGGAAATCTTAATGATCTCTAAGAATCTTTTCTGCTAGGATATGTTCTTCAGAATTCATTTTTACTTAGTAGTTGATATCTTTTCCATGGAGGTGGGCATTTTTTCTTAGTGGTCCGACTCCGGGGCATAAAACTCCTCCTATTAAAGGGATAGTAATGTTTCATAATAAAAGCAGCTCTAATTAATTATCATAGTATTTGGGCCTTGTATCCTCCTCCCATCCCTTTTACTGATATAACACTGCTCACCTCAGAGCCACAGGGAGTGTCCAGGTAGATTGCAGAGAGGGACAATCTTAAATTATGATAAGGGAAAAAGCTGAAAAACCTGTAAAGGGGGGGGGGGGGTAGGGTTTTAATTATTCTCACAGTAAGAATATTGACCCTTGATGTGAGCTGTCTGGTCTATGGACTGGATTCCACATCTGAGGAGTGGGGGTTTACACTAGGTAAAAGGGACGGGAGGGGAAAACTTTATCATTCAATTACTCTTGAACTACAACTCTCACAGTATTGAAATGACACTCTCTATGGCTCAATTGCTATGAAGATTAATTGGAACTGCTGTTTTTGTGAAACATTACTATCACTTAAAGGCTTATTTTCTGCTTGTATGGTGTGCAGGGGCATTGTTAGCTACTGGCTCATGCTAGGTCTCATGCTTAACCCTTTTAGTGCCAGAGAGGTATGCAATTCTCTGGAACTCAAAGGGCTGTCCGTTCAAAAGAAAAGTGAAGGAATGCTGGGGCCAACCACTTGAACTACAGGGGAGACCTACATTGATTTAAATGGGAATTTTAACCCCTTATATGCTAGGGAGGTTTCCAATGCATCTCTAACATTCAAGGACTTAAAATCTCCATTTAAGTCAATGGTATGTTTTTACATTTTTAATTCTCCCCTGTATTGCAAATGGTTTGCCCCAGAATTCCTTCATTTTTCTTTTGAACATTTATCCCAAAGGGTTAAAAGCCATCTGGTTGACTGCATGAGGTGCGTAATGGTAGAAATGGGCTGCACTATGCACTAATACTGCATTATGTTGGCTCAAGCCCCGAGTCTTTAGAGAACCTAGCAGTTCCCCTGCTGCCCGCTTCAGTGTAGAATGCAGCAGAAGTTGAAATCTAAGATGACCAGCTGCATTAGTTCCCCCATGTTCCATGCTACAATGAGTTCCTGCCACTGCTTCTGAGTGTGAGCCAGTGGACAAAAGTACCATAGACACATGGGAGGGGATTAACATTATAGGTTTGGAGAATGTGAAAGGAGATCATCTTACACAGGTATTCATTTTTATTTTATAATAAAATAAAGCAAGAAAAAAAGACCAGTATGGGGAGATTGGGGTCCTGGAGTACAGCCACAAAATGTTATTATGTACTCCTCTGTGAACCTGGTGCCCAGTAGTAATTAAAACTTTGAATGCTAGAGGGCTGTGTAACTCCTCCATGGGGGTTATAAGATTTGTGTGTCTGGATGTTTTAGGTACTTTCTGTGTTAGGCAACAGTGGATGGGTTGAGGGGGTCGCATGAGGAGTGGGGTGTGGTAATGGAAGGGGTAAGGACAATTAGGATGTAGGGTTGCCACCCAGCAGGTATTTTACCAGCAGGCCGGTAAAAAATTGGCTTCTGTCCAATGTTAAGTCTATGGAGGGAATGCCATGGCTGGTATTTTTTTTAAGAAAAGGTGGCAACCCTATTAGGATGTCATGCTGAAAATCAGATGTAAATCTAATTATGAACATGCTAAAACTGATATGTAAAGTCTTCATATCTACTGAGTTGTAAGAAATTCTATGCACATATCAGTTCTGAGTTAACCTTTTGAGTGCCAGAGGCGTATGCAACACATTACCCTTTGGCAATCAAAGGTTTAAATGAATAGGTCAATACACATGGAAAATACTTTTTGTATTGATTGTACCCACTCATGCAGATCTTGTATTATATAATTTCCATTTACTATAAAATAATTACACGCTACTAACCAAGATTCAAAATACAAAAAGTGAAACTATATCTCACGAGGCAAGTAAACCCATTTGTAGGAAATTAGCAATTAGGATGACTTAGGATGATGAACATTGTAGTTCAGTCACGTCTAGAAGGCTGTGTGTGACTCACTGCTGATGTAACTACAGGCATGTTAGAGAGCAGGGTGTTGATGAGCAGTGTCTGATGGCCTAAAGCCCCAGGTCCCATGCTAAACAATATGAGTACCAGTGAGGTATCCAATGCATAACAGTGCAATGTGTTGGATACCTCTCTGGCACTTAGAGGGTTAAAAGCCCTGGGTCTTGTTCTCATCTTGGGTGTGCTGAACAGAATTTGGAAACGTAATCAGGGGAACACATTTGTATTGCAGAAAGGATGTGTTAAAGGAATAGTAATAACTGAAAAAAATTCAGCTCCGATTGATCCTCCTATAACATGGACTATGTAATAATGTATTTCAATATTTTCCATTTTGTAGTTAAACAGTAATTCAGTGCTAAAGGATCCACCCCCCGCTCCTTTTACCTACCCTTAGGAGTCTCCCATCAGATGTGGAATCCGGTCCTGGGACTGGACAGCATGCAGCGAGGGACAAACTTCATACACAGAGTATAAGGAAAACCCTGCTCCACTTGACAAAGGAAGGCAGGATTTTCCTTATGCTCAGTGAAGATTGTCCTTTGCTGCGCTCCATCTGGCTGACTCAGAGAGGCAGCGTGATATAGATGAAAGGGGAAGGAGAGGAATCCTTTAGAACTTTGTTACTGTTGAACTACAAAACGTAAGATATTCAAATACAGTGCAACATGACCCACATTGTAGAAGGATCAATCAGAGCTGCAATTTTTTTTTCCAGGTATAACTGTATCTTTTAAAACAGATGTTATGAACCTTTGTTATAGACAAACACATATTTATCTAACTTAACTCCTTGGCTACTATAGAAATCTGCATTGCTTTGCAAAGTCATACTTTGGAGACCGGTCTAGCGTTTTGTGTTAAATACCTCTTATTTCTTAAATTGGCACCAGACTGAGAATCCTGCATTAATTGGTTTATTTGCAGTGTAACTGACCATCCCACTTTGCAGTCTATAGAAGTAACCTGCAGAGGTTACAGTGCACACAAAGAGTAGGCCATAGTGCTTGCAATCAGCAATGAAACTGAAGCACAGAGCTTGGAATCTATAGACCACTGAATGTGAGAGAAGGCACTCCTGCATCTGCCTGGCTTCCTATAGTTCTCGCCATCTTTCTTAACATTGTAACTAACATTGAGGGGGCTAACCACAGAGGCGGATTTATAATAAGGCAGAGCTGCCTACAGGCGCACCCCACAGAGGGGCGCCTGTCATTGGGATCGTTATTTATTTTTTTTAATTAGCCTCGCTGAGCATCAAGCTACTGCACGGGGGGGGGGGGGCTAATGAACTCCTTGTTGTCTCCCCACTGCGCTCTGCGGCCGGATTTGAGTCATGAGTGACGGACCTTGAAGAGCAGATCTGAAGCTGGAGTCACAGAGAAGCATTACTCCCACCTCTTCACTTGCCGGAACTGCCCCGCCCTCTCCCAGACGCTGAAGGGAGCCCGCGAACAGCACATGCACAGATGAGCTGCCTGTACACAGTCGGTCACACTTTTTGCACTTTTTTTTTTGGGGGGGGGTGGGGGTGGGGGGCGCTTCAGATTTCTGTGCCTACAGGCTCCTGAAATGGAAATCCGGCCCTGGCTAACCAGTTATTGACATGCAATGGATATCTACTGCAAATAATTATACTTTCTGACAGCATGAATATTTCCACTAATCCAGGGGTTTGAGCAGACAACTGGAGATGTTATGTTTTGAATAAAGGCATAAGGGCAAAATTTGTAGCTGCCATTACGATTTACTGCCTATGGAAAAGAAAGCAGGGGGTTATTATTAAAAGGTATTACTTTTCCTGTAAATGTGTTCAGAGGAAACTCTTCGGAGATTTTAGAAGTTCTAAAGAACCCAGCCTGAGGTGCACTATTAGGAATATTTTAAAGGGATAGTAATACTTGTATTAAACTTGAGTCTTCATGTTTTTTTAACACATAGCACTATATTTGAATACTTACGGTTTTGTAGTTAATACTTAGAGATAATACTTTACTTTATTGAGATTAGCACCCACTGTTGAGAAAAGGTGTTACCTTATCTCAGTCAGTTTACAGACATTGCAGAACAATCACTTCTTAAACACACATCAAGATAGCTATGGTAATGGGAGCCCACACAGAGCATATGTAAAAGAAAATTGTAGGCCTCAGAAAACAAAACAATTTTCAGAGACTAACATGGAGTACGGGGTATTTAAGTGTATATAACCCCTGATCATTTTAGGTGTTACTGTTCCGTTGGCTAATTCCCTGGTGCTTAATGGGCTAATCTTGTTTGTACTGAGAGACAACAGTGAAGGTCAGTTAACTGATTGTCTCTCCCGTCTCAAACCTTTCTCGCTTTCTGCTCCATACCTATGGAACTCCATACCCCTCTCCCTACGTCTTGAAAAAACCCCCTCTGTCTTTAAGTCTACCCTAAAGTCTTATCTTCTGGAGCACTAGGACCATGTAATGCCTTTGGCCAAACTCAGCACTTGTAATCTCAGCACTTGACACCCTCTTGTCTGTCTCCTTTTACCCATTTAGACTGTAAGCTCCTTGGGGCAGGGACCCCTCTCCTACTGTTTCTATGAATGTCGCACTTATTTCATCCCCTCTTATTTATTGTAACATATGTCTATTTTAAGGAGCTGTGTACACTGTGTGGCGCCATATAAATAAAGATATACATACATACATTGTGGTTAGTGCCCACTGCTCTTGTATTGGTATCTTGTTATCTTGTCTCAGCCCATTCACAGATAATCATGGACACTCAATTAGAGCTCTGGAAAAGGCAAGAATGTCTGCTCCCTCAAAGTATATGAAATATTATATTTTAGGCATAAATAAACAATTACATACTTTTTACAGATGCTAATATGAAGTCAAGATATTTAAAAGTATATAAACCCACTACATTTTTAGGTGTGTTTCTTTAAAAGGTATAGGCCGGCTCAGCCTTTCACACATCACAAGCAGTTAGAGGCAATGAATACTCGTGAGTAAAACCCATTATCTAACCGCTAGGAGGCGCTAATAAGTGTCTCAAAATCCCAATAAAATACATAAAAAAAAGAAGCTGATGTGATCCCTCCCCTCCCCAGGAAGTGGAAAGGGCTGAGCTGTTCCTGCAGGCAGAAGAAAGCAGCTTTTAATTCACTGTTACACCGCTCTGTGTGTCTGAGCTCATCAGCAGGCTGCATTGAGCTTTGTGTGGAACCTGATTTTGGGTGCTCCGTCTAGCTCACTTGGTCATCGTCACAGAAACACATGTTTTTGTCCATGCTGGAATAGAGAAATAAAGGTGAGTCTTTTTTTTTGTTTGTTTGTTTGTATTATTATGTCTGATTATAAGTGGGGGTTGTATGAGAGCCAGGGTCAGTTGGCTGATGTGGTCATTGTGCATTTGAATGGCAGGTTATTATTTTAACCCTTTGCGTGACAGCGGCGCGTTGCAATCCCCCTCTGGAAATCCTTCTGTAAATCGCACATTTGTTCTCTTCTTTTTTCATAGTTATGTGCAGATCAGTGCAATTATCAAATTCATTTTTCTCATATTTATTAAAGCCATATATGTAAGTGTTAAATATAAGGACAATGCTCGCCGTCTAGCAGCAGCCGGGACTGTTCATTGATTTGCTCTTCTCATTGTTTTTTTTTTTTTTCCAGTTTCCTCTTTCCTTTGTCAGTTTTCTTCGTTCATATAGGTTCTTGGGAAATCACATATATTGCTTCGGCTTGCAGATTTTAACCCTTTGAGCGATAGAAGGCTTTACAGAATAGTGCGTTGGATACATCCGCATTCAATGGGTTAATTAACCCTTTGTGCGCCAGAGGGGCACGCAATGCATGGCTTTGCAATGCGTTGTCTACCCCTCTGGCACTCAAAAGGTTAAGCAATGAGGTCCATATACAAAACAGGATCGGTACAGGAGCAAACCAACTTAATATTGGGTAACAAACTATCGTAATTGAATGAAATACGGCTTGTTTTAACTCCCTGACTGTTAGGTCACCAACGCATTTGGAGACATCTCTAGCATTCAGTGTGTTAAAACAAACCCTGTTTCATTCAGTTGCGTTTTATTTGTTCCCTGAAATGGAGTTGGTTTGCCCCAGCATGTCTCCATTTTGACGGTGTGTATGGCCCTACATCTGGCTATATACTTATGCAACAATTGAACAGTTTTGGGGCAAGCTATCTGCGTCTTGGGGGAACAACTGAAACCTCACCATTTATGTAAATTGGTCTGGTTTTAACCCCTCGAATGTTAGGTCATATGTTAGATACCTCTTTAGCATTCAAAGCGTTAAATACCCTATTTACATCAGTGGATATTTTGACTTATCCCCCACTATGTAATTGGTTGGCTTGCACATAGAGCCCCTACTTCTTGGCCTCTTCTGAAATATTCCCCCACTTCCATGTGTTCAATGATTAACTTTTTACGATTCGGGACCATGTCTTAACTCCTTAACCCTTTAAGTGGCAAAGGTAGCACTCAAAGGGTTAAATAGGTTGCTACAGGTACAATAGACAAATAACTATCACTGAATGCTTAATAAGATGTCTGCTCTTTTGTTCTTTATGCAGCAGTGATTAGGATTACAAGCTAAATGGGTATAATGATTGTGAAATAATGACAGTAAATCTGTCCACTGAATCATGTTTTTATTCCAGTCACACTGAAGGCAATTGTTGCTATGATGTCTGGACCCAGACTGTGTGTAACTGTTTGCATGCACTGTTTGATGACTACTTAACAAAACCTGTTTGGCCTTTATATATAAAATTATATAATTTGCAAAAATATATTGAGTGGCAGTAGTTGACGAACACCTTGACAAGCAATGCATTATATTCCCCTCTGGCACTGAGTTAACCCTTTGACTGCCAGAGAGGTATGCAACACATTGCTTTTCAATGCGTTACATACCTCTTTGGCACTCAAAGGGTTAATGGTGTATGTTGCAATCTGATAAGAAGGCAGCATTGTTTGTTTAGAGTCTGTTTACCGTATCTCTTTAACCCCTTGCATGCTAGCAAGACATTTTCCTGATATTATCTGTCTGCGTTGGTCAGAAACTCAAGACATGGATTCATGTTTAACCTCTTAATGTCCAGAGGGTAAGCAATGCATTTCACATTCCTGACCCTTAAGGGGTTAAAAACATCAGATTTTGTTACTTGCATGTGTAATGCAATAGTGTTACTACTGTCCAACATATAGAACGAATAAAGAGTGTTAAAGGCACCATTTTAAACCAATTTTTATTTGTTCCGTATGGTGCACCGGTCCCGGGACCAGATTCCCCTGCTGTCAGCTATAACGCTGACGTCAGGAGAGAGAGAAGGAGAGGGAACTTTGAATGCAGATATCTCTCAAACCATAAAGGTTTGAGAGATGCCGCTGGTCTCATTTAATTCCGATTTTTAAAGGGTGCAACATGGGGGATAGTAAAAATGAAGTATTACTATCCCTTTAATGGCTCTTTTGTTCTGGTTGTTCCACAGAATTGCTCTACTTTGCTTCTATACCTAAGGGACAGTGGCCCATCCTTCCTATAAAATAATTCATTAGGATGTTTGTCATGATGCAGTCATGCTCAGTAGAGACTGCCCACGTTCGGCAGTCTCTACTGCGCATGATTGCATCGCTTGAGTGAGGCGACACAAGACTGCATCGCGTAAAGCAGTTGTTTTGCCTGGAACTGAACCACTTTCTCATTGCTCTGTTCCATCATCATCTGAGTGTTTTTAGTTTGTTTAAAACCCTTGGTCGCTAGAGACGGGGATGGTTTTTGCTTAATGGCGCCCATTCACTATATCCCTTTTATCCATGTGTGATCATGCAAATATAGTGAGTAAAATCTTTGCTTTGCACAAACTTTCTTATACAGCTCTAAAACTGGCTGAATGCAATTGTTTCTCTTCAATAGTATTTAACCCTCTGAGTGCCAGAGAGGTAGCCAATGCATTGGATACCTCTCTGGTACTCCAGGGGTTAACACTTTGCTTGCCACAGGGATGTCCTTGCAAAACAACATATTTGGCAAATCTCTAGGGCACTCAGAGGGTTTGGTAAATGAGTGCAGATAGTGACAATGGTATTGCTGAATAGAAATCTCCCCATCTGATCCTGATGGTCCATTTAGGAACAGATGCAGAGTCGCTGCTCTTGGCTTTGTTAGGAAACCGACTGTAATAGGACTTCCCTTCCCTACACATCTGTGATGTCACCTCTTTTTTGTCTTTTGACAGTCAGCTAACAGATGGGAGCCACAAGTCACCCCCTCCTGCCCTATTTATATTAAACTGTAAAGGGAAAAGCTGCCAATCTCACCACTTGATGTTCACTTTCATTTGAACACTGATTTAATTTAAAATCTGCATTAACCCTTTAAGTGCCAGAGGCACGCGCAAAGCTTTGGTTTGCAATGTGTTGCGTACCCCTTTGGCACTCAGAGGGTTAAGACTGATGTACTAAGAAAGAGGGAGCAAATTAGGTTCACACTGCAAGGCAGAAAACAGTTTTCATTGTTTTAAATGAGACATCTAACCCCTTGAATAATAGAAAGGGCCATCATATTGTTCCTTAACCCTTTGAGTACTGGAAAGGAGTCCAATGCATTGCACGGCAATGCACTCAATACCTCTCTGTTTCTCAAAGAGTTAATATGTTGGATACCTCTCTAGCATTCAAGGAATTAAGTCCCCATTTTAAATGACCCTGATATATATTTAACCTTTTGAGTGCCAGAGGACAAGCCACTGACACTCAAACGGTTAATGTGTTTTCTATGGTGCATGTGGTTTTTCCAAGTATTGTTCCACTTTTTCTCTTTGTAAATCAGCTTCCCAGGGTTGGTTTGTATGGCAGGTGATAAATTCAGCACAGGATTTTATATCAGAAATTCCTGATGTAGGCTGTGGGGAGGTTGGAGATGAAACTAGTGTTACATTTTATCACTGGCAATTAAATCCAGCCCATAAATTTAAAGCTTTAGAACTACTTTTGGATGGCTTGGTTACTAACTTGGGGGGGGGGAGGATAATGTAAAAGAACTATCTGTTGTGTGGCAGAAAAAAATATTGGTTCATTAAAATGTTTCACAATATTGTTACTTAAAAAAAAAAGAAAAAAAAGTGAAGTGTACAGGAAAATGTGTGTGAATATTTCATTGTTTGCGTGGCCCAATTAAATCTTGCTGTATCACATGTATTTTGAGAAAGTAATGCTCCTAACAGATTGTGGCCTCTAATTGGCTGTCCTGAGAGGAGGCTGTGGTGACCAACCAATCATAGGTTAGTATAGAGGGCAAAAACTATGCTGTGTTGCTATCACAAATATATATACTTTTCTCTACCTCTTGGTTGCTAGAGGGGTCTCCGGCACAATACAAAACAATGAGTTGAATATCTCTTGTTTCCATGGGCTTAAGTGTCTTGTTTTTCATGTTCTACAACCTTAAGCCTAATGTTTTTATCAGTGAATCTTAAACATGTTGTGTATATAATTCATATATATTATTTAATAAATATGTGGTAACAAAATATGGACTTCACCATTAAGTACTCTGTTTGGTGTTTTTGTTTTACCAGATCTTTTGTTAGTGATAAATATTGTGTGAACATAATTAATAACAATTGTGTCAATAATGCATATATTCAGTGCATATGTCTACAGATTCCAATATTATTGCGTAAAATGTTCTTGGTGAACTCAGCACTTTCTACTACATCTGTTTTCCCTTTTTCTTTTTTTCTTTTTTTTTTTTCCCCTGCACTTCTTAGCGCGTTTAAAATCCCATAATTGGCATCAGATTTTTATTCATGCTAGTGTGAATGGGTTTATGGCAAATCTTTGTAACGTACCCACTGAGGCTTATGTGCTGAGCAGAACTGAAGCAAGCTGGGTTCAAAAGCAGAGAACTGTAGGGAATAAACACAAATTCCTAAATTCCCACTTTTAAAATGGGCTTTTACCGGCTTGAATGCTAGTGGTTGCAATGTGCTGAAGAGCTCTCACATTGTGGGGGTTAAAAGCCCCATTAAATGGTATTTTTTTCCATGCGGTACGGTTAATTTTCTCCAGAACTGTGCCAGTTTACCATGGCACATCACCTGCAGCTAATAAAAAAAACAAAACAAACGCCTAAATGGCATCCATTCACTAAGCTATCCTCTCCTCCAAGTCACACTAATTGCTAGGAAAAAAGTCAACTATTTAAGTGCATAGAGGCTGTATGTTCAAACGAAAAGTGGGGTAGTTTTTGAGGCAAACCACTTGCACTGTACGGGAGAACTGCGAATTCTAAACATTCTCATTGATTGATTTAAATGAAGGTATTAACCCTGTGAAGGTCTCCAAGCATTGCTTGCAATGTGTTGGAGGCCTCTCTAGAAATTCAAAGGGTTAACATCCCATTTAAATGAACAGGAATGTGCAATTCTCCCCTATAGTGTAAATGGTTTGCCGCCAAACTCCTCCACTTTTCTTTTGAAAATATTGCTGGAGTTATTCTGAAGTAAACCAACTGTGCCATAGTGGACAAATAAACCCATTTTAATACAACAGAATTGTTTTTAACCCATTGAATGCTAGAGAGGACAAATAGCATTCAAGGGGTTAAAAAGCTCTATTCAGCTGCATGGGAATTCTAGTTTATCTTTATTTTGTCCCCAATGTTACAGTTGGTTTACTCCAGAATCACTCCAGTTTGCGTCTATAAATATGTCGTTGACCTTTAGGTCTTCTATGCCTGGTGTCTGTCTGTAGATCAATAAATGATTGCTTTTTTCCCATTGGAATAGTCGGTTCCATTCATGAGTGCAGTCCTGCTTTGAGGAGAGGTACATAAAGAAGCCAAAACAGTAAACTATTTGTTTCATCTTGGTGTACTGTAGATATCAGCTATATAGTATATATTGCAGTAAGCTTTTCCTACCTACAAGAATGTTCTAATTGTGTTTGACTAGTGCTTCTTAGAAATTTATTCTGAAGACCTGAATTATGTACAGCAACAATAGCTCATTGACATACTGCACCTAAAACCCTCTGATAAATGTATGTTACTAGTTAAGGGGATTCATTAACCCCGAAAGCACTAGAAAGTGTGTATAATGTGTTTTTTTTTGCACACCTGTCTGGTCCTTAAAGGGTTAAGGGATCTACTACTGCACCTCTTTATCGTTTTTTTTAATTCAAGTTAAAGGGCTACACTGACTTTCAGCTCTATTTTAACTGGTCAGTGCTAGATAGGTCTCCAGTGCATTGTGAAACACAGTGCTTAAAGCTAGTGTGTGTGCGCACGCAGACTGTCCTATTTAGACAGGTTGGTTATTTTTTTTTTTTTTTTTTTTTTTTTTTTTTTTTTTACAAAAGGACTAATACAGTTAACCCATGGAGTGCCACAAATGTATCCTCACACTAGATACCTTTTCAGGCACTGAAAGTGTTGATTTATTACGATTTGTACCATCTACTTTTCTAATCAGGCCGTCTCAACCTACTTACATGCAATATAACTATCTCTTGTCAGATAACCATCCAGGCTATGGTAATAGAAGACATGGAGCCCAGTAAAAGGCAGGAATAGCTGCTCCCATAGAACGTACATAAGACAACCTCAGAAAACTGATGGTCGCAAGAATTAGTGTGTATGACACCAGTTTCTTTTTTACATGTTCGTGTTCTTAATAAGGATAGTTCTTTATCAGTGGTGGGCAACATGATGCCTTCCAGCTGTTGCCAGACTGCATCTCCCATCATTCCCTGCCAGCTAACATTGTGGAGAATGATGGGAGTTGTAGTCTGGCTTCAGCTGGAAGGCCTCACCTTGCCTAACACTGTTCTAGACTCTTCTCTAATGAATTTGGTCAGCAGACTACTTATACTCCAGAAGGCAATTTCTTATCGTGCGCTCAGTCTGGTGCACATCTGTCAAAATTTTCTATTCACTCCATCTTGGGGCACTTTTCATGGAAGGCAACAGCTGTGGCTCAAATGTGTATTCCGGTATAAAAACAAAACAAGAAAATTATGATGTTTTACCCTTTGACTGCCAGAGGGTTATGCAATGCATTGTGAATCAATGCAGTGGATAGCACACTGGCACTTAAAGGGCTATTAGAATGTGACCAGTCACAGAACTATTAGCTTTCAAATTCAGCACAGACCTATTCATCTGCTTTGTACACTGGAAAGGAATGCATACTTGGCAGTTGGGACAAAGTACAAATATATTCCCGCACCAATACAAAGGGAGGAGAGGACAATGCACGTGAGATTAGTCTGTGGCAGCCCTTCCAAAACTCTTCCTATTTTGTACTACTACTACACACACACACACACACACACACACACACACACACACACACACACACACACACTTACTACATATCTGGACACTAACTACACTGTAGGGCTCAGATGAACATTGTTAAAATTCCCATTGATTTTAAACACACTTTTAATTCCTTCAATGTTAGTAAGGGTTCCAGCACTTTGTTTTAAAGGGATAGTAACATCTGCTTATAAGTTAATGCTATATTGTAGATTTAAAAAAAAATTATCTGGAGCAAGTCCTATCTCTCAAACCTTTTATGGCTTGAGAGATATAACGTTTTAAAGTTCCCCTCCCTGATGTCTGTGGTCTACAAAGTGTGCTTGCAAACCAGGCACACTTTGTAGACTGTTCCACTTAAGTATTTCTTTTTAGGTTGCGGTATTTCGGCTCTGCTGAAGAGCCTCTGGCTGGTCCCAGGACCAGGATCTCCTTCTGTCTGATTTCCATGCAAGGGTAACAAGGGGGAGCTTTTAAAACGTTATATCTCTCAAACCATAGGACTTGCTCAAGATATATATATATATATATAATTTTTTTTTTAATCTAAAATATCTTATAGCATCAGCTTACAAGCGGGCATTACTAACCCTTTAACACCTTAAGGATCAGGGGACAATTGGTACTTTTATTCTAAAGGACTACATAGACTACATTCAGAGAGCTGGAACATGTGAGTGATTACATGTACTGGCTTGATGAAAAAGAGGCTTGGGGCTGGATTCTATCACAGGTGATAAATGTTACCTCCTGATTTAGCAAAAATGTTCCTATTAAAGGGGAACTACCACTGGCTCCAAAAGGGACTGACAGCGCAGGCGCACGGACGTCACTATGGCAAGATGTCCGTGCTTCCTGCTACTGTCAACCTCCGAATAAGTTGAAAATCTTTTAAACCAGGTAATATTTCTGGCGACTAGTGCTACTAAGCAGCTAGTCGCCAGATGAAGACTTAATTTATATAAAGTTTTTGCGGGGTGGTAGTTCCCCTTTAAAGTCTATGGGGAAAACTGGGGATAAAAGCAGTGATACAGTTTAGCACCTGCAGTAGAATGCAGCCCTGAAACTGGTCTTGGAGCAGTTGGTTTTAAACTTCTGTTGTGATCAAATGCCAGCAAAAGCTCTTTGATCAAAAAAGTCATGATGTGCCATGACTGTCACCGGTCCCTTACGTATGGACAATTAAAGGGGATCTCTCACCTCTATTAAAGGGGAACTTTCACCTCTGTTAATGTATTTATCATCTTAAAGTGCTATCCAAGTTGATCGTTAATCCATTTTTTTTTCTTTTTGTAACGAAGTATAGCTCGATATTTTACCTTTCAAAAATAAGCTAGTGACATCCGTTAAAGGGATAGTCATGTTTCACTCAAAAAAGCAGCTTAACCCCCCCCCCCCAAAAAAAAAAAACAGATTCAAAATTAACTGGGATAGCACTTTAAGTTGTTAAATACTTTAACAGCGTTTAAAGTACTTCTCATCTTAATGTTCCATGTCAATCCAGCTCTCTGACTCAAATGCTAGATTCCTCCATCAGAGCAGGAGGTGGCAATGGGGGGACAACTAGGGAGGGGAAGAGGCGAAGATTGACAGTACCGCAACCTGTTCTGATCATATTTTTAATAGTTTAGATCTCTGGCTATGCTGTATTAGATAAAAATGTAACTGAAGATTTACTCACATGGTACATTAAGTTTAGACTTACTTTAATAGAGGTGAGAGTTCCCCTTTAAGTTGTTAAATAAGTGAGAATTTTCATTTGTTACATAGGGTGCAGATGGTTTGTGCCAGAATTGCAACTGTTTAGCTCCTTTTTTGTATAGAGGCAAAGTGTAGTATTTCCTTTGACTTTAAGGAGTAGTTAACTTTTATTATGAAAATGCATATATTTTAGGGCTTTTCCTGTTGAATGAAACAGTGGGAGAGGCTCTGTTCCAATGCTGCTGTTGGTTAAACCGTTGTGTTTTTAATATATTAAACTGTTAGTATGTATTCGCCCACGTAGCATTGCTACTAAGACGTGATAAAGTGGAGATGACTTCTCTAATTATATCTCTTCTCCAATTTCTGTTATTTTCTGTAGGCAACACACTAAGATTTCTCCAGCTTTGGAGATCTTAGTGCATTGGATCCATAGAATAACACAGGAGCTGGAGAAGTGTTATCTCTGCTTTATCATGCCTTAGTGCATCTACTTCCTCGTGTCCAAACAACTATTCTACTGCAGTCCATAGGAGGCATAAGCCACTGGCTACTGCTTCACAATTCATTGACTACCTTTCTAACCATTGAGTGGCTAAATGACCCATTTAAATGAATGGAAGTTTTATTTGTTGTCATATGGTATAGTTGATTTGTCCCAGAATGGCTCCATTATTGTTTCCTTGAATAATTGTATAATTTCACCAATTTCTGTACCACTTTACGAAAAAATGATTATTGTGAGTAAAAGAAATAAGGAGTTACATGCATAGACTAGTGGTATGCCTCCTGCAATTGAAATCCAGCAACAGTTGGGGTTAAAAGCCCCAGTTAAAGGATTACAAGAGCTTGGCTCCTAACCCCTTAAAGGGAATCTATCATCCCTATAAAAGTGTGTTAAATGTTTGGTTATATAGTAACTAGGTGGATTTCTTTATTAATTATTTTTTTAACCCTATTTGTCCGAAAAATTCATGTTTTTAAAGAGTGCTCTTCTGGACAGACTGTGGTTACCTGCTCTGTACCACAGCCTGTCCCTCTGCTCCCCTCACTCTATCCAGATTCCTCTGATGATGGAGGCTTTCTGTCTGTAAGCTGGGTTATCTCATTGGCTAGATATAACATCACTCCAGCGGTGTAACGAACAAAAACATTGACGTTTTTGACTCCCCACAGTCTCTGCTACAGCCTCCGACATACAGGATGACACAGGAAGGGAGTGCTTCAATAGATCTTGGAATATTTGGGATCAACAGGAGTTTCAATAAAAATGCATTTTATTGTATAAAGTTTAAAAACAGAACCATATCATGTATATTGACAGTTAGGCAGCTTACATGTTTTGTATATTAGCGCCTAATACTTTTCATCATTCTCATATGACATGGTTCTCTTTCTAAAATTTATAAAATAAAATGGATTTTTATTGAAACTCCTTGGAATGTTTGACTGCTTGCGATCAGCGGATCTGTTGAAGCACTCCCTCCCTGTGTCGTCCTGAACTATACTACGGTATCTGAACTATACTACGGTATCTGAACTATACTACGGTATCTGCATATCTGTCCGTTGTCCCTGGTTAACAGGGATAGTTCTCGGTTTTTGCTCCCTGTACCTGGATCTTGCTATCAGTGGTTTTAATTTCTCACCTGTATTTCTTGTGCTTATGTTTGTATATATTATGAGCTTCCCACGTGTTAAAATTACCTATTTAATATGGTTTCATATATATTTAGGGATAGGTAATTTCATGTGATTTTAGTGTTGTCAAGTGTCTATCAATCTTGTTTTATTTATTTGATGCAGACACTTATCTCTAACCTCTTGGCACCTCTGTGTGTAACACGGCATGAACTTTATGCCAGATAAAAATCTAATTTCTGTAATTTGTATTCTTATTTGCCAGGTCATTATAATGCCGCTTCAGCGAGTTTGTATTTGCAGAGAGTAGAGCCATAGTATATAATTAGAGAATAATAATTGTAAGGCACACTGGTGTTGTCTTTCAGTGTATGAGAGCAAGCACATTGATTGCACTGTAATTTAACATCCCAGGAGTGAGTTGCTGATGTGGAAGCCATCACATGTAGGGCTGGAAACTGATGAATACTTTTGTTGTGAGAGAAACAAATGAGGTAACTGAGGAGGCAGCTATTATATCAATTATATTTTATGTAAAGATGCATCACAAAATAGACTAATAAAGACACCCTGTTCAGTCTGTACTGGCAAATTATTTGCAGAGCTTAACCCCTTAAAGGGATAGTAATACTTCGTTTTATCTTTATTTTATTTTGTAGGCATTAAAAAAACATGAACGATATAAGTCTTATCTCTCAATCCTTTATGGTTTGAGAGAGATTCACAAGCAAAGTTTCCCCTCCCGCCTCTTTTACCTAGTGTAAGCCATCTCTTCTCAGATGTGGAATGCAGTCCATACACCAGACAGATAACCGCAGGGGACGATCTTCTTCCTATAAGAACAATGAAAGCCCTACTCCCCTTGACAAGCTTTTCAGGTTTTTCCCCTTATCTTAATTGAAGATTGCTCCCTCTCTGCAATCTACCTGGGCACCTCCCTTCTGATCTGGCTGAGCAGTGTTACATCAGTAAAAGGGGTGGGAGGGGGATACTTTGTCATTGAATTACTCTTGAAATTCAACTCTGACAGAATTGAAATAACATTTTCCAAGGTCCAAATACTCTAACGATTAATTAGAGCCGCTTTTATTATGAAACATTACTGTCCCTTTAACTGCAAGCATCTGAGAGGTAAAATCATGCGATCTGGAATCCTGGGCTTTTAAAATTTGCTTCTGATTCCTAGGCCTTGAATATTTTTTTATATACATCTATGTATGTGAATCCATTCAATGGCTCTTTAACCCTTTGAGTGTCAAGTACGCAACGCATCTGCGTTGTGTACCTTTCTGGCACTCAAGGGGTTAACTTTTTCCTTTCATATTTTTGTTCACCCCTAGGTTATAGAAAGAGATATTTGGATAAAAAGACTGATTTGATGACTGTGTACATGCAGAGCTCTTTTGAGTATGAAAAATAAATGAGACACAGAGCTTCCTTCATTTAATAAAATATAGAAAACAAATTTATTTAAATAATTTAAAATGAATAAAAATATACACACAAATGCACACCATAGGGGCAAATAATAATTTCCTAGATTCCCTTTGGTTGAAGTGGTGATTTGCAATGAGTTGGGCATACCTCTGACACTCTAAAGGTTTACTAAACCTTTAAAGGGATAGTAATACTTTAATATTACTAATCCCCATAGTGTAGCTATTTAAAAAAAGAATTCAGTTGCCCCCAGTGTCATCTCGCAAAGCTTTATGGCTAAGATAACCAAAGGCAAAGTTCCCCCCCTCCCTCCCCCTTCCCTGAAGTCAGCGTTGTACTGCCTGCAGGGGAAGTCTGTCGTATGACAGGCTTGCGGCTCTGCAGCAGAGCAGAGATCGTGTCAGTGAAAGAATTCAGTGAATATTTTTTTTTTTTTTTTTTTTTTTTTTTTTTTTTTTTTTAACTAACGTGATCTTGGCTCTGCTGCAGAGCTGCCTGATGAAAATCAGACTGGATATCCCTGCAGTCAGTACAACGCTGGCTTCAGGGGAGGGAGGGGGAAACTTTGCTTATATTCTCTCAAACCATAAAGGTTTGAGAGATGACACTGGGGGCAATTGAATTCTTCTTGAAATAGCTACACTATGGGGATTAGTAGTAATAAAGTATTACTATCCCTTTAACTCTTTTCAATGCCTTGCGCACCCCTCTGGTCTTAAGTGGGAACTCTCACCTCTATATAAAAGTTCTCTGCATCGTAATGTTCCTCTTTGAGTTAATCGGTAATCCGTTTATTTTTTATTTGTTTTTGTGTTAATTTAGTGCAGGATATCCCGAGATTTAACATTTTAAAAATGAACCAGTGATGTTGGTTCAGGACAGGCTGTGGGCAGCTCTGTACCGCAGCCTGTCAATCTTCATCTCTTCCCCGCCCCAGTAGGGCCTAGTTCCCACCTCTTCCGATGTTGGAGGATTTCTCCATTTGAGCTGAGTGCTACCATTGAATCTTGAAATACTATTTCTGATGCAACATATGTATTTCTAACAATAATGGTAAATATTTAATGTGAACAAAGATGTCCAGAAATCTTTCTCAAGGTGCTAAGTGTTTTTCACCTTTCCATATGCATAATATTAACCCTTTTAGTGCCAATGGTAAGCAATGCATTGGATACCACTCTGGCACTCAAAAGGTTAACACCTTGAGGACCAGAGTTGCTTTGAACATCTCTCTGGTCCTTAAGGTATTAATGACTTTACTTCATGCATTTGCTCATACATATAATTGATACTTTTTAATGTAGCAGTAATGTACATTAGTCCATATGTGTTTCGTTGCTCCAATTAAAGTAGAACAGAAACTCTTAGAAGTATCGCAAAGATGTCCATGTCGGGTTGTGATGTTGCAGTTACACATAAAGTAACTGACTTTAAGTTGTTAAGTAATTGTTGCAGATTAATAATCTACATTAATTATTGCAAGTGATTTGCATCTATAATCCACCTATATTACTTAATGGCCTATACAAACACATGGACAACCATCAGTTACTTACTAGGGTGCATCAGCAATGGCTTAGACAAGTGTTGACTAAACCAAATAAAAATATAGTCTTGTAGTGGAATACATCCCTCCAAAAAAAAACCTTGGTACCACCTTCTTCTGAGACCGTGACTCTCATGTATTAATGCAAAGTGGAGTAATTGCACCATAAGGGATAAATATACATCACTATGATAAATATACATCACTATTGAGCTAAATTGCTTTTTAATCCCTTTTAATGTTAGAAATGTCTTCAAGCATTTACACTTTGATATGTTCATATTGAAGGCCAAGTGTGCATGGCAACGCAAGGGTCGTTATGCACTAAGGCATAATAAGCAGAGATAACTTCTCCAGTTTGTATGTTATTCTATACAGCCTATGCATGAAGACTTCCAAAGCTGGAGACATCTTAGTGCATAGGGTCCATAGAACAACATAAAAATTGTAGAAGTCCTCTTTATCACACCTTAGTGCATCTACCACAAGAACTCTTAATCCCTTACTGGGACATGTGTATGAAATCAAAACCATCATGTTTAGTCCTGCTTATATAGGAGAAGGCTTGGGAGCCCATATTCACAAAGAAAAATAAATCTTTCTGGAGGAAGCCAACTGCACCCAGGGAACAAATAGAAGTTCCCAAAATTCCCATTGTGGATATGGGGCTTTTAACCCCCTGGTCTCAAACACACTTAATATAGATGGGAATTTGGTGTATTTGTTTTTGTTCCATATAGTACAGTTGGTTTGTCCGGAACTGCTCCTCTTTCCTTTGTGCATTTGGCTTTCAGTAACTATTCAGGTACTCCATTTTGCAGATCCTGTCATACAGTTTGGGTGTCAAAAAAAAAGTCCCTCAGAGGCTTGTATTGGGCTTGGCTTTATAAGTAAAATCAGTGCTTTAGCCCCAGTCTACACTTATTGCACTGCCACCCTTGGTAGGCTGCATGCTTAGCCAAGGGACATGGATTCAGAAGAGGTTTAGGGTTATCTTGGACCTAACTAGACAGCCAAGGGGTTTGCTTTCTGACAACCAAATTAACTAAATATATAATCCTTACCAAAGGGGTGGAAAACTCCGGGCTTCTAAAATTTATATACATCTTTATAATATAGTTACACTACACTTTGCGTTCCATGCTCACTCTGGCACTCAGGGTTAAAACTTCTAGCTGGCTCCTTTTTAACATAAAAAAATATGTCTGCCTACTAGATTTACTATTCATGCACCCAGACCTGGGGGTCATTTTGGCTGCTCTTACCAAGTGCTAGCCCTTTTTCCACCAGAACATCTCTAAATTTAGACCTTTTTTGCACAGAACACTGCCAAACCATAGTGTACTCCATCAGCTCATCATGTCATGGCTCAACTATTGCAACTCTACTCTAACTGGCTTTCCTCTTGTAAAACAGTTGCCACATCATACCATCCTGAATGCTGCCTCTGTTCATTCATCTCACTTATTACACTTACCAGGTCTTAGTCTGTCAGGTCATACAGGTCTTAGTCTGTCAGGTCTTACAGGCCTTAGTCTGTCATGCTCCTTGTATCCCTCCCCAAACAGTACATATCCATACTCCTCTCTAAATACACCCCAGCCTAGGGATGAACTCTGCACTTAAGTCAACATTTTCCTTCTCTCTAATTAACTGGATCCCCATCTGAGTGTACCTTTCCCACTTTAGATTGTGAGCAGGGATCTTTTTAAACTTGAGTGCCTATGATGTGTGCAATGTAATATTATACACCAGTGGTTCTCAAGTGAGGCCACCAGTGATATGTGTAGCCACCATGAAAATTTGTTCATGGTGGCTACATGCAGCTATCATCCTGGTCCTGAAAAAGCAGCACTAAAGCAGCTGGGGTGGGTTTAACCTCTGCTGTGTCTGGACTGACTGACTAACGGGAGTGGAGGGGTGTTTCTCTCACCAGCCAATCCATATACAGCATGACGTTCAGCACGCCCCAGCTACTCTGTACAGCTCTTGTCTGACCTCTCGTATAGTGGCAATGCACCCTAGTATATGCAGAAAATGCCAGGATGGATCATGCCATGATGTACTGTCAGCTGAACTACGACAGGTGGATGCATAATGAAACTGCTGAAGGTCAGTGTGTGGTTCTGTGACTACAAATGACAGTGGGACAAGGCTGATATGGCCATGGCTACCACTGCAGTGGGGTCACTATGTAAATGGTTCTGTGGCTATTGTGGAAAAAAATGGAGGTCTAAATGTGTGGTTCTGTGGCTACCAGTTCAGTGGTTCAGTGTTGAGGAGTAGTCAGTATGTGTGGTTCTATGACTACCAGTGCAGTGGTACAAGAATTGGGGTATCAGAATGTGTGGATCTATGGCTACTTTTATGGTGGAGTCAGTATGTGAGTGGTCCTATGGCTATTTTGGGACAAGGATGGGGGTTTGCATGTCTGGTTCTATGGCTACTGTGGGACAAGGCTGGGGTGGTGGTCAGTGTTTTTATGGTTCTATGGTGACTGTGACACGAGGCTTCTAGGGGTCAGTGTGTGGTTTGAAGGCTTCCATGTAGTGGCACAAGACTGGGGGTGGGGTCAGTATGAGGGGAGTGAATTATTCTAAGCAGGAAAGAATATTATCTGGGTAAAGGGGGTTGTACTGGGGCAGAATGGCTGTGGCTAGAAAGATTTGTTTTGGCCAGAAATACATTTGGGTTGGGGTGTTCTATCCTGGCAAGGGGAATTATATTTGTGCAAGGATGATATATGGCTGGTGAAGTGGGAGTTTGGATAGTGGAAGAAAAATGGGGTTATGAATGAGTACTGGGGATAAAATATATATAACTAGTAAGTTTAACCCTTTGAGTGCCAGATGGAACTCTGAGAGTTAAGAACTTTGCAATCCTATGTGGAATCTAAAATTTTAAATAGCATGATATAGATTTACTGTTGTTGCACGTATTTATATGTAGTAGTCACACTGTACCACTTGAACAATAAATCTGTTAGTGTGGGCACCAGAACATGGCTGTGGCCACATTGGCAGCCACCAGAAAAAAAAAATACTTTGAGAATCATTGTTATATACTACATGCCCTCAAAGAATAGGAATAAATTTTCAGTGCTAGTGGGATGTGCAGTACCTTGCAAAGCACTCAGGGGTTACACTTAAATGCAGAACTATCACTTTATAACAGGTGATTTTGAGAACTTTCAAAGCATCTGTTTTTGTTATTCATTAGTCTTGTTTGAGATATTGTAGATCTGAGATCTGTAGTTTGAGATATTATTATAGATCTGTTTGTCAGCTCATACAAATGAGCTAGTACTTCCTTGCAGGAAGAGGCAATTGGGGTGGGAAGCAGTGTGCCAGTGCCTGTCAGATTTGCACAATTAAATAAATTGAAGGATCTTATATAATAACTCGCTAAAATGTTTGTAACGATGCAGTAGAGACTGCCCTTGATGAGGCTGATACATACTGGGGCTCTTCGGATTGTCCAGCTCTGTATCCGCCATGGTGCGGGCAGTCTCTACTGGGCATGACTGCACTGCGACCGGCCGGCACTGTGGCCCGTGTTTTCCACTAGTATTCTAATAAATTATAAAGCAGGTTCGTTTGAAAGCTTTCTAAAACCTGTTAAAAAATAGTTACACACAAAGTTCCCCCCCAAATCCTCAGCTCTGTGTGGTAAGTGTCAATAAAGACCAGGACTGGCACTGATGAGCACTGAAGCAGGATTTAAAACTGTACTTGATTTAGAGAATTTAAAATAATGTAAATGTGTAGTTGTGTGTGAAATATATTTTACACACACTTTTTAAGTTTAGTGTTAAATCCTTTTTGACAGTGTCTCCTTAAACAAATATTGAAATCCTGGGTTTTGTCCAAAATTACTGCACAAGTTTTCATATTTGCTGCCTTTATGTGATCTAACACTTGGCATAATCTCAATAGAAAAATGTCTAGCTTGCATTTTCATGCTGTGCCACAGGCTCCCTTGGCAGTCTGTATCACTTGGCTAATTATGGATGCCCCTTTGATTTCATACATACAGACAAATAATATCATTTTAATAGCAGTCACGCCTATGTGGCACATTCAGAGGTGATATGGGAACACGTCTGCTAGTGTATTGTTTGTGGATATGAAGATTTGTGGTTCTGTCTGTGCTAATTGATTTGTGGTTCTGTCTGTGCTAATTGGTAACATATTGTAGACAAGGGGTGGGTAACCTCCAACCCTCCAACACAACTGTTGTGTAGTACTGTAACTCTCATCATTTTCAGTCAATGGATTGGATTTATAGTCCAACAACTGGAGTGTTACTATTTGCCCATTTCTTTGGAACTTTGGGTAACTTACGGGGCAGCAAGTTATACCTCCTTATTGTAGAACCATTTGGGGAAATGTTTTTTTGAAGTTCATAAAAACCACTCTAAAGTGGAATTTTAAAGAAATATTAATGATTTTGAACTATTGGTTCTTTCTTTTAATTGTGTACCTAACACAAATTAGCAGTTTAATTTATGGCAAATTAGTATGAAAATTTGTTTTTAAATGTGTTTTATAAAAGATCCAAAGCCAGAGCACATGCAATAACTTCCTGCAGGCTAATCATTTGGTTTTCACTAAGACTCGAAGGGAAATGCATAAATTTCTCCAACTATGCATGAAAAATGTTAGGAAATCCTGCAAAAGGAAGAAGAGCGGGTGTGGGAAATCGGCAATTGGGCAATTTAGTATATGTTAATTTAAATAATGAGACTAATTCTTTAGCCTTTTAACCCTTTGAGTGCCAGAAGGGTACGCAACACATTGAAAAGCAATGCGTTGCATACCCCCTCTGGCACTAAAAGGGTTAACCCCTTAACAATGCAGGACGCACATGTACGTCATGGGTGGATGTCCCTAAAGGACCCATGATGTACATGTATGTCTTTGATTTCAGGGCTCCCCGTACAGCTGCACTCCATTTGGGGAGCTCTGAATTGTGGTCCTTAAGTGCCAGCCACGTGTGTGTGCGCTCCATTCTTTAAGGGGTTAAAGGGATAGTAATACTTCGTTTTAACTTTATTTTATTTTGTAGGCATTAAAAAAACATGAAGAATGATATGTCTTATCTCTCAAACCTTTATGGTTTAAGAGATATTCACAAACAAAGTATCCCCCCCCTGTTCAACCAGATCACAAGAGAGGTGCCCAGGTAGACTGCAGAGGGACAGTCTTCAATTAAGATAAGGGAAAAATCTGAAAAACTTGTCAAGGGGGGAAGGGCTTTCATTGTTTTCATACAAAGAAGATTGTCCCCTGCTGTTATCTGTCTGGTCTTACAACCAGATTCACATCTGAGAAGAGATGGCTTACACTAGGTAAAAGGGGCGGGGAGGGGAAACTTTACTTGTGAATATCTCATAAACCATAAAGGTTTGAGAGATAAGACTTGTATCATTCTTCATGTTTTTTTAATGCCTACAAAATAAAATAAAGTTAAAACGAAGTATTATTATCCCTTTAAGGACCAGAGGGTTGTGCAATGCATTACATTGGAATGGGCTTCACAGCCCTGTGGTCCTTAAAGGGATAGCAATGTTTAAAAATAAAAGCAGCACCAATTAACCTTCACAGTATTTGGGCTTTGGAGGGTGTTATTTAATTACTGTCAGAGTTGTAGTTCAGGAGTAATTGAATGATAAAGTATCCCCCTCCCGCCCCTTTTGCTGCTCACCTCAGAACAGAAAGGTGGTGTCCAGATGTCTCGCAGAGGAGGGCAATCTTCAGTGAGCACAAGGGAAAAACCTGTCAAGGGAGGTGCAGGGATTTCATTGTTCTCACAGTAAGAAAATTGTCCCTTTCTGTGAGCTGTCTGGTCTTAAGACCAGATTCCACATCTGAGGGGAGGTGGCTTACACTAGGTAAAAAGGGTGGGAGGGGTACACGCTCCATGGCCCAAATACTATGAAGATTAATTGGAGCTCCTTTAATTTTGAAGCATTACTGTCCCTTTAAAGGGTTAAATAATATATTTCACTTAAAGAGCTAATGTCTTGTCTTGTTTTCCTATACATTAGATATCCACTAGCATCTTAGAGATTAATATAACTAGTCTAATTCTTAAAACATTGATTTAAAAAAAAAAAAAAAAAAAAAAAAAAATACTCCTATATCAATTTTATCCTAATTCAGCTCCTCATTACTAAGTGCATTTTTCTAGGATGGGCCTTTCTTACAAGAAAATAGCTAGCTTGATTAATATATGTTGGAGACATGCAAACTTTAAAACTGAATTTGTTGTAGGGATCTTCTTTTGACTCTGCTATATATATAAATGACATGTCTGGCTAGAAGTACAATTTAATTATCATAATGCAATAACTCTCCTGCTCAAGGGATTGTAACAGAAGTCTTTAACCTTTTGACTGTTGAAGATTTTTAAATGACTTGCATTCAACCCTTTAATTTAAAGGGTTAACCCTTTGAGTGCCAGAGGGGTACGCAACGCATTGCAAAGCAATGCGTTGCGTACCCCTCTGGCACTCAAAGGGTTAAGAATAGTTCACACTGGCAACTTTTTTTTTTTTTAAATACCAGAATTTGATTCTATGGAATTGAATGAAAAATGTATGTAGTTTACTGTCATTCCATCCCCCACCCAGCATCCTTTTCGCTCAACATTAAACCACAGTAACAACATTGCCTGGAAAGTGTGAGAGTTATGTGATTCTATTGAACCTGTGATTCTTACAGATGCATAATTTCTAACTATTGTTATATCTAAAATTGCTTGATAGGCAAGGGAAGCATTTTATCTGCATACTTTTTCTTCCTACCTGATCAGTCAGAGTAAAGTAAATGTTGCAAAGGGGCAATGATTGCTGGTAAAATGTCAATCAAAAGTTAAGCACTTTTTTTAAGCAATTTTATAGGAATGAGATGTTTTTGAGGTGCAATGTAGCTTTTTCTGTCATGATTAACCCTTTCATTTCAGTGTCACATTCTTGTGCAGTGTTTTAACCCCCCTGTCCTTCAAAATTCCAGTGGCTAAAGATTTTAAACAGTCATAATTTTGACACTTATTTTGCACTGAGATATCAAATAGTTTTTCGTGTGTGTGTGTGTGTGTGTGTGTGTGTGTGTGTGTGTGTGTGTATATATATATATATATATATATATATATATATATATATATATATATATATATATATATATATATATATATATAATATATAATAATCAGGCCTTAAAATATGAAGTCCTTTGCTACTAGCCAGACCTGAAAAGTTACTCGCCACTGCAAGCCAAAACATACCCACCAGGGCTGAATTTCTACTCGCCAGGGCTACATTTTCACTCACCATTGGCTAGTGGAGAGTGGAAATTTTGAGCCCTGTATATATAATGTGTATGTATGTATGTGTATGTGTATATATATAATATATATATATATATATATATATATATATGGGCTGTATGTTCAAAAAGAAAGTGGAGGAATTCTGGCAAAAAGTAAACATTTCCATTAAGTTTAAAGGGTTTTAACCCCTTGAATGAGAGAGGTCTTCAAGGCATTAAAATCAATTTGGAATTTTCCCCCCAAATTTCAGATGCTTTGCCCCAGAATTCCTTCACATACCGCCATACTAATGTGATCGTTGCAACCTGCCTTTTAAAATATGAGCAAGTTGTGTTTTGAACACATGGCAAACACATTGTATTGTACTTTACCTGCCTCGGTGACAGAGCAGGAAGAAAGGAAACGTGTTTGCCACTTGTTAAAACAAGCATGATGGATGGTGCAACAGTGGTGTCACGTAGGCTTCTCTGTGCTCTGTCACCAAGCAGGAAGAAAGGAGGGAAGGTCAAATCACTACTCTTGAAGTAGATGAGAAATGTAGGAATATAGCTGGAGGGCTGCAGATTGACCATCCTGCTCTAATTGATACAATTTGAAGTAATATAGTGACTAGTATTAAAATATATTAAATTATTAAATGCAGAAAGCAAAATATAAGCAATGCTGGTGCAAACTAACATAGAGGACAATTATATTTTATTCCCTTTGCTGCAAATGGAGATTTTAACTCCTTAAGGACCGGGAAAATCTGGGGTGGTTTGCATTTAACGACTGGAGCAAATTTGACCTTTTTGACTAGGTCTTTGTTCAACAGTGTTTTCCCTCTAAGTATTTTATTCCACCCATACAAATGATACACCATTTTTTTTTCTGCACATGCAGGGCTTTCATTTGATACCACACTTATGGTAATCCACCATTTATTTTATTAAGTTTAAAGAAATAAACATTTTTATTGGTTCTCTTGTGATCATTTGGGCACAATGGGTTTTTTTGAGACTGCATGAAAGGTATTACCAGTCATTCATACCTACAAAATGTGCAGTTTTAGGGGGCACTGTCCCTCTGGGATGAGAATTCCCTTGTCCATCCCCCTTGTATGGTGTATATAAATGCATTACTTTGCTCCACAACAGTAAAACTCCCATTAAAGGGATAGTAATACTTCGTTTTAACTTTATTTTATTTTGTAGGCATTAAAAAAACATGAAGAATGATATAAGTCTTATCTCTCAAACCTTTATGGTTTAAGAGAGATTCACAAACAAAGTATCCCCCCCCCGTTCAACCAGATCAGAAGGGAGGTGCCCAGGTAGACTGCAGAGAGGGACAATCTTCAATTAAGATAAGGGAAAAAGCTGAAAAACTTGTCAAGGGGGGAAGGACTTTCATTGTTCTCATAGAAAGAAAATTGTCCCCTTCTGTTATCTGTCTGGTCTTACAACCTGATCCACATCTGAGAAGAGATGGCTTACACTAGGTAAAAGGGGCTGGAGGGGAACTATGCTTGTGAATATCTCATAAACCTTAAAGGATTGAGAGATAAGACTTATATCTTTCTTCATGTTGTTTTAATGCCTACAAAATAAAATAAAGTTAAAACGAAGTATTACTATCCCTTTAATGTTTCTTTAAACTTTGGAAGATGTATATACATTGCTGTTTAAATAAGTTGGCTTGCTGAAGAAGAAGAAGAAGAAAAGAAAAAAAAAAAAAAAAATTTTTATATATATATATATATAAACAAAATTGGGAGTTTGTTGCGGTGCCATGTAGTACACTTACACACAATGCCAATCCTCACCAATAAAGTGCCATAATACTGAGGTAAAGAGGGACATGGGGATTTTTACCCGGGGGGGGACAGTGCCCACTTAAAACTGACCATTTTGTAGGTCTGACTGACCGGTCATACCTATTATGCAATCTCCATAAATATTTAACCCATTGCGCTCAAGTGATCCCAAGAGAGAAAAAAAAGTTGTGGGTTTTTTAAAAATTTTTTTAGTTTTCTTTAATTTTACAAAAATAAACTGTAGGTTATCCATATAAGTATGGTATTAAAAGAGAGCCCTATTTGTGCGTTAAATTTATATACTTTTTTTTTTTTTTTTTTTTGTGGATGGAATAAAAGCCTTAGAAGAAAAACACTGTTGAACAAAGACATAGTCAAAAAGGTCAGAATTGCTCCAGTGCTTTAGTGAAATCCACCTCAGATTTTCCCAGTCCTTGGTGCTTCTTTTTTTTTTTTTATGTTAAGGTCAGCTTTATACCTATCCCATGCATGCTTAAATTCTTTCACTGTATTAACTTCTACCACTTCTGATGGTAGGCTATTCCACTTATCTACTACCGTCTCAGTGAAGTAAAACTTTCTTACATTACATCTAAATCCGTGTCCCTCTAATTTTAGACTATGGCCACTTGTCCTAACATTTTTTAAATGTACTACCATCTTGCACTTTGAAACGGTCAAATACATGAAGGGATTCAACAATCATATCCCCTCTCTCTTCTCTCCTCCAAGCTATACATGTTCAGATCCTTTAGTCTATCCTGATATGTCTTTTCCTGTAAACCATTTTAGTAGCCCTGAATTTTCTCTAGAGTATCTATATCTTTCTGGAGATGGGTTCTCCAGTACTTTACAATACTCTAGGTGTGGTCTAACTAGAAATCTGTAGAGTGGCACGACCACTTCCCTTTTTCTGCTACTAATGCCCCTAGCTATACAACCCAGCACCCTGCTTGCATTCCCTGCCGCTTTATTACATTGCCTGCCTACCTTTAAGTCATTAGAAATATATTACTCCCAAATCCCTTTCCTCTGTCCGACAGCATAGTACCCTTAGAATTTTTATGTCCCAAGTGCATTATTTTACATTTATCAACATTAAACTGCAGCTGCCACACTCTTGGCCATTCTTCTAATTTACCTAAATCATTTAGCTTATTCCCCCTGGAATGTCTTCCCTATTGCAGAGCTTTGTATCATCTGCAAAAAGGCATACCTTACCTTGAAGACCATTTGCAATATCATTAATAAAAATATTAAAAAGACTGGGCCCCAGTACAGATACTGGAGGTACCCCACTAGTAACTCTCCTTTCGTCGGAATAGTCTCCATTGACTGCCACCCTCTGTCTCCTGTCACTCAGCCATTTCCTTATCCATTTAAAGGGGATCTCTCACCCCTATAAAAGTTAGGCTTATTAGATAAAGTATATAGCTATAATGATGAAAACGTTAATTAGTTTAAAAAAATACAGTATGTGGACTAAAACTATTGATTACTTAGTGCCATGTGCCAGACTTACTCATACACTGGTCTTGACACTGCCTCTGCTCCCTTCCCACTACCCAGCCTCCTCCGATGACAAAGGCTTTCTGTAAGCTGGAGCAATCTCATTGGTTAGATATCGATCTTTGCCAATGAGATCGTTCCAGCTTACAGACAAAAAGCCTCCATCATTGGAGGTGGCTGGGAGCAGAGGTAGTGCGGCAATGTGCGTCAAGACAAGTGTATGCAGAGGTAAGGAACAGGGCACTATGTAATCAATAGTTTTAGCCCACATAGCATATTTTTTTTTAAAAACTAACTTTTACAGCATATAGCTATATGCTGTATCTAATAAGCCTAATTTTTATAGGGGTGAGAGATCCCTATTTTTGCATCCAGACCCAAAAAACTGCAATTTATTAATGAGCCTTCTGTGAGGGACAGTGTCAAATGCTTTACTGAAATTTAAATAATCTGTATCTACTGCTCCCCCTTGGTCTATTTTAGTTACCCAGTCAAAAAATATGAGGTTATTTTAACCCTGCTGTAAACCCATGCTGTTTGGTATCTTGCAAGCCCTTAAAATTCAGATATTCAACAATTCTTTCCTTTAACATAGTCTCCATTAATTTTCCCATTACTGATTAAGACTTACTGGTATGTAGTTACCAGACTCTTCCCTAATAGCTTTTATGTGAAGCGGTACTACATTTGCTGTCTTCCAATCTACTGGAACTACTCCTGACGATAGCTACTGATTGAATAAGTCTGTTAAAGGTTTTGTTAGAACACACTTAAGTTCTTTTAATAACTTTGGGTGTATCCCATCTGGTCCCATTGATTTATCTGTTTTTTACCTTAGAAAGTTGAAATAGAACGTCTTCCACTGTAAACATGCATGTTTCCCATGTCTTACCATTTCTTTTTTCTAACAGAGGTCCCTTCCCTTCATCTTCCTCTGTAAAAAGTGAACAGAAATATTCATTGAGACAGTCAGCTAGCCCTTTATTCTCATTTATATAGTTTCCATTTTTTTTCTTTTTCAGTCTAACTATTTATTGTTTCGTTTTCCTCCTTTCACGTATATATCTAAATAAATGTTTTATCCTCCTTTTGAATTGACTGGGCAATTTTTTCCTCTGTCTGTGCTTTGGCACATCTAATAATGTATTTGGCCTCCTTCAGCCTAGTCTTCTTCCCTCTGCGTCTGCTTATTTCTTAAATGCTTCTTTTTTCTCCTTTACTATATTTGCCACATCTGCTGAGTACCACAGTGGCTTTCGTTTTCTTTTATCCTTACTGACATGTCTAATTCAATGCTCTGTTGTGTTTAGTAAAACACATTTCAGATAATCCCATTTCTCCTGTTCTCCATCTAAGGATCTCCAAGTTGTTAAATACTGACATAAAAATGTTTCCATTTTTAGAAAAATCAGCCTTTCTAAAGTCTAGAACCTTTGTTTTTGTGTGTTGCAACTCAGCCTCTGTCTTTATATTAAACCACACAGATTGATGATCACTGGAGCCCAAACACTCTCCTACAGCTACATCTGATACCAAGTCTCCATTAGTAAATAATAAATCTAGTGTGGTTTCATTCCTAGTAGGCTCTTCTACTAATTGACTAAGAGGTAATCCTTGTAAAGAATTTAGGATATCTCTACTCCTGGCTGAACCTTCTGCTTGTTTTTTCCAGTCCCTTAAGGTAAAATGCTACACTCCCCTTCACTAATCCTGGAGGAGATCGGGACGGACAATGCAGGAGCACAGATGTCTGTGCTGATGCCTGCCTGTTCATTTCAGATCAAGTAGGATTTCTTAGTAACACTGGACTTATTTGTATAATACTAGTATTTCTATGCTTATCGCTATATCGGTTATTTGGGGGGCACTTTATTTGGAGGGATAGTTTCGCTTTAAAGGTATAGGGACTGTCCTCACTGGCAACATTAGAGCAGTGATGTTATCACTGCATTAATGGCCCAGTGCTACTGCCCTACTATGAGACACTTCACATGGAGGAATATCACAGTCTGTAACCCTTCTGATCTGGCTGAGCAGTGTTACATCAGTAAAAGGGGCGGGAGGGGGATACTTTATCATTCAGTTACTCTTGAAGTACAACTCTGACAGAATTGAAATAACACTCTCAAAGGCCCAAATACTATGATGATTAATTAGATAATGCAAGATACTATCCCTTTAAAGGTGAAGGTCTCTTGGCTTTTATTTGTTCCACTCCTTTCCATACTCATTATAGAAAAACATTTTAAAGCGTAACTGTCCAGAAGGGAAGAACTGATCTTCACACATAACAATGGAAGAGAGAAATAAATTGCTCATTTGTTATTTTTAGATGTTTACTATGAAATTTACTCTCCAAGCGAGGTGCATTTTCAAGGATTTCCACATTTTTTTGGCTAGACTTGTAAACCCATTATAGCTTATGGAGAAACTTAAAACTGTCATGAATGCAGACCGCACACACATACCCCTACTCATTTTGTGCATACTGTCCCATTAAAAGGGATCTACCACACCTAAACAAGTTTGTCTGAATAGGTAGGTTATATAGCGAATGTGTAATATATAGAGATGCACCGATACCAATTTTTTAAGACCGAGTACGAGTACCGATACTTTTTTCAAGTACTCACCGATACCAATTACCGATACTTTTTTTTGTGGTCATTTGCCACTTTTCTAAGTACCTACATGTTTTAGGTACTTGGAAAACTGGCAAATGACCGCAAAAAAAAAAAAATATTGGTAATTTGTATTGGTGAGTACTTGAAAAATATTGTGTGTATGTATATGTGTGTATGTGTATATATATATATATATATATATATATATATATATATATATATATATATATATATATATATATATACACACACCACCTCTTGAGTCTCCCCTTTTGACTTTCTCCCCCTCTTGATTGCCACCTTTTGCTTCATTGTACCCCTCTTGAGCCCCCTTCTTTTGTCTTGGCTTTTGATCCCCCTTTCTCCCACTCCTCCTTGACTCACCCTTTTGCCTCTCTCTCCCTCCTGATCACCCCTCCTTTTGCCTCTTCTTGGCCCCCCTCCTTTGGTCTCCTGATCTTTCCTCCTTTTGACTTTTTCTCCCTCTTGACCCCACTGTCTGCCTCTTTCACCACCCCCTGCCCCATCCTGCCTCCTTTACTCTCCTCTGCCGGGTGCTCCGTGCTCTATCGCGAGCCCCAGCAGAGGTCAGCGTCAGAGCGTTGCCATGGTAACCCGCGGCAATGCTCCGCTGCAGGAGTGAGAGGTGTGACCGGGGAGCATTGTGAGCAGCTCCCCAGGCTCCCTCTCTGCAGCACCGACCCTGACACAGGGTATCGGTGCTGGCGTCGGCCACATTTGCGCGAGTACAAGTACTCGCGCAAATGCTGGTATCGGCACCGATACCAGTATCTGTATCGGTGCAACCCTAGTAATATGTATCAATTTTAGATTTAGGCCAAATAGCGATCTAAAAACATAAAGAATAAATACTGCCCTACACCCTACTTCAGGACAGACTGCGGTTACCTGCCCTGTACCACAGTCAGTCACTCTCCCTCTGCTCCCCTCCCTCTATCCAGCCTCCTCTGATGACGGAGGCTTTCTGCATGTAAGCCAGAGCTATCTCTGGCCAATGAGAGCGATCCTGCTTACAGGCAGAAGGTCTCTGTCATCGGAGGAGGCTGGATAGAGGGAGGGGAGCAGAGGAAGAGTGACTGACTGTGGTACAGGGCAGGTAACAGCAGTCTGTCCGGATGTAGGTGCAGGGCAACATTTATTCTTTTAGATTTAGGCCAAATAGCGATCTAAAAACATTAACTAATAAAATATTACACATTCGCTATATAACCTACCTATTCAGACAAACTTGTTTAGGGGTGATAGATCCACTCTGATACCAGATCCCATTTAAATTTTTTTTGCATGCATGGAAATGTGTATTAATTTATCGCCAAATAAAAGTTTTTATACATTGATGTTTTGCTTATAGACAAGTGAAATAATCTGCACAGTTTATTAAATATCTCCTGTTGTGTTAGAGATTCCTGTAGCATTCAAGGAGTTGGTGTCCATTTATATAAATGGGAATTTTTATTTGCCTGCTATCTTGCAGTTAGTTTACTTTTATAATTGCTTCTGTTTATCATGAAGAATAAGGCAGGCCTCTTTGAAATTGTAGTAGCATATCTATGTGTTCGTTATTCTGGGAACATGATCTTGAAGCAAGTCTAGAACTCTGGGTAGGCTAGCAATTCCCAGGCCTAATCATCTGGTCTGGCAGTGAATTTGAGTTGCGTGCATTATGGGCAGGTGGAGAGATTGTTCCAGCAGTGTGTAGGCAGGTGGACATTCTATTCATGTTGAACTTGGGCACAGGCTTGACAATAGTGAATAGGTTTAGTTTCATTTCATTTTTTATAAATGTGCTTGGCAGTCTTCCCAGTAGTTTTTCTTTTTCAGCAGATGTGGGTCATATTAACACTCCCTTTTTCTGTATAAACTCAGCCATTGTATTTTCTATTATTTCGTTCGGACCTGTGCTTGTTCCATGTAGATGGAACTAGTAGCTGTTGGTTGGAAAATCACTATACTGAATTATGAACTAATAAAACCTACTACATTCATTACAAAGATTGTGAAGGAAATCAATCATGTTTGTTTCCAGTGGAATCTTGTTCTCTTTTATTAGAGACTAGTTGAACAGCCCGTTACACGGGTCACAGTGCCTCTGGCAGCTCCTTCGGAGCGCCCAGCTCTGTATCAGCCGCGGCGCGGGCAGTCTGTACTGTGCATGACTGCCGCTCGCGCAGCAGAGTCTACTGCGCATGTCAGGTGTTACACACAACTTAGCAAATTATTATATAGGATACCGAATATCTGCACAGCAGAGATCTTTTTCAGAATGCAAACAAAATGGATGCCATCACATGTAACAAGAGGCTACTTACTATAGGACCACAGATGTAGATTTCTGTATTGTCAAATAATTTACACCACAGTGCATTTTGTGTTTAAAGGTAAAGAAAACAATGTTTTATAACAGTCTGCCTCAGGCCCTTAACACAGTGCATTTCTTTGGTACACAAAAGTGTGATACATGTATGTGTGTGTGTATGTATGTGTATATGTATGTATATCCTATATAATAATTCGCTAAGTTGTGTGTAACGCCCGACATGCGCAGTAGACACTGCTGCACGTGCGGCAGTCATGCGCAGTGGAGACTGCCCGTGCCGCGGCTGATACAGAGCTGGGCGCTCCGAAGGAGGAGCGTCTAGCTCTGTATCAGCCGAGGCGCGGGCAGTCTCCACTGCGTGTGACTGCCCCGCGACCGGCTGCCAGAGGCACTGTGGCCCGTGTAACGGGCTGTTCAACTAGTATAATATATATATATATATATATATATATATATATATATATATATATATATATATATATATATATATATATATTATATATATTATATGAACAATATTTATTTATTTTGGGGGGGGCAGTCATTAGGAGTTTTAGGATCCAGTAAACGAATCCATGTATATAGTATACAAACTATATCCAACGATTAGGAATAGGAGGTATAATTTTAGGATCCTTGCTTCCCACTCTTGGGATTTTTCTACCCTTGGGAAAGCATATCCTATGAGTTTCTTAACACAGAGTTGTCCCCCTCCTGGCAATCAACGGTTACCATAGACTTTCGTAGGAGGTATCTTTCTCAAAGCAGTGCGGTGCATCTGTATATTGTTTATATGCAGGCAATATCTTACAGTAATACAATCTCCTTTAGCTCATCATCTAATACTATAAAAGAGTAGACAGTCACGTAATGGAGAATTCTCAAGCTGTGCCTGCAACACCTCAGGGCAACGGTAAGGAGACGTTATGCTAATCTCCTCCTTACTGCCTGTTTCCAACATACAAGGGGAGATGATTTTGACAGGAGTGAGCAGGGGCCGAAGGCCCTCGGCCACTCCTGTCAAGACCTCTGCAAGGAGTTCCATGTCTGTCTCCCATTCACAAACCCCTGTGTACATGCCCTCCCTCCCATTTTCCACCTTCTCCTCTGTATTGTCCCTTCCTAATGCACTCACTCTGTAGATCGACACTTTCTGCTGTCCCCCTGCCTCACATGTTCTGCTCCACTCCTCTTTGCCTAATCTCCTCCACACTCCTTCTCCTGTGTCCATGCCTTCCCTCCTATTCCACCTTCTTTTGCCTTTTGGCCTCCCATCCACTGTAAGAAGTGCAGTATTTAGGTTGATTTACTTAATTATCCATGATGAAAATGAATGTGACTCCTTTTCTTCTTGGTGTTGTACATCACTGGTGTCTAGTGTTTTATCCCTCTGAGTGCCAGAGAGGTATCTAAAGCAGTGGTTCTCAACTCCTGTCCTCAGGACCCATTAACAGGCCAGGACTTAGGGATTTCTCTGCTAGAGCACAGGTGTGGTGATCAGAGGTTCATTCACATTGATTAACTCACCTGTGCTCTAACAAGGAAATCATCAAATCCTGGCTTGTTAGTGGGTCCTGAGGACAAGAGTTGAGAAACACTGGTCTAACGCATTGCATTGTGTTTGATACCTCTTTGGTACTTGGAGGGTAAATTGCAAACGGACTAGAAGTGAGCAAGATTTTTGAATATTCATTTGATCTAGTTAACCCTAGACATTGTGTCAGCTGTACAAGATAGGAACCACTTCCCCCCCAAAGCCAGCTGCCCAGTTTCCCACATGCTGTCTGCTTGTAGCTTCTGTTTGATTCTTTACATGTATTCCCATTTCATATTCCCCTGAGTCTATCCCTGCAGAATGGCTGGCATTTTCTCACCAGGGAATCACCCAGAATATGTACATAATCTTAGCTTTTGTGGAAAGCTTGATATGGTCCCTACTATTGTAAAACATCCACTGATTATGGTGATTTTGAGCTCAAATTACTATCCAGCTGTTGCTGTCCCTGTGGCAATATATGATTTAGCCAGTTTGCTTCCAGAAAGGCCTGTGTAGTGTTCTCACATTATGTCTGGTGTCTCATTACTTTCCCAAGATTCTTAGATTCAAGGACGTTTGCACTAAGATAAAGAGGAGCAAACAAACTGTGTACCCTAGGGCAGGGCTGTCCAAGTTCAGTCCTCAAGGGCTACCACCAACAGGTCAGGATGTAAGGATTTCCCTGATTAAGCATATGTGGCTCACTCATTGTGACTGCCTCACCTGTGCTTATTCAGGGAAATCCTTAAATCCTGGCCTGTTGGTGGCCTTTGAGGACTGAACTTGGACCACCTTCCCCTAGGGTACATATAAAAATGACTGTTTATTTTAAATGGGTGTTTTAACCCATTAAATCTAGATTGGTCTCCAACATATTGCAAAGCAATGCATTTTATTCCTTTCTAGGATCATTGAGTGTGTATTGTTTTGTCCCTTTAAGGTCCGGTTGGTTTGCTTCAGCCTTTCCTTTGTGTGTATGTATAAACTATTAAGGGTATGTGCAAATGAAGTGAGGAGCAATTCTGGTGAATCTAGCTGCACAGTATAGAACAAATAAACACTCCATTAATTTAAATTTGGCTTTTAACCCCTTAACCCTTTGAGTGCCAAGTGGGTACATTGTACGAGTTTGGACAGCTGTACCCGCTGTGCCAAGCTCGTACAATGTACCCACTAAAATGCGGTCACTGCATGAGCCGGTATAACCGGCATGCAGTGGCCGCATTTTAAAAAAAAAAAATGTGGGCAATCGTGGGGGGACATGAGGATCACTCCTCATGTCCCCCCTGTTATTGATCTCCCAGCCGATCGCGCTGGGAGATCAATAAAAGAAGAGGAGAAGCGCAGCTGAGGCGCAGCTTCTCCTCTTCTTTGTCTCCTACCCGAACTTCCGGGTAGGAGTGGGCGGGACCGGGGGAAGCCTCCCAGCGTCATCAGTGACATGTCACTGATGACGTTGGGGAAGTTTCCCCGGTCCCATTCACTCCTACCGGTGGTAGGAGTGAAAGGCAGGAGAGCTTTTGCTCTCCTGCAAGTCGCCATATTGATCTCCCAGCCGATGGCTGGGAGATCAATAACTGGGGGGACACCAGAAGGGGTCCTGATGTCCCCCACGAGGTCTGAGAAATTAAAAAAAAAAAAAACAAAAAAAAAAAAAACGCTAAGTAGCCCTGTGAGTGCCGCAGGGGTCCCCAGCACATTGCTTTGCAATGTGCTGGAGACCCTTGTAGCACTCACAGGGTCTTTTCTTTGGGTTTTTTTTTTTATTTTTTTAAAGACCTCATTGGGGGGATCAGGGGGGATCCTGATGCCCCTCAATGAGGTCTATTATTAAAAAAAAAATAAATACAATTTTTTAACCCTGTGTGTGCCACAGGGGGGGGGTCAAATGCACCCCCCCCTCCTGTGGCACACACAGGGCTTCTATCATTACTTTGTTACTAGAGATTGTTGGGGGGCCATCAGGATTTGTCCTGATGGCCCCCCAACAAGCTCTGATTACAAAGTATTAATAAAAAAAAAAATTAACCCTCTGAGTGCCAGAAGGGTCCAATGCATTGCTTTGCAATGCGCTGGAAACCCCTTTGGCACTCACAGGGACATTTATTTTGATTCCTTTTTTTTTTTTTTTTTTAAGACCTCGTTGGGGGGAATCAGAGGGGTCCTGATACCCACCAATGAGGTCCATAATAAAAAAAGTAAAGAAAAAAAATTAACCCTGTGTGTGCCTCAAGGGGGGCCAATGCAGCCCCCCTTCTGCGGCGCACACACAGGGCATTTATCATTACTTAGTTATCAGAGATTGTTGGGGGGCCTTCATGATTGGTCCTGATGGCCCCCCAACAAGCTCTGATTACCAAGTAATGATTAAAAAAAAAATTAACCCTCTGAGTGCCAGAAGGGTCCAATGCATTGCTTTGCAATGCGCTGGAGAGCCCTTTGGCACTCACAGGGACATTTATTTTGATTCCTTTTTTTTTTTTTTTTTAAGACCTCATTGGGGGGAATCAAAGGGGTCCTGATACCCACCAATGAGGTCCATAATAAAAAAAGTAAAGAAAAAAATTAACCCTGTGTGTGCCTCAAGGGGGGCCAATGCAGCCCCCCTTCTGCGGCGCACACACAGGGCATTTCTCATTACTTCGTTATCAGAGATTGTTGGGGGGCCATCATGATTGGTCCTGATGGCCCCCCAACAAGCTCTGATTACCAAGTAATGATTAAAAAAAAATTAACCCTCTGAGTGCCACAAGGATCCAATGCATTGCTTTGCAATGCGCTGGAGACCCCTGTGGCACTCTCCGGGTCCCCTGTTTGTGGACATATATATATATTTTTTTACTAAGACCTCATTGGGGAGGGATCAGGGGGTCCTTATGCCCCTCAATGAGGTATATAATAAAAAAAATAAAAAATAAAACACAAATTAACCCTGTGTGTGCCACTAGGAGGGGAGTTCAATGCCGACCCCCTTCCTGTGGCACACACAGGACTTTTTATCAACACTGGTAGTCACAGATCTCCCATACACACTATCAAACACTGCCCCACCATCCTTGCTCCTCTGCTCATACCCACACACACTGCCTAATCCCTCACCCTCCCACATACTTTGTTACACTTGTAGTCACAGGTCCGCACGTACACCGGCTGACGCCCTAGCTTCTTTCATCTGTTAGCCATAAAATCACACATACACTGTTTGCTTTACCATTTCTGTTTCACTGGTAGCTACGCTCCTGTAGCGTAAATTGGTATGTCAACCCACAGCAGTGGGGTACCATTTTTCTTAGGCTGGCAAGAAGTCCTCCTAGGAAATCCCACGCCATTGAACCATTTTAGTATCTTTGAAGTGACTGATGTGTAAAACAACATTTTATTTTTTCCTGTAGCACCACATTCTGGAAATAGTTGTGCCAACTAACTTAGGGGTAAAAAGGCAAGTGACCCCTCATTAGATGCGGCAGGTTGTCTTCTTTCCAAAATGGTATGGTTTATCTACCTTTTCTTCAATTCTGAAGGTGTTATAGTCATTTTCGTACAGGCAAGTCAGGTTTGAGAAAATGTTAGAAACATCAGAGGTTGTAGTAGGTGTAGTTTTCTACTTCTAGCACCCCCTAAGGTAGTTCAACTCATACCAATGGGGTGTCATTTGACTCCTAAGAGCACTAGCAAACAAATGCAGTTGAAAATTCCATGGTTTTCACAGCGCTCCATACATTTGAAGGGGCAGAAATGTAAAAAAATGCAATTTTTTTCCTATATCGCCTCCTTCTGGAAACATTTATGCACACCAGTATTGGGGTAAGAAGGCAAGTGACCCCTCATTAGATGCGGCAGGTTGTTTTCTTTCCAAAATGGTATGGTTTATCTACCTTTTCTTCAATTCTGAATGTGTTATAGCCATTTTTGTACAGGCAAGTCACATTTGAGAAAATGTTAGAAACATCAGAGGTTGTAGTAGGTGTAGTTTTCTACTTCTAGCACCCCCTAAGGTAGGTCAACTCATATCAATGGGGTGTCATTTGACTCCTAAGAGCACTAGCTAATGAATGCAGTTGAAAATTCCATGGTTTTTACAAAGTTCCATACATTTGAAGGGGCAGAAATGTAAGAAAATGCCTTTTTTTTTCACTAGCGCCACCTCCTGGAAGCATTTGTGCATACCAGCCTTTGGGTAAGAAGGCACGTGACCCCTCATTAGATGCGGAAGGATGTTTTCTTTCCAAAATGGCATTGTTTCTCTACCTTTTCTGCATATCTATTATGGTTATAACCATTTTAGTGCAAGCAGATAATTTCAAAAACAAAAGTGTCAGGTTTACGTACGTGTTCCTAGCACCCACATATTCTATGTTAACCCACACAAATAGGCTACCATTTTTCTCATGTTGGTAGCAGGTACTGAATACAGCAGGAAATGTTATGGTTTTCAAAGATTTTAGTATCTTTGAAGTGGTGGAAATGTAAAAAAACATGTATTTATTCCCATAGCGCCACCGTTTGGAAATATTTGTGCACTTCAGCCCAGGGGGTAGAAAGGCAAGTGACCCCTCATTTGATGCGGGAGAATGTCTACTTTCCAAAATGGTATACCTTTTATACCTTTCCTTCATGTCTCTAACAGTTATGGACATTTTAGTACAAGCCGCCATTTTCGAAGAAGCAAACAGGTAGGTGTAGTGATGTGCTTCTGGCACCCCTAAGGTAGGTCGACTCATTCCAGTGGGGTGTCATTTTTCTCCTAAGAGCACTAGCTAATGAGTACAGTTGGAAATGCCATGGTTTGCACAAATTTCAGTACATTTGAAGGGGCAGAAATGTAAGAAAATGCCTTTTTTTTTCATTAGCGCCACCTTCTGGAGGCATTTGTGCTCTCCAGGCTTGGGGTAACAAAGCAAGTCACCCATCAATAGATGCGGCAGGGTGTCTTCTTTTCAAAATGGTATGGTTTGTGTACCCTTTCTTCACTTCTGTAGTTGTTATAACCATTTGGGTACAGACAAGTAATGTTTGAGAAAATGTTAGAAAAATTTGAGGTTGTAGTAGGTGTCATTTTGCACTTCTAACGCCCCCTGAGGTAGTTAAACTCATACCAATGGGGTGTCATTTTTCTCCTAAGAGCACTAGCTAATGAATACAGTTGGAAATACCATGGTTTGCACATATTTCAGTACATTTGAAGGGGCAGAAATGTAAGAAAATGCCTTTTTTTTTCATTAGTGCCACCTTCTGGAGGCATTTGTGCACTCCAGGCTTGGGGTAACAAGGCAAGTCACCCATCATTAGATGCGGCAGGGTGTCTTCTTTTCAAAATGGTATGGTTTGTGTACCCTTTCTTCACTTCTGTAGTTGTTATAACCATTTGTGTACAGACAAGTAATGTTTGAGAAAATGTTAGAAAAATTTGAGGTTGTAGTAGGTGTCATTTTGCACTTCTAACGCCCCCTGAGGTAGTTAAACTCATACCAATGGGGTGTCATTTTTCTCCTAAGAGCACTAGCTAATGAATACAGTTGGAAATACCATGGTTTGCACATATTTCAGTACATTTGAAGGGGCAGAAATGTAAGAAAATGCCTTTTTTTTTCATTAGTGCCACCTTCTGGAGGCATTTGTGCACTCCAGGCTTGGGATAACAAGGCAAGTCACCCATCATTAGATGCAGCAGGGTGTCTTCTTTTCAAAATGGTATGGTTTGTGTACCCTTTCTTCACTTCTGTAGTTGTTATAACCATTTGTGTACTGACAAGTAATGTTTGAGAAAATGTTAGAAAAATTTGAGGTTGTAGTAGGTGTCATTTTGCACTTCTAACGCCCCCTGAGGTAGTTAAACTCATACCAATGGGGTGTCATTTTTCTCCTAAGAGCACTAGCTAATGAATACAGTTGGAAATACCATGGTTTGCACATATTTCAGTACATTTGAAGGGGCAGAAATGTAAGAAAATGCCTTTTTTTTTCATTAGTGCCACCTTCTGGAGGCATTTGTGCACTCCAGGCTTGGGGTAACAAGGCAAGTCACCCATCATTAGATGCGGCAGGGTGTCTTCTTTTCAAAATGGTATGGTTTGTGTACCCTTTCTTCACTTCTGTAGTTGTTATAACCATTTGTGTACAGACAAGTAATGTTTGAGAAAATGTTAGAAAAATTTGAGGTTGTAGTAGGTGTCATTTTGCACTTCTAACGCCCCCTGAGGTAGTTAAACTCATACCAATGGGGTGTCATTTTTCTCCTAAGAGCACTAGCTAATGAATACAGTTGGAAATACCATGGTTTGCACATATTTCAGTACATTTGAAGGGACAGAAATGTAAGAAAATGCCTTTTTTTTTCATTAGTGCCACCTTCTGGAGGCATTTGTGCACTCCAGGCTTGGGGTAACAAGGCAAGTCACCCATCATTAGATGCGGCAGGGTGTCTTCTTTTCAAAATGGTATGGTTTGTGTACCCTTTCCTCACTTCTGTAGTTGTTATAACCATTTGTGTACTGACAAGTAATGTTTGAGAAAATGTTAGAAAAATTTGAGGTTGTAGTAGGTGTCATTTTGCACTTCTAACGCCCCCTGAGGTAGTTAAACTCATACCAATGGGGTGTCATTTTTCTCCTAAGAGCACTAGCTAATGAATACAGTTGGAAATGCCATGGTTTTCACAAATTTCAGTACATTTGAAGGGGCAGAAATGTAAGAAAATGCCTTTTTTTTTCATTAGCGCCATCTTCTGGAGGCATTTGTGCACACCAGGCTTGGGGTAAGAAGGCAAGTTACCCCTCATTAGATGCGGCAGGTTGTCTACTTTTCCGAAATATATAGTTTTATATAGTTATTCCACTGTTTTAGGGTAGTTTTACCACAAAAACCCTAGAATGCGCATATTAGATTATAAAGTTGAAAATGTCATTTTGCGCTGCTGGTGATTAGGGCTCTACGCTAGCCATGGACGTAGGTAAAACTATACAAATTTGGTATTTTTTTACTCAGGGGACTCGAGGCTTTTTCAAATAATTGAAACTTTTTCAATCAAGGTAAATATTTTTGATACATAGTATGTGATTTTAGCAAAATGAGTAAATTTTCACTTTTTTTTGTCATTATGACATCATAGCTTTTTGCACGATGTAAAATTCTCTTCATGTAAGGTATCACAAGAAAGCTTAATTCGTTCTGAAAAAAACAATATATAGTTTTCCATATGTAACTAAAAATCCCCAGAGGAAATCAAGCCTAAACGGAAGGATAGCAAAAATGTTGAAAAAGTGTCTGGCCTGCAGGGTTCAGAAAATGGCCCGAGCCTCTGGCACTGAAGGGGTTAAAGGCAAGAGAGGTCTCCAACACATTGTAAAGCATTGGAGATCTAACACCCTTTTACAAGTTAGCCTTAATAGTTAAAGCATAGCAAATAAGTGTATTAACTATATTTCATTTTTAAAATCTCTGTTTTGCCGAAATTGAAGTCATAAATGCTGCCCTGCACCACCTTCCTGACAGACTGCGGTTACCTGCTCTGTACCGTAGTCTGTGACTCTGCTTCTGCTCCCCTCCCTCTGTCCAGCCTCCTCCAATGACAGAGGCTTTCTGCCTGTAAGCTGGAGCGCTCTCATTGGCTAGATATCTATCTGCAGATTCTGGTGGCTGTCTTTTGTACACATTTATGGCGCGCTATTCAGAAAGTCGACATAATGAAAAAATTATTTCATGAGTTGGTGGTAAAAGTACAGTATTTTCATAAGTACAAAACATTTTCAAATGTAATTTATTTAAAGAATTAAAAATAGCACTAAGATGAACTTGATAAATATTGCCCTTTAAAAAATTCTGCTATATTATTTAAATGGACATTTTCTTTACCAGTTAGCACCATACTACCGCTTCTCATTCCTTTCTTCTAATAGTTCTTTAAAGGGATAGTAAAGTCCGCTTCTAATTTGCTGCTATATTGTAGATTTAAAAAAAGTTTCTTGAGCAAGTCCCATCTCTCAAACCTTTTATGGTTTGGGAGATATACAATGCTAAAGTTCCCCTTCCGTCCTCTTTCCCTGATGTCAGCTGTAAAGCTGACAGAAGCACCTCTGTGTCGGCCGACTCAAGACGGCTCTTCAGCAGAGCCGAGGGTGATATTTAAAAAGATGAGTTGGTACTAAAGTGCTCTAGGTGGGATTAGTGGCTCAGGCAATTAAATAGTTACTTGTTGTTAGATCTTGAAAGCTTGCATCATAAATCGGCTTAGTTAGCCAATAAAGGGATCAACAACTATATTTGCCTCCTATATTTAAAAAGAAATACTTCATTGGAATGGTCTACAAAGTGTGCTTGCAAACCAGGTACACTTTGTAGACCGTTCTATTGTAAGTTGCTGCATACACTGTGTGGCGCCATATAAATAGATGTACGTACGTACGTACGTACGTACGTACGTACGTACGTACGTACGTACATACAATGAAGTAGTTATTTTTAAATATCACTATTTTGGCTGTGCTGAAGAGCCTCTGGATGTTCTCGGGACCGGGATCTCCTGTCAGACGCTGACGTCAGGGAAAGGGGAGGGAGGGGGAACTTTAGCTGCGAATCTCTCTCAAACTATAAAGGTTTGAGAGATGGGACTTGCTCACGATACTTTATTTGTTTTAAATCTACAATACAGCAACAAATTAGAAGCGGGCATTACTAACCCTTTAATTTATCATCACAAAGTTTAAACCATTTTTATTTCATGATTGTAGATTAAAACAATGTCCACTTTTTAAACCTTTGCGTGCCAGAGGGGTACGCAATGCATTGCGTACCCCTCTGGCACTCAAAGGGTTAAGACTCCGATGGTGGAATTGGATGCAGATCTGATGGTAATATGTCTGAGAAGTGACTGAACAGTTCAAACTGATTAGATTATTTCATTTATACAACTTTTTGAACATCTCCCCTTTAGTAGTAGTAAAGCATTTTTCTGAACAAGCCAGATATTGCAGTGGAACCCCTTGACGGGTTTATTCATTGTTTCCTAAAGGCACACAGGCATTTCCCATCATGCTAAAGCAATATAACTGTATCATTATTCACAATGTGAGTGCCATTTTCACATTTCTTTGGCAATCAAATGGTTAAATGTCTGAGCAAAGGGAACTGAAAACGTATCCCTTTTGGAGCTGTTGCATATTGTCAATATTTTCAGCTGCAAGTGTAACATTTGTGATCAATATTTATCAAATAGTTTTGCAAATATTTATTGAAATAATAATCTGTTCTCAGAATAAACCCACTTTAACCCTTTGAGTGCCAGAGAGGTACGCAAAGCAATGTGTTGCATTCCCCTCTTCCACTCAAAGGGTTAATTTTTATTATGGGCAACTAATGACCATTAAAAATTGATCAAGTGAATTGGACCTTCAAAATGAATCTTCCGTACGGGGTATAGTGTCCGTGGAGTCAGACATGATTCTTTGTTGCAGGACTCTAGGACCACCCACTGCTGCCACTGAGATCACTTTAGGAAATGTACAGTGGGAGGAGTCTGAAGTTCTGGAGACCTGCATCAGAATCATGTCTGCCTCTGTGGACATGATGTTCAATCTGCACATTGATTCATAGTGGCAGTTAGGACTTTTTGCCCAGATTATGGATAATGGGAGTTGTTCTTTTCTTTTAATTATTTGAAAGATGGTAAAAATAATTTTAAACTGTGACTGGCAGCTCTTGCGGTCAGTAAAGACTGGAAATATTTAAAAAAAAAAAAAAAAAAAAAAAAAAAAAAAGGGAGGTGTTTAATTCAAAAGTAATTACAGCCCATTTTTGTCAAACTTGGCAGCAGTGCCAACTGTTGTCCAAAAGGCTTTTTTAAATATTATAAAGTAGTAACCGATGTGGGAGACAATGAGTCAATGACTGTGCTGTAAACTAATTTTTCTGTGGGGAAGCAGGGACCTTAACACCCAATCCACCAAGATCTCTGGAACCACCTAATTGCCACTGCTCTGCTCTTTTGCAATACAAGAGAGTGCTGAATTTTTTTATTTGTTTATTTATTTATCTTTTTAATCCCACACATGTGTTCTTATTTTGACTTGTATCTCAACCTCAGAAGAGGATTAATGCTTAAAGTGTTAGTTTTTAGTTTTTGCATTTAGAAGAGCTTAAAAATCTGAGCTAAATGCAAAAAACAGTGTGTCTCAAACCGCCATGGTTTAAGAGATACAGGCGTTTAAAGTTCACTGTTTTTTGGACATTACTAACACTTTAACTGTTAAGCCATCATTATGTCTATTAACCATACCATACAGTAACCCACCAACAATGACCTTTCACTGAAAACGTATAGAACCTTTTGAACAGCAAAACTCAAACTGACACCTGTATACTGCAGACTCTAATTGGGGTCTGTGGCCCACCATAACAGTACTAGTGCAAGAGGAATTGATCTCTGACTGATGTGATTTATGATATTGCAGTAATGTATACCAGTGGTTCTCAGACAGGGTGCTTTTGGCACTTAGGTGTACTGTAGGTAACAGCTTGGTTTGGCACCGTGTTTTTATTAACCCCTTAACGACCGGGGAATCCTAACGCGGACGCGACTGAACGACCACGGAGCAATTTTTTTTTTTTTTTTTTTTTAATTGCTCCGTTGCGTTCCGGACTCCCCGAACGGCGTTCAGCCACGGGGGGAGCCCGGAACTCGATGACGGTCATAGTACGTCATCGGTCGTGATGACGGTCATAGTATGTCATCGGTCGTTATGTCAAATCGACCCTTGACATACTATGACTGTCGAGTCGTTAAGGGGTTAATTCATTGATAAAAATCTGGATATGCATTTTGGAAATTGTCCAGATTTCTCTGTCAGTCAAAGGCTTACTTGTAAACATCTTGATAAGAGCGTTATTAGTTAGCCACTATGGTGCATTGTTTTCTAACACTTTTTAGGATAAAAAAAAAATAAATATATAGATCCTCCAAACCCGATCTTTCAAACCACTATGATTTGAGAGATATAGGGGTTCAAAGTTCCCCCCACCAAATACTGACAGCAGGAGAATTGAGTCGTATGACTCAAGGAGGCTCTGCAGCAGAGCCGAGATAGTGTTATCTATAAAGAATTCATTAATTGGAAAGATCTACAAAGTGTGCCTGGTTTGCAAGCACACTTTGTAGACATTTCCAATGAATGAATTATTTATAGATAACGTGATCTCGGCTCTGCTGCAGAGCCGCCTGCTGGTCCCTTGACCGGGATCTCCCGGAATTCCATGATGGTCCTGGCACGTCATGGGACGTTAAAGGGATAGTAATGTTTCACAATAAAAGCAGCTCCAATTAATTTTCACAGTATTTGGGTCATGGAGAATGTTATTTCAGTACTGGCAGAGTTGTAGTTCAAGAATAATTGAATGATAAACTACCCCCTTCCTGCCCCTTTTATGATGTAACACTGCTCACCTCAGGGCAGAAAGACTGTCCAGATGGATTTTGTCAGATAGGTATCAAATGCATTGCCTTAAAATGCATTGGATAGCTCTTCAAACCCAAAAGGTTAACCATTTGAGTGCAAGAGAGGTGAGCAGTGTATTTTAAAAGAAATGTGGTTCAAGGAATCCAGTGTTTGTATCTCTTGAGTCATATGGAGAATACATGTGTTTTATATTAGACACAGGCAGTTAACTTGATTAAAGTAGTGGAACATCTTAACTTCCTGTCACTGTCCAGCTCCTAACCTCTGACTGAGCAAAATTAGCTCCAGTTGTATCTGTAAAAGCAACACATGCTGGAGGAGTTCAGATTAGTTAGAATGGTAAAAAAAAAAAAAAAAGCAACTATGGAAAGTACTGATTCTATTCTGTGGTCATTTTCAGTTTATTTTAAGGATACACAAAGGCAGCCAAAGAGGGGATTTCAGATTGCCCCAGAAACCATCTTGGACTCTGCTGTCCCCATCACACCGGAGCCTTAGTACTGCAATAATGAAAATTGTTTGCTATTGTTTTAGATATCTTTTCCAAGGGAAAATGTTTATCATTAAAGTTACATTGTTCATAATTCTAGTCCCGAGTGTGCTTGTGTGTTACATGCTCCTGTCTACCTGCTCCAGCACTCAGGCAAACACTACTTGAAGGTTTGAGTGCTTGCTCTATTTTAGGAGTAGGATATACCAGCTGCACCATAGATGAATTATAACGATTCTTTAAATGCCAATTGTTTTAAGTAAGGCTTTTCTCCCCTTGAATACTAGATATTTCCAGAACTGTTTCGAAATGTGTTGGGGACCTCTCTAGAATTCAAGTGTTTAAAAGACCAATTTGAAGCAAAGAATATGTTTGTCCTCTATGGGGCAGTTGGCTTGCCCCAGCATTGCTCCGCTGATTAGTACATGAGCCCATTGTGCCCCAGTTAAGATATAAAAACTTAACCCCTTTGGCTACTTTCTCTACTGTGTTGTGGAGCAATGCTGGAGAAGTGTTTTAGTATCCAAAGGATTGCTACTGCAGATGTTTTGGGGTTGTCATTTTGACCGTTTTTCTTTCTTCTCCCATTGGCTGAAGGGTGAATGTCCAGGTAGTTTTAAGAAACCCTGAGGCCCCTGGCTCAATGGTGAATTTATGCCCCCAAATGTAGATAAACATTTTGTGAACTTGTCAGTAGGGGTGGAACAATCTGAGGTGCCTGGGAGCTAGGGCTCCTAACATGTCAAGAATGTCTTCTATATTTTAGAGTATATCGTATAGATCTGTGGACAAACCTGGCCCTTCATTGGCTCCCAAGACTCCTAGCTGGTTCCAAAAAAAAATTTTGTCTATCTTCAAAGTATTTTTGATATTTTCAGTCCACAACAATCTTACATATAATAACCTTTTTAGAATGGGTATCCTTTTAAAAGGTTGCATGCGAAAGCACTTGCAACCAAATGAGTTACCATGTCTCCTGGATAAAAATGGTGACGTGAGAATCTTGCACTGCATGACAGTGTGAGATTCTCATGTCGCTTACTAAAAGGTTGCATACCATGAAATAGGCTGAGTAAAGCACCGGGGCAGCATGATGGGATTGAGCACATCTTTCAGCACATACAATGTTTTTCAGATGAGGACAAAATGAAGCGCTGGGGCAGCATGATGAGATAGGTATTGGCCGCAAAGGGGGAAACATTACTGCCGGGGAGTATTTGATGCAACCTTTTAGTAAGCCACATGAGAATCTCGCACTGTCATTCAGTGCGAGATTCTCATGTTGCCATTTTTATCCAGGTGACATGGTAACGCTGTCATTTGGTTGCACTCTTTTGCTTGCGACCTTTTAAAAATAAACCTTTAGTTTGACTTGAAAAACGCTGCATGTACATAACATGAACAGTTAATATACAACTTGTCAGTACTTTATTATTTCCCCCCCCCCCATATCTTTAATTTTTTTATTTTAAACAGTTTAGTCCCTGACAGTAAGCTCACTGAATTTATACTTTCAGAATCTGGTGTTCAGTAGAAACCGATCCATGGATTTTCCTGTCAGAGACATAAGTGTGTGTGTGTGTGTGTGTGTGTGTGTGTGTGTGTGTGTGTGTGTGTGTGGGGGGGGGGGGGGGGGGGGTATAAGAAATTTCACTTAATGTAGAATGCAATTGCAGAATTTATAAAGTCTAATAAAGGGGTTCTATGATTCTGCAGTATATATGATTTTCTGGGTATTTTCCTGTTGAGTAAACAAAGGTGCTTCCACTGCTGGCAGTTTTATTCAAAGTAACTGTTCAAATGTTCATGAAGTGATAGTCAAAATCTCATTCTCTGGAGTACTCCCCTCTCCCATACAATGCCGTATAATTACTAACTTTTGGAACGTAAGGGAGGAGACACACTAAAATGTGTGATAAAGAGGTGATAAAGGCTTCTTTAGTGACAGTTTCTCAATTTCCTATGTTATGCTATGGAGCGATACTTACTGCATTGGCTCCATAGAATGACATAGAAATTGGAGACTTGATATCACTGGAGGTCTTCTCCACTTTATCATCTCCTTATCATACCTTTGGTCACAACCACCCCCCTTCCCAGGTGAGTTGTAGAGGAACTTCCTGTACACTAGAGGGCACTATTCATGAACCCTTATTTTACTCACCAGGAAAAGCTTCTCCTTTAACACTTTTGCAGTGCTTTGGCTACCTTTCTGGCACTTAACCCCTTTTAGTGCCAGAGGGGTACGCAGCGCATTGCATTTCGTACCCTTTTGGCACTGAAAGGGTTAAAGGATTAAGTATGTACAGCCAAATTGTTGTATTCTCTGTATGCAAATGTGTCATCTGTATGAGAGCAAGTTCAGTAACTTAACACGCATGAGGGACGTGTACAAAGACAAGAGGAACCATTCTGGGGAAAAACGACTGCACCAGATACAAAGTAAACCCTGTGGATGCTGGGGAAGTTGTTTTGCAATTGTTTTGCAATGGTTTGCAGTCATCCAAGGGGTTATGTCATGTCACAGCCCCAGACTTGCTCCTTATTAATATGCTGGTCTTGCAGTGTTGACGGTAGTCTTCCTTAGGGCTTTTTGCAGAAAGAAAATGAGTAATTCTGGAGCAAACGTACTGTACCATTAAATGGGGCTTTAAATATATTGAATGCTTTAGATCAAAAAGGTTAAATCCTGGCCTGTTGGTGCCCTTGAGGACTGAACTTGGACAGTCCTGCTTTAGAGGTCTCCAGTACATTATAAAACAATGATTTGGGCATCTCTCTCTCATGAGTTCAAAAGTTCAAATGAAGTTTTATTCCCCCATGTGATTGATGCATTTGGTTTACCACATAATTGCACCTTGTTTCTCCCGTGAATAAGGACCTATGAGTGCAGTAAGCAGAATGCTAATATTTTGCAAGTACAACTTCACTGAATGTTTGCAGTTTATTAGCACATGGAAATACTAATTGTCCTTCCTTGCATGTTTAGCCATTTACTGTTTAATATATCGACCCCTTAAGAGCCATTAGTGTAACTTGTGTAATGAGAAACAGAAGAGGAAGTCAAGAATGTAAATCTGGGCTCTTCATCCTAATGAAATTGACTGACTGCCTGGTAGCTGTTTGTGTCCCGTGACCTAACTGGATACATTGTCCTTATGGCATTATCAGGACAATGTGCAAACCAGATCTTGTATGATTCCATGACACATACTAATGAGGTTAGAGTTCTGAACTTTGTGTTATGTCTGTCTCTGCTTAAATCATTAGCAGCAGATCTCTTAAAGGGATAGTAATGTTTCATAATAAAAGCAACTCTAATTAATCACCATAGTATTTGGACTTTGGAGAGTGTTATTTCAATTCTGTCAGAGTTGTAGTTCAAGAGTAATTCAATGACAAAGTATCCCCCTCCTGCCCCTTTTACTGATGTAACACTACTCAGACAGAGAGCAGAAGGGAGTGTCCAGGTAGATTGCAGAGAGGGACAATCTTCAATTAAGATAAGGGAAAAACCTGAAAAACTTGTTAATGGGGGCAGGGCTTTCATTGTTCTCATAGGAAGAAGAATGTCCCCTGCTGTTATCTGTCTAGTCTTACAACCAGATTCACATCTGAGAAGAGATGGCTTACATTAGGTAAAAGGGGCGGGAGGGGAAACTTTGCCTGTGAATATCTCTCAAACCATAAAGGTTTGAGAGATAAGACTTATATTGTTCTATATGGTTTTTTTAATGCTTACAAAATAAAATAAATATAAAACAAAGTATTACTATCCCTTTAGGTTTTTTTTCTTTTATCAGCCCTCTAAACGGATGTAAGAATATGTATTGGCTTAACACTCTGAGTGCCAGAGGATTTTACAGCGCATTGCATACTTTCTGCCACCCTGGAGGTTAACTGCAATTCCTGGCAATCTTGCTTTTGTGTGTAATAATCTCGCTCATGTGCCATTCTGGAACAAACTAGCTGCACCATATTAGACCATTAACAATGCCCAAATTTCCAGTTTAATTTTAAAGGGCAACTGTCCTCTTACAGTTACCCTATCGGCAGATATACTCCCCAGAGAACAGACCTGTTGATTTTGCAGGAGAAACTTCATTAGGCAATCAGTGTTTTATTGGACACGTAATACAACACTGCAAAAAAAAAAATTGGTTTCTCAACCTAATCAGATTATTTAATGTTTTCAGGTTGTTATTAATTCCTATCTTTTTATTCAATTTTATTTGTACACATTTCTCCTCCCCCTTTGTACTGCTACAAAGGTGTCATTTTCTGGTAAACTACACAATGCTTCCCCCCGACACACTCCTCGATGAGAGTCTAAAGAACACTGATAAACACAACCTACACTCCTTCCCTTACTTGAACAGCTGTTACAATTTACAGCAGCTACATAGAGCTGTTTAGACAATGGTGTGATAGTGGTGGAAGACAAATTTGCATTAAAACCATTTGCATTGTCCCACAATCCATAGGATGTTACGGAAAAACTGAAACGCTGAAAAAAAATACCAAAACTAGTATATATGTGTTTAACCCCTTCAGTGCCAGAGGCTTGGGCCATTTCCTGTACCCTTCATGCCAGACAATTTTTCAGCATTTTTGCTATCCTACTGTTTATGCTTGATTTCCTCTGGGGATTTTTAGTTAAATATGGAAAACTATATATTGTTTTTTTCAGAACGCATTGAGCTTTCTCGTGGTACCTTACATGAAGAGAATTTTACATCATGCAAAAAGCTATGATGTCATAATGACAAAAAAGTGAAGATGTATCAAAAACATTTACCTTGATTGAATAAGTTTCAATTATTTGAAAAAGCCCCGAGTCAAAAAAAAAAATGCCAAATTTGTATAGTTTTACCTACGTCCATGGCTAGCACAGAGCCCTAATCAACAGCAGCGCAAAATGACATTTTCAACTTTATAAACTAATATGCGCATTCTAGGGTTTTTGTGGTAAAACTACCCTAAAATAGTGGAATAACTATATAAAACTATATATTTCTGGAAAGTAGACAACCTGCTGCATCTAATGAGGGGTGACTTGCCTTGTTACCCCAAGCCTATTCTGCCCAAATGCTTCCAGAAGGTGGCACTTTAGGAAAAAAATGGCATTTTCTTACATTTCTGTCCCTTCAACTGTACTGAAATCTGTGAAAACCATGGCATTTCCAACTATGTTCATTAGCTAGTGCTCTTAGGAGAAAAATGACACCCCATTGATTTGGGTTAACCTACCTCAGGGGGCGCTAGAAGTGCAAAATGACACCTACTACAACCTCAGATTTTTCTAACATTTTCTCAAACATTACTTGTCTGTACCCAAATGGTTATAACAACTACAGAAGTGAAGAAAGGGTACATAAACCATACCATTTTGAAAAGAAGACACCCTGCCGCATCTAATGATGGGTTACTTGCCTTGTTACCCCAAGCCTGGAGTGCACAAATGCCTTCAGAAGGTGGCGCTAATGGAAAAAAAAGGCATTTTCTTACATTTCTGCCCCTTCAAATGTTCTGAAATATGTGAAAAGCATGGAATTTCCAAATGTATTCATTAGCTAGTGCTCTTTTGGAGAAAATTTACACCTCATTGGTATGAGTTGACCTACCTTAGGGGTGCCAGAACCACATAAATACACCTACCTGTTTGTTTCCTCAAAAATGGCTGCTTGTACTAAAATGTTCATGACTGTTAGCGACATGAAGGAAAGGTATAAAAGGTATACCATTTTGGAAATTAGACATTCACCCGCATCACATGAAGGGTCACTTGCCTTTCTACCCCCTGGCTGAAGTGCTCAATTATTTCCAAAAGATGGCGCTATAGGAATACATGTGTTTTTTTTGTTTTTTTGTTTTTTTTTTACATTTCAACCACTTCAAAGATACTAAAATCTTTGAAAACCATAACATTTCCTACTGTATTCAGTACCTTCTGCCAACATGAGAAAAATGTTACCCCATTTGTGTGGGATAACATGCAATATGTGGGGGGTAGGAACACTTACCTAAACCTGACACTTTTGTTCTTGACATTATCTGCCTGCACGAAAAGTGTCATAACCATTATAGATATGCAGGAAAGGTAGCGAATCCATACCATTTTGTAAAGAGGATAACCTGCCGCATCTAATGAGGGGTCACTTGCCCTCTTACCCCAAGCCTGTTGTGCCCAAATGCTTCCAGAAGTTGGCACTATAGAAAATTTTTTTAAATTTTTTACATTTCTGTCACTTCAAATGTATGGAGCTCTGTGAAAACCATGCAATTTTCAACTGCATTCACTAGCCAGTGCTCTTAGGAGTCAAAAGACACCCCATTGGTATGAGTTGACCTGCCGTAGGGGGTGCTAGAAGTGCAAAACGACACCTACAATAACCTCTGACTTTTCTGATATTTTCTCAAATAATACTTGCCTGTACAAAAATGGTTATATCAACTACAGAAGTGAAGAAAGGCTACAGAAACTATGACATTTTGGAAAGAAGATAACCTGCCGCATCTAATGAGCCGTGACTTGCTTTTCTACCCCTAAGTTAGGGCGCTACAGAAAAAAAAAATTGTTTTTCTTACAAATCAGTCACTTCAAAAATACGGAAATGGTTCAACACTATGGGAATTCCTAGGAGGACCTCCTGCCAGCCTACAAAAAATGGTGCCCCACTGCTGTGGGTTGACATACCATATTGGGTGCCAGGAGCGTGGCTACCAGTGGGACAAGGATGGGGAAGCAAACAGTGTATGTGTGATTCTATTGCTACCAGTGGTCAGTCAAGTGAGGATTTGTGTCTGCCAGAGAAACCAGGTCGGGGAAGGGACGAGGGGTCAGGCTATGTAAGTGGGTATATCTACCAGTGGACAGTGAGCAAGTGTGGCAGTGGTGATGGTGGGGAGGTAAGTGCATATGGGGGATTTGTGGTTACCAGTGTGCACTGTAAGTCCCCTCATACACTGTTTGATTCCCAGCCTGAATCAGTGCGTACTGGCTCTTGGGTCTACCAGTAGGCAGTGGAATCAGGCTGGGGGGGTCACACTGGGGGAATGGGACTGCCAGTAGGCTGTGGAACTAGGCTGGTGGGTAGGGTATGTGGTGGGGGGGATTGGAGTGATCCTCATGTCCTCCCAAGAGTGCCAGGCTGCATTTCAGCTGAAATGCGGCCACTGCAAGCCGATTATACTGGCTTATGCAGTGACTGCATTTTAGCTGTACAATGTACGAGCGTGGCATAGCAGGTACAGCTGTGTCCACTCGTACATTGTACCCACCTGGCACTCTAGAGGTTAAAATTCTAACTGTTGTTCATAGGCCACCCCACCCTTGGGCGGCAGGGTGGTGGGCATAGATCTGTGGCAGGCAGCAAATCAGGGATCACTATTTTCATTTGCCCTTTCCTGTGAAATTCACTGCTGCAGTGGTCCAGTGGGGCCCTTAAAGGGATAGTAATACTTAAGATGTAAAAAAATATGTTGTAGGGTTTATCCTTCTGAGTAAAACAAGGGTACTCCCACTGCTGAGAGATATTTTATTAAAAAATTATAACAGCTCAAACTTGATGGATCACAGAGGAGGACAATCTTCAGTGAGTGTAAGGAGAAACCTGTCAAGGTGGGGAAGAGCTTTCCTTATTCTCACAGTAAGATTATTTCCCTTTCTGTGATCTGTCCGGTTCTGTGACCAGACTCCACATCTGAGAGGAGGCAGGTAAAAGGGATGGGAGGGGGATACTTTGTCATTCAATTACTCTTGAACTACAGCTCTGACAGTATTGAAATAATTGTCCATGGCCCAAATATTATGAAGATTAATTGGAGCTGCTTTTATTGTGAAACATTATAATAACTTGAAGCCATCAAAAAGAGTATCTCCACTAAAATAAGGACATATGGTAACACCATGTAACGTTTAATGTTAGTGTTTATTTAAAACCTACATTAAATGTGTGTGTTTTTCAAACTCAGAGTATATTGTTTGTCTTTTCAGTGTACGCCATTTCTTCAGCTGTTGAAATGCGAGCAGAATGGATGGTTTAAAGAACACTTCCACATGCAAATGAATCTACCTACATTCGCACATTGAATAAAACATAAGGAACACTAAATCTCTGCCTGATTACCAGAAATAAACGATGAGGTAAACTTGTGATAAACTATTTTCTGTATTCTTATTCAGGCAAATGCATTTTTGTTTGTTAAATTACAGTAATGCGATACATTCCTCTTGTCAAATGGAGAATACTGAAATGAGTGATACTGCAAATGGTTCCCAAGCTGCAACTAGCACAAAACGAAAATATTATTACTCCTACATTGAAAGGATAGGATTGAATGTCTTTGTTTTTCCTGCTTTGACTCCTTTCAGTCTTAAGAAAAACATTTTATCATCCGTCACCTCTGGGGTTGCTGCTAGGTACTGGCTGATGAATTTAACCCTTTTGCTGCCAGAGTGTTGTCCCAACACATTGCAAAGCAATGCACTGGACATTCCTCTAGCACTCAAAGGGTTAAAGACTCATTTCTCATGTTTAAAGCTCTGGGTTTTGTTCTCAGCTTGGGCAAGCTATGGAACTATTCACTGTATTGGTGATTAACAATTGCAATGAAATTAAAAGGGGTGTTTAAATCCTTAAATACTTAAGAGATCTCCAGCTCTGTACGTCACAATGTATTGGAGACCTCCCTTGTATTTAAGGGTTAAGAGCCCCATTTAAAATTATGGAAAGTTTTAAATGCTCCCTGTGGTGTAGTTGGTTTGCTCTGGAATGTCACTAGTTTCAGCTGATAGACTGCAGCCTTATGTGGCAAGGCCTTTACATTTCTGCTTACTTTGCCCTCTTTATAATAAAGGTGTGGTGTGTTTAAAAAAAAAAAAAAAAAAAAAAAAAAAAATATACATACAGTTTGTAGTTCAAGAACCGCACTCACAGGACTTCCAAATGTTGCTAAATTGTGCGAGATTTATTATCAACGTTTCGGCCCTACCTTGGGCCTTTGTCAAAATAAGTTATCTTATCTTGACAACTTGTTAACTTATCTTGACAAAGGCCCAAGGTAGGACCGAAACGTTGATAATAAATCTCTCACAATTGTGCAACATTTGGAAGTCCTGTTTATATAATATAATATAATATGAAGTAGTGGAACAAAGCTTAAATCTAAACATTTAGATTCTTGTTTTTAAGGCTGCGATGTGCGTTTGGACTACAGCTGCCATTTTGGTCTGAGGGTGATGAGATTTGTAGTCTGGCTACAGTTGTCTTCAAGGTGCTCATCTCTGCTATAAGGCAATAGATCCTGAAATATACAACAATACATTAGTGCTTTCTGTACTCTCAATGTACACTGCACCATGTTTAAACACTTACAAATCCCCCCCATCCCCATATCAACCCAAAGAAGTCTTAGCGACAGTCGGCTACAATGCTAAAACCTTCTTGGTCTGGTGATTAATGAATTATTTGGTCTGTGCCACGCTCGCAAATTAACGCTACTCAGTTGACACTAGAGCCTCAAAATACTAAACCAGAAATCTATGAAGCTATTGCACTGTTTGTGGGAAAAAAAAACACAAGGAATGAGGCTAAAACCTGGTAGGTCCTCTTTCAGGCAGGTTAGAAAGCCTCATGCTTCAGGAGCTAGTGAAGAGGTGCACATATGTAGAATATCTCCTGGATTTACATGTGAGATTTCAAGGATAGTAGTACTTCATTATTACTATCTGCCATGTTGTAGCCCTTAAAATTCTGAATTCAACGATACCAGTGGCATAAAGGTCTGAGAAGTATCTGCATTCAAAGTTTCCTCTCCTTCTCTCTCCCCTGACGTCGGCGTTATAGCTGACAGCAGGGGAATCTGGTCCTGGGACCGGCGGCGGCTCTGCAGCAGTGCTGAGATCTCGTTACAGAAACAGAAATCCTTCACTAAAATGTCTTCTACATGTGATTGCAAACCAAGCACACGTAGAAGACCATTTCAGTGAAGGATTTCTGTTCCTATAACGCAATCTCAGGACTCCTGCAGAGCTGCCGCTTGCTCACTGACCGGATTCCACCTGCTGTCAGCTACAATGCTGACGTCAGGGGAGAGAGAAGTTTGAATGTGGATATCTCTCAAACCCGTTTAATTCAGAATTGTAAGGGATACGACACGGGGGATGGTAATAATGAAGTATATACAGTGGATATAAAAAGTCTACACACCCCTGTTAAAATGCCAGGTTCTTGTGGTGATAAAGAATGAGACAAAGATAAATCATGTCAGAACTTTTTCCACCTTTAATGTGAACAATTCAATTGCAAAACAAACTGAAATCGTTGAGGGGGAAAAATAAAAAACTCAAAATAACCTGGTTGCATAGGTGGTCACACCATCTTATAACTGGGGATGAGGCTCTGTTCAGAATTAACCAATCACATTCAATCTCATGTTAAATAGAAGTCCTTTCACACCTGCCATCATTTAAAGTGACTCCGATTAATCACAAAGTTCAGGCGTTCTAGTAGGATTTTCCTGACATTTGCTTAGTTGCATCTCCGAGCAAAAGCCATGGTCCGCAGAGAGCTTCCAAAGCATCAGAAGGATCTGATTGTTGAAAGATATCAGTCAGGAGAAGGGTACAAAAGAATTTCCAAAGCATTAGATATACCATGGAACACAGTGAAGACAGTCATCATGAAGTGGAGAAAATATGGCACAACAGAGACATTACCAAGAACTGGACGTCCCTCCAAAATTGATGAGAAGACTAGAAGAAAACTGGTCAGGGAGGCTTCCAAGAGGCCTACTGCAACATTAAAGGAACTGCAGGAATTTCTGGCAAGTACTGGCTGTGTTCTACATGTGATCACAATCTCCCGTATTCTTCATATGAATGGGCTATGGGGTAGGGTGGCAAGACGGAAGCCTTTTCTTACAAAGAAAAACATCCAAGCCCGCCTGAAGTTTGCAATAAACAAACATCAAGTCCTCTAAAAGCACGTGGGAAAATGTGTTATGGTCTGATGAAACCAAGGTTGAACTTTTTGGCTATAATTCCAAAATGTATGTTTGGCGCAAAAACAACACTGCACATCACCCAAAGAACACCATACCCACAGTGAAGCATGGTGGTGGCAGCGTAATGCTTTGGGACTGTTTTTCCTCAGTAGGAACCGGGGCCTTAGTCAGGGTGGAGGGAATTATGAACAGTTCCAAATACCAGGCAGTTTTGGCACAAAACCTTCAGGTGTCCATTAGAAAGCTGAAGATGAAGAGGAAGTTCACTTTTCAGCATGAAAACTACCCAAAGCACACATCCAAAGCCACAAAAGCATGGCTTAACCAGAAGAATATTAACGTTTTGGAATGGCCCAGCCAGAGCCCAGACCTGAATCCAATTGAACATCTATGGGGTGATCTGAAGAGGGTTGTGCACAGGAGATGTCCTCGCAATCTGACAGATTTGGAGCGCTTTTGCAAAGAAGAGTGGGCAAATATTGCCACATCAAAATGTGCCATTCTAATAAACTCTTACAAAAAAAGACTGATTGCTCTAATAAATTAAAAGGTCCTTCAACAACGTATTAGTTTAAAGGGATAGTAATACTTCGTTTTAACTTTATTTTATTTTGTAGGCATTAAAAAAACATGAAGAATGATATAAGTCTTATCTCTCAAACCTTTATGGTTTATGAGATATTCACAAGCAAAGTTTCCCCCTCCCGCCCCTTTTACCTACTGTAAACAATCTCTTCTCAGATGTGGAATGCAGTCCATAGACTGGACAGATAACAGAAGGGGACACTCTTATTCCTATGAAAACAATGAAATCCCTGCCCCCCTTGACAAGCTTTTCAGCTTTTTCCCTTATCTTAATTGAAGATTGTCCCTCTCTGCAGTCTACCTGGGCAGCTCCCTTCTGCCCTGGCTAAGAAGTGTTACATCAGTAAACGGGGCGGGAGGGGGACACTTTGCTTGTGAATATCTCTTAAACCATAAAGGTTTGAGAGATAAGACTTATATCATTCTTCATGTTTTTTTAATGCCTATAAAATAAAATAAAGTTAAAACAAAGTATTACTATCCCTTTAAGGGTGTGCACACCTATGCAACCAGGTTATTGTGAGTTTATTTTCCCCCCTCAATGATTTCAGTTTGTTTTGCAATTGAATTGTTCACGTTATAGGTCACATTAAAGGTGGAAAAAGTTCTGACGTGATTTATCTTTGTCTCATTCTTTATCACCACAAGAGCCTGGCATTTTAATAGGAGTGTGTAGACTTTTTATATCCACAGTGTATAGTTTGCAAGGACAGAAGCACTCGCTTTTTAAAATATATGCCCAGGTGCACAATCCTTCATTGATAATGTATAATTATACACATTACTTTTCATTTAATGTTAAACTGTAAAGAAAAATTATATAAAAATATATATAATATATATCTACACAATATTATATATAATATATAATATATATATATATAATATACACACAAACACACTTAGAGCCTTTTCCTATTTTCATACCTGGGAACGCTTTCTTCTGGCCTCCCCAGGGCAGGCCTGTGGTGCCAGTGAGGGTGACAGATGACTCCATTTGTGTCAAAAGGGTGTGGTGCTAAATTGCGACTGGGGGGTAGGGCTTCAGAAACATGTTAGAAATATAGGCAATAGGCTGGGGAAGGAGAAGTGGGCAGGGAGTGGGTGCAACTGACAGGGAAGGTGCACCAATGGGCAGAGTTTCTTAAGAAACAGCCCACACCCCGGAGAATCATACTCTGCTCCGGAGACCCAGTAATGCAGAGTCAAAACCGGAGTCTACAGGGCAAATCCGAAGAGTTCCCAGCTATGTTTAAAACAAGATAACTTCCATTGCTGGGAAATGCTTCATTCAAACAGTTAATGCAACTCAAAATTGTAAGGATTTTTTTTTTTTTTTTGCCAGTTTGTTTTTATCTTTTATTCACACATTCTGGCTGCAATGACTTTTAATTCTTTCCTGTGAGAGAATTCTTGTTCTACTTGGCAACAAATTCAGTACATTTTCCACCATAATAAAACTACTATAGTTTATAATATAATGTAAGTTGAAGAGGACCTGAATATATAGTTGAACATAACTTTTCAAACATTAGGTGCTTTTAACATTCTTAACCTTTGGTCCCAAATAACATAAAGAGTGAATTGTAGTATTTAGACTTTCATCAATGGTTAACACATTTCTAGGAATAGTTCACTTGGGATATGGGAGTTTTTGTTGTTTCTGGGCTTGTGAAGGGTACAGTATTACCCACTCGCTGAGATTTTTCACTATAACCAAATAAAATGGACAAAAACACATATACCCCACCTATTTAAAATGCATTTTTTAATGTCTTAATTGTTTTCCTTTTATATGGAATGCCTCACCCCCTTCTATGTGTGCAGCCCAATACCTTTTTGTGGTCACATGTAGGCTAGCGGCATGTAGAAATTATTATTTTTCATTGACTCATAAAATCTCTCTCCATGATCCACAAATACAAGTTCTCCCTTTTTACCCAAAATGCCACTTGCAGAGAGAAAAGTGTAGTATTTATGGGGCAAACAAACTATACCATAGGGGACAGATGAAATTTAAATTCTCGCCCCTCTGGCCCTCAAAGATTTATTTACTTAAAGGGATAGTAATACTTTATAGCTTTGTTTTATTTTGTAGGCATTAAAAAAATACATGAATGATAGTCTTCTCTCTCAAACCTTTATGGTTTGAGAGATATTCACAAGCAAAGTTTCCCCTCCCTGACCAAAACGGTCAAGTCTTCCATCTAGCTGTCAGATTTGGAATCCGGTCCGCAGATCAACCGGTGGCTGTTCAGCAGAGCCGAGATCGCAAGATATAAAAAAAAATATTTCATTGGAAGGGTCTAAAAAGTGTGTTTGCAAACCAGGCACACTTTGTAGACTATTCAGGTGAAGTAGTTCTTCTTATATCTCGGAATCTCTGCTCTGCTGTAGAGCCACGGCCGGTCCGCGGACCGGATGCCACATCTGACAGCTAGATGGCAGACATGACCGTTTTGGTCAGTGAGGGGAAACTTTGCTTGTGAAAATCTCTCAAACCATAAAGGTTTGAGCGAGAAGACCATGTTTTTTTATGCCTACAAAATAAAATAAAGATAAAACTAAGTATTACTATCCCTTTAAATATGAACTGGGCTGTTGATGCATTATAACTGCTATTGTGTCTCTTACATGGGTAACAGAATGTCACCGCCTCATGTGCCAATTGTGTTTCCTTTGTATCTTCACTCACCTCCCTTTTACTTTCCACAGATGTTCATAAACCAGGAGGGGATTGTCTGATGGCCAGCCCAAGTGATTGCCAGACAAAATTACTGCCTAGCACCCACATGGGTCGGCCATTTGTTGAAAGTTGTAATGAGCAATCTCAACCTTCAACATCATTCTTCTGAAAGGTCTGCAGGTGGCCCCCTAGGCTGTCGGGCAGAACTTGCTTACGGCAACTTTACTGCTTTCCTGAGGGAATGCAGTAAAATTTCAGCATGTTGGATTTTGGTACCATCCCACAATGTGATAGTTTCACATGAGAAAAGGGCTCTAGGCCAGCATTTTACCTTTGACCTCAAGGTAAAATTGAAAATTACATTATGGCAATGACTGTGTGAAAGGGGCCTAAATGTGTTTTGTTGCTCTTTACTCCACTTAAATTCCATCTGTAATGTTAGATTGAGATATTTAGGAATACCTGCTTTTATTAGTTCAATGTGTGCCAGACCAATTTCTTCTTTAATGTGCAGTGTATTTTCCCCAGAATTGTGTTTTGTTTTGTTTTGTTTTGCACTTATAGCCCGTATTCTTATTTGTTAATGTCTGAAGTGGTATATCATATTGGATTTCTGTGATCTCCTGAATTCTCCAGGTTGCTGTGCTGTTCCCAACTATTCTTTGAACCAGCCTTTCCTAAATGCCTGACTGTGATTTATATATCATTTATGTGGCTACTATTAGCTGGAAGAGCCTCACACCCCCCAGTCTGGTAAACATTGCTTAAAGGGATAGTAATACTTGCAGATTACTAACCCCCATATTGTAGCTTTGTTAAAAAGAAACTTATTGCCCCCAGTGTCATCTCTCAAACCCCTCCCTCCCCCTTCCCTGACTGAATGCTGACTTCAGGGGAAGCTGTCGTACGACAGTCTTATGTGCATCAGGTGGCACTGCAGATGAGCTGAGATCGCGTTTATAAAGAATTCTCTCACAGAAACAGTCTTCTACGTGTGCTTGATTTGTTTTAGTGAAATCTTTCTTTTTTTATAAATGCGATCTCAGCAATGCTGCAGAGCCTCCTGATTCAAGTAATACCGGCTATCCCTACGTTCAGCGTTCAAGTCAGGGAAGCGGGAGGGAGGGGGAGCTTTGAGCACTATAATCTCTCAAACCATAAGGGTTTGAGAGATGACACTGGGGGCAATAAGTTTATTTTTAACAAAGCTACAATATGGGGATTAGTAATTTGCTATTACTATCCCTTTAAGAGAAACAGAGTCTACAGCAGACTAGATTTACAGAGAGACAGCAGGCGGGAATAGACAGATAATTTTATGATTGTAAATAAAAATCCTCTAGCTTTCTGGATGCCAGAAAGGTATAAAATGCTTTGCAGAATTGTTAAATACACCAAATATTCTTCACTTTAACAGGAGTACAAGATAGGCCTGAGTGAGGAGAATAAAAAATAAAATTGTGAAAGGTATATTTTCGGAGACTTTTAGTATCCTAGGGGTTAAACATGTTGTAATATTAAAGTCTTATACAGAGGTAGAATATTTTGTAAACTATAACTTAACTCGTTATGGGTCAGTCGACCACCCCTTTCTGATAGTCTCTACACTCCTCACCCATAAACCCAACCATTCTGTGACACACTGAGGGTTATGTACTCAGGAAAAGCAGGAATTTCTAGGGTAACTGGCAGCACCAGATAGCGGTACCTTAGGCGATAAGCGAAAATCCCCATTTCTCTTTAAAAGGGGCTCTTAACCGTTTGAGTGCTAGAGAGGAAAGCAGTGAATTGCAGAGCAATGCGTTGTGTACCTCTCTGGCACTCAGAGTTAACACCTTGAATACTAGAGAGGTTTCCTGTGCGTTGCAAATGAGTTGAAAGCCCCATTTTACATGACTGGAAGTTTGGGGAATTTGTATTTGTTGTCTGTGGTACAGTTCAGAGCAGAATTGTTCCACTTTCATAGTACATCATCCTTACGGTTTGAGAGTGAATGAGGTGACTGCATTAGTCTAATGAGCTTGTTGGTACATTGTTTTACATTCTTTTCAGTCTGGTTACTTCTTGCAAAACTGAAAAAAGTCAGCCTTTACAAGATGGCGTCTTATCAAATGTTTTTTTTATTCTGTGTTTTGAATGCCAGTGGGGTGCCCAGCGTGTTGCTTCCCAATGCAGTGGGCACAGCTCTAGTGCTCAGATGGTTAAAGTATTAGGTTACACACCACAACAAACTACTTTTGGTTTGTAACACAAATCCACTTCAGCAACAAAAACATTACATTCATCTTCTTTTACAGTCTATTTTAATAGCATGATGGTCCCTCCCCCTCCATTAAATAAATGGCCATGCCGTGACATAAAAAGGCAGAGTTCAGTGTTTCAATATGCTTATGTAACTGGATAAATCAAAACCAGATGTGTGATAAGTCATGGGAAACAAATGAAACTATTTGCAATGTTAAACTAGAAGTCATTTCTCAAACAAAATCTTACATAGAGCATAATTTACTAAGTGGTAAAAACGAGTCTACATGATACGGGGCTGCCCCTTGAGGTCACTCAAACTCCACTGGTTCTCAGGGGGTTAAATAGGCAGTGAGGTGCCTGGGTAAGACATGTTAAAAGTGAAGATTGCCACTTGTAAGCTTGACCCTTTTGAGTGCCAGAGGGGTACGCAACGCTTTGCTTTGCAATTCGTTGCATACCCCCTGGCATTCAAAGGGCTAAAACTCCCTTGATATCCACCAAGTTCCAAGTGCAGATCTCCATGGTTGAGTGCTTCTGGGAGATTGGCTATCCATAGAAGCTCCATGTTGACAAATTTACAGGGAACAGTCTTTAATATATAGTATCTTGATTTCCCAGAAGCACTGACATTTCCCAGCCCTATAGATTGAAGATTTCAAAGAAAGTCTAGGTTAGTCACAGGTTTTAAGCTAAGGGGGACTTGAATCCCATTAAGTATAAGGTGGCAGCCTTTACTTTTAAAAACCCTTACTCAGATCCTTTACTTGCCATTTAAAGCAGAGCTGTAACCCTAAATAAAATCGTCCTCCCCACATAATGAGCCATATAGCGATAAGCTTACAAATTGTACTATTATTCAGCATAAATACCGCCTTATTCAGAAATCCTACTTCTTCCAAGACTGAAGGCCAGTCATCCGTGCAGACATCTTTACTTGGAGACATCTGTGCCACTGTGCTGTCCATCCCATTCTCCTCTAGGAGGCATTGCATGGTACCTTAAGGTAACATAAGGGATTGATGGCACAGATGCCTCTAACGCAAGAAGCTTAGCCATCAGTCTCAGAAGAAGAGGTATTTCTGAATAATGCAGTCCTTGTGATGAATAATCATACTATTTGTAAGCTTGTCACTATATGGCTAATTATGGGGGGGATTTACTTGGGGTGATCCCCTTTAAGAGTACTCTCTGCTTGTCACCTTTACAGAAACATGGTAAGTGGGAATCCAACTTGAATTGAGTTGAATGATATTCACCAAGGGACAGATGTGAGTGATATAATGCAAACACATCTGTTCCTGGGGAAAAAATAGTGAGAGATGAGGTGAGTGATCTTTATGCTGGTCTCCTCATCTGTTGCAAGATAATTATTTCCAGCCCTTGGTAAATAATCCTATGTTTACACAAGCCACTTGGAAGTTCTCCAGTTTAGAGCAAGCCAGGCTGCCCAGACTTACTTGCCTCCAATTTCCTGTGTCCCTCCGATGATTCTTTTGACCCATCTGCAAGGCAGCAGATATATTGTTAAAAATTAAATAAAGGGAAAAAATAAATGAGCATACTGAAATTTTTCCATAGTTTAACCTTGTAGTCACATTTGACATAGAAGCAGACAAACTTGAATTTCTCAGTATGCTTTTGTACCTTATTTTGTTTACACTGCCTAAAATGGGGCAGTGATTTCTAAGCAGGAAATGTTGGCCCTCTGGTTATTTTCATGACTGTGTGTGTAAATGGACATGGAAAATGCTCTTCAGAGGAAAAAAAAACACAAACAAAAAACTTACCTCTATATTCAGCAATTCTAAACACTTTTGCTGTGATGGACCCCCTTCAGTTTCAAATAGAATCTCTTTGGACCTCTAGCAGTGAAATCCTTAAAGGGGATCTATCACCCCTTATACAAGTTTGTCTAAAATGTTAGTTTATATAGCGATTAGATTAAAAAAAAAAAAAAGTTTTCAAAGAAATTAAAACTGTTTGAATCTCTTTAATCTAGTCGCTATAAAACTAACGTTTTAGACAAACATGTATAGGGGTAATGGATCCCCCTTAAAGGGTTAGTAAAGTTCAGTGGTAATTTTTTCTCAAACCTTTATTGCTGCTATTGACCAGAACGTTCCATAGGACGATGTAGCAACAGTGCCACTGTACAATTTCAGACCATTAAGATACTGCACCTAAAGAATTCAAGTTTGAGCTGTAATACCTTTTGAATAAAACAGATCTCATCAGTGGGAGTACATTTTGTTGTACTCAAAAGGATAAACCTTGGACTATAAATGTTACTATATATTAAGTGTTCGTATTCTTTTAACCTGTTGAGGGCCAGGGGGATATGCAGCTTATTGCATGGCAGTGTGTTGCACATCTCTGGACCTTATAGGAATCATGTCAGGGATTCAATAATGTTGGATGACGTGTGTATGTGTCATTTGCAAGTAAAATATGAATACATTTAGAGTTAATAACTAGACTTTGTAAGAAATTGCCATGAGTCACAAATATTGTTCTCTCTGAACATTTATACAAGTATGTGATAGACTGTGAACTTTTGTGGGCTGCAGATTATATGAGCGTCTAATTTTGCTAGCTTGAATGTATTGTTTCCCCCCCAATACTCCTCCTTTGCATCCAGAGATTCTTACCGCGCTAAACTCCCACCACCACCACCCACACTGGGTTTTTAGTGTGGGAAATCACATACATTTCAGGTCTGGTGAAAAGGAAAACCCATTAGAATATTCTATCCTTTTCATTGGAACAGACAGAACAGCTTAAGTTTTGTAATGTGTTACATACCACTCTGATTCTTAACCCTTTGAGTATCAGAGGGGTATGCAATAAATTGCTCTGGCACTCAAAGGGTTAAATGGGTAACCCTTTGAGTGCCAGAGAGGTATCTGATACCATCCAGGCACTCAAAAGGGTTGAAGTAGTAGCAAACAATACTTTATGAATAAATGTTATTAAGCTGTCATTTCTAAGTAAATGTGGGTCATTCCCACTGCTTTATTTTTTAAGTATGTATTTTTGTAATATAAACCTCATTTCAGTTTGATATTTTTAAAGCATTATAGTACATTTTCTGCCATGGTCACCAGGATGTGCTGTTTCCATTGCCCTCTATAGAGAGCTATAGACGACAATTCAAGCTTTCCTGTAGGATGTGTTATTAACCCCTTAAGAATCCTGTATGTGCCAGGACTGTCACTCTGGTTTTGGCACTTAATGACTGGTGACGGTCATTGCACACCACTCGGGGACCCAGAATACGTAAAAACCCCTTTTTCCTTAAAATATAAATAAATTAGTTTACAGAACTTTTAAACCCAATCAAACGGACACCCCCTTATTTGATTTTAAGCAGCCTTTTTGTCTCATTTGAAGACTTGCAGTGCATCATTGTAATAATTTATGGCATTGGTCAAAGCTTCATAGAATACGTATCTCTTTTTCTCCCAGAAAAGTATGACTGCTCTTAACTATATTTGCTATATAGCAGGGCTGAGAAACATGTGGCCATCCAGCTGTTGGAATAGAAGCATGCAACAACATTTTGTAATATTCAAGTAGCTAACTTTGCTATAAAATTATTGTATCATTGTGTCCAGCTGTTAGAAGCCATGGTATCCACATTTTGATATAATGGAAAGAATGGTATTTAGAAAGTGTTGCAATATTACTGTGTTTTTACCTTTTGTTCTACTTGCAGTTTTGTAGAGAACTAGCTCAGTGAAAATAACCATTGCTACCTGCATTCCCTCAGGAATCCCTTCTTTGGTGGGGAGTGACAGTGATGTGACTGACTGACTTCTAGTCTCACATCTATGTCAGCCATATTTGATTGGCTGATACTCACACTGGTCAGCCAGTTATCTGGAGGCTGAGATGAGCCAGCACAACTGTCATTATTATGGTGTGAGATCTGTTCAGTGTCTCCATTGATCACAAATCAAGCCTGCTGAAACTTTGGTGCTTTCAACACAATGCACCCAGGTTAGCAAATTACGTTGATCAGTGATGCTAATGTGAACTGCCCCACTAAACACAATGATGTCTTAAACTGCAGCTTTCTTATTAAAGGGTTAGTAATGCTTAACATGCTAAAAGTATATATTGTAGGGTTTATGCCCCTGAGTAAAACAAGGGTACTCCCACTGCTGAAAGGTGTTTTATTCAAAAGTTATTACAGCTCAAACGTGGATATTTTTTAGGTGCAATATCACAGTGGCCTAAAATTGTACAGGGGTGCTGTTGCGACACCATCGTATGGACAGCTCTGTTCAGTTGACTGTAAATCTTCATAGGGTGGTGTAGCAACCGCGCCACTTTAAAATTTCAGGCCACTGTAATATTGCACCTAAAAAAAATTCAAGTTTGAGCTGTAATAACTTTTGAATATAACACCTCTCAGCAGTGGGAGTACCCTTGATTTACTCAGGGGATAAACACTACAACATTTATTTTTTTACATTTTAAGTATTACTATCTCTATAATGACTACAAATATGTGACAAATTCCAGTGTGAACAAGGCCTTAAAGGGATAGTAATACTTCGTTTTACCTTTATTTTATTTTGTAGGCATTAACAAAACATGAATAACGATATAAGTCTTATCTCTCAAACCTTTATGGTTTGAGAGATATTGACAAGCAAAGTTTCCCCTCCCGTCCCTTTCACCTAGTGTAAGCCATCTCTTTTCAGATGTGGAATGCAGTCCATAGACCAGACAGATAGCAGAAGAGGACAATCTCCTTACAGTGAGAACAATGAAAGCCCTGCCCCCCTTGACAAGTTTTTCAGGTTTTTCCCTTATCTTAATTGACGATTGTCCCTCTATGCAGTCTACCTGGGCACCTCCTTCTGATCTGGCTGAACAGTGTTACATCAGTAAATGGGGCGGGAGGGGATATTTTGTCATTGAATTACTCTTGAACTACAACTCTGACAGTATTGAAATAACACTCTCCAAAGTCCAAATACTATGATGATTAATTAAAGCTGATTTTATTATGAATCATTACTATCCCTTTAACAGCAGAAAAACATTTCATGGAAAATGCCTTCTGTATTCACAATTTGTGATTCTGTTGCAATCCCATTAAAACCCATACTTAAATACATTTTAGGTGCAGTATTTCAGTGGGCTGAAATGTAAGTGGTGCTGTTTCTACACCATGCTATGGTGGTTTATGGTCAACTGACCAGATCTGTCTATAGAATGGTTTAGTGACGGTGCCACTGTAACATGTCCTGTCATTGAGATACCGCACCCAAAATATAAAGTTTGAGCTGCAGTAATTTTTTAATAAAGCCACTCAGCATTGTGAATGCCCATGTTTTACTCTGAGGGATAAACCCTACAATATATACATATATTTTTACATGTTAGGTATTACTATCCCTTTATAGGTTCATTATTATACTGATGGACCAAAGCCGCAGCAGGCTATGGTTCTCTGTAACATTTGCCATAAACTCCAGTGTGAAGAACATCATATGAGACGTTGATACTAGAGATGTATGTGGTTTGTTTTTGTCTTTATTTATTTTTGTGTTTTTTATGCACTGGCATTGCTGTTCTAAATGCCAAAGTGAACTGTCCATACCAGTAGTAAAGCGAAGCTACAGTACTGCATTTTTTTCCTTAATTCGAATCCAAGGAAAATCTGTTCAAGCGGAACTTTTATCAACATTATCCTTAGCCCCAAATCCTTAATAGGGTAGCGATATACTGCAAATGGAAAGTATTTCTATGTATAAGTGCGACATAAGAGAGAGTGTTTTGGGCAGGCAGCAGCGGGGAACAGCGCAGACATCTTGCAGAGATGCTGTCTTTGCATCCCCTTCAACTCCACCATTGGTTAGTTGAATGCCACTGTGCCGAAAGGCACTGGAAGGGACAGACGGCACAGGCTCAGAGAGCCCCTCCAAGATTCCAGCAATGCCTGCCTGCCGAACACGTTCTCTCTCTTACTTATGCCACACTTATACTGCAAATGACAAGTATTTCTATTTATATTGTTACCCTGTTAAGTATTTGGGGCTAAGTATAATGTTAATAAGTTCCACTTTTAAAAACTGGAGGAATTAAAGCTCAAATTTGATTTTATAAATGCTGTAGTATAACTAAATTATCTATAAAAAGACACCTACTAAATTAGGTGATGCTTACCAGTTGCTTCCTAGGACAAAAACGGAGATACAAGTGCAGTTGCATGTTAATGAAAGCAAGTAAAACCGAAATGGGTGTTGTAATATTCTCTCTTATTCCCATTAAAGGGATAGTAATACTTAAGAAAAAAAATACGTTGTAGGGTTTGTCACCGAATAAAACAAGGGCGTTCCCACTGCTGAGAGATTTTATTAAAAATAACAGCTCAAACTTAATTTTTTTTTTTTTTTAGGTGCAATATCAGTGGCCTGAAAATTTACAGTTGTGCTGTTGCTACACCGTCCTATGGAGATTTATGATCTACAGACCAGAGCAGTCCATAGGATGGTGTAGCAACAGCGCCACTGTAAATTTTCAGGTCACTCTGATATTGCACCTAAAAAATCCAAGTTTGAGCTGTTCTAATTTTTTAATAAAATATCTCTCAGCAGTGGGAGTACCCTTGTTTTACTCAGGAGGATAAACCGTACAACATATCATTTTTTTACATTTTAAGTATTACTATCCCTTTAAGAAAGGAAACCAGATATAAAAAATGTTTTAATCTTTGTGGGGCTGCTTATGAATGTAAGGGATAAGTTCCCCACTGCTTAACATATTAAGAACATTTTTTTTATGACCAGAAGGCACTGTCCCTTTCAGAAACACTTGTACTTTTAAAAATAATTCTTAAACAGACAGCAGGGCAATTAAGGAAAGAATGGATTCCTATTTGAACTCTTGACTAACCTCACACAGAGGATTCATAAATACTAAAGGTCATGCTACATAGCATGTTTCTATCTCTGGTCATGAAACGGACATGTTTGCAAAGCATTCATTGCGTAGGCCTAAAACTCTTAAAGTGGATCTATCACATATAGATATCTAATGCTCATTCGCATTTAGCGAAAACGTTTACTATGTTAGTCTTTTTTTTTTTTTTTTTTTTTTTTAACCTGTGATCTGCGCAAAAATTCAAGTTTAAAACGTGCCCAGCAGCCTACTTCCTGCTTGCAGCACTGCCTCTGCTCCCGTCCCACTACCCAGTATCCTCTGATGATGGAGGCTTTCTTTCTCTAAGCTGGAGCGATTGGCAGAGATCGATATCTAGCCAATGAGATCGCTCCAGCTTAGAGACAGAGACAGACATCCTACGTCATCAGGGGATGCTGGGTAGTGGGACGGGAGCAGCCTCTGTGCAGCAAGCAGCTTGCCGCAGCGACAAGCAGAAGTAGGCTGCTGGGCACCTTTTAAACTTGAATTTTTGCATAGATAATGGGTTTTTTAAAAAATGACTAACATATTAAACTTTATCGCTGAATGCTTTAAACTTTAAACTCTTCAAATAATGACACACCTCACCACAGGCACACATACTATGCATATTTAGCATTGCTGAAAACCTGCATTTGAAATAATTGAAAATACGTTACAAATTGTATGTAAAAGCACTTGATAAAATCTTGCAAATTTCGATTGCCGTAATGAGCTGGATTGTAAATTAACCAGATTTTGCATGCAAACTTGTTTTTATTGTTCATGAATACATTGTGAGATGCAATATAGGAATATATTTGTCACATGCAATAGAATGCAGCTCATTTGTGCATACCTCCCAAGTGTCCCTCTTTAGGAGGAACAGACTCAAATCACACCGTTCCTGTTGTCTCTCTTTCTTAGGAGAACAGAGTATGTGGTGTGTATATAAGTGTATCACATTGTTCCACAGCAATAAAACTCATATTATTGTGTGTATAAACGTCAGTATTTGCAAATAAAACACTATATTCTTGTTCTAAACCATTTATATAGTTACACAAGAAGTGCCAGTAGGTCACGAAATAACCTAAAATTTCTCTGTATAGCGCTGCCCACCAGCCACACCTCCTAAAACACAAATGTCCCTCTTTGGCCATTTGAAATGTTGGGCAGTATGTATATGGGCCTTGTTTATAAAGGCAAAGGGGGGGGGGCTAATCCTGGTCATAACTGACCTTCAACCCTGTGAGAGTCGGAGAGATATCTAACACATTGCATTATAATGTGTTCTGGCACTTGAAGGGTTAAGTTAAACAAAACAGAACTAACCAGGCCGCATTAAATGCACTTAAGCTGAATTAGTGTAATTCTAAGGCAAATCATCTGTCACAGGGGACAAATACAATTTCCCATTGACTTTAAATGGGACTCTACCTTTGAATGGTAGAAAAGTCTCCAGAGCATTGCAAAGAAATCTGTTGAAGAGCTCTAGCATTAAAGGGGTTTAAAGCCAAATTTGTATAAAATGGAATTCTGGGAAGTTTTATGTATCCCCTATTATGATATGGTTGATCTGAATTACTCCAGTTTTCTCTTTGTACATCAGCCTTTACTATATTGAAGATGCAAAGCCTTCAAAATAGCAATTTTCCTGCTGAAAAATATATAAAATCGCCTCCAACTGCTTGATGAATATCCCCATTGTAGGTCCATACAGAGGAGGATCACAGGAACCTCACAGGTGGCAAGAATCCACCCCTATTGGCCACAATCACTCCAGTGGTGGGAGTTGTTCCCCGACAGCTGGAGGTCTAAAGATTGACTTTTGTCTCTCATGATTAGATAAAATAAAAAGATCTCTAAAGGAACACCAATTTTAAAGGAACACTAACACTTAAACTTTATTTGGGTTGTATAGATTTAAATACCCTGTACACCATGCTAGCATCTGTAAAAATTCTGTTTTCTGAGGCCTATTATCTAGTTTAGAGAGACCAGGGGGGTTATGAACTAAGGTGTGATAGAGGTGATAACGTAGAGAAGACTTCTCCCGTGAGATCACTTCTCTAGTTCCTATGTAATTCTATGGTGCTAATTCACTAAATGTCTCCAACTTTGGCATAGGCTCCATAGACTAACATAAGAACTGGAAATATTATATTACTGGAGAAGTTATCTCTGTGTTATCCCCTCTTTATCATGCTTTAGTGCATAACCCTCCAGGCATTTTTGCTTTTCCAGAGTTATCACATATTCACACCTTTTGTCTAACTTAAAAAATTATTTAGAGCAATACCAAAGTATTTTATTTACACAGACTAACTTTTAAACATGTATACTGAAATTTGAAACAATGTGCGTTTTATTGCTGTTGAGCAATGTGATGCTCTTATAGCTCCTAAAAATAGGTAGGTAGGTATGCCATTTATTGGCCAGGGCTATCTGTGAATGGGCTGAGATCAGTCTTTCTGAATACAAGAGCAGTGGGCAGTAATCAGTTATTTAACTGGTTTCATCCCTTATGTCTCAATACAGACCAAACAGCATTAAATGCTTTCTGAATAGGAAACTTTTTATAAATGCCTTTAAGCGGAATTACCACCCATGTTAAACTTTGTGCCAAATAATTACCCATATGGCGACTAGCTGCTCAATAGTGCTAGTTGCCAGAATTATTACCTGGTTTAATGAGAATTATACTTGACTGACTGGCAGGAAAGAGCGCAGACATCTTTCCATAGTGAAGTCTGCACTCCTGCGCTGTCAGTCCCAGCCCGCTCTAGGAGGCGTTGCTAGGAGCCGTTTGGCTCCAAAAGGGACTGTCAGTGCAGGCGCGCAGACGTCACTATGGAAAGATGTCTGCGCTGTTTCCTGCCTGTCAGTCCGGGAGCAGAGTATAATACTCCATTAACCAGGTAATAATTCTGGCGAGTAGAGCTATTGAGCAGCTAGTCGCCAGATGGGTAATTATTTGGCACAAAGTTTAATATGGGTGGTAGTTCCGCTTTAAAGGGATAGTAATGTCCGCTTATAAGTTGCTGCTATCTTGTATATTTAAAAAAATTTAAGTATCTTGAGCAAGTCCCATCTCTCAAACCTTTATGGTTTAAGAGATATTCACAGCTAAAGTTCCCCCTCCCTCCCCTTTCCCTCATGTCAGCTGTAAAGATGACAGAAGGAGATCCGTGTCGGCCGACTCGAGGCAGCTCTTCAGCAGAGCAGAAATAGCGATATTTAAAAAGAACTACTTCATTGGAACAGCCTAGAGAGTGTGCTTGCAAACCAGGCACACTTTGTAGACCGTTCCAATGAAGTATTTCTTTTTAAAGATCGATATTTTTGGCTCTGCTGAAGAGCCGCTGGATGGTGCCAGGACCGTGATCTCCTGCTGTCAGTAGAGCACTGACATGAGTGCAAGGGGAGGGAGGGGGGAACTTTAGCTGCGAAAGATACTTTATTCTTTAAATCTACAATACAGCAGGAACTTCTAAGCTGGCATTACTAACCCTTTAAATGTTTAGCACTAGAGTTTTATGGATTGTGTGTGTGTGTATAGATATATAATTTTTTTTTTTTTTTTTTTAACATGTTATCTTTAACTTTTGGGTGCCAAAGGGGTACGCAATGCATTGCAAATATTGAGTTATTCAGCTTTTCATTATTATTTTTTTTTGTGTGTTGCATCCCCCCCCCCTCGTACCACACTTCTGCAGAATTTAAAAGCACAAACAAAAACATTCTCATGATAGTTTCCCTTTCAAATCAGCAATCCAGACACCTACATATATCTCTTTATCATAGGGTGTGTGGGTGTGAGTCATGAGATACACAGGTTTTTCTGCATTTTCTTTTTAACATATCTGAATATCTAATATATCTATTAACTGGGAATCCTATAAAACTACCAGTATACTTTCATTCAAACACACGTGTTGAAATTGGAAAGGAAGAAATCCAGGTCTGAACTACAATCAAAAATGTAAAAGAGAAAAATAGATTGTGCTCATTATTTTTACGGAGTGAAAAACAAATGTATATTCTACTAATGAGGAGGAAAAAAGTGATATAATGAATAAAAAAATGGACTGTGTGCTTCTATTCCCCTAACAGGTGGGTGCATTCAATCCACTAAATACTCATCAAAGAAAATTTAAAAAACACCTGCGCAGAAGGGTAAGGGAAGAGCACTAGTCTATCCACAATATAAAAATGTATAGTTTACTATAAACCAGTAATATAGTGTATAAAATAAGAGGTTACCCTCAAATATCAATTCCGCTGTTTACCCCGAAGAAGTGTCATAGCGAAACGTGTTAGAATTCCAACTTATATTCCATCATCTACTTCAGATATCTATAAGTGAACATTGTGTAACTTTCATCGATATCCAGTATCACTGCCTGCTATTGAACTACATACTCCATCAGTTGCTGCTGGAGTCTTAAGGACGTTGGGAGACCGTTATCCCTGCCCGTTACCCAGCAGAGCCAATACTCCGTGATACGGAGTTACTTTTAAAGCAGATGGGAGATTACCACATCAGCGGTTACACAGGATACATCTGCCTGCATAAGGCTATTCACCTCTGGGGACTCCAATAAGCAGAAATATCAGGAATAACAGACTGGAGTGGACTCTATCCGATAGCCCGTGACACCAGCATCTGTTTCACATATGCTTTACTGGCATATACATCAAGCCCAGGCATCGGTTCACTTTAAAGTTCCTATATATACAGCAAGGTATACAGATGTAGAATTACATTGTTGCTACTTATGTTTTTATTTGTAATACTGTTTGAGGGTACCCTCTCTTATATACTATATTGCTGGTTTATAATAAACAGTACATTTTAGATTGTGTATAGACTCTAGTGCTCTTCCCTTACCTGTCTGCATGTTTTTTTTTTCTATTTTCTTTGAACTACAATCAGTTATAGTACTTTGTCCAAGGGATTGCAGAAAATAGAATGTTTGGGATTTTTCATTGGTGTCCTATGTACTGGGGGATCAAATATTTTGTATTAGAGCCCCCATTCAGTAGATCCAACCTTGGTGGAAACAGAGTCAAGTTAAAGGGGATGTATCACCCCTATACAAGTTGGCCTGAATAGGTACATTATATAACAAATATGTATAAAAGTTTTAGTTTCATTTTTTTTTTAACGCTCTAGTTAGTCGAAAATGAAGTTCGTCACTCTGCCTCTGCTCCCCTCCCTCTATCCAGCCTCCTCCTATGATGGAGGCTTTTTGCCTGTAAGCTGGTGTGGTCTCATTGGCAGAGACTGATATCTAACCAATGATAGTGCTCCAGCTTACAGACAGCCTCTGTCATTGGAGGAGGCTGGATAGAGGGAGAAGGGAGCAGAGGCAGAGTGACGGACTGCGGTTACAGAGCAGGTAACCGCAGTCTATGAGGAGGTAGGTGCAGGGTAGCATTTATTCTTTCATTTTTGACCAACTAGAGCTTTAAAAAAAAGAAATTAATACACTTTTACACATTCGCTATATAATGTAAGTATTCAGGCTAACTTGTATAGGGGTGATGCATCCCCTTTAAAGAATCACAGTGGAACACGTAGGTGGGAGCTGCATTTACGTGTGAATTCATCTCAAGTCCAAAAGACTGTTTGATATTGGCCTGGATCAATATCCTATCTGCTTTGAAACCAAACTTATAATTCTCAATATTCCGAGGTAGAAAGTTATCCATTACTTCTTTGAAACCAAATAATTTCATAACCTTACTGCAGAAAATGCCTGACTTTATTTTATTCAAAAGCGCCTTTTCTCTGAAGGAGATGCACTAAGGTGTGATAAAGCGGCAATAAAACTGACATAGCTTCTCCAGTGATATGACTTCTCCAGTTCCCATGTTATTCCATGGAGCCTCTGTACTGAGATCTCTCATGCTTTAGGGATCTTATTGCATAGGAATAGAATAACAGGACTCAAAGAAGTGATAACTTCTCCAGTGATATCTCCACTTTATCACTGCTTTATCACACCTGAGTGCATACACCCCCCTGGTCTTAATGGATGACCTCTTGTTTTTTTTGATCAACTCTTTGAGTAAATAGTTCCTTTATTTTAGATCAGGGCATACTTATATTTAGAAATGGAGTCATAGGCAACCTTTAACCCTTTAAGGGCAGAATGCATTGCAAAAAAAGGTGTTGCACACCTCTCTGCTCGTAGCCATTTATTTCCAGAAAACACTGGAGTGGTTTGTCTGTAGAGATCTTTTGTCTGTGGCACTCTGCTCCACATGGACAGTAATGGCAAAAGCTCCACTTGGCCATGTAAAATCGTGAACTCAAACTCTCTAAAAATAAATTAAACAACGTTTACCATGTAATATTTAAATGAGTGGTTGTCTAATGCAACAGAAAAAAAAGGTGGCACAATTACTGGTTTGTCCACACAGATGAGTTTTGAGTGCCTGAGAAAATGAGTACACAATAATAGTGTATATGTCATACAAAAAGATACCCTGTTTGAGACCTGCTTCTACTTTGGCGGAAGAAGGGAGGCATAAGTCTGGACTGCAGAGAGTTGCCTGAGGTGTGGCTAGGGAGGCGAAGGCCCACCCGCCAGCCCACGCCTGTCAAAATAACTTCAGAGAGTTGGATTGTGGTATTGATTATGACAGCAGTGGTCAGGGTGCGTGACTCCCCAGGCTTCTCCTGTCAAATTCAATGCATAGATTTTCTCCCTTTCCACCACCCACCATCCCTTTCACCACTTTGCTTCCCCAATTCCCCCACCAAACCTCCCTTGCCACTTTGCCTCCTGATTTTCCACATCCACGCTCCCTTTTGTTGCTTTGCATCCCCATTTCCCCACCCACACTCCTCCATCTCCCCAACCTCCCATTTTGCAGGTTTGCTTACCCTCCCTTTTTCCCTCCCTTTTGATACTTTGCCTCCCCCCTCCTGCTGTTTTGCTTCACCATAAACAAACCTTATTTGCCTCTTCCCCTCTCCCACCTTCCCTTTCTCCGCCACTTCCGCTCTCCCACCTTCCCTTTCTCCATTGCCGAACGCAACAGAGGAAGGTAGTGTGCGTGGTTTTTGTTTTTTTTTTTGTTTTTTGTTTTTTCATAGCATAGAAGGCCGTATTCATCAAGCAGAAAGTACATTTCTGTAGCAAACCAACAGCACTACAGGAGGACAAGAGGAAATTAATATCCCTTTTCATTTTAATTGAGTTTTTAACCCCTTGAATTCAAGGTCTCCAATACATTGCAAATTTGCATAATTGCCCCTTCATGAATACGGCTCAAAGTCTTTACTTTTGTTGATTTAAAAAAAAAAAAAAATGCAGTGTAATCTTCCTACTTCACAAAAGAGCAGTTTCGGGTTTCACTCGAGTTCTTACAGCATTTCCTTTTCAGACCAGCTGCAGATCATTCCTTGTTTCTTCAGAATAAACCTTCTACGTGTCTGGACCACTGCAATGAAAAGCACTTTATCTCCCATCCACTGACTCGGAGGCATTTACACACTGTAGAACTTAGTTTGTGTCCCCCTCCTAGATTCTCAGCTCTATCATGCAGAGACCACTGATTTATTTATTTATTTATTTATTTTGCATTCTTTGTTCTGTGTGTAGTTTTAATGCTCTTTGTCTATTCCATATTGTATGGTGCTGTGAAATAAGATAGTGCTTTATAAATAATTAATAACTGTGCTGCCATCATTTTGCAAGAACTCCTAGCAAGAAGCATCCATCAGTCCCAGAATGTTCATTTGCAGTAAAAAATAACATGCCATAAGACTGCAACTCATGGAAATGGACTAGTGATGTTCCTGCCAACATGGTGCATTGTAAGCTGCAGTGTGCACAAACACGACTGAACAGAATTATTTTGTAGATCAGTGGTTCTCAAAGGATTTTTTCTGGTGGCCGCCAATGCGGCCACAACAATGTTCTGATGGCCACCGATGCGGCCACAGCCATATCGTGGTGGCCGCACTATGACATTACATGCACAAATGGTATAAGTGGATTAAGACCAGGGTTGTGGAATTTATATTGCCCGATGCCCAGGACGTGTAGTTCCGGGCGCCGGTCAGGTACATTTTTCTCAACATTTATCCCTGCTTCGGGCAAGCAGAACCGGACCAACAGCCCCACTGTCAGTTAACATTAATCGCGATGCAGGAGAACAGACTTTCAGGACAGGGAGTGAGGTGAATGAGAGGGCCGTGAGGAGAGGCAGAGCATAATATATAAATTATGCGGACAGCGTGTGTTAATCCACCAAAAGCGGGACAGAGAGATTGCATGCAGAATTATTTTAATTGTTATGTATGTGTACATGTTGAAACTTGGAGGAACTTTTGTACAGTAGCATTAGTTGTAATTATAACATGGAACGTGACCTGGTTTTGCATCGCTCGCTTCCTCCTAGTGGCTGGAGGAAGCAGTAAGCTGCGGTGTACCAGGACACCTTGCTGTGGGAGTTTCTCCATTTAGCTGTTAGCGGGTGTCACCACGCGGCGGGGCTAGAAGCTGCTTTGATCACAGTGCGAAGAGGCTCAAGCTCAATATTCAAAGAGTGTCACACAAGAGGTTTGCACTCTCCTCTTGCTTTCCCCTTGCTATCTCATCAGCCTCATCTGGACAACACTCCAGGCTCAGAGGACTGAAGCCACAGCCTGGGAATCATTTCCTTATCCCGAATTCCCTTTGGATGTTGGATCCACATGGTGAAATCCATTTTAGTTATATTATTTTCCTTTTATTCACCTTTGTTATGATATTGTGTATATGAACGTTTACGATGGTTAGATGCTAGAGTGCTAAATGATTTTGCTATACTACTATACCTTTAACATTCGTATCTTGCTGCCCCAACATATTATACTTCCTTCCTTAATATAACTTTCTAATGGGAAAGATTGGTAAATTCAGTCACCCATTAAGGAATTAGATATTCTACACTTTACAGTGCAATTAGTTATCTGGCACTCATAGGGTTAAAAAAAAATCTCACTACCTTAATTTGCCTTTTTTAGGGCTGGCACACCATATTACTAAAACTATCCCGTCATTCGCTTTAAAACAGGCCCCATATTTAAAATATACTGTTTGTTTTACTCTGTGTCAAGGGGCTAAACTACCATTGTTGCAGTCTACTAGTCGCCAACATTTTTAAATCACCGTTTGGTGAGTGCTATTACCAGCACAACATTTCAGTGGTAAGCCCACAGGAATCTGCAATGGATTATACTATCAGGACAAGTAGATTGGGCCCCCATTTACCAGTAACCTGTATGGACTAAGAGAAAAGGATTTAACAGATAAGACTAAAATCCTCTTTGAAAATTTTTGCTGCAGGCGTTACGCAAATAGCAATTGGTATTGCACTTTTTTTTTAAATGCATGCATTTTCATTTGTTGGTATATTTGTGAGCTTGTGACGCATTGAGATTACACCTGTTAATGTGTATTCATACAAGTGATTGGAACAAAGCCGAGGAACTTCCATGTTTTCATTTCCCTGCCCTCATTGCCTTGTAACAATTCCTTTTGTTTCCACTATACAAGAGTAGGTTGGACATTCACTGACAGTTGTGATGAGCTTTTGAACCTCCAGTGTAAGTGGCACCATAATTTTTTGTGCCAGTCTTATCCATTAAACCGTTCCTGTGTTCTGAGCTGAATACTGGGAAATTAGGCTTTGTCACTTGGGGAGATAAACTCCTCCTGTGTGATTTACTCCAATTTATGTCACACTTTTTTTTCTATTTTTTGGGTGATTATCTCAGAGAACAAAGGACTATATATGAGCAAATGAAAAGTGCATCAATTCATGGCCAAAGCAACTGCATGAATGGGGACTAATACATAGTCCCTCAATTTCATTTTATTAAAATGGGTCTTTTAGTCCCTTGGTTGTTAGAGAGATGTCCAGTGCATTGCAAAGGAATGTGTTTGAGAACTCTGGCATGGGGGCTTAAAAGTGCTCTTTGAATCAGCAGTAATTTTTGTCTCCTATGGCTCATTGGCTTGTCCAAGGATTTGTCCACGTTTGCTATGTGCATGTGGGAAAAATGGTATAGTGCTCTAATACTATGTAAGAGTGCAACTTTTTAAGGTGTACTTTCTTGTTCTGCTTCTTGCATCACAGAAAAGATGGCAAAAGAGCCACTGGCTTGTCTATGTAACCACTTCTCTACTAAGCTTTCATCCCGTGTTAAGCATGTTTTCTCACTTTTGTTGCAGTTTACAGTCAAATGCCAGTTTTTTTTTTTGGTTTTTTTTTTTGTGCTCTTCTGTGAACAACATACACATCATTAACGTTTGTTTTTTGCAGACACTACACTTTCAAAGTATATGGGTATGTGTAGTTTTGTGCTTTTGACTTCCAGTACAGAATGTGAAATTATACTAGTAGGTGCCATTGTTTCTCATATAAGTAGTAGCTAACTAATAAGAGAGATCATTAGTTTTTAAATATTTCCGTTCATTTGAAGAGGTTTAAAAGTAGAAAAACAATGAAAGGGTTCAAGGCTACCCTTGTCTGAAGAAGGGGCTTTCCTCTTTCAAACCAAGGGTAGTCTAAAATTGGAACTGTGATGAGAGCTGAGACTGGAGCCTTTGAGCTCCTCCCTCCTATACGGTATTGTGTTATGTGATTGCTACATACACAATATGCAATAGACCACTCTTTTGAAAGAGGAGGCTTCCCTCTTTCAAAAGAATACTCTGGGCCCATTTGGATCATTGGGGTTGCTAGAATCTAGGCTTTTTAAAGAGCTTCCTTCTGCTCATGTGTAAGGCATCTAGTAGGATCCAGTGCATAATTTAATCACACCCATGTGTGATAATGTCATTTATGCAACAGGATTCCCACAGCAAGAGTCTATCACTGGGGACTGATGATAGCATTAATCCCCAAGAATAACAACTTCTCTATGAGACGGCTGTGGATTTAGCAGTCTATTTCCATAACAGTTTCAAGGATGACCACATCCTTCGTAACGAGGTAGTTAAAAATAGTATGGGAATGCTGTTTTGGTGAGGAGATGACCTCTCAGAGGTTTGTGTGTACCGATTTTATGTTGAAACGAAATGATGATCTTGTTTTATATAAAACTTGCGTATATGTGTGTGTGTGTGTGTGTGTGTATGTATATATGTTTTCTATCTATAATTATACTGTCGGGTAAAGGGAGTCAATTGTTGATCATCCAGCTGCCGGGGACTAAAACCCTCATCATCCCCAACAGCTGAAGGGACTTTTCCTGCTGAGAAAACAAGGATACACTATCTGCAGGCAGTCACTGTATTTAAATGTTATAACAGTTCAAAGTGTCAGTAAGTGGTGGGGCTGGTAAATTGTATGGAAAAATTAACTGTCTGGACACCAGGTGGCATTGTTAATATAAATAAGTTTCAAATGTAATATTTCGAATTGTGAAACATTTGTAGGTTGTAGTTCAGTAACAGACCAGCCCATCTGTCTCACAAGACACTTTTCAGATTGAGGTGATGTCTTCATCTTCTATCTCCACATTGTCAGGATCTGAATACCTTGTGTGGAAAATATGATTGATTATCAAAAGTTTTACTAATGTGGATAGTGATGTGCTATAGCCCAAGAAAATATTATTTCTTTTTCTAAGCAACAGTATCTTGGTGTAAGAAAGAGATTTATTTCTAGTAACTGCAGAGGTAAGGCTGTTTTACATCAATTCTGAGATTCGTGTGTGAACGTAACCCAGCATCTCATGTGGGTTGCTTTGTTTTAACGCTGTTCTGTTAAAGCCGTGCAATGGAGCAAAAGAAGTGGCTTTTTCTTTCCCGTTGATGTTGAGAGGGAATCTTTTCAATCTGTTGGACTGTGATCCTCCTTGTGGCTTTTTTTAATGGTCTTTTCCCAGTGGGAATATCTGCTTTATTTCTTTACCCATTAAGCTGACTGTGAAAAGTAGGAGAAACAAATCAAATGTGATCCTGGGAAATTCAATGTATATACACACATCTGTTTTCACATAAGAACAGTTTTGAATTTCTGGCCTTTATAAATGTGAAACATTCATTTTGTGGAATTTTACTTGGTTAAAGTTTCCATTGTATGATAGTCTTATAAACACAGAGACCCACTTACATTTGCTCTCCTGTGTTCAGAGAAATGGGTCATTTATTTCATTTCGGTAACCAAAGTAGTGATGTAATTTTTGGGATAAGAATTCTGTTGCATATTCTTAGAATTATGTAATATTGTTTTGTGGTTCACAGAACTCGGTGAAGCTCTGTATCCATTTCATTCTGGCATACCATTTACTCCTTTCATGCTAGGTACTACTCCTGTGCATTGCTTTATAGTGCATTTGACAGATCTGTAAGCGCCCCTGGTGATAAATATCACTTAAGCCCTGTTCACACTGGTGATACTATTGTGGCAAAGCAGTTGTCATATTAGTATCACCCTTGTGATGTGCACCCTTGATCAAAACACAGTGAGAGGCATGAACTTTAAGCAGCTGGTGCCAGTAGGCATCAGCACTACTTTAATTGACTGCCTCCACCATGAGCCAGCCTATAGTTGGAGTTCTGTGAACAGGCTGTACTGCTGCTACTCTTTGCTGACCATGTTTAGTCACTGAAGACATGCAACAAGCTGTATTCAGGTGTCACATTGCTGTTTTGATTCCCTTGAACAGCAACACAGGATGCAATGCACCTCATATTTGTGTCTGGTGCCCATATGAACAAGCACTTACACTTCATTAGAGTTCTAGTTATTCGTCCTCTATTATCTAAGATCAAATCTGCATATGAAGCAAAGCACACGTTTACTCAATAAGCCATATGTACAGTTTCTACTTACAGTATATATAATTCCTAATTTTAATATATAATGTGTTTTTTGCCTGTATACGGCTCCGTTAGCTGAGCGGACATCCAGTTAGTAATGATTGATAAAGATGGAACCAGAAGACAAGGCTACTTTCTTCCATTGAAATCTCTGCTTCAGCTGCCCAAAATGCTGAGTGCTCTGGATGAATGCAGCGTGATTCTCTGTGGAAAAGAGCCCCTTTGTGTGGTAGGTCATCAGATCCTGTTTACAATCTGAAGGAGCCATTAAGAGCTTCTTAGATCTTTTGATAAGGTAAGTCCCTCCCTCCCTCTCTCGCTCATTCTGTCTCTCATATATAATATAAGTAGATGGAAAGTCTGTGCACTCTGCTTTTGTAGATAGACATAGGCCTGGGTGGCAGGTCATAAAAAGCTATATACAGTTAGTTGTTCAAAGAACTGCACTTATAGGACTTCTTGGAGAATAAAAAGATGCAATTTATTGTGCCATCAACTTTTCGGCCCTACTTTGGCCGTAAACTGTCTTGACAAAAGCCCAAAGTGGGGCCGAAATGTTGATGGCACAATAAATTGTATATCTTTTTTTTTCTCCAAGAAGACCTGTGAGTATGATCCTTCCACAACAAGAGGCACCTTATTAGAGAGGAATCCCAAGGATATTGATGAAGTGTTTTTAAAGGTGCTGTGGTAAGTGTGTCCAGCACCAGAGGGGGTTAAATTTTGAAAGGTCGCATGTAAAAGAGAGTGCAACCGTTTAACACAGTAACCATGTCGCCATGGTAAAAATGGCGACATGAGAATCCCACACTGCATGACAACGCGAGACTCTGTGTCTCATAGTGAAACATGGAATACCCGTAACTGCAACTCCCATCATTCTTCCCTATCTGGTAAGTGCTCATCGGCTAGAACTGCGCAAGCATAGTCAGGTTGGGGAAATAAAGAGGTACTGGACTGGCCTCACAGATGTCTTGTGAGCATTTACTGCACTTTATGGCATTAACATTTATTCATGGCATTAATGCTTAGCGCTGCTCCATGTTCTCTCACGTTTTTATGCATTCAAAATGACAGGGTAGAGCAGAGAAGGTTAGAGAGAACCCGGAGCAGTACTGAGAAGATGGAGCATTACAGCGTTACAAATGCCCATTTAGAACTTATGTAGTTCTAGCCAATGCGCACGTACCAGCATGATGGGAGTTGTTGTTATGGGCATGCAATGTTTCACTATGCGACATGAGATTCTTGTGCTGTCATGCAGTGAGAGATTCTCAGGTCGCCATTATAACTACGGTGACGTGGTTACAGTGTTAAAAGGTCACGTTCTTTTGTGTGCAACCTTTTAAAAGGATAACCACCAGAGGGAGGTCCTAAGGAGAGGATAGAATCCTGATGAAGTCTGTTAAAGTGCTTTTATTAAAAAAAAAAAAAAAAAGTGCCCTGTCAGATTTTGAAGAGGCCCCTCTGGAAACCTTTAGCTAGGAAGTCCAACAGACTACCACCTAATGATTCTCCTGACAGATTCTCTTCTGTAAAGCCCAGTGACAAAAAAACCCCCCTAAAAACTATCCAAATCTTGAATGAGTTAGAAATAGGTGTACTTGAATTCATCAGAAGTGAAATGGTAGAAACTGATAAATCCAGGCTGGACAGTGTTTGCTGCTCAGTCGCCACGCTGCCAGATTTAGCTTGGGAACCCCTGTGTTAAGGATCGGCCCTCGAGTCATCAGGTCTTTCATGTTTGGAAGCTTTGCCTGAATTTCCAACCTCTTCAAAGCTGGAAGTTGAGGTCTCCTGGGTCAAAATGGAATGATCTCTGTAACTTTTTTGCTTTTGTGCCCGAGAAGTTTCTCTACAATTCTGAGAATAATCAGTACTGAAGGAAATTTATATCCCAACTTCTGGGACCATTACTAGCTACCACCACTTGCGTAAAATGTCTCCGATTCAACTCTTACGGGTAGTAATCAGGTCTGTTGTTGGAAGGCGTCAATTAGACATTTGGATCAAAGGTCTCCCATTTAAGACTCAGGAAGCTGGATTCATTGGAGATCTGCTCAGTGTCTGCTTCGACATTGGGCTTCCCTTGAATATAAACCACAATCTGGATGGCACTTTCGAGCTAAAAGATTTCACCCTGGTTAGGATACCATTCCTATAGACTCTGCTAAATTTCATGACAAGCTTATTCCTAATTGAGCATCTCTGACCAGTACTTTTTCATATATGCACATTACCCTTCAACTTAGTAATCTTTAAGGGTTATATGGGAATCCAGACAGAAACTTATTGCTCTCTAATGCCCGGAGAGATGAACTGCACCTCGCTGATGATGCCCAATAAGGACAAAACCTATATCTGGGTTGGTTCCTTCTCTCGTTCAGAGAGGAATTTCCTTACATTTCATGACTGGACTATAATTTGGGCAGGATTAGTATGATTTGTATCAGGATATTTCTTCTCTGTGTATGACACTTGTAAGCTAAAAGAGACTGCACTCTGGGTAGGATACAATTTCTATAGAGCCTGCTAAATACCATGGTAGGCTCATTTCTAGTTGTTTGTCTAACCTGTACTTTACAGACATCAGAGGAGCAGTAAATAATTTTGTCAGGCAGAGTGAGACGGTTAACCAGCAAGGCCCACAAGCTGGAAGAACAAAGTGTGGAAGATCCTGACCCTAGCCCTGGTAAATATAGGCTTGGGGCACTCAGAGGTGCTTTTAAGAAATACCCCTCCCTCCTCCAGATGCACAACCCTGCCATCTTGTGAATGGCACGAACACCTGCAAATGATGGCAACAATACCATAGAGTCCTGGTTTTGGTCTGGGAGCTAAGAAAGCCCCCCGGTACGTCATAAGAAAAGATATTCCTCAAGGGGAAGTTTCCTCTTCTACAACTGAAGGCACAGAGCAAAGATGGGGAAGGTTATTGCAATTTTTTACAGAACTCTGGCATTCATTGGATTAAAAGTCCCATTTAAATCAAAGGGTATTTTTACAGCTGTGTCCCCTATAGTCATTTTTTTTTTACCAGAATTGCTTCATTTTTTGTATTCCAGTATATAATGCTGACTTGCATACATTATTTCATTATGAGTTATTGATATGCATACCACTGAAGGTCTCGTATTAACAGTCATGAAGTTGTACAAGTGTAACCAGTAGGCTTAATTGTAGACCTTTATTTATAAAATGTTTTACCAGAAAGAATACATTGAGAATTCTCTTGTTTTCAAGTATGTCTCAAGTATGTTTTCAAGCTCTCTGCTTGATTCTCTCCTAGAACATGTCTTTCGCTTGACTTACATAGGAATTTGAGTGTCTTCCTCATAAATAACATCTATCAGTTTTCCAGCAATGCCTTTTTGTTTGTTGTCCCCCCAAGAGGAAAAGTGTAACTTTTTCTTAACAGCAGTTTGACTCCATTTATTTATTTATTTATTTATTTATTTATTTATTTATTTATTTTATTTCCTGCGGACCCTTGATCTGCTTCATTTTATAAGTAAATTGGCATACCCTTTACTGTTGCAAATACTGTAGTTATTACTTCTGATCCAAAGCAATGCTTTTAGTATATGTAACCTTGTATAAATCCAGGAGATACTGTGACTGGTGGATTTCTTCCTGTGTATATGTATAGGACAACTACAAAGCTCTGCAGTCACTCACACATTCATACAGTTGCCATCAGGATGCCAGGAAGAGTCTCTCTAAAATGAGATAGATGGGTTATTTCAGCAAACATAAAATGCAATAGAGTTCTTTCTTTTGGGTTTCTTCTTCTTAGCGATCTCATAGTTGTAAGCACTTCTGCTGGGCAGTTTGGAACAGGGTAAGTCTTTCAACATTTATATGACCAAAATATAGAATATTGCATATTCTCAGGACAGAAATCCCTGGCATACACCAACAATCCCCATAACAGGACAGTTAGGAAAATGGGGATAAAAGCATGCCTAACCTCAGCATAAAAATATAAGGATGATTTAGGTTTGTTTTTTTAAAAAACTTTATGTATACTAACAAATGTTGCACATCATTGCTCATGCGATTGGGCACACCATGCACACTGGAGACACATAGGACCGCTGCAGCGTTTTTCACAGGAAACCCCCGCCCACTGCGGTGAAATTCGCTGCCACTGATTTTCTGCATGCAGCCGATGGAATTTTATATTTGTTCTCTTTATCTAGTACAGGGTGTTATGGACAACCCTTTTGCCAAAAATATGAGCGACTAAGAACCCTTGCATTATGACTGCTAACGAACAAGGTAGTCTGTTAGACATATAAACAGAGTGGTTGCGCAATCAGAAGTTTGGTCGATCAGCTATAAGACGCGAGAGTGCAACAAATCAAATTGTTTGGACAACCTAACAGAGCAGTAAACTTTTTTCAATGGAAACATGTTAGAAGGCTACACCCGCTGAGTTAAACAAGAGTATTATCACTGTTGGAGTATTTTTCAGTTTATTAACATTAAATTGCTATTTGTTGTGATCACCAGTTGGTGCTGTTCCAGTCTCTAGCTATGGAGAGTCGTGCCTTTTGGATTCCATTTTGTGTTGTCATAAAAAGTTTGAGCTGTAACTTGTGAAGTAAAATCTCCTAGATGTGGGATTACACTTTCTTTTCTCAGCAAGAGAAAACGGTTCTTTGACTGGTGGCAGACATTTGGTTGTATGGCCTCTTTAAAACACTCTTGTCTATGCACATATTTTTCTGAATGTGCAATGAATATTCGTTTCCTATCCAACTTTAAAGGATTCATTTTTTTATAACAAACCCCTACACACCTTGATTTTGAAAGAAAACCCTAATAGCAATTATGGATCAATTTCTGGTTCTCCAAAATGAATCTTTAAAGCTACACTAATGCTAAGAAAATGAAGTTGGGTGGTCATTAGGTGCAGTTAATGTTCCTTTAACATTAAATTCTCCATGGAATAACAATTGAATCTCAAAACATCCGGACTCATTTGACATAGTAAGAGCTTACGAAGCAATGTGTTGCATGTCCTTCTGGTAGGGAATGGGTTGCATCTGGAGCACATTATGGTGAGGTCTGTTGTAAGATGACTTTAACTTGGCAAACATCAAAAAGATGCAATTATTTGTTGTAATATAATGTGCCAGCCCATTACCATTAGATCCTTGATGTTTACTAGCGCCTGGTCTGAATCACTACTCGATTGGACTACATGTGTTATCAGTATTTCATGTGATAAATGAACTAGAGAACTGCTTTGGTCAAATATTAGGTTTCCTTAATCCAATGGATGGTAGATAGGTCTCTAGAGCTTTGTGAAACAATGCACTGGAAACCTCCAGCATCCAGGGTGTTAAAGGAACAACAATTTTAAAAATTTAAAAATCAAAATTATCCTTTCTATCCTATACTGTTTTCAGCAAGTGCAAGGATACCATTTTCCCCATACTCTTCAGTTCCTTCCTTGTCTTTCACCGCAAAGTACAGCCTCATTGCCAGGAAGTGACAAGTGTAAAGGGAAATTGTTTCCCCTTATCCTGCTGGAAAAAATAAAAAGTACACATAATTTGAGGTATGGAAACATTTACTTAGATTTGAATATTACAACCTTCTCTTTCATTTGGTAACGTTATATTTTGGCCTTAACGGTTCTTTTATATGTATAAAAAATGGTAGTAATGCTCTGGTATTTTTTTTTTATTTGTATTACTTTTACTGCAAATTGATGCCAAGCAGTTTCAGAAAACAAAGCAGCCTCCATTTGTTTTCACAGGTATGCCATGGAATTTGGTCCATAGCCAACATTGTTCATTCTGTTCCTTAAGCTATCCTTCTGACCATGCAGGGAAAACTGAAGCATACTAATTCATTTAGTGGATCTTCCTATGTTTCAGAAAAGCAACACAGGCCACTTCCTTTGTTAGATAACAAATGAAAAATGAATGGTGCTTGAACTGTAGAGTGGAAGACAATGGGGACATGATTAAAACAGCCACTTTAATCCTACTGCAATTACCTCATTTTTGCCTAAATTATTTCCACCCAGAAACATCTTATTGCATGCACAGCACTTTCATTAACTCAGTGAGTGCCTAAACGTTTTTGGGACAGACTACTCGTGTATTATTTCATTGTTATCAATCTGGTATTCTCATAATGGCACATCTCCCAAGGTCTAGGTGATGAATGAATGTAGCCAGTTATTAGCAGATAACAAAAACAGATTTTGTCCTAACTCCTTTGATGCTAAAGAGGTCTCCAGCGCATTGCTTTGCAGTTTGCTGGAGACCTCTCTCGAATCCATGGGGTTAAACCATAGTTTGTAATTTGACATTCATCCACTGAGGGGATGTATAAGTGTGGTGCAGATCTGTTGATATGTGTACTTATATTTATGAAGGTCTTTGCCAATTGCAACACATCTCTTATGGCATGTTAAAGTGAAATTGTCACTTTTTGTAACAATTAGTTTATAGTGTAAGAGTTTTCAAAGCAACTATACATTTTTGTCCCCTTCTATTTAAAACAAATGTGTAGGATATATTTAGGTTTTTTTTGTGTTTTTTTTTTATTTTTTTATTTTATGTTGTCCATGCAAGTTTGGCAGTAACTGGTCCCCAACCCAACTGCCACTTACTACCAGAAAGTATAAATTAAGTTAAATATCTCAAACTATTGTTTTGAAATAAAACGGTCAACAAAATGTGTGGATTTTGAAAGCTTTTTCAAAGTCACTTATGTGTTACAAAATGATAGTTCTACTTTAAGATCTCCTCATTGTACCTAATGTGCCTTTCAACACACACAAATATATATAAAGTGTTACATTAATTGACTGATGCACATTCCATACTAACACATGTACAAATATGCACAGCCTGGGCCATCCAGGACCAATGAACAGCACACAGACATACATATAGATAGATAGATTTTCTGTTCTGGGACAAAGCAACTTCATATCATTTAGCCCTGTGGATGCTAGTGAGGTTGCTAATGTATTCCTTCACAGTGCACTGGAGACTTCTAGTCTAAGGGAATAAACGCTTATTTTTATTATATTTGGTACAGTAGTTTTACCCCAGAATTGCTCCACTCTATTTTTCCATGAGTCACATTGCATATAACCGAAGGATAACTTTTATTGCAAAAAGGTTGTGTACTGCAAACATCTGTATTACTCTGTAAATGCAGGAAAACACACAGATGTATGCATAACTGCATTTACTTTATATAATTTATGTTTGCATCTCCTCTATGCACAGAGCTGCCCTCCTGGAAGTACATTAATTCAGTATTCATGAGCAAATGCTGCTCGTTTTTTGTGATGTACCCTCCATTCTTTCTGTATCATATGTCTGTAGCATGCAACGTCCTAAGCAAGAAGTGAGGAGCACTCAGGATCATTGGTTTTCCCTCTGATAAATACCCTCCCGAATTCTTAAATAATAAAAGGAAAAAATAAGCATACTGTTGGTATAAATAAATAACGTGTGAAAAAGGGTAAACTTTGTTTTGTGTTTTTTTTTTTTTTTTTGTTTGTTTTTTTGTTTTGTATGAACTAATCAGACTAGTGGATGAATGTACACTTCCAACCCTGTGTATAAATGGCATGTTACAGCTTTAGTAGATTACATGTTCAAAAATAAAGTTGCTCACCCAGTCTTGTTCAGATTCCTATAGTGAAGGCTCGGTCTCATATCATTTATTGATTCCTTACTAGTAATGCACCACTCTTGTTCAAACTCTGTATCAAAACTGGACATACGCAAACCAGTTATTTCGCCTTTCTTTGAACATTTACACAGTAGGCCTCCCAAAAATAAATACATTTTATAACTGCTTGGCTATTATTAAAGAAGTACCTGAGCATTACATTTTATTAGTAAATGACATATGAGTTCATTATGGGGAATTATAAATTACAACGGCAGATATTTACTGATTGTTTACAATGGCAACTTTATTGCAAGATGTTACAACAACACAAGATTTCCATTGAAAATTATTGTAGTTGAGTCACCCATGTGACCCATCGAAAATACGGATATCTATTATGTGAAACTTGTTGCAACAAAGTTGCCGCTATGCAGTAGGTCTATAACAATGCAGGAAACATTGATGTTTTTTTTTTTTGTTTTTTTTAATTTATTTTAATTGTAAGGTTTAGTTTTATAGTTAAAATTTTAGATTTTGAGTTGTTTTTTTTTTTTTTTTTTTTTTTTTTTTTTGCTTATGGTGATTAAATCACTTCCCCTAGCTTCTCTGTATGTCATTTGACAGTTCTCATTTGTATATTGAAATACAGCCTAATGATCCTTGATCATACTTTTATGGGTATGTATATATATATCTTAATGTGGCACTTCACCACATGCACTAAGCTCCAATAGTTGCTTGAGGCTGGCGATGTTGGGATCTCCCCTTAGCTTTCTATGCAGCTACAGTCACTCCCTCAAAGTGCTTTCTACCTGCTTTGAACTAAGCAGACAAGTGGCTTCTCACAAACACTGCAGATCCCGCTTATTAACCCATTCAGTTGCACACACCTCTAGCATTCAAAGGGTTATAAGATGCACAGTGGGTCTCCTCCCAGATGTTCCTTTCAGCTGTTATAGTAAACACAGGTGCCGGATGCTTCACAGCTGATCTGAGTAAAAACATACACTTCACAAGGCCATTGGTTCTACTCCATTTGACTGCATAAGATCTAACCTTGGTGCATCCCCCCTGAAGTGTTTGATCTGCTCTGGAGAGTAGTGAATCACTAGCAGTTTCCAGCACTACATTTCTTGTATATAGATCTGGATTACAATAGTTTGTGTCCTCAGAACAGGGGATTGCCTAGCTAGTAAAGCCATTGATGATTTTAAGTCCAACTTCTGTCTGGGGGTATTAAGGACCGTTGTCATTCCTCGCTGTGAGAAATATCTTTACTGATCTTTACTGACATATATTATAAATTTGTTTACCTTTTGGCCCAAGCAGAGCTTTGTTTGAGTGAAAATAAAATGAGGTACTTGATGTATCCATTTGATCAAAGTTGCACTTTATGCAACAAAGATGGGTAATATGTGGCCCTCCAGATGCTGTTGGACTAAAATTCTCATAATCCTCAACCAGACTTTTGCTGGCTGATGATGGCAATTGTATAATGACTGCAGATGGAAATCCAAAGGTTGTTCTCACTCATTACACCAGAATGCTACAATAAATTGCCATATGCATCATCTAAAGCAATGATGGGCAGCCTATGGCAATCCAGTTGTGATGGGACTTCAACTCCAGTCATGCTTTGCCAGCCAGTTGTCATTAGTTATTTGCATAGGAAAAATACAGTATTGTTTGTTTTTAAAGGAACACGAACACCTAAAAAGGGAATAGGGTTATACAATTTTAAATACTGTGTGCTTCCTGTTATCCTCTGCAAAACTGGTGTGTGTTAGATCCCTAAACTCAAAGACACTCATATATACTCTGGGGGGTTACCCAGCTGCATTGGCTTAAACCCTTTGTGTGCCAGAGGGGTATGCAACGCATTGCTTTACAATGCATTGCATACCCCTCTAGCACTCAAAGGCTTAAAGGGATAGTGATGTTTCACAATAAAAGCAGTTCCAATTTATCTTCATAGTATTTGGGCCATGGACAGTGTTATTTCAATACTGTCAGAGTTGTAGTTCAAGATTAATTGAATGATAAAGTATCCCCCTCCCACCCCTTTTAATGATGTAACACTTCTCACCTCAATGCAGCAAGACTGTCTGGATAGATCATAGAGAGGGACAAACTGAAAAATCTGTCAAGGGGGTATGGTTTTCCTTATGTTCACAGTAAGAGGATTGTCCCTTGATGTCTGGTCCCACTGTCAGTGTTGTAAGCCACCTCCCCTCAGATGTGGACATCTGAGGGGAGGTGGCTTACACTAGGTAAAAGGAGCGGGAGGGGGATATTTTATCATTCAATTACTGTTGAACTACAACACTGACAATATTGCAATGACACTCTATATGGCCCAAACTGCCTTTTTTTGTGAAACATAAATTCTGTCCATTAAAAGGGATAGTAAACAACCTTACTAAGAAGGACAATGAGTGCTAACTTCAGTATATTTACATCATTAGCTTTGCACAAACAGTTAACCCATTTTGTCTGTAGAGGGTAGGCTACACGTATAATTATTGCAAAATGCAAGTTTAGGATTCAATTTTAAGTATCTAACCTAAAATATGTACACTTTACAGATGCTAGCTGGAAGTACATAATTTTAAAACTATACAACCAAATTCCGTTTTAGGTGTTAACCCCTTAAGGACTACATGATGTGGTATGACCATCACGGTCCTTATACCCTTAAAGGGATAGTAATACTTAAAATGTAAAAAAAAATATGTTGTAGGGTTTATCCCCTTGAGTAAAACAAGGGTACTCCCACTGCTGAAAGATGTTTCATTCAAAAGTTATTAATTTTCAAAGTTGAATTTTTTAGGTGCAATATCATGGTGGCCTGAAATTGTACAGTGGCGCTGTTGCTACACCATCCTATGGAGATTTATGGTCAACTGACCAGAGCTGTCCATAGGATCGTGTAGCAACAGCGCCACTGTACAATTTCAGGCCACTGTGATATTGCACCTAAAAAATTCAACTTTGAAAATTAATAACTTTTGAATGAAACACATTTCAGCAGTGGGAGTACTCTTGTTTTACTCAGGGGGATAAACCTTACAACATATATTTTTTTACATTTTAAGTATTACTATCCCTTTAAGGACCAGTGACAGTCATAGCACGTCACGTACTTTTTACTTACAGCGCTCTACCGGGAGCGCTGTTAAGTAAAAACGGGGCCTAAAATTGATCGCTCCAAGACCGGAGCGATCTCTCTTAGGCCTCCAAGCAGCGCGCCGGTACGCATAACAGGTCACGTGTACCGGAGCGTCGGCAAGACCAAAGGGGTCTTTAAGGGAAGGTAACTTCCCTGGACCGCTGGTACTTGAGGGGTTAATATTAATTTAGCTGTTTGCTCAGAGCTAATACTGTAAATGTATTATGATTAGTTCTTACTGCTCTTGTAGTCATCATTGTAGGTACGCTTACAGACAGTATAACACCATCACGTCTGAGATACCTATTAAGATTGCTATGGTAATGGGAGCCCACAGAGCAGATTTATGTCTAGATCTTAGGTTTTGGTAAACAAATAGATGTATTTATTTATTAATTTCTAACATACAGAGTAAAGAGTATGTAAGTGCATACAGCCCCAGATCATTTTAGATGTTAATACTCCTTTAATACTGCACTTTAGGTCATATGCACAAAGTAAATAAGAGCACCATAGGGAGCAAAAAAAAAATTGCCAAAAATCCTATTTATTAAAGTGGGGCTTTTAACCATTTGAGTGTGAGGGGGTATCCAGCTCATTGCAAAACAATACATCTGATACCCTTTGACACTCAAAGGGTTAAACCTCTTGTATTTAATGAGGTATAAACCTAATTTAACTCCAGTGGAAAAATAGTTTGATTCCCCTAGTATTGTTTTTCATTCTGCATTTTGCCCTTTCTATTACTTCCTTGCAAATTAAAATAAATAGCTACAGATCATTAACCTTTTAATCACTCTGACTTTCAAAGGGTTAAATTTAATGGACACAATCTGATTGGGCTCTTTAAGTTTTTTTTTTTTTTTTTTGTTTTTTTTTATTAAGATTACAATTCCTATTGTCCCCCAGCTGGCCTAAAGCAGGGGTAGCCAGCAGCCCTTGAGCTGTTGGACTACCGTTATTGGTTGTTTTAGGGTGGGAACTGCAGCTTTCCAACAGCTGTAAGGCCAAATGTTGCTTATCTATGGCCTAAGGCATTGAAGGTGTAATAAAGCAAAACAGGTAATTTAGACTTCATGTATTCATAATGGTTTCACCACCGGCAGCAATGTAAATTAGTAGGAGAATGTTGTCAGATCCACTCTTCATGTATAGAATGAGGCTCTGCATATTTTCATTTTGGCTCATATTTCATGGCTACAATAGCTCTATTGTTGCAGTGTAACAGTCCCCCAGTTGGTTTTCACTGAATTATGGTGAATATAAAAGGCCATGGTGGTTGCTATACCAGCAGATGTTCTGTATGTACTAGCACAGCTGATAACATTTTGTTATGCTTGGTTTTCAGAACTGTTGAAAAATAACAAAATTAAACGTAATGAACAACATGGAATTAACAGAGTGAAGGGATCAGACTTGGTGTATATCGAAGTAACCACTTTCCCTATTCTTTTTGCGTAAATGCCTTAATTTTATGAAAATGAAAGCCCAGTATAGCCATTAGCAAAAGGGCAGCATGACATTGGATCTGAATTACCTGTAACCATGTCTTTTAGATTGTTTAGTGGTCTACAAATATAGCCGGGAAACTTCTCTGGGTTTGACCCTGAGACTCACGTTTTTTTCCCTGATCTCTAGGTGATGGGCCAAATTCTCAGTCTGGGAGTCCAGTGCTATCTATTATCATATCTACTCCCAATTAACTGCTTCTTTAGTCTGTAAATAGGTGCCACTTGTACCAGGAAGGAAGAGGGAGAAGACCTGCTTGTGCTTGCTCATACAGTGATATACTGATGTTTCAAATTAAAGTGGATGTATGACCTATGCACAACATCCTCTAAATAGTTAGGTGATACATCCAGTAGCATTAAAACGGTATTTGTTTTTAAGCTTCCGTTTGGTTTAAATGTAACTTATAAAAGTGTGGGCTGCGGCCACTTCCGTATAGACTGCAGCCCGACGCTCTGCCTCTGCTCTCCTCCTTCCTCCGATGACGAAGGCTTCTGGCAGTAAGCTGGAGTGGTCTCATTGGTTAGATGTCGACCTCTGCCAATGAGACCGCTCCAGTTTACTGACAGATGCCTCTGTCATCGGAGGAGGGAGGGGAGCAGAGGCAGATCTCTGTAACCGCGGAGAATTGCAGTCACCCGGAACTGGTTGCAGCAGATACTTTTTGTAAGTTACATTTAAATCAAACGGAAGCTTAAAAACAAATAATAACGTTTTAATGCTATTGGAAGTATCCCCTATCTATTTAGAGGATGTTGTGCATAGGTGATACATCCACTTTAATTATTCCTTGAGGACTGATTGGTCACCTCTCAATTACAGCAAGTAGGGACACATTGGAGAGAATGTATATTATTATGGGAACTTTAAGGGTTACTATTTAAAAAAAAAAAAAAAAAAAAAGTCAGGGTCAGCTCATTCTGCTAGTTCCCAGGTATGTCTATAAATGGAAAAACTGCATAGATTTTGGGAAGCACATAGTTAAGTCAGAATCATACTGGCCGTGGGGGTGGAATTACAGGGAAAATGGTTTAGTGAAAGTAAAGATAGCTTAGTGTTTCTGGGTCTGTACATGTGATGTAAATCCATGCTGTGACGAATACGTGGCTATCAGAAGTATAAGTCTGGACTTATCCACAGTATATACATACCAGTTTATCTGTGTACTGCTTGTTTCAAGAGAACAGAATTATACAGGCTGTTTCAAGTATTATGGTGATTTCTGGTGTGAATCATGCTGTTGTGACTGATGGGAAGCTAGCAAAGTATTTTGATGGTATGTAATCGCCCACGTGAATGATTGGGATGACATTTCATAGATGTCGGTGAATTATTTAGTGTTATTTGTAAAGAAAATGGTGAGTGAAAAGTGTGTGATTTATTTATTTTTTTCTTGTCCGATTTACTTTTGGTTGGCTTTCATTAGAGAATTTATTTATGCTATAGTTATGGCTTAGAAAGAACTCAGACTTGCACCCATTATCCTCCCATTGTTGTTGCTCCTACTTCCCTCTCCCATGCGTCTACAACAGCAGTTCTCAACCTTTCTAGTGCCAGGACCCTTTGATAAAATTTCCCAAGTTGTGGCGACCCCTAACAGTAAAATTATTTTCGTTGATCCTTCATCTCTGTAATTTTGCTACTGTTATGAATCGAAATATAATATCTGATGGTTTAAGGCGACCCCTGGCAAAACATCATTCGACCCCCAAAGGGGTCCCGACCCACAGGTTGAGAACCACTGGTCTACAAGCTTCTCTCTCCCAAATTTTTGTGGCTGTCTGAGGAAAACGTTAAGGGTGTGGCCTTCAACTATATTTGTTTAATATCCCTGCAATTTACAAAGGAGGACGTATTTTCTGACAGTCTCCATCAGTAAAAATAGGTATAGTGATACAGTATACCACTATACCTGATAAAGAGAAAGTTTGAGGGGGAGCATTTCAGGAGCCTTCTCCTTTAAACCATTTGAGATCTCACAGGGATATGGTTTTAAACAATATATGTTCTGTACATTGTACATTTTTTTATTTTTCTGTATTGAGTTCCCCTGGGGACACTACTAATTATGCAATCCCCAGTTCATAATGGTTGAGGTACTCTGCCTCACCAGTACTCACCAGTCTGTGAGTCTCTTGTCTGTGTTCTAGTAGGACATTCGATTTCCTGGTGCTCCTCCGTGGTAAAGACCATCTGAAGACTGCCTTCCTTTGCTCTGTATGTAGCGGTTACATTTAATGTGTGCATTACCAGTCCTCTCTCTTAAACCATGGGAGTCAGCATAATGAATATTTCATTTGGTATGATGAATGCATTAGACTTTTAACAGAAAATGAAATCCTCTCATGTATTCTTAGCAAACTATATTTGTTATTCCTCTTTCAGTATTTACTGGAACAAAATAAAGCATACTTTGCAATATTGTATTTAAGTTGGACAGTACATCACTGGCAATATTCAGCTGATTTCCCTTTGAGGACATATGCAAGTGTAATGGCTTAAAATTTAGATTTTGCACCTCCAGTCTTCAAGATCCACCCAACAGTGCTGGTGGCTGTCAAAATCACTGAAACGCTAATCCATCTATCTGTGCTAAAGTAAGGAGATCCTGAAAGCCTGCATTTTGGGGGGAAAGAGAGTGAGTTTCTTGAACAGACAAAATAGAAACGTGGATACCTATACTTTGCTGCCAGATAAGAACCAACTGGCCCATCCAGTCTTCCCATTTCATCTACCTTGAGGGACACCAGCATGCCGGTTTTTAAGGATATCCTTGCTTGTTCCCAGGTGGATAATCCTTTAATTTAGGTATTGTGATTCATCTACCAGTATGAGTAAAAGAACACTAATAACATAATAAACCCTCGTCCTAATTTTGGTAGAAAATCGGTATGAAGAATCAACTCTGTATTGATTGGTATTCAGTGCCTTGTGTAGCACTGGCTAATATTTCCTTAGTACTGGAAGCTGTGTTCACAGAGACAGACGTGATGCTTTGTTGAATCTTTGGGGTGTATTTTCAAACAAAAAATGGAGAAAACAAAGTGAATCAGAGTAGATAAATACATCCCCAGAATTTCCATTGGTTTAAATGGAGCATTTAACCCCTTGCATAATAGTTTCCCAATGCAGAAGAGTAGGTCTTTTGTACAAAAGACAATTCTATTTATGGCCAGGGTTGTTGTCACTCAAGCAATAATTGTTTATTTTAATTGCATTTGTCATGTTTGGTATTGAGAGAAACTACTTGAGTACTTGGTAGCTGTCTTACTGAACAAAGCGTAAGTTAGGGTTGTTTACTCAGTACAGCTATTCATATGCAAAATGCAAATGCTTCTGCAGTGACACATGTATAACGACAGGAATACAGCAATACTGGGGAGACCAACAGTCAGGTGGACATATACAAATTCCTTTTATATTAAATTGGGTTTTAAACCCTTGAATGAGAGAGAGAAACTTCTCCAGGGCATTTCAAATTAATGTATTGAAGAACTCTCTAGCATTCAAGGTGGTTAAAGGAACACTAACAATTGATAAAAAAAAAAAATAATAATAAAAACGTATCCTTTGAGTACCAGGAAGGTATCACTTTGGCACTCAAAGGGTTAAGACCTAGTCGCCCATTCTGCATCCTTGTCTGTAACCCTTTGGGTGCCAGAGAGGTATCCACCGACACTCAAAAGGTGTCCATGAGGAAATGTTTGGTCACCACAGTCCTAAAGTTTGTTTGAAGTGGGGAAGAAAGGGTATTTGAACAGAACAAGACCTTTTCATGTGAACTAGTTAACACCTGCCCATTACTGAAAAAATATAATTTGTTTGATTTTTGAGGGACAATGCCACCTCTCCAGGACAATTTCAAGTATTAAAGCAAATAGGAAATGCATAGTATTAACCTTTTGAGTGCCCTAAAGGTGTTGCAATGCATTGGATACTCATCTGGCACTCAAATGGTTAAAGCACATTCTAACTTGTGGTAACGTGCCATTCTTAAACAGTCTTCCTTTGGTGCCATTGGCTGTATCTATAGCAATTGGTTGGAGCTGTCTGCACTTTGGGAGGGATTGGGAGGTTGGGGGAAGTACCAGCGAGCTCTGTGTCTAGTCTTGTCACCTCATGTCATGACGCACCTCTGCCGTATAAAGCAAATGGGGCATAATAAATCTGCCGTCAGAAAGGTGCAGGACGTCTTCCCAAATGAATGTCCTATTTCTTCTGCTCAGTTGCTCAGTATGAGTGAGGTGCATCATGTCAAAGGGGGAGGGGGTTGTACAGAAGCTGTATCCTCACTGGTGTCAAATCTCAACACACAGGTGGGAAATTAAGCTTTCCCATCTCCAGAAAGCTGCTAAATAGAAAAAAGAATGAAGACTTAAAAAAGAAGAAAACATTGCATGGTTCTGTGGCTACCAGTAGAAGGTGGGATATGCGGAGACCTCTCTAGCATTCAGTGTGGATAAAATCCCCATTTAAATCCAATGGTAATTTTGATTTCTCCCCTATAATGCAGATGGTTTTCCCCCAGAACTCCACCTTTCTTTTGAACATGCGCCCCTAAAGTATATGGTTATAAGGTTCATCTCATGTAAACGGGGTAAGCTGACACTTTGTAAATAGTGTTCAAGTTCTTATAAACTGGATTGTGAACCCCTAAAAACTGTAATTTTTGTTTCTCTGTTCATGGAGCACCAATACCTCATAACAACCCGCACTTACTTTGCCATAGCCAAAAAATCTGTAATTGATCTCCTAATCTTTCCTTTGGTTCAAGAGATTGTCAGTCCTCAGTGTCCTCCATGGAGTCAGACAGGAACTTCGCTGGTAGTTTTATCTTATCAGAACTGAAGCACGCAGCATGCATGAGCCTACTTGTCCTTTAAGGTATTGCACACCCCTCTTCTCCTTAAAGGGTTAACACCATAATGTGCAATGAGCAGAGTTTGAGGTCCTGTGGTCCTGCTAGGAAATGTCATGCCCTCCTCCATGGACATGAGATCTAGAAGTACTAAATGTATATGTTATCTCTTGTTGCAAGGAAAAAATTAAGAGGCCATTGGGATTTTCTGGCTATAGTAAGTAAGTGTGTGGGGTGAGGTTATTAGGAGGTGTTGGCTCTCCTTTAATAATGGAAAACATTTGAGCTTTCTGGCAAGCAAGGGGTTACAAAACTCTCCATGTACATGGGAAATTAGTATTTTTTTATTTTGCCCCCTTAGTGCAGTTGGTTACCCTTTTGTAAACATGAGCCACAGGTCCTTGTGTATAAAAGCAACATGTGGTAATTCTGGGTGAAACCAACTGCGCCACAGGGGACAGAGAAACATTCCAATTGATCTTTAACCTCATAGATGCTAAATTGCCATTCACTGTGCATTGAAGCATTCAAGTGGTTAAATGCTGCATTTAAACTAGTGGGGTTTTTGGGAATTTTTTCTCTCATGTGTTGCATTTTATTTGCCTCAGAATTTCCCCAGTTTGCTTTTCTGAGTTCCAGTAATGTTGTCACCCAGTCTCACTTAGTTCCTCCTGCACAGTAGATATGAATGATGTCAACGATTCAATCCGTTCTCATGGGAATGTAAGGAAGACTACTGTACTCCCCGTAGAAACTGCCGTTTATGGACTTCTGTGGAGAGAAGAGAATGTTCCTGTGAATGCCGAATGAGGAAATGGCATCACCCACAGCTGCAGATATCTGTAACCTGCAGGGGGGAAGTAACTAAGACTGATGCATTATAAGCTACTAGTTTTAAAGCCCATGTACACAGGCCAACACTGGCAGGTGTGCAGAGAGGACTCCGGTCTGAATTTGGAGCACCCTGTTCCATTTCAGGCATTGGCAGTCAGTACTGCTCATGACTGCAGCTGGCGCGGCCGTCTCTGCTGTGCATGACTGCTTCTGACAAACATACTTAGCGAATTATAATATAGGTGGGAACTATGCTGACCCTTTAAGCCATGTACAGTGCGCCAGAATTTGGTTACACTATATATCTAGTCTGAGCCTTTTAGGCAAGGAAGGGTTTCATTTAGTATCGGAATTAAAGGCACAAAACAATATTCTTTGATTTTGCATATTGTGATGATTTAAAAAAAAAAAAAAAAAAAAAAAAAAAAAAAAAATATGCATATGTGAATGGCTGTGCATAAGATAGAAGTCTTTGTGGTTCAACAAGCTTAAATGCATATATTATTCACTCTAGCCTATTTATGCATGTGGATATTGCAAGCCAGACTCTGAGATGATTTGTGCTTTACTTTGATCAGTTACCTTCCTTATGCCAGTAAGACTTTGATGCCTTCTGGTTGTGAACGATCATTCTTAGAACTGTCCTGCAATAAAACAACACTTTGGCAAGATTTCATAAAACCACAAATAACAATCACTGGCAAAGTTGCTTTAGCTGTCACACCTCAGTTTGGTTTAGAGAAGCAGAAATTGTTTTATTATTTACTCCAATCTTATAGGTGGCATTTTCTGGTTGTTTGGAAATTCAATATGGCATCATCCTTGCTTCAACTTGTCATTCAATATTAACATAGCAGGTTTTCTCTAGATAGCGCACATGGTAAGTTTGTCTTTATTTTATCTGCACAGAAAACTTGGGACTGTATGCAGAATGCAAAGGAAGGGATATTCTAGAGTAGCCAGCTGTACCACAGGGGGACAAATGAACCGTGCTCCATTTTTTGTTTGTCCCTATTGTGCATTTGTGCTCCCTATGTAGTCTCCTGAATACAGTCCAGTGTAGCGATAGTACAAACACATTTAAAACCATATGTAGTCTGAATAAGGCAAGTCCTTTTGTGCCCATTTCTTGTGCTTTGTACTTGCCTAACATACTCCTGACATGGAAATACAGTCTTCATTAATAATTACTTAATAGATTTTAATAAATTATTATATACTGAATAGTAGTAGTACATCAGATTTACTGCTTTCTCCATTTTGAGTTCAAAATTAGAAGCAGCTCAGTCTTTGATAAGCAGACCCTGTTGTCCTGAATCTGTGTTGTGTTTTGAGGCTGATTTAGTATGAAGAAATTGAGTAGTTCTGGGGCAAAATATAGCCATAGATTTTAATGGTACTTTTAACCCCTTGAATTCTAGGGAGGTTTCCAAAACATTGTTATGCAATATATTGGAGACCTCTTTAACATTCAAACTGTTAAAGGCCAATTACAACGTATGGGTATTTTGGGATTTAATTTATTGTGAGAAGCACAGACAATGGGAATGCACAATGGTGCAAATACAGATTTAGCAGTACAATTTATATAATTATATAATATATAGCTATAGATGTACACAATTACAGTAAGAATAGTAGAAAACCTAATTGCAAGGCAATAGGATATGAACAAAAACTTAACAATCATAACAAATGTAAAACCAAGATCAATATCTGTGTTAGATGGATTCGAAGGGTGCAGTGAGGGGGAGAATGGGGAAGGGAATTGTGTAAGGAAGACTATTGATAGTAGTGAAGGAAGGGTCTTAGATCCAATGTGTGTATGGAGTAGCCTTGTGTGGAGCCAGTGCTGGGGAGCTGCCTAAATAGACATTCAAGACCTCCGGTAAAAAGGGTTCCTCACTGAGGAATTGATAAGATTGAAATGCCATGGATAGCAGGGTAGTCACAAACTTTGATTTAAGGTACTCTAGCCAGGATTTCCAATTGTTAAGATATTTGTCTAATCCTTGGTAGTTAATGGTCAGACCTCGAGCAGGTCAGGACTAAAAGTTCTTCAGTTTACAGTCTACAGCTGCATGGGGGTTCAATAATTTACTACCCCTGGACTAACATAAGATTGTGTGGATTTTCACCATGTCTTCCTTGGCCTATAGCATATATAGTTGAGTGTTTCTCACTAACATTTTTGCAAATGAAAATCCTCCAAATTCTGGTTTATTTAAACGGGGCTTTGAACCCTCTTGATTCCTAGAAAGGTTTCTAGAGCATTGCTTCTTTTTACATGGAGACCTCTCTAGCATTTATTGGATTAAAACACCTATTTAAAGCAATGGGAATTTTTATTTCCCATAATTCAGATGGTTTGCTCTAGATTTGCTTTTTCATTCTGCATGTGACCTTTTTACCTTTTTGTGCGCAAGAAGGCATCCACGTATTGCATTCATCAGATATGGCAAAACAAGCAAAAATAAACCATCCAAGGGGAACACCCAAACACTATTTTAACCCTTTTATGTAAATAATGGAGCATCTTGTAAACGTATCTCCATGATCTATACATCTCTAACATTTGTATAACCAGCAGCAGACAAAAAGTCAACTCGCTAGAAGTGATCAAAAGTAGATCTCATCTCTGTAAATTGCTGAACATTACATTGCTAACTAACCAAGAATGGAAGACAGTGACCTCATGGCAATGATTTCTTCAAGAAATGTGAATATGTATTTTAAACCCACTAGAACCAGATCTGCTAAGAGCAAAAATGTAAAGTGAGATCTTAAACACATGGGAAATAGTTGTACAAAAGTTCTGCTCATTTTTACTGCTTTCCTGGCCCAACTCCCAGTCCTATGCATCCTTGTCATTACTCATGTGGACCTGGAAATAGTCATTGTCATTTTTTTCAAGATAAGTCTGTTTCTTGTTTGGCGTGCCAAGATTTTATAATCTTTCGGAATAGGAGAGACCTTGCCGTTGACTAGGACTAATTTGATGACATTCATAGAAAAACTAGGGGTCAAGGAGTGTCTGGAAGGAAATACAACTGAAACATAGACTAAAATGACACTTATTTGTATCTAACTTTATATAGCTTTCATAATAAGGGCCTCTTATCACATTGCCGGGACCTCTCATGCTTTTCTACCATGCTTCTATTAAATGTATTACCATTATCATGTATTTATGAAGCTCCACAAAAGGGCCACAAAGGCACACACAGGTTTGTGACCGTGAAAATGTAAACACTGTAAAATAAAAGTATATTAGAGCTCTTATTGTTATGCTTTGAATAAACAGACAATAGCATGATCTCAAGTTCATAGTACAGTTTTGAATCCTGAGTTACAATCTAAACTATATATTGAGTCATTAAGGAGAAACCTGTTTTGTATCTATTATGACTGTGAACAAAAATATGTGGTATGGATTAGTTAAAAGGGAAAGTCTGACCTAAAAAAAAAAACTGGTTTATGACCTAGGCAAAAAACAAAACAAAACCAAAAAAAATTATATCTATATAAATATAATATATATATTTTTTTTTTCATAAGATTTTTGCTTAAGTTCTTCCTGTGATCAATACAGCTTTGCATGCTCATTTCACCACTGGGAGATATCTATGGGTAATAACCTCAGTGTCTGTAGTAATTGAGGTATATCAGTGAAATGGATAATTGTTTCTGTGAAAAGGAAAACATCATTACAATGAAATGAGTACCCTATCTGCTTTACATTCAGCTTTTTATTTGCTTATTCATTTTTAACAAGGTTTTACTAATGCAAGCTAGCATTATATTGATATTGAAATGGATATTAACAGTGCTTATTTTTAGGTGAGGTTCTGGGAATACTGGGAATAAAGCAGAATGTGGTTTTAGTATATTGCCATGGCTAATTTTGATCATTTTCACATTTGATCTTGTAGAAAACTTTTCAAGGCCAATTTTTGTTCCTGATGATCATTATGGAAAGAGAGAATAACAAGTAATCTTCCATCGCTGCTGTGTGATCATAGTTCCTGGCGCATATGCTGAGCTGTTGTAATAATGCACAGTTTCCAGGTCTGCATTATGTCATTGTACTGTTGGCCTGCAGTGCTAGCATTTTTGGTATGGTGTTGACATCTGTCTAGAAGAAGCTGGTATAAGTCAAGTCAACTCACATCACATCTTACAGATCCCAGTGTAATGACTAGAAGGCAGTAATGTCCACCAAAATACACTGTGCCAACCTAATCATAAAAGTATCTTGCTTGGTACCCAATCCTTCTAGCGATGTATGTCTCACTGTCCATCATGCACTCCTGGTTCTGACACAAGACATGAAATATTTCCCTGTAAGTAAAGAACAGATGACAGATGTCACTTAGGCTGAGATTTTATATGAAATAAATCGTCTAAAATGTAAATTATAATAAACCTCAATGTTGCATAATAAAGTCTGCAAAAAAGTAATGTTGGCATTAACCCTTTGTGTGCCAGACTGTTGCCCAACACATTACTTCAGAATGTGTTGAGTACCCCTCTGAGAGTCAAAGGGTTAACCTCTTGATTCCTAGAGAAGCACCTGCTGCATCACTGAGGGGGTTAAAATCCTCAAAACAGCTATAGTAACGTTTATGAAAAGTTTATTTTGCTTTTAGATTTTAGAGTATATTTTTAGAAGACCTTTACATTGTATTTACTTCTAAAAGAGAATAAATGCAGGATCTGTTTCTAGTCACAATATTAACTTTCTAACATTTAGAAAGCAGTAATAAATCACATTTAAATACGATTTAGTTAAGTATACAACACCGGGGAGGGGGGGGTGGATTGTGTTGCCAACTTCTCTTTTGGTGGTGGTGGTGGGGGGAGGCAATTACCATTGCCACATTTTTATAAACAGTAGCAATTTTTATTCAGCCAATGATGTGGATTTGCGGTGGCAGACTTACTCACGAATTGGAGCAATTGTGGGAAAACAAAGTGCATTATGGGGGGGAGGCAAATATTTCAAATTATTTAAATGGGACTTGTACTCCCCTTGAGTGCTAGAGAAGTCTCTAGTCATTGGTGACCTCTCTACTATTCACAGGGTTTAAAGTGGATATATCGCCTCTACAAAAGTTATGCTTATTATGTAGAGGATATATACATAAAAGTGAAAATGTTATTGATTTAAAAAAAAAAAAAAAAAAAGTTTATAGAGTGCCCTGCACACTACTTCCTCATAAACTTCCGTTGCTGCATTGCCCCTTCTCCCGTCCTATTACCTAGCCTCCTCCGATGACGGAGACTGTCTGTCTGTCTGTCTGTCTGTAAGTGGGAGCAATCTCATTGGCTATAGATAATCGATCTATGCCAATGAGGTTGTTCCAGCTTACAGACAGAAGCCTCCTTCATCGGTGGAGGCTGGGTAGTGGGAAGGGAGAAGGGGTAGTGCGGAGTTTGAGGAAGTAGGGTGCAGGGCACTCTGTAAACTATTGGTTTAACACAAATAGTGTTTAAAAAAAAAAAAAATCAGTAACTTTTTCACCCTTATATATTTATCCTCTACATAATAATCATAACTTTTGTAGAGGAGATAGATCCACTTTAAACCCCATATACATCAATGCAGATTTTGACTTCTCTTTCATTGTGCCATTTGTTTGAACCAAAATGAAATCCCATGGGTGTCTGGAGGGGGTGCATGGGGTCCTCCAAATATTGCCGCCTCCATATAAACATAGGGGCTGGGCATGCTGGACACGGGGTCACATTATGGCTTTGCCCCAACCTGGCAAAATGTATGTGGATGCCCCAGATGAACCCACTTTATGGCTCTGGTTGTGTGTCTGATACTATTCAGTGTTCAGTGCCGTTTCTTTGTACGTTATTTACATTTTATGCATATAATAGTAATTTTAGGACAAACTGTCTACACACTATAGGTGAAACAAGTCCCATTGATGTAAATGGTGTTTAACACATCTGGGATTATGTATTACGGTGTCATAAAGAGGAGATCCTATCTACTGTGAGATACATTATCCAATTCCTATGTTACTTTATGGATCCTATGTACTGACTTGAGAGATGCTAGTGCATTGGCTCCATAGAATAGGAATAGAGAATATCTGACTATTCTCTGTCACACCCTAGTGCACCTGTCCCCGCTCCCCAGGAATTCCAGAGCGTTCTCCAATGTATTGCTTTGAAATGCATTGGAGTTCTCTCTAGTGGTAAAAGCCTACTTAAATTATTGAGAGTTTGAGGAATATTTATATTTCCCGTATGGTTTGGTTGGTTTGCTCCCAAATCACTATGATTCTTCTTAATACATCAGCCTCACTGCTAATTATCTTTATACAGGTTAGTGACAAATGATTTTCTAGTTTTAACCCTCTGAGTGCCAGTGTGCTGTCCATCTCATTGCGATGCATTTGAGTTACACCACTAGGGCCCAAGAGTCGTATTAGAAGGATGACAAATGCAGGGTAGTTTTTAAAACATTCCACTATAACATTGAGTCAGTGAGTGATATCAAACAATTCTATTAATTTTATCTAAAGAAGGGGGTTTTTTTGTTGTTGTGTTTTTTTTTTGTTTTTGTTTTTTTTTTTAAGTTATTAATCCTTTGAGTGCCAGAGAGGTATCAAATGCATTGCACCAGCAATCAAATAGTTAAATGTAATTTGCTCTTGGGCTCCGCTTCAGTAGTACAATTGCTAGCAAACGGCTATAATTAGATTAGAAGACTGCTAAGCGGGGTGACAGTATTGAAGCCAGAGAGAGCATGTGCTGGATTCTGCATGTTCTGTGTTCTTATTGGCTGCTGATGTTGCTGCTTGCCTCTGCCATAGGTTTTCACAGTAATCTTTATGCTGCATTAGAGACAGAGTGAGGTATTGTGTTCTTGCAATAGAGCTTGAGGTGTTTGTAGCAGGAAACAGAGAGACACTGATGAAAGACAATGGTCTCCCTTGGAAGATGTTGCTAGTTTGGGTCAAATGACTGCAAGAATTATGGTCGTGGAAGAGGCAACATCACTTGGTAATTACTTTTGGGTCTCTCTCTCTCCTATAAGATACAGCCATGCATGAAATTAATACAGTTTATTTTGTTTATATTTGTAAGGCAACTTGAGGCTCTTCAGCTGTCCAGGACTACAGTTTCCATCATCCCCAGCCAACCATTGTGGAAACTGTAGTCCTGAACGGCTGCAGGGCCATAGATTACTGTTACTGGTATATGGTGAGTTTGTTTTTTATTAATACTACTTATGTTCTTCTGTAGGGGAACAATATCATCATCATCACATTTGCAATATTGTGTGCTTTTGTTTATGCCATTATCATTCATACGTTTAACTCCTTGGATTCGAGGTCTCCATTCATCATTTCATTGGAGCCTTGTCTAGCATCCATGCCATTGATGGCAATTTGGTAAAGTTTCATTGAACTGTTTAGACGTGCCCCAAACAACTGAATTTGAGACAGTGCATATAGACTTCTCTGGCACTGAAGGGGGTTAATTGAAGCAGGTTTATTATGTTTTGACTGCTTTTGTTATTGTGTGTGTATAGATACATTTAATTGAAACAGTGTGTTGGCGATGTCTGGTTTTGATGCGGCCAGTAATGCCAGTTTTATTGTGGTTCAACTGCGTTTTTTTATGGTGTGTGTAGAGCAGTTTAATTGCAAGCAGTGAGTTGCTTTGACTGACATCTTTGATATCCAAGGGTTACTAATAACTGGCTTGTTGAGAGTTTGATTACATGTTCCGATATGTGTAGAACATTTTAATTCTAAACCATGTGTGTTAAAAACTCTCTAGCACCCAAGGGGTTAATAACAGCTGGCTTGTGGTTCAGTGGCCTTTTGTTATGGTGTGCATAGAACAATCTAATTAGTGTGAGGTTGAATTCTTTTAAGAGGTCATTTAACCCTTTCAGCGCCCAAAGGGATGTGCAAGGCATTGCTTTACAATGTGCTTCAAACCCTTCTGGTGCTCAAAAGGTAAAAAAAAACTATTAACAAAAATACAACAAAAAAACTCAGCTTTTTTCAATTAAAAGGCTGTTCTGTTTATTTTATTATACTGTATATCTCCTGCAATGTAATTGTTTGATCCCCTGCAGCGAGTAGTGTTCCAAGGCCTTGTTTATTTAAAGAGGCATTTTGCAATTGATGAAAACAATGTAAAGATGTCTTCTGTAAATAATTATCAGAGTGGTTTGTAACGTAATAAGCCTGAGAAATGCTTCAATGCAACTTTTGCTCTACATTTTCTCAAAAAAAGGTCTCTGACATACATAACACTAAGAGAACTGTGCCCAAGGAATACTCCTTTTGAGGGCCCGAGGAGTGATCAATGCATTGTGGAACAATGTGCTGCACCTACATCTGGTCCCCTTTAAGGGTTAATTTAACATACTAGGAAGGTGTCCTTTATACAGCAGCCAGTTACTGTAAAACATTGGGTATAATCCAGTTTTTACCCCATTTCACCTTACATGAAGGGGTGTGTATTATACACAAGTAAAAAGAAAAATTAATAAAGCCACTGATCTCCCCTCAATTCCTCTCCCTAATCCAACTCATTAATATATTTTCCGCTTCCTCTTTCCACGCGCTCTGCACCTCAATAATGTATATTGAGCCCCTGACAAGTCCGCCAGGAGCTCCATGCAGCAGGCGGCATGCTTCCATTTGCCACCTTCCTCCTCAGAGTTGGTTCTTTTAAAGGAGCAGTGCACTTTTTTTGTTTTGTTTTTAATTATTTTTATAAAAACGTACATTATAGAGCTTTTCCTGCTGAGTAAAACAAAGGAACTCTCACTGATGCTGGTTTTATTCGAAAGATATAAAAGTTCAAATAATCAGGAAGTGTATATACTGTGTGCTTACTTCCTGATAGTTCTAACTGATAGGAAGTGATTCAGCAGTTTCTAGCATGATCTATGAATAACTGTATGTCACTGAATTACCTCGATAATTAGAATGTACTAGAATAACTAATTGGAATTTGACCACTAAAGCAGAGGTTCTCAACCCCTGCTCTCAGTGGCCACTAACAGGCCAGGACTTGGGAATTTCCCTGCTAGAGCACAGGTGTGTTGATCAAAGGCTCATTCAAATTGATTAACTCACCTGTGCTCTTAAAAGGAAATTCTCAAATACTGGCCTGTTAGTAGCTACTGAGGGCACGGCTTGAGAACCACTGCACTAGAGGACACAGCTAATGTGAAAAAAAAAATGGCTTAAACTGTAATACTCTGGAAATCTGCATCTCTCAATAAGAAATGACCTAAAATATATGCTTAGACATCTGCAACTTGGGAAAATGCACTGGTACGAAGTTGGTGCTTTCAGGTCCCTACCGTAATTTCAGTGCACATTGGTCTATGCATTGAAAATACAGTAGTGCCCTGTTAAGGCCTAAATGTCCTGATAGAGCACCGGCACATTTTCCCCAATAGCAGAGGTCCTTGAAGGACCGAAGAGCAGGCTGCAAATGGAACCATGCCACCACTGGATGGAGCTCCTGGCTTCCTCCTCAGGAGTTAATAATACTTATGGGCCGAGGTATGTGTAGGTAGAAGGATGGTGAGTGGGATGCTCAAAATACATTGAGGAGGGCGTGGAAGAGGAAGGGTATATGTAATTTTCCGGTATAAGTTTTTATATTTGAGATCTGTTGGGTGCTGCTAGATATTTCGGCTTATAATCTAATAAAAACTAGGGAGCCTTATGATCCATTTAGATTGTATGTTGTGAGGATATAGGACAGAGAGGCAGACATGTTTAGACATGCCTATACAGAAAATTGTAACTAATAATGAAAAAATATATAGGTTTGCTTGACTGCTCTTTGAAGGATATCTGCCAAGCTAATTCAGGCCTAGATTCCATTTCAGGTGATAACTTTAATTGGTTTTGTCTACAAATTCTCCCATAGACGTATAATCAATCTGTTAGATATGACACATGACATAACATTTATCACCACTAATAGAAACCAGCCTTGGATCTGTGAAACAAATTTATATTCCCTTTCAAATGGATATGGCTGCTAAAATACATGTTATATGCAAGTGCACCAATTGATATATTTTATACTAGTTGAAGAGCCTGTTACACGTGCCACAGTGCCCCAGCCAGCTGGTCGCGGTGCAGTCATGCTCAGTAGAGATTTCCCGCGCCGCGACTGATACAGAGTGGGACACTCCTTCGGAGCGCCCTGCTCTGTATCCGCTGCAGTGAGGGCAGTCTCTACTGCACATGACTGCAGCACGCGCAGCAGTGTCTACTGCACATGACACGGCGTTACACACGATTTAGCAAATTATTATATAGGATTTTATTTTTTATTGATAACTCTTGAATTATAGCTTTCAGCTATTCAAAAATGTGGATTTATTTATTGACCAAGTCAATGACAAACCTGATATTTAACACACCTCTGCTCTTGAACTGGACTGACAAGCACAGGATTAGGTCTCAATGGCCTACTAGTTCATGTTTGTTAATTGGGTATAAAAGAGTGGTGGTGTTTTGGTTTGATAATCGCTGGCAGACCATACCCTGGGGTTAGGCAGGCCATATCCTGGGGTTAAGCAGGCCCCATTTGGCCATGGGCTGCACGTTGGACACACATGATGTATGTATGCTAAGGCAAAGCAGGAAGTGAGGAGTGAAAGCAAAATGGCTTCCTCCAGCCTGCTAAAAATTGCACATTGTCTAGCTTCTGGAAGCTTTTAAAAACCTTTTTTAAAAATTAAAGTAGAACGATCACCAACCATAAAACCCACCGGAATCAATTACTATTGCTTCCAGGAGAGCAATCTGGACAATTTCAGTTAGAAACAACCTGTCTCCATACGTTAAAACATGTCTAACTTATTGAACACAGACAAGGAGAGCGCAGCCATCTTACTTACGTTTAAGATGATTGATATCACTCTCCCAGTCATCTGCCTTCCCCTTTTCCTTGCAAAGTGTGTCTTAACTGCTGCTTGCAGGCAGCAGCAACATTAAGGAGCAGTGCAGAATGCTGCTTTATACTGTGTATTCATTGCCAGGTTTGCTCCTTCATGTCACTGCCACCTGCAGGCAGCTCTTAAGATGCACTTCGCTACGAAAAGAAGGGGACGGTCATACAGTGCTACAGCGGGATGAAGAGTGACGTCAATTTTCTAACAACCTGGGCAGTTTAAAAAAAAAAAAATAAATAAAAAATAATACATTATTAAAAGCTGTATTTGCTTCCATTATTATATGGATGCAAGAAGCAAATAGGTGATCGTTCCCCTTTAAATAGCTAGGAACATGAACAACTAAATGAAGTGGCATTATATACACATAAATTCCCTGTACTTAGTGCAGCTGTAAAAATACCCTTTCCTGAGGCCTAAAATCTAGTTTTATATATGCTCTGAGGAAGCACCCATTTCTGTCTTTTTCTGGGCTCCTATTGATTGTCCAGGATTTCCTGTGAATGTACAGTGGAAATATAATGTATGAGCAGTGGGCCCTAATCTCATTTAAATTGACTGACTGTGGTGTTTTTATTGAGAGAGAAGTACTAATCAAGATGAACCCTTGAGTGCCAGAGTGGTACGCCATGCATTGCAAAGCAATGTGTTGCATACCCCTCTGGCACTCAGTGTTAAAGAAATGCTCTCTAAACAGGACAAATTACATGTGTTTTAACCCTTTGCGTGCCAGAGGGGTATGCCACTCATTGCAAAGCAATGGCACTCAAAGGGTTAAAAGCGAGTTTATGGTCCTAGTTTAGGAATGAAATGTGAGTGTTTTATTGTGACATATGCTAGCTGTATGTATGTGATAAAGTTATAACAACCCATTACATTTTTGGGTGTTAATTTTCCTTTAAAACATGTTTTCATATAAGATCAAGATGATAAAACACAAAATAAAGATATTATAATGCGGAGTGCCAAAGGGGTGTTCAGCACAAATCAACGCACCGGACACCCCACTAGCACGCAAATGTTTAAACAGAATAGCCAGGGTTGTCCACAGAAAATCTTCAGGGGGAGGGTGCTAAGCCATAGTATGGCCAACCAGCCCCTGTGTTTATGTGGAAGGGGCAAGTGCTGTCTCCTCAGGACGCCCATGAGGAAAGCAGTGGAATTGTTCAATAGAAAGTAATCTTTTGTTCTTCAGCAAATGTACTTGCAAATGGCCTGCTATCAGAACTCAAGTCAACGTCCTTGTCTGTCATTAAAGACAGACTATAGAAATGTGTGTTAAGTCAGTAGGTCTTACCATTGGCTTTCTGCCACCATGCGTCTGAAGTAAGGTAGCTTGTCTCAACTAATATGAAAAAGCTAAATGGATGTATTGTTTAGTGGCTTTTTTTTTTTTTCTGCACAGTCTTGAAATGAGACTTGAGCTATCACCGGTGGCTCATAAGGATGAAACAGAAAATGTATTCTTGGGTCTTAAAATCCCAAAAATTAGCATTTGGGGCCATATGTATAACATTTTGAGGCAAACCAACTGCACCATAGGGAACAAATAACATTTAAAAAAAATTCTCATTTGATCTAAATGTGGCTTTTTAACCCTTGGAATACTAAAGGGGTATCAAATGTATTGGAGACTTCTAGCACTCAAGAAGTTAAAAGCCACTGTACCCTGGTTTGGAACCACTGCTGTAAATATTGGTTATTGAAACCTAGACCTCTGTTGTCCAGATTCAGCCTTCAAGGGCCACCAACAGGCCAGGATTTAAGCACAGGTGAGTCAGTCTAAATGAATGAGCCACCAATTTAACTCTTCTGTGCTTGATCAGGGAAATCCTTACATCCTGGCCTTTTGGTGGCCCTTGAGGACTGAACTTGGACAGAAATATGCCTGAGGAAGAGGCCAAAGAGGTCTTGAAAGCTTGCATCTTAAATCTTAAATCTGCTTTAGTTAGCCAGTAAAGGTATCAACGACTATATTTTCCTCCTGTATTTCTACGGCTAACACGGTACCAACTCTCATCTGTGACCTAGATTATGACAGACTATTAGGACCAATTGGTCTGTTATCTGTCCATGTACATGAAATTGCTTCAAAAATGAATATTTTCTTAAAGTGTTATCACTTTGCATCAAGTAGGTGATTTTTGCTGTAAAAAAAAAATCTATAATTTTTAGCCACTTCACATTTAAAATAAAAGTCTGACATCTTTAACTTTAATTATTTGTCAGTTAAAGCAAATGTGGCAGATACTAAAATTCCTCCCGTCTCCCTGTGCCAACTGCCATTCACTTCCTGTCAGTATTGGTACATTTGCATACACTGACAAATCTAAATATGTTCATAAATTGTTTGAAATAAAAATGGCTAATTTAAATAGGGATTATTTTGAAAGCTCTTTCAAAATAACATGTTTCTTACAAAGTGATAGCTCCTTAAAGAAACACTAACAAAGAAAAAAGAACTGTGGGTTCTCTAAACCTAGTAGTTTTTATTTCATTCTAGCATTTGTCAAGAAGTTATCTGATTTCTGAGGCCTGAACTGTGTTCTTACTTAAAGGGATAGTAATACTTCATTTTAACTTTATTTTATTTTGTAGGCATTAAAAAAACATGAAGAATGATATGTCTTATCTCTGAAACATTTATGGTTTAAGAGATATTCACAAACAAAGTATCCCCCCCTGTTCAACCAGATAAGAAGGGAGATGCCCAGGTAGACTGCAGAGAGGGACAATCTTCAATTAAGATAATGGAAAAAGCTGAAAAACTTTTCAAGGGGGGAAGGGCTTTCATTGTTTTCATACAAAGAAAATTGTCCCCTTCTGTTATCTGTACTGTCATACAACCTGATCCACATCTGAGAAGAGATGGCTTACACTAGGAAAAAGGGGCGGGGAGGGGAACTTTGCTTGTGAATATCTCATAAACCATAAAGGTTTGAGAGATAAGACTTATATCATTCTTCATGTTTTTTTAATGCCTACAAAATAAAATAAAGTTAAAACAAAGTGTTACTATCCCTTTAAGGTCTGATGGAGCATGCATTTCTGCTTATTTCCAGGGAACAGATTATATGTGTATGCTGATATGAGATAGCAATCTTTCTGAATAGAAGATCAATGGACACCAATCACAGTAAGTTAACTGTCTTTAGCTCTTCTCTCCAGCACTACATCCCACATTAACCCTTTGAGTGCCAGAGGGGTATGCAATGCATTGCTCTGCAATGCGTTGCATACCCCTCTGGTACTCAAAAGGCTAAATAAATGCTCTCTGGACAGGACCATTTACACTTGCATTAAAAAGCAAACGTTATATTTTAGGGATGTAACAGATTTTATACATGATGCTGGAGTGAATTTTTAAAGGGATAGTAATAAATAAAATATGTAGGGTTTTCCCCCTGAATAAAACAAGGTTACTCCCAGTATTGAAAGGTGTTTTATTCAAAAGTTATTACAGATTTGAATTTGGTAAATGCAGTATCTCAGTGGCCTGAAATTGTACAGTGGCGCTGTTGCTATACCATCCTATGGACAGCTCTGGTCAGTTGACCATAAATCTCTGTAGGATGGTGTAGCAACAGCACCACTGTGCAATTTCAGGCCACTGTGATATTGCACCTAAAAAAAAATAAAATTTTGAGCTCTAATGACTTTTAAATAAAACACTTCAGCAGTACCCTTATTTTACTCAGGGGGATAAACCCTACAATATATATATATTTTTTTTTTACATATTAAGTGTTACTATTCCTTTAACCCTTTGAGTGCCAGAGGGGTAACATACTGTTACTCCATTAAAAGCACATTGTTTCGCAGGGAGTTGCTCACCTCTCTGGCCCTTAATCCCTTAATGACCCATGACGTGCCAGGACCATTATAGGTAGATTTGACTTAAGGACCCATCACGGTCACGGGTTAAATGATAGCAGCGCACCTCTGTGTACGCTGCTATGATTAATTCCTGGCTGAGACTGAGTGCTCCGGGACCGGAGCATTCAATCTCAGCCACTTTCCCAAGTGCCGGGTCATGAAATCGCTGCAGCAGCGATCCCATGTACCGGCATTGTGAAAGAATGAATGAGGCAGTGTCCCTTCTCAGCCGTCTGTCCCTTGCTACCAAAGTAAGGGACAGAGAAGAGACACGTAGTGGACATAGAAAATGCAGCAGCTGGGGGTATTAACCCCTTCACTGCTCTGCTGGAGGCTGGCTAAATGCAGGTCCATTTTTGACTTGCTGAAATTAACTTTTGTGTTTTTAAAAGACACCTCCTTTTTTTTTTTTTTTTTTTTTTTTTTCTATACTGTTTTCTTTAATTTTACTAAAATAAATGGTGGGCTATCCATATAAGTATGGTATCAAAAGAGAGCCCTATTTGTGCATAAAAAAACAGTATATAATTTTCATGGTTAAAATAAAGTACTTAGAGGGAAAACCCTGTTGAACAAAGACATAGTCAAAAAGGTCAGAATTGCTCCGGTCCTTAAGTGAAATCGACCTCAGATTTTCCTGGTCCTTAAGGAGTTAAGGGTTTAAGATGAGGCCTTGATATCTTTTACTCAAGATAATCCACTGAGCATATATCTCTGGATCTCTAGCTGCTATATTATTCATAAACCTAATGCAACTCTTCTGCTTTATTAGAAAGCTGTATTTTTAGTCTGACCATTACTGAGGCCACGTGACTTTTTTCAAAGCGCTGATCAGCAGAACCATAGCACATTGTATTGATCTCAGTGGGAAGGTGAATTAGTACATCGGGAACGTGCTGCTGAAATTCTGCTGCTTGGACAGTCTGCAGGGAATCAAAGCAAATCCTTCACAGAATTCACACATCTGTTGTGTAGGGGTGCAGGTTTATAATATTTAATGTATTGAATAATCTGTTGATTATTTCTTTTATGATTCTACATCAAGGCAGTCACCATTCTGTCTTCAAGGGCCACCAACAGGTAAGTATTTAAGTATTTCAATGATTAAGCACAGATGATTCAGTCAAAATGATTGAGCCAGGGGATATCCTTGAATCCTGGCCTGTTGGTGGCCCTTGAGGACTGAACTTGGACATCCCTGTCTTGTGAGAATTGGAAACTGTGTATATATGCAGATATCCTTGTGTGCATTACTGCAAATCCAAACGTATTTATGTTCATGCTCATAATTTTACCAGTTTGAAGGTAATTATTCAGTATAACAAAATATTAATCTATTTAGTATTTTTGATTAAATATTGTGATTAACGTTGTAGCCATACTGTTGTAATCTAATAAACCAGAGAAGTGTGCTTGGATACAGGCTGCTAGTAAACACTCCATGGGGGTTATGTATGCTAAAGAGGTGATAAAGTGGAGATTACTTCTCGAGTGATATCACTTCGCCAATTATTATTCTATGGAGCCAATGCGCTTAGACCTCTCCTACTTTGAAGATCTTGGTGTAATATATAAATAACATAGGAACTGGGGGAGTGATATCACTGGAGATGTTATCTGTGTTATCTTTATCAAGCCTTGGTGCATAACCCCCCAGGTGTACCTCCTGCTATACAAGATAACAGGTTACATAGCACCAAGTAGGAGGTATTACCTGAATATAAACAAACTTCTGGTGGTTATAGGACAGCTGTAGCCTTTTTTTATTTACACTTGAAATCGTGAGTTAACCCTTTGACTTCCATAGAGGGTGTGCAAAACAATCAATTTAACACCCTGGAAGTTTTCAGAGGATTAAAGGTCCAGTAAATGTTATTTTTAGGACAGGGACACAAAGTTTTTTTGTCTTTTTTTTGTTTTGTTTTTCAATTTTGGGCCAAGTTATCAGAAAGCCGCATAATTTATTTTTTTATTATTGATAACAAAGATGAATATAGCCTGTCAACCAATCAAAAATATGGATTTATTTATCAAGTCAATGACAGTGCTGCTATTTAACAGATAATTTGTGAACTGAAAGGTACTGGAATTCAGTTAGGCCTTACTGGCCTGTTCATGTGTGCTAGTTAATTAGGTTTTTGTAAACCTTTCTCAGGAGGGACACACTTTGGACACCCATGCTATAGGACTTTTCATGCTAAATTATTGACTAAGAAAGTGATAGGAACCTGGGGACCACAATATATTAGTATAGTTTAAAAAAGCTTGAGGTAGCCTGTAACACATTGCATTAAGATTCCCCATGTTTTGCTTAATAATTTTTCCATTTAAAAGCTTACTCCTCCTTCAGACTTTCACTTGCATTAACTCTTTGAGTGCCAGAACTTTGCAGCGCGTTGCTAGCCCCTATGACGCTCAGTGGGTTAGACTACATATGATTAAGTTCTCTTGTAACTGCACGAAACGCGTTACGTGAATGTGTGTATTTTTTAATTTGCCCCATGTAAGAATTTGTTTCATGTTTGATGTTTTTTTTAAAGTTTTTAAAAAAAACTGGAGGTTTTATACAATAGTGAAGTGGTTACACTTTGCTGGGGTGGGTCTATGAGCGCTCCTGTACAGTGGTCCTCCCTGTGGAAATAGACTTACCTGTTGCTATCCTAAAATTACCCTTGCAGCATGCCCAGTTTATGGCTCACTGCACTATGGCTTCAGGGCATTTTGGAACATAACCAGTGTTTTAAAAAGCATATTTTAAAGTGGAACTTTCACCTTGATTCAAGAAAATATATTTGAAAACTGCATTAAAAACTGCCTATGTGTCATGTTAACCAAAAGACCAGCAAACATACATTTCAGGAGATATTTACACTTCTTTTGTATGCTAATGTTTGCCAATTGTGGTACCCATGAGGTACCAGTCACACTTTCACATGTTCATATGTAAATTAAGTTAGTCAATAATTTGTCATATGCTAATGACATTTCTTCAGCGACATATCATATGTTAATGAAGCTGTTGCTGTGCCAGGAAATGTTCAGTTTCACTTTCCAAGAAAGAAGCGTGAATATCTCCTAAAGTATACATCTGCAGGCATTTTGGCTTTTTGTAAACATGACACATAGGCAGTTTTTAATGCAGTTTTCAAATATTCAAACTTGAATTAAGGTGAAAGTTCCACTTTATTGTAATATTTCCTCTTTAAGGCCCATTCACATGGACAACAGGGAAGCACCAATGTCCGCACAAGGTTGTAAATTCAAAACCTAAAATGTACGTCTGACCGTGGTTTTTTTTTTTTTTTGTTTGTTTGTTTTTTTTTTTTTGCTGTAAAGATATTTTATTTACAGGACAAAAATATGTTATATAAAGAGATCTCATTATGGCATCTGAGCATTCCTGTGCACGCACCCTCCTGTTTGTTTATGTTTATCCTTGGACAGAGCTGTATACATTATATGATTTTTTGTCTGACCATTCTTGTTACTCTATTAAAGCTCTAAAAATGCTTTTTGGACTGTTCATATAGTCTAGCATCACCTCACTTGAAAACTCCCATAAGCAAAATGTCTGTACTAACTGCAGGTAAATTGCAGCAGGGCTGATTTGTATGGAGTCCTATGGAGCTAATGTGCAGATCATCCACATGGATGAGACTAGAGTTTGTAAAGCTCATCTCAACCTCCAAAAAAATGTCTCACCCAATTGAGTCAGTAAGTCCTATATGGCTTGTGACTAATTTTTGTCAGCCGCCAGTCATGCCACTCAGGTCAACAGGCTTGCAAGGGGAATGCAGGAGAATGTAAGTGAACACATTACACTTGGAACGTGGTACCTGTATGCCGTGTTCCAATCTTCTCTATGATGGAATTTGATGAGTTGTTTCACTTTCCATTTAGGGATTGACAGCTTGCTTGTGGGAGACAACACGCACTGCATTAGCTCTGTTGTCCGTTTCTTGGAAATGTTGTTTCTTGCATACAAACACCCCCTAGAGTTAGGGTGGAACATGTCTCCTGTGATCCTCAAACAGTTGTTGGCTGTCTGAAAATGATGGAAATTGTAATGAAATGACAGTTGGAGGGGGTCATGTCCACTTCTGAGGTAAAATAACAATGGCTCCTTCTGTTACCTTGCTAACATTGGGTTGTATTAATCAAGGCGTGACTCTGATACTCTGCTCTTTCTGTAGACTGATTAATCTCAGCCCGCATCCATTGTGTAAAGGTCTCTTGAGGTACCACACTAAGGAAACTTTTTAGTAATATTTGTTAATAAATTGGAGAAAAAATGGGTTCACTTTTAAGATCATGCATTTAATTTTAAGATCAAGTATAGGAATGATCTGCAAATTGCCTTTGAAGATTTATAATCTCATTCATTAGCAAAAGAGCACAGGATATTTTGACTATGCAGTTCTGCTATCCATAATATTTATTACAGTAGCTGGTGAGTTACTGTACATACTGATTGAGTTTCACCCTGTCATTGAATTATGGTTCAGTGACTCCTACCTTGTATGATTCTTATTACCACAACTCTGCTCCCTTTTCCATCTGGTCTCATCATAAATTATACAATAAACCTTTCACTGTCGTCCAATACAGGTCACTGGTACCACTGGTACCATGGGATGTGTAGTCCCCTTTAATAGGCAGGAACAATTATGCAAATAATTTGCAAGGGGCGGAGCCTCCCCTCTTACTTAAGCCACCTTCTGGCCAGAGCCACCCATATTGATTTGTTCCTGGTGTGCTTGCACACCAGGCAGAGAACAGCTATGCTTCTTAGAGTTTTATTATTTTTTCTTCAAATATGGAATACCACCATTAGGAGGGTGACCATGGCTGTGAATGCCCTCACCCGAAGTGGCTAGTGCAGCTTCCAGGGATTTCTGTGGACCTATACCTGATAAGGGGACAGCTTGTGTTAAGCAGCTCCCCTGTTGGGGAAATTACCTCTGGTTCTTTCCCTCCCTATCATGGTCACCTGAAGACAGAAGTCTGCGAGAAAGGTGAGTCACCCATTGAGTGCTGAAGGTCCACTTGTCCCCACAGTGTCCCTTTGATGGGCTTGTATTTGGGAGTTTTAATACACTCCAGCACTCATAGGGTGTTTTTATTGCATTATCACTATTTATGCAATTTCTGTGTTATTCTCTGAGTTTTGGAGCATTGGGTATTCATTTATTTATGTTTCTCATGTATTTCATGCTTGTTTGGGCACTTTTTAATGTTTTACTAAACTTTATTAAAAATGGTGTTCCGCGCCTTTAAGCGCGGCTTTTTCCCGCTCAGCAGCAGAGCTCCTTTACTCTCTATGGGAATTCACAGTTTGGGACATATCTCTGAAACCGCTTGTCACAGCAACTTCAGAGTGGGCTCATTTTAATGCTAGGCTCCTGCTCTATCATCCGGTTGGTGTTTTATTACTGTAGGGGGTTCAGGGGGGCTTCGGGCACTGTTGGGGTACTTGCATAGGGAAAACTACATTTCCCATGAGCGCTTAGCTCGCGCTCGTTTCTGATTGGCTGTCATGACGGCCGCCATTTTGTGGTACTTTTCCAAGGCGAGTACACTACGCAGGGACCGAGCCTTCTCTCTCCTCACCAGATTAACCCTTCGCTGGCCAGATAAGTCCGTTTTTAGACCTTTTCTGGGGTGAAACTTTAATCTTTAACACTTTTCTGGGTGATAGTGTTTGTTGTGGGGTATATTGACGCTGTGAGCATGTCTACTTCACTGGAGCTAGGGGCTAGACCCAAGACTAAGGAGGCTGGGGGGTCTTCTACCCCCATGGCGTTTTGCTCCTCTTGCCACATTGGGCTGGATTGCGATAATGTGGGGGATCTATGCCCTAATTGTACTGATAAAGATAGCAACCCTGGGCTTCCCAGCCACGCTATTGAGCCATCTTGGGTGAGGGAGTTTAAAGCTGCCACTAGGGATCTCAGATCCACGCTTCAACTCTTTCCCTCTCAGGTACAGGGGGCTCTCCAGGTCTGGCAGACCCCCTCTACTATCAGGACCTCCCTGCCTAAGCCACAAGGAGCTCCTGATATCACTGATTCTTCTGAAGAAGAACTTTTACAGGATTCTGATGCTGAGGAACGTACTGTTATTGAATCTAACAGGTCCATTGGGGACCCCTATGAGTGTGACCCTGAAGTTTCGGCTGAGGGTCTGATCAGAGCGGTTCTGAATACGCTCAACCTTCCTCTGACTCAGGAATCCACTTATGATCCTACTGATGTTTTTCAGAAAAAGCCATCTAAACCTGTTGTTTGTTTTCCAACTAACCCTACTCTTGCCCGTCTGGTTTCTGAGGCATGGAAGAATCCTGATAGATCTTCCTCTGTCTCCAAAAAGTTTGCCAAACTTTACCCTTTTCCCGAAGCGGAGCTGGCAAAATGGGTTCATCCTCCCAAGGTGGATGCTCCTGTGTCTAGACTATCCAAATCTACTGCTTTGGCTGTCTCAGATGCCTCTGCCTTGCAGGACTGGACGGATAAGAAATTAGAGCTCTCTCTTAAATCTATTTTTGCCTCTATTGGCACTGCCATGCGCCCCACCTTTGCTGTGGCATGGGTTAATAGGGCTATTGCAGCCTGGACTGAACGACTGACTGAAGCGGTTCGCCAGGATGCGCCTGTATCTGAACAGTTGCAGCTTCTTGCTAATATCACTGAAGCTCAGAACTATGTTGCTGATGCTGCTTTTGATGCTGTGCGCATGATGGCGAGGGCCTCCACTTCTTCTGTGGTGGCTAGACGCGCTCTTTGGCTGAAAATTTGGTCTGCTGATACAGCCTCTAAGAAAGCCTTGCTTTCCTTGCCCTTTCAGGGGAATTTGCTCTTTGGCTCTGAGCTCAAAGAAATGATCAGTGAGGCTACTGGCGGTAAAAGTACTCTTCTACCCTCAGTCTTTAAGAAAAAGTTTCCAGCCAAACGCAATCGGTCCTTTCGTTCCTTTCAGACTGAGACACGCTCCTCGGCCCAAACGGGTCCTCCCACTACGCGCTCCTCCTCCAAGCCCAAACAGTCCTGGAGGCCCAAAGTTGCCTCCAAGGCCAAGACCTCCAAGACTGCTTCGGCATGACTCGCCGAACCCGGGTCCGCATCCGGCTGTAGGCGGTCGTCTCCGCATCTTTCGCCGGACTTGGGAGGAGTCAGTGGCGGACCCATGGGTTCTTCAGGTGGTGTCAGAGGGATACAGGATCCCTTTCTCTTCCCTTCCTCCTTTTCGGTTCCATTTTACTCGTCCTTCTCAGGAACCCTCAAAAAGGCGTCTGTTCGACGACGCTATTCAGGATCTCTTGGACAAAGAGGTCCTGGAGGCGGTTCCGCAGGGGGACACAGGTTCAGGATTTTATTCCAACCTGTTTGTGGTAGCCAAAAAGGACGGAGGAGCCCGTCCCATCTTGGATCTCAAAGATCTCAATGCCTATGTGGTGACTTCCCACTTCCGCCAGGAGTCCCTGCGCTCTGTGATTGCAGCAATGTCTCCAGGGGAGTTTCTTGCCTCCCTGGACCTTCAGGATGCTTATCTTCACATCCCTATTCATCCAGAGAGCAGGAAGTATCTCAGGATTGCCTGCCACAGGGGACACTTTCAATTTACAGCGCTCCCCTTTGGACTGACTACAGCTCCTCAAGTCTTCCAGCGGGTGCTGGGCTCCTTGATAGCGGTGCTCCATCAGGATGGGATCAGAGTGACACCCTACATGGACGATCTCCTACTGAAGGCCTCCTCAGCGGAGCTTCTCCACCAGCAGTTGCAGAGGTGCATGCACACCCTGAACCGTCACGGATGGATCCTGAATCTGGACAAGTCGGACTTGATTCCTTCTCAGAGGCTTCTGTTCCTGGGTCTCCTGTTCGACACTCGCCAATGCATGGTGTTTCTTCCAGAGGACGTGGCTCACCAGATAGCCGTCAGAGTGGCTGGGATTCTGGACATGGACGAAATTCCAGTTCCGAAGTTGTCGTCCTTAGTGGGGAAGTTCATTTCCACGATCGAAGCAGTACCTTTTGCCATGGCCCACTCCAGGGATCTTCAGAGATTTGTGATCCAGACGTGCAGGAATCATCCAGATCATCAACATCTGTCTGTTTCTCTTCCTCCTCATGTCGAGTCGAGTCTGCACTGGTGGTTAGATCTCTCTCATCTCTTGAAAGGGAAATCCTTTCTAGTTCCTCATTGGACCACAGTCACAACGGATGCCAGCCTTCGGGGCTGGGGTGCAGTCTGGGGTCGCTTCAGTGCTCAGGGGAAATGGGGTCTGGAGGAATCCATGCTCTCCATCAATGTTCTGGAACCTCGAGCTGTCCGGCTGGCCCTGAGGCACTGGGAGTCTCAATTGACCGGTCTTCCAGTCAGAGTAGAGTCCGACAACGCCACGGCGGTGGCTTACATCAACAGACAAGGCGGCACAAGAAGCGGTTCCGCCTGGTGGGAAGTCAAGGATATTTTGTCTTGGGCAGAAGATCACGTGCCTGTCATCTCTGCAGTTCATATTCCAGGCGTGGACAACGTCATGGCAGACTTCCTCAGTCGTCACACCGTCGACAGCGGAGAATGGGCTCTTCACCCAGAGGTGTTTCACATGCTCACTCAACGGTGGGGGATGCCAGTGGTGGATCTGATGGCTACCAGACACAACAGGAAGGTTCCGGTGTTTTGCTCCCGTCTGAGGGACTCCCTTGCTCTAGCGGTGGATGCTTTGTCGATCCCTTGGGACTTCTCCCTGGCTTACATCTTCCCCCCTCTTCCTCTATTGATCAGAGTGATTCAGAAGTTGAAGAGAGAACGTTGTCCTGTCATCCTGATTGCTCCAAACTGGCCTCGCCAGTCCTGGTTTCCGGAATTGATGGCCATGTCAGTGAAGGATCCAATCCCACTTCCAGCCCGTCCGGACCTGCTTCTTCAGGGGTATCTGTGGAAAGAGGATGTTCACTCTCTCCGTTTGATGGCATGGCGGTTGAATCCTCGATTCTAGCTAAGAAAGGCTTTTCTCCTTCTGTGGTGTCGACGATGCTCAGTGCTCGTAAGCCTGTGTCTTCCAAGATCTATCATCGCATTTGGTCAACTTTCGTGACATGGTGCTCTGTCAAGCAGTTGTCTCTTGACTTCCATCTTCCCACTGTCCTGGCCTTCTTGCAGGACGGTGTGGACAAGGGGCTCAGTCTGAGTTCCCTCAAAGTTCAGACCTCTGCCTTGTCTGTGTTTTTCCAGGAACGGATTGCCATCCTTCCTGATGTGAAAGTCTTCTTCCAAGGTGTGACTCATGTTTGACCTGCCTTCAAGAGTCCTGCTCCCCAGTGGGATCTCAATTTGGTGCTGGGAGTTCTTCAGCGACCACCGTTTGAATCCTTGGCTTCCATTCCATTACGTCTTGTGACTTGGAAGATGGCCTTCCTTTTGGCTATTGTGTCAGTACGCCGGGTGGCAGAGTTACAGGCATTGTCTTGTAAACCTCCTTACCTGGTGTTCCACAAGGATAAGGCTGTGCTTCGCACTACCAAGGAATTCTTACCCAAGGTTGTGTCTGAGTTTCACATCAATCAGGAGATTGTGGTTCCCTCTTTCTGCCCTAATCCTTCATCTGACAAGGAAAGAGATCTCCATTTGTTGGATGTGGTGCGTTGCCTCAAGTTTTATGTTCACCGCACCGAATCTATCAGGAAGTCTGACGCTCTATTCGTCATTCCTGAGGGGCCTAGGGCAGGAAGACCGGCTTCCAAAGTTACCATTGCCTCTTGGATTAAGGCTACCATCCGTGAAGCCTATGAGTTGAGGAATAAGCATGTTCCCTTCAGGGTGACTGCCCATTCCACCAGATCTATTGGGGCCTCCTGGGCCTACAAGAATCAAGCTTCTGCTGATCAACTGTGCAGAGCGGCCACTTGGTCCTCTGTGCACACTTTTTCTAAGCACTACCGAGTTGATGTACTGGCATCGGCTGATGCCAGCTTTGGAAGGAAGGTCCTGGAGGCAGTCTTGCCTGTGTAGGTCTTCCGCTCTGTGATCCTTAGTGCTTCCTTACTGTTGAGCCCGGTTGGCTCGTGTTCCGTGTGCTGTGTTAAGTTCAGGGATTGTTCCCTTGGTTGGTGTACGTTGACACTTACAGTTTGGGCTATGTTATCAACTGGTTAACAGTTCTAGTGACTTGGGCCTTGCGCCTGGTCCTTGCCTTACTTCCCGCCTCTGGATCAGCTCAATGTTTGTACATCCCATGGTACCAGTGACCTGTATTGGACGACAGTGAAAATAGGATTTTAGTCTTACCTGTTAAATCCTTTTCACTTAGTCCATACAGGTCACTGGTCTCCCACCCTGTCAAGGGACCAGTCTTGGCTCTCCTGTGGCATTCAGTGGGAGACCGTTCGGGCATGCTCACAGGAGTCTTTCTTTTTGCTTACCTGGGGTCAGTTTAGGGTCTCAAATCAATATGGGTGGCTCTGGCCAGAAGGTGGCTTAAGTAAGAGGGGAGGCTCCGCCCCTTGCAAATTATTTGCATAATTGTTCCTGCCTATTAAAGGGGACTACACATCCCATGGTACCAGTGGTACCAGTGACCTGTATGGACTAAGTGAAAAGGATTTAACAGGTAAGACTAAAATCCTATTTTTCCTTACAATCAGGACTGAGGGGGTAGAGATGGATTAACAACGCCTATGGATGAGCCACTGAGCTGTACGTGGTCCAAATATATTTATAATATTCACATACAATGTTTAAAAAGAATAATACTTAAAAAAATATTAATGTGTAATGTATTCTGAAGTATTAAAATGTAACATATCCTTCACACTCTTTAAAGTGGGCCCATTACCCTATAATAAGTTTAGTTAATTTTAAAGATAATTAAGAACTGCTGTTGTACTGGTAATTAGTTTGTAATGGTATTTGAGAAATTAACCTTTGCTTGTGGCACGTCATGCCAAATTGTTTCTGTTGTGGGCCAGTATTAATACACAGTGTGCTATGAATGAATCTAGACAGAGCTCACACACTGGGGACATTTTTAATAGCACAGAGTGATGAGTTGAGCCTTGAAATTCACACAACATGCCAAAGTTTAATTTCTTTAAAGCAGAACTATCATAATCTATAGTTGCCCCCCCAATTAATTTTTACTATAGCGGTAAGCATATAAATCCACTTATAATCCTTATTAAGTGTCGGCATTATTTTGAAATCTAAGTTCTTGGGAGACTTTCTACAAGACAATAGTGCAGACATCTTGCTGAAGAAGCATCTGCACTCCTGCTCTGTCAGTCCTTGTCTCATTACTGATTTGCAAGCAACCTAAGGGGGAGTTGATTTGTACTGCAATTTCAGAAAATGCTGGCACTTAATAAGGATTATAAATGGATTTCTCTATCGTCCAATACAGGTTACTGGTAACTTTGGATAGGCACTCCGCCCCTTTAAGTAGGCAGGAACAATTCTGAGAAGTGAGTGCAGGGGTGGAGCCTACCCTCTAACCTTAGCTGCAGCCTCCTGTTTTAACTTCAGTAAGTTTTGTTCCTCGTTGCAAGCAACAAGGCAAGAGAACAGTTCTGTTTAGTTTTAGCTTCTTTATTATTTTTCTGTTAGATATGGGATACCTCCATTAGGCAGATTACCATCACTGACATTTCCCATCACCCAAATGTGAATTGCTCCGTTTACCAGGTGTTTATTTGTGGACCTAAGCCCTGGGGGGAAAATCTTGGCTGCAAGTTCTTTCCTCAGGAGTTGCCCGCTGAGGCTTATTCTTGATAATATGGTAATCTGAAGAAAGAAGTCCTTCAAAAAAGGTGAGCTACCCTTTGAGTGCTGAGGTCCACATGTCCCATGGAACCCCTCCACACAGGGGTCTTTATTACTGAGTTCTTATTGCATACTCTAGCACTCATTGGGTCTAACTGTATGTCTGTCTGGGTGTTTGGAGCAAGTTTCTGTGGTAAATTAACCTTTTCACTGCTGGTTTGGCATGTTGTGGAGGTTGAGGACACTTTCTCTACTGGGTTTGGTGTTTATATTGTTTAACTACGTGTTCTAGTATTTTTTAACTTGAATTTTTTTTTTTCATTCGGTTTTTGGTGAAATTATGTATTGTACCTCTAAGGCACGCTTTTTACCGCACAGACGTCATTGCTCCATTCACCTCAATGGGACTGTATATTTTGGGACATATCTCTGCAACCGCTTATCGCAGAGAGGTCAGAGATGGCTCATTTTACTTTTCTGCCCTTGCTCTGAACATGCTGGGGGGCTTCAGGCACTTTTGGGGTATTTTTTTACAAAAAACTACAATTCCCATGAGTGATTGCTTCATGCGCTCATTTATGATTGACTTTTGTCACAGCAGCCATTATGTACTTTTCTGTGAATGAGTATCCTATGCAGGGCCTGGACTCTCCTTCTCTCCTCAGCTCCTTAACCCTTTCATTGCCAAATAAGTTTATAATAATGTTTTCTGTGCTATTTAATCACTTTTAAACACTGTTTTTGGGTGATTTAGTGTACTTTTGACCAGTTGATTTCTGTGAGAATGTCTATTCCACTAGAGACTAGGGTTAGACCTAAGACTAAGGAATCTGGGGTGCCTGTGTCTCCCATTGATCATTGCTCCTTATGTCATGAAGGTTTACCTAGAGAGTTCTCAGGTCATGTTTGCCCAACATGCGCTGCGGTCCCTGAATTTCCTGCAGGGACCTCCAGCCATGCATTAGAGCCAGTATGGATGCAAGAGTTTAAGGCTAATACAAGGAACTTCCGGTCTACCTTACAACTCCTTCCATCCACCTTACAGGGGGTCTTTCACTCTTGTCAAGCCCCCACTTTCATCAGGTCTTCCCTGCCTAAACCGCCGGGTGTCCCTGATTTATCTGATGCCTCTGATGAGGAACTCTTGGTGGATTATGGGGATGAAAACTGTTCAGTTTTTTCTTGGGGATCCCTTTGAATCTGATCCTGTCCCCTCTGCTGAGGGCCTAATCAGGGCTGTATTGACCACCCTGAATATTCCCTTGGTACAGGAGACCTCTTCGGACCCCTTCAGATGTGTTTCAGGAGCCTCAGCGCCCTTATACATGTTTCCCACCTAATCCCACCCTTGACTGTCTGGTCTCTGACGAGTGGAAGTTTCCAGATATTAAGCCATCTGTCTCTAAGAAATTTGCTAAGCATTGTCCATTTTCTGAAGCAGCATTGGCTCTATGGGTACATCCACCCAAGGTGAACGCTCCTGTGTCTAGGTTGTCCAAATTTACTGCTTTGCCTGTAGGAGATGCTTCTGCTATGAAGGACTGGACTGACAAAAACCTTGAGACTTCTCTCAAGGCTATTTTTGCTTCTGCTGGTTCTGCCTTACTCCCGGCATTTGCCGCTGTGTGGGTGAATAGGGCCGTGGCCATCTGGACTGCACACCTTACCGTGGCTATTCGCCAGGGGGCTTCTACTTCTGAACTGCTGAGACTTGTTACCAACATTACTGAAGCGCAACATTATATGTCTGATGCTCTGTTTGACACAGTCCGTATGATTGCCAGGGCTGCTTCTATGTCTGTGATTGCCAGACGGGCTCTTTGGCTCAAGATCTAGTCTGCTGATACCACATAAAAAAAGGCTCTATAATCATTGCATTTTCAAGGTTCTTCCCTATTTGGGCCTGAGTTTAAAGATCTCATCAACTGAGCCACTGGAGGTAAGGTACTCCTGCTTCCAGTGGTCCACAACCCCTCCTACAAGCCCAAGGCTTCCAACCACCTTCAGCATGATTCACCAATTCCGGGTCCCCGCCCTCAGGTGGGAGGGCGCTTGAGCCACTACTTTTCCATCTGAGAAAAATATGTGGTGGACCGATGGGTTTTGCAGGTGGTGGAGTAAGGGCGCAACATTCCTTTTACCTCTCTTCCTCCTACCCGCACCTTTCCTGTCACTCTTCTCTGGGCACAGGAAAGCGTTGCCTGTTCGAGGGTGCTATCCAAGCCCTTCTGGACAATGCTGTCTTTGGGCCGGTCCCTTTTACTGAGACAGGGTTGGGTTCTTTTCCAACCTCTTTGTGGTCTCCAAGAAGGCGGAGGTTGTCATCCTATTCTGAATCTGAAGGATATCAACCAATTTGTGGTCAGATCTCCCGATCATCAGGAGTCCTTGTGACCAGTGATTGTGTCCATGTCTCCTGGGGAGTTCCTAGCATCTCTGGATCTTCAAGATGCATGTTTGCACATCTCCATTCATGCAGAGAGCTAACAGTGTCTCTGATTTGCTTGTGACAGGGGGTCACTTTCAGTTTTCTGCCCTGCCATTCGGCCTGACCACCGGTCCTCAAATCTTCAGTTGAGTTCTGGGAACGTTAATCTCTGCTCTCCATCGAGATGGCATCAGGGTCACTCCATACATGGATGACCTTCTGAAAGCCTCATCTCCAGACCTTCTTCACCAGCAGGTTCAGACCTGCATTTAGTTACTATCTGCTCACGGTTGGATCATCAACCTGGACAAGTCGGACCTTGTTCCTTCCCAGAATATGGTTTTCCTGGGCCTTCTCTTCCACACTCAGAGAGGGATGGTCTTTCTCACAGACGAGGTGGCTCATCAGCTTGCTCAGAAGGTCTCTACGGTTCTGAGCCTGGATCCAATTCCTGACAAGAAATTGTCCTTTCTAGTGGGGAAGTTCATTTCCACAATAGAAGCAGTCCCATTCGCCAATGGCTCATGCCAGGAAGCTTTGGAGGTTTCTGATCTTTGCATGCAAGGTCAACCAGATCAGTCTGGAGGAGACTCTGTCCCGCTTCATGTAGAGTTGATTCTTTCATGGTGGCTCAACCTGGACAGTCTCCTGAAGGGCAAGGCCTTCCTGATACTGTTCTGGACGATGGGGACTACGGGCGCTAGCCTCTCCAGGATGGGGGGCTGTTCTGGGGCACCTGAATGCTCAGGGCTGGTGGTCTCAGGAAGAATCTCTCCTTCTCATCAACGTCTTGGAACTTCGGGAGTTATTTCCTGCCCTGCGCCATTGGACACTCCAGTTGGAGGACTGTCCAGTCGGAGTCCAGTCAGACGATGCCACGGCGGTGGCTTACGTTAACAAGCTTGGTTAGAGGTCAAGGCTATTTTTTCCTGGGCAGAGGACCATGTCCCTGCCATCTCCTCAGTTCATATTCCAGGAGTCGTCCAATGTCTTGGCAGACTTCCTCAGTCGACATAGAGTGGCCAGCAGAGAGTGGGAACTTCACCCAGAAGTGTTCAGTCTGGTAGTTCAGAAGATGGGTATCCCATGCATCAATCTGATGGCAACAAGACACAACAGGAAGGTTCCAGTGTTCTGCTCTCGCTGGGCAGACCCACTAGCTCTAGCTGTGGACACTCTATCAATACCTTGGATCTTTTCTCTGGTGTACATCTTCCCTCCTGTTCCAATGCTGCACAGGGTTATGAGGAAGCTACATCTGGAGTGCTGTCCAGTTATTCTGACTTCTCCGTTTTGGCCTCTCTGATCTCGGTTCACAGAGCTTCTGGATCTGTCTGTGTCAGACCCCTTCAGGCTTCCTCCTCGTCCATATCATCTCTTACAGGGATAGCTGTGGAAGGAGGACGTTCATTGTCTGGTTTTTGATGGCATAGAGGTTGAATCATCAACTTTGAGGAAGAAAAGTTTTTTTCATCTGGTGTAGTGGCTACTATGCTTAGTGCCCATATGCCTGTTCCTCCAAGGCCTACCATAGAGTCTGGTCTACATTTTCCTTCCTTTAGGCACTCAAAGGGTTAAGTGGCTGGTCCTGCTCTGCATCCTGCCGCCGACACAATCATGCACTGTCGAGACTGCCCGAAAGCACAGAATGCTCCCAGTCTCTATTGTGCATGACGGCTTCTGACAAACATTCTAGCAAATTATTATTATATAGGATTCTATTGGCCTCTCATCAGTTTTCATTTCAGTGGAACAGATATAAGAGCATGTTCTGATCACAACAGGACATGAAAACCAAATGTGATTTATCCCTTATAGCTATGCAGCTGCTTTCTGAAAATATTATCATTTGGAGGCCTTTATTACTCTGACAACAAACTGAGGAAAAAATGTGCATTACTAAATGCTTTGAATAAAGGTAATATAATATAATATTTTAAGATTTTGGTAATTTTAAAGCAAACATTTTCCATTTTTTTAGTAATATAATATGGTGCAATATGTGCTTGATTTTATTTTTTATTTATTTATTTTGAGTTGAGGAAAAAAATCTCCAGATGGATAAATTGCCTGTAGCTACAGGAGGTATTTACCAGCTCTGGATACTTGGTATATAAATGATGCATGGAATTTACAATTCCCCAACCTGGCTTCTGTATTAGGGCACTAAGTAATGGGGCACTATACTTATTGCAATTAGATGGCTCTTAGTTTGTTTAACCAAAGGCCTAATTATGGTAAGAACCCTTCATAAAGCATTCCCATATATCTAGCTGTGATATTTTTTGCATTTTAACAAATTGAATGTATATTTTAATCTGGTATTTTTAATCTTTCTGGTGAATTAGGTGCAGTAGCATCCAATTATCTACACAGACTTTAAGTATTTTATGAGGGCTGGATCATTTTCTCAACCCTTATTATTTCTTCACATTACAATTTTAAAAATTATTGTACACCATATTTATAGTAAACCCATCTTTGTCCACACTAAAGTTATGTAGGCGAATGCAGACTGGTGGCACTTTGTAAGACTGTGTTCACATAGGCGGTTTCAGTGCTGAAGAACTGCTCCACACTCTCAAATTCTTCTTTGGAATGGTCTGCAAAGTGTGTCTGGTTTGCAAGCACACTTTGTAAACCGTTCCAGTGAAGTATTTTATACTACATAGCTCTATCTCAGCTCTGCTGGAGAGCCACCGGTCAAATGACCAGAATCTCGTTCTGTCAGCTAGATTGTTGACGTCTCTGAAAAGGGCAGGAGGGGGAACTTTAGATGCTTCGATCTCTCAAACTATAAAGGTTTGAGAGATGAGAGGTATGTTACTATATTTCTATTTTTAGTATCTACAATATTAGCATATTTTTAAAACCAACTATTACTATCCCTTTAAGGCAGCCACCAAATCTGAAACAAAAACTGCTTAAAGGGGAACATTCACATCTGAAAAACTTTTTAGCACTTGTTTAATCCGATAAGAAGTATTAGAACTTTTGTGTTTTGTGTTTTTTTTTTGTTTGTTTGTTTGTTTTTAAACTTGCTTCTTAAGATATTTCACTTCAGACTTACTCAGTTCCGTATAATGCTGCCCAGTGTAGCTGCAGCACTGCTCTCAGGACTTCCCAGCACTGTCATTCTCCTCCCAGCTGCCCTAGGGAGAGCGTTCACGAAGTCCTGAGTGCAGTGCCACAGCTACACGGTGCCGCATTATGGGGAAGTGAGTAACTTTGAAGTGAAATATCTTAAGAAGCAAGTTTAAAAAAAAAAACAAAAGCACATGTCCTAATACTTCTTATCGGATTAAACAAGTGCTAAAAAGTTTTTCAGATGTGAATGTTCCCCTTTATTAGGAAACTGATACATTTAATGAAAAAACACTGATAATGGGACCAAACATGCATCAAATCTTGCTGTGAACCGTCAGTCCACTTGTAAAAACAATACTGCAACACACAACAGATAGATCTACAACATTAAAGGATCATATTCATGTATATCAAAAAATTTATACGATTCAGCGCACCGAATGTGAATCTGGATGTTACATTTTTGAAACTGGCCTAAAGCTTAACTTAAGAATGAATTTACACAGGCAATCGACAAATACAATGGAAAAAAATAGCTTTACCGTCGTTGGTAAGCATTTCCCGCTGAGAAACCACTCCATCCCTAACCTCAAAATCAAAACACTAAGGGCCATATGTTCAAAGAAATAGCGAAATAGCTTTTGACGTTTGTAACGACTTTTCAAATATGTTTGTTCCAACTGAAATTGTTTTATGTAAAGACAAAAAAATGTCTGAACTAAAGACAAAGACAAAAATTCTCACATTGCTTCCACTTTTTCCTTAATGTACAAATTTTGTCTTGTGCAAGACATTTTTTTGTCATTGGTTACAACAAATTTTCTTTTCCTCTATACGACACTGGAGAATAGTTTAGCCACGCTCTTTCCCCACCCCTTTGCCTGGAAACTCTGGAGTTGTCACACACAATGGACATTACTAGTTTTTTGTCGTATACTCTCTAGAAAATCTCGTTCATGCACACATACTACATTTTTTTGACGTTATCCCTTTGAACATGCAGCCCTTTCAGCACTGAAGACCGGACTAAATAAGGACTTGGGATTCCTCTCGCATTACCACAACCTCATACTACATTTTCTTCTAGCTCATAATGACTCATCTAGGTTGTGTGATTTTATTTAATTTTTATTTATTTTAAACGTAAATAATTGTGTATTTGTATTTCTTTTGACTTGTTAAAGGGAGATTGTTACTCTCGAAAGATTGTCCTGAAAAACAGGACAAGAAAAAGGGTCTTCTAACATACTGTAGTATTTTTTTGTATCCACACCACTGGACTAACATGACCGCTGAGTTAGAGTTGGTAATACTATGCGCATAAACGGTCTTTAGTGTTTATTCCCTATAGTATTAACTGCCACCTTCATTTTTCTGTAATCGTCACTAACTTTTTAACTCTCTATTGGCTCCATCAGCAAATTTTAAAGGCCATCTTTCTTTTCCCTTTGTGGAACTCGCTCTCGCCAGAATATGGAAATTCGGCATACCTAGTAAAGCTTAATTTGTTTGGGCATGAGCACCTAATTCATTCCAAAAAGCTCTCGCAAGAGCTAACAAGGGCTGAGTAAGGGTACAGACAAAACAGATTATTGCAAGACCAATCCAAAACAAAGTGGAAGATAGAGCTTGAGAATACAGGCAATATGTACAGTACTGTGCAAGAGTCTTAGGCAGTTGTGGAAAAAATGCTGTAAAGTAAGAATGCTTTCAAAAATAGACCTATTAATAGTTTTTATCAATTAACAAAGTGTGTGTGTGTATATGGATGTATGTATGTATGTGTGTGTGTGTGTGTGTGTGTGTATATATATATATATATATATATATATATATATATATATATATATATATATATATATATATATATATATATATATATATAATATAGCCAGCATGAGCAGTAGAGACTGCCAACGACGCGGCTGAAATGGAGCGGGGCGCTCCGAATTCAGACCAGAGTCCTCTCTACACACCTTCCTGGGACCGCTTGGTCCCAGGAAGATGCGCAGAGAGGACTATGGTCTGAACTCGGAGCGCCCCCCTCCGCGGCACTGTATAAACGGGTTTTTCAACTATTATATAAATAAAATATAAAAATGTGATCTAGTACATCCAACGTAATGCTCATGAAATAGTGGTAAATCTCTGGGATCCAGTGATGGATCTGGTGATCCATGTTGCCACTATTTATCTTTAGGCCAATGGTCTGCTGCCTGCTCGCACTCCCTGACCTCTGTACCATTTGCCCGGCTCCTTCTACTGTATGCAGGGTATTTTTACAACATTGATCACATCAATCTTTACATGACTAACAGACCCTGAGACTAATCACAGTGAACCAACTAGTTAAAAAGGTCTGCAATTAGTAGGTTCAGTCACTGTGTGATATTAAGTGGCACTCTGCACCCCCATTTAATTGTCAGTATGGGTGATGCAAGAAGTGGGCAGCGCAGGCTGGTGGCAGTGGATGGTGGCACAGGGAAGAAGAGTGGCAGAGTGGACTGGGATGCAAGGCCAGGGGAGCAAATAGTTAAATGTTTACTCCCCCTCCCCCAGCAAAAGGAGAAAAAAATTGGTTTGTGAATATCCTTTTACATGACTAAAAATCTACCCAGAATGCCTGAAAAAGTTAAATGGAATGCCAGTATAGTGCAAAACATACCAACATATTTCATAAACCCTCATGAGTACCATCTGTGGAAAGGGAAGACCCTTCCCTTTCTTATAATAATGTCTACATCACAATTTGATGGGCTTGGTTATGGGCTCAGTTTAGTTCCACTTTATTCATTGAAACCCACCATGTGGATATTTATGCCAGCGGTTGCCCTCGCTCCTTTCCAGTGATGCCAGTTTTGTTTAGACAGGAAACTGGGGCGCTGAGAGATGGGCTGTATTAGAGGGCAATCATCTGCAAACTTCTTGTGGTCTAGTGGAAGTCTCCATCCCTTTTGGTGATCTCTCATAGTGAAATGGTGATGTGACTAGGATACATTTTGGTATACTGTGTGTTGTATACATATTGGTATGCAACTTAGGCAAGTCCTACACCTTTGTTTTTACTCAAATTCTGCTCCCTTCCCTGAGGGCATCTAAGAGAGATATTATTAATTTTAGGGGGTATACAGAGGATCTGTCTGTCGAACTTTTTCTTTAATCCTCTAGTGCTTTTGGTTTTCTGTGCAAATACACCTCTAGCTCTATTAATATACCCCTTCCATCTCTACTGTAAATTGCATCCATATTATTATTATTATTGTTTATAAGTATTGTGGAAGTACATTTGTAGTGCCTCTCTAGAACATGTAGATAATCTTCTGTTTTATTACAGAATGTATATAATTCTGTTCTCCGTATACGCTTGTGCTTCTACCATTCATCAGGAATGTAACATTTTGTGTAATGTCGAATCATATCTCTGACCTTTCTAAACACGTTATTGCCTTGTAAATGCATCATTACCCGGTGGCAGTGTGTAATTGGCAACAAAGTATTCCCTGTGTAACTGAAGAAATTAAATAGCTTGTTTGGAACGTTCTCCAGGAGGGAATTTTTCAGTTGCTGCAAAAAAGTTGTTCAACACAAGTCACCAATGTGAAAGTGCAGTTAGCCCTCTGGAATAAGGTATTCATGCTACATAATAGCATGGGATATCATGAGAGAAAATTAGGGGTGCACCGAAGTTTCGGTAGCCGAAACGTGTCGGCCGAAAATGGCATTTTCGGCAAAAAGCCGAAATAAAAGAAAAGGCCGAAACGGGGAGCCGAAACAGGGGAAGCTCTCATTGCTCCCTGAACTGTCAGAGCTTTGTTATGTTAAGTCCGTGTCCTCACTTCTGCAGTATGCTCCCAGAACGTGTTAGTTACATAGAGATGGTTTTGCTCGTTACGTTGTCAGTGTCCACAATTCTGCGCTATGCTCCCAAAACGTTATAGTTACATATCAATGGTTTTGCTCGTTTTGTTTAGTCAGTGCCCTCACTTCTGTAGCATGCTCTCAGAAGGTTTTAGTTCTCCACTTTAAAAGTTGCTATCTTCACTATACTACAAGTCCCATCATCCTTACCTTGCCTGGTGCCGAACATAGCTTTGTTTGAGTGCTAAAGAGAGTTGCGAATCAGCGCTGCCTCACTCTCTCTCCCCGCCCTGTATTCTGCTTGCAAAGCAGGGTAGGAAGCGGGGCAGCGCTCATTCACAACTCTCTTTAGCACTTAAACAAAGCTATGTTCAGCACCAGGCAAGGTAAGGATGATGGGACTTGTAGTATAGTGAAGATAGCAGCTTATAAAGTGGAGAACTAACACGTTCTGAGAGCATGCTGCAGAAGTGAGGGCACTGACTGAACAAAACGAGCAAAACCATCTCTATGTAACGAACATGTTCTGGGAGCATAGCTCAGAAGTGAGGACACTGACTTAACATAACAAGGCTCTGACAAAACTTTGTCCAGAGAACTTTTCAAAGACTGCAGGCCATTTATTTTTCAGAACACTGCATATTTAGTTTGATATTTTAATCCATACAGTGTTATGCTATATTGTAAATTTTAGAGTAAAATTATATTAAAGCAGTGCACCCTGGGACTTGTAGACCTGTTTAGCGAGCAGTATTGGTAACCTTCAGCTCATGGGACTTTCACTTTGACTGTGTCATTGTACTTGCTCTACTATATTTTTTGTTTCTTTTGTTAGCCCAATAAACTAAAAAAAGTCCTTTTCGGTTTTGGTTTTTCGGCCAAGTGCATCCTGACGTTTCGGTTTCGGTACAAAATTTTCATTTCAGTGCACCCCTAGAGAAAATTATATATTTCCAGGCCCTGTAGAAAGTAAGACTGAGCTGTTCATTCAGGTGGGGTTGAAAAGAAATAACTTTTTTGACATACATTTAAATTGTACAGATACTTTTTTTATTCAGTAATCAGAACACAAGTACAAAATTTTACATATTTAGGATCACTACACAAGGATTTTACCAATGCTTGTCACCCATTGTAATATGTACTATCCTGTGCTATAGTGTCTTTCCATGGGTGACTATTGCCTCATTTGAATGCACCAAAGTCTAGCATACTGCAGCTTTACTGCACTTGGGTAGAAACACAATAAAGATGCAGAAAGGAAAGTATGGTGCAACTGGCAGACCTTTAATACAACCATTTCTGGAGGTTTCTATTTTCATTGCAGCCTTCAGCGAATGGCTGACACAAGTGGATGTCAGCCAGTAATACTGGCCAGTGCTCACATGAGCCAGTCTCCAGGCACACCTCTTCCTGCCTAAGGATCAGCAGTGGAATGCAGAAGTTCTTGAATAAAAGAACACAGAACTGCAGCAGGGGCCCGCTACAGTTATTTTGCCAGTGTGAGAAAGCCCTTGATCGTATATTCCACACAATTTTGTATTTAATATCGCCAAATGTCTTGGTACCTTTTGTCTGTATTATTAATCTTCCTGTTGTACAGCAATGCTGAACTTGTTGGTGCTTTCTAAGTAAGTAACATCGGTGAACAGTGGAGATATTTGCATTCACTGAAGGTAGTGAGAACCCTGCCCAATGTTGCTTAGCATTCAGAAGAGGTATAAAGTGGGATCTGCTGACTGAGTAGGAAAAGAAGCATCTTAACAACGTCTAGCTTTGTAGGTCAAGTAGATCTGGTCTTCAGTAGCCATGGCCTTGTGACATAAGCTTTCCCAAACAATATGTATATAATTCTTAGTTATGCTGTGACTCACACCAAAGTGTCATTTTTGGATTTACACATTTTGTAAGATCAGAACATGATAATATATACATACATATAATGGAGTTATGCAATCTTAAATATCCTTAAATCAAAGATAGCATCTGTAAAATGTATCTGCTACCCAATATTTAAAATAGCTTTACCTATGCCTCTTAGATTCCATTTAGACTTGGTGCAGTATCAAAGGACCCCATTAGCACTGGAGTCTTGATGACTTCTCTCAGCAGCCATTGTGCCATATTGTCTGTAACCCTGTCACAAATAAAAGAAAGGACTTTCTGAAAGGAACTACAGTGAGTACTAATTTCAAACATAACTGAATAAAAATATCCAAACTCTGTCTGAATAGGACAGTCTACACCTATATTACAAAAAGAAGTGTAGGGTTGGATTATAGGGATCTAACATTAATCATTTGAATGCCAGAGCAATGTCTTGGATTACCCCCGGGCACTCAAAGGGTTAACCCTCTGAGTGCCAGATCGGTGTCCAATTCATTACTTCTCTAGTAATAATAGGGTTGTGAAGCAATGCAGTGCATATTCCTGTTACTTAAAGCTGAACTTTCACTGAAATTAAAGTGCCCCCATATCAATCTGCACATAGCGTTATGCATATCCATACCAGTAGTCCGCCGTTATTGAGAAATCCAACTCATTCCGAGACAGGCAGGCATCAGCGCAGACATCTAGCCAAAGAGACATCTGTGCTCCTGTGCCGTCTGTCCCAGTCTCCTCTTGGAGGAGTTGCATTGTATCTTGAGCTACAGGAAGGGACTGAAGGTGCAGGCACACAGATGCTGTTACAATAAATCTGGACTTATTCAGGTTAATATTAGTATGGATATGCGTATCGCTACGTGCATAATGGTTTGGGGGTGCTTCAATCTGAGTAAAAGTTCCGCTTTAAAGAGTTACAGATGCTGCTTGTAGTAGAAAGTATTTAAATGTGTATATATAGCTTCATTTATATTTTAGGTGTATGCTGCCTTCGACTCTTTTAATGCCTTGGATCTAGGGTGGGCTGATCAGATTTGTCATTTTATTATATATTAAGTATATTGGCAAAACATACCTTGTGTTGCCCAAATGTTGTATCTGCATACGCACTAATTTCATTGTTTGCCTGCTTCTCTCTAAATTGGGGTTTGGCTTCCCGCAGCCCTACATCAGTTAATGAACTGCAACTCCTATCTTCCTGCCTATAGGCCACTACACAGATCCAGCATGCTGAAACCTGGATGTGCCCAAAGCATAAATGCTTCCATGTTGCAGCATACTGTGTTAGGTTATATTTGCCTCTTTCCATGCCACTATGTGAAAAACATCATTGTGTACTAAAGCCGCTCATATGAACAGGGCCTAAAGCCCACACTGGGGGGTTGTGATTTGAGGATCAAGATTACACAGACTGAAGGAGGGGGGCTTACTATCTGGTGCATTCTGCAAATTAGCCTAAAAAAAGTCTCTTTTCTTTTAAAGAAAGCAGTTACCACAGAGTTTCTTCATTTATGTACTTTGTAAAATATCCTAATAAACCATAATACATATATATTATTTTAGTACCTTTTTATTAGGTTTTGATTAGTCAAATTGTTGTTTGCTGATGTAAACTGCCCTCTACCTTATTCTTTTTTTCCTTTTTCTTTCCTTACTATACAAAACACTTTTCCCTTTACATGAAAGCATATTTGTCTCTGTCCATCGAGTCCAACTGTCAGAATGTTACAGTGGTAAAGTGAGGCTGCTGTAAACTAGAAGAAAACTGGCTGTGATAGCACTGAGAGCTAGAAACCATGAAATATTAGTAGAAAGCAAACTGATTATTTGTTTACCGTAAAAATATAGTTCATTCAGAGATGGCAAATAGCCATTATCATGAGCTAAATTTCACTGATAAAGTTGCTTTGGAAGACAGAATATAATCTTAAAAGTTGACTGTTGGAGAACTTCATGGCACCCAAAGTGCTAACACAAAGGCATATATATGTCCACGTTTTATTTATTTTAGTAATCCTGTTTAAAGAAACACCAATACCCTCTAACGCAGGTGTCCCTATTACTTTAAAATAAGTGGACATTTATCCTGAAGCTGCCTAAATTTTCTGGGGGCTCTGCGCATTAGATGGAGTTCACCCCCTGGAACTCCACTGCTGCTCAAAACAGCAGCCATCTCCTAGTTTGACTGGCTGTCTGGCTTCCTGTCCGCATGATGATGCATAACAGTCTTGTCTGAGACCTATGTCTCTATATGGATGTGCTCCTGAGTGAAGCTAATGCGCCTGGGAGCTTGCCTTTTTTCTTTTCTGGAAAAAAAGGGGGTCTTTTAAATACTTGCTCATTTGACAGAGAAACAGTGGATGTGGTGTTCCAGTAGGGAGCTATATCTGGCACAGAGACCCCAGAAGACTTTAGAATGGCTCAGAGATGTGTCTCCTCTTAAGTTAATAGGGACATTAGGTGTTACTGTCCCTTTAAAGTGATCCTAGTATTTATTTATTTATTTATTTGAAAACTTCATTCAAAACTACTTGTCATATTAACTAAACATTCAGCAGATGTATAGTTTAGGAGAAATTCACACTTTTATTTCTGGGAAGGTGAAAATGAAAATCTCCTGTTACTACTCAGAGCTTCATTAGCATACGAAACATCACTGAAAACCTGAATTGGCATACTACATGCTAGAGAAAAGGCTTCATTAGCCTATGAAATATCATGGGTACTGCAATTGGCACTGGAAGCTTCCAAAGAGAGCTGACCCTGAGATTATTTAAATATTAATAGATAAAGGTTTCTAATTCATAGATTCCCAGTTATAGACCCCTGCTTGCTCTAACCAAGAGGTGCACTAATATTATTATATATCAATATATTTATATTAATAGAACTATTAAATACTAAATATTATGAAGACTAAATATAAAAGTAATATTGGCTTTGGGTTGAAGGACTTCTTTGAATTTATTAGGCTAAAAAAGGGGGCAACAATTAATAACTATCCTTTAAGTTCTACAGAATATATTTGATTAAAAAAATATTTCATAAAGATCATCAAGCATCTAGACAATTAAGCAATGTAATTCACATATACATTGTATTGCATATTTCTTTGGCCCTGGGCAACCTGTAGTACCCCAGCTGTTACTGGACTACAGTGACCAGCTAAGGATGCCGAGAGCTGTACTCCAAAAATAGCTGGAGAACCACAGGTTGAAATGATCCTAGGAACAGATCACTTGGTCATTAGTAATTTCAGTGGGCCCCAAACAGGGTTTCTCCAAAGCTCAAACTTGATACGAGCTGCAGGGGTGGAGGGTAAAAAGGGAAGGGGGCTTTGAGGAAGAAAAAGGAGCTCTGAATGAAATGCTGAGGAAAGGTGAAATGTCAGACCGGGAGCTCAGCGCTGCCCCACGAGATGCAGTGTCTGAACTGTAGTCTTAACTCCTACAGCACCAAAAAGGTCCCAGCATCACTAGCCATTTACTTTTGTTCTTTTTACTGTGCACGTATTTGTGGATTCGGTACAAACATAAATATTTTTATCCAAACCTATAGCACTATGGAATGTGATTGCTATCCAATAGATAATTAAATGCACAAACACAAACAAATAAGGCTGTTTAAGGGTAAACCATAGACTAATATGAACTGAACTGATCCCGTAAGTCGCAAAAAAAAAAAAAAAAAAACAGGATAGAACTTGACTACTTTGCTGTTAGTTATTTTCTTAGATGCATTAATTTGGGACAATATTAATTTAGACTAAATTTATGAACTATGATAATAAAATCCTTTCAATACCATATATTGGACAAGCCAGTGCTAACTCAAGGAGGGTTATTTAAATGTGATGATAAGAAAACCACAAAAAAATATTATAAGCATACCTAGGAGCAATCTTGTTCATGGACCCCAGAAAAACACACAGGACTACGAGTGTCCACATGATGTGATTTGCATCATAATGTGGGAGGGGTTTAATTAGGGCTGGAAGGTTGAGCGGAGTGATTTCTCCTGAAGTGCGTTGGGAAGTGGGTGGAACAAGTAGGGAAAGTAGGCTGTTTCCCACTGAACTCTTCAAACAAGAGAATGGGCCTCTGTCTCAGGAGACCCAGTAATTCAAGTCTGGAGAGTTCCCATGTCTGATTAGCATATGGTAACGCATGAATATCACTTCACTTGTACATTTGCTGGTCTTTTGGCTAACAGGACTCTCAGGCAGTTTTTAATGCTGTTTTCAAATATGCAAACTTGAATCAAGGTGACAGGTCCACTTTAAATGAGTGATACGAATCACACTGGGGCAGAAGCATATAGAGGAAAGTGGAGCAATTTTGGAGCAAACCAACTTCACTATAGGGGACAAACTTTTTCTAATTTCTCATTAGTTGAAATGGGGCTTTTATCCCATTGAACAATAGGGCATCCAGTACATTGCTTTGCAATCTGTTGGTTTAAAGCCCCACAGGTTTAAAGCCCCATTTCAGTCATTTAGAAGACTTTATACACATGTATCTGTGGTAGCTACATAGAATCAGAGCATATAAAACCCCATAAAGATCTGTATGAACATTTCCTATTTATAATCTCTATGGACCATATGAACTTGAAATTTGTATTTTGTAAATGATTGCATGAGCATTTTTCACCCTCTTTGGGAGAGGAAATTGAGTTCTTAAATTAAACAATGAAGCTGGAAAACCTGTTTTGTTTCCTTTGTCATCTCCTTTTAACCTTAGCAAAGTCATTTTTCACCCTTCTGCCTCTGGCACTAAAAATGATACTGTAAGAGGACTCACTTTTCTCTCAGAATTCTTTGTGCAATGCTGCATACACTCCAGGTCATATAAAAATAAGGCTAGATTCACATGGGTGATTCTAATGTTTGCCACCTTCAAATAGTCCTTGGCCCCTGCCTGTCAGTGTATTTCCCATGTGTGGCAGTTGTGAGTGGGAGTTGGGGATTTAGGAACTAAAGAGTAGCCCAGCCCAGATGGATGGCATCCATAAATGTTCAGCTGAATACCTCTTGCCCAGCCAGTATATGGATTCTTGAGAACAGGATCACTGAAAAGTTGCTGCATCATGTGCCACTGTCATCCAGTGCAGTAGCCTGCATTGTACCCTCTTTGGCATCTCTGCCATATGAATGGAGGCTTATGTTTACTAGTCTCTAAAAGGAAAACTCATTAACCCATATTCCTGTAGAACAAATGTTAGTGGCATAAATAAATACCAAGCACCAGATATACAAGCTGCTGCACGGCCCATAAATCTTATAATATAAAGTGCTAGCCTGCGAAGCTCCCTGTGTGCGTAACACATGTACAGTAGAGACTGGACGAACTCGCTGTTAGGGAGCGGGGCGCTGCGAACAGCTCAACCACCTGTCTGCTCTAAGCTCCAGAGCAGCAGCAGCTGGGGCCTCTGGGTGGCCCATGTACACAGGCTTTCATACGTGCGTGTGTGTGTGTGTGTATATAATATAATATAATATAGAGAGAGAGTGCCCCTAAAAAAAAGGTCTACAAACAGAGCTCTAGAGTTTTGTAAATAATGGTCTTGGCAACTGTAGATTAGCATAGTTTTTCCTAATCTACTGGATTTTGTTCTGTCTGCATATATGTGTGTGAACTGTGGTCAGCATTTCAGGGAGCAAGGAGGAGCAATTCTGAGGCAAATCAAGTGCACCACAGGGGACTAAATACTTCAGCAGAGACGTGATCGCGGTAGTTAACAAAGAAATACTCCATTTGAATGGTCTACAACGTGTGCCTGGTTTGCAAGCACACGTTGTAAACCGTTCAAATGAAGTATTTCTTTGTAACTACTGCGATCACGGTTCTGCTGAAGAGCCACAGGACAGTCTATGGACTGCAATCTCCGTCTGTAACTTTGAAAGTTGACGTCAGCACAAGGGGAGGGAAGGGGAAACTTTGCAGACTGATATCTCCCAAACCATAAAGGTTTGGGAGATCAGAAACGGCGCAATTAATTTTTTAAAAAATATCTACAGAACTAAATCTATTGAGTTTTAAGGGTTACTTTTAAGTTTTACTTTAAAGGGTTAATTGATATTTTTCTTCATAGAAATGGATGTACATTTTCTGAAACATGATCAACTACAAACATGCACTGAAAGTCAAATATCACTTTTGATGTTTGGAGACCTTTCTACCGAATTGCTCCACTTTCTTAATGAATAAGGCACTTTTGGCCTAATAGTGACCTCATCACATCTCTGTGAACTACTGCATTCCATTCAGTGTACCTAAATATCACCTCCCCCTACTTCATATTCATCATGAATATTCACTGGTTTATTCCGCTATTATGTCCGGGCAAGACTGTCGCCATGTTAGTTGCACACCCTGCTGAGATGACAGGAAGCAATGTGCCTCAGGACGGCAGGATGTATTCTAGATTGTCCAGAAAGGTGGCATAGAGCAGGAAGTGAATGATACATGGAAAGAAGGTAGCCGCAGAGAGGTGAAGATGTGAACAAGGCAGAGCAGATCCAGTTAGTTACACAAGCTGTGGGTAAATTTTCATGCTCTGTATATTTAACTGATCTTTCTAAAGGGTGATAGTGTCTCTTTAAGTTCAAAAGAAAAGTGGAGTAGTGCTGGGGCAAACAATCTGCTTAGTAGGGGCAGAATATTTTCCTATAAGTTGGAAACCTCCTTTGCATTGAAATATTTAAAAGCCTCATTTAAATTGCAAAGTATTTTGGGAATGTGTATTTGCCCCCTAGGGTGCAGTTTGTTCCAGAATTACTCTTATTTTCTTTTGAACATAAGGCCCTTAGGGAACAAACTAACCCTTTGTTTTGCAAAGGCTTGGATACCACTCTGTCACTTGAAAGGTTAAAGGAACATCGACATCTAAAGTAACCTGGGGTTATATCCATGTAAATGCCATGTACTCCATGTTAGCCTCTGCTAAAATCTGCACTGTTTTGAGGCCTAAAGTCTACTCTTATATACTATGTGGCCTCCCATTTTTGCTTTTTTCCAGCATACATGAAGTTCATGGATCGACCTTTCTTAGTAGAAGTAAAGTGGATGGTAATCTCAATACTTGGTACTATCGCTGCACAAACAGCCAAAATGTGCCTATATAGGATAATTTTACACTTGCGATAAAAAATCAAGTTTTGGATTAGCTTTTAGGGATCTAAAACTAAATTTTACAGATACCACTTTCATTTTTAGTTGGTGTTTCTTTATTAAAATGTACCTTTTAAAACATATCACAAATAAGCAATGGTGTTAATGTCATTAACTATGAATTTAGCAACGTCTGTATCTGCTAGCATATCTCAAAATTCCCACTGCATCTAGATAAAAAAGCACATATGTTTACATCACATGTTAGAAGCAATACAACTTTACTTGCGGTCATAATTGCAATTATTTTTGCTTTGCATTCTTCGGTTATATTTATATAATTTTTGTTCAGAAGCCCAGGGATGGACAACCTGCAGACCTCAATATTCTGTTGAACTAAAAATCCTATCATCCTCTGTTAATCATTGGCTGATGCATGATGGGAGTTGTAGTCCAAGAAGAGCTGGATGTTTGCAGACTAGTTCATTCTGGAGAGAATTGGAAACTGCCTGTATGTTGTGCTAACAATTTGTTTGTAATAGAACTAGGTTTTATGAAATTTAATATTTGGTGATAAAATGTGGCATTTATTCTAATTACTTTCTAGGCTGGACAAATATTAATAGGTACTGTGTTATGGTCTAGAGCAGAACTAATACCATCCAGGGAATTTGTATAAAGTGCACTTAAAACATAAAGGTTATTTTCCCAAATTATCTTACATAAGAATGAATAGTACAAGACACTTGTAGATTTTATTTCCCAGTAAAACAAACGTAACTTGTTTTTAGGGTTACAGGTCCACTTTAGCCTGAAACCAGGAGTCTGACAGGTGCTGTATAGGCTTTCATACCACGAGGTTTTAGATGTGCTAACAATTCCAACTATTTTCTCACAGTTTGAACTGTAATTTTTTCAAACACAGTTGTCACAAATGAAGGCTATAGGCCCTGCTGAGACAGTAGGGAGAGTGTGGGAGTGAAAGGGTTAACAATACCAGACTCCTGGTTACCTGTTACTATTCATAGCAACCACCAGATTAACCCCTGAAATCCCTCCTGCACTATCACCCCAGTACTACAATTTGCGCCACCACCAAGACTTTACATCTGGGCATCTTCGGTTACCCCAAACACAATAGAATACAGTATAAAATCACCTTAATAATCAGACATATATAATTAAACCTTTAGTAATGTGTGCTACCTGAGCTTCCTTCAGAGTAGTGAGTTCATGTTAGAGAACAGAGACAAGAGCTGATTAATTGAACATTTAATCTGAAAAAAGGCTTCACAATGCTGATTAAAGAAATAAAGGACATACACAAATAAAGATTACACGTTAACAAAACAGTCCATAAAATAAAATGGGAGAAACACAAGAAATCCTTAAATACAATTACCGATATTTTAAGAGTCCTTGCAGGAACTTCAGATCGTATTTCCCGCTTCAGTTGTTAAAAAGAAATTCACTGTTTTATCCAAAAAAACCATATTAAATACGTTCCACAGTTCCTTCTAAGAGGCCAAATGCCCTGGGTGTTACCTGGGGGGAGGTTTGGCCTGACAGTTTATGGCCCACTCAGTCAGACCTGTTAGGGATGTCACTGCAGAGTTCTACCTGAAAAATCATAAGGCTTCCCAAAACATGCAACCCACAGCGCACCTCTATAATGTTATAATAATCATATTCCTCATATCTGTGTGAATATCTGGACACCGAACATGCTGGATATAACTGGTTGCAAAGTGGCTATTCTTGTAACTCATAGCAGGAATACCTCCCTCTGGCATATTTGGTACCCACCAAAAGGATAAAACCTGGGCATTTTAAATATATAGTTTTTAATTGAACCATTTTACACGATATATACATGTTCTCCCTATTTCAGGTTATTTGGGTGTCCCCTGGATAATACTCCCCCCAGAGCAGATGGTCCAATATATTTTATGACACACTGCCCTGCTCCGGTGATCTGCTCATTCAGTTTCTGGTGATGTTATCTACTCAGCTAATTTTATGGCCTAGGACTGGTTCACTTTGAATAACACCGAATTGCAAAACAAACAAACAAACCCATGCCTTGACAACAATATTCTCTGTTCTTGAATATAGTGATGACAAATTAGAAAGCATAATCCTATACAGATGTGACTGTGTGAGAACGTGATTGTTTTAGACGAGTTACTCCATGAATACTATAGCGGATCCATTTGTATCTGACTCCCTAAACTATGATTCCCTATGCCAGTTCTCAGGAGACACCAACTGGTCAGGTAAGGATATGTCTACTTAAGCATACGTAGATCAGTTACAACTGTGATAAAGCAGGGATCTCCTTAAGACCTGACCTGTTGATATGTCCTGAGGACAAACATTGAGACTCAGTATCCTAGATATTGACATTTTGGGGTAACAGATGAACTATTATTGGTGTGGCAGGTGGAAGGAATAGAGGCCCAGACAACTTTAGGGGCCAGTGAATGAAGGAAAAAAGTTTGAGGATTTATAACAATTTTTTTACCAGTTTGAGGGCCAGAAATATTTTCACCAGGCCCACACTTGCAGGTTGGGGTGATAGGAGTTGGTAGTCCCCAAAAGCTGGATTCCAGAGACTGACAGTCCCTGTTCTAAGGTGAGCAACCCAGCACTGAGAATGGTGCAGTGTTCTCCAATGTTATCCCTCAAGGAACACCAACAGTTTTTCATGATATTACTGTTAAATCACATGTGGGTTGTCAGTGAAAGTCTTTGTGATTGAAATATATGTGCTTAATGAGTGATATCCATAAAATGACCTTTTGGTAGTCCCAGTGGACCAGAGTTGGAAACCTTTGAATTAGGGGAATGTTTATGCAGGGCAGTAGTTGAATAACAGATGCACCACACATCATTACCTGGTTTTAATTACTCTTTTGATTCTTGAGTATTCATCATTAATACAGCACTACCTGTTGATAGTTTGTTTTGGAAATTGCTTGCCTAGGTATGTGTCTTGCTTAGGGGAACTTTAAGGTTGTGCTCACACAGGCTTTTTGAACAGAGCTACATTGCCATTCAAGAAGCTTTGGTCCACTTATCTTCACTGTCTCCACATTCACTTGGTGATCCTTTTCATGTGGGGTGTGGTGGAAGTGAATAATCACCAGCCCAAATGGTTGTCCGTCAAACATTCTGGGCTGATGCTTTTTGAGTGTCATGTGGGGTGTGGTGGAAGTGAATAATCACCAGCCCAAATGGTTGTCCGTCAAACATTCTGGGCTGATGCTTTTTGAGTGTCAGAGGGGAGTCCACGATACCCCTCTGGTCTCCAAGTATTGGCCATTTTAATGTCAGTGGTATGTGTAATACATTTCTCTGAATTGTGTTGCATTCCTCTCTGGCATGCACAGAGTATGGTGTAGTAAGAATGTGCAAAGATTTGTGTTTCTGTGCACTGCGAATGCTTAAGACCTACATACAAAATGCACTCACATCTACTACAAAATTTTGTGTGCTGATCCTCACCAGCTAAGGAGCATTAGAGCCACCACTTCAGTTCTGTGGACATTCAGTTCCAAGCTGAAAATCTTCAGACACTTGGAAACAGCATTTCAATACAGTAACACAAATTGGACAGCTCTCTGTGAAGAGACTTCTCACCGCTTGATACACCCCCTCACCCCAGTCTCATTTGATTGTATTTTTGGCAGTAAATACACAAGAGCAGTGATATTTGATATTTAACACCTATTTATGTGGCTTGGGGAATTAATAACTGTAAATGCAAGACTAGCTCTTAGACGATGACAGCTCAGTACTTGTAACAAATTATGAGCCCAAACTTATTAAGAAGAGATATTGTGGTTGTAGCTTTCATGCATAACAGAGGAGGAATTAAAAAATGTGAATCTAAATATTTTACAAACCAGAGGGTGTGTAATGCATTGACATTAGCACAGATGGAGCTTCATCATCCATCATTTTTTCCCTTGTAGAATTTTACATTCATCTGAAATAAAACTTGGTCCTTTATTTTAAATTGCATATTCTATATACCATAAAAGGTGAATTGAGTCAAAAAATGTTATCTAATGATCATCAGCCGTGGGTGACCTGTGGCTAACCAGATGTTGTTGGACTAGATCTCCCATCATTCTTAGCCAGCCATAGCCCTACAGATGATGTTGGACTACAGCTCCCAACATTTTTAGGTCTTCTCCACTCAGGTGATACCAGTGCAGCTATTTCGGCCCACATGCAGACCTTCAATGCTGCTACTCCCTGGTGACCACTGCACATCAACAGGGAGCTGCAGCAAGCGGTTTGGATCACTTGTCACTGCTGAAGCTCCATGTGGTGCAGTGCATCCTTTTTAAGGCCAACTGCAGAATGTGCTGCAGCTACATGCGCCTATTTGAACAAGGCCTGAGCTTACCATGTCCCTCCAGCTGTTGGGCTAGAATATTTATCAACCTGAGCCAGCTACATTTCTCCAGCTGCTGTATGAGTACAATGTCCATCATCCCTAGCTAGACATGTCCATCACGATTAGCCTTCTATGTCTATCCAGCTGTTGGACTACAATTCCTATCATTCTCAGCCAGCTGTTAGTAAGCATAGGATGATGAGCTGTAACTGAAAAACAAGAAAGCTACAGCTTCAACAACCCTTCATCTTCTTTTTTTTTTTTTTTTTTTTTATTTGTTGTGTGAAATTGAGTTCATAGGGGCCATATATACAAGCAAAAGTGGGGTAAGCCAGCTGTACCTTAGGGATCAAGTACATATACCCACTGACGTGAATGCTAACTCGCTGCATAACTAGAATCTAAAGCCTCTTTTATATCCGTTGGAGCTTTGGGAAGCATTTGTCCCAAATAGTGCAGTTTATTTTCCCAAAATTGTTCCTTTTGTGTATATGTGGCCCATAGGGACACCTTTATTATTTACTCCCTAGCATTACAGCAATAATCTATGTGACCACCTCATTTATAAAGTGTTGTCCTGCTCTCAAGTGTCAGGAGAACAGGACAAACAGACTAGTCTCACTGACAGATAATTAATGTACTAAGGAAAGGTGATGCAGGTCTGGAGCCATCAGCACCACAGCAAATAAATAGAACTTCCCAAAAACCTCATTGATTTAAATGGGGATTTTAACACATTAAATGCTAGAGGTTGTGTTTAAGATCATGGGTTAAAAGACCAATTTATATCAATAGGAATAATTACTTGTCTCCTATAATGCAGTTGCATAAGAGTTCCACCACAGTATCTTGGGAAATCGGCCCCGGTGACTAAATAGTTTGATCACCAAAAGGTGCATCACTGTGGTGCAAGTCACAGCTCTGTAATCCACAGGGAAGTGCTTGTGATGGTACAGGTACTCTCTGTTAACCCCCTGCCTCATAGGTTTAATATTTAACTTCGTATTCAGTAAGAAGAGTTGTAGTTCCGGAACAAAGCAACTTAACTAAAGGAGACAAAAGTCCCATAGATTTAAACCTTTGAGTGCCATAATGATGTTCTACACATTGCTCCTTGATGGGGTTTATACCCCTTTGGAGCTCAGTGTTAATTGAGGCTTTGAGTGCCATTGAAAATGTTGCATACAGAAGAGCGTGCAACTTAAAGGTGCAATATCCATGTTGCTGTGATGAAAAGGGCGACATGGGAATCTTTCCCTGCATCAAAAACACCAGATTCTCTTGTCACCACATTAAACATCACTTCAACCCAGAGGAGCAGGAGTCAGCAAAAATGTGGGAAGATTTCGTGAAAGTTGTAATATTTTACTGGGGAAGATGGGAGTTGTAGCCGATCGGCTGTTAGCTAAAGGAAGATGATACAGCCCTGCTACCCCAGCAGCGATTAATTACAAATGTACCTCAAACTGATTTTCTAAAATGTTGCTGGGCAATGCGCCAGGCTCTGTCCCCTTCTCTGCGTGCAGAATGACATGGTGGAGCGGAGCACACAGAGAAGGGGAGAGCAGCGCTCAGCAAAACTTAGAAATCAGATTGAGGTACATTTGTAATTCAGCCATTCTACCCCAGCGGCAATTAATCATCTTCCTTTAGCTGACAGCTGATTACAACTCCCATCATCCCCAGTAAAATATTACAACTCTCACATAATCTTCCCAAATTTGTGCTGACTACTTCTCCCCTGGGTTGAAGCGACGTTGAATGCGGCAGCATGAGAATCTAGAGCTTTTGATGCAGGGCGAGATTCTCATGTTGCCCTTTTCATCACGGTGACATGGATATTACGCCTTTAAGTTGCACGCTCTTTTGTTTGCGACATTTTCAAAGAATACGCCAGAGGGGTTGTGTACCCTGCTGGCACTCAAAGGATTAAGTGCTTTAATGTAGAGAAGTCGCCAGTGGTTTTTGTTGCAATATGCTGGACAACTCTAGCTTTCAAGGGTTTAAAAGCTTGGGGAATTTTTGTTTGTTGCTTATGGGTTGGTTTGCTTCAGAATAGTGCAGTTTTAGCTTAATGAATATCCCCCACAGTTTAACTTCAAAATAAATGTGCCCTACTTTTGTGCTGTTATCACTGTATATTTGGGCAATATCCTCTGCCTTTTGCCATTTCTACATGAAGAAAAACATTAGCGATACTAAAGCTTGTAATGTAAACCATATGTTCATACAAAAAATGTATTACATCATACACTCCATCTGTTCAGCTTTCACAATAGCAACAATTTACATTTTTCACTACTTAAAGCACCAGAGGGGAGTGCAACACATTGCAAAGTACACCTCGACCTTGAAGGGGTTAACATGATTTGAAACAGATTGAGGCAGATTTAGTGAGAAATAGTGGAGCAATTCTGAGTCATGCCAGTTGTACTACAAATAAAATGCCCATTGATTTAAGAGACTTTTAACCCCTTTAATGCTAGAGGGCTATAGTGCATTGCTTTGCAGTGTGTCAGACATATTTAGCATTCTCAGGGTTAAAACAAAACGTGAAGGGCCATAAGTTCAAAAGAAAAGTGGATAAGTTGTGGAGAAAACCATTTATGCTACAAGGAAGAACTAAAAATTCCAAACATTCTCATTGCTTTAAATAAGGATTTTAACCCCTTGAATGCTAAAGAAGTCTCCACTGCATTGTGAAGCAATTCACTGGAAATCTCTCTAGCGTTCAAGTGGCTAAAATCCCTATTTATACCAGTGGGAGTTTTTAGTTCTCCCCTGTAGTGCAGATGGATTGCCCCAGAACTCCTTCACTTTTCTTTTGAACATACAGCCCTAAATCAATGTGGAATTGTTTTGCTCTCTGTGAAGCAGTTGGTTCTCCCATAATTGTTCCACCTCAGTAGTATACCAACCTCCTTGTGGACATCTCTATTAAAGTGCCAGTCAATCAGATGTATTTTGTTTTTGTTTTTTTTTGGTTTTTTTTAAATTTTGTGTTTCTTACCTATTCTTGTTAAAACATATGTACTACTAATGTAAAAGCCCGTGTACACGGGCCATGGTCCGGGTAATGTTAATCCTTTGAGTGCCAGAGGGGTATGCAACGCATTGCTTTTCAATGCGTTGCATACCCCTCTGGCACGCTAAAGGGTTAAGAGGCCTGTCCTGCTCTGCATCCTGCCGCCGACAGTCATGCACTGTAGAGACTGCCTTTAAGCACAGAATGCTCCCAGCACAGAACTCCCAGCATTCCTACACCTCCCAGCATTCTGTGCGTTCGGGCAGTCTCTACTGCGCATGACAGCTTCTGACAAACATCCTAGCGAATTATTATATAAGATAATGTATATTCTATATTCTTAAAAATGGTAGGACACCTTCCTTTTAGCAACCACAGAAGCATAGTATAGCATGTTCTCATAATAGTGGGTGTCTCGCAACAGATGTATGCATGGAAGATAATGTACCATTTATACAATTCCAATGCGTATACAATAGATTTTTTTTTCTTCCTGCAGACTGCTAATGCCTTGAAGAGCAAATAGAAAACATAGGAAATCTTGGTCTACGCCATCCCTGATTCTTTCTTCTTTGTCTTGATAAGTAAATCTGTACAGCGACATTCTAATACCTCCAGTTTCAGGGGCCTCACTTTATTTCCAAACGTGCCAGGTTTTCAGCAAGGATCAGTTGTATTCCTATGCAAAGAAAGGGGATGACGTATTGTGCACCCAGCACAGCCTACCAGTATGACTGCTTTTATCACAGATGTTAATGGGCCACAGAAAGGGGATATGAAACATGTATTTGTGGGCCATGTTCACAACAGGGGCTTCATCATTTCTTAAAACTACTCAGTTGTGGAAAGCCATAAAATTGATAACCTTGTCCTGATTTTTATTATTTATTATGCTTTATGTTTAGTAGTAAAAATGTTCACTTATCTGAATACGATTACATCAAGAATACTTTCTGCTTATGGTTCACTCCAGATGAAGACTTTGATATAGTGGTGGACATCTACAGTTGGAGAGCTGAGGAAGACATGGTTTCAACCCCCATTCAGTCTTAAAGGTGAATTATACATTGGGAATAAGTGGATCTAACTTTAGCATATTCATTTACCTAGGTAGTTGTCTTTCATCCAGCAGTAAGTTATAGCTATCTATTTTCATTTTATTTTGCATTTTATCTGTAGTTTCCTGTGTATAGTGATCTGACCTAGTAACATAGTTTGAGGCTGAAAAAAACACCCGTCCAAGTTCAGCTTATACCAAAAACAACCCTGTTGATCCAGAGGAAACCATTTCCAATTCAGCCCAAAGTGTGTAAATAAATAAATAAATAAATCCTTCCTGACTCCAAATGGCAATCAGAGAGTTCGTTCCCTGGATCAACAACCTATCTGCATTGAAGCTGTCATAATTTTCAATATTGTTCTGTGCTAGATAGGCATCCATTGCTTTATTGAAAGCCGTTACATTATCTGCAAGTATAGCATTCAGAGGCAAAGAATTCCATGGCTTTACCTCCATTACTGTAAAAAAAAAACCAAAAAAAAAAACCTCCCTGCCGTTATTTTAATCGAAAACTCCTTTCCTCTAGTCTTAATGAATGACTTCTCCTTCTTAGCTCAGCTCTTTGCATAAATAAATCCTTGGACAGTTCTTTGTATTGGCATTGAATATTTGTGTAAATGGTAATCCTATCACCCCCTTAGACTTCTCTTTTGTAATGTAAACAAACCCAGTCTGGCTACTCTCCCTTTATAACTCCGATCCTCCAATCCCTTTTTTAAGAACTGGTGCCTAAAATTGTACTCCATATTCTAGATGAGGCCTTACCAAAGATTTATATAGCGGTAGAATTATATAGCATCCCATGCATCTACACCTCTTTTAATGCAGGCTAGTACCCTATTTGCTCTTCCAGCAGCTGAGTGACTCTGCACACTGCTATGAAGTCTATCGTCTATCAGTACGCCTAAATCATTCTCTAATGAGGATTCCCCAAGTTGTTTCCCATTTAGTGTATATGTAGCATTCTTGTTTCTACAGCACAAATGCATAACCTTATGTTTATGCATATTAACCCCTTAAGGACCGGAGGTTATGGGACATTTCCGTCCCATAACGTCCGCATAGGGGCACTTTGACGAGCCAGTACACGTGACCTGTCACGTGTATCGGCGCGTCACTATGGGGCTTGAAACAGATCGCTCCGATCTTGGAGCGGTCTATTTCATGCCCTATTTTTACTTACAGCGCTCCCGGTAGAGCGCTGTAAGTAAAAAGTACGTGACGTACCAGGACCGTCAAGGGTCGTTCGAGCAAATTTACCCTTGACGGTCCTGGTACGTCAAGGGTCCCTAAGGGGTTAAATGTCATCTGCCACTTTTCTGCCCATTCACTCATTTTATCTAAATCCTTCTGCAGAGAAAAAACATCCAGCTCTGTGTGTATTTCCTTGCACAGCTTAGTGTCATCAGCAAAACTGAGACGCTAGTTTCAATTCCCATTTCTAGATCATTAATAAACTGGAGTCCGCCTCTAGGTCCCACCTCCTTACTTTAGACTATAAGAATCAATAGACCTTAATGGTTCATAAGTCGTTACTCCTGTCAAGTTGTAAATTGAAAAAAAAATGCTGTTTCAAGAACACCTACCTAGGTGGGACTATATGCATAAAAAGTGGAACAAACCAGCTGCACCACAGGGTGTGAATTAATCACCATTGATGTTAATGGGGCTTTCCCATGTATGTTAAATGGTTTCTGATGCATTGCTTTTAAATGTGCCCAGCACTTCCTTGGCATTCAGTTAAATCATTTGTTTGCTATAGTGCATCTAGTTTGCCCCTAACATTGATCACATTTTTCCTTGTGCATACCCACCAAGTAATCCTCTTTAGAAGGAACAGTCCCTCTTTGAGACCCAAATCCCTCTGTCCCTCTTTTTAGGAGATCAGACTGTGTGGTGTGTATATACGTGTATCACATTGCTCTACAATAATAACTCACAATGTTTGTTTATACATCAGTTTATGTGTATGTAAATCAGTTTGTGTAAATAAAATACTTTGGTCTTGCTCTAAATAATTTATTCAGTTGCACAAAGAGTTGTCAGTAGGTCATTAAATAACCTAATCATTCTCTGTAATGCCCCGCCCACCAGACACTCGCCCCCCCCGCAACACCCCCTAGAACAAAAGTGTCCCTCTTTGGCCATATGAAATGCTGGGAGGTATACCTTGTGTGTGTATTTTGGTGGAGTAAGGTAAGAAATTCCTCTCATTTAACCCTTGGAGCACTGTGTAGAGTGAAACGTGTTTTTTTTTCGTCCCTCCATCCTCCACAGCAACAAAATAATAACCTGAAGTCTGCTCCAGACCACACGATTGCTGGGACGAGCTTCATACTGAGTAACGGACTGCTTTCTCTTTCATTTGAGACATAATTAATTGGCGCTATCAATGAGCAATAAATCTAGTATATTGTGTGTGATCTGCCTTTCACTAAATAATTTCTCCATTTTTTCCTGAAGCATTTTAGGGACACAGATCTCTCCAGGGCTTTCTCATTTATTCATTTATTTAGAAAGTTTTTGATAGGAAGAATACATTGAGATTTCTTTGTTTTCAAATATTATATTGTGTTTTATTGCAGTGGGGTTCCATTGTGGAATTATGTATTTCGGTTAATTTTTAAAATTTTCACTTTTCATGTGAATTTGTGTGTTTCTAAATAATGTTTTTTTGTAGGGGCATTTCTATCTCTGCTTTTTGCCCCTTTCACCCCATTTCTACCTCCTTTTTTATATCCAGCAATTTTTTGTGAACCCTTTGAATGCCACTTGTACCCCTCTAGAACTCTGTGTTAAGATATTAACTATACATTGGAAAGCATCCTCTTCCAGCTGTACTTTTTGGAACATGGTTGTATAGATTTATTACTATTCTGATATATAGTTATTTGTAGTCATCAACAGTTGTGACACTTTGTGTGAGAATATACCATTTTGTTAAGTGGATCTGCAGAATAAAATTTCATGTAATTTCAGCAGCTAAGACACCAATTATAGACTGTCCAATTCTTCTTATAGCTACCCTGACAAAATGCCAGCAATGACTGTGCCAGCTAACACACAGCTAGAGACCAGTTAGTTTTTCCAAGATTCTTGTCACTAGATGAGAACTTTATTTCTCTCTCTCTCAACTTCGCCTACATTTATAGTGACAGCTTCTGAAATCCCAGCCTAATCGCATGCTGCTGCTTTTCTGTGACTTCAGTGAGCTTGCATATGATCACCAGTGGAGAAAAGAGAAAACAGCGCAAATCACTTCTGAGCGTAGCAGTATTCAATAATAGTAGTATATTCCCCACTCCCATCTTCGTATCTACTCACATTAGTTGGAGGCTTTTCCTGCCTCTCAGTAAAACCAACATGCACTGGATATAGGGTAATTCCAGGCAGGTGACACTCTTGGTTATCTATCCCACTTTGAGCACAATAGATTTAAATGTAGTTCCTAACGTATCATAGCCATATATATAGCAAATATAGGGTAAAAGGACTCCAAGAAAGGAGCAACAAGAAACGTTATTGGGAATATGAGTGACCCCGTTATCTCATAGAGGATATAAGGATCTTAAGGGAATAAATAAGTCTACTGAATACCATTTGAGATATATATATATTATAATAAATATAATATATATATATATAATATAGGTAGTGGCACTCACACCTAAGTTAAACCAGAAATCTGGTGCATGTCCCATAAGTATACTACCAATACAATCAGCCTGGGCTTACCAAGAGAAAGCACAAAGTCACTTGATCAGTGAAGATTTTAATGAAGAAACAACCGCTTCACAATACCAAACGTTTTCGGTCCATTCATCAGGGCAACCAGCAATAATGAATAAAGAGGGTATAAATACCTAAAATCCAAGACAGAGACCACCCCTCAGTGACCAGAATGCCCACAAGATGCGCCCTCCACATGTGCCATTCACCGGAGAGCCGGTGGATGACATCACCCCATGGGGGCGGACCCTAGGGCATTACCGGAGACCAAAGAAAAAAAATATAAAAAGAAAACCAAAGAAAAGAATATAAACTAAAATTCCCCCAAACAGAAGAAGAAGAAAAAGGAAGGAATAACACCCAGCCCCCCAAAAACATGCATAATATATAAGAACAAGATAAGTTGAGCACAGTATAGTCCAAGAGTAACATAAACATAACTGAAGAAGCCCCCCGTCTTCCAGTTACAAAATGAAGAAAACAGTGTATCAAATCGTGGCACACTGATACGATGTGACACATCACCATTAAAACATAATAAACAACTACGGTGTGCATTGCATTGCGATGTAAACCCGCAATGCAAGGAGACAGCAATAAAGAAGAAATGTACCCCAAACGAGAAAATAATAAAAAAAAAAAAAAAATTGAAACAAATAAATTATACCCACATACGGCATTATGCTGTGCAATGCGAAGGAGAGCCATATAAATCCATATAGAAACAGTCATGATTAGGATCCTTCAGAACCAGTCCAAAGCAAAATAAGTGGCTAGGTGTAACATTGAATGATTCATGCCATAATTGTGCCACCACGAGAATAAACCACTGTTACAATAGACAAATGCTGTTTGTAAATCCAACCTTAAAGGGATAGTAATACTTCGTTTTAACTTTATTTTATTTTGTAGGCATTAAAAAAATATGAAGAATGATATAAGTCTTATCTCTCAAACCTTTATGGTTTAAGAGATATTCACAAGCAAAGTTTCCCCTCCTGCCCCTTTTTCCTAGTGTAAGCCATCTCTTCTCAGATGGGGAATCTGGTTGTAAGACCAGACAGATAACAGCAGGGGACAATCTTCTTACAGTGAAAACAATGAAAGCCCTGCCCCCCTTGACAAGTTTTTCAGCTTTTTCTCTTATCTTAATTGAAGATTGTCCCTCTCTGCAGTCTCCCTGGGCACCTCCCTTCTTCTCTGGCTGAAAAGTGGGAGGTAGGGGGACACTTTGTCATTCAATTACTCTTGAACTACAACTCTGACAGAACTGAAATAACACTCTCCAAGGCCCAAATACTATGATGATTAATTACAGCTGCTTTTATTATGAAACATTACTATCCCTTTAAATCGTATAAGGATCCAGACATATAGTAGCTGGGTATAGCCTTCCGTGGATCTTTCCACAGGATAGTTTCCATCAAAGTGAGCCTCAAAATTACACCAGCCTCCTATGCTTATGTCAGAGGTCTCTAACCTTCCCCTTGGAAGCACAATTCTTAGTGCATACGGCATATTATATTTTATTTGTCAAGACAGTGATAACATCACAGTCCCCCAAAATAAATAAATAATAATGCAAGCACTTGAAATCTTAGTGCATGGTAGTCCAAGTTTTTTCATTCGAGGGCCACATGATGACAAAGCCATAAGTGTAAGGGCCACGTTCTATTTTTAATTGAGAATAATGGTAAATATAGCTTGCTATGCAATAATCTGAATTAATTTATTTATCAAATAATTGACAGCACTGATATATACACACTAGTATTGAAGGCCTGTGTACATGGGCCAAAGTGTCAGCCAGAGGCCTTGGCTGCTGCCCTGGAGCTGGGGGCAGTGGGCCTTTCGGAGTGCCCCGCTCTGGATCAGCAGTGCCTCTGACTGGAAGCTGGAACGTTTGTGCAGACTCTACTGTGCATGACTGAATCTTTTGGGCAGTCTCTATTGTGCATGTGCGCTTAATAATAATAATAATAATAATCCTTTATTTATACTCACACAGGTAGCGACACATTCTAGCTCTTTGTTATTTAAATATATATATTATACTGCTATAATTTAGAACTGTAAGCTTACTGGCATTCTGTTATCCCTTACAGGCCTACTAGATCATGTGGGCTAGTTAATTTGTTTTTTGTTAAAAATCTCAGGTGGCCCTCACCCTGGGGTCAGGGAGGGCACAATTAGCCCACAGTTTTTGTATGTTGGACACCCATGTCTTAGTGGATCTACTCCCTTGACTAATTCAGAGAAATGGGAAAATATCAAAAGCTAGCTTTTTTTTTTTTTTTTTTTTTCTTGTTTCTTTGTTTTAAATAAAGTTTAGAGACTGCTTAGGAGAATCCAGCATAAGATCCATAATGCTGTAATTAAAGTAAGTAAAATCGAGTCGTAAAGTAAATTTTCTTTTCAACCTATAAAGAATGTGTGGGCTTTTTTAAAATAAAATACTCCTCAGACAGACCACATAAAATGGGTGGGGTTTTAGACTTTTTGCTTTCCATATTACAGAGGGAATATTTTTCATTTCTGGGGTGCTTAAATCTGGTCTCTCATTTAGTGCAAAGTCTTGGCCAACTGGAAACACCCACTAAATTGAGGAAGAAGGAAGGAGTTTATAAAGTGGTTAGAGGAGGTAGATTCTTCATTGCATGCATTCAGATCACCAAATTGTGCTGTTGCTGTCACATACTATAGGCAGCAGTAGTCAGGGACTCAAGTTCTCCCATGGAGTGCATTATAAAAAAAAAATGCATATTTCGATGTTAGTTGCTGCTGCTGATTAAAAAGCAGTTGAGTTGTTATAACTTTTGAAAGAAAAACCTAAGATGTGGGAGTGACCTTGTTTTACTCGGCATGAAAAACCCTATAACATTTTTTTAAGAATAAGTTTACTTGCTCTTTAATTAATCTAAACCTACATTGTTTAATAAAAGGCTAACACTACAGAAGGGATTTTATAATGTCTTTTAAAATCTCCTAAAGTCTAAGTGAGACAGTTCCACTTTTGTCATCTACATTTCACATTGCCAGGAAGCCTGAAAGTGACAGTCTTTAGGCATGGATAAACATGCTCCGTCTGTCCTCGTTAGAAATGTAGATACTGCGCTCTGACTGTGAAATGCAGTAAACAGGATAATCCCAAAATATAGTTCCTGTGAGTCACATGGTGATCATAATAGGCATAATTGCACATTACTGTCTGGAAGGCTTCAGTTATGTAAACTACTGCTCAGCCAAGGCTTATTGCTGGTGTTTCCGCTTGAAACAAACATATAAAGGGAAGGGTGGACCTTCCAATATATCAAAGCAATCATGTTCTGGGTATCCCGGTTATAACTCCATAGAGCTGTGCTGTATTGAGGGATTTTCATGTATGTGCTACAGTTCAGTTATTCACTTTAGAAATATGAAGTGCTTTATTTATTTTAAAATTATATGAATTTGGTGAACTGAAACAGTGTTAAAGCTCAAGCAGTATGATTATGGCTGAGACTGCCATAAACGCAATGAAAGGTTAAAGAGATAGCGATGCTTAAAATGTGTATATCCTATATAATCGCTAAATGTGTGTTTGTCAGAAGCCGTCATGCACAGTAGACTGCTGCACGCGCTGCTGTCATGGGCACTACAGACTGCCCGCTCCGTGGCTGACAACAGAGCGGGGCTCCGAATTCAGACCATAGTTCTCTCTGCCAACCAAATTCAGAGAGCCCCGCTCCGTATCAGCCATGGAGCGGGCAGTCTCTACTGTGTATGACTGCACCGTGGCCGTTGCTGGGTGCCACTGTGGCCCGTGTACACAGGCTCTTCTACTAGTCTATAATAATATGAGAGACTTACTTCAGTAAGCAAAGGAAAATCCTGCTGTCCTTCATCGAGGAGGAGAATGTTTTCCTTTTACTTACTGACAGAAGTTTGTCCCTCACTGCATCCGTCCGGTCTTGGGACCAGACTGCAGATTCAGTGGGAGGCGGATGGAAGGGGGGTCCTTTTCCATTTAATACCTTGAGAACAACATACAAGTAAATTGCTAAATATAGCTCAAAGTGTTACTTTACTTAAAGGCATAGTATTGCCATGTATTAATAAACATTAATTTTGTAGGCATTCAAAAATAAAACTTAATGCCTCCAGTCCCATCTCTCAAACCTTTATGGTTTGAGAGATATTCGGGACCAAAAGTTCCCCCCTCCCCTGACGTCAGCACTCAGACAGCAGGGGAATCCACTCCCGGGACCGTCGGGGGCTCTTCAGCAGAGCTGAGGTTGCGTTATTGAACAAGAAGTCCTTAACTGGAAAGGTCTACAAAGTGTGCTTGCACACTAAGCACACTTTGTAGACCGTTCCAGTGAAGGGTTTATTTTTTAATAACGCGATCTCGGCTCTGCTGAAGAGCCTCAGCTTGCCCATGGACCGGATTCCCCTGCAGTCAGCTAGAGTGCTGACGTCAGGGAAAGGGGAGGGAGGGGGGAACTTTTCATCAAAGTCTTTAACCCATTAATGATGGCTGCGTGCACACATTGCAGTCACTTAAGGACCAGGGACTTTTTTTTTTTTTGCCGAATCCAATTCCTGACTCCCTGAACGGTGTGCAGCTGCACGGGGTGCCTGGAATTCCATGATGGTCCAGGACCGTCATGGGTCCTTAATGGGTTAAAGAAAACAGGGGGCACCCTGAGTGGGTATCCACTGCACCCCTGGTTGAGAGCCACTGCTCTAGGTTAAGCATGTCAAACTCAACCACAGTTGCAGGTCACATACTCAACATTTCCCTTTATGGTAGGCCGTAATGTTGGCTGCTAGGTTCTGTGTGTGTCTGGGCGCACACACATACACACACACACACAGGTATATTTATTTATTTATTTATTTTAATTTGCATAAAAAGGAGCACAGTGTGACAAGTAACTACTAGTTGCAGGGGCAACATTTAAGTCAACCACCTTCCAAGTTTTTAAACCCACACTAACAGAAAGAAAGGGGGTGAGACAGACAACGGAGAGGTTGAAAATGACATTGGAAAGGTTGATTGTAAGGAACAGGTTAGAAAGAACAGGTGAGGCTTTTGCTGTTTAACTCTTTCAGTGCCAGAGGGGCTCTGCAATGTGTTGCGTACTGAAAGGGTTAACACTCAGAATACACTGTTTTAACCCCCTAAGGACCAGATGCGGGTTCAGCACATTTCTTACTAATACTCTGCACCATCCTCTGATGCTCAAGTGGTTAAAAGGTTCACCGGTTGTCATGCCAAGGCATGAGTTGGCCCTCTGGGTTGTATAATTTGTTTGTTTGCTGAACTGTATGTTATTCAAAGTGCACCAGTACTAGGCCATAAAATTAGCTGAATAGATAAGATCACCGGAGCAGAACAGTGTCATAGACTATATTGGACCCTCTGCTCTGATGAAGTTCATCCAGGGGGCAGTCAAATATTATGAAATAGGGAGAACATGTATATATAGTGTAAAATGGTTCAATACAAATATATATTCAGAATGCACAGGTTTTACCCTTGTGGTGGGTACCAAACATGCCAGGGGGAGGTGTTCCTGCTATGAGTTACAAGAATAGCCACTTTGCAACCAGTTAGACCCAGCATGTTATTATAACATTATAGAGGTGTGCTGTGGGTTGCATGTTTTGGGAAGCCTTATGATTTTTCAGGTAGAACTCTGCAGTGACATCCCTGACAGGTCTGATTGAGTGGGCTGTAAATGGTCAGGCCAGACCCCTGACCGTCCCAGGTAACACCCAGGGGATCTGGCCTCTTAGAAGCAGCTGTGGACTCCTATAATTTAATATGGATTTTTGGATAAAAACAGTGAATTTCTTTGTAACAGGTTCCCAAGGACTCTTAAAATATCGGTAGTTGTATTTAAGGATTTCTTGTGTTTCTCCCATTTTATTTTATTGGCTGCTTTGCCAATGTACAATCTTTATTTGTCCTTTATTTTTGAATTTTTGTAACCAGCACTGTGAAGCCTTTTTTCAGATTAAATGTTCAATTAATCAGCTCTTGTCTCTGTTCTCTAACATGAACTCACTACTCTGAAGGAAGTTCACTAGAACACGCTACTAAAGGGTTAAGTCTAAATGTTTGATTATTAAGGTGATTTTGTACTGTAATTCTGTTGTGTTTGGGGTAACCTAAGATGCCCAGATATAAAGTCTTGGTGGTGGCAGCGAATTGTAGTACTGGGGTGATAGTGCAGAAGGGATTTCAGGGGTTAATTTGGTGGTTGATAGGAATAATAACAGGTAACCAGGGGTCTGGTATTGTTAACCATTCCCTCTCACACACTCCCCACTGTCTCAGCAGGGCCTATAGCCTTCGCTTGTGACACCCCATTCTGGAGCCACTTCCTTTTCCTTATAATTTTAATACCTGTTGTCCCTCTTACGCTCCCCTTTGTTCAAGCTGGGGTGGTCCACGCATCCCAGCACTGACTTCTATTCTGTCCCAGTGCCCCATCATAACCTCATTGGGGTCAAAGTGATTGGTGATATATCACGCCGACACTGCTGGCAATGGCACAAAACAGAAGCTGTTTTGGGATGTGGGGAGCCCCTCAGAGTTCCGTGTTACATCTTGTGTATCTCTTAAATAATGGACCTGGGGGCCAGATCTGGTTCACTTTTCCTCTAGGTAAGAATATGAGGTAAGTGTGGGGTCGCATGTCACATTCAAATTTTAAAGATACTGTTGACTGTAGTCTAGTAGGCGGGGGGGGCGCATATTTAGATTTTGAGCACAGTGGTAACAACGTCTCTTCTCCTCTAAAGCTGGGATTTAGACACTACTTATTCAGAGACCATTGCTTGCTATAGCTTGACATGCAGCTGTCCCTAAGATCAGTTGTTGGCAAGATCACAGACCAGGAGGGAAGAGTAACTAATGTTTCTGTGCTCTGTGATACCTGGTTTCCCATCAGAGAAAAAATGGCTCACCCAAAAGTGCAGCCACCACTGTTCGGAGAGAATATTATTTTCAGAAACATTTTCTTTGTGAATCATTTTGTGGAAGACTGTGTATTTCAGATTTCCATAAGATGTGCACTTTCAGAGATCACACTAAGATGAAGTTAGTAGTTTGGCAGTGTAAGTCTCTGGGTTTGCATTTTCACTGTGTGTTCTTGCCAATTGACTGTCTGTGTTGGCCATAACTGTCTGCAAAATTGTATTGATTAACTCAGCAAATTAATGGCTTGTACAGTTGGTAATAGAGTTTTTGTCAGGCTGGATTTTTTTGTAAAATACAGACAGTACAACAATATCAAAGTGCATTAGACATAAATAAAAAGTTCCTGTTGTACTTTAAAGCTCTGTGGTCTTATAGATCTATGTATGAGTCCCATCTCCTTTGAAAGGAAATAAATTATAATGTCGGCTCAAGACATACCTGAACTGTGAAACCTTGGGATGCCAGTGGTTTAAAATATTATCCTATATAATAATTCCCTAAATGTATGTTTGTCAGAAGCTGTCATGCGCAGTACAGACTGACCGCGCCGCGGCTGATAACGGAGCGGGGCGCTCCGAATTCAGACCATATTCTTTGCGCAGAGAGGACTACGGTCTGAATTCAGAGCGCCCCGCTTCGTTATTAGCAGCGGCGCGGGCAGTCTCTACTGGGCATGGCTGCACAGTGACCATTGCTGGGTGGCACTGTGGCCTGTGTACATGGGCTCTTCAACTAGTTTATATATAAAACCCTTTAAAGACCAGCAGAGTGTGAAACGCATTGCTGTGCAATGCGTTGCTCTCCCCCTCTGGCCCTTTAAAGGGTTATCATCCATCCCATTAAATAGTATATTTTTCTCCTACCCACTGACCAGCAGTACACACCAGACCACTTACTCCTGTGTCCCACCTACCTTCATTTAGACTGTAAGCTGTCACGAGCAGGGCCCTCTGATCCTTTTGTTTTCTATGTTCCGTTTGTATTGTACAGCACTGCAGAATAGGTTGGCTCTATATAAAGTATAATAATAATCGGTTGTATATGTGGCATTGTGATAATACATTTGCTTAAAACTAAAGACATAGAATGAACGCATTAACGCTTTGGCACCCAGACTAATCCGAGATTATGAATGTTTTTCTATTTATCTGGGATCTTTACCGGTTTTCAAAAAATCATTACCTATTGGAAGCTAGAGACGTCTGTACTCACTAGCTTATTGCTTTGCAATTCACTGGAGATATCTAGCATCCAACAAGTTAAAGGAACAGTAAATTATTTTTAATAATGAAAAATGTTGTATATTATAGGTCTTTTCTTCTGAGTAAAACAAGTCGTTCTTGCTGTTGGGAGGTTTTACATTCGAAAGATGTTACAGCTCATGTGTTTTATTTTAATCAAACTGTTCGTGTCGGCTAATATCCAAATGAAGGAAAAAATAAACAAACGGATATCAAGCACCCACGGAGAACAAATAAACATAATAGTTACTTTTTGTCCAAAAAGCAATGTTTGTTTTAAGATTCATTCATTGGGAGTGCTGAAGTCATAGACTGTGGCTGTCTATAGTAAGTACTGGGAGCAGTATCACTTGGTGATCACAATTGTAAATTGCAGTTTACCCCTTTGAGAGTCAGAGGCAATGCAGTGGATACCTCTCTTGCACTCAGAGGGTAATGGTTAAAAAATAAATTAAATAAAGATTTTGCTGTATTGACTTTTCAAAAACCTCCTTTTAGTGAAAGTACCCTTGTTTAATCAGCAGGAAAAGAATTACAATATGGATTTTTTAAAAAGTCACTGCTCCTTCAACACCATATATATATATTTTTTTTTAATGCCTGATTCCCTTTAGGAAATATTGCACTCTCCTAATTATCTTAAGCTTCCCTTTTGCTTTCTCTGCAGTATTTTCATTGGATACTTAGAACAATTAGGGCAAAGTAAGCTTTTTCCGGTGCAGAATCATTTTCACTTGGATTATTTTTGTCCTATCAGGAGTTCATTCAAGATGTATCCGGTCTCATTCTAGACATACACAGACTGATCAGCGTTCATGGGGGAGATGTACTAAGGTGTGATAAAGTGGAGATGACTTCTCCGTTTATATCACTTCTTCAGTTCCTATGTTATTCTTTGGAGTCAATGAACTAAGATTTCTTCAACTTTGGAGATCTTAGTGCATTGGCTACATAGAATAAGATAGGATCTGGAGAAGTTCTCTCTGCTTTATCATCTTTCATACCTTTGTGCATCTCCCCCATGTGTTTTAAGCTAAAGTAAAAAAAAGGAAATGGTTCGAATATATTATAATAATAATAATACCACATTAGTCAAGTGTGTAGGTAAAGTAAGAAATTTTCTCCTTAATAACCCAATCTTACCCTGCTACGGACCTTATTCACAAATAGGCGGAGTAATTCTGGGGTAAACCAACTACACCAAATACAAATTCCCATTCATTTATATTGGCTTTTAACATCTTAAATGCTAGAAAGGTTACCAATGCACTGCAGGATTCCGGGGCCCCAAACACCCCCTACTGAAGACTTGTTAAGAAAGTGACCTTCAGTGGGAGGAGTCTGTAGTCTTACAGTCCAGCAATAAAGAACCATGGCCCAGATTTTTAAAACGGAACTTTCAGTTCATACTCAGTCTCTATGCATTCATTAAATGCATGGCGCCTAGCTTTGAAATAGATGTTTTACCTTTAAAAAATAATCCAGTGTAAAGGAATCCTTCCCGATTGGGGACTGACGGGCAGGTTAGTGCGGTCCACATGCCTGAGCCGTCAGTCCCTTCTGGTAATCATATGGAGCACTGCAGTGCTACTCAGTGGAGACCAGGACTGACAGCGCAGGTGTGCGGACAAGATGTCTGCACTGTAGCCTGGATTCCGGTCTCCAAACGGGAAGGATTCCTTTACACTCTGCTATTTTTTAAAGGTAAGACATCAATTTCCAAGCTAGTAGCAATGCGTTTAATGACTGCATTGTGACTAAGTATGTACTGAAAGTTCTGCTTCAAAAGCAAACCGGAGTTATTCCCGCCTGCTCCTTCTCCCCGCCCTGTTCTGCCCACTTCCTGACCACTTTATGACACAGGCTGTTAAGCCCCTTCCCACATGTGTTTAAGATTTGATCTTTTGTGATGCGAATCATGTCATTTATATCTCCCAGTGGCACCACATGAGCCCCCTCCGGGGACTCAAGAAGTCAAAGTTCTCAGTGATGACCACAGGGGACAAATACAAATTGCTAGAGAGGTCTCCAGTGCATTGCGAAGCATGCATTCAAGCGCATGGGAATTTAGGACTGTTTATTTGTACCTGATGATAAAGTTGGTTTACTCCAGAATAACGCCAGTTTTATACATCTGGGCCCATGTCTATCTCTGGATCTGAGGACTTGTGCACATTGACAGAAATAGGACACTTGTGGGAGCTGACCATTTGCACCATACAGGATGAATAAAAATTCCCAAACTTCCTATTGCATTACATTGGACTTTTAACCCCTTGAATGCTGCAAAGGTATCAAACTAAAAACCTTTTGTAGCTTTCAAGGGCATAAAAGCCCTCTTTAAATCGATGGGAAACTTTTCGTGTCCCCTGTGGTTAAACTGATATGCCCCAGAATTGCTTCACTTATTTTGTGCATATGACCATTTAACCCTTTGAGTGTCAGAGGGGTACACAACCGCTTTGGCACTCAAAGGGTTAAAAGAATTGCATTGCTCAGCACTTGAAATAATTCTTGGGGCAAACTAACTGCATCAAATGTAACTTCTCAAAATTCACATTGATATGATGTGTTTTTTTTAACCCTTGAATGCAAGGGGAATTCCCATTGTAATGTCTTGCAATGCGGTTAAGATCTCTCTAGAAAATAAAAAGCTTGTCCCAGCATTACTCCAGTTAAGTTTTCAAAATAAGGCCATTCTTTGGTGTGCATAAAAACAAACCAATTGCAGTTGTGCACAGCCTGTATATGTATGTGTTGCCAAATCCTGCTTGTATTGGGATATATACTGGCAGGAGAGACTGCCCTGCATCTATCTTGGTAACTTTCAATAAGTTCACGCTCTTGTCCCCTTTTTCACCTCACCTCCCCCACCCTTCCCCCTCCCCCTTTAAAACAAGAATTAAAAAAGTCACTTGTGTGGATGCCAAATATGTGAAATGAGTTCAGTTAGTTAATGCAGTCCGTTACCATGGAAACACACTAGCTGGATATCCCTACAGGCTTGTTTCAAGGAAATTAACTCTATGCTAGGGTACAGATGACATTAACCCTTGATAGGAGGTGTCCAATGGGGGGACACAGATACACACTTCATTTTCAATATAGGTTAGCCTTGTTAGTCCAGTGGTGTAGAGGTCAAATTCAATAATATAGCCTTGTTAGTCCAGTGGTGTAGGGGTCAAATTCAATAATATAGCCTTGTTAGTCCAGTGGTGTAGGGGTCAAATTCAATAATATAGAGAGACACTTTCGAGAGAGTCTACAATGCTTTAAATTTGTGAAAGGAAGACACTCTTGAAAGCTTGTCTTTATATTATTGAATGTTAGTTCAATAAAAAGTGCATTATTAAACACTGCAATACTCATTTGAAATAAATATATAATATAAATATGCTGCCAGGATATTCTATAATAAAGAGGGTTTTTAACATATTTTACGGCTCTTGCATGAAATAGATTTTCTTACTAATGATGACTAGGAGTACAAGATATTTAACTGGGTCAAAACATCTCATTTTAACCCTTTGAGGGCCAAAAGCGTACGTAACGCATTGCAAAGCAATGCGTTGCGTACCCCTCTGGCACTCAAAAGGTTAAGTATTGGTATTCCTTTTAGCCCCTTAGAAGCCTTGTTTTGGAATATGATGGAGATGCCACTAGCATCCAAGTGGTTAATTGTCAAACAAACTATGTTCATACAGGTGACCTTTATGTAGAAAGTATTAATTTATTTTGCATTAAATGCTTTGAAAATATTGTGACATTTATTTCTACACGCAATAGTTTAGCGAGAGGGTTTTTTTTTTTTTCTCCCATAGTACTTTCCATTCAGTATAAGTCTGAGCAAAAGTATTGTATGGAATGTGCAGCAATCTGCAATATTTGTGTATGTCGATTGAAACCCATGCTACACTTTGTTGTAGTATTGACGCACTACTTATGGAAAGTTGTAGATTTCCGATCTGGCCCGTGAAATGCTCTGTATAAGTTGGATAATTCCCTGGATGAACATTCTATCCGCTTGGAAGCGAACTGTCATAATTCTCAATATTATTCTATGCTCCATTATGTTTTAATAGCAATTACAGTATCTGCAGGCACCGCATCCAGAGTCAAAGAATTCCATAACTTTACTGCCCTTGCTGTAAAAAAATCCATGCCTTTAGTCAAAAAAAAAAGCTCAAATGTGTGCTGTATTGATGACTAAAAGAATGTTTTGACATCCAAAAATTTTTTTTTTTAAATATATATTTTTTAATGCTTTCCAGCCAGATTCTGATGTTAAGGGTAAAAACATTGTAGGTTAATAGTAGTTTCCCAATGTGCTTAGGAACCACAAGGACATTTTTAGAGATGTTTCACAGAACATGCAGACCACAGCTATGATGATGGGTCTAGCTTTCATGTTCAGTATAGTTATTCTTGTGGTCTTACAGTTAAGCAAATGGATATATAGCTTTTCATTTTCCGTATAAGCATTTTCCAGTTTGCAAAAATAGTCCAGACATAAGCAAGGGTTAGAAGTCGTAGAATGACAGCAACTTCTGATATGTGTATGACTGGTGGGATCTGAACAGGTTGTGACTGGTGGGTGTATACAGACAGGTGGGGTTTCTCACAGGAATGGTTCTGTGATCCTGTCCTGCGAGTCTCCTACTAAAGTAGACCTGCACAGCCATTTGGCTTGAGGAATTTCCTAGAGATCCCTTTTATCCAGGAAGAAAGGAGATAATCTCTCTAGTCCTCCATACTTTACCATTACTAGTGAGAGAGGTGATAATCCCAATTATCCTCCTTCCCTTACTATTAGCAGGGACAGAAATTAGAATCCAGATAACCTCCTTCCACTTATCTGCACCATAGAGAGCTGAGAATGCCACAAATCCTCCTTCAGTTCACGTGCACCAGAGAGAGAGGGGAGGATCCAATGCATCCTACTTCCCTTATCTACACCAAAGAGAGAGATAAGGGTCCAATCCTCCTTTACCTGCACCAGGGATAGAAGTGTTAATCCCATTCACTCTCCTTCTATTGCCTGTACCAGGTAGAGATGTGAGAATTCCACACCTTCTCCTTCTTACCTGCAGGGAGAGAGATTAAAGGGATAGTAATACTTCGTTTTAACTTTATTTTATTTTGTAGGCATTAAAAAAACATGAACGATATAAGTCTCATCTCTCAAACCTTTATGGTTTAAGAGATATTCACAAGCAAAGTTTCCCCTCCTGCCCCCTTTACCTAGTGTAAGCCATCTCTTCCCAGATGTGAATCTGGTGGTAAGACCAGACAGATAACAGAAGGGAACAATCTTCTTCCTATGAGAACAATAAAAGCCCTGCCCCCCTTGACAAGTTTTTCAGGTTTTTCCCTTATCTTAACTGAAGATTGTTAAGACCTCTCTTCTGATCTGACTGAGCAGTGTTACATCAGTAAAAGGGGCGGGAGGGGGACACTGTCATTGAATTACTCTTGAACTAAAACTCTGACAGAATTGAAATAACACTCTCCAATCTCCAAATATTGTGATGATTAATTAGAGCTGCTTTTATTATAAAACATTACTAAAAAAAAAAAATGTCTGTTTAGAGCTGCAGTAAGTACTTAGAATGTTCCTTTAGGGTTACAGCATATACCAAGATCTAGCTGTGAACTTATGTCTATTTTCCTTTTGTTTAACCCTTTGAACACTCTGAAGGCTAAATATTATTCTATCCTGTTGCAAAAACCTGCAATTTAGTGCCTACAGTAATTTTATGCAAGTCATGGATTGTCTTTAATTTGCTTCATGCCACAAACCGCATCATCTGACTAATGTTTACTTTTAATTTGTCTGTGGGTTGCTCTCACCCATAGGTTAATTAAGTAGAAGTTACTGCTGACTATATATTTTTTGTGTAATATAATATGTTATAGGATGAATATATATTCAGTATACTAAGCCTAAAACTTGCTGAGTATACAGCACAAGCCCAAATGTAATTATGCTTTACAAAGCAATAACTATCTTTTGGACAGCCCTATTACTAATGCCCCCTCCCAAGTTAAAGGTACACTAATGCTGTCACATGAGAGCATGCTGTAAATTATAATGTTAATGTTTCCATTCTTTAATATCAATGAATATATAAACATTGCATGTGGTGTTTTTCAGCAGGCTGGGAGAAGCAATTTTCCTTTTATTCCTCCCTTTATACTGTGCCTTACACAAACACCTGATCAGGAAGTGAGAAGGCCAAAGCAAATTGGCTTCCACAGCTTACTAAAAAATAGCACATGCAATATCAGATCTTGTGGGCTATGTACTAAGGAGTGCTAAAGTGGAGATGACTTCTTCAGTGATATCGCTTCTCCAAGTCCTGTGTTATTCTATGCACTAAGATCTCCAAATTTGGCTCCATAGAATAACATACTACTTTGCAAAATTATTTCACTGGCGAAGTTATCTCCACTTTATCACTTCTTTATCATACTTCGTGCAACCCCCCAGCCCTTATGTTCTTTTTAAGGAACTATAATACCAAAAATGAAATAGATTGATATAACTTGAAAAATAACATATTTAGAGATAATTTATGTAAAATTAATTATACCCCCAAAATTCAATGCTAAATTTGCTTAACACTTGTAAATTGTCAATTTCAGAAAGAATTTGTTTAATCTCTTTGCAGTTTGTATTGAGGGAAACTATAAAATCAGTTAATTGATTATGATTAGTGTCCACTGCTCTTACTGTTATCCTGAGTAATCTGTGGGAGCCCTAGAAATGGGCTCTTTAAGATCATGTATACTTGTGAATGTTACATCCTACTTTTTCATATAAGAGCAACTTGCATTTTAGCTTTAGTTTCTTTAATATGGATCAGAGGGGTGTGCAACGCATTGCCTAGTAATGCACTGTACAATCCTCTGACCCATAAAGGTATAACCAATGCATTGCATTGTTGCGTCTAAGAGAGTAACCCTTCAGCGACCATGGGGTTGTACAATGCATTGCTTCACAATTTGCTGTGCCCCTTTTGGGAAATCTCAGAATATCTTCACTTTACTTCTCAAGGATCAGAGGTGTGTACACAATCAGTTGAGCATATCTCTAGTCCCTAACCCTTTTGAGTGCTAGAGGTATACGGAACTCATTGCTTTGCAAAAGTTAAGGCGGAACTACCACCCTGCCTAAACTTGCCCCTGAAGAATTACCCATCTGGCAAGTAGCTGCTCAATAGTGCTAGTTGCCAGAATTATTACCTCCTCTTAGAAAATTCCTACTGCTCCCAGACTGACGGGCAGGAAACGGGGCAGACATCTTTCCATAGTGACGTCTGCACTGTAAGTCCCTTCCGGTGCCGTGCGGCTCCTAGCAACGCCTCCTAGAGCAGACTGGGACTAACAGCGCAGGCAGGCAGACGTCACTCTGCAAAGATGTCTGCGCTGTTTCCTGCCTGTCAGTCCTGGGAGCAGTAGGAATTCTCTAAAAGGAGGTAATTATTCTGGCGACTAGCACTATTGAGCAGCTAGGGGCAAGTTTATGCAGGGTGGTAGTTCCACTTTAAAGCGGAACTGAAAATGGGGCCCTTTTTGGTTTAACAGGCTTATCTGAGTAGATATGTATTCTTAATACAGCCGTCCGGTATACATTTACAATTGTGTTTTTGTGTTTGGCCTACTCTATAGTCTCTGGCTGGTCAGTGATCTTTTACGGTGTGTAGACTGTTTACATGTAGCCATGATGATCGATGGTGCTTACTCTTTATGGTTTATTGCAGACTGATTTGGGAGGACGTGTGAACGAAGTGCGGACCTAAAATGGGGTTCTGGAAACTATGCAAACCCATGTAAATAGATATACCTGACTACTGGAAGAAGGACACCCACTTAAGTAAGTCCTCCTTTTAAATTAATAGCTGCTTATTTTGGAAGTATAAATCCTCTTTAAAGGCTTGTCAGTTGTAATCTGTTTATGTATGTGTATTCTGCAAATGCATGTAGAATTATGGATATTTATAGCATTTAAATGAAGGTGTTATTTAGAATGTTTGTAATCATAAACACTTCTGACAGTAAACATTTCCTCCACTTAGTAATTTAGTTTGAGTCATTCTGAAAACTCCCAATGCAAAGTAGTCTTATAAACGTGGGTGGCTCTGGAAGGTATCTGGAAGGTTATCTTCATGAGAACGGTCTACTGCCTCAAACCAGACACACTTTGTAGACCGTTCTCATGAAGATTTGCTTTGTATGCAGTGCTATTTCGGCTTTCCAGGTCGAGCCGTCCGGTCCGCAGACCACAATCCAAGTTTGTCAGCTAGAGCGTTGACTTGGCTAAAAGGGGCGGGAGGGGTAAACTTTCGATCCAGATTACACTAAAACTATAAATGTTATAGCAAAAGACTTAGATGATGTGCTTTATTTATTTAATAACCACAATATTAAGGCTTGTATAAACAAGTATTACTATCCCTTTAAAGGGGATCTATCACCCCTATACAAGTTACTCTGAACTGCTAGGTTATATAGCGATTATTCATAGCATTTTATTATTTTTGTTGTTAAAAAAAGCTTTTTTTGAGAAACATGAAGAATAACCATTACCTTGACCCCACTTCCGGGCAGACTGCGGTTATGCGATCTGTGCCGCAGCCTGTCGCTCTTCCTCTGCTCCCCTCCCTCTATGTAGCCTCCTCCAATGAGGGAGGCTGTCAGTCTGTAAGCTGCAGCAGTCTCATTGGCTAGATATCGATCTCTGCCAATGAGACTGCTGCATCTTACAGACACAGCTTCCATCATCGGAGGAGGCCGCAGAGACTGAGGGGAGCAGAGGCAGAGCGGCAGGCTGCTGAACAGAGCGCATACCCGCAGTCTGCCCAGAAGTGGGGTCAGGGTAATGTTTATTCTTCATATTTCTCAAAAAAAGCTTTTTTTAACAACAAAAATAATAAAATGCTCTGAATAATCGCTATATAACCTAGCGATTAAGATCAACTTGTATAGGGGTAATAGATCCCCTTTAAAGGGATAGTAGTAGTTCAGTTTTACAATTTTTAATCTTGTAGGTATTTAAAAAAGAAAGCCCTTATTCCCATCTCTCAAACGTTTTTGGTTTGCGAGATATTTGTTTGAAAGTTCCCCCTCCCCTGACCTCAGCGCTCAAGCTGACTGCAGTGGAATCCTGTCTCTGAACAAGAGGAGGCTCTTCAGCAGAGCAGAGATTGTGTTATTGAAGAAGAACATCCTTCACTGGAACGGTCTACAAAGTCTGCTTTTGTTTATAACGCTATCTCTGCTCTGCTGAAAATCCTCTGCCGGTCCCAGGACCGGATTCCCCTGCAGTCAGCTAGAGCGCTGATGTCAGGGGAGGGGGAACTTTCACAGTGAATATCTCTCAAATCATAAAGGTTTGAGAGATGGGACTGGGGGCATTTCGTTTTTTTTAAATACCTACAAGATTAAAATGTGTCAAAATGAAGTATTAATATCCCTTTAAATGCATGTAGAATATTGCACATTTTCAGTTATCTTTTTTAAAAAATATACATTTTTATTTTAGTTCTTATAGCCATCATTGAATATGCACAGTAGGTTAGGTTCCCTAGAAGCTTGAATCAAATTCTAATCTGGAGTGTAGATTTGATTTGATTTCTAAATCAGAACTTTCACCTTGTATAAAGTCTCTCACCAATAATCATATGGGGACTAGCTTCATAATAGTTCTGTTAGATCTCAAAAGTACCTGATTCTAAAGTAATCCTTAATCTTTGTAGACTGACGGCCAGGTTAGTGCCATCTGCGCGGTCCGTCCCTTCTGGTTATCTTAAGGTAACATGCGATGCGTCTTAGAGGAGACCAGGACTGACAGCGCAGGCGTGCAGATGTCTCTAAGACAAGATGTCTGCGCTGGTGCCCAGCTTCTGGTCTCCGAAGATTAAGGATTACTTTAGAATCAGGTACTTCTGAGATGTAATAGAACTATTATGAAGTTAGTTGCCATATGCTTAATTATTGGAGGGCGACGTTATACAATGAGAAAGTTCCGCTTTAAATTAACTGAATCAGACTTTCCAAGTCTGCATCAGTCAGCCTCTGAAGTAAAAACTGGCATTGGTACCCTTCTTGTGTGCTCTGCCAGAGGGAGCAAACAGAACAAATTCTCAATTCTGCCACTAGGACCTCCCTTGAAGCCTTGCAGGAGGTCACTGCACTTCTCACTCCCACCCACTGACTGGCAGTTCATATGGCAGGAGGCACTTACACCCAATAGCATTTACTCTTTCTGTGTCCAACCTTCCTTCCTCTAGACTATAAGCTTTCACGAGCAGGCTCCTCTGATCCTTCTGTTCTCCACATTTGATTTGTATTATTTAATATCTCTGTATGTCTATTCTGTATTGTACTGCGCTGCGGAATTTGTTGGCGGTATATAAATAAAGAATAATAATAAAGAAGAAGAATTGTGGTGGATTATTATGAGTAAGAGAATTTATAAATAGCCGTTTTGAAAACATTGGAAAAGGTACCATCAATTTGATTTGAGTCACAGGGCCCTACAATGGGTGTATTCAGTAGGCCACAAAATTATCTTGTGGCTTTTTTCGTGGCTGTACATGTTAGTGTATCAGTGATTTTGCAATCAACCTATTTTCTTCATAATTTCCCATAAAGCACACTTATTTGCATCTTGTAAAAATGTTATTCATACACACTCGAACACAATTGTTCAGTAGGCTATGTTTACACGGTCAATTTTAGCTCCTTTAAAGCAACATTTCGTTATATCTATACCATAAAATTTCGAGTATAATATGCACAATTTTACCCCACTTCACCTTATGTGAAGTTGGGGGTGCGTATTATACTCGAGAGTTTTTTTTTATTTTAAAAAAAATTACGCCGGCCAGAACTGTTCCCTCCCTCCCCTGGCACTATCCGATTCTAAAATGCCACTTACTTTCTTAAAAAGACAAGTCCCTGCCTTTTCAACATTATCAGGAAACATGTAAACTACATGAATCTTCCCCTGCGGGCGGCATGCTTGCATTCTCCGCCCGATTCCTTCAATTGGCTTTCAGGATCTACCGGCTCCAATCAGTGGTAGTGCCCTGTGAGAATCTGAAGGTTCTCACAGGGCAGTACCATAGCCGGAAGGAAGCGGGCAGCGAATGGAAGCGTGCGGCCCGCAGAGTCACATTGTTTACATGTTTCCTGATAATGTTGAAAATGCGGGGACTTGTCTTTTGAAGAAGTGGCATTTTAGAATCAGGTAGTGCCGGGGGAGGGAGGGAAGGGTTCTGGCAGGCTTAATTTTTTTTTCTTAAGAAGGGAAAACAAGGGTGCGTATTATACAGAGGCACTCTTGTTTTCACCTAAAATCTTGGGTATAATATACACCTGCATATTATACACATGTGCGTATTATACCTGAGATTTTACAGTACTTACATTTGATCTCCATTTTAGTCTACTGCTAATTGGTTTCATTAGCAATCTGGTAGAACTATTACGAGAACTGCTAACTTACACAAAGGTTAAAATAAAGCAAATCATTATAGCAAGCATTTTGCTAAAAGCATGCATTTCAAATTCAATCACAATTATTTATTTGTAATTGCGTATCTGTAAAATGAAACTTCTTTTACATTCACCTTTGCACATAGCACTGCTACTGCTGCCCAGTGGAGGAAATGCAGTGCATTGTACTACGAGCTTTTAATTACCTGCTCCTGTTAATTGTATGGTCTTTTCTCAGAAACTGTCATTGAAACTGATTTTCAGATAAAAGAAAATAAACTACAAGCTATAAAAAGTTAAGTATATATAAAGTGGCATTACTGTACTTTAGTCAGTACTCTTGCCACACTCGGGGCTTTGTTCAGTTAAGCTGATTTCAAAATAAAACCTGATTTTATAGCATAAAGGAATACCATTACCTTCAGATGAACAGGTGTTATATATAGTGAAATACTCAGTACTTCATGCTAGCTAGTATCTGTAATAATTCAGTTTTCTGAGGCCTAAAGTCTAGTCTTCTATATACCTGCCGCCTTCAGGGCTCCATTGATTAGGATCATGTGTGTATGGGCAGAGATAAGAGAACAGCCTTTCTGAACACAAGAGCACTGGCCACTAAACACAAGCCATTAATGTTGGCTCTTATCTGTCAATACAAATCCCAAACAACATTAAACATCTTAAAAAGCATGTTTAGGATATTTTAGCAGTGTAACATAATATATTTTTAAATAAACTTGCTGTAAGTATGTGATATTTAAAGTTATATTAAAAATTTAGTTTTCTGTTTTGTTTTTTTTTTTGTTTTTTTGCGAGGTCCTTCTTGCATTCCAGAGAAATAACCGCAAAAGTTAAAAAAAATATATAAATATATAAATTCTCATTATTATCATTATACAGCATTTTAATTGTGTTGCTTACCAGATGGTGCTGTTACCATCTGTATCTTATGATGGAAAGCTATAGTTAAGTATTTAAGCTCTGTCATAGTACAGTATACCTCTTAGGCACCAGCTGGCACTGATTTTAACAGTTTAAAAAAAAAAATTGAGCTGCAATAACTTTTGAATACAAAATCTGCCAGCAATGGGGGAAGCATGGTCTTACTCAATAGAAGTAACATAACATTTGCTTCATAAAAAACAGCTTGCTGCTCTTTTAATATCATTGTTTGCTCCTGTTTGAGGCTGGGGAAGAACATATTTTTACCCGCAGTTTATATGTGATTCATTAAATTTTTTTGGAAATGTACTTAACCCTTTGAGTGCCAGAGGGGTAGCCGATGCATTGATTTGCCACCCCTCTAGCACTCGAAGGGTTAAAGGAGAAGACTGTAAGCCCCGTGGGGCAGGGGCCACTCTCCTATTGTTTCTACGAACATGACATTTTTGTTAAACCCCATTTATTTATTTAGCCTACTTCTTTTGTAGGGCGCCGAGTACACTGTGTTGCCATATCAATAAAGATATACATACATACAACTATAACCTCAAAATAAGTGGCTCTTAACCAGATTGCCAGAAGGGTGTGCAGTGGTTTGCTTTGCAATGTGTTGCGTACCCTTCTAGCATCCAAAAGTTTAGTTTCTTTATCTGAAGGACTTAACTGGGTAGGTAAGTGTCTTTCAAATAGTAACTAGTTGTATTAAAGGGACTGTAATGTTCCATAAAAAATTATGCTTGTTTTGTTGAGGTTTAAAAGTTATTTGGCACAAATCCTATCTCTCAAACCGCTATGGTTTGAGAGAGATTTGTTTGTAAAATTTCCCTTTTCCTGCTGTAAACTAGAAACAAGCCTGCAATACAAATTTGCAGGCTCTATATCAATGATGTTCTACCCAGGGTGCAGTCTCTCTTAGCCCACTAGTGCCATTCACAGAGAGGAAATATCCTAAAGCATATCATATTGGTCCTGCCATAACAGCAGTCCAACCACAAAATGCCAGGCAATTCCTCTCTGAACAAGAGAAGCAGCCAACCCCAGACGTACGTTTCTGCCTTGTTGGGCCTCGTCAGTGAGGTGTAGCTGATCTCTCTAGGCACTGTGAGCAAGGGGTCCGGTGCTGGATTCCCCTCTCACCCTTGAGGTGACAAATCTCAAAGGTAATATGCATATGTAAAGTGGGGTTCTCTTGTTCAGAGAAGAATTGCCTGGCATTTCGTGGTTGGACTGCTGTTATGGCAGGACCAATATGATATGCTTTAGGATATTTCCTCTCTGTGAACGGCACTAGTGGGCTAAAAGAGACTGCACCCTGGGTAGGACCATTCCTATAGAACCTGCAAATTTTTATTGCAGGCTCGTTCCTAGTTGAGTATCTCTGACTTCCACTTTACAATTTCTTACGAAAACATGATTTACTGTAAGTGTTACCACTGCACTTATTTAATTTGGGAAAAGTGTGAATCAAGCATTATGTAAAACAAATGCATAAAAAAAGGCACATGAAAATATCTCTCTTCAATCTTTTATAGGGGTAATGTACCCCTAAACTCTCTAAACTCACTTTATGAGTCTTGGGGAGCTCCTCTCATAACCTTGGTGTGCTGTTTATGTATTCAGCATTTCTCTTAATCTTTAGTGGTTCTGCCACATCTTTCATGATGGCCATACTTCTCCCTGTTACAACTCCAACACCACCATACCTGTGTCATAAAAATAAAAGGTAGGTCATGTGGTTAAGAGTATAGTTCTCCTTTAATGAATAGTATTCCATGGTTTCTCTGAGATTTGCAACAGATTATGAAACTGTTTTCTTATTTATGAAGAGCAGTCCCAAGTTCAGTTCTACTTGATCATACTGCTATAACCATTCTGTAGCATGTGCATATACTCTCCATGCTGTTCTTGATGGCTCCATCTGTTTGCCCTTTCTGCTTCAGGAGGACCACAGGTTCATACTGCATTTTTCTAAGTAGTGGTGAGTCCCTCTTCAATCCCTGTTGCCAGCTATAGTGTATCAAGGCAGATAGTACTGTCATCCAATCTAAACCATCTAATTGTAGTGACATGATGTTTCACAGGCTAAAGTTGATTGACACAGCATTATTATTCAGATTTGATGCTACTGAACAAGTAATATCAGCCATTAGGAAATAAGAGAATAAGGGGGGAGATAACTCTTTATTGTTTGATCTTTTAAAATAAAATGTAGCAGATGGTGCTGTTTTTATTGCATGACACTATAAAATTAGATTAAGTGAAATATTGTTAGATAAAGCTTTTTATCCGAGATACTATAACAGTTTATTACATTGAGCAGATGCTTGCACTAATGTGATTTAACCAAAGGATCATTGTGCAGCTTACAAAATGTGTTTTTCTTAAAAGGAGTGTGTTGAGTTTTAAATTTCATATACGAATATATGAAAGATGGCCACACATAGGAGCCAAATGTCTGCATTAAAGCTTGTACATGGTACAATAGCAAAAACACAATAACAAATAGTAAAACAAGTGGAAGAATTTTATTCAAATCTTTATAAGGATGAAGGACAACAACTCAATGCAGAGCCAGAGGCCGACGCTGTACCAGTAGTTTTGGTAGAAGATGTAGAAAATGGCAAAGTAGCTGGACCTGATAGAGGTCAGCCCTTATTCAAAGACCTAGCTAAACTATATATAAAATACCTACTATCAGCAAAATTCCTGAAACATGGAAAAATGCAGAAGTCATCTTACTGCACAAAAAAGGCTCTCTGTTGTCCAATACCGGTTACTGGTAACTTTGGGTAGGCGATTAGCCCCTTTAAGTAGGCAGGAACAATTCTGAGAAGTGACTGCTGGGTGGAGCCTACCTGCTCTCCTTATCTTGCAGCTAGCCAATCCCCATCCAGTAAGATTTCTTCCTTGGTCAAGACACAAGGTAAGAGAAAAGTTCTGCTATAGTTTTAGCTTCTTTATTATTTTTCTGTTAGATATGGGATACCACCATTGGGCAGATTACCATCACTGACAATTCCCGTCACCCAAATGTGGATAGCTCCGTTTACCAGGTGCTTTTGTGGACCTAAGCCCTTGGGGGAAAATATTGGCTGCAAGTTTTCCCCAGGAGTTGCCCACTGAGGCTTCTTCTTGATATATGGTAATCTGAAAACCGAAGACCAGCTAAAAATGTGAGCAACCCTTTGAGTGCTGTGGTCCACATGTCCCATGCTTCCCCTCCGCACAGGGATCTCCTTGAAGTTCCTATTACATACTCATGCACTCATTGGGTTTATCTGTAGGTCTGTTGGGTGTTTGGAACAAGTTTCTGTGGTAACTTAACACTTTGGCTGCTGGTTGGCATACTTTGCAGGGTTGTGAGCACTTTCCCTACGGGGATCAGTGTTTATTGGGTATGCTGACTCATTCTAGTGGGCTTTTGAGTGTTTTTACATTTTGTAATAACTTTGTAAAAATGTATGTTCCACTTCTACCGCACAGACGCCATTGCTCCATTCACTCCTATGGGACTTTACAGTTTGGGACATATTTCTGCAACTGCTCCATGTAGCGAGGTCAGAGATGGCTCATGTTGGTCTGCCCTTGCTCTGTCCCATTAGCTTTGTGCGCTCGTATCTGATTGGCTCCAGCCACGGCAGCCATTTTGTGCCTTCTCTGAACGAGTATCCTACACAGGGCTTGGACTCTCCTTCTCTCCTCGGCAGTTTAACCCTTCGCCTGCCAGATGTCTATTTTAGTGTTTCTAGGGTGAATAATTTATCATATACACTGTTTTCTGGGATGTTTCTGATTCTTTGACTGTTTGACTCTGTGAGCATGTCTATTCCATTAGACCTTAGACTAAGGACACTGGGGCGTCTGTGTCCCCTATTGCTCATTGTTCCTCATGTCACTCAGGGTTACCTAGAGAATACTCAGTTCATGTTTGCCCAGCATGTGCTGCTGCCCCTGAGTCCCCTGTAGGGACCTCCTGCCATGCACTAGAGCCAGTTTGGATGAAAGAGTTTAAGGCTACTACCAGGGACCTCCGGTCTACCTTACAACTCCTTCCATCCACTTTACAGGGGGTCTTCCACTCATGGCAGGGCCCCCGTTCCATCAGGTCTTCCCTGCCTAAACTGCCGGGTGTACCTGATGTGTCTGATTCCTCTGAGGAGGAATTATTGGTGGATTCTGATGATGAAGACTGTTCTGCTGTCCATTTCTCAGTTTTTGGGGGACCCCTTTAAGGCTGATCTTGTTTCCTCAGCCAAGGGCCTGATCAGGGCTGTTTTGAACACCCTGAACATTCCCTTTATTACAGGAGGGTTCCTCTGATCCATCTGATGTGTTTCAGGAGCCTGTCAGGCTCCATGCTAGTTTTCCACTTAACACCACTCTTGACCGCTTGGTGTCTGAGGAGTAGAAGTTTCCAGACAGGAAACCATCTGTCTCTAGGAAATTTGCTAAGCTTTATCCATTCTCTGAAGCGGCCCAAGCTCAGTGGGTTCATCCTCCAAAGGTGGACGCCCCTGTTTCCAGGCTTTCTAAGTCACTTCTTGCCTGTAGCTGATGAATCTGCTCCGAAAGATTGGACTGACAAAAAGCTTGAGCCTCTCTCAAGGCCATTTTTGTGACGACTTGTTCTGTCCTGCTCCCCACATTTGCTGCAGCGTGGGTGAATAGGGCTGTGCCTGTTTGGACTGAACAGCTCACCTTAGCTGTCCGTCATGGATCTCCTACTTCGGACATGTTGCGGCTTCTCGCCAGCATCTCTGAGGCCCAGCATTATGTTTCTGCTGCCCTGTTTGACTCCGTTCGTATAGTGGCCAGGGTATCTGGTAGTCAGATGTGCTCTTTGGCCCAAGATCTGGTCTGCTGACACTGCCTCCAAGAGGGCTTTCCTGTCTTTGCCCTTTCAGGGCACCTCACTGTTTGGGCCTGATCTCAAGGATCATCAGTGAAGCCATTGGGGGGGAAGAGTACTCACCTGCCAGTGGTCTATAGGAAGAAGACTCCAGTCAAGCGTTTTTTTCGTCCCTTCCAGGCTGAATCACATCTGGCAACCATGGCAGTGCCTCAGGCTCTGCGCACCTCATCCAAGCCTAAACGGCAATGGAGGCCCAAGGCTTCTAAACCTCCTTCTGCATGACTCGCGGTATCTGGATCCCACCTGCAGGTGGGTGAGTGGCTGCTTGCGCCACTACCTCTCAGCTTGGGAAGCCTCTGTAGTGGACCTGTGGGTTTTACAGATGGTGGCTGTGGGGTACAGGATTCCATGCACCTCCCTCCCGGACCTTCTCTTCTCTTGCTCTCCTCTGGGCGCAGAAAAGCACCGCCTTTTCGAGGGAGCCATTCAGGCCCTTCTGAACAGGGTGGTCTTAGAACCAGTTCCTCCTCAGGAAAGGGTATTGGGATTATACTCCAACCTCTTTGTGGTTTCCAAGAAAGACAGCGGCTGTCGTCCCATTTTGGATTTGAAGGATCTAGACTCCTTTGTGGTCAGGTCCCAGTATTGCCAGGAGTCACTGCGCACAGTGATTGCTGCCATGTCCCCTGGGGAATTTCTAGCTTCTCTGGATCTTCAGGATGCATACTTGCACATTACCATTCATCCAGAGAGCCGGCAGTATCTCTGCTTTGCCTGCAACTGAGGGCATTTCCAGTTTTCTGCTCTCTCCTTTGGCCTGACCATGGCTCCTCAAGTCTTCAGCAGAGTCCTGGGAGCCTTGATTTCCGTCCTCCATTGGGACAGCATCAGGGTTACCCCGTACATAGATAAGCTCTTTCTGAAGGCAGCTTCTCCAGAAGTCCTTAATCAGCATGTGCAGGACTCCATTCATGCTCTGTCCCATCACGGTTGGATCATCAATCTGGACAAGTTGGACCTTGTTCTCTCCCAGAGGATGGTTTTTCTGGGCATCCTCTTCAACACTCGGAGAGGGATGGTGCTTCTCTTGGAAGAATTGGCTCATCAGATAGCACTGAAGATCCAGGCTGTCCTGAATGAGGATCCGGTTCAGGCCAAGAAGTTGTCATCCCTGGTGGAGAAGTTCATTTCCACCGTAGAAGTGGTTCCGTTTGCCATGGCTTATACCAGGGAACTCCAGAGGTTTCTAATCCTGGCATGCAGGGGTCGACCAAATCTCCTGGAGAGGTCCCTATCTCTCCCTCTTCACGTGGAACTGAGCCTCTCGTGGTGGCTCCACCTGGACAATCTGCTTAAAGGCGGGCCCTTCATTGTGCCATTTTGGGCAATAGTGACGACGGATGCCAGCCTCTCCAGACGGGGAGCGGTCCTGGGTCACTTGAATGCTCAGGGCCGGTGGTCCCAGGAGGAATCTCTCCTTCCCATCAGTGTTTTTGAGCTTCGGGCGATGTTTCATGCCCTGCGCCACTGGACGCGCCAACTGGATCATTGCTCGGTCAGGGTCCAGTCGGACAACACCACATCGGTAGCCCACATCAACAAGCAAGGCGGCACAAGATGTCTCGCAGCTTGGTTAGAGGTCAAGGCTATTTTGTCCTGGACAGAGGAGCACGTCCCTGCCATTTACGCAGTTCATATTCCTGGCGTAGACAACATTCTGGTAGACTGCCTCAGTTGACACACAGTGGACAGTGGAGAGTGGGAACTGCATCAAGAGGTGTTCGACCTCGTTGTCCAGCGGTGAGGTCTTCTGTGCTTCAACCTGATGGTAACAAGACACATCTGGAAGGTTCCGACGTTCTGCTTTCACTGGGCGGACCCCTGGCTCTAGCAGTGGATACCTTATCGATCCCGTGGATTTTTCCTCTGACGTGCCTTTTTCGTCCCATTCCCCTGTTGCACAGGGGGATAAGGAAACTGAGACTGGAGCGCTGCCCAATCATTCTGATTACTCTGTACTGGCCTCGATAGGCTTGGTTTCCGGAGCTTCTGGATCTCTCAGTGGCAGAACTACTTCGGCTCCCTTCCCGTCTGGATCTTGTACAGGGTTACCTGTGGAAGGAGGATGTTCATCGTCTGGCTTTGACAGCATGGAGGTTGAATCCTCAATTTTGAAGAAGGGTTTTTCTTCTGGTGTGGTTGCTACTATGCTTAGTGCCCGTAAGTCTGTTTCCTGTATGGCCTACCATCGAGTTTGGTCTGCCTTTCTCTCTTGGTGTGCTGATAGGGACCTGTTTCAGGATTTTGATCTTCCTATGGTCCTTTCCTTCCTCCAGGATGGTGTGGATAAGGGTCTCAGTTTGGGGTCTCTTAAGGTGCAGACTTCTGCTCTCTGTTTTCTTTCAGAAACCCCTTGCTATTCTTCCTGATGTCAAGGTTTTCTTCCAAGGTGTTGCTCATACCCTTCCTGTGTTCAAGACTTCCACTCCTTAGTGGGACCTTAACTTGGTTTTGGGCGTCCTTCAGCACCCTCCCTTTGAGTCCTTGGCCACTATTCCTCTACGTCTGCTGATGTGGAAGATGGCTTTTCTCCTTGCGATCGTGTCTGTTCTGCGTGTTGCGGAGCTGCATGCCCTATCTTGTAGGTCCACCTTTTTGGTGTTTCACAAGGACAAGGCAGTACTTCGCACTTGGCAAGAGTTTCGCCCGAAGGTGGTGTCTGAGTTCCACATTGCTCAGTAGATTGTGGTTCCTTCCTTCTGCCCTAACCCTACTTCTGACAAAGAGAAGGATCTTCACCTGTTGGATGTGTGTTGTCTCAAGTTCTATGTGCATCGCACTGAGCCCTTGCGGCAGTCTGACTCTTTTTGTCATTCCTGAAGGTCTCAGGGCGGGGAAGACTGCTTCCAAGGTAACCATTGCTTCTTGGATCAAGTCCACTATTCCTAAGTTCGTAAGTCTTACGAAGAAGCCTGTTCCCTTTCGGGTCACGGCTCATTCTACGAGGTCTATTGGGGCATCTTGGGCCTACAAAAATCGGGTCTCAGCTGATCAGTTGTGCAAGGCGGCCACTTGGTCGTCTGTGCATACCTTTTCAAAACACTATCGTGTGGATGTGCTGGCATCGGCTGATGACAGTTTTGGGAGGAAGATCCTGGAGGCAGCCTTGCCTGTCTAGGAACTCCTTCGTCTCTTCAGTACTCTCACTTTTGAGCCCTGTTGGCTCTAGTTCAGTGTGCTGTTTAACAGTTTCTGGTGTCTATTTTTACCGCGTTTGGTGTCCGTTGACACTTTGTGGTTATTGTTGAGCTATTCATGATCTGCTGGTTCATTGGTGCTTTGGTGACTTTGGGGACCTGCTCCTGGTCCTTGCCTTTCTTCCTGCCCTGGGAAACTTAGTGGTTGGACATCCCAAAGTTACCAGTAACCTGTATTGGACGACAGAGAAAAGAGGATTTTAGTCTTACCTGTTAAATCCTTTTCTCTTAGTCCATAGAGGTTACTGGTCTCCCACCCAGTCAAGGGACCATGCTTGGCTCTCCTGTGGCAGAACGTGGATGTCCTTTTGGGTTCATGCTCATAGGAGTCTTCCTTTACCCACTTACTCCCTAGTCAATAGTTAATTTTCAAATCTTTCTGGATGGGGATTAGCTAGCTGCAAGCTAAGGAGAGGAGGTAGGCTCCACCCAGAAGTCACTTCTCAGAATTGTTCCTGCCTACTGAAAGGGTCTGATCACCTACCCAAAGTTACCAGTAACCTGTATGGACTAAGAGAAAAGGATTTAACAGGTAAGACTAACATCGTCTTATAAGGTGGATCTAAAAAATTACTGATCAATAAGCCTATTGGTTTGCAAGCACACCTTGTAGACCATTCCAATGAAGTATTTATTTCTAAACAGAGTGGGTTCGGCTCTGCTACAGAGCCGCCCTCCGGTCAAATGACTGGAATCTGCTGCTGTCAGCTAGAGTGCTGACTTGTCTGAAACAGCCTGGAGGGGGGAACTTTAGCCAGTTATATTTCTAAAACCATAAAGGTTTGAGAGATAAGACTTATATCGAAGTAATTATTTTTGTAATGCCTACATTATTAAATAAACTTAAAATTAAACTTTGCTATACCTTTAAGACAAATTTACCACTCTGTCTCAAGCCAAAGGTTTTTGATCAATGCATCCTCTCAGTCCTTATGTATGGCTGTGAAACATGGACACTGAATGCCAAAGCCATACAAAATCTTAAGGTTTATGCAGAGAAGTATGGCATGGCAAATTGTAATCCTAACAAAAAGAGAGCGAAAAACTTGTGTATGGATTCGTTGGCAAACAAAGGTCTATGACATAATCAAAAGAGTAAAACACTGAAGTGGAAATGGCCAGGCCACATAGCAAGAAGACCTGACGGTAGATGGACTAATCACATTTTGGAATGGATACCACTCAATACTAAATGCCAGAGGATAAGAGCAAAGCCCAGATGGGTAGATGAAATTATCACATTTTTTGGTACACAGTGGCAAAATGCCGCAATACATTGGATACCTCTTTAGCAACAAAGAAGTGAACCCTTTGAATGCCAAAAGATCAGCAATTCAGTTATCTGCTATGCATTGCCTGACCTTCTCTGGCATTCAGCGTTAATACACAGGGGGAGATGCACTACACCAGGGGGTAGACTATGTTTGGCTCTACAGCTTTTGGACACTACAAATGCAGTGTCTGTTTAGGAATGATGCAAGCCAAAGGCTTCCTACCACAAACCAGATACAGTTGTAAGGTAGGTGAGCTTTGCTTAAGTTAATAATGTAGAAGATCTTTCAAATATAGATTGTGCTGTATATTCAGGAGGTCTATATAGCCTGTCAGTTTGACTCCATAGACCAGACTTACTGAAAGGAGTATACAATGTTTTGCTATTACTGCAGGTTGCAAACAGTAAAGTGGTTAGCTGGCACATGTTCTTGTGTGGTTTCGTATTAAAATGACATTGAAAAATGCTGACTTTGTTTCGTTTATAATTAGTGCATCGCTTCTGTGCCCTTTTTTTTAAATCCTATGAATTCAAGACTCTAGTTCTGAGAACAGAAAAGCAATAAAGGGAGAGACTGATGAAAGCACAGGTAGAACAGAGGATTGGATAACCTATTTCCACTGCCACCCATTGTGATAATTCAGAAATACCTTTCTGCAATTTATAAACTAGTGTATTTGTCTGCTATGCTTACTTACATGCATTGCAATACTCTAAGATGCTGGTTTATTAAGGCTAACTCGAGCAATTCTGATGCAAACAACTCTATAGGGGACAGATACAAATCCTAATTTATTTAATTAGTAATTTTATCCCCTTGGATGGTCGAGTGGTCTCTGCATTTCTAAACAACATTATTGGGCTATTAATCACCTTAAGACCTTGTATAGTTTCACATTTCTGGCAATGTGTTTTGTTATATTGTTTTATAGTCCTGGTATGGTACTATATATTTCTACATAAGAGTCACTTGACTAGAGTTGCTGTGCCTGCCACACTCCTGGGCTGGAAATGGGTGGAGAAATGCACGCATTTATTTAATTGACACATCCTTCAATTCCCATATCCGTTAGTTTATCCCACCATGCTCCTCCATCTACACAGCTACCCCCTGCTCCAAACAGAGCCACACACCTCCTTTAATCTTCTATGCCCCTGCTCCAAACATGTCCCTTCTCTAAAGAGTCCTATTGCCTGTCAACAACATGATACTTTGGACGCACATCTGACACTCAGACAGTCAAGTGTTTATTTGCAAAGACTGGTTTTCTTTTTAGTTTGTAACTTTGGACTTCACCCTTCCAGTGTCCGATATAGAAATTGCTTATGACAGATTGTATGGCAGCTCTGCTTTGGCTATCCATTGTCTACTCCTGACTCGCCATGCCACAGGCACAATACATCATAAAGAACTGCAGCCTAACTTTGGAAGAGGGAAGTTCAAACCTGTTGATATAAACACCAGCCAGTGGTAGATCGAGCACCTCACACTGCTTCCCCCCCATCCCCCAATGAATGTCCTCACATGGGTGCACCACAAGGAGAGAACGTGTGTGTGTTGTTTGTGGGTGGGCGGGGGTAAGACAGTGTATATGGTGTTTTTGTCTACCAGTGGACAGTGGAACAAGGCAAGGGAAGTAGACTGTATATATGGTCCTGTATCTATTAGTGGACAGGAGAAATGGTCTGGGGAAACAGACATGGCGTGTTTCCAGTGGCTACCACTGGGCAGTAGAACATGAGTGGGGAAGCAGTCAGTCTGTCTCTTTCAGTTGCTACCTGTGGGATAGTGAAACAGGGCTGGAGTATCAATATATGTGGTTCTATGACTACCACCAGGACAGTGGCAGGGATATACGTTTGTGGATCTGAGTTACGGGCAAAGCAGTATCTTTTTTTCGGTTGTGTAAATTCATACAATATAACTTTTTGCGTGCTATTGGTGCAGTTCTCTTAAAACACCCCTAATTAAACTCTGCTCATTCTCTGATTTACCAAAACATTCTATATGTGTAGGTTCCTGTGTATTCTGGTGTTTAATTGGGAACTATGTCCTAAGAATAAGTGATTCTTAATTTATTAAACGGATTAACCTGCTTAGGTAGGCATGCTTTATACAGTAGTCTGGTGTATATATACAGTTTCCTATATGTAGTTCTCTATTCAAGCCTTGTCCTAGGTCACCACTCCTCATAGCAAGCAAAAGGCTTCATACACATAAATAGATCATAAGGGACACAAGTCTTTATCAGTGTTATAATATTATGTACAGAAACAAGTAGAAGTGAACTACTGGAGAGATCAAATGGAAATATTTTATTTATTTAATTTTATATATTTTCTACACTTCATTATCAGGAGGGAGAGATTGTTAGCGCCAACCTGTGCCCTCAGACCAGAACGTAGATAGGAGCCTGGCGCTGTCTCTGTAAACGTCAACCCTGTAAGAGTTGGCTCCAGTGACCTAAATGTCAACCCTAAATGTCTTATTACTGAGATCCATTCTTTAGGTGCTCGGTATTAAGACAGGAAGCATACTGTCTTAGATAATGTGCTTCCTTTGAAGAGTACAGGAGCAAGCTGTCACCAACACTTATGCTGTATCATTTCCTCTGCTCTTCTCTCATTATACCTCTGAGCAAGGCAGATTTGAAAGCTCAGCACGATCTATTTCTGCTTTCGCGAATCTATTGCATCAGTATACAAAAATGTTGTTTACGGTTATGGCCAAATTATTTCAAACTATTAGCAGACCGTTTCATGCTACTTACTCCCGGTCAGAATTAAGTAGGGCATGAAATTAGAAATCTTTCTATCCTCTGCAGTGCATTACTGAGAGAAGCATTAGTTCCACAGTTGTCTTTGCATGGAGCCTCCTCCCTTGTGCACTGCCCCTAAGTCCTAGAAGGAGTCTGACTGGCAACTTTGTTTGGCAATCCTTTGATATGTCTCTACTTAAACCAGCATGTCATATGACAGCAGGGTGCCAGATTCAAATTGTACTTCCTATACCTCGTGGAGCAATTAAATGCAGTTTGGACAGACCTGAACTAGGCACAAAATTACAATTCTTTGAGCCTCATGTCAAACTGGTGCTAGGGCATAGGTATAAAAGCAAAAACCAAGCAATTTTGGTCAGACCAGCTGTATAATATATATAAGCCCTTGGAATTTAGAGGTCTCAGAGCTTTGCTTTGTATTTGTAGTATATTAGAGACCTCTTTAGCATCCAAATAGTTAAAAGCTCCATCTAAATCTGTGGGAATGCTTATTTATTTGCTACAGTAGGCTTAAAATCTAGTCAAAAATCTACCTTTTTCCTTTTTGTATAAGCAGGCTTGATAGGCCTCTGAGAAATGTGTGATAATGCCTGTAGACTGTCAGAGAACAGACACATTTCTGAGTAGAAAAGTGGGGTCTAATATCAGTAGAAATGCACTTTAGGTCTTGATGCAAGCAAAGCTCATTTGATGTTGGCCTCTAACTCACATAGCTGCACTTCAGGATATATACAGTAAAGCAGGGATGGGCGACATGAAGCTCTCCAGCTACAGCCGGAGTACAACTCCCATCACCCCCTAGTAACCTTTGAGTGCCTGGGCATGATAGGAGATGTAGTCTGGCAAGAGCTGGAAGAAGGCCTCACATTGCCTTACCCTGCACTAAAACAAATGATTTGCTATAATGTAGACTTGTTCAAATGGTTCATCATCATTAAAATGTTAGCGTGAGCAAGCCCAGAAAGCCTCCTATAGCATGTTTAAGACAAATGGACTAAAGTTATGCCTTGTCCAGTACATGACATTGTACAAGTCATAAAAGAAAGGAATGCCCTCAAAATGTCTGCATTCTACACTCCTCTTGATGTAAGCAGCATTAAAGGGATAATTTTGAGGTAAATAAGCTTTGGGCAGATGGAGCAGCTGAATTTTGTTAGTATGTTTCCCCTGCTTGTCTTTCTTTACAGGTAACTAGTTAGTGGCTGCATTAGAAAAGCAAGTTTAGGATTAGATAAATGGAACCTCTTGTTTTGTTTAAAGGAGGCCTAGAGTATTATAGAGGACCATTTGAAAACCACTGCTTTAGGGTTTATCAATGAAACCTGATACACTCATACCCTGTTGTACTTTTAGCTATTTTCATTCCTACATCTGATTTTATTGCTGGCAAAAATTATCTCAGCAGAAGGTCTGTAACATAATGCTGTGGGTGGATTGGTCTGTGTGCTCAAGGCATCTTGTCAAGTGTGTACTTCTAAAGGGAATGCTTTAATATTACTGATTACTCAAATCTAGATGCAGACATTCTGTGAGAGTATGGAAAGTTCAATTTGCATATCCTTTTTTTTTTTTTTTTTTTTTTTTTCACAAGGTAATCTATTTTCCAAAATCTGAAGAAGTGTGTTATGAGAACAGAAATCCATAAATGGTGGTTCGTTGAAAATTAAGGATATATTTAAAATTTCTTTAAATAAAACTTTAGCTAGTAAATGATTACATTTTAGGCTATATTCTCAGTGACCACTGTAACTCAGCAGTGTTGCTTGTTTTCCATTAGCCTGTTTTGCTTACCTGTGCTGCCTTGTGTTTCCATGGTAATCCTATCCCAAAGGGAGCATGTTTGGTGTTCCATTTATGTTGACGTCCGCCATGCAGGATTCTGATACCCAGTGAGAACCCACCATTCAGTGGACATTTCAATGAGTATTATAATGTCCAAATCTGCCATGTAAATGATATGCACACCAACTTCATAGTCCGGGCTGCAGTCATTATGGCTTAAGGAAAGTTAGTGTTGCAGTGTTTGATAGCTGGCTATGTAAACCGCCAAACCTGACACCTATGCAGTTTTTGAGCAAATGTCACCACAGTGAACAAGCCCTAAACTGGGTTATGTCTTGCAACATTTTGTGCTTTGTAATTTCTGTTTCAACCATTCACCAGAACAGTTTCAAAAATAGCAATTAAAATGGTAAAAAAAAAAGCAAAATTTAAGCAGTTAATGTCATTGTACACTGCACTCTATGAACAAACAATAAGGCCTCTTTTACACAGGCAACAAAACTGTTGCCACCCACTTCATCATTGGGATTTTGGATTTTTATTTTACCATCTTTAGTTGTTGAACTCTTCTTCAAAGTAATTATATAATTTATTTTTTGTTGAGCACTTCAGTTTTTGAGCACTTTTGTCTTTTATTTTTTAATCTGTTAACCTCCACAAGAGCTCATTTGTAAGGTCTACATGTGCCCCCATATGCTGCCATGTAGACCTTCCTTATTTCAACTTCAGTTCCTTCCTTGCAGAATGCAGTTGTACTGTGCTAGACTATGGTGCAGTTATTTTAAAATTGCCAAGTAAAAACATGTAGAAAACACAATGTAATGAGAGTGACTTGGATATCATGGGGAAACACAGCAAGCATAGTAGCCGGTCGCTCAACGAGTTTCGCATAAAAGGACTTCTTACTCTTGATCAAAGATTGGCTTTGATGAGCTTTGATGACTTAATAGCCAATCACAATAAACATCAAAGGGAGCTAAATTGTGACATCACAATCAAGATATCCCATAATATAAGGGGAAGGTTACATTGTTGCTGCAATGGCTCCACGGAATCAAAAATGTAGGTAAGTGATCCAACCAAGCTGACACAAGTTATCACTAATTCACAATGCTCCCACTTACATATAGTTAATGTTTTAATTCTAGTCTTCATTGTTAAGATCTATCTTTTCTGTTTGGACATTATTTAAATTAATAAGACCTCAAAGTGGTGCTTTTTTATTTAGTAGATCATTGCTTACATTGTGCTGTGATGTCTCCAATTTTTAAGGAATTATTATTGATGACTGTGTGGCAGTGATGACTATAGAACTGAAGTGTGTTTTCTATAAATATTTTTAGCAGTGAAAATTGTTTTATCTATATTTTTGACTCCTTGGAGTGGTGTAGCAACAATGTAGCCTTCCCTTATGTTGTGGAATTGTTTTTTTTTATTGTGCTGTCACGATTTAGGGCTCTTTGATGTTCACTGTGATTGGCTATTCACCCTTTAAAGATTGAGGTCTGATAAAGGCCAATCTTTTATCACTATTAAATGTTTTTATGCGAAACACGTTGATTGACCAGTTACTACACCTGCCATTTTTAACCTGATAAGTATGTCGTGCTCGTTACAGTCTGTTTTCTATATGCTTCTACTTGGTAATTTTCAAATAAAATATACTGGGTGATTTTAACTTCCTGCATCTGCACGTTTGGAGTGTTAAGTGTGACCTTTTGGTCTGAATGTCACCATAGACCAGCATGCCATCCAAAATGTAAAATGGGCCTAAACTATGTGCCTTTTTGTGAAGGTCGATTTATAAGCTGTATAAAATAAACCTATTGGTGCTATTTGTCTTCCCATAACCTCCGTGATTAAGCTAAGCTCTGCAATTCAGCATGTTTGGCTATGCCTCAAGAAAATAAATTCTACATTCAGTGTAGCTTTAAATATAAGCAATAGCCTTTGAGACATAATCTACTTTGTCAATTGGATTTCTTAGCAGTAGGGAAAATTAAATTAGATCTTGTAAAACCAGAATTAAACTTGCCTTGTAGTTAAAACGGCATAAAGCAAAACCCACTCATTAAAAATCTGACTTAATTTTTTAAAAATCTGTGATAACCGCTTAATATAATGACTGCATTTTTTTTTACAGTTAGCACTTACGATTCACTTCTCCACATGCTATGGCACCTTTCACACAGGTGGCATCAAGACAGTGATGCCACACTGGCCTTTTTGCCCATCGGGAAAGGTTTTATGCTAGGCAGTGGTGCCTTTCACACAGGCAGCTATCTCCTTGCATGAAAGCATCTATGTCCAATAAACTGCATATTTACTGTGTTCTCTCAGTAAGGGAGGTCTGCATGGAAGGCGATTGGACCACTGAAAACCTTTCACACTAGTGCTGATGGAGATTGTGATGCTTATTGCAACCCTCAGTGAATGGTTGCCCAATGTCTCCACCAGCCATGAATGTTAGTTGGCACTCATTTGAGCTGACCCTGAGAACTTGTAAACATTAGCTCTTAAAGTTACTCATAATTTAAATTCTTGACGGTATGTCCCTGCCTGATCTAATCGAGAGAAACTCCATACAGTCACCAAGGAACCATTAAAATGCAACAACTTGGATATATCACTGCTGGAGCACACACAAGAAGCACTAGACTGATCCCTCTGCTTTCCTGGTATCAGTGGCACCAATTTAGAGACTAAAACATTTAATTGGGACAACTCACATAGTAGGTAATGCTGAGCTCTCAAACCCTGATAATCTAGATCTTCACCCTGAGATTTCGGTCAAGATCCTGAGAGTTCCCAGCTATGGCTGTAATGTACCCCTCTGCCATGTCCAGATCAGCGGTTAAATGCAGGAGAAAGTGAATGAACACAGGTGACAAAACTGTTAGAACTAGGATCCAAGGGACTAAAATAAAAGACAGCCTGCAGAACTGAATTGCACCTTTATTATATATCTTCCTAAAATTGCAAAAGTACAAAGTGCAAATTACTCAATTTCCACAATACCCATTCAACCGTTGTAACCAAGTCTAATCATAATTTAGCCCCAGGTGACTTTTACAAATGCCTTTATTTGTGGCGTGACCCCTACCTCCCTTTTGATCTTCATATTCTAAATTCACATCTGAACGTTATCCTATAGTAGGCACTCTGTTTATAAACAAATTCTAAGTCCCCTGGCGAAAAAACATATTGTTCAATAGATGTTCATGCCAGTTGTAGACTATCAGAATGTGTATGTTTCTGTGCCACAAATCCATCTTTGCAAACTCTGTTCTCTGTGTAACACAGTATACTGCTATATCCTCCAGTAAAGTTATATTGCCTATCATTGTGATATGTTTAAAGAACTAAATTGAATAACGCTCAAATTCAGAGTACCCGTCACCTTTTCTTGTTTTTTTTTTTTTGTTTTTTTTATGACCACTTCTCTGGAAAGCTAACATACTGCCTTAGACTGTCTGTAACCTATCTATTGCTTGCCACTCACTGAGTTTTTCATACAACAAGAAAGAAAACTATCTTCTTGATAGTTACAAAAGCCTGGAATAGCCTACTGGAAAAAAAAACCCCATAAAAAAAAATCCATAAAATAACTGCTTTGCAATTGAAAACATATTATTGTATATAAAATTACATTTTATCTAGATATGGATATATATTTTTTTTGTGTAAATATTCCACTTTGTACTGTAAATGTTTATACTGTAAAAGAGCAAAATCGCAATGTATTCTTCCTGGTAAAATACTTTCTAAATAAATAAAAATACCTTTAATGTACAGAGCTATCAAGCAAAACTTGAAAATGATCTACTCTGCCCATGCAAGTTGTAATGATTGTGGAGGTCAAGGTAGGTAAGAAGGCCCAGGGTCAGAGACCTTTCAATTGCTATTGCCCAGTTGGCACTTTAAATTGGCAAGAATGTTGAACTGACAGAGGAGAATTAGTGAAGTCTTCCTCTAGATCACAATTTTTCACAACAAAAAATTGGCCTCATTAGTCTTGAAGGGTTCTTAACCCCTTCACAACCACTGACGTGCCAGGACCATCACAGCAGGATAGTAATGTTTCATAATAAAAGCAGCTCTAATTAATCTTCATAGTATTTGGAGATTGGAGAGTGTTATTTCAATTCTGTCAGAGTTGTAGTTCAAGAGTAATTCAATGATAAAGTATACCCCTCCCACCCCTTTTACTGATGTAACACTGCTCAGCCAGATCAGAAGGGAGGTGCCCAGGTAGACTGCAGAGAGGGACAATCTTCAATTAAGATAAGGGAAAAACCTGAAAAACTTGTCAGTGGGGGCAGGGTTTTCTTTGTTCTCATTAGGGATGCACTGATACCAATACCAGTATCGGTGCCGATACCATGCATTGAGCGAGTACCTGTACTCGCTCAAATGCAACCGATCCTAAAACTGATACCGCCACTGTGCAGATATTCTTCAGCGGCTACACGGGTGACGCGGGTGGACAGCTTCCGCATTGTGAATTAGCCAATCAGCGCTGGGTGTGGGCGGGGGAGTAAAACGTCATCCGCCAATGTCAGAAGCTGGGGATGTCGCTTGCAGGACAGGAGCCGAAATGAGTCTCCCCAGATCACTGGGCATTGTTTGGTCTGGGGTCCTGCCCTTCCCTCGTGGTGCTGAAAGCCACAATCGGAAGACAAACTGTACTTCAATAGGCTGTTACTGTGACATCTGTTCACGGTGTCTTGTCCTGAGAGTGACACGGTAGGCAATGCATCCAAACGTTAACTTGCAGATGATTAATGTCCTTTGTCCCCCAGGCTCTGAGTGGCCCCAACTCTCTGTGAGAGACATTTTTCAAACTTTTTTCAAGCCAGAACTAAGGGTCTGAGAGGGAATTGGCTCTGCACAATTATACTGAGCATATATGAACAAATTCCCATTTTCACTGTCGTCCAATACAGGTCACTGGTACTCTGGGAGGCGTAAGTCCCCTTTAATAGGCAGGAACAACTATGCAAATAATTTGCAAGGGGCGGAGCCTCCCCTCTTACTTAAGCCACCTTCTGGCCAGAGCCACTTTAGATTGATTTGTTCCTGGTGTGCTTCCACACCAGGTAGAGAACATCTATGCATCTTAGTATTTTATTATTTTTTATTCAAATATGGAATACCACCATTAGGAGGGTGACCATGGCTGTGAATTGCCCTCTTTAAAGTGGCTGGTGCAGCTTCCAGGGATTTTCTGTGGACCTATGCCCTGAAGAGGGGACAGCTTGTGTTAAGCAGCTCCCCTGTTGGGGAATTTACCTCTGGTTCTTTCCCTCCTTATCATGGTCACCTGAAGACAGAAGTCAGCAAGGAAGGTGAGTCACCCATTGAGTGCTGAAGGTCCACTTGTCCCCACAGTGTCCCTTTGATGGGCTTGTATTTGGGAGTTTTAATACACTCCAGCACTCATAGGGTGTTTTTATTGCATTATTACTGTTTATGCAATTTCTGTGTTATTCTCTGAGTTTTGGAGCATTGGGTATTCATTTATTTATGTTTCTCATGTGTTTCATGCTTGTTTGGGCACTTTTTAATGTTTTACTAAACTTTATTAAAAATGGTGTTCCGCGCCTTTAAGCGCGGCTTTTTCCCGCTCAGACGCAAGGGCTCCTTTACTCTCTATGGGAATTCACAGTATGGGACATATCTCTGGAACCGCTTGTCACAGCAACTTCAGAGAGGGCTCATTTTAATTCTAGGCTCCTGATCTATCATCCGGAATGTGTTTTATTCATGTGGGGTGTTCAGGGGGGCTTCGGGCAATGTTTGGGGTACTTGGACAGGAAAACTACATTTCCCATGAGCGCTTGGTTCACGCTCGTTTCTGATTGGCTGTCACGACGGCCGCCATTTTGTGGTACTTTTCCTAGGCGAGTACACTACGCAGGGACCGAGCCTTCTCTCTCCTCAACAGATTAACCCTTCGCTGGCCAGATAAGTCCGTTTTTAGAACATTTCTGGGGTGAAACTTTAATCTTAACACTTTTTCTGGGTGATAGTGTTATTAGTGGGGTATATTGACGCTGTGAGCATGTCTACTTCACTGGAGCTAGGGGCTAGACCCAAGTCTAAGGAGGATGGGGGGTCCGCTACCCCCATGGCGTTTTGCTCCTCTTGCCACATTGGGCTGGATGGCGATAATGTGGGTGATCTATGCCCTAATTGTACTGGTCAAGATAGCAACCCTGGGCTTCCCAGCCACGCTATTGAGCCATCTTGGGTGAGGGAGTTTAAAGCTGCCACTAGGGATCTCAGATCCACGCTTCAACTCTTTCCCTCTCAGGTACAGGGGGCTCTCCAGGTCTGGCAGACCCCCTCTACTATCAGGACCTCCCTGCCTAAGCCACAGGGAGCTCCTGATATCACTGATTCTTCTGAAGAAGAACTTTTACAGGATTCTGATGCTGAGGAACGTACTGTTATTGAATCTAACAGGTCCATTGGGGACCCCTATGAGTGTGACCCTGAAGTTTCGGCTGAGGGTCTGATCAGAGCGGTTCTGAATACGCTCAACCTTCCTCTGACTCAGGAATCCACTTATGATCCTACTGATGTTTTTCAGAAAAAGCCATCTAAACCAGTTGTTTGTTTTCCAACTAACCCTACTCTTGCCCGTCTGGTCTCTGAGGCATGGAAGAATCCTGATAGATCTTCCTCTGTCTCCAAAAAGTTTGCTAAACTTTACCCTTTTCCTGAGGCGGAGCTGGCAAAATGGGTTCATCCTCCCAAAGTGGATGCTCCTGTGTCTAGACTATCCAAATCTACTGCTTTGGCTGTCTCAAATGCCTCTGCCTTGCAGGACTGGACGGATAAGAAACTAGAGCTCTCTCTTAAGTCTATTTTTGCCTCCGTTGGCACAGCCATGCGCCCCACTTTTGCTGTGGCATGGGTTAATAGAGCTATTGCGGCCTGGACTGAACGACTGACTGAAGCGGTTCGCCAGGATGCGCCTGTATCTGAACAGTTGCAGCTTCTTGCTAATATCACTGAAGCTCAGAACTATGTTGCTGACGCTGCTTTTGATGCTGTGCGCATGATGGCGAGGGCCTCCACTTCTTCTGTGGTGGCTAGACGCGCTCTTTGGCTGAAAATTTGGTCTGCTGATACAGCCTCTAAGAAAGCCTTGCTTTCCTTGCCCTTTCAGGGGAATTTGCTTTTTGGGTCTGAACTCAAGGAAATGATCAGTGAGGCTACTGGCGGTAAAAGTACTCTTCTACCCTCAGTCTTTAAGAAAAAGTTTCCAGCCAAACGCAATCGGTCCTTTCGTTCCTTTCAGACTGAGACACGCTCCTCGGCCCAAACGGGTCCTCCCACTACGCGCTCCTCCTCCAAGCCCAAACAGTCCTGGAGGCCCAAAGTTGCCTCCAAGGCCAAGACCTCCAAGACTGCTTCGGCATGACTCGCCGAACCCGGGTCCGCATCCGGCTGTAGGCGGTCGTCTCCGCATCTTTCGCCGGACTTGGGAGGAGTCAGTGGCGGACCCATGGGTTCTTCAGGTGGTGTCAGAGGGATACAGGATCCCTTTCTCTTCCCTTCCTCCTTTTCGGTTCCATTTTACTCGTCCTTCTCAGGAACCCACAAAAAGGCGTCTGTTCGACGACGCTATTCAGGATCTCTTGGACAAAGAGGTCCTGGAGGCGGTTCCTCAGGGGGACACAGGTTCAGGATTTTATTCCAACCTGTTTGTGGTAGCCAAAAAGGACGGAGGAGCCCGTCCCATCTTGGATCTCAAAGATCTCAATGCCTATGTGGTGACTTCCAACTTCCGCCAGGAGTCCCTGCGCTCTGTGATTGCAGCAATGTCTCCAGGGGAGTTTCTTGCCTCCCTGGACCTTCAGGATGCTTATCTTCACATCCCTATTCATCCAGAGAGCAGGCGGTATCTCAGGATTGCCTGCCACAGGGGACACTTTCAGTTTGCAGCGCTCCCCTTTGGGCTGACTTCAGCCCCTCAGGTCTTCCAGAGGGTGTTGGGCTCATTGATAGCGGTGCTCCATCAGGATGGGATCAGAGTGACCCCCTACATGGACGATCTACTACTGAAGGCCTCCTCAGCGGAGCTTCTCCTTCAGCAATTACAGATGTGCATGCACACCCTGAACCGTCATGGCTGGATCCTGAATCTGGACAAGTCGGACTTGATTCCATCTCAGAGGCTTCTGTTCCTGGGTCTCCTGTTCGACACTCGCCAATGCATGGTGTTTCTTCCAGAGGACGTGGCTCACCAGATAGCTGTCAGAGTGGCTGGAATTCTGGACATGGACGTGATTCCAGTACCGAAGTTGTCGTCCTTAGTGGGGAAGTTCATTTCCACGATCGAAGCAGTACCATTTGCCATGGCCCACTCCAGGGATCTTCAGAGATTTGTGATCCAGACGTGCAAGAATCATCCAGATCATCAACATCTGTCTGTTTCTCTTCCTCCTCATGTCGAGTCGAGTCTGCACTGGTGGTTAGATCTCTCTCATCTCCTGAAAGGGAAATCCTTTCTAGTTCCTCCTTGGACCACAGTCACTACAGATGCCAGCCTTCGGGGCTGGGGTGCAGTCTGGGGTCGCTTCAGTGCTCAGGGGAAATGGGGTCTGGAGGAATCCATGCTCTCCATCAATGTTCTGGAACTTCGAGCTGTCCGGCTGGCCCTGAGGCACTGGGAGTCTCAATTGACCGGTCTTCCAGTCAGAGTGGAGTCCGACAACGCCACGGCGGTGGCTTACATCAACAGGCAAGGCGGCACAAGAAGCGGTTCCGCCTGGTGGGAGGTCAAGGATATTTTGTCTTGGGCAGAAGACCACGTGCCTGTCATCTCTGCGGTTCATATTCCAGGCGTGGACAACGTCATGGCAGACTTCCTCAGTCGTCATACTGTCGACAGCGGAGAATGGGCTCTTCACCCAGAGGTGTTTCACATGCTCACTCAACGGTGGGGGATGCCTGTGGTGGATCTGATGGCTACCAGACACAACAGGAAGGTTCCGGTGTTTTGCTCCCGGTTGAGGGACTCCCTTGCTCTAGCAGTGGATGCCTTGTCGATCCCTTGGGACTTCTCCCTGGCTTACATCTTCCCTCCTCTTCCTCTATTGGTCAGAGTTATCCAGAAGTTGAAGAGGGAACGTTGTCCTGTCATCCTGATTGCTCCAAACTGGCCTCGCCAGTCCTGGTTTCCGGAATTGATGGCCATGTCAGTGAAGGATCCAATCCCACTTCCAGCCCGTCCGGACCTGCTTCTTCAGGGGTATCTGTGGAAAGAGGATGTTCATTCTCTCCATTTGATGGCATGGCGGTTGAATCCTCGATTCTAGCAAAGAAAGGCTTTTCTCCTTCTGTGGTATCGACGATGCTCAGTGCTCGTAAGCCTGTGTCTTCCAAGATCTATCATCGCATATGGTCAACTTTCGTGACATGGTGCTCTGACAAGAAGTTGTCACTTGACTTCCATCTTCCCACTGTCCTGGCCTTCTTGCAGGACGGTGTGGATAAGGGGCTCAGTCTGAGTTCCCTCAAAGTTCAGACTTCTGCCTTGTCTGTGTTTTTCCAGGAACGGATTGCTGTCCTTCCTGATGTGAAAGTCTTCTTCCAGGGTGTGACTCATGTTCGACCTGCCTTTAAGAGTCCTGCTCCCCAGTGGGATCTCAATTTGGTGCTGGGAGTTCTACAGCAACCACCGTTTGAATCCTTGGCTTCCATTCCATTACGTCTTGTGACTTGGAAGATGGCCTTCCTCTTGGCTGTGGTGTCAGTGCGCCGGGTAGCAGAGTTACAGGCCTTGTCTTGTAAACCTCCTTACCTGGTGTTCCACAAGGATAAGGCTGTGCTTCGCACTACCAAGGAATTCTTACCCAAGGTTGTGTCTGAGTTTCACATCAATCAGGAGATTGTGGTTCCCTCTTTCTGCCCTAATCCTTCATCTGACAAGGAAAGAGATCTCCATCTGTTGGATGTGGTGCGTTGCCTCAAGTTTTATGTTCATCGCACCGAGTCTATCAGGAAGTCTGACGCTCTATTCGTCGTTCCTGAGGGGCCTAGGGCAGGGAGACCGGCTTCCAAAGTTACCATTGCCTCTTGGATTAAGGCTACCATCCGTGAAGCCTATAAGTTGAGGCATAAGCATGTTCCCTTCCGGGTGACTGCCCATTCCACCAGATCTATTGGGGCCTCTTGGGCCTACAAGAATCAAGCTTCTGCTGATCAACTGTGCAGAGCGGCCACTTGGTCCTCTGTGCACACTTTTTCTAAGCACTATCGAGTTGATGTACTGGCTTCGGCTGATGCCAGTTTTGGAAGGAAGGTCCTGGAGGCAGTCTTGCCTGTGTAGGTCTTCCACTCTGTGATCCTTAGTGCTTCCTTACTGTTGAGCCCAGTTGGCTCTAGTTCCGTGTGCTGTGTTAGTTCAGGGATTGTTCCCTTGATTGGTGTCCGTTGACACTTACAGTTTGGGCTATGTTATCAACTGGTCATAGCAGTTCTAGTGACTTGGGCCTTGCGCCTGGTCCTTGCCTTACTTCCCGCCTCTGGATCAGCTCAATGTTTGTACATCCCAGAGTACCAGTGACCTGTATTGGACGACAGTGAAAATAGGATTTTAGTCTTACCTGTTAAATCCTTTTCACTTAGTCCATACAGGTCACTGGTCTCCCACCCTGTCAAGGGACCAGTCTTGGCTCTCCTGTGGCATTCAGTGGGAGACCGTTCGGGCATGCTCACAGGAGTCTTTCTTTTTGCTTACCTGAGGTCAGTTTTAGGGTCTCAAATCAATCTAAAGTGGCTCTGGCCAGAAGGTGGCTTAAGTAAGAGGGGAGGCTCCGCCCCTTGCAAATTATTTGCATAGTTGTTCCTGCCTATTAAAGGGGACTTACGCCTCCCAGAGTACCAGTGACCTGTATGGACTAAGTGAAAAGGATTTAACAGGTAAGACTAAAATCCTATTATCATAATAATCATCGTCCTCACTGTCCTCAGCTTACAACTAATAATGCATTATTAAAAATAGTGGTTTCATTTTTGTCAGCTTATTTTAGCTTGCCCTTCTTCCCTTATTTTTGCCCTATTTTCCGTTATATTTCAACTTTATTATTTATTAAAATAAAAAAAAAAAAAATAAAAAAAGTACAAAAAACTATCAGTAATTGGTATCGGTGAGTACCTGAAAAAAGTACTCTACTCGTACTCTGTCCTAAAAAACTGGTATCGGTGCATCCCCTAGTTCTCATAGAAGATTGTCCCCTTCTGTTATCTGTCTGGTCTTACAACCAGATTCCACATCCGAGAAGAGATTGCTTACACTAGGTAAAAGGAGCGGGAGGGGAAACTTTGCTTGTGAATATCTCTTAAACCATAAAGGTTTGAGAGATAAGACTTATATCGTTCTTCATGTTTTTTTAATGCCTACACAATAAAATAAAGATAAAACGAAGTATTACTATACTATCCCTTTAAGGACCAGTGACAGTCCTGGCACGTCATGGAGTTCAGGGTTCCCAGAACCGGAAGTTTAAAAAAAAAAAAAAAAAAAGTCCTTAAGGGCTTAACCCTTTGAGTGCCAGAGTAGTACACAACACATTGCTTTGCAATGTGTTGCGTACCCCTCTGGCACTCAGGGTTAAAGCTGACTTGTCATTTTAGAAACAGTTTTGCATATTCTTTAAAAAGGAAAGATTTTACTTTACAATGTTTTTTTTTTTTTGTTGTTTTTTTTTTTCATCTCTTCAAGTTTGCCCATCAGTGGGCACTTCCATCTTGAAAGGATTTGTAAGTGTATTCCTTCTTATGACTTTATTCCAGTCCTATAGTGGAAACTGGTTTTAGCAGCTTAAGAAGGTGAAGAAAGGTAATTAAGTCACAAAGCTCTGAGATTAGATTCCCCTTCTGTTAAATCAAATTTCTCTAAAACGATTTGCAAAACAAAAAGCACATTATTTAACAGATACAGATCAAAAACAACTAAAATGGTTTAAACATTTAACTCCTGTTTGAAGGATATCTGCCATGTTATGTACTACTTTTAGATAGGGGGATTACTTTTTCATGCTTGTGACATTTTTCAACAGAGACTTTATCTACATTGATATTGTCCTAGAAAAATGTGTCCACATGCAACTCTATAACCCTTTAATGACCGGCCTCGCAGGCATGTAGCCGCGGGGGAAGCCCAGAATTCCATGATGGTCATAGCACGTTGTGGGTCGTTAAGGATATAACAACCCATGATGTGCTGTGACCGTCAAGGGTTGTTAAGGGGTTAAGTATTACCTGCTATCCAGATTTTTCACCCTATTTCAGGCTTTTTTCACCCTACCAGGCTTTTGTCCAAATCACTCCACAGTCACTGCCCTCCCAAAAGTATGCAATGATATCCACACTGGCATGGAAAATGGTGAACTTACTGTAGTTTTTTACCTTGATTTTTGCAAAGGCCTATGACACAGTAGACCAACAATCTGATAAGTATGTTCAAAAGCTCAGGATTGGGTAATCATTCTCTAAACTGGTTCCAATCCTATTTATCTGACAGGGCACAATATGTGTCTACTGGCTACTTATTCTTAGTGTATAATTCCTATACAAGTTGCTCACCTCCTTCCCCTTCAGCCTACTGTGGGGTTAAAATTCCCATAGTAAACAATGCGAATTTGGGAAATGTTTGTCTCCCCTATGCTGCAATTAGTTTGCCCCATAATAGCTCTTATTTCCTTTGCTCACATGGCCCTACCAACACTAGATCCTCCAAAGTCAACGGTTCCTTTCTGTGCAGAATGGTGATCACAAAGCCTGTTAAATGGCTTACTGACAAGTCTCCTGGGATCTCTTAACCCAGGAGTTCTCAACCAGGTCCTGGGGAACAGGCTTGGGGTTCCACTCGTTTCCATTGAAGGCTTTGGCAAAAATAGGAATGTTGAATTTCAAATCTATATAATGTAAGGAAATTGTTCTGCACAGTCTATTTGTTATTCTGTTTTTAAAATCTAAGACTAATTATGCATTTCTGTTCATTTCTTCATTACCTCATTGATCTAGTGGTACCCTTAATATTCCATACTGCGTTCTGGGTGTGCCTTGAGGGGAAAAAAAAGGTTGAGAACCACCATGTTGAGCCAGTAAAACTATTCATGAATCTCCAAACTCCCACTAAACCCATATGTGAATGTAATGACATTCTTTGCAAATGGAGCATCTATCTGTATGTTGTTCTCAGGGGAAGAAGGTCTTAATCACCCAATGCACTTTAACCCTTTGAGCGCCATATGGATTTCTAACGCTTTGTACAGTTTTGCAGTCCATTTAAATGGTATTTTTGTGTGTGTTTGTTTTATTATTAGTCTGGAGGTCATGGTGTACTGTTTTCTGCTCCAGCACTCTAAATTATCACTCTCCTGCTGTGCACAGGAGCCAGGAGATCGTGCACTTCCAGTGGGGCTCTTTATAGCTGGCTTACTCTGTGGTACAAGGACTGTCTCTGGTGGCATTAAGTTAAGTCTTTCCCTTGGGGTTAAGGAAAGTAAAAGGTACTCTGTAGAATTGCTGTGGGACTAACCCTTTGAGAGACAGATCCTTGCTGCAAATTGCAGAGCAATAGTTTGCTCACCTCTATGGCAATATTAGGCAAAATGTAATTCACTTAGGTGCCAGACAGAGGTTTAGGAGCCAGTGAATTAATGCATTTATATAGAAAATATCCCCAACATTTAGGAGCCAAAGATAGTGTGTTTTTATTTATTAAAAAAAAAAAAAAGTATATTTAGCAGGTCAGAAATTGACCTGCATCTAGCCATCCTCCTGCACCAGCAGTGAAGGGGTTAACACCCCCAGCTGCTGTATTTTTTATTTCCACTAGGTGTCTCCTCCCTGCTTCTCTGTCCCTTACTTTGATGTAAGGGACGCATTGGCAGAGAGGAGACACTAGAGGCAGTAAGTAGCACTGCCTCATTCATTGTTTTAGAATGCCGGTACATGTGATCTCTGACGCAGCGATCACATGACCTGGCACAACCGACGGAGGCTGAGACTGAACGGTCTGGTACTGGACCGCTCAGTCTCAGCCTGGATTGAATGGTAGTAGCGTGCACGGCGGCGCGCTGCTACCATTTAACACTTGACGTACCAGGACCGTCACTGGTCCTTAAAGCAAATTTACCCTTGACGGTCCTGGTACGTCAAGGGTCGTTAAGGGGTTAATCTTTATATAGTGCCAACAAATTCCGCAGTGCTTTACAGTAGGGAATAGACATACAGAGATATTAAATAGTACAATCAAATGTGGACAACAGAAGGATCAGAGGACCCTGCTCGTGAGAGCTTACAGTCTAGAGGAGGAGTAAGTGCTCTTGGGTGTAAGTTCCTCCTGCCACCTGACCTGCCAGTCAGTTTAACTTAATAGTTGCTGTTTCTCTGGTCCCAAACCTGGCTTTTATTTTCATCTACCAAATACTTTGCATGAGAAGGGTTTTTTTTTTTTATCTGTAACTTAAAGGGATAGTAATAGTTAAAATGTAAAAAAAAAAAAAAATATGTTGTAGTGTTTATCTCCCTGAGTAAAACAAGAGTGCTCCCACTGCTGAAAGGTGTTTCATTCAAAAGTTATTAATTTTCAAAGCCCCATTTTTATCCTCTGGAATATATCTATTCCTTGTGGCGCTGCTGGTGAACCCTAGTCACACTATGATACATCTGTCTTTGATAGATATGATGTGCTAATTTCTCCTGTTTTAGTTACAACCTACTTTCCACTTAACTGGCTGTTTAATCATTTGCACTGGATGAGGTAATGTGGCACTTGTGTTTGTGGACCAGTGAACACAGTGAATATAGAATGTTGCAGTTGATGTAGTAAATAGTTTTGCCTAAGGCAGGGAGATAAAGTGACTTGCCCAAGGTCACAGAGGGCAGACGCTGGGAACAGAGCAGTGTTTACTAGCTTCAGCAGCCGTAATATTAACGCTCTGAAGTGGTACTGGTGTTTCACATGAGGAAAGATTAACTGGTGTCCATCTGGGAACTGTAGACATCATAAGCTCTCGGTGTTAAGTCAGCAAAAATTTGAGCATTATTGCTGTTCAGAAAATCAGTTGAAGCATATTGGCTACAGATATATATTCTGCACAATTTTTACTCCGCAAACTAAGTGCATGTTTAAAAATGTGTTTTAACCCTTTAAGGACCGGGAAAATCTGAGGTCGTTTTCACTTAACCCTTTCAGTACCAGAGGGGTATACAGCGCATTGCAAAGCCATGCGTTGCGTACCCGTCTGGCACTGAAAGGGTTAAGGACAGGAGCAATTCTGACCTTTTTGACTGTCTTTGTTCAACAGTATTTTCCCTCTAAGTCTTTTATTCCACCCCCATAAATTATATGCTGTTTTTTTTTTGTTTGTTTTTTTTAGCACAAATAGGGCTTTCTTTTGATACCCCACTTATATGGATAACCCACCATTTACTTTATTAAAATTAAAAAAAAAAAAAAGTAAAAAAAAACAAAAAAACCCACCATTTTTGTTTTCTCTTGGGATCAATTGAGCGCAAAAGGTTACATTTTTATGGAGACTGCATGAAAGATATGACCGGTCAGTCATACCTACAAAATGCACAGTTTAAAGTGGCCACTGTCACCCTGGGTGAAAATCCCCATGTCCCTTTTTCCCCACCCTATTTTCCCACTTTATCTGATATTTGGTGGTGTGTATAAGTGTATTACATGGCTCCACATCAATCGCACTCCCAGTTTTGTTTAATGAGATTTTTTTTTTTTTTTTTAATTAAAATTTTTTTTGTAAAAAAAAAAAAGTATCATTGCAGGTCGGACATTTACCTGCATTTAGCCAGCACAAGCAGTGAAGGGGTTAATACCCCCAGCTGCTGTATTTTCTTGTTCCACTAGGTGTCTCCTCTCTGCTTCTCTCTCCCTTACTTTGATAGCAAGGGAGACAGAGGCAGAGGAGAGACATAGAGGCAGTATGCTTTGCGTACTGCCTCTATCACTCAGAATGCCGGTACATGTGATTGCTGCTACAGTGATCACATGACCCGGCAAAAGCAAGAAGGGCTGACACTGAACGCGCACCGGTCTTGGAGCGTTCAGTCTCAGCCTGGAATTAATGATAGCAGCGTGCACGGAGGTACGCTGCTGTCATTTAAGCCATGACGGACCAGGACCGTCATGGGTCCTTAAAGGTATAACAACCCATGACGGTCCAGGACCGTCATGGGTCCTTAAGGGGTTAAAGTATATTTAACCCTCCTAATACCAGAGTGGTGGTAAAAATATTGTCTAGTCTATGACCAGTTATGGTCAGTTGACTCTAAACCTCTAGAATACTGCATCAACAGCATCACTAAAATCCCAGGCCATCAAATTACCCAAAACAGTGCAAGTCTGAACTGTGCTATCTTTTGAATAAAATGTCTCTCAACAGTAGGGGTACCCATGTGCGTGTATAAAATATATATTTATTTTCCAATATTAAGCATTATTATCCCTTTATCTTGTGTATCTGAGATTTTTTACTGCTGTTTTGCTTATGTTTTCAGCAAACTCCACATGTAGTAGTTAACCCTTTGAGTGCGAGAGAGGTACGTAGCGCATTGCTTTGCAATGCATTGCATACCCATTTGGCACTCCAAGGGTTAATGGGAAATAGTTCTATTTTCATACCAAGCTGTTATAGTCTAATTTTTGTATGTTTCCTATAACCTTTGTATTATTTTAGATTGACAGAAAATATAATTGATTTAAACGTAAACATTTAAATTTAGTTAATGTGAATGAAATGGGTGTGCAGCATATTGCTTTGCAGTGTGTTGCATACCTTCTGATTTGCAAAAGGTTAAATATCAGTATAAAGAATCTTACTTGCCTGTGAACATTATATAGGTTGTTTTTAACCCTTTGAGTGCTAGATGGGATACAGAACACTTTGCAGAGCAATGTGTTCTGTACCCCTCTGGCACTCAAAGGGTTAAAACCATTCCAACTGATGATGAATATTTGTGTGCTTATATTTATTATTAATGTTCTACAAAGCCTGCAAGTATATTATGTAGGACGAAAGGGATGAGAAATGCACTGTAAGACATTACAATGCTTTGGCTACCTCTCTGGCACTTAAAGGGTTAAAGGCAATGTAAAAATCACTTTTTTCTTCGTAATTAATTTTTAGATTTTGAATAATGCTATTAACTCCATGGATGTGAGAGCAGTCTTCAAAGCATTGCTTTGTAATATATTTGACACACCTATAGCACCAATTTTTCATAGGATTTAGCTTCAAAGAATTGCGGTTTAAATCTTTAAGACAGATTTGCCATATGTGAGTGTTTATCTCTTGCTGCTGGTAAGGAGGTTGTAAAGTATTACACACCCATCATGATGTTGAATCAGTTAAAGCTACCCAGTGTTGTTAACCTAATGGCTTAAACAGGGTAATATTTCCCTGTTGCTATAGCTGTGATGTCACATGCTGATACTGACACGTGATTGGTTGTTTTGTGTTTCAGATCTCTGCCTGTTGTACAGCACAAAGAAAGGACGAGACTCCCACATCCTTCTGTGAGAATAAAGGATTCAGCTGAGCAGATTAATACAGACTTCTGTCTGGTGGCCTTTTTGTATGAAGGCTGCCTATAAACAGTAATAAAAAAGTGTTCTTTAATGACCTGTGAGATGAAGAGCTGTTGGTAATACTCAGATTTCAGGATTCAGCTGCTATTCATTGTGCTTGATGCACATGTTTCTGCACAGTGCGTATAGAAAATACAAGAAGAGAATCCAAAACGGCTGCGGGGGAACAATCGCCAAACATGCCTACAGAAACAATACAGACAGGTAGCATGGGGAAACCTGTTGGCCCAGCAGTTACTTTCACATCTGCTGTCCCTCTAAGAATATTGAACAAAGGACCTGACTATTTCCGCAGGCAGTCAGAACCTAATCCCAAGAGACTCAGCGCAGTGGAGAGACTAGAAGCTGATAAGGCAAAATATGTCAAGAGCCAAGAGGTTATCAATGCCAAACAAGAGCCTGTGAAGCCAGCAGTACTTTCCAAACCTCCTGTTTGCCCCGGAGCTAAACGAGCCCTGGGTGGTAGCCCCACTATGAAGATGTTTAATAATAATTCAAAGACTGAAAGCTGTGTACAAAGAGAGAATTTAAAACTAGAAATACTTAAAAACATTATCAATAGTTCTGAAGGCTCTAGTACAGGTTCAGTGCATAAACAAAGTTCTCGAAACTGGCCTCCAAGCAGGTCTGATTCAGCTGACCTTAATCGTCATTCATTTGCAGAGTCCTTAAAGGTTTACCCTAGTCAAAGTCATGGTAGCCCCCAAGACAGCAACTCCAACATCAGCAGAAGGCTTTTGGAAAAGACTAGTGATACTTTTTTACATGTTTCTCACAGTTCCTCAGACATTAGGAAAGTAACCAATGTGAAACAGATAAAAGCAATACCATGCAGCAGCTCAGCCCCACCACTGCCTCCTAAACCCAAGCTTTCCACCCTCACCATCCTCAAGTCACCAGAGAATGACACCTTGGATTCTGGATGTGGGGTTAGTCGCAGACCCTCACTTCAAAGATCTAAATCAGATTTAAGTGACCGATACTTCCGTGTCGATGCTGATGTGGAGCGATTCTTTAATTACTGCGGACTTGATCCTGAAGAACTTGAAAACCTCGGAATGGAAAACTTTGCAAGGGCTAATTCCGACATCATTTCTCTAAACTTTCGCAGTGCTAGCATGATCAGCTCAGACTGTGAACAGTCTCAGGACAGCAATAGTGACATTAGAAATGATGACAGTGCCAATGACCGCGTGCCGTATGGCATTTCTGCAATAGAAAGAAATGCCAGGATCATTAAGTGGTTGTATAGCATTAAGCAAGCTAGAGAGTCACAGAAGGTATCCCATGTGTGATAAAGAGTCAACTGTAACATAACGGAAGAGACTGTACCTTTGTCTGTGAATATTCAGTTGTGAAGGGTTGTAAAGTCTACTTGAAGTCTTGTAAACTTTTCGAACTGCTATTTGTTGCTTGTTGTGCAATGTTTTCAAGTTGCATGCCTGTCAACATGTGAACTGACCTGGCTTCCACTTGAACAATCACTAAAAAGCCTAGTTTAATATCCTCACTATCTGCCAAAAGTTTAAGACCAAGTCAAGTTAATGGCTTTGTTTTTGAATGCTACACTGTTTACATGACAATGAAGGGTAGATATAATTTCCTTAACATTCATTATGTCTTATTGTTTTTCTATATATATTCTTTGTTAATTATATTTTGTAGTTTAAGCTTTCAAACTGAGGATGCAAAAAATTGTCAGTGTTTGCTTCCTTCATGAGGTTGTTTTCATTATTCCAACCCTTGGAAGCTAGATGTGTCTGAGACCTCTCCAGCATACAAGTTTTCAAAATGACAGTAAACTTTTATTATTAAAAAAAAACATACATTGTATGGCATTTTCTGGTGAGTAAAACCAGGCCACTTCCACTGGTGTATCACTTTGAGTACCAGATGGGTATGCGATGTGTTGCATACCCCTCTGGCATTCAAAGGGTAAGCAGCTTCCTTCAATGTTATTAAACTGCATTTTTCTATATTAACCTCTTGGATGCTACAGACATCTGATACTTTGCTTCCCAACGTGAAGTGGATGTGTCTAGCAATCAAGGACTTAATCTGTTAGCAACAGTGCCACCTAGTGTACTGACAGTTTTCCGGCTGTCCATGCCATTATTCTGTTGCATTCTATGGGTGAGGTGAGCCACTTGCAACCGTTCACAATTGAATGTGAAAGTAATAGCTCTGTAACTGTAATACCTTTTGAATACAGCAACTCCATTAGTGGGAGTATGCTTGTACTCCACAGGGAAAGACATAAAATGTATGGTTTTTCATAATAGAACATTACTGCCCTTTTAATCTGAAACGTCAGTTTATCTCCATTTTTTTCTGTCAGGCCACTCTTCATTACATAGGGCTTAGTCTGAGAGATCACTGGCATAACCATTCCTTCTAGTACTACAGCAAATTTGTAGGATCAAAGAAATTAGTATGGTATAAACAAGAAAAATATATATTTTTATATTGGTTTTATTTCCTAGTCTTAAACTTTTGACATTACACAATACAAATGTAAAACTTCTATAAGTTGCCTTCAATGAAGCAAATTATTACAAGACCACGTTATCATTTTTCAACTGCCGAACCGATTGCGAACAAAACTAATGGAAATTCACAGCCATATCAGTATAAAAGGATTGAATTCTTAAGTACCCTCAGTCACTGAGTTCTAGCTGAAGGAAATGTATGTGTTGTCTTGCAGATGTTACATCTCCATCTTTAAATGTTTGTTCCACTTGAGATTACTGTAGTTATGCAAAAGTAGCTTTTTGTTTAGTCTTAGCTGCACGTCGGCCATTTTTTTCTTTGATTTTCTTTTTCCTTAGCCACAAAAGCTGATGTACTAATAAAAAGATGGAGCAAACCATCTGCACCATAAGGCGCAAATAAAACTTCCCGTTGATTTAAATGGAGCTTAAAGCCTCTTGAATCAACATATTGAGAGGGGTTTAAAGCCCCATTTAACTCGGTGGGAATTTGGGGAGTACTTATTTCTCCCTTGTGATGCAGTTGGTTTGTTCCAGAAGGGTCCAGTTCTTTTTCATACCTCAGCTCCAATGAGGATGAAGTTTAAAGGAGAGTAAGAGCAATACTGAAGCAAACCAACTGCTCAGGGGGTAAATTAAAATTCCCATTGCTTTAAAGTGATAATAATGTCTGGAGTTTTCAAAGTGTTCTATTATAGATATTAAACAATAAGTTCAGTGATGTTACTCTTGTCTCTCAAACTTTTGTAGTTTGAAAGATATATGATTATAAACTTCCCCCTTCCCTCCCTTTTCCCAGACTTCAGCTGTTAATCTCTCAGCATGAGATTTGACTATTGCGACTCGAGGCAGCTCTTCAGCAGAGCCGAAATAGTGCACCGTAAAAAGAAATACTTCATTGGAACAGTCTACAAAGTGTGGCCGGTTTGTAAGCACACTTTGTAGACCGTTCCAGTGAAGTACTTCTTTTTACAGTGAGCTATTTCAGCTCTGCTGGGACCAGGATCTCATGATGTCAGCTAGAGGCTGACTTCTGTGGAAGGGGACGGAGCGGGGAAGTTTATAATTGTGTATCTCTCAAACTATAAAAGTTTGAGAGACAAGAGTAACATCACTGAACTTATTTTTTTTTAATATCTACAATGTCACTTCAAAAAATCCAGACATTACAAACACTTTAAAGAGGCTTTTAACTCCTTGCCATTTAGAAAGCCCCATTTAAACCACATTAATTTTTATTTTTCTCATTTCTCAGTTTTTGTTTTAGTATTGCTTTAAACTGATAGTAATGTTTAGTTACTAAGGTACAACATAGTCTTTATACATTTTTATAGCAATGTGTAGCTGTATAACCTTCTAAAACCTTGCAGTTTTACCTTTTAATCTATCATAAAGTTTCCCCTTGTTCTTACCTCAAGCAGCCTCTGGAAGCTGGTCCAGATGGATAGAGATGAGGGACAATCTTCTTTCAGCATAAGGAAAAAACCTTCCCTCTTTCCTCAGGGGAGCAGGGTTTTCCTTATACTGAAGGAAAAAAAGATTGTCCCTTGTCGCTATCCATCCGGACCAGCTTCCTGAGGCTGCTTGAGGTAAGTAAAAGGGGAGGGAGGGGGAAACTTTATGACAGAGTAAGGGTAAAAAGGTAGTTTTAGAAGGTTATACAGCTACACATAGTTATAAAAATGTATAAAGACTTTATTGTACTTTAGTAACATTACTGTACCTTTAAGGGTTGTATGCTCAAGAGAAAATTGGAGGATATTGGGGGCATACCAATCTCTATAGGGGACAACTAAAAATTCCCCAAATTTCCATTTTTTGAAATGGGGATCTTAACCCCTTGAATGCTAGTCAGGTCTCCAATACAAATGTGTTTGAGACCTCGATAGCGTTCAAGATGTTAAAATCCCCATTTCAAACAATGGAAATTTGGGGAATTTCTAGTTGTTCCCATAGTGCGATTGATGTGGCCCTGAAATCCTCCACGTTTTCTTTGAATATACGGCCCTTGTTCTTTGTACATCAGTCATCACCTCATTGTCTTCCCAACGGGCAATCAACTGCTGGTCCATCAAGCAGCTTTTTTACTTTCCTTTATAGGAGAAACCTGAGCATTCAGTGTTTTCTACATTGTTACAGTATCTGTGCTTTTGGAGTCGTTGCAGTACTTTGTAAACTTCAGCTGGCCGATATGAAAACTTTTTTATGGTGTAAATGCTGTAAGGATTTGTACATACTTCATTTGCTATTGAAACTTTGGAAAAAAAATGTTATGCTAATAAATAGCTCTTGTTGCAGGTACCGAGTTCTTTGTTTTATATCGTTGTCTAGTGATATCCAAGTATGATATTTAACACATGTCAACACAGTTTCCTGGAAAGCTTGCATCCTAGAGCCACTCAGTTAGCCATACAGGTATCACTTTTACTCTCCCAATCCCATGTTGTGTTTGGAAAACTAGAGCCGTGCCTTAATATGACACACCATTCCAAATGCATTTGTTAACATTTATTGTTTTTTTTTTTTAATCATATACATTTTAATTTATCAACTGCATGTAGAAAGACTTAATAAGGTTAGTCCTAGATCACACATGTGATTTTGTTGCTGAAACTCTTTCAGCAACAAGTTTCATGGAATAATTATCATTTTCTATGGGTTAAGTCACATGGGTGACTTTTACTGCTGCAATTGTTTAAAGTGGCAACTTTTCATTGCATCAATGTTGTTGCAGCCGTGAACTAGGTCCTACAGTAAGTGAGAAGTATGAGGGGAAAAAAATGGTATTCCACAGCCTGGCAAAATTACATGGGTAGATTCTTATGCCTTAAAGGAATAGTAACACTTAAGATATAGGAACATTTATATTGTAAGGTTTATCCTCCTGAGTGCAACAAAGGTACTCCCATTGCTGAGAGGTGTTTAATTAAATAATTATAGCAGCTAAAATCTGATTTACTTTTTTTAGGTGTAATATCTCAGTGGCCTGAAATATTAAAGTAGCACTGTTGCTATATCATCCTATGGAAACTTCTGGTCAATTAACAAGAAACTTCCATAGGATGGTGTAGGAACATTGGCACTGTACAATTTCAGGCCACTGAGATACTGCTCCTAAAGAATTCATGTTCTCAGTGGTGGGAGAACATTTGTTGTACTTAGGAGGATAAACCTTACAATATAAATTTTACTATATATTAAGTGTTACTATCCCTTTAAGTCAGGGAGTAGTCAGTTGTCCAGCTTTTGGGGACTAAAAGTCCTGTTATCCCTAACCAGTCAATGGTGGGTTGGAGATGATGAGTTGTAGTTATTAACGGCTGGAGGCCCGAGAATTGACTACCCATGTCTTAAGTCCTGTTAAGAAAGGAAAATGTTGATATATATTTGTTAGTGCAGCAACATGTTTTCATATCAGGGTTCACCTGAAAACTTGTGAGTGTTAGAAGAGTGTAAAACACATTGCTTTACTGGCACTTAGAGGATTATCATCCTTTTAAAACTTGACCTGTGAGTACTGAACTTGTGCACCTGTGATAAGCTGCATGAATACAGAGAGGGAGCCCTAAAAGCAGTAACATCTTTGTACATGATGATGATGAAATATTACGTGAACTTTTCTAATTTAAGGTGCACCACAAAGGGCTACATTTGGGGCACACGAAAAGTGGATTTTTTATTTTTAGCTACATTTTCAAACTATTTGCTCCTAATTATTCATTTGTTCATGTTTTTTCCAGATAGTTCTCGTAATGATTCTGTTTGCCTTCCAATGTGTTGGCCAGGAGTATGAAAGGGATTCTAACATGCACAAAGAAAAAGGGAGCAGTTATCTCTAAAACCAATTTCACTGTAGGAAACAAAACAAAATTCACCAAATTTCCCTTTAAGGACCAGAGAAGGCGTGTCCAATAAAGCTTCGCTGATTTACAGTACACTGGAAACCCCTCTAGTATCCAGGTGGTTGGAAACTCTAAGTTACTTGTTTTCTACAGTGCAGTTGACTTGCCACAGATTTGCTTCACTATCTTTTGTGTATATTGCCCAGTTTGTCAAACCTATCCAAACTGAGAGTGGCTCCATAGAATAACATAGGGACTAGATATATTACTCTCATTGGAAAGAATACTCTCCCTTTTGTTCAGAATTCCTCCCCCTCCCAGTAATTAATGTGTTTATTGCTATATTTAAATGTGCAATAATGAGCAATATATGGAGCAAATAATGCATCAAAAATTGCACACACACAAAGATGTTTGCCCTGTGTTTTAACCCTTTGTGTGTCAGGGAAGTAGCCAATGCATTGGATACCTCTCCTACACTTAAAGGGTTAATGGTAAAATAGAGAGTTGTGAAATAAGACACTACATGAACTGAGATTAAACACCCCTAATTGAATTTAGTGGAATTGTGCCTTTATGATTTGTGTAGCACTGATTCTGTCTTTCTTACCGCACTCCTCCATTTTAACTGTGACTACCACAGACCTATCTCATATATTTGTACTGTTTTCCCTTTTTGGTATATATACTACTGGAGTTAGGTGTGCACCGGTTCCCCTTGTTTCATTTAGATATCTCATATATTACGAAGAGACTTCTCTGGCATCCTGAAGGGTTAACATTTATGAGACCTATTTATCACTCACACACAGATCTCGCTAAAACTGCTAATACTATTTTTTAAGTGATGAATTGTGCCTACTACTAAAAAAAAAAAAAAAAAAGTTTGTATTTGCTGTGGCTTTACATCATATTTATTAAAATAAAAGCAGAAGTGCTTAAGAACACCCAAAAGATGTTGTTCAACCCCATAATGCTAGGTCTCCAACAAATTAAACATTTAGAAATAAAGTTTAAAAAACTTGTACATTTCCTCTACTGTATTTTTCTACTGGGCTTGTTCCTGCAGGTTATACAAAAGGAAGATTATGCAAGATACCAGGGGACAGACTGAGAACAGACCTCAGCTGTGTCCATCTGATATCCGTGTCTGTCATCCTTGGCTGCCTCCGAGATATCAATCTCTCCTTCACTGCAGGTGTCTTATCTTCCACCAGGTATCTCTACCTGCAGGATGTCTGCACCCCCAATGTGTTTGCCTCTGTTTAAATAGGGTGTCTTTTTCCATCTGCCTTACTTCGCACAAACTATCTGCCAACTTCTGTCTGTAAGGCCCCTACACATTCACCTGTCAAGGGCTGAATGTCCGATATATGTGCCGTAACCCCTTTTCTGTCCCCCAGCTGCCTGATAACATGGAAGCATAGCTGATGCATTTGAAAGATAAATCCACCAAATGCAGTTTCACCATATCACATTTGTTGATTGAGAGGAAAGCAAAAAACAAATTCTACTGAAGCATTTCCAATTAAAGTGGGATTGTCACCTTAATTCAGGGTTTATCTGAAACTGGCATTAAAAGCTTTCTATATGTCATGTTACCCAAAATTCCAACATATGTATATAGTTCAGGAGTTCTTCATTCTTTTATTTCTGTGCAAAAGTGACCGTGGACATTTCAAGTACATCACTGAGCTTAATTAGCATATGAAATGTAATTGAAACCTTCATTAGCATATGACATGTCACTGAAAAGACGTAATTAGCATATACAATGTCAATGAAGAGCTTACTTGGCATACGAAACATCATTGGTACCGCACGGGTACCACAATTATCATATATTAGTCACACTTTTTACCATATGCTATCTCATTAACTATACATTTGTTGGTCTTTTGGCTAACATGACACACAGGGAGTTTTTCATGAAGTTTTTAAATATGCAAACTTGAATGAAGGTGAAAGTTCCCACTTAAAGGGATAGTAATAAAAGCAGCTCTAATTAATCATCATAGGATTTGGACTTTGGAGAGTGTTCTTTCAATTATGTAAGAGTTGTAGTTCAAGAGTAATTCAATGACAAAGTATCCTCCTCCCGCCCCTTCTACTGATGTATCACTGTTCAGCCAGATCAGAAGGGAGGTGCCCAGGTAGACTGCAGAGAGGGACAATCTTCAATTAAGATAAGGGAAAACCTGAAAAACTTGTCAAGGGGGGCAGGGCTTTCATTTTTCTCATAGGAAGAAGATTGTCCCCTGCTGTTAACTGTGTCTGGTCTATGGACTGCATTCCACATCTGAGAAGAGATGGCTTACACTAGGTAAAAGGGACAGGAGAAGAAACTTTGCTTGTGAATATCTCTCAAACCATAAAGGTTTGAGAGATAAGACTTGTATCGTTCTTCATGTTTTTTTAATGCCTACAAAATAAAATAAAGTTAAAAAGAAGTATTACTATCCCTTCAAATCCCAAGTGGGTAAGGGAAAAAATTCCTTCCTAACTGTAAAATACAATCCAGTATCTCCCTAAATCAACATCCTATCTACACTGTTGTAATTCTCAATCTTTTTCTGTGCTAGTGAGGTATCCAGCACTTTTTTGAAGGTATCTACATTATCTGCAGACACAGCCCCCTGAGGCAAAGAAGTCCCACAGTGCCCATGCTGTAAAAAAAATAATAATAATTTTGTCAGTCACCCCTCCTCTAATATCAATGTTTGTTTTTTGCTCAGCTCTACAAGCAAGGAGTTTCTCAGGTAGTTGTTAGTATTGCATTTGAATATACTTGTAACTCGGAAAATATTTCTTCTCTAATATAAACAATGTCTTTATTTTCAGTGATATTTCTGCTTTAAAAAAACAAAATGCCACCCAAATCATTATGCATATAGCAAAACGCATATCCATACTAGTATTACTCTAAATAAGTTTTGCCGTTATTGGTAAAGCCAACAACGCCAGATTATTCAGGGTAATACTAGTATGGATATGCATATCGCTATATTCATAATGATTTGGGACCACTTTATTTTCAGTGTTCGTTCCACTTTAACTAAAATTTTCCAGTCCACTTCCCAGTTTTGTTGCACATCTCTGTACTTTTATCAAGTTAAAATCTGCCCCCCAAAGCTTTTCTACATTTTAGATGAGGCCTTATAAAGACGTAAAAATTATATTTTCATAACGTGTATGTATACCCCTTTTTCTTGTACATCCATTATGGAACACCAGTACAATCACAAAAGACAGTGTCTCTACAGCTCATAACCCCTCCCCACCACTAACTCCCATAATTCGTGTTCTGCAAGCAAGCTGGAGGGGCATGGCCATCCTCTAATTTTTCTTAGGTTTTTATTATTATAGGTGTGTATAATCCCCATTAGGCTGGTTACCATCACTGTGCTTCCCTGGTGTTGATTTCCACTATTCTGCTCTGTGGTGGGAATCTAGCTTCTAATTTTTCCCTCATGATAGGGTCTCTCTAGACTATGTCCTTCTCCTTATGGTGGTAACCTGAAGAAAGAAGACTGGGGAGAGTAACCCTTTGAATGGCTTGGTACACTGTCGCAGTCTGTGTAGTCTCTCCATACAGGGGCTATTGTGACTTTGCTCTGGCACTCACTGTGGGTATCATTTTTTTATTCACTTAGGGCCGTATGTTCAAAGGGATAACGACAAAAAATTGTACTATGAAAGACAAAAATAAGTAATTGTATGCATGAACGACATATTTTCTATAGAGTATACGACAAAAAGCTAGTAATGTCTGTTATATATGACACAACTCCAGAATTGACGGGCAAAGGGGTGGGAAAAGTGTCATATAGAGGAAAAGACAATTTGTTGAACAACAAAAAGTCTTTCAAAAGACAAAATTTGTACGTTAAGAAAAAAGTGGAGGGAATGTGTTCTGAAAATTTTTGTCTTTAGTTAAGACATTTTTGTCGTTAGTTAAGACTTTTTTTTGTTACATACGACAATTTCAGTCAGAACAAACAACATATTTCCAATCACAAACGAGACTCTGAAAATATTAATGATCCCAACAACACTGTACTTTGAAAAGTCAAAAGTTATTTCGCTACTTCTTTGAACATATGGCCCTTAGAGGGCTTTGGAGTGAGGATGGCTGCGTTTCCTAGGTTGTTTTATTGATTCAACCCATCATGTGCTTGCAGCCATTGTGTGTGCTCTAGTGCGTGTTTTTTTTGTGGGGGAGCTTATGTACGCTCTCCCCCACTACTTGGTTCTTAGTTTTCATACTCTGCCTCATGCTCCTTGGGGGGGGGGATTTTTTGGTGACTTTTCCCTTGTAGATCAATTTTAGTGCGGTGATCCCTTTAAGAATGGGAACCTGCCCTTGACCATCTTTTCTCCATTGATTTCTTTGGTGAAAACTTCTCTGGGACATATCTGCAAGAGATTGGGCTACAACAGTCACAAGGGGCTCTATCTTCTTGTCTCCTTATGCCCTGTCATCCAGTCTACCATTTGAGTGTCTAGGGGGCTGCAAACAGAGTTGTAGATGTTGGTAAGCAGTAGGCAACAGAGAAGACTACAGTACCCAGGCTTTCTTCTCACTGACTGACAATTTTCTGGTGGCCATCTTACTTCTCTCAAGCTTATCCTACACAGAGGCTGACTCTCTATCTCTCTCTCTCTCTTTCTCTCTCTCTCTCCTTCTCCAAATTAAGCCTTCGATTCCCAGACAAGTGAATTTCTGAGTATTATATGTTATTCTTGTGTTGTAGAGGCATTAGTATTTTACTAGTAGTTTGGGGCATTTTAATAGGAAGTATTCAGGCTGTAAAGGACATGAGGCTACCTAGAGAATATGCAGGGTTTCTATGCCCCTCATGTGCAGTGGCCCCTACTACTCCATGGGTCCCTCCAGCACCAATCAAAAGCTTGCATGGGTTAAGACACCAAAATCTTCAGTACCCAAATGCCTTCCTTTTTTCAGGGGGTACTTCACTCTTGGAAACCTATGCCTACCGTTTAAAGAGAGTGCCTCTGTATCCAGTGCTCATCCTGAGGTTATCTTGGGTATCCTCTGAGGAAGAGATGCTCTTGGAGGGATGATGTTGGGGAATATGAGGACATGTATTCTTCCTATGGAGATGCCTATGAGGCTGATCCGCTCCCCTCCACTTTGGGCTCCTCAGAACAGTCCTAGAGACCCTCCTTTTATGGTGGAGCTCCCTCTCCTGATCTTTTCCAGATGTGTAAGAAGTCTTCTCCTGTGTTTCCAGAAGTTTTCTCCTGTGTGATCAGATCCTTATGGATGAGTGGAACACTGATAAAAGGATTTTCCTCAGTAAGCGGTTTCTAAACTGTACCATTTTTTGGCAGAGGCTTTGGCACAGTGGACTTCTCCCCCTACTGTGGATCCCCCTATGTCATGGCTGGCAAAGAAAAATGCCCGGCTGCTGGCAGATGCATCAGGACTCAAGGAGCCGGCGGATAAGAGGCTGGATTATCTTCTCAAGGCCTCCCCTGCCACTGGGGCAGCACTTGGACCTGTTTTCATTTTTGCCTGGGTTAACAAGGCCGGTGCCATTTGTGGCTGTGCAACTTTCTGATGCTCAACTTGCTGATGTGAAGGCGGATTTATTAGTTCTGATGGCTAAGATCACGGAGGCCAAACTTATGTCTCTGAGGCAATATTTGATGCCGCAACATTTTTGGCAAAGGCATCCACCTTTTCTGTTGCTGTGCTCCTCACTCTGTGGCTTAAGATTTGGTCTGCAGAGATATCTTCTAAGAAGTCACTGGTTTCCTTGACATTTCAGGGCAAGTCCCTTTTTGGACCTGAACTGAAACAGAGAACCGTATTGTCACAGTTCTCCACCAACCATTACTTTCTGGCGAGGAAGGCACATATTTTTCTCCCAGGGGGAACGAGGGCACAACGTTCAGAAACCTATCAAACACTCCCCACCACAAAACTCAGAAGTCCAAGTTATCCTCCTCCTTGACTAGTGGAATCATGGTATGTTGTTACTTATACGGGGCTGTCCCTGCCTTTTTTGAGACGCATGGGCATCCTCCGTGACGGACTAATGTTTTTTTCGGGTAATATTGGAAGAGTGCCACATTGATTTCAAATAGTTTTTTTTGTCAAAAATTACTAAGGATCCAGACAATGCAAGACTGTTCCAAAAGGCCGTGGACTTTGCTAGAGAAACAGGTGCTGGTGCCAGTTCCAGCCCCCCATCCCGATTCGCCCAGTCAAAACTACCTACATTTTTTGGTCCCAATTATTACCAATTCATGGCTTTGCTGTTTCACCTGGCTTTGGCATATGAATCTTGACAAAGATCATGACACCCCTGGCTGCCTTCATTCACGCACAGGGCAACTCTCTGATGCCGTATCTGGACAACTTCTTCATTAAGGCTCCTTCAGGGAAGCTCTTGGCTCGCTAAGACTCATCCGCATTCTTGTTCACCATGGCTGAGGAAGACTATTCAACTTCTGTTCCAGATGCGTCTTGGAGTGGCCATCCACTATAATCAAAGACTTCATGAGGGTGTTGTGTCAGTTGGTATTGGCCCTGGAGGCAGATCTGTATTCTCAGCTCCACACAAGGGAACTAAAGATTGACATTCTCAGGAATTGGTCCAGGAATCAGGAGCACCTTCTGTAACGAATATCTCTCTCAGGAAGCCATGGAGGATCTCTGGTGGTTACATCGGCTGAACCTGGAGCAGGAGAGGCCCTTTGTGATCCCAGAGTGGGCCCTGTACACCACAGATTCCAGCCTTAGGAGCTGGGGTACCATCCTGGTTCACCTAGATGTCCAGCGCAGGTGGAGGAGTTGTTCATCAACATACTGGAACTCCGAGTAATCCAGCTAGGAGGTGTTTTACCTGATAGCAATAGGATGTGCCAGCAAAAGACCTCCTGGCATCCAGGGAGAACAGCAACAGCATCCTGTGGAGCTTTCATCTCTCCTGATTTCTCTCATCTCCAGGGTGATCCGGAAGATCAAAATCGATGGGGAGTTGGTCATTCTGATTGCTCCTTATTGGCCCAGAAGTGTGTGGTTCACAGACCTGGCCAGCCTGTCTGTTCAGGATTTGATCTGTTGCACCAATTGTCCCTTGTGGTATAAGGATGTGAAGAGACTGGATTGTGATTTCTTCAAGATGTTGTTAAGAAGGGAGTCAGCTTGAGTTCCCTTAAGATTCAGATTTCAGCACTCTGTTCTCTCCCAGATACTGAGTGCCATCCTCCTTGATGTCAGGTTTTTCTTCAAGGGGTGGCTTATGTGTTTCCTTCGTCCAAGCATCCCACTCCTCCTTGGGATCTTAACCTGATTTTGGGTGTCTTGCAGAGGCCTCCTTTTGAGCCTCTTGCCTCCATCTCTGCACCAATTGACATTCAAGATGGCTTTCCTCTTAGCAGTTGTTTCTGTGCAGCAAATCGCTGAGTTACAATCTCTGTCTTCTAAACCTCCCTTCCTGGTGTTTCATCAGGATAAGTTGGTACTTTGTACCTCACAGGAGTTTCTTCCCAAGGTGCCCTCCAAAGAGATTGCTGTTCCTTTTTTTTTTGTTCTTACTGTATGTCTGCCAAGGAGAGAGAGCTCCATCTGTTGGTGTTACGGTTTGCAAAACAAGAGAAGGAGTCAGAGGGTATAGTTAAATTCACCTTTATTAGAATAATAAATAGTGGGCAAATAATGAAGATGCCATAAGCAGAGGGTGACTGGAGAGGCTAGAGACTCTATCAGAAATAGTAGCCTGCCGACGGGTCAATCACAACTGCTGGAGACTAGGCCGAAGCCAAGTGGTAGTCACAGGGTAATAAGTAGAACGCAATACAGAACCTACAATCTCCCATAATGAGCAACAAGGGAGACTACTGACTCAAGCCTGCAGTCAGTAAGGCTGTAGTCTGCCAGAGCCCCAGGTCTGCACCAGGATGGATGACTGTGGGGAACGGAGCCACACAGCGGAGTGAACAGACAGAGCCACAGGTCTGCACCAGCTAGGATAGTCAGACAAGCCAGGTTCATACAGAGTGGGTAGTCAGCCAGAGCCACAGGTCTGCACCAGATAGGATGTCCACTAGGAGTAGGTAACACTGGGAGGATACTTGGACAGAGCCCCTGGTCAGCACCAGAATGGATAGTCAGACAAGCCAGGGTCATACACAGAGCGGGTAGCCAGTCAGAGCCACAGGTCAGCACCAGAATGGATAGTCAGACATGCCGGTTCATACACAGGATACAGAAACAACTGGAACTAGAACTGCACTGAACAACAACGTAAGGGTAATGATACACAGGCCCAGAGAGGTTTATAAAGGAGTAGGAGAAGGGACCAATTTGGTCCCCCAGGCTGGGCCTATAACAGGTGTCCAGGCAAGTGCCTGATTCATGATGCCAGTAACAAGGAATCCGACAAAGGAGGGACGCGAATAGTGATGCTGGAGCGTCTTTCCCAGAACCCTGCTCCCGGCCAAATGGCACAGGCTGAGGTAAGGCACTGTGACAGTTGGACATGGTGCCCTGCCTTAAGTTCTATGTGCTCAGTAGTAAGCCCTTTAGGAAGGCTGATTCTCTGTTTGTCATCCCAGAGATAGTCAGACTGCTTCCAAGATTACCACTGCCTCTTGGATCAAGGCTACCATATGCCAAGCATCTGAGAGATGGAAAAAAACTGTTCCCAGTAAAATCACAGCTCAAAAGAGGGGGAGCCAAAACCTCCCAAAATACATACAAAAAATATGAAATATATAGGTTCCTGGTGAGCTTATAACAGCCTTTACTAATCGTTTTCAGTTAGTTACATATGTGTATAGTCAGGAGAGCAGCAAGGACAATATTGTGGCTACTATAGTAAGTGAAGAAAAAGAGGTTGTCTGCGCATCAAACCGATTTTTACAAACAAGCAACCTATGACCTCCAGAGCTGCTATTATCAACTCTTCATTCCTTCCCACACCTTCCAATAACAAAGTGCTGCAAAGGAAACAAGTGGCCTCCATGACAGCTTAAGGTGATAACATTTACACAACATTATTTTTAGCAGAACAAATTCATATTCACTATAGAAGCCAACACCTGTGGCTCTCCAAATAAGCTCCAGATTTCTGGTGTTATTGCCTTCCCATCCTTGAGGACACTATTCTGTATTACTATGCATGTTTAAAGTTTTTGTGTTTTATTAAAGTATTTAATTTAATGCAGCTTATTACAATGGGTGAGTTAATATAGAGTTGCTCTGTGGACACACATGCTCCCACCCTTATTGACTCTACATACTGCCCTTAACATTATATAACCAGTAGTGTAATTAGCAATTGGAGAGCCCTGGTGCAGAGATTTTTGACCCACTAGCATGAAAATATTTCACACAAGCATTAGAACTTACTCTACCCTAAGGCAGATGGGACCCAAATGCCTGCTGACCCCCGGCATAACTGCACCCTTTACAGTTATGCTCCTGTATATAAGTAGTCTTCCTCATGCATGCAGATTAATCTATAAGCAAGTAGTTATCAACGGTTATTAAAGCAGTATGGTGGAGGAAAACCATACAAATGCCGTGAGGCACTCTAACTACATCACTGTGAGCTCTCTGGTTAGCTAAAGTAGTCAATCAGGGAGCAAATTTCAATCACTGAACTTATCTCTGGCTAGTGGAGAGCTACCAATAGCTTGTGAACTATGTACTGGAGACCCCTGATATAGACCATAGGTTTCTGATACAGATGGACTACCAAGACTTTGACCCCAGTATTACCCTCTAATCTAGGTATTCAAAAACATAAGCAGTCAATCTGTTAGTGGACTACAATCCTTTTCATGTTGGGAGTTGTAGTTTCAACAACAGCTGGAGGGCTGCAGCAACCCAACCTTAGTCTAAGATGTGTGAAGGGTTGATTGTTTGGTTTTTATCCCCCCAAAACTTTCATTGACTTCTGGTATAGATGTAATTGTGATGACAATAAACAAATGACATGTGCATAATTCTCATCACATTATGTGGCTTTCTTAACTAAACATGTGGCTTGCTTTTATTTCCCAGTGTGATTTTATTTCATTCATGTTGGTGGAAAGACTGTTTATTGAAAAATAAAACTTAAAAGACACTGTTTATTAGTGGTGTTTGACTGCAATTTTGCAGAGACTAATGTGGCCTCGTCTCGGGTTACTTGGTATTTTGCAAACACGGCCCCCCCCCAAGGAACCTACATACTCTTTTTCATTAAAGCTTACCTTCTTTTACAGTTAAATTGTTTTTACTCTGTTGTCCAATGTGGAACACAGGAACCATGAGGTAAAGTTCCCCTCCTCCGAATGGCAGGGCGCTTCAAAAAAGGTCAGGCCTCTGAGGTGGAGACATCAATCTTCCCTCCACTTTAACCTGCCTCCTATTTCCTGTGACAAGTGACCCTCCCTGAAAAGAGGTTGTACAGGTACTCTACTCTATTGGAATAGTGATTTTGCCTGTACTGAACTCTATTCTCAGTCTTTAATATTAATGTGTGTTCGCAATGGCTGCTTTTACTGCAAGGACTATAAATCCTTTCTGGACCTTATCTCTAGCTTTTCTATTGATTTACTTTCCTTTAGTTGTTTTCCAACTTTATTTTACTTTTCCTTATGTGATAACATTTGAGGGGATCCCATTAAGAACGGGTGCTTATACGGAAGTTCTCTTTATTTCACACACGATTCTTCTAAAGCACATCTTTCTGACCCTGTTCATCTCTTGGGGGGCAGTTTGGGCTTAAATAGAATCAGAAGACCTGCTTTCCATAGACCTTGTGGACTCTATCATACCTTGGGAGGGTGCTGTTTTGGAATGGTGGAGAAAGTTAATTTTTTTTTTCCATGTATTACAAAATTACAACCCTTAGAATTACCGATTTACTTATTTATTCTGGGGTGGTCCTTCAGTAGCCATATTTTTTTGTGAGTGCACATTCTACACATTTGTTGGTCTCTGTCTCTCTCTCCTTGACATTTTAAACCCTTGTAGTCAGATAAGTACTTTTATATACTTGAGTCCTTTTTATTTTTTTATGCCTCTTGGACTACATTTGTCTTAATTTAGGGGAGTTCTTCTAGACATGTCAGAACCCAAGGAATTTATGAACAAATCTAAAGTGAAGGATTCTGAGGCACCTTTAAACCACTGCTCCTCATGCCAAACTGGCTTCCAAGGGATTATTCTGGTACTGCATGTCCTTCCAGCACTGTGGTTCCCACTCCACCTCCTGGTGCTTTATCTGCTGAGCAGGAACTGGTTTGGATTAAGGCTCTTTTCTCTTCTATCCCTTCATCTATTCAGGACATTCTAAATTTTTGGTCTGCATGTCCTATGCCCCCCATTAGGCTATTTTGGGGAGGTCGTTCAGAATTTGTTCTGGATTCCTCTAAGGAGGAATTTGAGACTGATGTGGATGTATTTGATTCTTCCCATATCTATGTGGAGTATTCTTGCCCCCCGGTTCACATCACATCACATTTTCCCTCAGCATCACTCATTGAACCATATCCTACTGGAAGAATGTAGGATGCCTGATAAAAGACACACTTTTAATCTTTACCCATTTTTAAAGTGGGCTACTCCACCTGCAGTTGATCCCCCTAGCTCTATCTATGAACACCGCTCTGCCTCTGGCAGATACTGTGGCTCTTAAGGATCAAGAAGTCAAATCTTGGATTCTTTATTGAAAGAGAATTTTGCGGTCACAGGTGTGGGTCTATGACCCAAGTTTGCTACTGCCTGGGTCACTAGAGCTATGGCTATCTGGGATGACCAGCATACAGATTCCCAAAGACAAACCTGTTGGTACTTCGTGCTAAGATTCTTGAGGCCAATACATACCTTATGAAAGTGACCTTTGATGCCACCAGGTTTTCTGGAAAAGCTTTGGCCTTTTCAGTTTCTGTGTCTCAAGATTTGGTCTGTTGACCAATCTACCAAGAAAACCTTGGTGTCTCTTCCCTTCACGGGAAAACCGTTTTGGTCCTGACCTATAGAAGGTCATCAGTCATGATATTGGAGGCAAAAGTACCTTGCCTCAGGTCACTCCAAAGCAGGGCTGGATTTACATCTCAGGAGCCTGTAGGCACAGAAATCTGAAGCGCCCCCCCCCATTGGCCATCTCCACTGTACACCTCCACAATAATGCTCCTAATCTTCACACTGCCCCCATCATGTCCATATTGCCCTCTCATTGCCCCTATCATCTCCACATTTCCCCATCAGCTCCATATTGCCCCCATCAGCTCCATATTGCCCCCATCAGCTACATCTTGCCCCCCATCAACTGCAACTTGCCCCCATCAGCTCCATATTGCCCTCATCAGCTCCATATTACCCTCACATTGCCAGCCATCAGCTCCACACTGCCCTCACATTGCCTACATCAGCTCCACTTTGCCCTCACACTGCCCCCATCAGCTCCATATTGCCCTCACATTGCGGCCACCTCCGTTTCCTACCTCCTCCCTGGTGGTCCAGCGATGTGACAGGACAGGTCTGCGCCTCCTTCGGCTCAGACCTGTAACTGCTGGAGCTCCCACGTGGTGTTCTGGTCAGTAATGTATAGCACTGGGAGATTGTCATCTCCCAGCACTCTGCATTACTAAAGAGCTCACGAGGGAGCTCTGCAGCTGAAGGTCTGCGCCGAAAGATGACATGACCGGGTTTGAAAAAGAATTAAAAAAAAAAAAAAAAAATTATATATATATATATATATATATATATATATATATATATATATATATATATATATATATAATTTTTTTTTTTTTTTTAAATAAATAAAAAAATGGGTCCCAATGACAGGCACCTCTCCCTAAGATGCATGGTTTTCATTTTTTTTTTCAAACACACTTGGGCAAGCGAGCATGACTTTTCAGAAGCCTAAGACTGACAAGCCCACTTCTACATGACTTGCTCTGTTCTCTGTCCACTGAAGGTCACCTCCATCTCTTTCGAGATGCATGCGAGTCTTCAGTAATGGAGCAGTGGGTTTTGCAGGTAATTTCAGGAAGGTACCACATAGACTTAAAATCCCTTCCTTCTCACTGTTTCTTTATGTCCAGAGTTCCTTGAAATCAATGCATATCTTCCCTGCTAGAAAAGTTGGTGTAGAACACATTCTCTGATGAAGAAGCTAGAGGGGGCTTTGAAACGCGTTGGAGTGAGGAGAATCCCTACAGGACTATAAAACCAGGCAGAATTTGTCCAAATGAATTACAGCATACCCTAAAAGCCTGTGTATTGGGACGCACTAGCATTTGAAAGAGAAACCGGACCTTTAAGACCTCCAACACATAAACTGAGTGATTGCACTAAAGGGAAATACTGGAGAGGAAGAACCTTTAGCGGTAAGCCAATAGCCTGCAAGGTAGTCGGGTGTGGGCAGAGAATATCTGCGGGAGAATAATAGGAAGACTCCAGGTAACCCGCATGTGTGAAGTGCCAGGATTTCATGTATCGGTTGAGTGTCAGGAATGAGACAACATGGAGCTCTAAAGTAACTTGAGTAACAAAGTTTGGAAGATAATGTTACTAGAGCAAGGCCGGTCATTTTATAGCTACCATACTTATCATGCGTTGGGATACTTAATTACCGATGACTATGAGATATAATAAGTTGTTATAAAATACCGACCTGGGAATAAGGATTTGAATATATGAAACATCACGATTCTATTTATTTATTGTGAAGGAGTCCTGTAGGAAGATTTGTGAGACTTTAATCGGTATTATTGGAGGATGTTTTTTACATCTATTTTTTCACATTAGAGAGAGTACTCTTGTATAAGCACCCCTAGAGTGGGTGAATGACAGGAGTGTTTCCAGAACGGACAGATGATCTGTGACTGGAACTCCAGTCATATATTATTATGGGCTTTTACATTGGTGACCAGTCCGTGTTATTATACGGAATGATCACCAATGTATGTGTGTTATATTAGTTTGAGCAATATTTTTGTTTTTACAGACTGGTGATCTGCAGATCCGTTACGCTGGGGGACTGACTACGGATAGTGGTGAGCTCAGTCCCTCCGTGTATTGGATCGGGGTATACTGGTGAGGATTGTATTTTATTTGTGAATGTTTATTGTTTGTGTTATGTGCTTTTATATTAATTTATCAGAATATAGACCTGTTTATTCTGCATTAGATATTTATTTCATACTATTTGGAGCAACATTGTGAATTGGTGGAGGATCTGGATTTCTCTTTATTCGAGGAGGGAGTGCTCCACGCATGGTTGCCATTGGGGAGTACATTCAAATAGACACGTGTATCCATCATTTATGAGGATTCACCTGAAAATCTGACTGGACACATATGGTGATCTAGCAGGGAGAATAATACCTCCTTGGATGGATGAATCCTGGATTTTCTTTAAGATAATTGGAAGTTGTAATAAATTGATTTTTTATTGATTGAGATAGTCTGTCTTTGTAAACTGTAGATCATAGCGCTCTTATTGTTTGGGATAAGAAAAGTTTGGGTTTACCTGGTGGGAGAGACAGGTTTTTTCTTAGAGCAGCTGGAGATCCAAGTTGGAGATATTGTGTGCTCCCTGCGCTATACAAGTGTGTTAGATATTTTTTGGTGTTGGTCCCTGTTCTGGCACAGGAGAGCTGCATTGAATTCTATTCATATCTTTTAATCATTCCCAAAAAAAGATGGCTACTGCCATCCTACTTTGGACTTAAAATGCCTCAACCATTTTGTACCACCTCAGCTGTTTAGAATGGAGTTTGTACACTTTGTCATGACAGCTATGTGCACCTCTGTGAGTTCCTTGCCTCCCTAGACCTCCAAGAAATGTACCTACATGTTCCCATTCATCCGAATCATCTGTAATTCTTGCACTTTGCCTTTCAGGGAAGTCTGTGCAGAGGATCTTTTCAAAGGTAATTTCCACTTTGGCAGCTCATATCCACGCTTAAGGAATCTCCTTGACTCTTTATCTGGATGACCTTTTACTCATGACTCTTCATTAGCGACTCTGCTCTCACAGATTCAGCATTGTGTCTGTATACTGGAGCAGTATGATTGGGTGCTCAGTTTGAAGAAATCCTCTTTGGTTACTACTTAGGCTTGAGGTTCAATACCCTCAAAGGGGATAGTATTTCTCCCAGAAGACAAGGTACAGTCCTTTTCCCTTCAGGTATCTCAAGCAATATCCTGGCCATATCCAGTGGTGCGGGAATACAAGGGGGTTGTGGGTTACTTAGTCTCTGCTGGCTGGTTGGGGGTGGTGGGAGTTGTGGTCCCCAACAGTTGTATAACCAAACCTTGCTTATTCCTTGGATAAAACAACCTATAGGCCATTTTTAATAATTCTTATAATTAAGCATAGCTGTGGGCCACATGACTACATTAATCCCTTGGTTGCTTAAGAGGTCTTCTATGCATTGCTAGAAGTGTCCTCATAGAAAAAAAAAACAATTTGTGTGCAGCTTGTTACATTGGTCTGGAAGTAGGTTGATTGAGAATGATGGGAGATGTAGTCACCATCAGTGGAAAGCCACAAGTTGCCTACCTTTTGGACTATGGGGAGACCATATAAAACAGAGTTAGAGTACCAGGATTATTAATACTCCAATACAGAAAGCTACCCTGAGGCCAAGAAAAAAAAAAAAATCTGTTGAGGTACACAGAAGAACATAAGGGAAAGAGGGTGCCACCTGTGGTCACTTGCCACCCCCCCCCTCCTAGCTGAAGTTCTATGCAAGATATTAAGAGAACTTGAAACAACAGTCTCCTTCAGACTGACCACCAATTTAAAGCAACTGATGGTAAGGAGTGCCCCAGGGCTGGCCTGGGAATAAAAAACAGCCCTGGAAAAAATTGCTTACCAGCTCCATAGCATATTGGCATTTTTTTTTCTTGTTCATAAAAGGGGCTAGTCCAGGAAGCTGCCTCAGTCCTGCCTGTGTCCTGGACCTGTCCTTGTGTGCTGTGTCAAAGGAGATGGGGCCAGGGCCTATACTGGAAACACACTGTCTGCTCCCGCTCTCAGGCTCTCTGCTTAAGGTGTGGCAGCGGCAAACCTGGTGTGCAGACGCAGTGCTCCTCTTCATGCTGTGTCTGATGTCACTGGGTCTAGACCCAGCCTGCCTCCACTCATCTGTGCAGTGTGCACACCAAACGCGGCCAGCAGCAGTGGTGTATTTAGGTTTTGTGCTGCCTTAGGCCTGACTAAAATCATGCCCCCCCCATTCTTTATTTTCCCCACCCCTTCCTGTTCAGGCCACACCTCTTCCTTTTTATGATCCATTCCTTTATCTGTAAACCCCACCCCTTCCTCTATTGGTCCCACTCTCTCTATTGCCAGGCCACTTGCTTCCCAAGGGGGCTATATTCACGATTCTATGACGTTCATCATATACATGGTTTAAATCAGTCCTATTCCCTGTATTTATTATATGTGAGGCTTGTGCTACTCCATAGACTGTTCAACCATACATGTTTAAATTCGGTACAAGCAGGGCTTTGTGACAAGCACCCATTAAGGTGACTTTTTGTTCATGGTCTGTATTCAGGTGACTCTTTATTACATAATATAAATTAGCAGTGCACATTATATGCATACCATCATTATCAGAAATAAGTTAAAATAGGTATGGTTAACTTTGGGTGCCAGATAGGTATCACTGCACTGGGAAATTACATGCATCATAAGGGAGAAATAACTTTACTATAGACATAAATGGGGCTTTTAACCTACTGAATATTAGAGAAGTCTCTAATACATTGAAATGCATTGGATACCTCTAGCATTCAATGGGTTAAAGTCCCAATGTATATAATTAAGAAGATTTATCTGTCCTCTACAGTGCAGCTGGTTTGCCCCAGAATTGCTGCACTGTATTTTATACAGAAGGCTCTCTGCAGCCTGTGTATCAACGTGTCACTAAAAGCTTGCACATTATTGGACCTTATGTGTAAATGCAAAGTGAAACAGTTCTGGGGTATTTGTATTTTTGTTTGTCCCCTGCTACAGTTCAGTTGGTTTGCCCCAGAAATGTTCCACTTTGCCATAGGGCAATGTGTATCAAGTGCAAAGTCAAAGCTGGTTCAGACGATTTGTGCCCTAGGGGACAACTTAAAATTCCAACTGATTTTAAATGGGGCATTTAACCCCTTGATTGCTATAGTTGTCTCCACTGCACTGTTTTTTAATCCTTAGTGATCTCTCTAACATTCTGGTTAAAAATCCCATTTAAATGATAAATCATTGGGCATTTTGATTTTGGCTATGTTCTTTGGTGCCACGGCCTTACCATGGGTGCACTGCAGTGAGTCTCTGCCAACTTCCAGTCTGTCTGGCACAAGTCCAACTCCAGAAAGGAAGAGTAGGTGGGAGCCCTGGCTTACAGCTCCACTGCTCCACCACAGCATGACCAGCATGTGCCAGGATCTGAGTAAAGGAAGAGTCCGGACACATACGCACTTGACAGAAAGAGGTGGACTTGGCTAAATAGCCTAGCGTTAGTGGCCATTTTCTTGTGGAGCAATGAGAAAGACAAGTTCGAGCAGGCAGGGGGCCTTTTAAAATGCCACCCTAGGCCTGTTTGGCCTAGGCCAAGATACAGCATTGGCCAGCGGTCCTTCAAATCTTGCGGCCACGGTCCTGTCACCTTACGGCTGTGGATTGCTTCTTGATTTTAAAGCAACCCCAGTGAAGCACAGTGCAGGTGGCATTCAGGTATACCAGTATTCCAGTAGGTCACTCCGGCCCTGGAATGCCCTGAACAAAAATGCAAGAAATGGTACAATTCATTGCCTACAAAAGAGGTGTGAAACGTCTTTTACACCACGGACAAGGTACCCTTACCAAACTCCCAGTTACACCGAAAGATCAATGGTACCTTCACCTGCAAATCATTCACTGTAATGTTTGCAAAATGCCCAACAGCTCTCTATGTGGGGGAAACAGGCCAACCAATACATAAAGGCTGAATTCCCACAGATCCAGTGCTATCTACAAAAAGACAGATACGCTAGTGCATTTTTGCCAAAATGGACACCTTGTCAGGGACGTTAAACTAACGGTATTAATGGGACTGATCCGCACTCGGAGGAAGAGAAAAATATAGGATGTTAAATTACTGTTCTTGTTTAATACTTTAAATAATGACCTGATCCAGGATAGGGAATTTGTCACATCGCATTGTGGATTATCCTTTACAACAGACAGCCTGAGTCCCACTGGAAGTGTAAATACATTTGACACCTCCAGAGGATGACTGCAATTTACATCCCATTCCTTTGCCATTGACTGACCAAAGAATCTGTGTCTGGACTGAGCTGATCTTATCTGCTTTCCATTCTAAACAATGCAATGTGTACTTGTATTTAAAGGGATAGTAATGTTTTATAATAAAAGCAGCTCTAATTAATCTTCATAGTATTTGGACTTTGAAGAGTGTTATTTCAATTCTGTCAGAGTTGTAGTTCAAGAGTAATTCAATGACAAAGTATCCCCCTCCCGCCCCTTTTACTGATGTAACACTGCTCAGCCAGAGCAGAAGGGAGGTGCCCAGGTAGATTGCAGAGAGGGGCAATCTTCAATTAAGATAAGGGAAAATCCTGAAAAACTTGTCAAGGGGGGCAGGGCTTCCATTGTTCTCATAGAAAAAGATTGTCCCCTGCTGTTATATGTCTGGTCTATGGACTGCATTCCACATCTGAGAAGAGATGGCTTACACTAAAAGGGGCGGGAGGGGAACCATTGCTTGTGAATATCTCTCAAATCATAAATGTTTGAGAGATAAGACATATCGTTCTTCATGTTTTTTTAATGCCTACAAAATAAAATAAAGATAAAACGAAGTATTACTATCCCTTTAAATTTATCTGTATAACATGTCTGAGAAAGAGAACTAAGAGGTCTTGAAAGCTTGCTTGCATCCCATCTCTGCTTAGTTAGCCAATAAAGTGATCAACTTGACTAAACTAGCCTCCTACCTTTGGACTAGCGTATCATTCTCTATTCTTCCTACTTCACCAAAGAACGTGATGAAGGCTGCTATAGAAGGCTCTGAGTGCCATATGGGAAGCCAAATGTCCCTCACTCGTCATTGGTGGCTTTAGATGTTTCATTTGTTATTGGGATGGCCCTTTGTCATTCTGAATTAGGTGAATGTGACAACGGATGCCAGCATAATAGGCTGGAGAGTCTGCAGATGACTTGGGGTGTTTGGAGCAAGACAGAATGTCTTCTGCCATGTGGTACAGATGCAGAAGATTCCAAGGGACACAATGTGACAATCACTACAGTAGATTTGACAGCCAAAGGGCTAACTAAACATTCACTGCCATGAACTGTCAGTAGAAATAGGTCTTTGAGCTGGTAATTTGTGTTTTACTACTACTTTTATTTAGTGGCACACATTAAAACTTCAACTTCTAAATTTAACATATGAAAATAATCATCTCAAGACTAAAGGCTGTGTACTATTATCTATTCAAATACATAGCTTTTTTACAGGTGGGTGACTCTTGCACAACATTGCTATTATTTATTTAGAGTTAATATTTGTAACCTTTTTCTTATACAGAGCTATACTTTTGAATTCAGTGCTACACACACATTTTTTCAGGAGCTAAGAGTGTCTATACAAACTAATTTTTGGTGCCTATGGCACAGGGAGATACATTGACTTGGCCAAGGTCACAAGAGGTTTGAAAACACTTCATTTTCATGTACATAAAATTAATTTGCCAAACTAGAACACTTGTGCTGCTTGCTAACATAGGCGGTGATCAATTGTCAATCTTATTTAAATTGATTTACTTATAACTGTATAGTAATTTTGCTTGTCTCGTGAAAGACACTGAAAAATGAGAGAAGCATTAATAAAAATAATAGTAAATATGTTGAAAGGATTAAAACTGTTTCTCCTAATTCACTCAATGCGAAGTCTGCAATGCGAAGGTTAAAGGGTGTAAATATGACCTAAGCTGGTGTGTAACCTTTCTTGTGCACTGTACAGTAGAACAGGAAAGAGTCACAAGCTTTGCACATAGACCCAGTAGATGTGAGCGGTCTATGAGTACTTTTTGTGCTCTACCCTCTTCCTCAGGCCTTCCAAAGATGTTTAGAAATGCATGATTATGCTAAAGGGGGTCTACATGATGTGGATAAAGTAAAAATAGGGAAACTCCGATGGATGTTAAACTGCATGTCCAGAAGCCATGGCTAAAGTGAAGTATTTACTGTGTAATTATATAGGAATGCAGGTTATGCAGCTAAAATCCTTAATTGCCTAATGCTGATAAAAGCTTGCTACCTCTGGCCAAAGGAAGAAATAGTTGAACATGCTCAGTTCATTTCTATTTTAACCTTACTTACCTGAAAAGCACTTTATATGCACACTGTGCTGTCTAATTATTGATTAACTAAAATTAGCAGATACAGTTCACTTGTTAAAATATTCCTCATTTTATAACCCTTTGAATGCCAGAGATGTATCCAATGCAATGCTTTGGCTATACCTCTAGCACTCAAAAGGTTTAGTTGAAGTGGAACTTTCACCCTTAAAGGGACAGTAATACTTCGTTTTAACTTTATTTTATTTTGTAGGCATTAAAAAAACACGAAGAATGATATAAGTCTTATCTCTCAAACCTTTATGGTTTAAGAGATATTCACAAACAAAGTATCCCCCCCTGTTCAACCAGATCAGAAGGGAGGTGCCCAGGTAGACTGCAGAGAGGGACAATCTTCAATTAAGATAAGGGAAAAAGCTGAAAAACTTGTCAAGGAGGGGAAGGGCTTTCATTGTTTTCATACAAAGAAAATTGTCCCCTTCTGTTATCTGTCTGGTCATACAACCAGATTCACATCTGAGAAGAGATGGCTTACACTAGGTAAAAGGGGCGGGGAGGGGAAACTTTGCTTGTGAATATCTCATAAACCATAAAGGTTTGAGAGATAAGACTTATATCATTCTTCATGTTTTTTAATGCCTACAAAATAAAATAAAGTTAAAACGAAGTATTACTATCCCTTTAAAGCATATGCACCTATATAATTATACATGTGTTACCTTGTGTAACTAGAGCAGTGATTTTTTTTTTTTTTTAATCAATGCTTTGTTTATTAAAAATCTTACTTACAAGGTTGGCAGTGTTACGTCATCAGGAGCTTGTCTGTGGTAAATGCTATACAGCAGACATATGCTGGCTGTCTGCTCTAGCCATCCCTGTCTGCCCCCAGCTACAACTCATAAGGGGTTATTCACTAAGGCGTGATAAGTGGAGATGACTTCTCCAGTGATATCACTTCTCCAATTCCTATGTTATTCTATGGAGCCAATTCACTCGCATTTCTTAGGTTTTGGAGATCTTGGTGCATAGGCTCCATAGAATAACATAGAAATTGGAGAAGTGATATCACTATGAAGTCATCTCCACTCTGTCACCTCTTTATCACGCCTTAGTGAATAACCCCCATTATGTTATGATAGGCGTTCGGGAGGTGGAGTGCTGCCAATCCTACTCTGCATAAACAAGATGGCAGTGCTCTCCCTCACCAATCTTTGGGAGAAACAGAGCATGTTAGAAGAAGCTCACGCATCCAACGCCGGTAACAGTCTGTTTTGGACTGAGACGGCACTATAAAATTAGTGGTGGGGGGGTTAAAGACGGGTGACCGTTCCACTTTAAACCCGACGAGAGCAGAACCGCTTTACATACTGAGGCTGATATACTGAGAAGACCTGCAGCAAACCAACTGCACTATAGGGGACAAATAAAAAAAACCCTTTGGATTAATGGGGTCTTTTAATCACTTGGATGCCAGAACGGTCTCCAACTTATTGTAAGAAGTCTGGCATTCCAAGGGTTAATAGCTGCATGTAAATTGCTGGAACATTTTATATCTTCCCCATGGTGCTTTTAGTTTTCTAATACATCAATTCATCCCGGATTTGAAATGCACTTGGTTGTGCCATGTTTAGTTCAATAAACTTACCTAATACCCAGGACTTTCTATTTGATTATTCCTCGACTCTATCCAGTTAAACAACACATTTGCTTGATCTCTGACTATGGATGTGATGTATATAGGAAGTGCTAGTGGGAAACTTGCTCCTGCCTACACTGTCCAGGTGTGTTTATCTAAACAGGGAATACAATCTCTAATGCTGATTATATCCCTAACTCTAAGGCTAAACAAGGCACCCCATATCCTAAAACATATGAATATTCACATAACCCATGATGGCGGTATTTAAAGCTGTGAGTGCCAGAGGGGTACGGTACGCAAATCATTGCTCCTCAATGCATTGTGTACCCCTCTGGCACTCAAAGGCTTTAATTAATAAACAATTAGCTATTGACTATTATTGTAGCTGTACGTGCACTGAAATGGCCTAAACTGATATAGAATGTGAATGCAAACAAATGCACAAATTCAAGTTGGCCTGTTTTTTTAAAAAATCCTGTCTAGTATAATTTGGGATTACTGGTCAAGCTGAGACTGCTAGAAATCTGCAGAAATACGTCTTTAAAGGGATAGTAATACATCGCTTTTCTTTATTTTGTAGGCATTAACCCTTTGAGTGCCAGAGGGGTACTGAATGCATTGCTTTGTAATGCATTCTGTACCCCTCTGGCACTCAAAGGGTTAAAAAAACATGAAAAACAATATGTCTTATCTCTCAAACCTTTATAGTTTGAGAGATATTCACAAGCAAAGTTTACCCCTCCCGCCCCTTTTACTTAGTGTAAGCCATCTCTTCTCAGATGTGGAATCTAGTTGTAAGACCAGACAGATAACAGCAGGGGACAATTTTCTTTCTATCAGAACAATGAAAGCCCTGCCCCCTTGACATGTTTTTCAGGTTTTTCCTTTATCTTAATTGAAGATTGTCCCTATCTGCAGTCTACCTGGGCACCTCCCTTCTGATCAGGCTGAACAGTGTTACATCAGTAAAAGGGGCGGGAGGGGATACTTTGTCATTGAATTACTCTTGAACTACAACTCTGACAGAATTGAAATAACACTCCAGATACTATGATGAGTAATTAGAGCTATTTTTATTATGAAACATTACTGTCTCTTTAAGCATGTTAGCATCTTAATAATCTCTCCTGTCCCCTACATCTCTTTACAGTTTTACAACACCAGCCTGATAAGCAGGAATGCCTGCACCCTATGGTATCAAAGAATACAGCTCACCCTTTAGCAACACCTTATTGTAGGCAGTGATAGTAAAATTAACATTTATTCACCCCTCTCCAGTTTCCTTCCTCAAGTAAATACTGGGTCACTCTAACCCATATAACAGTGCTGTCCTTGAAAGTCAGTTTGCTCAACACCTTGTTCCTGCTAACAGCAGCAGGCAAACTATGATTGTTGCCAGATCCCAGTTCCTAGAACCTCAAAAGCAGCCAAGCAATGAGAAACGTAAGAACGCTCACATACTTTATCAAAGTGTATCTGGGTAATTCTGACAGCCTTAACACACACACTCATAAGTAGCATTTTCTCTTTGCTGTATAATGTGCAGTTATAACAACGGTTGTTGAAGCTAGTGAGAGAGCTCACTGGTAAATACCCTGATTACAGAACCTGTTCAAACCTCAAGGTTGCAGGTTTGAATCCCAGCAGGGTCAGCTCAGCCCTTCATCCTTCTGAGGTTGATAAATCAGCACCATTGATTTGGTAATAATAAGATCTATCATTCAGCTGCCGATTTGGTTAATTCCAAGTGTGTGCGCTGAAAGCACTTTGAGTCCCACGGGGAGAAAGGCGATATATAAATACTAGTTATTATTATAATCTTTTCCAGTTTGAAAACCAGTAAGAATATCAAAGTGTGTTAACATTTATTGACTTGAATAACTTGCATTACATCTGAGATTTTAATAATGTTTTTATCCACTATAACTTCTGTTCTTCTTATAAACTATTGAAGGCTAGAGAGTCCTCTAACAATTTGCTCTGAAATGCAACAGACAACTCTCTAGTCTTAAATTGTTAAAATCTTGACTATGATTGGGAATTGGCGTACTGCTCTACTCATTAACTACAGCCTTAAAGGGATAGTAATGTTTCAGAATAAAAGCAGCTCTAATTAATCTTCACAGTATTTGGGCCTTGGACAGTGTTATTTCAATTCTGTCAGAGTTGCAGTTCAAGAGTAATTGAATAATAAAATATCCCCCTCCCACCACTTTCACTGACGTAACACTGCTCAGCTTAGAGCAGCAGGGAGGTGCCCAGGTAGACTGCAGAGAGGGACAATTTTGAATTATGATAAGGAAAAAACTGAAAAACCTGTCAAGGGAGGCAGGGTTTTCATTGTTCTCACAGTAAGATTGACCCTTGATGTCAGCGTTCTGGTCTATGGACTGGATTCCACATCTGAGGAGTGGGGGATTACATTAGGTAAAAGGGGCAGGAGGGGGGAAACTTTATCATTCAATTACTCTTGAACTACAACGCTCACAGTAATGAAATAACACTCTCTATGCCTCAAATACTATGAAGATAAATTGGAGCTGCTGTTTTTGTGAAACATTACTATCACTTTAAACACTGCCTCATTCACAAGATACACAGAATATAGTTTATTGCAGTCTATTTTCTGAAAGTGAGACCACAACCCTCCTATTTAGAAACTAAACTAGTCAAACACTTGCATGTACTATCATGAAGAACAAGATAATAAACAGTGTGACCTGCCCATCATAGATGATAGAGGTCTTTGATGTAATGTGATGTCTGCTTCATTCTAGTCCTTGCTCTGCTAATATTGTGGCAACATTATTAAGGATGGATTTCACGTTGCATCATATCCCTTGACAACACAAAGCACTGTAAACTTAAAGATAATCCCAGATTGCTAAGGATTAATATTGTTAAAGGCTTCTGTGGAAAATTACATTCTGTAATGATTTGGAAAACCTGCACTGACAAAACCATTACAATGTTTAATTCCTTTACTGTGATCTAAGAGGCTGCATATTGTTCATATTTAGCCAATATGTCAAACCTGTCACATACAGCCTCCTGTCTGCTATCTTGCAGCCCTATATAGAGTTATACTTTTAAAATGCCTTGCAGTCCAGCTGGAGGGAAAGTAGACAGATGGGCTACAGAAGCTAGGGCATATTCCAACTGTGTAGTTTGTGTGGGGCCCCCTCTGTCTATTGCTTTATGGTGGCTGAGCAGTATCAGTCACAGCCAGAAACATAGTGGAGGCCTCTGCAGTGCATGTCACCCCCTCTGGTCCTCCCTCCTATCTATCAAACACTCAGACAGTCTATTACATTTCTTCTCTCTTGACCCTTCTCCCTGCTTCCAATCAAACCTGCATGCTCTTTCCCTCATTTCTACCTGTCCATTCTTCTCCTTTTCAGGCTCTCTCCCTCCAGTATATTCTTTATGGCCAACCCCTTCTCTCACCAAACTGCTCTCCCTCTCCTCTCTTAGCCCACTCTCACTTTCCATCCTGCTGTTATCCCTGCGGTCTCTTTCTGAGTCCCTCATAGTCTCTATCATGGGCCACTGGGAGAGTCTGAGCATAGTATCCAGGCAGGTTAGGCAGCTCTGACATTGAGACGGGGTAGTTGGGAGGCGGCACCTGAGGATAATGCAAATCGTGGGCACAGGACATTGGATCAAGGACTGCAGAGGACCAGAGTTAGGAGGGGGTCTTTATTCAATATGAGGAAGTAACAGACATTCATGCTATGTACAGTCGTGTGAAAAAGAAAGTACCCACTTTGAATTCTATGGTTTTACATATCAGGACATAACAATCATCTGTTCCTTAGCAGGTCTAAAAATAAGGTAAATACAACCTCAGATGAACAACAACACATGACATATTACACTGTGTCATAATTTATTTAACAAAACTAAAGCCAAAATGGAGTAGCTATGTGTGAAAAACTAAGTATACTCTTACTGCTTCCACAGGAATTAAGATGCTAAGTAGCAGACAGGTACTGCTAATCAAATGCCCTTGATTAACTGATTATCAGCAAGTGTGACCACCTCTATAAAAGCTGCAGTCTGGAGCATTCAGGTGTGTGTTAACACAATGCTAAGGAGGAAAGACATCAGCAATGATCTGAGAGAAGCAATTGTTGCTGCCTATCATCTGGGAAAGATTATAAGGCCATTTCCAAATAATTTAAAGTCCACCATTCTACAGTGAGAAAGATTAGTCAAAAGTGGAAAACATTCAAGACAGTTGCCAATCTTCCCAGGAGTGGACATCCCAGCAAATTCACCCCAACATCAGACTGCTCAGAGAAATTGCAAAAACCCCAAAAGTTACATCTCAGACACTACAGTCCTCAGTTAGCATGCTAAATGTTAAAGTTCATGGCCGTACAATTAGAAAAAGACTGAACAAGAATGGCTTGTTTGGAAGGGTTTGGAAGCCTTTTCTCTCTAAAAAGAACATGGCAGAATGGCTTAGGTTTGCAAAGTTGCATCTGAACAAACCACAAGACTTCTGGAATAATGTCCTTTGGACAGATGAGACCAAAGTGGAGATGTTTGGCCATAATGCACAGCGCCATGTTTAGTGAAAGCACGGTGGTAGAGCGGTGATGATTTGGCCTTGTTTTTCAGCCACAAGACCTGGGAACCTTGCAGTCATTGAGTTGACCATGAACTCCTCTGTATACCAGAGTCAAATGTGAGGCCATCTGTCTGACAGCTAAAGCTTGGCTGAAATTGGGTCATGCCACAGGGCAATAATCCCAAGCACACCAGCAAATCTACAACAGAATGGCTGAAAAAGAAAATAATCAAGGTGTTGCAATGGCCTATTCAAAGTCCAGACCTCAATCCGATTGAAATGCTGTGGTGGGACCTTAAGAGAGCTGTGCGTAAACAAAGGCCCGCAAACCACAATGAACTGAAGCAGTGTTGTAAAGAAGAGTGGGACAAAATTCCTCCACAATAATGTGAGGGACTAATAAAGTCATACAGAAAATGATTACTACAAGTTATTGCTGCTAAATGTGGTTCTACAAGCTATTGAATCATAAGTTGTACTTAGTTTTCACACATGGCTTGTCCATTTTGGCTTTATTTTTGTTAAAATAATGTCATGTGTTGTTTATCTGAGGTTGTATTTATCTGAGTTTTAGACCTGCTAAGGAACAGATGATTGTTATTATATCCTGATATGTAAAACCATAGAATTCAAAGTGGGTGTACTTTCTTTTTCACACGACTGTATGTTACTGCTTTAAACTGAACCTGCTGTCAGCACATGGTTCTAGCATGCTCTGGGACAATGTAATCAAAACATTTGATTAGAGTGCAACAAAGCATGCTATAACTTTGTGCAGACAACACATTCAGCACATTGTGCAGACAACCACAGCACTTTTTTTTTTACCAATGCATTCTGGGATGGCAGTTCGGTGTGCAGCTGCACTGCCATCCCAGAATCACATGATGTGCCAAGACAGTCCCTGGCACATCTTCGGTCTTTAAGGGGTTAATCACCAGCCTACTCAGCACAGATGTGCCTGTTCTCTGCTACCATGATTTGTGGCAGGCAGGGATGAGATGCCCTGAGCCATTGCCCACTTCTTATATTTGGACTACATGTGGCATACAGTGTATGTGTGATTTGTAACCACCAATGTATTAAAGTTTATTTAAGCAACAGTTCCCTGCTTTTGATTGCATGAGTGAGAATTATAAAATTAATTTTTCCGTAATATAATGTGTGTATGCACGTGCGCATGCCTGTCTTAATGTGACCTACAGCCCTCCTGCATAACTTAACATTGATTAAAATCCTTTGAGTGTCCGAAAGGTATCCAGTGCATTGCAAAGCAACGCATTGGACACCTCTTTGGCACTAAAAGATTGATTATGCACCGAAGAACACAATTTGTCACATATTAAAAGGATTAGGCACTATTTTTCAAGTGTTAACTAGGCCTACATTATATTTAATTTGAACCCTACATAAATGCATTCCATTTGTTAAAATTGTAAATTTTGTTTTAAACTTTTAATTTTACATTAAAATTAATAAATCAGTTTATAAATAATTTGCACGGCATAGACAATATTCCTTAAACTGCATTGCACTAAAATCTAAACACATTTAAGAATTTGGATACTTCTCTTAAATTCTAGGGGTTAATTATAAATTATTATTTGTTTGATAAATGTACTGCTAAAACTGGAAATTGGGTAAATTTTGCCTTATTTGGATAAATTTGTATCATTCTCAAAATTAAAAAAATAATAACAAAAAAAAAAAAAAAATCAATGTTTCTCAACTTTAGACACATGCTTAACAAAGGTGCTTATTGTTAGAATGTTAACCCTTTTGAATGCCAGAGGGGTACAAGCAATGTGTTGCGTACCCCTCTGGCAATCAAAGGGTTAAATTGATAACGGTATTACAGTGTAAACAAGATAAAATGTGTTTGTATGTTGGGAGGTGTTATTTAATTAACCTACTTGGAAGCTAGAGAAATTTTCCAAAACATTGCTTCTAAATGTGTTGAAGACCTCTGCCATGCAAAGGGTCAGACACCACACAGACAATAATCTGTACTTGGTATGTAATGAATGCATGAAATGTTTGTTCCAGTTGGCTCTAACTATTGTAGCTGTCAATGCCTTTTCAGATCACAATCCTGTTTTTTCCTTGTATCAGCATTTTATGTCTTCTTTAATTATAAACGTTTCTAAAAAAGTAGGCTGGGCCTTTCTTATAGATTTTTACTTTCTTTACCAACACCAACTCTGTATAGTATATTCCACACTGTCACTACTCCCACCATGAAACAACCCTTTTTTTGCAGAAGTAGAAATCTCCTTCCCAACTAATATTGTTACTTTCTTGTAATCAGCACAACCTTGTTGATTACAAGATTAAAAGGTCCCCACAAAGTTATTCTCGTTGCACCTGCAAATATTTGTAAATAGTTATATATTGCCTATATATATATGCATGCAGCACTTCCTGTGAGGCATACAGGTACTGTTTCCAGTTGTCTTCAGTCTCTTTAGGAAGGGCCTGATGATGTTGACCTCCACCTTCTTTAACCTCTCATGCAAAATAAGCATGGGCTCCAGGGCTACTCAAGACCACTACTCTGACAGCATCACATGTCTGGCAATAATGGTTTACTGACATGAAGGTTTGTGGGCAGTAAACATTCTGAGTTAGTATTGTATATGTTCTTCTGGTCTCTTGTTGCCCTTCCAATGGGATCTCATGTACCAGATCACGGACCACTTCCTTTTGGAGCCTGCACTACCCTCCCACTCTGTTATCCTGTGTTGCGTTTAACAATTATTTATATTGCACCAACTTTTATTTATGTTTATTCACTTGTTTATTGATATGTCTAGTTATTACAATCTTTGCAAGACAGTTTTCATTTTGTATTAAACAACCCTAGAGTACTGCTATGTAAGGTCATTTGGCAAGTGGACGGTTTGTTAAGTATGTGGTTGCATTCTATTGTAATGTTAGTATTTGCCTTTTGTAATAAAGAATGTTTTCTTTGTTCAGTATATGGTGTCTTTCTTTGTGTTTGTTTAGGTTTGGTGGTGTGATAAGAGGCTGGCATTTGGAGTGATTGTCTACTAGGCATGGTCATACTACCACCATGTTATGTTTAGCATCCATTTCTGGGTTTGCATTTGAGTTGGTATTTTGCTGAGGTTGTGGCTGATGAATTACCATCAAGTCAGACAGTTGTAGTTACTGTTTTTATTTGCATTTACTCTCTATTATAGTCTACTGCAACTTGTTTCAGTTTACAGTCTAATAAAGACTGGTGACCCTTATGAGCTGTAAGACAATTGAAGCCCAGTGCTACGCAAGGGTCTGATATAGTGGCAGACTTGAATGGAGATCTTTATGTACAGGAGTTTTTGACCAATGTGTCCACCCAGTTCTTTCATTTGGCTGTGAAACATGGACACTGAATGCCATAGGCATACAAAAACTTAAGGTTATGCAAAGAAGTATGGAATTTTGAAATTTGAACATAACAAAAAGATTGAAAAAATGTGCATGCATTTTTCAGCAAACAAAGGTTTATGACATCATTGAAAGAGTGAAGCATCTAAAGTGGAAATGGGCAGGTCACATAGCAAGAAGACATGATGGTAAATGGAACAAATTAATTTTGGAATGGGTTCCACTTGATACTAAATGCAAAAGAAGAAGACCATAAACCAGATGGGTTGATGAAACTACCAAATTTGCTGGTGCACAGTGGTAACAGAAAGCACAATACCAAAAAAGTTGAAAATTTGATGGGGAGGCCTTCATCCTGCAGCAGATCAACAATAGCTGAAGATGATGATCATATATATGTGTATATAATACACACATATATAGTCTTAAGCAGTAGCAAGCATTCACTGGACTTTTGAGATAGATAATTTAATCAGATGTGACCTACCTCTATACACAATTTGCTCTCCACTCACACACTCACAACTGTTTCTACACCTTGCACACTCCTTTCTGCACATCTTGGATTGCTTTCTGCAAGGCCAGATTTGCTATTAGGCAGAGTAGGCAACTACCTTGAGCTCCAAATTGTGAATAGTACCTCAGCTGTGCTAGCCACCTTTTGACTCATATGCTTCAAGTACCAGAGGGGTTTGCAAACACCTATCACTCAAACGATTTAATTCTTGATCTACCCAATTTGTAATTATAATACATAAGTAGGACAAATATAGTACCACCACAATCCTGTATATAACATTATTGTATTGAATTTCCCCATCCATTACTTTTATTTATCCTTTTACTATTCCCATACTGAAAGATGGTTGTTCTTTTACTGGAAGTGACTGCTCTACCCAGTTTTGCAGTGTCACGCCAAATAGGTAGGGTCTGTCACAAGCAAGGAAAAGAGAGGCAGGTATGGAGGACAGGCCCCCAAATGCTCAGCTTGTACTGATAAGGTGGAGCCCAAATGCAAGCCCAATAAGGACCAGCAAGAAACTGAAGCGACAGAGCCCAAGGGAACATTCCAAGCGAATGGTCAGACAAAGCCAGAGGTCAGTGCAGGCAGTGTTCAGGGATGGTCAGACAAAGCCAGAGGTCAGTGCAGGCAGAGAGCTAGGATGGTCAGACAAGTCAGAGGTCAGTGTTGGTGGAGAGCTAGGATAGTCGAACAAGCCAGAGGTTCAGGGGTGAGGCAATCAGGAGAGGTCAGACATAGCTCGGGGTCAAGGGGGACAAGAGATGCGACGATGAGCACCACCAACCCATCGTGGAGGTGCCTGTCGGATACGGAGCACATGAACCCGACAGGCAGTCAGTGGTTTGAACCAGTAATTACATTGACTGCACCCTCCTAGGAGTCAGCAGAGGTTCACTTCATTCTTTCTTGTCTACTGGACCTTTACATGGCAGGAGTTTATATTCCACTACTGATGAGAATTTTAACTTTCCTGTATAAAACACAGTGTTACAAGTTTTTGTTTGAAGTGCGTTTTAATTTTTATGAGAAATAAGGAATTTAATAATGTAGCAAGTGTGAATCATTGCTGCCTCTAAGTACATGTTCTTCAGATTCTCTTTAACCTGTTGAGTGCCAAAAAGATGTGATGATATGCATTGAACACATACATGGGAGTCACTTCTGCCATCTGGGACTCATAGCACAAAAATGAAAAAGAGTTTGAAAACAGTTTCAATAAATAAAACACATCTATAATGAAACATATACGTTAACACTGCAGAATTTTGTGTTAAAGTGACAATTCCATTTTAAAATGTTCCCAGTTTTATACAGCGAAGTTAAAGGGATAGTAATGTTTCATAATAAAAGCAGCTCCAATTAATTTAGTAGTATTTGGGCCATGGACAGTGTTATTTCAATGCTGTCACAGTTGAAGTACAAGAGTAATTGAATGATAAAGTAGCCCCATCCCACCACTTTTACTGATGTAACACTGCTCAGCTCAGAGCAGCAGGGTTACACCAGCAGCTGGAGGAATAGAGAGGGACTAATGCCACACTGTAGTTCAATGGTAAGATCTGACCTGGAGTACTATGTACAGTTCATATAAAAGTTAATATACTGTGTGCAGTTCTGAGGACCAAATCTCAAGAAGGATATTAATACATTGGATACAGTTTCAAGAAGAGACACTAAAATGGTGCATGGTCTTTATGACAAAGCTTACCAGGATAAACTTAAATACCTTAAAGAGATATAGCAATGTCTCATCATAACTGAAGTTATGATTATTCTTAACATCCAGTAATAACACTTTCCACCATTGTTAAAGTTCAGATTGGTCTAGTTGATGAGCAATTACATAATAAAGTTTCATCCTCCCTCCCCTTCTACAGATGTCAGTCTTCTTCCCTTGGATCGGAAAAAAATGTCTGTTGCCTTAAATGGATTTTCTAGCATTTTGTAACGCTTGTCCTTTCCTCCAGTTTTCTTAACTCATTACACATTTGGTTTATCCCTCTGTGTCAACTCTGTTACAGACATTTGTATCTTATGCAAAAAGGCCACACCTTTCCTTGAATACCCCTAAAAATAATCTAAATAATGTTATTGCAGAGAACAAGCAGCAATGCTTCCCCTGAAACTCCAATCTAGTAACTTGACCTCCCTCTGAATTAATATGATTAACTATGACACACACATCTTTCCTTCAGCCAGTTTCCTATGCAGTAAACTACCCCTTGGTCAAATCCTAAATTCATATAGTGGTGTCATATATCAGTCTATATCTGATTGCCACTGACTGAAATATATACAAATTTTATAAAAAGCAAAAAGAGAAGAGTGACATCAAAGTATATATGTATATTAGGAAACTGTTACTACATATTTAAATAAAATAATACAGTTATTACATTAAATTTTATGGGATTGAGATAATAAGATAATCTTTGAGCATGGATGGAATCAGTGTAGGATCTATTTATTGCAGGTAAGAATCAGTGTAGGATCTATTTATTGCATGTAAGAGAGGTATAAAAAAAATCATTATCTCTGTATCACAGTCGCTGTTAGTTATAGGAATGCACCCAAACACAGTTTATTCCAAAGGAGTCTATAGTAAGAGAGGAAAAAAAAACAAACCCTCATCAATGTGATTTAAAACCCCTTTGCCAACTAAATGACAGTGGACTTGGAAAAAATGCACAAGAATAATCACAAAGAAGAAATAAAAACTATTACTGTTGTACACATTTTATTCATAAACTCCACAATTGAATTTTAGTGATCTGAGTGGAATCATATGAAAGAAGTGTCAATTCAACCCTATCTAGACAAAAGAGACCGTCAATTTTGTTTTACAAACTTATCTCCACTCATCCTGATCTGTTACCCCCCTTGGGTATTAAACATTCTTCAATGCATTGATTTGCAATCCACTGCAGACTTCTCTAAAAACTAAGTATCTGATACAATGGTGGATCTCAGATTCAGTTACCATATATAATACAAAACTTTAGTTTAGTCCGTTAACTTTGATGGCCATCAGTAAATACTGTGTATACAAACCAGATGAATAGCTTTAGGGGAACCTCCAGCTCAATCAACAACCAAGTATTAATGACTCCAGATAAGATGTACCTTTGTGGGCCTACTACCCTACGGAAAAGTCCCTTGGAAATCTAGAAACCTGTTGACCTAGAGGCTCTATTTGCTCATTGTCTTTATATATATATATATTTATATATATATAAAATTATTTTTATTTTTTGTAATACTTTATTCAATGTAAGTGAAGCAATTTTGACCTATTTGTAATGCATTCATTGAATGTAATTTCCCTATGTGGCTCCCTCTCCTGTTTTGGTTTTTAACATCCAATGGGTTTAACTCTTTTGAGTTCCAGGATGGTGTCAAACGCATTTCTTCACAATGAGTTGGACACTCTAACACTCAAAGGGTTAAGGAAAGCCATGTTGGCAACAATATTACATTCAAAACATATTGCTTATTTTTATAATTCAATAAATTATTTGAAATGTTATGCTTTTAAAAAACCAGGCAGAAAAAAACTAATTGGATCCCATAATAAATTGAAGGATTTATTGGATCTCCATGCAGCAACTGATTGTCATTAAACCCCATAGTTTACATAAATGCACAAGACACTTAAATAATAAGAGAACAGTTTTATAGACTTATCATAAATAATAAGAGCTAAACCACTCTAGCAACAATGATTAACCCCTTAAGGACTACCTGACGTACTATGACCGTTACGGTCCTTATACCATTAAGGACCGATGACGGTCATAGTAAGTCATGTACTTTTTATTTACAGAGCTCCACCGGGAGAGCTGTAAGTAAAAATAGGGCCTAAAATTGACCGCTCCAAAACTGGAGCGATCTCTTACAAGCCACAAAGCGGCGTGCCGTTAGATGTAACAGGTCACATGTACCAGCGCGTCGGCAAGGATCAAAGTGGTCCTTATGGGACGGAAACGTCCCAGGACCGCTGGTCCTTAAGGGGTTAAAGACAAGTACTGACTGTGGAATATATATATTAAAGGGAATCTATCACCCCTATATATGTTTGTCTACAATGTTAGTTTATATAGCGACTAATTGGAATGATGATTCATTTTTTTTTAATTGTTATTTTGCCGAAATTAAACATTTAAAGATTACCTTCCACCTTCCTCCCGGACAGCTGTCTCTGGCCAATGAGAGCGCTCCAGCTCGGAGGAGGCTGGATCGAGGGAGGGGGGAGCACAGGAGGAGTGATAGACTGAGGTTACAGAGCTGGTAACCTGCAGTCTGTCCGGAAGGAAGGTACAGGGTAATCTTTACAGATTTAATTTTGGCAAAATAATGATTTAAAAAAAAATGAAATAATTATTCCAGCTAGTCGCTATATAAACTATTGTTTTAGACAAACCTGTATTGGGGTGATAGATCCCCTTTAAATGTGACTCTCTGAAAACAGATATTTAAACATTGTTATTTTATAGAATAACTTCAGTACCTAAAGATGCGGAATGCATCTGAAAAGCAAAAATGATTCAGGATCGCAATACAAATAGAAATTATAGTGGGAACACTGGATAGGTCTTTACTTAACCAAAGAGTATTCAGGGCCAGATTTCCCATTGGGTCATGTAGTCAAGCTGTGCTGGTCACTTCCATATTAGGAGTTGTGGGTGTGGCCTGTGCAATCCTATTGTTCCTGCACCAGACAACAGCTCCTTGTTTATGGTGGCTTGTTTAAAGGGATAGTAATGTTTCATAACAAAAGCAGCTCTAATTAATCATCAAAGTATTTGGACCATAAAGGTTTAAGAGATAAGACTTATATCATTCTTCATATTTTTTTAATGCCTACAAAATAAAATAAAGTTAAAACGAAGTATTACTATCCCTTTAATTACAGCTTCACATACCCTTTCTTGACCATTATTTAAACTTTAGGATGATAGAGAGGTACATTGCAAAACCATGCACTGGAGATATTACTAGCAGCCTAGAGGTTCACAGCTTTTTGTTATTCTTGTATTTTCTGAGTCAAAAGGGAATGGAGCTGGAGGTGTGGTCAGGTGAGAGATTTGGGGTGTGGTCATGGGTGGGGCTAAGGGTGCCATAGGCTGCCTTTCCTTGGGGCGGGTAAAATGTAGATGTGGAGCTCAAAGAATGCAAGATGCTTCACTGAACTTTGGAACTGTAATAATTGTACTGTATCACCATATGCCTTCAGCTTCAAAGTCAGACAACTGACTCATTTTGAATTTTGCTGACTTTTATTAAATACATTATATGACAATAGGAGCATGATGCAATCACTGTTATTAAGCAGTATATGCATTTCCTCCCTAATAAACAATAGGTCGTGTATAAAGCCAAAATGTGGAGCAATTCTTGTCAAACCAACTGCATCACAGGGAACAATTAAACAGCTGCATTGATTTGAATGTGGCTTTTAACCATCTAAATGGCTGACAGGTCTCCATCTCATTGCTTTGCAAGGTTTTGGAGACATTTCTAGTATTCAGTGGTTTAAAATCTACATTTAAATAATTTTTAATTTTATTTTCTCCCTAATGTGCAGTTCGTTTGGTCAGAATGACTCCATCTTTGTCTCTCTATATTTGTCTCACTGGGATGTAATCAACTGCAAGTGATAAATGCATATCTGGTTTTCTCAAAATGCCTATTAACCCTTTGAGTGCCAGAGGGGTACGGAAAGCAATGCATTACGTACTCCTCTGGCACTCAAAGGGTTAAATCTATGGGAAATCTGCAGGTGACAACTTCCCTGGTTCTATCTTCAGTTGAATGCAGCCCACTATTTCCTAACTATGGATTCTCCTTCTGGCCCTCAAAGGGTTAAAACCGAAATCTGTTTAACCCTTGTAGCGTGAAAGAAGTGAACAACACAATGTCAACTCCACTGACACTACAAGGCTTAGCACCCTATATTGAAAAGAAAATTGTAGGCTTCTGTGGCAAACCATTCACACTATAGGGGGAAACTAGAAAGTCCCATTGACTTAAATAGGCATTGCAAAGCAATGTGTTAGAAACCTCTCTGGCACTGAAGGGGTTAAAACCCCCATTTAAATCAGTGGTGATTTCTGGAATTTGTAATTCTCCCCTATAATGCAAATAGTTTACTCCAGATTGCCTCTAATTTTCTTAAAAATCAAAGGGCCTCCATTTATAGGCAAGATTGGGGTAATTCAAGGTCAAAGTGCACCATATTCCACAAATAAAACTCTGATAGATATCATTAGGCTTTTAATACCTTAGATGCTGCAGAAGTCTTCAACACTTCACTTCTCAGTGCATTAGAGACCTCTCAAGTGTATAAGGGGTTCATTTTACAGAGAAGGTTCAATGCATTGTTAACAGAAGGGGAAATATAGGGTTATACTGTGTGTTGATCCACTGGATCCACCATTTAAAAGGTTAAACAGATAAAAGGTTGTACTGTATTAGCTGTGGATAAAGCAGAAGACATGGGGCTCGATTCTATTACCCGTGCTAAAACTGGCGTTACAAGAAAAACAAGCAATGTGTATTTTGCAAACGTGTTACGTCAGTACTCTATTGTAGAACCACGATAAAACAAAACTGGCACAGACAGCACATTTCAGCGTACTAACAAAATTGGCGCTGTCTGCTTCTATTCAACTACTGCCTAAAAAATGTGCAAAATGTCAAAGTCCAAGGAAGTAAGCGTATATTTGACAACAGAAAGATCAAGTTTAGTGTTAGATGTGTTCCCCACATTATCAAAATCCTACATAGAGTGCCCCCTTTAACATTTTAACCCTTCCCCTTGAAAATTTGACTTACAGTGCTTTCTTTCACCACATTAATATCACTGTGCCCGTGATTGCTTGTTTTTTCTGTCAGTTAGCAATGGGTGCTTCCCATTGGTGCCTGTCGTTAGCCCGCCCAGTATTGCCTATATAGACTGGGCTCCTGCACCCTTTCACTGCCCTTTCGTGGTGTTTCTATGCCAGTGCTATGCCTGTCTGTGGATTCCAGTGTACTTCCTTGGCCTGTCTGACTACTTTCCTGTTCCTGTGCCTGTGTACCGACCAGGATCGCCTGACTAATCTCCAGTATTGTTCCTGTGTACCTTTCCGGCCTGGCTGACGTTCCTGCTCCCGTATCCAACCCAGTCTGGCTGACGTTCCTGCTCCGGTATCCTGACCCGGGCTGGCTGACGTTCCTGTTCCTGGATCCTGACTTGGCTGTGTTCCGCTTCACTCTGGTCGCCTCGGTGACATTCTGACTTCCGGTGCCTTCCTGGTTTGGCACTGCTGCCCACAGGCTTGTCTTGCCTCTGAGATTGCACTGGTATTCAGTATTGGTTTGCGCCACTCAGTCACTGGTTGCTAGTGCTGCCTCCGTTATCGCACCGGTAGGGCCTTCGTGTTTATCCAGTACGTGGTACTGGTAAGCTCCACCCTGACCTTCCAGTCGCAGGAGCTGCCTCCGAGATTGCACTGGTATTCAGTAGTTGGTTTGCTCCACTCAGTCACCGGTTGCTAGTGCTGCCTCCGTTATAGCACCGGTAGGGCCTTCGTGTTTATCCAGTATGTGGTACTGGTTAGCTCCACTCTGACCTTCCAGTCGCAAGAGTTGCCTCCGTGATTGCGCTAGTATTCAGCAGTTGGTTTGCTCCACTCAGACACCCGTTGCTAGTGCTGCCTCCGTTATAGCACCGGTAGGGCCTCCGTATTTGTCCAGTACGTGCTACTGGTTCGCTCCACTCTGCCCTTCCAGTTGCAAGTGTTGCCTCCGTGATTGCGGTGGTATACAGTAGTTGGTTTGCTCCACTCAGACACCAGTTGCTAGTGTTGCCTCCGTTATAGTACCGGTAGGGCCTCCGTGTTTGTCCAGTACATGTTACTGGTTTGCTCCACTCTGTCCTTCCAGTCGCAAGTGTTGCCTCCTTGAGTGCGCTGGTATTCAGTAATTGGTTTGCTCCACTCTGACACCGGTTGCTACTGCTGCCTCCGTTATAGCAGCGGTAGGGCCTCTGTGTTGCTCAGTTTATGGCACTGGTTCGCTCCACTCTGAACCTCCAGTCGCATGTGTTGCCTCCGTAAATGCGCTGGTACACTGTAGTTGGTTGCTCCACTCCATCTAACTGGCTGCTTCGCTACCTCCGTTATAGCACCGGTAGGGCCTCCTCTACACCATGTCGCACCAGTCAGAGGCTTCCTTACCTGGTATATTGGTAAGGCCAGTAGAGCCTCCTGAGGTAGCCTAAACCGGTACAATAAGGAACTGAGGAGGCCCTCCTCAGTTCCTTGTTGTACCAGTTTAGGCTGCCTTGCCTGGTATTTTGGTAAGGCCGGTAGAGCCTCCTCAGTCCTATTGCACCATTTTCTAGGCTGCCTTACCCGGTATTTTGGTGAGGCCGGTAGAGCCTATTTATGTATACATTGTATGCTATATCACTTGAACCTGTCGTGTGTCTGTAACATATGTGTGATGTTCAGGACCTGTGAGGGTTTTTTATTATTTTTTCAATAAAGCTGTGTTTTTATCTTAACTCTGTGTCTGTGAGTCAAACAAACCATGACAATTAATTTGACAAATACTGTTCACATTTGAATTTTAACCCTTACCCTTGAAAATTTGATTAAGAGTGCTCCCATGACCGTCTTTCGCCATTTTAATTTGAATAATACTGCTCCCATTTAACATTGTTTATTCCCCAATTTTACTACAAAATACAGACTCTTTAGGTGTCACAGTGTCACAGTGATTCCTTTGCAACAATGTATAACTTGCCCCTCCTTTACTGTTGTGAGGAAGGTTGTTGAATAAGCGTGACCCAATTTACATAACAATAACTGAAACTATTATAAAAAGGCACAGAATTCCTGACTTAAAATGTAAACACAAAACAGGCGCTAATACTGAGCGTGGGTAATCCAATGCTACTAGCACGTTGTTTTTGTTTCCTATCGGCTTTTTTTCGATTGGCGGTATGTATAATTACCTCTGATTTTGTTTTCACAAGTCGGGTAATAGGATACTAAAACCTGACTTATAAAACACAACGCCTGTTTTTTTTAGCGCTGGTAATAGAATCGAGCCCCTGAAAAGTACAAGTGATACCTTTACTGGTAAAGTAGCTTTAGAGCGCAGGCCTTCAAGATCACTTAAATCTCTTCATCAGACAGGTGAAGAGACCTAAGTGGTCTTGAAAGCTTGTGCTCTAAAGCTGCTCTGCGAATAAATGCATACCTTGTACTCTGCTAGTCTCCTATATTAAACATAAAGTTATGGTAGATAGAACAGAACCTTGTACTTGGGGAAGGATTATTTGGTTCTCATTTTCTGGGTTATACTGTGGCAAAGGTTGAACTTGATGGACTTTTTTCAACCTAATTCACTATGAAACTATGTAGTTATATGCAATTTAACTATGTACTGTGAACAGGGAGGACAAGAAAAGGAGTAGGCGACGTTTCCATTAAGTGGATAGAACAAGGCAGGAAGTGTATGGAATGGCCAAGAAGTGGGCGGTGTTACGAGTGAATGATATAGAGAAAGATTATTTGTCCACAGTGGCCCAGTGTAGAACAATGAAACCCAGACTCTCTGTGGCAGATCGAGATAATTCACAAATATGTGTATAACACACCCACGACAGCTGGGAAGATCAGCTCATGATACCCCAAGATGATCTGGGGGGACCAGCTCCTAATATCCCAGAAAAGCATGGAGAAAGTGCAGGTGGTTTAAGGAACTTAAGTGTAAAATTTACTATTTCCATGCTAGACACCCTACAGAACATGACATTGATATCAGATTGGACTGTTCACATGAGCTAACAAGGGCTAGTGTTGCAGACAGGGACAGGGGGCTGGTGGAAAAAAGCATTAGAAGAAATAGGAGGGGGGAAAAGAAACACTGTAGAGGATGGAAGTGTGGGAAAGATAGAGAGTTTGAGAAAGGATACGTAGGAACTGAAGAAAGTTGGGGGAGATCCTGTGTCATATATGTGTTGATGGCATATCAACAGTATACACTAATATGTCTTCACTATCATATCCCTGTGAATCCACCACCAGTCTGCCAACATAGCCATGAATCCACCATGTGTTCAACAGTTTTAAGATTTTGCACCATCTACTTTGACATTGGCTCATTTGCCTATTTAAATCCAGTTTATTGAGCAATTGCATTTATGTGGGTGTGTTTACATGTTATTATGGAACACTGCCACATGCAGTAAGCTCCGAAAGCCTTCTATACTGTTGTAGTTCACAGTCCCAACATCTCAAACCTGAAGACTGCAATGCTGAGATTTCCCTGTAGCTTTCTATGCAGTGACAGCCATAATCAGAAACCTCCCTTAAATAGCATAAGCAGCACTTAAGTAAATATGGATTTCATGAGTGCCCATGAAAACAAATATGTTTGCTAGGAAGATGGATAGCAAAAAAGGTAAAATGATACAAGGAAAATCCCAAAGTATAAATGTATAACTCCCGTAACCAAGGTAAAGTGAATTCTTATCTTGGATATATGTATAAAACATTTAAGAATAATTGAGGCATGTAAATATCATGTTAGGATGTGCTCTTTATATTAAAGTACTTAAAACAAGGCATATAAGCTTAAGGGATCTCCTCCCACTCTCACCACTTTGTATCCCAACCCCCCCCCCCCCCCCCTTTGCCACTTCATCTTCCTCCCAACCCTCCTCCACTTTACCACTTTGCGCTCTTCCTTGGGGCTGTGTTCCACCAAGATGGCAGTCATCTGTGTGAACACAGCAACCAGCATTCTACCTTATTGATATCAGGGCCCAGCTGATGTCAACAGTTTAAACTGCATAGGACATAGACAATTCATTCTTTTTCTTGGGGGGGTCAAATTCATCTGCCTCTTCAGCCTCCCCCTCCACTGAATTTACTGCCGTTTCATAATCCTTCTCCAATGAGGCCATATACTCCTGGGCCTCTGAGAACTCTCCCATTCCCTCTCCAATGTACCAGTACACATTTGGCATTAATAAGATCAAACATGTGGTCCAGCTGGACCTAGTCTTCAGCAATGGCAATCGTGTTACTTAACATGCACACAGCATGCTTCACCTTGGCCAAGTGCCATGCTGGCACTACTGTTGGAGGCTGATAGTTAATACCGATCTTGAATCCTATTGGGCACCAATCCACAAACTGGGTTGTGTCTTGGTCTTGAGAGTTGCTATGGCAGCACTGACATCCTTGAGCACCGCATCTTCCCTGTATAACATGTAACACAGCATATACTTGCCATGACGAGGATAACACTTCACCATCTGGTTTGTATGCTCGAAACATATATTTGTGATTTCTGCTATGGACATCTGTTCATGGTACTCTATTGGAGCGTGATTTCAATAATGCTGGTTGCTCTGTTCACACAGATGACTGCCATCTTTTGGTGAACACAGGCCAGAGGTGGTGAGGGAAGTGGCAACAGGAGGGGTTAGGAGAAGTGGCGAGAGGTGGGGTTGGTAGGAGGGAAAAGGGTTAAAGGGGAGGGTCGGAGGAGATGCCTGAGGTTTATATGCCTTGTTTTACAGGCTTCAATGTAAGAGAAAATTCTAACCAAATATTTACATGATCCAGATAATTATTATATGTTTTATACATATTTTATCTTCTATATTACACTGAGTTTGCATATCAGAGAAAATAATTCATATTATTGTTTTTCAAAGGGTTGAATGACGATTTGCTGGTGATGTGTGCCTCTATCTCCAAGGCGATGTGCTTGCAACACATCAACACTGCCATAGCATTGACCCTTAGTGCATTCTCCCCCAGGAGAGTGCAAAGAAAAGTGCAGTGAGGGGAAAAGGGAGAAGGACAGTATGAGAGTGGTGGGGGGAGAGATATCTATCATATGTCCATCAGACCTGCTTTGAAGGTAAGCAAATCTGCTCTTTTTTTCTGGACATCATGTGACTGCTTTTCCTACTATTTAATTGGTTTAAACAGCAAAAAAAAACAAAAACAAAACACATGATATGCAAAGCCCAAATGCAGAGCTACTAAATTCAAATCACCTATGAGAAAATGGTATATACTATTGCCAACTGCATACTGACATAAAAGCATTGTGGTGTTGTGGATGTGAAAATGGGGAAGCATCTGCACCTGCCCTTAAGCACAGATTAATGTGTATTCATGTGTGCTTTTTATATATTTCATGTAAATTCACAAAATTGTGGGAGCTTTCATCCATAGCAGCAATAATGTAGTTGTCAATCATGGAACTGAGCTTTTTTCATTTTCTTCACATGTACTCTAGAAATTAACCACCTGGAGTCTAAAAACATCCCCAATGCATTGAGAATCAATGCACTGGAGACATCTGGTATCCAAGGGGTTAATGATCTTATGGTGTTTGGGAAGGAAATTGGGCTTGCTTGCAATCTGTGTTCAGTTGAGTGTTAAGAAAACAATTACATTAGATTTTGGGTTTGGGGTTGACTATTAAAAATATATGTTTTGTAAACTATCCAAAATGAGTGTGTTTTTTCTATTGAGGAGTAAAAGACAGAAGTGGTTAGTTTGCCCTGCAAGGAGAATGAAGCTTGTGGTAGTGATCAAAGTACTTGCTATGTTTCTTCTTCTTTCCTCACAGGATTCAAGAGACCAAATGAATGGAGATAAATGAAAAGAAATTGAGGTTTGGATAATGTCAAGTGAGGCTGTAGACACCCCATCAGGAGAGTCCAATCAAGCTCCATTGAGACAGACCTCACAGATGGGCCAAATATATTGAAAAATCAAGGACAGGAAAGAGGGGGAGAAGGCATAAGAAGACACTGAGGATCAACCAGCAGAAGGTCTGTTCAACTACAATATGACCAACACTAAGCTTTCTGTCCTCTGGAGGGTACTCTAATTTTTCTCTACCAAACCAATGTAGATAAGCTGGATGCACTCACCACACACTGACCACTGATATGATGTTGAAATTCAAGAGAGAGCTTTTCCAGCTGGTGGCGAAAGGTGTAACAGACAGTGTAATTACAATTAAGGAAGCATATTATGCTAATGTTCACCATATTATCCCTGTATTCCATCATTTACCTAAGCTAAAAAAGCCAGATAGACCACCGTTCAGAAAACCTATCGTCTCTCTCTGGAATAGGCTCTTTGAAAGAGACATTGTCAGGAATAGTGGAAGTTTATGTATAGCCTGTTTCGCTATGTCAGGGATAAGTCTCAAATTTTGAGACTTCTACAGGGTATAGAGTGGAGGGAGTCGCAGAGTTGGGATCCCTAGATGTGACCCCCCATTTCCATACTCCATGAGAGTTGTCAAGTAGCTTTGAAAAATCATCTTGACATTTACATCACATATACGTTGCAACTTAACTTTCATCTTGAATGCCACATATATATTTATGGTTGAGTCTACCTTTTGGGACTTGGTATGGAATGTCGACGGGTGCAAGATTAATCCTGTCTCATATCAACTTGTTTGTAGGTTGGTTGGAATAGCAATACATCTTTGAAGAAGGAATTCCTTTTTGTTCCTCAACTTCTTTATATATGCAGATGATTTACTTTTTATCTGGAATGATTCAAATAATTTCTGTCTGTTTTAACGGTGTTTGAAAAACAATAACATTCATCTTAGGTTTACCTATTACTTTGACAAACATATAGTTGACTATTTTGATTTGAAGATATCCATGCAGACTGGATCTATACATACTACAATATACAGAAATGAATGTGCAAGAAGTTCTTTACTGAACACAGCCACCAGGCAACCTAGACAGTTGACTGGATCAGTACCTGTTGGACAATTTCTGAGGTTGTGCATGAATTTCTCTACAGAAAAAGAATTTCTTTGTCAGCTAAATCTTTGTAGAGACAGATTCATTAACAGAGGTTATGGCATGTCAGTTCTACAAAATGATTTTATCATGCATGGTGATCAGAGAGGTCAAAACTGTTATCATTATCTACCATCAATACCTATGAACTCAGTAGCCAATACAATGGCACTACTGAAATAATTTACATTTGCCATTATTACTAAATTATTCCAGACTCTGATGTGGCTAAAGACAGTTTAATGTCAAAATTCTTACACCATGGCAAGCCTGAGCACAGCAACAAGACACCAGGTAGTTATATTTTGCGCCTCCAAGGTCTCTCCCAGGCAGAAATTTCAAGGCAGACAGGGGTTTCCAGATGTGCTTTCTAAGCTATTTTGAAGAAGCACAAAGAAACTGGCAATGTTAGTGCAGCAGAGGAAACACATCATGATTACTTCCCTTAATCGAAAGATGTCCAGCAGTGCCATCATCTGAGAATTGGAAGAAAACAGTGGGACCTTGTTACACTTATCTACTGTCCAGAGAAGTCTGGTCAGAAGTAGTCTTCATGGAAGACTTGTGGCCCAAAAGCCATACCTCCGATGTGGAAACAAGGCCAAGCAACTCAACTATGCACAAAAACACAGAAACCTGTATACAGAAAAATGGAAGTAGGTGCCCTGGAATGATTAATCAAAATGTGAATATTTGGCTGTAGCAAAAGGCAGTTTGTTCGACTAAGGGCTGGAGAGTGGTACAAGAATGAGTGTCTGCAGGCAACAGTGAAGCATGGTGGAGGTTCCTCGCATGTTTGGATGCTGCATTCTTGCAAATGTGGTTGGGGATTTGGTCAGAATTAATGATATCCTCAATGCTGAGAAGTACATGCAGATACTTATCCATCATGCGATACCATCAGGGAGGCATCTGTTTGGCCCCAAATGTATTCTGCAGCATGACAACAACCCCAAACATACAGCCAAAGTCATTAAGAACTATTTTCAACTTAAAGAAGAACAAGGAGTCCTAGAAGTGATGGTATGGCCCCCATAGAGCCCTGACCTCAACATCATCGAGTCTGTCTGGGATTACATGAGGAGAGAGAAGCAACTGAGGCTGCCTAAATCCACAGAAGAACTGTGCTTAGTTCTCCAAGATGTTTGGAACAACCTACCTGCCAAGTTCCTTAAAAAACTGTGTTCAAGTGTACCTAGAAGAAATTATTGATTTAGATTTTGATTCTGTTCCCTCACTATGAATTTTGTTAATTGATAATTATAAACTATTAAAGTCTATTTTTTAAGCATTCTTACTCTACAGCATTTTTTCACACCTGCCTAAAACGTTTGCACATTACTGTATATATACACATATATATATATATATATATATATATATATATATATATATATATATATATATAAAATTTACATCTCAATGTTATTTCAGTGTCCACGGAAGTAGTCCCTAATTAAATTGATTATTGATCCATCAGTGTATAGCAATCAGTTCTCCAGCTGTCGTCATGCACTGTAGATAAAGAAAAGAACAAAAGAAATTCTTAATTTGATGCAGATATATTTTAAATAATGTATAAATATCCACTTACGTTTAAGTAAGGTTAGCTCTGTTCCCAACTGTACCAGTCTTTTTTACAGCCAATCCTTGTTTAAAAATGATTTCTACACTCCCATTGGCTAAAAGGTGGTGTTACACAGGCACTAAATGTTTCCTGGAGTATCCTCATCTCCCAGCCATTGATGGAGAAAGGGAATGAGTCACACATGCACTATATGTGACCCATTCCTCAAGCCAATCAGAGACCAGAGGAACGGGTCATGTACCATGTGGATGACCAGGGTATTGCAGATACTAGTGTACCTCCTACACCAATATGTTGGCTTTGGACCCCATATTAATTTATCATAACATATCTAGTCCCTATGGGCTCCAGTGGATTACTATGAGGGCTCCAGGCATTAAAGGAAACTTTCATCAAGAACAAGTTTTAGTTATTTTAATACAAATGTTGAAATACCTATACTAGCATTGGTAATTTTTGTTCTGTGTTTTGTATTTATTGTGTGATAATAATAATAATAATCTGTGGGGCAAATTATTTCCACCCCCCTGCAACTGACTAAGCAGCTCTGTGCAAATATAATGTCTGTTAAAGTAAGGGTGGGACTGTAGGCTTACCTTTATCAGTACTAGGCTTTTCAGCTCTACAGGGAGGGCAAAAACTGCACAAATATAACTCAGTAAAAAGATGACAAAATAAACTGATTAGGTTGATTAGCATGTTGCACAGTGTTTAATTATTTTAAATTCATTAATAATATCCCATATTATTTTTTTTGTTGGATATTTAGTTAAAAATAAGTGGGGTGACTGTACAACATGTTTTTCATTTAATTTGTTACAGGAGGGAATGAGAGTGCTCTCCCTTTCATGAGAAAGGGTAATTTAGGGCCCGAGAACCACTTTTATTTTTTAAACACTCGTCATCCTGATCTGATCAGGATCTTATATTTAACAATTTTTTTCTTTTTTAACAAGTTTAACTCAAACCCATTGTGTTCACAATCATTCTGGCAATGAAAGAGTTACACTTGCCCCGGTTAGATTAGTGGCAGTGTTGGGGTAGTTAACCACTCCAATGCCAAACCAATTACAATGCAATATAGAGCAAGGTATTGCAAACTGCCTGGCTCTGGAGGATTTAAGGAGGACTTGTGTGAGTGTGGGGAGCGTGGTAGGGTGGACATAAGGACGTTGGAGGGGGCAGCTGTGGTGGTCCAGGCCTTCTACAGCCTAATAGGCCTTTTTCCTTGGCTTTTCAGCTCAAAATCTGTCCAGCCTAAGAGGGAGTACTGCAAAGGCCATTTTGCTACAATCTGATAGTAGAATGGAGTTTGCTATGCAAATATTGGCCATTTCTATATCTATACCAAATCTGGCAATTTGGCATACATGGAACAGTTAGAGTCAGAAAGCCTTTTTCCACCCATTTTACCAACTGAATTCTCTACCAGCTGTAATGGAATCCAACTCTTAAAGGGGAAAATAAATATGTGTCTTCATTTTTGTATTTTTTAATTTTATTTTAAATAGGTGTCACATATTTACTGTATCTACTGAACTCTATTTAAGACTAAAGTATGTTGTAAGGTTGTATGTCTTGTCTGAATGGAATAAGTTATAGAGAAAAGCCCCAGCCGTGATTAAGAATCATGTAGCATTCTCAGATGGCAAAATGACGTATAGCTGTAGACTACATAGTGCCAAAGTGGCAAAGTGTATAGATTTAGCTAGATGCTGTCTGAAGGACACCTGGAGCAGTAGCAGTAGACACTAACAGAAGAGAAAGCAAGAGAGGGAGCTGCTAGAAATCCTCTGGTGGTAGAAAATGGATTTGTAGTCACAGAATGTATGTGACAGAATTAGATGTAGAGATGAAGGACAAAGTGCAAGATAAAGAGCAGCGATAAGGAAGATCTGAGCAGGTAATACATGAAATACAGAAATAAATCATATACTTGTGTGTTTATGACACCAAGCTCTTCAGTTTTAACTCTTGGAGTGCCAGAGGGATGTGCAAAGCATTGCAAAGCACTTTCTTGTGTACCCCTCTGGCACTCAAAGGGTTAAATAATGGTAATGCCTAGTAATTGAAAAAAAAAATATTATATGTTTGTTTCTGTTGAGGAAAACCAGGGCAGAGCCACTGCTAGGTGATGCTTCATTTAAAATTATTACAGTTCAAAACACATCATAAAATTAATTTTGCTATTACTTTCTTTGGAAAACATTCTGGTAAGTAACTGACATTCTCTATAGGCAGCAATAACAGCAGTGCCACCTTTTGGTGAATTTTAATAAACTGCATTTTGATTTTAAAAAAATATCCTTCTTTTACTCATCAGGAAAAGATTTGCAGTATATATCTTTTTCAGAATAAAACATTACAACTTATTTACAAATTGTTGACGTTACAGTTAAATTTAGTACATTTTATAACACAAAAATAAGAACATCCAGTCTATCCTAAGTCCTGCTTACCTCAATGCATGGCTACACTTGCAATCTTGGGGTACAGTGTGGCTGGGGAGGCCAACACAATAGTTTTAACTGGTCATTTATAGTTTTAACCAATATTATTACAACCTTCAGGAAAAAAAATCTAAAAAAAAAAAAACATCAAAGGACTGGATACATTACAACTGGTAGTTTCCACCTTCCAATGTTTGTTGTTACAACATAATAGAAACTTTAAGATATCCACATGTGGAGGCCATTGACATATAACAAAAAATTAGTAACATTTTATTAATGACAACAACATCGCTTGTGTGGTCACTTTAATGTTTAGTTTCCTGTATCACTGGATTAAAGGCCCAACTAAATTACCGTCTCCACTGCCAAACTGAAAGGCAGCTGTGAGAAATGTTTTTGAGAAATACCTGTAATCTTTATATAGCTCCTTGCAAATGGCTAATTCATTTTTTATTTCATTTTATGATATTATTGGTTTGATTGCACAGCATGTTGCCTTGTTATTCATCATTAATTTCCACTTGTAGAAACAATGTATACTGTTCTGGAATGTTCATTTATTTAATATACATTATTGCATCCTAAAGTACAAAATCATGATTACTCTAGATTTACAATAATAAATAAAAGCTGGAAAGAAAATATATTATCAGCCCTGCAGTTGGGGATTTACAAAAATGTTTTAATAATAGAAGTTGAACTGTAAATTATATGTGTGAGTCCATTAGGTGTTCGGGCTCTGCTTCAGGTCTTTGACCCTGAACATCAGGGGTCAGCACCAGAGACCCTGGATCTGCACTTTGATTACAACTCCTTTAATATTCAATTTACCAGTAGCCAGCTGAGAATTATATAAGATGTAGTCCAACAGCCGCTGAAGGACCACTATTACCAGCTGCTACCTTTATATGAACATTTCAAGATTAAGTAATGGTAGAGTATTTTGATGAAGGCAAGTGGGGTTATGCACTAAGGCATGATAAACAGGTTATAACGAGGTGATAACTTTTCTAGGGATATGTTTTCAACAATTTCTATGTTATTATATAGAGCCAATGCACTAAGATTTCTCCAGAGTTGATATGGTGATATAATATCACTGGTGATATAATAAAAGGTGAATAAACAGATACCAAATACATATATAAAATATATACAATGTTTAAAATCAAAGAGGTACTAAATGCAACTGGTGTATATGTATCAAAAAACTATTAGACATATATCAGAAAACTCTTATGGATGAGGAGCAGTTTAGTGAATTCTCCAAACAATCCTAGATACACCTCAGCAAAAATGCATCCATGATTGTGGAGAAAAACAGAATAGTATGTCTGGTCCATCCCATATGAAACCGCAGTGTATAGGCACCTCTGCTAGATCACCTATGGGGAGAACTGGATTCATCCTTCTCTTTTGGGGATTCTTTTGAGGAAGACTATAATTCTCTTGCTGAGGTCTTGACCAAGCTGTCCTGAAGACTACAAGGGTCCCAGAGGCCTCAGATTCCAGTTCTTCTTACGCTAATATGTTTAAGAGATGCACAAAGGAGTCTGACATTTTTCCTACTTACCATTTCCTAGACCTGATTTTCTTGTTAGAATACAGTATACCTGATAAGTGGTTGTTCCTTCCCAAGCATATTTCTTTCTTGTATCCTTTTACTGCTGAGGTTTAAGAGCAGTGGGCTACGCTCCATAGCAGTGGACCCCCAAATCTCTTGTCTTTCCAAAACTACAACCTTGAGCTTGCAGATGAAGCAGGATCAGGCATACAAGATCCTGGTTTTGCTTTTGAAGTTGACTTTTGCTATTGTTATTGCTATTTCTAAGATTTTTGATGCTAATACATATCTTACCTAAGAGGCCTTTGATGTCTCTAGGTTTACTGGAAAGGTCTCAGCTTTCCCTCTGATCATATATCATATTCTCTTGCTTGTGCACTGGTCGGCTAAGAAGTCTTAGTATCCCTTCTGTTTGTGGGCAAGCAGTTAGTTGCCCAGAGGTGACAAATGTTGTAAATAATGTCACTGGAGGCCTCATTCCTCCTAAGTTCCTTTTTTTCAATGTAAGAAGCTTGGCTTTTCTAAACCCAGCCAGAATGGGTATGTGCCCAGGGGACTTATTCCTACAGTGGTCCAGACACTCCCTACCCAAAAACCCAAACATGCTTAGACAGGCAAAAAGTCTTCTCAGAAACCTAAAACTGATAAGCTGCCCTCCACATGACTCACAGGGGTCTGGTCCACCTCAGGCAATAGGAGGTCATTTATGCCTTTTTCACAGGATGTGTGGACATTTTTTGTGGTGGATCAGTGGTTTTTGCTGGTGATTTCAGAGGGGTACAACATAGACCTCAGGTCCCATGCTTCCTGTCAGTTATTCATGTCCCAAGTTCCTCGGAATCTCATGTAGAAATTTCTCTTTTTAGAAGCAGTGCAGGTTTTGGCACCAGTTACTTCTCACAAAAGATTCACAAGAGTCTCTTCCAACCTTTTCATAGTTTCGCCCTATTCTGGACTTGAAGCTCTTCAAACATTTTGTTCTTGCATCCAAGTTCAAGATTGAGTCCTTGCTCTCTGTCATCTCTGCCATGTGTACAGGGGAGTTTTTTGCTTCCCTAGACATAAAGGATGCTTATCTGCATATTCCTATCTATGCCGATCATCAGCAATTCCTTTTTGATAAAGGCTCCATCAGAAGAGACTCTGTGTCTTCAGATTCAGACTTCAGTGTCTGTTCTGGAACAACACTTTTAGGGTCTAAGTTTTAAGAAATCTTCTCTGGTTCTGTCCTTCTCTTTCTTGATATGAGATCCAACACTCTTCTGGGGAGGGTTTTACTACCTGGAGTCAAGATTCAGTCTTTATCTCATCAGGTGTCCCAAGCCTCACTGCGCCCATCCGCGAAGGTGCAGGAGTATATGTAGATACTGGATTATCTGTTTTTTGCCCTGGAGGCAGTCCCATTTGCACAATTCCATGCACAGAAACTGCAGTGGGAAAATCTCAGGAAAAAACAGGCTTAATCCCATTTCATGTCCCTGTGCAAACTGGACAAAGTCAGATGTTTGTTGATGGCTGTAGATGTCCCATCTGTTGCTGGGATGGCCATTGGTCATTCCAGATTACATTGTAGTGATGATGGATGCCAGCCTGACAGGCTAGGGTGCACCTTGGGCCCTCTCGTAGCTTAGGTTATTTGGACCAGAGAATAGAGGGCCCTATTAATCAATGTTCTGGAGCTTCAGGTGATTTGCCTAACTCTGCAGTATTGGTCTCAGTCCCTCCAGGGATCCCCTCTGCAGATCCAGTCTGACAATGTGACCACGGTAGCCTACATCAACCTCTAGGCTGCATGCTCCAAGGTTCAGATGAACCTCACATAGACAGAAGCACGCACACCATCTCTCTCTGTTGTTCATTTCCCATGGGTAGAAAACATAATGGCAGACTTTCTCCGTAGCTAATGTCTGGATCCCAGGAATAGGGAGCTCAACCAGACTGTATTTGCCTCTCTAGTATGTCTATGAGGTCCTCTAATGGTGGACCTAATGGCTTCTCAGTTGAACTGCAAGGCTCCTATGTCCTGTGCCAGATATCAGGATCCTCTAGCTCTTGCTGTGGATGCAATGGTAATCCCATTTAATTTCTCATGGCATATGTGTTTCCTCTGTTCCCTCTGATTCCCAGAGTGCAGAGGAAAATCAGGATGGAGCAGGCTTATATAATTCTGGTCACCAATTCTGTCCTTGTTGGGCCTGGTTTTCAGATCTTCTCAATTTATTCATGGCAGAGCCATTTTGGATCCCTCTACTTCCAGATATTTAGACTCAGGGTCTGCTGTATTAGCTAGTGGATAAGAAGCAGGCTTTGACGGCTTGGCTCTTGAAGCAAGTATCCTGAGGGAGAAGAGTGTTTTCTGACTCAGTCAATGCTACTATGCTGAAGGCTCGAGTCGTAAGCCAGTTTTATTTAAGATGTAACATAGGGTATGGTTCTTGTTCTATAAGTGGTGTGAAGACAGGGGTTGCATATGTGACCTTTTTGATTTCTGCTCTTTTTAGGGATGGTATTCATAAAGGTCTTGGCATTAGCTCTATTAAAGGGATAGTAATATTTCACAAAAACAGCAGCTCAAATTAATCTTCACAGTATTTTGGCCATGGAGAGTGTTATTTCAATACTGTCAGAGTTGTAGTTCAAGAGTAATTGAATGATAAAGTATCCCCCTCCCGCCCCTTTTATCTAGTGTAAGCCACCTCCCCTCAGATGTGGTATCTGGTCCACAGACCAGACAGTTCACAGCAAGGGACAATCTTCTCACTGTGAGAACAATGAAAACCCTGCCCCCATTGACAGGTTTATCAGGTTTTTCCCTTATGTTAATTGAAGAATTGTTCCTCTCTGCAATTCACTTGGATACCACCCTGCTGCTCTGAGCTCTGCAGTGTTACATGAGTAAAAGGGGTGGGAGGGGGATACTTTATCATTCAATTACTCTTGAACTACAACTCTGACAGTGTTGAAATAACACTCTATATGGCCCAAATACTATGAAGACTAATTGGAGCTGCTTTTATTGTGAAACATTACTATCCCTTTAAAGTCTAGATTTCAGTTTGTCCTGTGCTGTTTCAGAGGAGTATTGCCTTATTGCCAAATGTACAGACTTTTGTGCAAGGGGTGGCTCGTGTCAACCCAAACATCTGGGATCCCAAAACACCTTGGGACTTGAACTTGGTACTGGGAATGCTCCAGAAGGGCCCTTTTTAGCCTCTGTCTTCAGTTCATTTGCATTACCTGATGCTCAATACTCCTTTTTTGCTGGATATTGTATCTGTTTCAGAGGGTGTCTGAACTTCAGGCTTTGCCTTGTAATTCTCCCTCCCTGGTTTTCCACTCTGATAGGGTGGTTTTGTGGATTCCTATAGGGTTTCTCCTGAAGGTTGTCTCTGAATTGTGCTTAATGCTTCAAGCACCCAGCCACATCCAAATCTGATTCACTTTTTGTCATTCCTGTGGGTGACAGTGGCCTGTTGGATTAAGACGACCATTTGCCAAACATATGTTCTCAGGATGAAACTGGTACCATTTTGGCACACTGTTTATTCAAACAGATCGGTGGGTGGCTCTTAGGCCTATAAGAACAAGTCCACTACTGAATAGATATGTAAGGCAGCAATGTGGCTATTTCTTCAAACCTTTCTTAAACACTACCCTGTAAATTTGGTGGCTTCGTCTGAAGCTAGTTTTGGTTAGAAGATCCTACAGGTTGTTGTGCCTGTGTAGGTCCCAGTAACCTGATGATTTTCTGGTTTTTGGTTTTCTGAGTTGGTGTAGATTAACACCTAAGATTCATGTTATTCCAGTTTGTCTCTGTTAGAAATGGTCTGTGTTTTGAGGGTTTTTCTCTTTCCTTCCCTGGAATCTTGGTGGATTCTTTGGTATATCCTCATGGTTCCTGTTTCTCCACATAGTATATAAGAGAATAGGAGATTTTTGTGTACCTACCGACAAATCCTTTTCTCCTAGTACAAGTGGAATACAGGCCTTCCCTCCTAGTGAAAAAACAAATGTTGTGTCCCAGGCAGGGTGGGTCATCTTTGGTTCTCTAGTATAGGTGATTCTCATTCTTGCTTTGATCCTGTTTTTCCTTTGATCTTTGCTATACTTTAATACTGTTCTACACTTGAGGTGGTAAAGTGAAGAAGGGAGGGAGTCTCTGCCTCTGAGATACTTTTAAGGCAAGTGCCTTGCCCATCTGAAGATGGTACTATACGCTATGATTCTTGAAAAGGATTTATCAGTTGGTAAAAAAAAGAAATACCCTATTAAGGTCAATATACAAAACTTTCATGAGAACGTTTTGCTCCGAGGTCTTTGGTACAGTATGCACCAAATTATAAATTTTTTTTCACTTGTTCTTTTACTTCCTATAATTTAGCTTGCAAACTTTCTAGAGCAGAGCTCTCACAAACATGTATTATTATTGTTATTGCTTTATTATTGTTACTAGTTGAAGAGCCTGTGTACACAGGCCAAAGTGCCATCCAGCAACAGCCGAGGTGCAGTCATGCATAGTAGAGACTGCCCCACTCCGTTATCAGCCGCGGATCGGGCAGTCTGTACTGCGCCTGACGGCAGCACGCGTAACCAACTGTACTGTGCATGACAGCTTCTGACAAATAAACAATTATTATATAGGATTATGTTTTATGTACAAAACTCCAAATTATTCATCTATGCAGGACAAATGGGGAAATACAGACAAAGAAACAAACAAATGTACAAAAGGATACTAGTGGAGAGAGAGCCTGTTGGTACAATCTGCTTTTATCAGCAGATGAATGTAAATTACTCTCTTTGAAATGTTACTTTTCAACTTACAGTACTGTAAAATATGTACTTTATAAATAAATTGTTATAGTCTCTGCTCATGACACACTAACAGGTCATTACATAAGAATTGCACAGTTGAACAAACATGGACAATTGAGCGATTTTCAATTACTTACAATTGTTTAAACAGTGGTCGTCCTAAGATCTTTTTAGTGTAATTGAAGTGAGGACCACTTAAATACAGTTTATGAATCTGTCTTGTGCTTGGCGAGAAGCAGACCAGGAAGAGGTTGGACTTCTACACTAATAAAGAGGCATCTGTTTTGTTGAAAGAGGAAGCATTTATGTGCATGGCATGCTTATTATGCAGTGATAGGAATGCATAATGGGAAACAGGAGGGTTTCCTTTTGCAGAATGTTTAATGTAGTATGGAATCTACTCTCTGATGCTCAGAAAATTTGATTTTGCCCCAGAGACTAATAAGATGTTGTTTTTTTGTAAACAGGAAGTAAATATTAATATTTTAGAGGTCTGTTGTTAATGATCGATAAAAGGAGGGCACTGATTAGATTTTGCTTGGGTCATAAGGAATTTTAAGAGGATGCACAGCTTGCCTAAAAATTTAAACAATATGTGCAACGTTCGTGTGTGTGTATGTGTATGTGTGCAAGACAAAGAGAGATACAGTATGTGCTAGGATATAAAGTACACAGGAGAAATAAGACTGATATAGATGGATATAAGAAATATAGGCAAAAGAAGCTGCTAGAGTAAGATATAGACCAGAAGTATATTAGCACTATACAAACTATATTCAACCAGCAGGGTAATACATGTTTGTATAAGACCAGCTGGGTATTACATAAATGCAGTGATCTACCATTACATGAGACCAGCAGGGCAATGTGTCTGCATTACTTTAACATCATATTGCACTGGCAGTCTTGTAGTAGGTAAAAAGGTACTGGGTCGGCCATGTACAGAGATACCTAAGGTAATCTGTAGATGAAGAGCAAAATTGTTTGGAACATAAATCTATCAAATGGCTACAGTTTCGAGTTACAATGTTGCTGTTTTATTGCATATCCCTGGTCCCAAGGCAATTTCTTAGAAATATGGGTCATCGACATGTTGTATATTGGACATACCTTATAATTTGGCACACAGGTCTCTTCCTTGAAGAACAGAGATTTGACACATCATCAAATCAGAGCATATGTGTAATACCACGGGGCAATGGGCTGCAGCTGAGAGGGAACTCAGTATCTTATAAGACCTAGACATCTGAACCACTCTCCCCCTACCCTCTAAGTCAGAAGTAGTTAACTGATGGATCTAAAGCTGTTGGTGATTATGGCTAGTTGTGGTTGATGGGAGTTGCAGACCCTGATAGCTGGAGGTCCAACAATTGACTACCCTGCTCTAAGTACTTGTCTCCTAAGTCCCTGATTGTCCCTACCTTGAAGGTGATTCAGCCACCCTGACTTTTCCAACTTCGAGATGTGGGAGGATCAGGGGAGGTCAGGGTCCACTTATACATTTTGCTTTAGGGTATAAAGAGTTCTAGTTATGACCCTAAAACAAAAGCAGTGAAGAGAGGACACATTGCAGGAGATGCTGTAATACTGTTTTTTAATTGTTTTAAATATATTGATTGGTCCATATGCAGAAACCAGTTGTGATTAATACAAATTGATAGTGACTGCCAACTGATTTTTCCACCAAACAAGCAATGATAAAGGTTGATTTTATTTAGAAGGCTGGATTCTGAGTGATTTATAACTAGAAAATGATTTAGTAGATACCAACATAATTTACAGTAGCATAGTTTTAACCTTTTTGATCCTTGTGTGATCTCCAGCACATTATGAATCAAAGCGTTGAAGACTTTTCTAGTACTCGTGGGGTTAACCTCCCAATTTAAATCAGTGAAAAGTTTTTTGTCTCCATATCTAGTTGGTTTGTCCCTGAATTGCTCTGCTTTCTTTGTACATATGTCCATAATAATATTCGAGCCATATCACAGTTCCTTTTTATGCAGAATGACCATCTTAACACCTTCAGTGCCAGAGGGGTATGAAACACATTGCTCTGCAATGCGTTGCGTACCCCTCTAGTACTAAAGGGGTTAAAGAATGATAAATCTCTTAACAGGCATGGCCACATGGGATCCCCTAGTCCACTGGTTCCCATCCCCTTCTTCAAGGTCCAATAACAGGCTATGTCCTTAGGATTTCCCTGCTTGTGTAAATGAATTAAATGACTGAACATGTGATTAACTCTCCAATACCCAAGCAGGAAAATCTTAAATACATAACCTGTTAAATGTTCCTGAAGAGAGGATTGGGAACCACTGTATTAACTAGAAAATCTATCCTGGAATTTCTAAAATCCCAATAAACCCTTTTGGCTATACAGTGGCCTGTAGCATCAAAAGGGTATAGTGAAATAAATATACTGCACTTAACAATTCATCAAGTGAAAGAGGTGCAGTTCTTATGCAAAGCACCATCTGGGATGAAATGAAACTTCCATCAATCCCCACTGATTTAAATGTGGCTTTAAACCCCTTACAAGCTATTGAGATTTCCAAAGCAATGGATTCAAGAACTCCTTAGCATTAAAAGGGTTAAAACCCCCATTTAAATCAAATTTTATTTTTTTTCTCCTGTGTTGTAGTCAGTTTCCTTCAGAATTTGCATCTCTTTAGCTTGTTGAACATGGCTCTTAGTACCAAAATGCAACAGGGCTAGTTAAGACTCAGATATGTGTCTGGAACCTGGGGAGTCGTGCAATAAGGTGTGATAAAGAGATGACTACTGCAGTATGATACATTCTCTAATCCTGTGCAGCCTGTGCACTAACATCTCTGCAAATAGATAGACCTTAGCGCATGGGCTTTATTGAATAATAAAGTAATTGGAGTGTCTATGCCATGGGAGAAGTTATCTCACATCATTATCTTCCCCTTGAAGAGCACCAAAAAGGTTTGAGCTATTACAGACATATGCACCAAATGATGTATATTGCATCACAATGAAGTAGATTAATGTCAGAAACACCCAGTATCTTCTTAGTACATCATCGTCAGCATTCACTGGAAAGTCAAGCACCTCTCCCAGGTTGGTGATGTTAACGTAAGGCAACAAGCTCTCATCAGATGGTAAATACATCTATGGGCCATAACATATAAAGACAAACTGAAGCAATTCTCAGGAAAACCAATTAAGCTATAGGGGACAAATACTTTTTTTTATTTATTTAAATAGGGATTCTGCTAGAGAGATCTCCAATGCATTGCAAAACCATTTATTGGAGGCAGCTATAGCATTCAAGGGGTTAAACAAACCTTTAGGAAATAGATACTTTGGGAATTTGTATTTGTTCCCTATGGTGTACTTGGATTGGCCAAACATTGGCCCATATGTATACAAGCAAACACGTTTAGAGCAAACCAACTGCACCATAGGGGACAAATAAAAATTTCTAAATTCCTATGCACTTGAATAGAGCTTTTTTTTTGTTTTTGTTTCAAATAGCTTTATTAAAGGAAAAACAGATACAATTGAGTAAATGATACATCTGTCAATAAAGAGAGCACGACAACATCTGATATGTCAAAATACAGTAGTGGTGCATTTACGAGTCAAATAGTAATAAAACAAACAAGCAATAGCATATTGCAGTGAACATCACGTGAAATTATTAAAAGGGTTAATCGCAAACAGAAGTTGCACTCCAGAGGGTAAGGAAAGGGGAGGAGAGCAAGAGAATAGAGAGGAGAAAGAGAAGAGGAGAGTGGGGAAAAAAAAAAAACACCCAGGGCCCGCCAGCCCAACCCATCACCGCCCAGCCAGCCCCCACACCCCAATCCACAGCCACCCATACAGCCAGCGCTGCCCTCCCGCACTCCCCAAGACTCACAACAATTATCTCACCACCTAGGACCTCGAATACACAGACCTGTCCCAATGTGTCCACATTTCCCGGTAGAGGGGCATCTTATGCATGCGAAAAGCATGTAACCTTTCCATGTCTCTATACGTGTTCATCCGAGCAGCCCAACTGGTCAAGGTAGGGGGTTCAGGCAGCTTCCATGAAGAAGAGATGCACAGACGTGCAGCGGTTAGCATAAAGTGTAGGAGGGGGAAGGAGCGAGGGTGCAGTTGGGAGTGATGCGAGAAGAGACAAAGAAGAGGGTCAAGTGTAATGGGAAATTTCAGCACATCCTGCATCGCGAGGCTCACCCCAGACCAGAACTTCTGAACCTTCTCACAAGTCCACCACATGTGTCCCATGGTACCCCTATCTGAGCCACATCTCCAGCACAGCGATGGTTGTGCGGCTTATATCGAGAAAGATGTAATGGAGTGACATACCAGCGGATCAGAATCTTATATCTGTTCTCCCGTGAGGCAACATCAGCAGCTTTTTAACCCTTTGATTGTCAGAGAGGTATCTAGTGCAATGCATTGAACGCCTTTCCGGCGTTCAAAGGGTTAACCTCCCCCTGAATGATACGTGGTTAAAAGCATGATTTAATTTAACAGGAATTGGTATTTGTCCCCTATATTCCACTATATTTGTATTTGTCCCCTATAGTCCACTATATCAGTCAGTGTTCTAGTTTTCTTATACATCTAGGGCTCGATCCAGTTTCCCACACTCCCATTGGCTGGGATGTGGGGTTACGCAGGGCATGCCCTGCAGTAACCACACCTCCCTGCCAATCAGCTACTAGCTGGAGGGATGACTCAACTCACTAGAAGCTGATTGACTGGGAGGTGTGGTTACTGCAGGCCATGTTACTTGCCTGCGTAACCCCACATCCCTGCCAGTGGGATTGTGGCAAACATTTTGAACAGGGACTGGCCAGATAAAAGGCAGTCCCTGTTCAAAGGTATAAGGAGGGGGTATTTTGGCTCTTTTTTTCTGCCACTGCCTACAGTGGCAGCAGCAGCATCATTTTTAAGGATAGACTGATTTTATTAACTATAGTTTTTATTTACAGGTGAAACACTAAGTTGAAAGAAGAAGACTAAAGAAGAGCCCAGATGAAGAAATGAAGAAGATGACAGATGAAGAAGAAAAAGATAGACGCCTGCAGAACAAGAATTGAAGAAGAAGAAGACCAGGGTGCAGAAGTCCCCATTGGACATCAGGATTACAGGTAAGTGTTCATTTTAATTGTATGGTGTTAGTTTTGGGGGGAATTAAACCTCTGAGTGACAGTAGCATATGCAGTGCTGTTCAATGCATTGCATACCCCACTGGCACTCAAAGTTTTAATTATTTTTCATTTACACACATTTTTTGGATACTTTGGATGCATTAATATGTGGCTTAGGGCCCCCAATATCAATACATCCATGGGTCACTTGTGCAGGGATCCCGTCTTTAGCATTAATAATATTTGCCAAAAAAAGTGAGTCCCTTAACACGTGTTACTAGCCATCACATGTAATTGAATCACAAATTGAACTACTTTGTCTTTGCTTTCAATGGGTGCAAAGTTAGCACCTGTAGTGCATTTTTATTGGTTCGATAGTGTGGTGCAGCACAAGTAATTTCATACCTGGCTGTGACTTAAAATTACCAACGGTGCTTTTTTTTCTTTTCTTTTTAGAGTTGCCACCATTTCTTAAAAAAAAAAATACTGGCCAAGGCATTCCCTCCATAGACTTAACATTGGAAAGAAGCCAATTTTTTTACTGGCCTGCTGGTAAAATACCGGCTGGGTGGCAACCCTATTTCTTTTTAAAGCTGTCTATTAAATCAAGCCCCTAGTTGTGGAAATGTGACATTGTTTCTGTTTGCCCAAACAACTGCAGTTTCGACAACTGACTACCCAATGTTAGGCTAGAAAAGACTGAGATAGCAAAGAGAACTTCTAAAGAAGGGCCTTGGAACTAGTAGCACTGGATTTAAGATACCTGGCAAAGGTACTACTGCCCCCTGAAGGAGAAGAGAGAGTAAAACTAAGACTAGTGTGTCTACAATGCAATGAAGATTGCAAAAAGAAAGAGAGGGAGAGGGATAAAGAGCAGAATTAGCCACATGTAAGAGTTCAGTGCCGTATGACAGCTGACTACAGAAATGAAGTTGTGGTAAGTTGCTAACCACAAAATGCTGTAAGACATGCTATCACTAAGGCAGATTGTCTGTTGATACATATTGCACTAACTGGAAACAAGGGGCATGCTTTGGAGGCCTCTGACTCACTAAAGTAGGAATGGGCAATATGAGGTCCTTCCGGCTGCTGCTGAACTCCATTTCCCATCATGATGAGAGTTGTAGTCTAGCAGCAGTTGGAAGGCCTCACATTGTCTATCCTTGCCAGAATGCCTCCTTCCAAATATCTAGTACAGTTCAGGCCATTACTAATAATGACATTAAATCAAAAGCATATTGCATGACTCTTCCTGCCAAGTAAATATAAGGATACTCCAAATTCTGCAAGATGGTCCATTCATATTTTTTCAATAACATTCAACAGTTTAACTTGCAGGTGACTTTTTAGAAATTACATTTTGATTAAAAATTAGCCACTATTATTCATTTAGGCCATTCAACATCAAAGCAGGGATGGGTGGTTGGATCTATCACCTGTGGTGAAAGGTAATGTACCAGACTATGATGGTTTTCACGTGTGGCTATTGTCTCATATAATTGCACCAAAGTCCCGCATTCTATAACTTCACTACATTCCCTCAGTAAGCAAGGTTTGCATACGGGCCACAAACAGACCATTCACATGAGATGAGTTGGAGGTTGCAATACCCATCACAACCTCCAATGAATGGTGGACCAACATGGGTATCAGCCAGTAATATTGTCTGGACCTCACATGGGCTGGCAGGAAGACACTCATCCTCCTCCTGCATTTCAGATCAGAAGTGGAATACAGGAGAAAGGTAAGTAAACTGCTCAGTCAGTAAGGGGCTATGACAGTTCTGTATCGAACATTTATACCACTTGCATTCTTATCAACTTAAAGATAGATACCAATTTGTTTGGTAAAAGTAACACATATGCTGAAAAAATAATGTGAAACTTTTCAAGGAAAAAGTGAGCCTTATGCTCAGAAAATACAGCATTTTACAAGTTTGGATGGCAAAACATTGCACAAACCACACTCTGCACATACTCTCAAGTATCAAGACAATGGAGCTAATCTGGAGCAAAGCATCTGCACCACAGAGGACAAGTAAAATTCCTATTACATTTTATAGGGGTTTTAACCCTTTGAAGGCTATAGTGGTTTCCAATATATCCCTCTTGCCTTTCAAGGGTTAAAAGCCCACTTTAAGGCAGTGGTCATTTGGAAGATTTTTACTTGTCCCTTATGGTGCAGCTGGTTTGCTCCAGGAATGCCCCAGATATTCTTAGTACATCAGCCTCAGATAGTTTTTCTGTATATCAAAGCATACCGCCCAAGTGTACCTCCTTACGAGGTACAGACCCTCTTTGAGACCAAAATCCCTCTGTCTCACTTTCCCTCATTTTAGGAGATCAGACTGTGTGGTGTGTGTGTATAGAAGTGTATCACATTGCTCCACAGCAGTAAAATTCACATTAGAGTTTAAACTTCACGATATAAAACTCTAACTCATCTTCTCTGCAATGCATTACACACCTTTCTGGCACTCAGAGGGCTTAATCATGTAACTATGGCTTCATTCACATCCCTGTTCTTTCACTGAATGACATTTAAGATACCAGTAGCTTCTTGTGCAATCCTGAACAATGACTGCTTCTGTTCTAGTTCAGTTTAGTTAAATTACATATTTCCAGAATTTACATATTTCAAGCATGCCCTTTTCCTGGAAAAACCTGACACTAAAAAACCCCCTGATTTTATGGAATGGGAGTAATATAAATGATCATGTATTGTAGGATCAGATGTGACAAATGCAGCTTTAATTAGGCAGAGAGCTTCATTATAATGTGTGCATATTCATTATAGCTAAAGCTTTAATTATCAGCATTTCTCTAACAAACATACAATTTTTTTAACCCATTGGTTGCTAGACACATCTCCAGTGCAGTGATTTGAAAAGCTTTGGAGACTTCACTAGCACAGAAATAAACTATGTATTAATTTAAAATGTTCCATTTGAAATATTTATTGAGTCCTGTAGACCACAAAGTTTTAACCCTTTGCTTGCCAGAGGGATATGCAACACATTACCCTTCTGGCACGCAAAGGGTTAAATAAGACTAACACCTAAACATTTAAATAAATTCATGTAAAGTAGATATGTCACCTTAAAATACATTGGGGGTTATGCACTAAGCAGTGATAAAGTGGTGATAAGCATACCTCAGAACTTTGCAGATTTGCCCCGGACACTCCAGTTTTGACACTGCTTTACTGGGTCTCCGGGGCAGAGGCTGATTCCTCCGGATGTGGGGAGTTTATATTGAAACTCTGCCCACTTCTGCTCTTTCCTCTAGTGTTTCTCCTTCCCCAGCCTTAATATCTGTGTCACACTTTTAAGCCCTGCTCCCCCCCAACTCGTGTCAAGCCCCACACCTTTTTGACACGATCCGCATAATTTTTCTCACCCTCTACTGCACCAGAGGACTCCCCTCCGGGTAGACAACAATTGAAAGTTCATAGGTACGGTGATAAGTGGAGATGACTTCTCCAGTGATATCACTTCTCCAATTCCAAATGTTATTCTGTGGAGCTTATGCACTACGATTTCTCCAACTTTGGAGATCTTAGTACATAGGCGCCATAGAATAACATAGGAACTGGAGAAGTTATATCTGTCTTAACCCCTTAAATGGATAATAATGTTTCATAATAAAAGCAGCTCTAATTAGTAATCATAGTATTTGGACTTTGGAGAGTGTTATTTCAATTCTGTCAGAGTTGTAGTTCAAGAGTAATTCAATGTCAAAGTATTCCCTCCTGCCCCTTTCACTGATGTAACACCGTTCACCCAGATCAGAAGAGAGGTGCCCAGGTAGATTGCAGAGAGGGACAATCTTCAATTAAGATAAGGGAAAAACCTGAAAAACTTGTCAAGGGCGGCAGGACTTTCATTGTAAGAAGACTGTCCCCTGCTGTTATCTGTCTGGTCTTACAACCAGATTCCCCATCTGAGAAGAGATGGCTTACACTAGGTAAAAGGGGCGGGAGGGGAAACTTTGCTTGTGAATATCTCATAAACCATAAAGGTCTGAAAGATAAGACATATCATTCTTCATATTTTTTTTAATGCCTACAAAATAAAATAAAGTTAAAACGAAGTATTACTATCCCTTTAAGGACCGGGAAAATCTGAGGTGGATTTCACTTAAGGGCCGGAGCAATTCTGACCTTTTTGACTATGTCTTTGTTCAACAGTGTTTTCCCTCTAAGTCTTTTATTCCACCCCCATAAATTATATACTGTTTTTTTAAGCACAAATAGGGCTTTCATTTGATACCCCACTCATATGGATAACCCACCATTTACTTTATTAAAATTAAAAAAAAGTTAAAAAAATGTAAAAAAAAAAACTACAATTTTTGTTTTTTCTCTTGGGATCAATTGGGCACAAAGGGTTAAATTTTTATGGAGACTGCATGAAAGGTATGACCGGTCAGTCATACCTACAAAACGCACAGTTTAAAGTGGCCACTGTCCCCCCTGGGTGAAAATCCCCATGTCCCTTTTTCCCACCCTATTTTGACACTTTTTTATCCGTGACATTTGGCGGTGTATATAAGTGTATTAAATAGATCCACAACAATCCAACTTCCCCTTTTGTTTAATTACATTATTTTTTTTTGTAAAAAAAAAAAAAAAGTGTGTTGTGTTTAAAAAAAAAAAAAAAAAAAAAAAAGTATCATTGCAGGTCAGAAATTGGCCTGCATTTAGCAAGCCTTTGGCACAAGCAGTGAAGGAGTTAATACCCCTAGCTGCTGTATTTTCTTTCACCACTAAGTGTCTCCTGTCTACTTCTGTCTCCTTACTTTCATAGCAATGGAGACAGAGGCAGACCTGACAGGAACAGACAGCATGCTTTCTCTGCTGCCTCTGTCTGTCACTGCTGCTATGGCGATCACATGAACTGGCACAGGAAAGAAGGGCTGAGACTGAACGCCCCAGTCTCGGAGCGCTCAGTCTCAGCCTGGCATTAATGATAGCAGAGGAGGCACGCTGCTATCATTTTAGCCATGACAGTCCTAGTACGTCATTGGTCCTTAACTCAAATCCAGGCATGACTTACCAGGACCGTCAAGGGTCCTTACGGGTTTAATGCATAACCCCCATTTATTTTTTTCTGCAGAGTAACATCATCCTATATTTTGTGCTAGCCATTTCACTGTAAAATAAATGTTTTTTGTTTTTTTTTAGGAATTAACCTTTATTTTTTAGTGACACAGCATGGCACTATATGCCAATTCACTGTACAGAATCTTAATTCATTATGTCCTAAGCCAATCTTATCAATTGCTGTGCTATTAGAAAGGCCCTAGTGTGTACTTTGCTTCGATTCATTAATAGTACAGTGTGTGGTAACAGCCCAACTCAAAAAATAATTAGCATAAAATGCCCCACTGTGTCAACAGCAATTAAAGTCACAAAAACGATGTATATTACACTCAGGTGGCTAGCATAACATAGTCAGATTTTAATTATTTCTAAAATTGATTAAACTTAGGGTGAAGGGTCCACTTTAAGTACGCGTGAGAGGTGTCTCAGAAGTGATAGTGCAGTAATGTCTGTAAACTGTTCGAGATAACAACCTTTCTGAAAAGAAGAGGGCTAGGTATTAACTCTTTGAGTGCCAGAGGGGTATGCAACACATTACTTTGCAATACATTAAGTACCCCTCTGGCACTCAAAGGGTTAATCAAGAAAAGTGGAGACGTTCTGGTGCAAAACATTTGTATTATAGGGGAGAACTAAAAATTCCCATTGCATTAAATAGGGATTTAAAGGCCCTGAAGAATAGCAATGAGTTGGAGAATGCTGTAGCATTAGAGGGATTAAAATCCCCATTTAAATCAATGGGAATTGTTGGTATTTTTAGTTCTCCCCTATAGTGCAGAACTCCTCTACTTTTCTTTTGAACATACGGATCTATGTGTTTTAGATCTAGTCACTTAACCCTCTGAGTGCCAGAGGGGTACACAATGCATTGCTAGGCAATGCATTGCGTACCCCTCTGGAGCTCAAAGGGTTAACGCAGGCAGCACAAATAAGTGTAAACATTCAGTGGCTATAAAGAAGGAGCACAAGCCTAGCTTTAGATTTCACAGAACATTTAATTGTTATAAATGGGGAGCTTAGTGTACAGTATATTTAAATGTGTACAACTCCATTTCATTTAGAAGTGACTCTTCCTTTAACCCCTTGGATGCTAGAGACATCTACAAAGCATTTCAAATCAATGTGTGAGACATCTCAAACATACAAAGGACAAATGAACATTCAGATATGACATGTTTGCATATATAGATACACATGTCATCAGAGGCGTAACTAGAAGCCACCGGGCCCTGGTGCAAAAGTTGCCATGGGCCCCCCTGACCACAATGGACCCCCAATTGGCAAACTCCATTGGACACAACCACAATGCCCCCCCATCTCCACATTGGCCCCCATCTCCACATTCCATCCACATTGCCTCCCATCTCCACATTGCCCCCAGTCTCCATATTGCTCTGAATCTCCACATTGCCCCCCATCTACACATTCCCCCCACATTGCCCCCAATCTCCACATTCCATCCACATTGCCCCCCCGTGTCCATTTCCTACCTCCCAGGTGGTCCAGTGGCTTGGCAGGAGAGGTCTGTGCCTCCTTCTGCCCAGACCTCTATACTGCTGGAGCTCCTGTGCAGTCCTCTCTTCAGTAATGCAGAGTGCTGGGAGATGATGTCATCTCCCAGCACTCTGCATTACACCGAAGAGGGAGGTCAGTTGCGAGAGGTCTGTCCTGAAGAAGGCACAGACCTCAGCATGTTGCGGGTGCCAGGTGTGTGTGTGGGGGGGTCGCAGGGGGCAGTTGGGCCCCTGGAGTGACGGGCCCGGTCGCAGGTGCGACCCCTGTTGTTACGCCACTGCATGTCATGTGCACATCTATACCAAGAAGACTATCATGTCAGATAGTGAACAAAATTATCAATGTCACCAAACAAAATACAGAGGAGCTGTAATAAACTGATAACCCAAGCAACACTTGCCACTAGACATACGATTACAGAATACTGGTGTCACAAGCAAAGGCTATAGGCCCTGCTGAGACAGTGGGGAGAGTGTGGGAGTGAAAGGGTTAACAGAACCAGACCCCTGGTTACCTGTTATTATTCCTAGCAACCACCAAATTAACCCTTGAAATCCCTCCTGCACTATCACCCCAGTACTACAATTCACTGCCACCACCAAGACTTTATATCTGGGCGTCTTAGGTTACCCCAAACACAACAGAATTACAGTATACAAATACCTTAATAATCAAACATTTAGACTTAACCCTTAGTAGCGTGTTGTAACTGAGCTTCCTTCAGAGTAGTGAGTTCATGTTAGAGAACAGAGACAAGAGCTGATTAATTGAACATTTAATCTGAAAAAAGGCTTCACAGTGCTGGTTACAAAAATACAGAAATAAAGGACAAACACAAATAAAGATTACACATTGGCAAAACAGTCCATAAAATAGAATGGGAGAAACACAAGAAATCCTTAAATACAATTACCGATATTTTAAGAGTCCTTTGGAACTTCTGATGGTATGTCCCCCTTCAGTTGTTACAAAGAAATTCCCTGTTTTATAAAAAAAAAAAAAAACATATTAAATAGAGTCCACAGTTGCTTCTAAGAGGCCAGACCCCCTGGGTGTTATCTGGGAAGGTCAGGGGTCTGGCCTGAACGTTTACAGCTCACTCAATCAGGCCTGTCAGGGATGTTACTGCAGAGTTCTACCTGAAAAATCATAAGGCTTCCCAAAACATGCAACCCACAGCACACCTCTATAATGTTATAATAATCATATTTCCTCATATCTGTGTGAATATCTGGACACCAAACATGCTGGGTCTAACTGGTTGCAAAGTGGCTATTCTTGTAACTCATAGCAGGAACACCTCCCCCTGGCATGTTTGGTACCCACCAAAAGGGTAAAACCTGGGCATTCTGAATATATATTTGTATTGAACATTTTTACACTATATTCAGAAAAAAAGGAACACACAGAGACACTTCCTAGTGTATTAACATTGGATAAATTTTCACTTCACCACCACCATAGGAATGGTACTCACATATATATTAGATGGTTAAAACACCTATGTGTAAACACAGCAATTGCGCTTAGGGTTTTGTTAGAGCTGACCCTCAGTCAGCTTCACCACAATAGATGTCTGGCCGCTCTCCCACCTCCACTCTCGAAGGATCTCAACATAGAAAAAAAAGAACAAAAAAACACAGGGGTGCCAACAGTGAATTATCAACTAATTCAAAATTGTGCAACTATGTAGCAATAACACTCCCATTGATAAATTGCTGCACTGATACTTATGCATAAATGCAGCCAATATAGCATACAGGGGAATCTTACCGCCCCGGTTCGGTAGCAGTTAAGATAGCCTCCTCCACGTCTCAATTTGGGATCTCCTCTCCTCATGTCTTCCTGTGTATCCTAATGTAACGGACCTCTGCCGATAATCTCAGGGAGTTTTAAAACCCAACCTCATAGGAAATAAAGGGGTGATCATTCCACGTATTCTAAAAAACGTTTATTGGATTCACAATAAAAACTAATTAAAGCCGCTTTGCAGCAATCCACGCTGCTTCCTCAGGACACTTATGAGATGGAGAATTTGACAGAAGTGGTTAAAATCTGGTCACACTGATTGATTTATATAACAATGCTTGAACACCAGTGATCCTGCCCTGTGTGGCTAATTTCCTAACTGCAGTACTGCGTCTACTGAAAATGACAACATATTGTAATAAATATGTTATATAGGATCCTGCAATAAAAATTGTGTGTTAAAGCAATAGTAACCCTTTATTATGATGTTGCACAATACATTGGAAACTTCTCTAGCATTCAAGAGGTTACAAAGCCCCATTTAAATAAATGTAAATGTTATTTTCCCCATGGTGTCATTGGTTTGCTCCAGAATTGCTCCAGTATCTTCAGTTCTTATATCAAAAGCAGTGCAGATTTATAACAATTGGCATACTGTGCAAATGATGATTTGTTCTTCAACCCTTTGAGTGCCAGAAAAAATAGTAAAACTGTGTAAAGCAATGTGTTGCTCTCTCCTCCGTTTACCCAAACACAGATCTATAATACAATTCCTTGTGCTCTGATTGCAAGGGGTGAAGCTGTGTTTTTTGTCTCTTTTGTTTTACATTTCACATATGCTAATTGCCCCATTTCCCTTGCAAATTCACATGCAAATGACATGCAGTTGGTAAGGAAGTTTGAAAAGATATAAATAAAACTCCTTTATTGACAGAGGTAAGGAGACCAATCTGTAATTAATTACAAGTTAGTGGCACATAATATGCCTAATCCTACCTTGTTTGGAGGAATACGACTTCTAGATCTTGGGGTTGTATGTCACTCATTATTATTAACCCTCTGAGTGCCAGAGAGGTATCCACCAAAGTGCAGTGCAATGCATTGGATACCTGTGGCACTCAAAGTGTTAAGTGTTCACTTAAGAATAGAACAAGACGGCTAAAGATTCGGGTCAGGATCGGGGTACTGACCAGCACATAGCAATGCCAAGAAAAGAGACCTCTCAGTATTCAAGTGGTTAAAAGGCACAGCTAAATCAGATGGAATGTTTGCTTCCTATGGTGCACATAGTTCCCCCAGAATTGCTCCACTTTTTTTTATGTGCATTTGGCCCTCAGAGGTCAGCAAAGCCAAAATCCTAGTCACCCTCCCCAGATCATAACATTTCCCCCAAACAAATAAAGCTCTTCTTAACCCCTTAATAACCGGCCGTGCAGGCACGCGGCGGTGACTAAAGGACCACGGAGCATTTTTTTTGTTTTTTTAGTTGGATTCCAGACTCCCCGAACGGCGTGCAGCCGCGGGGGGACCCCGGAATTCCATGACGGTCATAGTACGTCATGGGTCGTTAACTCAGATCTACCCATGACGTACTATGACCGTCATAGTACATCATGGGTAAAAAAACCACACTAACATATTTTTTTTTTTTTTTGGACACACGACACATTTTATATTTTTATTTCATACAGTGTTACTGAGTGAGTGTAAGGTAGTGTCAGTGGGGATTGTGAGTAAGTGCCTGTGTGAGTGACTGGGTGTGTGAGGGAGGTAGGAGAGTGGTAGTGAGATGACAGGTCATAGTATGTCATGGTTCGTTAACTCAGATCTACCCATGACGTACTATGACCATCAAGGGTTGTTATGGGGTTAAGAAAAAAAACACACTAACATCTTTTTTTTTTTGGACACACAACACATTTTATATTTTTATTTCATACAGTGTTACTGAGTGAATGTAACGGAGTGGCAGTGGGTGATTGTAAGCAAGTGCCTGTGTGAGTGACTGGGTGTGTGAGGGAGGTAGGAGAGTGGTAGTGAGATGACAGGTAGAGGAATGGAGGCTGGAAGGATGGGGAGAGGTCAGGGAAAAAGTGGGAGAGCAGTTGGGCAGAGGGGTACCCAACAACAGTCAGGTACACATCAGCCAGGGACCGACAGGCTGTGAGATGCGGAGGGGATGTGTGAGAAGAACATGTACCTCCAGGGACAACGCAGACAGGGCCTGATAGACAAACATCCACACAGAGTGCACATCTACCCCAGACCACAGTGGAGGAGGACAGACTCCATGACCCCATGTACTCCTACAAGGAGAACATCGCCTTGGTGTGTTGCATCTTGGAGAGACAGTACATACTATTCTCCACTAGGGATGGAAGAAAATTACCGCCTCAAACTGAAATCGGCAATAAATGGCACTTTTCGCTTAGAAAAACTTCCCGCAAAAAGTGCAGATTTTCCGCTTTTTCCTGATTTTTTCGCCTATCTTATTTCATTGAAATCAATGGGAACATTGAAGTTACACACAACACATAACAAATATTATTTAATTTCCCAAAGGCATAGTATAAATGGGGTATGAGGGTGCCTGTGTTGGCAGGGTGTGGGGAAAGAATCAGTTGAACAGGGAATTACTTTTGTGGGGGTTGTTTATTGGGATTGGGGGGCAGTAAGTAAATAAATCCTAAATAAAATTAAAAAACAACACATAAGACATGGCATAAAAAGGGTCTGAGGAGGGTGCCTGTGCTGGTGGGTGGAGTCTGGGGAATGAATCAGTTGAACAGGTAATTTGTTTTGGGGGGGTTGCTTGACTGAGATTGGGGGGAAGGTTAATGAAAAAAAAAGAAAACATTTGTATTTATTTAAAGTGACAGAGACAGGAACCCCCTGACATAAGCTGCCACTTGGGTGGACTGATACTTGACTTGATACGGTATTTTCTAGTGGATGATTTGTTAGATTTGTTGTTAGAAGCCTTTGTAGGACTTAGACTTATTAGAGGCCCAAGACCTGAAGAAACATTGATTTGTAGGACTTAAGCTTGTTTGGCACAAGCCCTAAGGAAACATTGATTTGTAGGACTTAGGCTTGTTAGAAACAAACTCCCCCAAATGTTTTTATTTTTTGTAGGACTATTTTTTTTTTTCATTTTTTTATTTATTTATTTTTCAAAGCACAAGCCCTGAGAAAAAATAAAAATGCCATACTGGCCTAGTGCCAGCAGGTCATGTTGGCCAGTGGCCACTGACCATTGTCAAATGTTCTCCTGAGCCCATAATTGTGGAATTTGCAAATGCTGTTCTTACTGCTGCTGCTGAGTTGTTTAAGCAGGTATCCGTTTGAAATTACACACTCCGCATCGCGCGTCTTAAAATGTTGCATTTTTTTGGGTCACGTCAATGTTAATGGAGCATTCACAATGTCGTATGTTAAACATTCGTAAATGTAACATGTCGCACATCTTAAAATGTCGCATTTGACATGTCGCAGGGCTTAAGGGCACAAGAAGGGTGCATTAACAGTGCACATTACAAAAAAGGAGGGCTCTGTAGTGACGCATAGAGGGCTCAATAATGACACATTGAAGGGTGCATTAACAGCGCACAATACAAAAAAGCAGGATGCTGTAGTGACGCACATACGTCTCAATAATGACGCATTGAGGACGCTGTAGTGACGCATAAGGAGGACGCTGAAGGGTTCATTAACAGAGCACATTACAAAAAAGGAGGACGCTGTAGTGATGGTGATGCCAATAATGACGCATTGAGGATGCTGTAGTGACGCACAGAGGGCTCAATAATGACGTCAAAACTTTTACTGTGTTTTGGGTCTGTTTTAGTGTGTTTTGGTTTGATTTTTGCAGGTTTTGGGTTGGTTTTGTGGGTTTTGGGTTGGTTTTAGTGTGTTTTTTGGTTGTTTTTTGTGGGTTTTGGGTTGGTTTTACTGTGTTTTGGATTGGTTTTTGTGGGTTTTGGGTTGGTTTTAGTGTGTTTTTGGGTTAGGTTTTGTGGGTTTTGGATTGGATTTCATGTGTTTTGGGTTGGTTTAAGTGTGTTTTTGGGATGGTTTTTGTGGGTTTTGGGCTGGCTTTACTGTGTTTTGGGTTGGTTTTTGTGTGTTTTGGGATGGGTTTTGGGTTGGTTTTTGTGGGTTTTGGGTTGGTTTTTGTGTCCTTATTGCATCCTTACTGTATCCTAATGCGTCCTTATTGCCCCTTATTGCTCCCTTACTGTATCCTAATGCATCCTTAAGTGCGCCTAACTTCAACATGTGATCGACATTTTGATGCAGGAGATACATAGAATGCGACATGTTGTGCTGGTGACATGCTGAATTTGCGACTGTTTAAACTGCGACATGCTGAATGCAACATTTGCATTGACGAGACCAAACAAATGCAACATTTTAAAACGCGCTGTGCGGAGTGCGACATTTCAAAAGTAAACAGTTTAAGCAGCAGGGATGATTAGGCAGCTGAAAGGGAATGAGATCAACAATAGCAGTAACATGGAAGATGGATTATGAAGGTTCCACTTGCCACGACTGGCTCCAGTGATGTGCCTGAGGCAGTATCAGCACAATAAGCAACCCGCAGTCTATGCAGAGAAAAGAAGTTGTTCCCCATTAAATCTTCTCCATCTGACCCTCCTCCAAAATCATGGGTGTGTTTTTATTAGAATATATTCTTTTCGCTTGAGAGCAGGAACTGTGGCTCTCATCAGCAACTGCAATGTGTATGTGTGGTAAATAACATCTGGGGGCACAACTGTATCCAAACACCATGACACCCGAAACCAAGTACTGCCACTGTCACTATACCCCTTGTCCAGGCCCCATTAAGCACACATGACACCTTGCTGACAGTTTTATAGTAATGATGAACCCTACCTGCCAGCATCTTAGCATATTCTGCGGGATGGAATCTCCTCAGATGCCGCTTGATGCATTCCTTGCGATTCTCCTCCACCACACTGGCATGTGTGGTCAGTGCACCACACAGTGTTCAATGGGTAGAGACGAACTGCCACATCCTAACATCAACAGAGTGGCTATCATTTGGCAGGGGAGGTAATGATGAACAACATGGATTGGCAGAAGATGTAGTTACCCTAGAAGGTGATGGCAAGCTAGTTGTTTCACTCGTCATGGAACTTCCAGTCTCTGCCTGGGTTTCTCTATACCTCCTCCTCTTTGATTTCTGCTTCTCCTCTTGTTGCCTTTCTGGAGAATCAGGGGGTACAGCAACAGTGGTGTCTGATTTCTGTGGTGGGTGTTTGGCTTTAACATGTTTGACATAAATGTCATGGTGTCTGTGTTTCATGTGTGATATCAGGGCGCTTATGTGTTCCCTCCTTTCCTCTTCTCACTGACTTGTCACAAATTGTGCACAGTGCCGTTTCTGACGTCTGCACTGTGCCTGCCCAAACAGAAAAATAGTCCCACACCCATGACTTCAGGGGGGAGGGGGAAGGTGGAAGAATGGCCTCTTTCTTCTTGTCCTCCACATTCCCCTTCACTTTCTGTGGCAGTGGATAATGTTGCTGCTGTTGCTGCTACTGCCTCAGATTCAGCAATGCAACTAGGACCAGGAGTATTTCTGGCGCTGGCAAGTGGAACCTGTCCTAGTCCAGCATCATTTGTTGACTCGATTCCCACTGTGTCCATGTTGGTCTGTGGCACACTAGCCTGCTCCTCAGCATCCTGCTGCCCTTTTATCTCAGCATCAGAATGAATCAGAGCAGTTGCAAATTCCAAAAGGTCACTGCTAGTGGTGGTGGTGATACCCATCCTCATCCCTGTCTCCCATTCCTTCTCAGTTGCTGCTAAAAAGTCCATCAATGTCTCTTCCACACCAGCTTATCCAGCATCATCATCACCACCCCTACTAGTCCCTACGTGCTGCTGCTCTATTACAGACATCTCACTGCTGCTTGGAGGAGGTGACAAACAATGTGACAGAGGGTCCCCTAATGTTACACTTGTAATTTCCTGGTGACGTGAAGATGGCAGACTGCCAGTGGCAGCACTAGCAGCAGGGACAGGGAGCTGATCTGTGCTCCTGCTGGTGGTGATATTAATTGTGTGCCTGCTCTCCCCCAACAACAGTTCTGGCCTCTTAGTCTTCAGGATCCTGTCCCATTGGGACACTTTAGTGATGGGAAGGGGAAGACTCCCAGGGTCAGAGGAATGGTGTGGGCTCCCTTGACCGCTTGTCTGGATGCCCTCCAATGTTTCCCCTACCAATATGGCTGCTTCACCATTACTGCTACTACTGCTAACACCAATCATATCAAGTTCAGCCACAGAGTCTTCCTCCTCAGTCTCACAGTCACTAGTAATATAAGGATATTGTTATTGGTTATCCCCCCTACACTCCTAATGCTAACAAGCTGCTGGACCTTAGTAGTACTAGCACTGGCGGAAATGTGACTTAGGGTCCCTTGCTGTCACACTTGTTATCATTTTCTCCTCCCCCATCCTAAGTACTACAAGACACAGTAGCAGCAGGTTCAGCACTGGTGGCAGCATGTCTGACAGCAGGCACAGTACTGTTGGCAGCAGGGGCAGCACATCTGGCAGCAGGCACGGCAATGGTGGATGAAGGTACAGCAATGTTGACTGCAGGTACAGCACTGGTAGCAGCAGGGGCAGCACATCTGGCAGCAGGTACAGCAATGGTGGTTGCAGACACAGCACTAATGGCAGCAGGGGCACCACATCTGGCAGCAGGTACAGTGATGGTGGCTACAGGTACAACAATGGTGGCACTGGTAGCAGGAGCAGCACGTCTTGCAGCAGGCACAGGCATCTGACCTGTCCTGCTCTCACTAATACTACTCTTTTCTCCCTCCCTTCCCATTAAATTCCCCAAGATCCCTTGGGGTGATTTAGGAGGACTGGACAGGCTTGGTTCAGTACTGCTAGTCACTTCCTCCTCCTCCTCAGACTCAATGGACACATAATAAGGGTTCTTCCAGTTCCTCCTTTTGCTGTTCATAGTGATAGCAGTCACTCTGAGCCTCTCCTGCCTCAATTTTCATAATAAATAACAGCAGAACAGCACATCTACCTAACTCTGTAGCTGCTTCTATTGTGTCTGACTTCCCCAAATAAGTCACCTTTTTATAGTGAAAAAGCAAAAACAATGTAAATCAACTGGAGGAAATTTTCTAGCCACAACAAATTGGTGAGGCATTTTGGCCAATGGGCAAAAAATAGGAAGTTTTACTCGCTGTTTGAAAATCAGAATTTCTCCCGAAAAAGCGAACAATAACGTAATTTTCACTGAATTTCTCACGGGAACACGGTGACAACTTTCGCCCATCCCTATTCTCCACAGAAAAGAGCAGGGGGATTGACAAGTAGAAGAAGGTAGCCTGGCACCAGGTGGAGGATGCACTCAAAGCGGTGTCCAAGTGCAGTCACAACTCAGACACCATAAAGAAGCACTGGGCAGACTACAAGAGGAAGGTCAAGAATAATATGGGAGAACTGTCCCTATATGTGAGAGCCATTGGAGGTGGTCCACCCATGAACATCATCTTCAATGCCTGGGAGGAGATGCTCCATCAAAACCTGTCCCAAACGGCATTTAAGGGGATCAAAGGCAGCTGTGACACAGGACATGATAGCACCCTCCAGCCTCCTGGTAAACAGCATGATATATAACTGTCCACCATACAAACCCTGTTAGCTAGTACTGCACATCAGCTCTACACATGACAATTAGTAATTCCTTCAAGTTGAGCAATCCAGTGCTGACAGGGTTAAAACTAGGCGTTAATGTGGTATAGTAAAAGGGAAATCTGATACAGCAAGTAAGCCAGCTCATATGAAATCACCAGGTTAACCCCCTCCATGTTGCATTGCTCATACATGCTCACCTCACAGAAACAATGATAGCCATCAAGATATAATAAAAACATAATTAATGTTCTTGAACAATGTCAGTGTTGTGTCACTGGGATGTAAACATGTAACAGTGTATAGAATACATCAAGGTCATTTTGCTGAGTACAACAGGGGTTATCCCACCCCTGATAGTTGTGCAGACCCAAAGTGATGCATGTGCAACACATATGCCATGTTTACAGTAACCCCATTGCCTGGAATAACACATTTGTACTGAAGTCCCAACCATATCACCAATGTTCAGATTATGGAAGTACTGTAAACAGGCAAAAAGCAAGTCCAAAAACATGAACTGATGGGGGAACATATCAAGATGAGTAGTGGGAGAATAAGTTTTACTCAGCAGGATAACAACCCCAAACACACATTCATTTATGTGATACATTCAAACCAGGGTTAGACAAACTGAGGAACCATATCCGTAGCAAACCACAATTAGATTTAAAAAGCCTATAGATGGTTGTGGATAATGTGAATGGTGGTCCCATTAGCTGGTAAGCAAGGTTGACTACCCCCTAGGCTCCAACATATGTGTTGTTCTTGCACACTTAAAATGTCCTCAACATGAATGCATCCCTCCTTGCCATCCCCAATGTTCCTGATACATATGCTAACAAAAGGTCAATCACAGTAAGTCTTTAGCATCAATGTACAGTACATTGTCAAGCTGTTGAATCTCTGATTGCCAGAGAGGTACTGAGTAGCATTGCAATGCATTGGATACCATTCTGCCACTCAAGGGATTAAATGAGAAAGTCACCATCTTGCCAATATATCATTCTTCCTTTGCAGCATCCATGCCTGGAGCAGAGCAGGAGAAACGAGAGGAGGAGCACACAGAGATCCAGTGCCACAGCCACTCAGTATCTAATAGAGGGCACCAGCAGGATGCCACCACCACTACAGTGACAGCACAGGCTGCCACCCACAACATCACATCAGTGGATGCCACAAGAGTCCCAGCATAGGACTCCACAACTCCATGCTGATCAATGTATGGCATCAACATCAGTACTGGATGCCCCTGCCACCACCTCTGGAACATTCAACTTGTTTCCAGGCCAACACAAATCAATGGGGCATTGGGGATTTTTCATGTATCTCCACTGTTTCATTGTATAGCAACAAAATTGCACTCATCCGCTCCTGTTATATGGCTCATGTCATTGACATGACACCAAATGTTGCCAAACAATATCAACATTCATTAGCACTAACAGGCATCAGGAGGAGAGGTAGGGGAGGGGAGGACTCATTTCACTAAGATAACTTGGATATCCCTCTGTTCCATGATGGGTCATGCTATGGATACCTGTAGGAAGAATTTACAGACGTTAATTGTTATGATATACCACTGTTTGCAGGATAGGTCAAATCCTTGAATTAGCCATCCAGAATCATAGTAATACATGCATTGTGTTTAAATCATGCATTGTATTCACAAGTGAAGAAGTCCAAGATGAGCCTGTCCCATGTCTCCATCCCTCTCAAGGTCTCCTCATCCTCTGGGTGAGGAACAGGAACTCCACAATAGGTTCAGGATGTACAGTTCCTAATAAACATGTTTCCACTGCAAAGTTATGACGTATGGAACACGCAAGGATTATGTCACACAGTTTTATAGGGGAGTACTGTAGTGCTCTACCAGATTTATCCAGACACCTGAATCTGGTTTTCTGGAGTCCAAAGGTGTGTTCAACTGCATTCTTTATCCTTACGTGAACATCATTGTACCCGTGTTGTGTTACTGTTTGTGGGTTAGCTACAGGTGTTAGTAGCCATGGCTAGCAGCCATACCCTGCATCCCCTGGTGAATAGCAGGGACATTGTGACACGTGTACCACATGTATATGTTCATGATGATGTGTAATGGGGATATATGAATTGTCTACGATGACCATGCTAAGCTAGGGATTTCCTTTATCATGTGAGTGCATCTGTCTATGTTATCTGATATGATGCTGACATTGGCCACTCACCCAACAACTATCCTTCTGTATAGGTCCCATTCACAAAATCACTGTAGATGGAGGAGTGCCTGAGGATGTAGAAGTGCTGACAACTCCCTGGACAGCACATACATGTGTGATCCGAATGTTGTCATCACACACCATATGAGCGTTGATGGAGTGGAAATGCTTCCTGTTAATGAATAGAAGTCTCTCTTGAGGAGGAACTCTTAGGTGCATGTGTGCAGTCAATGACCCATCAATCTGTGTATACCTCCCCTTGTGTAGAACTCTTGCATGACCTATGTCCACCCCATCTGGGTGGAGGGGAAGTGAATGTACTCCTGCCTCTCAGGCGCTTCCTCTTCTCCCCCAACACCCTGGAAAACATAGCCTAGGACATCCCAGATGGATGGAACACAGCAGATTCTCCATGATGGATAGGACATGATTGGTGTTGGCTATGGAGTCAAGGTCATCTCTAGCACCTCATAGATGTCTATGATGCTCTGGGACGTCAACCTGTAACAGCCTCTGACCGCAGCCTCCACCATTCTGAACAGGGTGACCCTTGTCCGGTATATCCTGTGTCTTGGTGGACATCTCAGCTCCCTGAGCTGCTCCACAAGTCCCTGGCACCTGTGACTGAGGGATATCTGGTTCAGACAGCTCAGGTGCTGCTGCATCACCTGCTCCTCCACCTGATGACGGCATTCTGGTTGATTTGACAGACGGAGCATCCAAACTTCCAACAGTTAGCAGATTGTCACGTGTGTTTGGGATATCCTGGGGCTCCCTATCCCTCACATGTCCCTACCTCTGATATCTTTACAGGTATTGCAGTGGAAACATGATGCTAGAAATGGGGACAGCTGTCTGAGTGGGATCACCGGAAACACGCCATGTTCACAGGATGGTAGGATGTCACTTTAAGCCAGGGGTGGGGTGGTGGCCAGGAGCAGTCAGCAGGGAACAATGGACCAATAGGAACGAGGGGCTTGTCTAAGTGAGTGTGTGGCAGTGTGGATGTTAGTGTTGAAGTGTGTTTGGGTTGATTGCTGGTTACCTCATGTGCGGCTGTGACGTTGATCGGTATGGTCATTGATGCTGTTGTATCTTTGTACTCCATTGGTTACATATCCTGCACACACAGGCTTAAAATGTTTTGCAATTGACATGTGTGCATATTAGCTTGGCTGGACATGACAGTATCTTTTATCCCCTTGTGGCCCCAGGGGAATGAGCAACTGGTTGGTTCACATTGATTTTCACAACCCATGGTACTTAGGGGTACATGGTTTCATGTACATTTTCCAGGACTTGTGGGGAAAAGAATGCACATTTCGAGGGTGCTTTCTTGTGATTTCGGAGGTTATTCTTGCAGTTGTGCTCTTTCTGACATAACATAACACATGTGTATGATGTTTCTTCCTTGCTTTCTGGTGTGTGACGGGGTTTTTTAACATGTTTTATGTGTTCCATGCCTGGGATTTGTAGGGACAGTATTACTGGCAGAAAATGTATCCACGCACTGAACACAATCGAATAGCAAATGGTTTGAGTTGTTGCATTGATCTACATGGGCAAAATATTATCGCCCGTTGTCATTATTTACTGAACGTTAGCTGTTCATAACACGGGTAATAGAATACCAAACTATGCCTGCAAAACTACAGTAAGTGGAAGTGGAAATCGCTGACGCTAGACTGGAAAATGGTCCTCTCAACACTGACCCAGTACACAATATACAGCAAATGAAGAATACCAGCAGAAAGACATGGCTTCAAGGTTAACAGCATATAGCAAAATGGTTGAAGCTTATAATCTAACAAATGAGTGGTGTAAGTGGAAAGCTTGTCCACCTGATGAAGGGTTTTGTTCCCCAAAATATTGTGCTATTGAAACATTTCAGTCTGCACACAATCAGTGTTGCTTATGTGCCAGAAAACTTGAAGCCATTTCTTGCTGCTGGTACTCTTCATTTGATGCAAATTTATAGAATTGGTCTCCTGGAAGATACCCCAATCAAAGATTATTATTGCTCAAACATTTCTGTTAGCATCAGCTTCAACTGGTGTCCAGGGGTAATATTTTTTATTGTTCTAGAACAGGGATGTCGGAGACTGGGCCAGAAGGACAACAAGCAGTCCTGGATTTCAGGATTTCCCTGCTTGAGTTCATGTGTCTCAGTCCAAATGAAGGATTCACTGATTAACATTGCTCTTCTTAATCCCATATATTCTTAAATCAAGGTCTTTTTTCTGACCTTAAGAAACACATTTTGCTAAACTAAACAATGCCACTTGCTGGCCACAATAGAAAATGTCAGTTAAAAAAAAAGAAAACGTTTAGTTATAATAATGGTTGGATGAAGCATCTTTAATTGCTGGGAATATGGTTTTTGCTTTTAATGCATCGAAGACTTCTCTAGCATTCAATGGGTTAAAATCCCCATTTAAATAAATGAGAATTTGGGGAATATTTATTTATCTCCTATAGTGCTGATGGTTTACCCCAAAATTGTTCCACTTTTGTTTTGTGCATTAGGCTCAGTCTGTATTGATCAAACCAAAATAATAGCGATAAAGCATTTGTTATAAAACCTAAGCCTATAAGAATTTAAACTGGTTCATATTGTTGTTCTAGTAATATCCCCGAGTGCATTGCTGCTGGAAGATAACGTACATTTCTCGGGCCAGTGAAGGCATTCGGCTTCACCCTGTGCATCCCAACATCCCCAGACATATGTTATCTCTGACAAGCACATGTGCCCTCTTGCCTAATGACTGGAAACCTCGGTGTGGAAAACACTTATGAAATGCTACATTATTTCCCAAGGTAACCACAGCTATATATACTGAGCTTTGTTTATCTAATTCATGTAAAATAAAATGATGAACAAATCTATATACATTGGAAATAACAGGAACCAGCATGCTGAATATAAACAGCTCTTAAAGGGACAATAATGTCCCATAAAAAATGTCTACAGTTTTGTAGAGATTAAGAAATAAGTTAAATGCCACAAATCCTATCCTATCCTCCATTAAAGTTCCCCCCTCCCTCTCCTCCTGACATCAGCTGTAAACTGATAGCAGGAGTTCCTGGTCCGGGGACTGATAAGTCCTTCAGCAGAGGCGCAATAGTGCAATTTAAAAAGAAATACTTAATTGGAACGGTCTACAAAGTGTGTCTGGTTTGCAAGCACACTTTTTAGGCCGTTCCAAAGAAGTAATTCTTTTTAAATTGCGCTATTGCCTCTCTGCTGAAGAACTTCCTCATGTTGGCCGACACGGATCTCCTTCTGTCAGCTTTACAGCTGACATCAGGAGAAGAGGAACTTTAGCAAAGTATATCTCTCAAACCGTAATGGTTTGAGAGATAGGATTTGTGGTATTTAGCTTATTTTTTTAATCTACAAAACTCTACATTTTTTTATGGGACATTACTGTCTTTCTTAACATCTTGGGTGGTAGATTTGTCTCTGGCATCCAAGAGGTTAAAAGATTAAAACTTCTTAGTAACTGTATGTATCCTAAAGGCTTGCTGCAGTGCCTTTTAACCCCTTTAAGGTCAAGAAAGGTCTCCAATGCATTGCATCAGAAAGGCTAATGTACTGAAGGAAAGTGGTGCAATTCTGGTTCACACAAACTGCATCCTATGGAACAAATACAAATTTCCATTGAGTTAAACGTAACTTTTAACCACTTGAATGAAAGAGAGATCTCCAAGTTGAGAATCAATTTATTGGAGACCTTCTTAGCATTCATAGGGTTAAAATGCCTTTTCACCCCATATTGCTAAACATATTTTCACACTTTTGTTGCAGTTTAGTCAAATGACAATTTTCTGTACTTTTCTGTGAACAACTCCCACATGGCATTAACTTTTTTTTAAGCAGACCTTGAACTTTCAAAAAATACTATTGGTTTGCAAGCACACTTTGTATACCATTCCAGTGAAGTAACTCTTTTTAGGTCTCGCGATCTCGGATCTACTGAAGAGCCTCCGACGGTCCCGGGACAGGATTCCCCTGCTGTCAGCTAAATGCTGACATCAGGGAAAGGGGAGGGAGGGGGAACTTTACTGCTGAATATCTCTCAAACCATAGCAGTTTGAGAGATAGGACTTTTAGGTTAGGTTTTAGGTTTTTGTTAGCTTCAAGAATCCATTTCCTAAAAATATCACAATACTATCCCTAGCTTAGACAGACCCTTCAGAATTAATGAACCACTGACTGATTCATCTGTGATCATGTTAGGAGATATTTTATCCTCCACCGTTTGGGGTTTCTGAAAACAGGTTTGAGCTCCCTTGCCCTAACATGACCAAATAATTTTACCCAGAATGTAAAAAATTAGTTTTTGGCAATTGAAGAAAAAAAAATTATCTTTTTTTCCCATTTTGCATAGGTTTAGGGCTGAGATTCCTGCAAGGCACTTTTGCTCTGTACATAACCCATCAGCTAAAGTGCGAGTCAATGGCACTCTTTCTCAATCATTCCTAATCTAAAATAGTATGCATCATAGTTTCCCTCTCTCACCACTCATTGTTATATTAACCCTCAAGTCTTTATTGAATACAATCAGACTAAACCCTTTCATCTTCAGGATCATGGTAGACTCCCATAAGATCAAGCTTGCCTGTTTTGCAGATGATGTCTTGACATCCTTGCTGACCCTGTAGTATCCTTACCTGCACTCATCGCCACACTTGATGAGTACTCTTTTGTCTCCCAGTCGAAGATCAATTACTGCAAGTCGGTCATATTTAACATCAATCCCCACCCCCCAAGTACCACTAAGCTCTTATAGGACACTTACCCCTTCACATGGGCTTCACACCATATTCAATACCTAGAGGTCCAATTGACTGCAGATCCAAAGATTTTAAATAGCAGTTTTTTGCCCCTACTAGAGTCCCTCATGCAAGATCTTGCACACTGGCACCATCTGTTCCTGTTTTGGTTTGGTGGATGTAACGTGATTAAAATGATGATTCTCCCTATTCTTATTCCAGGCTTTACCCACCCTTATATTCCAAAGCTTTTTCCGTCGACTTCATTCGATGATACACAGATTCGTATGGGGCTCTAAAAACCAAGATTCAGCAGTCCCATTTTATCCCTCCTCACCTAGTCCAGTGGAATTGACCTAATGGAACTTTACAAATAGGACCTAGTAGCCAACCAGTCTACCCTGGACTGGGCACTGATTTGTAAGGCAAATATCGTGGACCCTGCCCCGGTTCAATTACTGTGGATTTCAACCTATTAATCAAGCCAATCCCCATACTTTGATGGCACACCTCAAATGCCAAACTCCAGTTGGCCCCCTTATCCTAGCCACTCATATCCATCTTGCAGAATCCAGCATTTCCCCCAGGTCTGAAGTTTGATCCATTTGAGGTTTGGGGCTGCCACAATTTACACACGCTTACACGTTTGATGAAGGGTGGAAATATCATTCCTTTTGAGGAACTCTATAGAGACTCTGGCCTCCCCAGCAGTGAGACCTGGCACTTCAGGCAAGTCCACCACTTTTTGTCCTGCACTTTAAGAGGCACTCCGGAATCTGATGCCTTTTGAACAGCTGCTGACAGGGAACCCAGGTGTGAGGAAATGAATCACCAAAATGTATACATTTCTTCAAGGAGTTCCGCAAGATATCCTTCCCTTTGTAGGTAAATGGGAGGCAGACCCATCTCTTAATATTCCTATTGCAGTTTGGAAGAAGGCACTTTCCCTCATACATTCAATCCCCACAGATATAGCACTCAAGGAACTTAACTATAAGATTATGACCAGCTGGTATCGCACTTCAGCCAGAATACCTAGGTTTGTTCCCTCACTTCCAAACATCTGTTGTAGATGTGCTTCTGCTCCCAGCAACTTCCTGCATCTGGTAGAATTGTCCACTGATTGTTAGCTTCTGGAGAGACATTCAAAACACCTTTCTGATGCTCTCCATATCAACATTGACCTGACCCCAGATAATCCTCTGTCAGATTTCCCCCCCATCCTTACTGCTCCTGAACATAGACACCTCCTTAAACCCTGGTTCAATGGCATGCATTCCCCTTTTGTAGTGATCTGCCTCAGCTCCTACTAATGCTTTGTGAAAATAGAGATTCAAGAAATATATTGGCCTGGAGAGGTTGTATGACTTGAGAATGAACAAGCTAGATAGGCCATTTTTCAAAATAACTCCCTTGTTCACCTTCAGGTGCCTTTAAGGCACAGCCCCTTCATGGTGGTCACCCCGGGACACCCTGCCTGCATCCGTCCCTCCCCTATCCCTCCTTTATCCCTCCTCTTCAGTTCATCTACTTTGTACCACATTTCATCTTATATGATAAGCCACCCTTTAAAGGGATACTAGTGGTTGCTTTTAACAAATATTGTAGCTATTAAAAATATTAATGCAATGACGTAGGTCCCGTCTCTCAAACATGTATAGTTTCGGAGATATAAGCTTATAAATTCCCCCCTTTCGCCCCTTTCACAGACATCAGTGCTCTCGATGACAGAAGGAGATCCTGTACCTGGTTTGCAAGCACACTTTGTAGACCATTCCAGTTAAGAATTTCTTTCTAGAAAATGCTATTTCGGCTGTGCTGAAGAGCCGCCAGCTGGTCCTGGGTCCATGATCTCCTTCTGTTAGCTAGAGTGCTGACGTCTGTGATAGGGGTGGGAGGGGGGGCCTTTATAAGCTTATATCTCTCAAACTATATATGTTTGAGAGATGGGACCTATGTAATTGCATTAATATTTTTAATAGCTACAATATTCACCTTTGTTAAAGGGATAGTAATACTTAAGATTTAAAAAAATATATGTTGTAGGGTTTATGTCCCCGAATAAAACAAGGGTACTCCCACTGCTGAGAGATATTTTAATAAAAAATTATAACCATTCAAACTTGAATTTTATAGGTGCAATATCACAGTGACCTGAAAATTTACAGAGGCGCTGTTGCTACACCATCCTATGGAGATTTATGGTCTACGGACTAGAACTGTCCATAGGATGGTGTAGCAACACCACCACTGTAAATTTTCAGGCCACTGTGATATTGCACCTAAAAAATTCAAGTTTGAGCGGTTATAATTTTTTAATAAAATATCTCTCAGCAGTGGGAGTACCCTTGTTTTACTCAGGGGGATAAACCCTACAACATATATTTTTTTACATTTTAAGTATTACTATTCCTTTAAAAGCAACCATTACTATCACTTTAAAATTTGACAACCTAGAAAATTGCCTTCATTGCCTAATGGGAAATCAGCTCTGTTGCTGACCAAACAATTTTCTTAGCAAATATGTGAATATTTGCATACCTGGATTTCAAAATGACCTCACCATGAGATCTCTGACATTTTAACTTTTAAAGTGACAACCAATCTCCTTTTTTACTTTATATAATTTACCAGTGCACAATATGTAAACTCAAACTGCCAATACATTTTATGTTTCTCATCTTGACTTTTTTTTTCTCTTTTGTTTGAACACTGTTATGTCCCTGACAGTGAGCTTCCTGGATCTGTTTTCAAAGATCTTTCTGCCAGGGGTGGTGAAAGAAATAAGGTGTACTGAACAAACAGTGGTGCAGAGACGGTGTTACATTGTATCATTAGCTCTTCTTTCACAGTTGCTGGCAAAAATCTATCTTTAAACAGATATTTAGGGAGCTCAATGTCAAGGATACATTTATTTATTTAGAAAATGTTTTACTAGGAAGAATACAAGTGTGTAAAAAAGAGAAGATGAAAAATAAATAACAAGTATAGGCTGTTTGATAAAAAAGGAGGTTATTATTATTATTATTCTTTATTTATATAGCGCCAACTAATTCCGGAGCGCTGTACAATTGGGAATAGACATACAGAGGTATTAAATGGTACAATCAAATGTGGAGAAACAGAAGGACCAGAGGGCCCTGCTTGGGAGAGCTTACAGTCTAGAGGAAGGTTATTTTTGACACAGAAGGAGTAAGTGCTATTGGGTGTAAGTGCCTCCTGCCACATGAACTGCCTGTGGGTGGCAGTGAGAAGTGCTGTTGATTGCAGTGGTCCAGGCAAGGGGTGATTCTTGGTGATAATGTTTATGGAGGCAGTTGATAGGCTTCCCTGGAGAGGTGAGTTTTCAGGGAGCGTCTGAAGATTTAGAGGCTGGGGGAGAGTCTGATTGGGTGGGGGAGGGAATTCCAGAGCTGGGTGCAGCACAGGAGAGGTCCTGTAGGCGGAAGTGAGAGGATGTAATAAGAGCTGTGGAGAGCAGAAGGTCGTGTGCAGAGCGAAGATGGTGAGTGGGAGTGTATTTGGAAATGAGAGATGAAATATAGGGTGGTGCGGTGTTAGTGAGGGCTCTATAAGTGTTACAGTTGTCAAGCAAAAACAGGAGTCACACTGTATAGTTAATACAATCTTTATTATGAGAATAATAACAGCAATGCAATATAAATATATACACACAGTGGGTGAATGAAAAGGCGAGTACTGTATCAGGAACAGCAGTCTCCCAATATCACCACCACACTGTCCGAGACTAGGCCTCAGCCTGCTGGAGTCTAGCGGTACGGTAACGCCCAAGAGTGATACTGACTCAGCCTGCAGTCAGTAGCTGTGAGTCTGCTAGAGCCCCAGGTCTATACTAGGAAGGATGACTGAATAATGGAACTAACAAAGGAGCGAACAGACAGAGCCTTTTAGTAAGCCCCAGATAAGATAGTCAGAGGAGCCAAAGTCATACACGGAGCGGGTAGTCAGCCAGAGCCACAGGTTTGCACCAGATAGGATATCCACTGAAGCGATGGAATGCTGGATGCACAGTGGACAGAGCCCCAGGTCAACACCAAAGTGGGTAGTCAGACAAGCCTTGGTCATACACGGAGCAGGTAGTCAGCCAGAGCCACAGGTTTGCACCAGAAAGGATATCTGAGCCAAATCGGAACGCACAAAGAGAATCGTCAGACAGAGCCACAGGTCAACACCAGAATGGATAGACAGACAAGTCGGATCTTACACAGGAATCAGGAATACAAATAATGAACTGCACAGAACACCATCGTAAGGGTAACTGAGTCAGAAATCAGTCTGCCCTTTAAACCACTCCTCAGGAAGTAGGTAGGAGGAGCAGCTCAGAGGGAGGAAGTAAGTAGGAGGAGACTACAGGCCTCAAACACATAAAACAGAGGCCTGCAACATGCTGAAGCCTTGCATCTGCAGATGACGCATCTAGCATTGATCCGTCCAACCTGCTTGTGGAAATGAAGCTGGAGCATCATAGTAAGCATTGCCAAAAGCGGCGGCGCTACAAGGTACTGTGACAATAAGTTAGCACCAGAATTTTGAATTTAATTCTGTATGATAATGGGAGCCAATGTAGGGATTGACAGAGGGGTTTGGTGTTAGAGAAGTGATGAGTGAGGTAGATTTGTCTTGCAGCAGAGTTCATTATGGACTGTCGTGGGGTTAGTCAGGTGAGAGGAAGGCCAATTATTAATGAGTTACAGTAGTCAAGACGGGACATGATGAGTGTTTGGATTTGAATTTTGGTAGTATCTTGTGTGAGAAAGGGTCGGATTCTAGAGATGCAGCAGAGATGGAGGCGGCATGAGTTGGAGATTGTCTGGATGTGAGGAATGAAGGATAGGGCAGAATCAAATATGAACCCCAGGCAGCGAGCTGTAGGGGTTGGTGTGATAGTAGTGAGGGTAATATCTGGGGTATGGCTAGTTGTAGAGGGAGGGAAGATTATTATTTCAGTTTTGCCAAGTTTAACTTACATACAGGAAGACACAGCAGGCAGACAGTCAGATACTCGGGACATCAGGGAAGGGGAGAGGTCTGGGGAGGAAAGATATATTTGAGTGTCAATACAAGGATCTCTGCGGTGAGCTATTTATTCCAAGGCCTGATCAGGTGACCAGGGCACACCCCTTGAGATTAGAGGAAAGGAGGTTTAAACTTCAGCAGAGGAAGGGTTTTTTTACGGTAAGGTCTGTCAAATTGTGGAATTCATTGCCCAGGGAGGTAGTTATGGCAGATACAATGGATACATTTAAGAGAAGATTAGATACATTTCTTTCAAAAGGGAACATACAGAGTTATACTGTTTATCAGTAGGCTGATCAGGAAGGTCTGATAAAAACTAATTTAACTGGTAGCAGGAAAGCTATAAAATTCTCAGTTACTGAGGTATGAGGCGAAGGTTGAACTTGATGGACTTGTGTCTTTTTTCAACCTAATTTACTATGTTACTATGTACTAATATTAAAGTTAATCAACTCTAAGCAGTATGAGTGCCCAACAAAACCCTTATAATATTATTCATAACAAAAAAGAGGATTTTAGTCTTACCTGTTAAATCCTTTTCTCTTAGTCCATACAGGTTACTGGTAAATCTGGGAGGCGATACGCCCCTTTAAGTAGGCAGGAACATTTCTCTAAATGTATGCAGGGAGTGGAGCCTCCCCTCCCTCCTCAGCTGCATCCTAGCCAGCCAGATCCAGAATGATTTGAGACACTAATAACTGACCAGAAATAGGAGAGAAGAAGACTCCTGTGAGCATGCCCCGAAGGACTCCCACGTATTGCCACAGGAGAGCCAAGCATGGTCTCTTGACAGGGTGGGAGACCAGTAACTTGTATGGACTAAGAGAAAAGGATTTAACAGGTAAGACTAAAATCCTCTTTTCTCTGTCGTCCAATAGAGGTTACTGGTAACTCTGGGATGTCCAACCATTGAGTTTCCCAGAGGTGGGAAGACGACAAGGACCAGGCGCAAGGCCCCCAATGTCACCAGAACCTCTATGAACCAACCGGTCAGAGATCCCAACAAAACTGAAGTGTCAACGGACACCAAACAGGGGTAAAAACACCCCATGATCTTTAACACAGCACACTGAACTAGAGCCAACAGGGCTCAACATTAAGGAAGCACTAAGAACCTGAGAAGAAGATCCTAGACAGGCAAGACTGCCTCTAGGACCTTCCTCTCAAAGCTGGCATCAGCCGAAGCCAGCACATCCACATGGTAGTGCTTCGAAAAGGTGTGCACAGAGGACCAAGTGGCCACCCTGCACAGCTGATCAGCAGACGCTTGATTCTTATAGGCCCAAGAGGCCCCAATAGACCTGGTGGAATGAGCCGTGACCCGAAAGGGGACATGCTTATTCCTCAACTTGTAGGCCCTACGAATAGTGGACTTGATCCATGACACAATAGTCACTTTGGATGCAGGTCTTCCTGCCCTAGGAAAATAAAATATAAAGAAAAAAAGACAGGATATATATGTGGCACTCCCCTTCCTCCTAAATAAGACAGAAGTATACACTAATAAAAAGTATCAAAAATAAATTTATTAAATAAATAGCAAAATAGAAAATCAGAGGTCCAAGGAGACGAAGGTCTCACAAAAAAGATCCCCCAAGAAACCACCCCCCCCCCTACACACACATAACCAGAAAGAAAGCCCCAGTAAAATCATATACCCAACCCATAAGATGCCGGCATCTATAAAAAAGGTGAAAAAATCACCGATCTACAGACGTAGATGTACATAGACCAAAAAGAAAACTGATACAAAATATCTCAAAAAAGATGCATCATCAATAGTAACACTGTATCCAGAACTCTTCAGCACAAAGTTAGTCTGCATACATAACTTCGGAGGTTCACAATAGCATTCAGATCGGAGAACCTTATGGCAGGTACATGGAGATGGTACCGTAATATCACTTCTCGATACACTGGGATCCTGGAGCAAACATATCACATGTATATGGGACTTCACATCGGAACGCTCTCACCGATTACTTCTCCCAAGCTCAACCATCAAAACGGTCCCGTGTATCGGATCACTGTAGTACTTCTGCCGCACAGGACTCTCCGGTCATAACGAATTCTGTCACATAGGAACCTCCGGTCATTCACAATGGCAATATCTTCATGTGTGTATCAGGATGAAACAAAGTATAACTTGTGCACATTCATCTTCTATTAAATCCTCCGAAGTTATGTATGCAGACTAACTTTGTGCTGAAGAGTTCTGGATACAGTGTTACTATTGATGATGCATCTTTTTTGAGATATTTTGTATCAGTTTTCTTTTTGGTCCACCATATACATTCTACCTAAGATCCATAAATCCCTTCGCTCTCCGCCGGGTAGACCGGTGGTGTCAGGGTGTGGTGGTGTAACTGAGAATATCAGTAGATATGTTGATCTTAGATTGAAACCATTTATGACGGCATTGCCCTCTTATGTTCAGGATACCCGTGATGTCCTGCGCCGACTTGAGGGTCTTGAGGTGTGTGGCGACTCTATCCTGGTTTCTTTGGATGTTGAGTCGCTATACACCTCTATTCCTCATGATGTCGGTTTGGGAGCATGTAGGAGTTTCCTGGATATGAGAGGTGTTGATTTTGCTCATCAGAATGAGTTTATATTGGATATTCTGGAATTTATTCTTACGAACAATTATTTTGTCTTTGATGGACGCTTTTATCAGCAGTGCAGGGGTGTGGCTATGGGAGCCACGTGTGCCCCGACCTACGCTTGCTTGCACCTGGGTTGGTGGGAGCAGTGCCGGGTGTTTTGTGACGGTGGATTCGAGGCACACGTGGCTCTCTGGATCCGGTATATTGACGATATTTTTTTGGTTTGGACTGGTACTGCTGAACAGTTGGCGAGTTTTGTAGATCGTCTTAATGACAATTCTTTTAATATCAAGCTGACTCAGACAAGTAGTTTAGTCCAGGTTGAATTTTTAGATCTTTATATTTTTAAGGATCATGATGTATTAAAAACTAGGACATATAGAAAGGAGACAGCATGTAACACCCTATTACATTATGAAAGTCACCATCCAAAATTTCAGAGAGATGGAATTCCCTGGGGACAGTTTCTTCGTTTGAGAAGAAATTGTTCAGAAATTGATGAGTTTAAGAAACAAGCAGGTGATCTGATAGATAGGTTTGTTGAAAGAGGTTATTCAAAAAAGCATTTGATTAAGTGTTATAAGAGAGCCTTGAAATGTGATAGAGATATTTTAATTTTTCAAGATTCTAAACGCACTGGTAGGAGCAATGAGAAGAATGGTTCAGTGCGTTTTATCACTAATTATGGTAATCAATGGAACCAAATTAGATATGCTTTAAATAAACATTGGCATATACTTACTGGTAATTCTGTTTTAAGGGAGATTGTAGGTGAGAGACCTATGTTGGTGGCTAAGAGATCAAGGAATATTAGAGATAAGTTGGTGAAATCTGAATTTGCATCCACAGGGAACAATTGGTTGAACCAGTCACGTTTAACTGGTATGTTCCCATGTGGATCATGTAAAGCCTGTAAATATGTCAATAAGAGTAGATATTTTTTTAATTATGACAAGAGTAAAAGATATACTGTCCATCAATTCCTTAATTGTAGGTCTGAAGAAGTTATCAGTTGGTTTGCCCATGTTCACTTATTTATGTGGGTAAAACAAAGAGACAGTTTAAAGTTAGATTGTTGGAGCACATTGGGGACATACTTCACAAAAGAGTTGAAAGTCCGGTTGCTAGGCATTTTGAGGAGATGCATGGAGGTTCGCCGAATGGTATGGTGGCAATGTGTATATCCCAATTAAAAAAAGATTTAAGGAGAGGTGATAGGGATAAGATTTTAATGCAATTGGAATCTAGGTGGATTTATGATTTGGAGGCACTTTACCCAAAGGGGTTAAATGACTCATTGCAATATAATATGTTTCTGTAATGGCTGGGTGATGAGTGGTTTATGAGTTACTTTATTTGTAAATCATAGTAAAGTTAAAGTGATATATATATAGATGATATGGATTTTATTCTATATTATCTTAGTGTTATCATACATCCACCTTTATATGAATCATATTTAATCATTTTGGGATATATATGTAACATTTTTGTGTAGTACTGTACCCTTAAGTTGGCTCCAAGTATGTTGTTATAAGGGGGATGTAGGTTGCAACAGTGTGGATTTATCGGTATAGAGATCTGGTATTTTTGGAGTTAATATGTGTAGGTGTTTGGTCGGCAACCCAGCCCTATTCACAGATTTGAATAGCCGTTTGGGGGAGGAAGACTGCTTCCGTTAATTAGGTATTTAAGAATAGAGTTCACGTAATTGATTTTTATCCTTGACAAAGCTCTGAAGATGGGAGCGAAACATGTTGGTGTTTATGCCCTCCTAACTATGCCTATATGACCTGTTGAAGAAATTCTGGTACACTATATATGTGTCCGAGGATTTAATAGAAGATGAATGTGCACAAGTTATACTTTGTTTCATCCTGATACACACATGAAGATATTGCCATTGTGAATGACCGGAGGTTCCTATGTGACAGAATTCGTTATGACCGGAGAGTCCTGTGCGGCAGAAGTACTACAGTGATCCGATACACGGGACCGTTTTGATGGTTGAGCTTGGGAGAAGTAATCGGTGAGAGCGTTCCGATGTGAAGTCCCATATACATGTGATATGTTTGCTCCAGGATCCCAGTGTATCGAGAAGTGATATTACGGTACCATCTCCATGTACCTGCCATAAGGTTCTCCGATCTGAATGCTATTGTGAACCTCCGAAGTTATGTATGCAGACTAACTTTGTGCTGAAGAGTTCTGGATACAGTGTTACTATTGATGATGCATCTTTTTTGAGATATTTTGTATCAGTTTTCTTTTTGGTCTATGTACATCTACGTCTGTAGATCGGTGATTTTTTCACCTTTTTTATAGATGCCGGCATCTTATGGGTTGGGTATATGATTTTACTGGGGCTTTCTTTCTGGTTATGTGTGTGTAGGGGGGGGGGGTGTGGTTTCTTGGGGGATCTTTTTTGTGAGACCTTCGTCTCCTTGGACCTCTGATTTTCTATTTTGCTATTTATTTAATACATTTATTTTTGATACTTTTTATTAGTGTATACTTCTGTCTTATTTAGGAGGAAGGGGAGTGCCACATATATATCCTGTCTTTTTTTCTTTATATTTTATTTTGCTATTTTAGGATAGTTGGCACCCCATGTATGGTATACATGGTATCTTCCCGTTGATTTAATGTAGGTGTGCAGGATCATATTTTGTATCTTCCTGCCCTAGGACCCTCAGGAATGACGAACAGAGCGTCGGACTTCCTGATAGAGTCTGTGCGATGGACATAAAACTTGAAACAACGCACCACATCCAACAAGTGGAGATCTCTTTCTTTGTCAGAGGAGGGGTTAGGGCAGAAAGAGGGCACCACAATCTCCTGATCTATGTGAAACTCGGAGACTACTTTAGGTAAGAACTCCTTAGAGGTTCGAAGCACCGCTTTATCCTTATGAAACACCAGATAAGGTGGTTTACAGGATAGAGCCTGCAACTCCAGAATTCGGCGAACAGACACAATCGCCAGAAGGAAGGCCATCTTCCACGTCAGGAGACGTAAAGGAATAGTAGCTAAAGACTCAAAGGGAGGACGTTGGAGAACTCCCAAAACTAAATTAAGGACCCACTGAGGAGCCGGACTCCGAAAGGCAGGACGCACATGAACAACGCCCTGGAAGAACACCTTGACACCAGAAAGGATAGCAATGTGCTCCTGGAAAAAGACAGAACGCGCCAAATTCTGAACCTTAAGACAACCCAGACTGAGTCCTTTATCCACACTGTCCTGCAAAAAGGCCAGGACAGTGGGAAGATCAAAGTCATGAGACAGATCTCTGTCAGCACACCAAGACACAAATGTCAACCAGACACGGTGATAGATCTTGGAAGAAACAGGCTTACAGGCACTAAGCATAGTAGACACCACAATGGAAGAAACCCTTTCTTTCTTAAAATCGAGGATTCAACCTCCAGGCCATCAAATTGAGCCAATGAACATCTTCCTTCCACAGGTAACCCCACAGAAGAAGATCTGGACGAGAGGGGAGCGGAAAGGGCTCTGCCACTGAAGCTGTGCCAGAAGCTCCGGATACCAGGACTGACGAGGACAATTCGGAGCTATCAGAATTAATGGACAACATTCCACTTTCAATTTCTGTAACACCCTTTTCAACATTGGAAGAGGAGGGAAAATGTAGGCCAGGGAGAATGTCCAGGTAATGGACATTGCTTCGGCAGCCAGAGCTAGAGATTCTATCGAGAGCAAAACGCTGGAATCTTCCTGTTGTATCTTGTTGCCATCAGATCCACTAGGGGCACCCCCCATCTCTGAGTTAAGAGTTGAAACACCTCGGGATGTAGCTCCCACTCTCCGCTGTCGACTGTGTGACGACTGAGGAAGTCTGCCATGATGTAGTCTACACCTGGAATGTGCACTGAGGAAATGACAGGAACATGAACCTCTGCCCACGACAGAATGGCCTTGACCTTTAACCAAGCAGCGAGACTTCTTGTCCCGCCTTGTCTGTTGATGTAAGCCACTGCCGTGACGTTTGTCGGACTCCACTCGGACTGGACAGTCCTCCAGTTGAGACTCCCAATGATGGAGAGCATGAAATATTGCTGAAGTTACAGAATGTTGATGGGGAGAAGGGACCCCTCAATGGACCACTTCCCCTGAGCACTGAAGTGACCCAGAACAGCTAAGGCTGGCATCCATCGTGACCTTGGTCCAGTAGGGAATCAGGAAGGATCTCCCCTTTAGAAGATTGGGAAGGTCCAGCCACCACTCCAAGCTCAACTCGACATGAGGAGGAAGTGAGATTGATAGCTTCTGATGATCTAGTCGGTCCCTGCATGTCTGTATCAAAAATCTCTGAAGTTCCCTGGTGTGTATCATGACAAATGGAGCCACCTCTATCGTGGAAATTAACTTCCCCACCAGAGAAGACAACTTCGGAACCGGGATCCGATCGCGGGATAGAATCGTTGAGACTCTTTGGGCAATTTGATGGGCTACCTCGTCCGGTAGAAACACCATGCACTTCTGAGTATTGAACAGAAGACCCAGGTAGACCAGTTGCTGGGATGGGACAAGGTCTGACTTGTCCAAGTTCACAATCCAACCGTGATGTGTAAGGATTTGAATACAGGTCTGGACCTGCTGATGAAGAAGGTCCGCAGAGGATGCTTTCAAAAGCAAGTCATCCATGTAGGGAGTCACTCTGATGCCGTCCCGATGGAGGACGGATATCAAGGCCCCCAGAACCTGTTGGAAAACCTGAGGGGCCGTTGTCAGACCAAATGGAAGAGCTGAGAACTGAAAATGGCCCCTGTCGCAGGCAAACCTCAGGTAACACCTGCTCTCTAGATGGATGGGATGTGCAGATACGCATCCTGAAGGTCCAGAGAAGCAAGGAACTCCCCCGGAGACATGGCAGAGATCACTGTGCGCAGAGACTCCTGATGATAGTGAGTCTTCACCACAAAAGAACTGAGATCTTTCAAATCCAAAATAAGGCGGCATCCGCCGTCCTTTTTGGTCACCACAAAGAGGTTTGAGTAGAACCCCGAACCCCTGTCTGAAGGAGGCACCGGCTCCAGGACATCCTTGTCCAGAAGAGCCTGAATAGTGCCTTCGAACAGACAGCTTCTCTCGACTTCCTTAGACGAATGAGAAAGATGAAAGCGAAAAAGGGGAAGAGAAAAGAAAGGGATCTTGTATCCCTCTGACACCACCTGTAAAACCCATGGGTCCAACACTAATCCTCCCAAATCCCGCGGAAGAGGTGGAGATGACCACCCACAGCGGGATGCGGACCCGGGTTCGGTGAGTCATGCCATAGCAGTCTTAGGAGCCTTGGGTTTGGATGCGGCCTTGAGCTTCCATTGCTGCTTGGGCTTGGAGGAGGGACGCGGAGCTGATGGAACCGCCTGGTTCGTCGCACGTGTCTCAGTTTGAAAGGAACGAAAGGACTGGTTATGCTTAAACGGCAACTTTTTCTTAAAGACCAAGGGCAGAAGAGTACTCTTACCCCCTGTGGCCTCGCTAATTAGTTCCTTAAGTTCAGATCCAAACAAGGAAGTACCCTGAAAAGGCAAAGAAAGCCAAAGTGCACGCCTGGCCACCACAGAGATAGTGGAGGCCCTTGCCATCATGCGGACGGCATCAAAGGCAGCAGCAGAAACATAGTGTTGCGCTTCAGAGATATTAGCAAGAAGAAGCAATTTCCCCGAAGTAGGCGCATCCTGACGGACAGCCGTATTGAGTTGTTCAGTCCAGACTGCAATAACCCGGTTAACCCATGCAACAACAAAGGCTGGATGCATAGCAGTGCCAATAGAAGCAAAAATGGACTTGAGGGAAACTTCAAGTTTCTTGTCAGTCCAATCTTGCAGAACAGAAGCATCAGAAACAGGTAAGGCAGTAGATTTAGACAGTCTAGATATGGGTGCGTCCACCTTGGGGGGATTAACCCATTTAGCCATTTCTGTTTCAGAAAAGGGATAAAGTTTAGCAAACTATGTGGACACTGAGGAGCACTTGTCCGGATTTTTCCATGTGTCAGAAACCAAACGTTCAAGAGTTGGTTTAGGAGGAAAATAAGTAAGGGGCTCTGCAGGCACCTGAAAAACATCAGAGGGATCAGAGGTAATCTCCTGAACCAAGGGAATGTTGAGTGTGGTCAATACAGCTCTGATCAGGTCCTCAGTAGAGGGTTCAGGATCAGACTCAAAACGGTCCCCAATGGACCTAGAAGACTCTAAAACAGTACCATCCTCAACATCTGAATCTTGCAACCATTCTTCCTCTGAAGAATCTGACACATCAGGTGCCCCCTGCGGTTTAGGCAGGGAGGATCTGATAGTAGAGGGGGTCTGCCATAATTGAAGAGCCCCCTGTAACTCTGATGAAAAGAGTTGTAGAGTGGACCTAAGGTCTCTAGTCGCAGCCTTAAACTCTTGTACCGAAGCTGGCTCAATTGCATGGCTGGAAGGCCCTGGGTTGCTGTTAGGACTTTCAGAACATGCTGGGAAGAGCAATGCGAAATGGGGGATACTGATACCCCAGCCTCCTTAGTCTTAGGTCTAGCCCCTAGCTCCAGCGGTATAGACATACTCACAGTGTCAAAACAAACTGTACAATAAATCACCCAATTGTAGTGTGTTAGATTAATATTTCACCCCAGAAATGCTAAATATAGACTTATCTGGCAGGCGAAGGGTTAATCTGCGGAGGAAAGAAGGAGAGTCCAAGCCCTGCGTAGGATACTCGCTGAGAAAAGCTCACAAAATGGCTGCCGCAACGGGAGCCAAACAGAAAAAAAAAGGTGCGAAACGAGCGCTCATGGGAAATGTAGTTTTTCCCAAAAAGTACCCCAAAGCAGTGCCCAAAACCCCCCAAGCCCCCCAACACACTTGAACTATAAACCGGATGATAGAGCAAGGGTAGACAATTAAAATGAGCCCACTCTGAATCTGCTGTATGAAGTGGTTGCAGAGATACGTCCCAAACAGTGTAGACCCATACAAAGTAAATGGAGCAATGGCATCTATGCGGTAAAGTGCGCCTTAAAGGAATGGTACATAAATTTAATAAAAATTAAAATATGAGGTAAAAACATGAAAAACATACAGGGAACGTGTGCATATTAAGAAAACACTAACTCAGTAAGGAAAGTGTCAGAAAACCCCACTAAATGTGTCAAACCAGCAGACAAAGGGTTAAGTTACACATAAACCTGCTCCAAATACCCAACAGCCATACACATATATACCCAATGAGTGCAGGAGTGCGCAATGAGAACTCCCAAATACAAGCCCAACAAAGGGGCACTGTGGGACAAGTCGACCTGCAGCACTCAAAGGGTAGCTCACCTCTCCTGCAGATCTTCTGTCTTCAGGTTACCATGCAGTAAGAATTACCTCAGAGAGTAATCCATGGGGAAGCACTTGTACCCAAGATTTTCCCCCTCAGGGCTTAAGGTCCACCAAAAAGCACCTGGACACTGAGCTAGCCACATTGAAGGGCATTTGTCAGTCATGGTAACCCGCCTAATGGTGGTATTCCATATCTGACAGAAAAATAAAAAAGAAACTAAAATCAGAGATGTTCTCCACCTGGTGTGTTCACACCCAGGAACAAATCATTCTGGAGCTTGATGGCTAGGATGCAGCTGAGGAGGGAGGGGTGGCTCCACCCCCTGCATACATTTAGAGAAATGATCCAGCCTACTTAAAGGGGTGGATCGCCTCCCAGAGTTACCAGTAACCTGTATTGGATGACAGAGTATTCCTTTAAGCTATGAATGCTAGGGAGGTCTCCAATGCATTGCAAAGCAATGCATTTGAGAGCTATTTAGCATACAACAGCTTAACCCCCAATTTGGATCAAAGGGGTGTGCTACGCATTGCGTAGGAATACATCGCACAGCCCTCAGGTCTCCAAGGAGTTAAAGAAATTTAATATGTGTCCTTTAGTGAATCAAGAAATAATAAAGTCCTTTATTTCACTTTGCCAGCTCTTATCATCACTTTTACAGGAAATTATTTTGGCTGTACAACATTTAGTGAAAAGAAGCTTAACCTAATTAAGAGTTCGGATATTCTTTAAGAAGTCCTGGCCAATTTCCTTCAAAGCACACAGTGTAAATAGCACTTTTATTTATACAAAAAAAGCTTTGTCTAAATCAATGTTTTTTACATGAAAGCTGAAAGTGCAATACACTATTTTATTACATCTAACAATTAAGATATTAAAACCGGCATTACTTCAAATGCTGTTTTTGAAGTAAAAGATATGTTTCATCCCAGAAACATGATTCAAGTAGTATGTGGTTTAAAAAAACGTAAAATGATTAAATCCTTCACTTTAGTTTGCAAGTTCCTCAAATCAGTCACAACAGAGCATTCTTCAGTCCATTAAAATAAAAACCTTGTCATTAAATATTTTATAAGATGCTATATATGTAAAAAAAATATTACTGATATAAACAATTTGTTTAATAGAAGGACTGAACTAGGTATGTGCTGTGCCATTTATACATCAGTATTTAAACACTTTTATTTTACTTACAACTTAGTTGTACTCTATAACTTTTATTTTTAGAATGTAATCTTCTCATACATATTCTAAAGATGCACGTTTAGGGATCTTATTTCTATAACATTTCTTATTCCAACTCTTGAAACCAGTTACGTGTTATGAGTATGTGCGGAACAACAAAAACAGGACTAAGAGATCCCTCCAATAAGGGAAAAAGTCAAAAAGTCCTAAAGAAGACCCATTATGAGAGGTACTCAGAAAGAACATCAAATATATATAAAAAAATGTTTATTAATGACAACAAATATATGGATACAAAGTGTATATATGCGGATTCACATATGAGGTACCCTTAACCCCTTAAGGTCCAGCGATCCCGGGGTGCCTGGTCCTTTAAGGACCAGATAGACGAGTTTGACGTGCCATCCCACGTGACTGATCACGTGGGGTGGCACGTCGAAAGAAGGACTGAAAGAGATCGCTCCGTTCTTGGAGCGATCAACTTCAGTCCACGGTATTACTCACCGCGCTCCTGCAGGAGTGCGGTGAGTAATAGTACGTGACGTACCAGGACCGTCACTGGTCCTTAAGTGCCGGACCAGCGTGACGGTCCGGGTACGTCACAGGACGCGAAGGGGTTAAGCAAAAGTACTCATGGTGCCTTAGCTTCATCCATGGCCACCCCCCCCACACTCCTCATAAAACTCTACCCCACCCCATTCCACTTTTGCTTGGTATAGAAAATATCCTTACCCTATATCATATAGCAAAAAGAAAGCTCTTGTTAGAAAGCAATGCACTGACAATAAACTGGTCTCCATAAACCAGGTGCATTGATTGGCACTCTAGCCAATTGCCTACTTTGCCTAATAGGAAATCCAGCCCTGCACACATACTTTCAGTAGAGAGATGAAAAAAAGGCAAGATAAACTAACTTTCACTGTCAAAGAGCTAGAAACAGACAGATATTTTTGATGCCAAAGAGCTTGACACCTAACATTAAAGGAACAATATAATTAAAAAAAAAATGTTTTCTTTGTGTAGCATCTAGTAAAGTAGTGGTACAAAAGGCATTTTATATATTTTTTTCAAGTTACCTACTTTTTCGGCTTACTTGAGGGACCTTATTGCATGTCAACATGTGACTTGCATAGTAACATAGTTGAAGAGGCTGAAAAAAGACATTCGTCCATCAAGTTCAGCCCATGCCATGTCACCCTGTTGATCCAGAGAAAGGCAAAAAAAAAACAAAAAAAAAAAAACCCACTGAAGCCATTTCCATTTAAGTCCCAAACGGGTAAAAAAATTCCTTCCTGACTCCATATGTCAGTCAGATATCTCTCTGGATCAACATCTTATCCCAATATTGTTCTGTGCTAGATAGGTATCCAATAATTTTTTAAAAGTAGTTACAGTATCTACAAGCACAGCATCCAGAGGAAAAGAATTCCATAACTTTACTGCCCTTAATGTAAAAATACATGCCTTTGTTTCAGTCAAATGTCCTTTGACCTTGAATATATTTGTATATATATCACCCCATAGATGGCTCTTCTCTAATATAAACAAACCCATTATAGCTAGTCTCTCTTTATAACTCAGATCCTCCAATATCTTTATCAGTTTTGTTGCACTTTTCTGCACTTTTTCCAGTTCAATAATGTCATTTTTAAGAACTGTGTAACAAAAAATGGAAAGAGTGCATCCTTTTTAAACAGGACACTGATTAATATCCAAAGTTACACTCACAATAGAGATGGTTGTGAAGGGGTATATATGCCCAAACACAACAAATCAGGCTTACAGAGAAATTGTCTTGTCTCTGTTCAGGCGACCTTGATGGCAAATTACAGGGTCCACAACATGTCGCTTGTAAGTCTTCAAATTGTGTTTAATTGGTAACAAATATTACAACTTAAAATAGACTGATACAAAATATCAAATCAATAAAATAATAAAAACAAGGGCTGGCTATATTCAATATTATTGTAATATTTGTTAAACAGAAATAAAGCAAAACAGAGATTATATAACGGCACTCATACTTCTCCAGACTTTATTAAAGAAATAATCTAAAAATGACACACATAAATCAATCACATATCATATAATGCTCATATGACCTATGAAGCCCCCAGAGAAGAAGGAGGTCAACTCCACCTCTCCCCCCCATAAATACTAAAGTCAAAACCCCCCATAAAAATAGCTACACACAGGAAAAAAGAGCCACTCCACACATAGAAAAAATGAATGAACAAGCCCTAGAGTGGAAAAAATATATAAAAAAGCTTGCAAGCATGAAGTTAGTAATGGCCATGCAAAAAGCAGCAGTGGTTAGCTTCCATACAGCAACAGTTCAAATCCAGCCGATGTGATATACATCTATCCAGATAGAGAAAGTCAGCAGTAAGCTAACACACACACAGAGGCAGCATTTCCATGGAGAGTAGATAGACACAGAAATCAGCCATAAAGATCCACATGATCCCGCATAGGAGATTACAAACGCACACTATAACACGGGGGACACTCATAACAGACCACCTCACCACTCGATGTAATCTTAATCCAGATAGATATCAGGTCAGGTCCACTCCCGGTCTCTTCAGCGTTTACTCCAAAACCGGCTGAAGCATGATGATTCGAAACATCTCCAAACAACGTCACGTGTCCATAGTAGCTTCACGTGACCGTAACTGCTCAATTCCACCGCTCCGTGATATACACTGAAACATAGTATCTACTCATGTGTGTATAGGCTTCTCCATATGTAGTAGCCACAATGTCTACACCATCAACGCGTTTCGCCCCTACATCGGGGCTTTTTCAAGATGAACTAACATTGAGAGTTACCTCCGCTTCCTCATATACTCTTAAAGCGGAAGTAAATACAAATTCAAATTATTCAATCACCTACCGATCCCTTACTCCTTAAAGGGATACACATCATCTTTAACACCCAACACCAAACAGACATGGACCAAGTTGTTATATATTTCTTAAAGCAACAACATCTACTCTCCTAAACAGTTAAGAAAACCAAAAAGACTTCAAACCCAGGGAATCAAAGGAACATATTAAACTTCATCTCCTCATTAAGGCCATGTTGTCCGATGGCCCCCAAAGTAAATATCCATCTAGTCTCTTTTTGTAATAATGTTTTATCCAAATCACCCCTTCTTATACCTTTCTTTAATTGTGATATTCCCATTACTCTCAATCCTTCTGGAGACCCCATATGGGTCTCACAAAAATGCCGAGCAATGGAACTCTCCATTCTTTTATTGCGAACATCCCCTACATGTTCCAAGATTCTCCTACGTAATTGTCTCTTTGTCTTCCCAACATAAATGTATTCACAAGGACATGTTAATATGTAAATTACTCCTTCAGATTTACAGTTCAAAAATTGTCTAATATAAAATATCCGTGTTTTCATAGCATTATAGAATTGAGCCCCAACTTGCACAAACTTACAGGCTCCACACGTGCCACATCGGTACATCCCCTGACCACCAAGCTTACCTAACCAATTAGGAGATGGTTGTCGAATAAATTCAGAACGAACCAAGATGTCCCTTAAATTACGGGATCTTTTTGCCACCATCGAAGGATATGACCCCACAATATCCCTTAGAACATTATTAGAGCTCAGGATATGCCAATGTTTACGCAATATCCCTCTCAGACTAGACCACTGATTCCCATATTTAGATATAAAACGTACACACTCACTTTGATTCTTATTCATATTTTTATTTTTATTAGAGTTCCCAAATATAAGATGATCGCGGTCATGTTGCAAGGCCCTTCTATAACATCTCATAAGCAATTTTTTGGGGTATCCTCTTTCCCTAAACCGTTTAATCAATTCTTGGGCCTGTAGTTTATAGTCTGAAATATTAGTACAATTTCGTCTAAGGCGTAAAAATTGGCCCCAGGGAATTCCCCGTTTTTGTTGTTCAGGATGATGACTATTAAAATGTAGAAGGGTATTGCAAGATGTCTCCTTTCGATAGGTTGATGTTTTGATCACATCATCTTCTTTAAAGATACGTAGATCCAAAAATTCCACCATTTTAGTACTTATATTCATAGTTAATCTCAAATTCAATGAATTAGAATTTAATTTATCAACAAACTCAACTAATTCCTCCTCCAAACCATTCCATATCAAGAAGATGTCATCAATATAGCGTAACCAGAGGACCACGTGCTCCCCAAACCCACGCTCACCCACCACTACATGCTGCTCCCACCAGCCGAGGTGTAGGCCAGCATAGGTCGGGGCACACGTGGCCCCCATAGCCACACCTCTACACTGTTTATAGAATTTCCCATCAAAAACAAAATAGTTGTTCGTCAACACAAAATCCAACAATTGCAGAATAAATTCATTTTGTCCTGTAAAAATGTTACTTCTTGTGCTAAGATATTCACCACAAGCCCGCAAGCCACATTCATGGGGGATTGATGTGTACAGGGACTCCACATCTAACGTAACCAGAAGTGAGTCCCTGTCAACAACCAAATCCGCCAAACGGCGTAATACATCCCTAGTATCCTGAACATATGAGGGTAACGAAACCACAAATTGTCTGAGTCGGACATCAATATATCTACTGACCTGTTCATCAAGGAGATTGTGAGACAGTTGAGGGATAAAAACTGTTATCAACGATTAGACTGTGATCCGACCGATCAGATTCAGAGGAAACTATTATGTTACGATTTGCTTTGGAAACTAATTTAATATCTCAGGATGAATTTAAATATATGTATGTGGAGAATCCACGGATCCCCACAATATACATTCTCCCTAAGATCCATAAATCACTGGTCTCTCCTCCGGGGAGACCGGTGGTGGCAGGAATTGGGGGACTTACTGAACAGGTCAGTAGATATATTGATGTCCGACTCAGACAATTTGTGGTTTCGTTACCCTCATATGTTCAGGATACTAGGGATGTATTACGCCGTTTGGCGGATTTGGTTGTTGACAGGGACTCACTTCTGGTTACGTTAGATGTGGAGTCCCTGTACACATCAATCCCCCATGAATGTGGCTTGCGGGCTTGTGGTGAATATCTTAGCACAAGAAGTAACATTTTTACAGGACAAAATGAATTTATTCTGCAATTGTTGGATTTTGTGTTGACGAACAACTATTTTGTTTTTGATGGGAAATTCTATAAACAGTGTAGAGGTGTAGCTATGGGGGCCACGTGTGCCCCGACCTATGCTTGCCTACACCTCGGCTGGTGGGAGCAGCATGTAGTGGTGGGTGAGCGTGGGTTTGGGGAGCACGTGGTCCTCTGGTTACGCTATATTGATGACATCTTCTTGATATGGAATGGTTTGGAGGAGGAATTAGTTGAGTTTGTTGATAAATTAAATTCTAATTCATTGAATTTGAGATTAACTATGAATATAAGTACTAAAATGGTGGAATTTTTGGATCTACGTATCTTTAAAGAAGATGATGTGATCAAAACATCAACCTATCGAAAGGAGACATCTTGCAATACCCTTCTACATTTTAATAGTCATCATCCTGAACAACAAAAACGGGGAATTCCCTGGGGCCAATTTTTACGCCTTAGACGAAATTGTACTAATATTTCAGACTATAAACTACAGGCCCAAGAATTGATTAAACGGTTTAGGGAAAGAGGATACCCCAAAAAATTGCTTATGAGATGTTATAGAAGGGCCTTGCAACATGACCGCGATCATCTTATATTTGGGAACTCTAATAAAAATAAAAATATGAATAAGAATCAAAGTGAGTGTGTACGTTTTATATCTAAATATGGGAATCAGTGGTCTAGTCTGAGAGGGATATTGCGTAAACATTGGCATATCCTGAGCTCTAATAATGTTCTAAGGGATATTGTGGGGTCATATCCTTCGATGGTGGCAAAAAGATCCCGTAATTTAAGGGACATCTTGGTTCGTTCTGAATTTATTCGACAACCATCTCCTAATTGGTTAGGTAAGCTTGGTGGTCAGGGGATGTACCGATGTGGCACGTGTGGAGCCTGTAAGTTTGTGCAAGTTGGGGCTCAATTCTATAATGCTATGAAAACACGGATATTTTATATTAGACAATTTTTGAACTGTAAATCTGAAGGAGTAATTTACATATTAACATGTCCTTGTGAATACATTTATGTTGGGAAGACAAAGAGACAATTACGTAGGAGAATCTTGGAACATGTAGGGGATGTTCGCAATAAAAGAATGGAGAGTCCCATTGCTCGGCATTTTTGTGAGACCCATATGGGGTCTCCAGAAGGATTGAGAGTAATGGGAATATCACAATTAAAGAAAGGTATAAGAAGGGGTGATTTGGATAAAACATTATTACAAAAAGAGACTAGATGGATATTTACTTTGGGGGCCATCGGACAACATGGCCTTAATGAGGAGATGAAGTTTAATATGTTCCTTTGATTCCCTGGGTTTGAAGTCTTTTTGGTTTTCTTAACTGTTTAGGAGAGTAGATGTTGTTGCTTTAAGAAATATATAACAACTTGGTCCATGTCTGTTTGGTGTTGGGTGTTAAAGATGATGTGTATCCCTTTAAGGAGTAAGGGATCGGTAGGTGATTGAATAATTTGAATTTGTATTTACTTCCGCTTTAAGAGTATATGAGGAAGCGGAGGTAACTCTCAATGTTAGTTCATCTTGAAAAAGCCCCGATGTAGGGGCGAAACGCGTTGATGGTGTAGACATTGTGGCTACTACATATGGAGAAGGCTATATACACATGAGTAGATACTATGTTTCAGTGTATATCACGGAATGGTAGAATTGAGCAGTTACGGTCACGTGAAGCTACTATGGACACGTGACGTTGTTTGGAGATGTTTCGAATCATCATGCTTCAGCCGGTTTTGGAGTAAACGCTGAAGAGACCGGGAGTGGACCTGACCTGATATCTATCTGGATTAAGATTACATCGAGTGGTGAGGTGGTCTGTTATGAGTGTCCCCCGTGTTATAGTGTGCGTTTGTAATCTCCTATGCGGGATCATGTGGATCTTTATGGCTGATTTCTGTGTCTATCTACTCTCCATGGAAATGCTGCCTCTGTGTGTGTGTTAGCTTACTGCTGACTTTCTCTATCTGGATAGATGTATATCACATCGGCTGGATTTGAACTGTTGCTGTATGGAAGCTAACCACTGCTGCTTTTTGCATGGCCATTACTAACTTCATGCTTGCAAGCTTTTTTATATATTTTTTCCACTCTAGGGCTTGTTCATTCATTTTTTCTATGTGTGGAGTGGCTCTTTTTTCCTGTGTGTAGCTATTTTTATGGGGGGTTTTGACTTTAGTATTTATGGGGGGGAGAGGTGGAGTTGACCTCCTTCTTCTCTGGGGGCTTCATAGGTCATATGAGCATTATATGATATGTGATTGATTTATGTGTGTCATTTTTAGATTATTTCTTTAATAAAGTCTGGAGAAGTATGAGTGCCGTTATATAATCTCTGTTTTGCTTTATTTCTGCTTGAGTTATTTATTAGATTATACTGGCACCCTGTGTGTATGTACACACGGTTTCACTTCCCAAGTATACTATACTAGTGCTCACCTATTATTATCATTTTTTGTAATATTTGTTACCAATTAAACACAATTTGAAGATTTACAAGCGGCATGTTGTGGACCCTGTAATTCACCATCAAGATTGCCTGAACAGAGACAGGACAATTTCTCTGTAAGCCTGATTTGTTGTGTTTGGGCATATGCCCCTTCACAACCATCTCTTCTATGAGTATAACTTTGGATTTTAATCAGTCTCCTGTTTAAAAGATAATAGGCACCATCGGACGCCCTCTTTTCTTTTTTTGTTGCATGGTATTACTTCTGGCGAGTTGTACAGAGGAGCTGCCCGGTTGAGTGATACTGTTGAGAAATACCCCAAAAGCGTAGTCCTCAGCTAGCACAAAAGTGTTAAGTTGAGCACTCCATTTTATGAGTATTTCTGCTAAATTGGTGAAGGGTTGGTGAATCAATACCTCAATAAGGAGCATCTTCTGTTTGTTTTCTTTTCCATTTTTAAGAACTGGTGTCCAAAACTGTACTCCATATTCTAGATGAGGCCTCCTCCAGGATTTATACAGAGGTAAAATTATAGTTGCATCCTGTGCATCTATGCAGGGTAATACTCTATTTGCTCTTGCAGCATGTGAGTGAAATTGCACACTGCTGTAAAGTCTATCCTCTATCAGTACCCCTATACGTTTCTCTACTGAGGATTCCCCAAGTAGTTTCCCCATTTGGTGTATATGTAGCATGTTTGTTTCTAAAGTCTAAATGCATAACTTTACATTTATCTACATTAAACCACATCTGACACTTTTCTACCCATTCACTCAACTTATCTGAATCTATCCACAGCGAAAATCATCCTGCTCTATATTTCCTTACATAGCTTAGTGACATCATTCCCACCTGTAGATCATTAATAAACAAATTAAAAAGCATTAGGCCCAGGACTGAACCCCGTGGCACCCCACTTACAACTTTTGACCAACTAGAGATGGCTCCATTTATAACAACTCTCTGTGATCTATCATTTAACCAGCTCTCTAGCCATATACAGATATCACCTGTTTCCTTTCTGATAAAAATCAAAGTCTAAAGATGCTTTCTCCATTGAGCCCATTGCTCTTTATAGTTAATTAATGTTTATGTGAAAGCCCAGATATTCTTCCCCTTCTTTAGCACAGGTGAGTTAATCAAAGGTTAAGTCATTTTGGTTCACTTCGTTCAAGCAGGGAGAACCTTAAAGAAAATCCGTCACCTCCTGACCAAATTCTCACAATGGTGGGAGCATTCAGCCTGACAAGACTTGCTTGATTATTCCTCCCCTTTCATTTATCCCAACACTTTTGTGAAAACTAACATGTTCTGTAGAAGAAAGATTGAGAAGGAGCAAGGCAAATTAAGGACATGTACATAATTAATTAGGCAGGCTGTGCCACAAAGGTCAGAGAGCTCACCTCTGTGGAAGTTAAACAGACCCTAACTATTAAACACAAAAATCTCTTAAACCATTACATTGATTAAAAACAAAAAGAGTATAAGCAGTTTAAATAAATACATTTAACCCTTTGAGTGTCAGAGGTATACAACGCATTGTGTTGCAATGCATTAGATATCTCTCGGGCACTCAAAGGGTTAAAGAGACAAAAAGCTGAACAGTAGCAGATCCACTTTAAACCTTTCTATACCAGCAGGTTCCGACCCCTTTGAAATTTAGAGGCTTAACCCCTTAACGACCCTTGACAGTCATTGTACGTCAAGGGTCGATCTGACTGAACAACCCATGACGTCATGGAGTTCCGGGCTCCCCCCGCGGCTGCACACCGTTCGGGGAGTCCGGAACCAGAAAAAGAAAAAAAAAAAATGTTCTGCAGTCGTTCAGTTGCGTCGCCGCGACAATCAGCCAGTCGTTAAGGGGTTAAGTCATGGCCAGTAGTTTGAAAACTGTCCTCAACGACCACCAAAATAACTTAATTCTGCAATGCATTCCATGCACTGGTTTGAGATCTCTCTAACCAAAGCGTTAATAATATAATGGAAAAGTAGAGAAAGTATAAATATGGATTTTAATCTAATCATCTGTGAAAAGCTTAATACATACGTTTTATAATAGATCTGCACTTACAGCCTTATGCAGAAAGCAAATAATTAGCAATTGTGGGGTAAACTAAGTGCACCATAGGGGGAAATTAAAAGCTCCATTGATTTAAATGGAACTCTTAACCATCTGAATGCTAGAGAGGTCTCCAATGCATTGCAAAACAATATGTTGAATAACTCTCTAGCATTCAAGGAGTTAAAAACCCCACTTAAATCAACTGGACTTTAAGATGTATTATTTCTCTCCTGTGAAGCAGTTGGTATCCTCCAGAGCTGCTCATCATTTGGTTTCTGCATAAAGCCTAATTAGAATCTTGTCCACACATCATTGTCCTGTGTTCTATGAATGAGGAGTCTCTTTAGAACAAGCAGTACTCTTCAGATTAAATAACTGGATCTGAATACAGTCACAAAGGAAGTAAATGAGCAGAGCTTATTTGGAACAAATCTGACACAAGAACAGCAATTAAGCTGAGACTTAAGAGGCCTACATAAACATAATGCTTATATTTTGGAATAGTCATTTGTTCAGAAGAATTCTGTTCATTGATTTGACTAGTGTGTTCACAGTATTAAAGGAGCAGTAAACCTTTTTTTTATGAAAATATATAAATTATACGGCTTTTCCTGTTGAGTTAAATAAGGGTACTCCCACTGCTGAGAAATGCATATTTCCTGAGTTATTATAGTTTAACCCCTTAAGGACCCTTGACGGTCCTGGCACATCATGAGTGGATTTGAGTTAAGGGCCCATGAAGTGCCAGGACCGTCACAGAATTCTGGGCTCCCCACGTGGCTGAACGCCGTTTGGGGAGTCCGAATTGAATGCAAGAAAAAAAAAGCTCTGTGGTCCTTAAGTGATGGGCGTGTGCGTGCGCGGCCGGTCCTTACGGGGTTAAACCTGTGGTTTTTTTTACATTAGCAGTGCCCTCTATTGTTCAAATTCCAATTAGTTATTCTGTTACATTCTAATAGAGAGGAATGTCAGTGACATACAGTTCCCCATAGATTGTGATAGAAACTGCTGAGTAATGCTGTCAGAACTTTCCGGAAGTGAACGCAGAGTAAATCCACTTACTGAATATTTGAACTGATATAACATTTGAATAAAACAACTGACATTTATAAATCTCCCATAAAAAGAGATTAAAAGAGGAGCAATTCTGGGGCAAACTCCTCATTGATGTATGAGGCCCCATTTAAATGATAAGTTGAGAACATTTTTTGTTCCCTATGGTGAAGTCAGTTTTATGAATAAGGCCTGTAAACGTTTCACAATACATATGTGAAATCACACAGATAGTGCTCTGTTGGAATGTCCGTTCCTCTGAGAGCTGACCCACAGATGAAGCTGGGGCTTCCTTATAGAACTTGTTGGAGCATCAAGGGAGCAGTGGTCTAAAATGAGACCCTTCAATGATCTCTTATTGGTCTTGTTAGAAGACTCTAAACGTCAAGTCACACAGTTCAGTCAATGGTCCTTCTACTTTGGGTTTGAAAGACTAACATGCAGGGTTTATTGAGCTATGCATGCAAACCACAAAGTTTCTGGCCGATACCTTAAGACTTCCAAGTTGAGTAGCAGCCATGGAGGTTAGTTTCCTGACCCTACTGATAGGAGCTGTTTTGGGGCGATAAAAGTAATGGGCCTAAAAAAGTCATAGCTTAGTAAAACCAAATAATGAGGTTATACATCCTACTAGGTAACTGTTTGTACACAGCAGCAACTGGCAATATATTGCATTGGAGATAGCTCAATAGCTCTAGTCATCAATACAAATGTGAGAAACACACAGGAGACAAACTGTGAATAATGCTAGTCAATACACCTGACAAATTTTAACATTTAATTACATTTGTAATGCCTTCCAAATTTGCAAATTTAGAGACCAACAAAAATATCTTCTGCAGAAATATGTTACTTCATATTCTTACTTGAAATTAAAAAAGAGCTAACTAGTTCTAATACTAACAATCTACCAAAATAGCAATAGATCCACTACTAATTGAGATAGTGTTAACAACATTTAGTAGCGGATCTATTGCTATGATTTTAATATGATGTAAATAAAGGTTAGGTTTTGAAGACTTTTTCTATCCATTAGTATACAGAGCACTGAACTGGTCTCTTTCTTCAGATATAGGATGTTAAGGACTATTGGTCAAATCAAGTTATGACAAAATAACATTTTTTTAAATACCCAAATACATAAAGTGTCCCATTAGGCATAGCAGGTAGCAGGGGACCAAAGCATTGCTGACCATGCCCCTATTCTGGCTTGTGAGTGGCTAGAGCATTTTCATTATTTAACACAAGTTGAAAGGCCCATTTACACGGGCCACAGTTCCACCTCTGTAGACATGAGCAGTAGAGAGTGGCTGCGCCGCCGCTGATACAGAGCGAAGCGCTCAGAATTCAGACCAGAGTCTTCTCTGTGCAACTCCAGTCTGAATTTGGAGAGCTCCGCCAGGGCCGGATTTGTCAATAGGCAGACAAGGCACTTGCCTAGGGCACCCGATTTTCAGGGGCGCCTGGCAATGGCCTTGTCACACCCACCAATCCTCCCCAGGGTGCATATTAAAAAATAATGCTGTGCGGCTCCGGCTGTGACCCAAACTTCCACTTAAATTCATTATGATGTGCCCGATGCACCTGTGCTCGTGCGCCCTTGAGGGTGCTTGTACAGTAACACACTAGTGTGTTTTGTTGTTGATCATAGACACAATAAGCAGAATAACAGGGAGCAGAGTGAGAGGTGAAGGGCGGCTGAATGCAGGCTGATAGGCTTGGTCAGGGGAGGCAATGGCATGCACAGCTCGCACACACACTGATATACACGGGAGCACATAGGAACTGGAGGAGGTGTAATGACAGCTACTACCACGGCAGCTCAGAGAAACCTTTCACTCGTTAACCCCTTCTCGTTTGTCTGAGGCAGCCAGTCAGTTCCTGTGTGTGGTGGCTAGCCTAATGTGCACATATCTGACATCCTGACATGGCAGCCAGTGGCCTGACTTTAACCCTTTGAGCGCCACAGTTGTGAGCAACTTTCGCAACGCGTTGCTGTGCCTCTGGCGCTCATAGGCGTATCACCAGCTAAGACTCCATATTAGCAACGTGCATACTTTAAAACTTTATATTTTTTTTATTCACGATTGGAGCATTATATGCAGATTACAACTGGCACTGAAGCTGACGAAAAGTCATGCAACTCTGGTGCAAAGCAGGCGGCGCACCGTAGGGACTAAATAAAATCCAAACGTGGCATTGGTTTACGTTCGTCTTTTAACCATTAGAGGCGCCGGAGGGTGTTGTGCCTAGGGGCACCTGAGATGTAAATCCGGTCCTGAGCTCCGCTCTGTAACAACCACGGCGTGGGCAGTCTGTACTGCGCAAGACTAAAGCACGCGCAGCCGTCTCTATTGCGCATGACGGCTTCTGATAAATCTTAGCAAATTATTATATAGGATTTTAAATGCTATGGAGATCTCCAGTACATTGTGAAGGATTGCACCTCACAAGTAGCTGAGGTGTTAATGGGTTAATGGACATTTTTATTCCTGCATGTCATAAACTAAGGGTATTTTTGTGACATGAAACAGTGAGTGGAGCATATCAGCACACATACTTTGCTATTGTTAAATCTTTAATGCATGTATGCCCCAGACTCCTCCTCTAAAGCATGTGAAAGGAGACCAAAATGCTGAGTGCACAGGTGATAGGAAGCTAAGTACAAGCAGAGCACACAGTTTAGGTGATAGAAAGCTGAGTACATAGGAAATGAGCAGGCAATGCAAACAAAGCAGAAACATTAATTGATTTCAACAACATTTTTAGTTTGGAATTGTATTAGCACATCACCAGTATGTTATAGATCTGTTTTACAGCCACAGGTGCATTTTTTATCTTGTGCTGTTGGTGTAAACACATTTCTCAGATAGTAAATCACATTCTTCAGAGTTTTGATTATTTTCCTGTTCTTGCTTTCTGAAGTACTGAAACCCTATGCAAAGATGTATTTCCAATAATAAAACCGTGCACTATAAATTAAAGTAACACATCATAAAAAAGAAAAATGATCTTGACAAAATAACTGGGTACCTGTTCAGAGTGATGAATCTTGTGATCCAAAGGTGTCAGATTTGATTTAGAAGGATACTTTTTGCTATCCTTTCATCTCATGGATTCTATGAACACTGCAATTAATGTTTATTTATCTGTTACCTTCTGCTGGAAACACTTGCACTTGAATTGCAGTCCAGTTTGGACAAAATAGCATTAGGACAGTGATTCTCAACCAGGGTGCAGTGGCACTTTGGTGTGTCACAAACATCAGCTTGGGGTGCCCCATGTTTTCTATGAAGACTAACAAAAACAATATGATTAGTTTTGCTATTAAGATTATAAGACCTAATAATAACTGTACATTTATGTATTGTACCCTTCGTATGCCCTTGATAAAGTATATTTAATATGTTATGGGTGCCCCGAATGTTCTAGATTGTGTGTTAGTGGTGCCCCGAACAAAAAAAGATTGAGAACCACTGCATTAGGATGTGGACTGTGTTACATACCTGTCTAGGGCTAATTACCTAGATCAGTAGTTACCAAATCTATCCTCAAGGACCCCTAACAAGCCATTTCTTTAGGATTTACCTTCTTGAGTACAGGCACTTTCATTTAATTAACTCCCTTGCACACTTGAAGTAAAATCCAAAAGAAGTGGCCTGTTAGTGGTTCCTGACGATAGTGTTGGGAACCATTGACCTAGATATTACAAAGCAGTTGTTCTCAAATTGTGTTCTATTGATTCCCAAGATTTCCTGAAGAATACAAGGGGTTCCACAGAATACATTTTTGTAATGGCCATGAGGATAAGTCTGGAGTGGCAGACAATGTATGTGTGCTTCTGTGGCTTTCATCCTCATAAGAGTTACATGGAATTTCTGCATAATAATTTAATTTTGAGTTACAAACGAGAACTCCAATATACTATACTATATACTATATATATATACTATATTAACACCTTGGCTACTGGAGATGTCTCCAATGCATTGTTAAGCAAAACATTGGTGACCTGTATAGCATCCTATGCTTTAAAGGGATAATAATACTTTAATATTACTATTCCCGATATTGTAGATATTTGCAAAAGAATATAATAGCCTCCAGGAGAGAACCGAAAGCAAAGTTCCCCCTCCCTCCCCATTCCTTGAAGTCAGTGTTGTACTGACTGCAGGGATATCCGGTCTGACTTTCATCAGGCGGCTCTGCAGCAGAGCCACAATCGCATTAGTGAAAAAGAATTATTTCACTGAAACGGATGCACACCAAGCACATGTAGAAGACTGTTCAGTGAAATAATTATTTTTCACTAACGGGATCTCGGCTTAGCTGCAGAGCCCCAAGCCTGTCGTACGACAGACTTCCCCTGCAGTCAGGTACAATGCTGACTTCAGGGAAGGGGGGAGGGGGGAACTTTGCGTTCGGTTCTCTCTTAAACCATAAAGGTTTGAGAGATGAACCTGGGGGCTATTATATTCTTTTGCAAATATCTACAATATGGGGAATAGTAATAATAAAGTATTACTATCCCTTTAAAGTGTTCCCTTAGACTTGGGGCACTGATAAACATAGTATGTAGTCTTTCTTGCCGCTTTAAGTCCTTCTGACTTGCCTAGATACATGTTCTTCATACAGACAGTTTAATCTATATCTTTTTTTTCTGCATTTGAGCTCCTTTGATGTATACCGCTAGTTAGTTTCGGTTAACAGTCTAATATAGACAATGAATAAGAACTATATAAAGGGACAGTAAAGTCCCATAAAAAATGTTTAGAGTTTTGTAGAGATTAAAAAAAATAAGATAAATGCCACAAATCCTATCTCTCAAAACGCTATGGTTTGAGAGACATCCTCCGTTAAAGTTCCCCCCTTCCTCCCCTTCTCCTGATGTCAGCTGTAAGCTGGCAGAAGGAGTTCCAGGTCCGGGGCAGACAAGCGGCTCTTCAGCAGTTCCTCAGTGTGAACCATGGTAAACGGTACCGCTTCTATGGTGGAGATGAACTTCCCCACTAGAGAGGTCAACTTCTTGGCTGGAACTGGATCGTGAACCAGAACAGCAGACACTTTGTGGACGATCTGGTAAGCCACCTCATCCGTGAGAAACACCATGCCCTGTTGGGTGTTGAAGAGAAGGCCCAGGAAGACCAGTCTCTGAGATGGTACAAGATTTGACTTATCCATGTTGAGTAAAAACCCAAACCCATGTCCTGCAAGGAGACCGGTTCCAGAACTTCCTTGTCCAAAAGGGTCTGGATGGTGCCGTTGAAAAGATGGCATTTCTCTACACCCTGAGGAGTGTGAGAAGGGAGGAACCTGAAAGGAGGAAGAGGGGTGAAAAGGATCCTGTACCCCTCTAGCACCACCTGCCAAACCCACAGATCCACCACGGTGTCTGGGCTTGGTGGAGGACTTAGCACTCCATTGCTGTTTTGGCTTGCAGGAGAAAAGCGGAGCCTTGGAAACCTCCTGGTCTGCAGGGAGCACCTCAGCCTGAAAGGGACGAAAAAGCTGATTCTGCTTTGTTAGAGGTTTCTTCCTAGGTACTAAGGGCAGGAGGGTACTCTTGTCCCCAGTGGCCTCGTATAACGGTTTGTTTGACACACAGACACAGTGGTTTAGGATAAAACACAGTTTTATTGAAATCACAATAATATAATAACCCTCACAGGTCCTGTAGTATTTAAGCAGAATAATACAGACACACGACCAATGGCACACTGCCATAGCAGTAACGGAGACTAGGCCACTTGCGCTCTGCAGGAGCAGTAACGGAGACAAGGCCAATGGCACACTGCTTTGGCAGTAATGGAGACTAGGCCACTTGCGCTCTGCAGGAGCAGTAATGGAGACAAGGCCAATGGCACACTGCCGTAGCAGTAACGGAGACAAGGCCAATGGCACACTGCTGTAGCAGTAATGGAGACTAGGCCACTTGCACTCTGCAGGAGCGGTAACGGAGACCAGGCCAATAGCACACTGCCGTAGCAGTAACGGAGACTAGGCCACTAGACAGTTTTTTTGAGAAGAACCCACATGGTCTCAGAGTACCCCCCAGCCACTGGATGCTGTGACAGTACTGCCCCTACCCCAATTTCAGAGGCATCAACCTCCAACGTGAATGGAAGGGAAGGGTTGGGGTGGGACAGTACAGGAGCAGATGCAAAAGCGGACTTTAATGTCTCAAAAGCATGATCAGCTGCATCAGACCATTGGGATGGATTAGCACCCTTGTGCGTAAGGTCAGACAGAAGTTTAACAATAGTGGAAAAGTTTTGGATAAACTTCCTGTAATAATTGGCAAACCCAAGAAAACGCTGAATCTCTTTTAACCCTTTGGGTCATGGCCATTGCAAGACTGTCTGTCTCCGTTACTGCTAAGGCAGTGTGCCATTGGCCTTGTCTCCGTTACTGCTCCTGCAAAGCACAAGTGGCCTGTCTCCGTTACTGCTACGGCAGTGTGCCATCGGTCTTGTCTCCGTTACTGCTCCGGCAGAGTGCAAGTGGCCTGGTCTCCGTTACTGCTACGGCAGTGTCATATGTTGCTCAGTTCCTGATATTACTCTGGCAGTTCACATTTGTTCTGCTAACCTATTTCTGGGCGTTACGTATCCTTAATCTCTCTATATGGAGTGAGCTCCATCACAGACCTCTCTTCACATGGGACTGTTTACACTCATTGAAGACCATTACCCCATGCAGTACCTTTCTCCTGGGAATTCATTGTATTCTGCCTGACCTGTGTCAGTATTTGCTGTTATGGACTTTATGGTTATACCGGACCTGTGTAGGCATATGTATATGTAACCTGTCGTGTGTCTGTATTATTCTGCTTAAATACTACAGGACCTGTGATGGTTATTATATTATTGTGATTTCAATAAAACTGTGTTTTATCCTAAACCACTGTGTCTGTTTGTCAAACAAACCGTTATAGTACGAAAGGGCCATAGCCCTTCCAATGGACCAAATATTGCAATTTTCCTCTAAATCTGCGTGAATCAATTATGCTTTGGACCTCGTATTCCACAGTGCTCCATACAGTACTCGGACCAAGATGTGATCTCACAAATCTGCCAGTCAAACTGGGGATTATGCAAATTTAACCATGGGAACCCCAGAATGACCGCATGATGAGGAGAATGGATTATCTGAAATCGCTGTTCCTCCGTGTGGAGGGCCCCAATAGTCATAGAAAGCGGAATAGTTTCCATAGTTATCTGAGCTGGTTTCAACTGTGTGCCATCAATGGCCTCAATGGCTAAGGGAGATTCCCTCCTGACCAACGGAGCAGGAACGTCAGCCAAGCCGGGTCGGTACACAGGAGCAGGAACGTCAGCCAAGCCGGGTCGGTAAACAGGAGCAGGAACGTCAGCCAAGCAGGGTAGGTACACAGGAGCAGGAACATCAGCCAAGCCGGGTCGGTACACAGGAGCAGGCGTAGAAGAATGGTCAGGCAATCCGGGTCGGTACACAGGCAGGAGAGGAGATGCAGAGTATTCAGGCAGGCCAAGTCGGTACACTGGGAATTAATGAGCAGAAACAAGCACTGGTACAGAAACACCGCGAAAGGGCACCGGAGGGGTGCCAGAGCCCAGTATATAAAGGCCATACTGGGCGGGACAAACACAGAATAGCCAATGGGAGCAAAGCACAGTGTAGACTGACAGAAAGTAGCAAGGGGAGCACAGGCACCATGATACCTCACTAATGAGGTCCTTAAGCAATGACCCAAACAGAGAGGTACCCTGAAGGGGTAACAAAATTAAGGCTTTCTTAGAAGTAGTGTCTACAGACCAGATCTTGAGCCAAGAGCCCATCTGGCTACCACAGACATGGTAGAGACTCTGGCCACCAAACGGATGGCATCAAATATAGCAGCAGAACCATAATGCTGAGCCTCAGAGATGTTCTCAAGGAACTGCAACATATCAGCAGTAGGAGCTCCATAATGGACAACTACAGTCAGCTTCAGTCTGAACCACAATGGCCCGATTCAACCATGCTGTGAGAATGCTGGGCAAAAGGAAGTAACAGCTATAGCAAAAATGTCCTTCAGGGAAGTCTTAAATGTCTTGTCAGTCCAGTATTAAGGACAGATGTGTCTGCCACAGGCAAAGTAGTGAACTTAGAGAGTCTAGAAACAGAGCGTTCACCTTGGGGGGATGAGCCCATTGAACTAATGCAACTTCAGAGAAGGGATACAGCTTAGCAAACTTCTTAGATACAGAAGGGCTTTTGTCAGGAGACTCCCACTCATCAGACACCAGATGGTCAAGAGTGGAGTTGGGTGGAAAACAGGTAGATAGCTACTTAGGCTTCTGAAACATGTCAGAGGGATCCGTGGGGACCTCCTGAACTAAGGGAATGTTTAGGGTATTTAACACAGCCCTGATCAGGCACTCAGCTGAGGGATCAGGATCAGCCTCAAAGGGGTCCCCACAGAATTGTGAAGAGACCACTGCAGAACATTACCCTTCATCAGAATCCACCAACAATTCCTCCTCAGAGGAATCTGATACTTCAGGTACTCCCTGCGGTTTTGGCAGGGAAGACCTGACAGGAGTAGGCGCTGCCAAGACTGCACCCCCTGCAATTGGGATGGAAGGAGCTGTAAGGTAGACCACAAGACTCTGGTAGTAGCCTAAAACTCTTGAATCCACATTGGCTCTAGTGCATGCTGGAGGTCCCTGGAAGATATGCAGGGGCAGCAGCGCATGCTGGGCATAAATGACCTGAGTAATCTGTAGTAACCCTTACTGACATAAGGAGCAAAGAGCAACGGGGTTCACAGATACCCCAGTATCCTTAGTCATAAGTCTAGTCCCAACTTCCAACAGTGTTGACATCCTAACAATGTCACAACATTATAAGTATAAATCAACATAAATACAGTGTGTGATATTAACATTTCACCCCAGAAATCGCAAATTTGCACTGATCTGGCAGGCGAAGGATTAATCTGCTGAGGAGAGAAAGAGGGTCCAAGCTCTGCATAGGATACTCGTGAAGGGAAAGCAAAAAATGGCTGCGACGGGAGCCAATCAGAAACGAGCGTGTGAAGCAAGCTCTCATGGGAAATGTAGTTTTCCCTATAAAAGTACCCCAACAGTGCCCGAAGTCCCCTGAGCCCCCCAAAACACACAGAAGTGTATTAAAATAGCTTGGAGCTGTAGTTGCATCACTGTTAGCTGAGCTTTTTAACCAGTTACTGTTGACAGAAAAGGTTTCAGATGTACCATGTACCTCCTTATTCTTTGTATGTCGTTTTCTATTAGGTCAAGCTAAATTATTTAATCTCTTTTTTTCTCCATTTTGTGTGTGCACGTGTAATCTTCTCGATGTGTAATTGCACAACTTTCATCTGGATTTTACATATAGTGTGGATGATAGAGCAAGGGCGGACAAACAAAATGACCCATCTCTGAAGTCGCTACGTTTAGTGGTTGCAGAGATAAGTGCCAAACTGTAAAGTCCCATAGAGGAGAATGAAGCATGGCATCTATGCGGTAAAATGCGCAACTCGGTTTTAAAAATTTTACATTGAGGTAAAAAAAGTTGTAAAACAATACAAAACATATTAAGAGTTAAATAAACACTATACCCTAAAGGGAAAAGTGCGAAACCCCCAAGAGATGCCAATTCGGCACACAAAGGGTTAAATTTACCACAGAAACTTGCTCCAGACCCCCAACAGACATACAGACAAACCCAATGAGTGCAGGAGTATGTAATAGGAACTCCAAAGGAGACCTCTGTGCGGAGAGGAAACATGGGACAAGTGGACCTCAGCACTCAAAGGGTTGCTCACCTTTTCAGCAGGTCTTCTGTCTTCAGATTACCATTTGTAAAGAAGAAGCCTCAGTGGGCAACTCTTGAGGAAAGAACTTGGAGCACAAGATTTCCCCCCCAAGGGCTTAAGGTCCACCAAAGCACCTGGAAACTGAGCTATCAACTAGGGAATTGTCAGAAATGGTAATCCACCTAATGCTGGTATTCCATATCTAACAGAAAACAAAAAATAAGCTAAAACTATAGCAGAACTGTTCTCTTGCCTGTATCTTCATCAAGGAACAAATCTTTCTGTAGAGGAAGTGGCTAGATGCAGCTAAGGCAGTGGTTCTCAACCAGGGTGCCCCTGACATCAACTTTGGGTGCCCCATGTTTTCTATGAAGACTAACAAAAATGGACTTTTAAATAAAGATTTATAGAAATTGTTATGCACAATATGTTTAGTTTTGTTATTATGATTGTAAGACCTAATAATAATTTTATATTTATGTATTGTACCCTTCATTATGCCCTTGATAAAGTACATTACATATGTTAGCGGTGCCCCGAATGTTATAGATTATGTGTTAGGGGTGCCCTGAACAAAAAAAGATTGAGAACCATTGAGCTAAGGATAGGAGGTAGGCTCCACCCAACATTCACTTCTAGAATTGTTCCTGCCTACTTAAAGGGGCGGATCACCTACCCAAAGTTACCAGTAACCTATATTGTAAGACAGAAAAATGCGAATATACAAAAATTCACAGTAGATTTGCAAATGCACCGCTTGCAATGAAACAATCAAATAGCAGGACTTACTCTTTCATCTTCTTAAAATCAATCTTTATTGAAAATACTAAAAAAAATCATACCTGCAAATGCAGATGTCTCCAGATACATAGAGCAAGACTTACAGAGTGGGTAGACAGCAGGTTGTTAGTCGTGATGATAATCAACGTGTTTCGCGCTTAAACAGAGCTTACTCATGATTAAACACATGTTTAATCATGAGTAAGTGCTATTTAACCCCTTAACGACCTTTGACGGTCATAGCACGTCATGGGTTGTTATACCCTTAACGACCCATGATGTACTATGACTGACATGGAATTCCAGGCTCCCCACGCAGCTGAACGCCATTCGGGGAGTCTGGAATTCGAATCACAAAAAAAAAAAAAAATGCTCCGTGGTCCATTAGTGACCTCAACGCTCCTGCGCAGCCGGTCGTTAAGGGGTTAAGTGCAAAACGTGTTGATTAGCATCAAGACTAACAACTTGCTGTCTACCCACTCTGTAAGTCTTGCTGTATGTACCTGGAGACATCTTCATTTGCAGGTATGATTTTTTATAGTATTTTCAATAAAGATTGATTGACTTTAAGAAGATGAAAGAGTAAATCCTGTTATTTGATTGTTTCATCGCAAGCGGTGCATTTGCATATCTATTTTGGATTATTTATAAGGTAAAGGGAAGCCTTTTTATTTGCACATTTTTGGATGATTTTTTCTGATGATCTTCAATATTCAGGTGTATTTAGAACTCTATTATCCATAACATTATCGTGAATAATGAATGGAGTCGCTGAATGTGTGTTTTGCTGTTAAACTGGATATACAAAATTTATCAGATTATACTGTTAAAAGTCAAAGAGATCATACTATACATACCATACTACAGATCATACTTGAAATATTTAATTTTTAAAAATGATGTGAAACACTATTTGTTAAGCAGGTAAAATATGTAGGGGCCAGGAGGGAAGAACGGATGCCTCTTCTCAGCGTGGTGCAGTTTCAGGTTACCATGGTAACCCATAAACCTACAGTTTAAAAGCAACAATTTTAAACTCTAGAAAAAAAAAAAAAGAACTGCAATGATCAGGAAAAAGCTCAGAAGACAAAAAATAGTAGAACTATAGGAGCACAGATTAACTCAAGGGCCTTATATACAAAAGAAAAAAAACTATTCTGGATGAAACCAATTTTGCATCATAAAGGGGTAGGAATAGCTAATGCTATTTAGGTATCAAGAGCATATATTTGAATGAGTTGGAGTTAAGGGAGGTAAAAGCCTAATTTAATTTAAAACCAATTTTTATTTGTCCCCATAATGCAGCTGATTTGTCCCAGAATAGTTTATTTGTTTCTTTTGTACATAAGGGTCCAAGTTACATTTCCACACGTGTCATGCAATGTAAGTTCCATGGTACATTTCAACTAGCTAGAAAAATGCTCCCAGGTGCTGGCCATGTGCAGTGACAATTCATTCAAAGGAAGTCGTATTACATAAAAGTGGATAATGGAATATCCCACGTTTCACTTCCACATGAATTTCCTTTAATAGTACACCTCACATTTGTTAAGAAAGTACCAAAATGGTACACCAATTTAGGAAAATTGTATATTGTATAGTACCATCCACTTATATATAAACTTACAATTATAGAAAATACTACAATTTACATGTGTTTGTCTGAAATAAAGACAAACATTGGGAAAGGAATCTCTGTAACACCCAAAGCACAAAGTAGGAGCTCAATATATGCATTGTGGTCTCTATAACCCACACTACTGGTGGGGTGCCTTCTTGTTCCTTCCTTACACACCGCCAAAATGGAATTATTTACAAACCAAGTACAAATTAGCAACAACTTTGTGGTCCCTGCTTTTACACTCAACCTGGGAGGAGATGCGCCTAGGTCATAAAAAGATAATAAACAGATGATAACGTCTCCAGTGTCATAAACTTTCCAGTTACTATGTTATTCTATGGAGCCTAGGCACTAAAATATCTCAAAAACTACAGAGATCTTAGTGCATGTGTTCCACAGAATAACATAGGAACTGGAGCATTTCCCATGCTGGAGAAGTGATCTCTTCTTTATCATACCTTGGTGCCTTTAAATGGAGATATACCCTACCCCAGACCAAACCAATCGAACAAAGCACTTTTCAAACAGGTTCCAGAAGCTACAATAAACAGTATTCACTTGTATTCTCTATATCACACATGTGAAGTGTCATTTGGACACTCCCAGTTAGCCTATATTGAAGTGTGTTATGAAGTTACACTAGACTCTGATGAAGCGCATGCTTGGCATAAAACATGTTAGACAATAACCCAAGTTTTGAATTTTATAATAAAGGAATCTGTAACTTTCAGAGCTTACATATTATTTATGGAAATAAGGAAAATTCTAAGATACTAAGGGTTAAAGTTTTCAGCTCACTTGACTTGTTCCCTATTGACGCTGAAGAACATGGACTGCAAGAGATAGTCACTTGTACTCAATTGCCCATATGGATAAAATCAGACTAACTACAACATATGGGAAAAATAACACCCATCAATTTAAATGGGCTTTTAACTCATTGAATGCTGAGACCTCTCTAAAATTAAAAGTTAGACAGCCCAGTTAAATCAGTGAACATTTGGTGCAAATGGTTTACCCCAGAGACACTACAAGAATATGAAATCACATTAATGGATGATCACTGGAAAATAATTTTCAACAAATATCATGTCTGAAGCTATATCACTAAAATCTGTTTGGATTTCCAGCATGTGGGCTCCCTGCCCAGTTGGTTTGGAGATAAAAACCACATGGAATCCAGGATGTACCTAATCCTGGCTATGCTTGTAAAACCCCTCATTGGGAAGATCAAATGTCCATTACCTCACTCTTCATTGCCAATTAATGATTCTTGTCACTAAATCTAAGCCCAACTTTCCTCTAGTCATCATGGGGCCTGTAGATAACTTCAGTAGGAGTGACAGCTTTTTAGGATTTTTTCTTTGAGTTTCACAAAAGTCTTTCTTCACATCCACACTGAACAATGTATTGGCGACCTCTTTAGCATTCAAAGGGTGAAGAGTCCCATTTAAATCAAAGGGGATTTTAGGATTTTTAATTTGTCAGGCATAGAATAGCTAGTATGTTTCATAATTACTCTAGTTTTTCTTCATACATCATACTAATTTTGTTTTTCCTTTGAATTATAGTTATATAAGCCCAGTGCTGCTTTATTTAGAAAGGTTAGTCCAGCTCTGATCTCATTTGAGATAAAGGGATGAGTAAAAAGTAAAATATTCCTCCTGCAGGAAAATATGCAAAACTTTTTTCCCTGCTTTTCCAGTGGAAAAATTTGCTTATAGAAAAGTCCTTTCTTCCCGATTTTCCTCCAGCTCTAAAAATGCTCTTACGAGAAGTGTGACTGTTTCCCACTATATTTCTCTATGGTGCAGGATTTACCACCATAGAAGAAAAATCCCGAACTTTCCACCATGGTCAATAGTGTTCAGTGTTCCATAGAGTCATATATATGCAAATTTAAAGAGAGAAAGGGAGAGAGAATGGCCAGTAGGAGAAGCTGGAGGAAAGCTTCCACTGTTGTGGAAGACAATTTTTTTTTATTATTATTCTGGATAGTGATTTTCCTGTTACTGGTTAATGCGAGCCACAAATACAAAATGCTTCCTGGGTCTTGCCAAACAGTGTGTTTCCTATGGATTACAAGTTTACAGAACTGCTTTTCTCATCCCTATGCCATTCCCTCACAGTGGGATCATCTACACTGCCTAAAGGGAAAGATGGCCTTGAGAAGAGATTTGATTCTCTAGTTCAGGGCTGTCCAAGATCAGTCCTCAGTGGACACCAACAGGCCTGGATGTAAGGATTTCCCTGATTAAGCACAGCTTGTTGTTGGCCCTTGAGGACTGAACTTGGACAGCCCTGATCTAGTTGATCATTCAGGGCAAATTATGGACCTCCAGTGAGGGATTTCCAAAAAATAAAATAACCAATAACAGTACCCAGAATTTATTTCTTTGTTATTCCGTATACAAATGTCTTTGCAGATACCAGAGCATAAATGTTGGTGACCTGCAGCCCTTGTCCAGTCGTTTAACTCCTTAAGGATCTTTGACATGCCAGGATCATCACGCTGGTCCCGACACTTAAGGGCCATCCCAGAATTCAAATTGCTACATAAAAAGCAGCTCAGTGGTCCTTAACAGCAGTGGCATAACAATAAGGGTCACAGGGGTTGCACCTGCGATCGGGCCTGTCACTCCAGGGGCCTGGCCTCCCCCTGCGATCCCCTTGCCAGGCGCCCACAGCAAGTAGGTCTGTACCTTCTTTGGCACAGCTGATCTCCATCTCCGGCACTCTAGTAATTCAGAGCACTGGGAGATGACATCATCTCCCAGTGCTCCACAATAGGGGCAATGTGGAGATTGGGGGCAATATGGAGACTGGGGGCAATGGGGGGTAATGTGGAGCCCGGGGGCAATGGGGGGTGATGTGGTTGAGGGGGCTCATGGTAATTTCTGTAACAGGGCCTGGTGGCTTCTAGTTAAGCCTCTGCTTAACAGCCACCCACGAGCTGGATCTGGCAGTTGTTAAGGGGTTAAGGATTACAATTCACATCGTCCACAGATGGCCAATGGCCACCTGAAGATGATGGGACTTGTAGTCAAATAACAGCAGCAACTGCAGAAAAAACAAACAAACAATGCTTTCATTACAGTGCTAATGTTTTTTTGTCTCTCTGATTTGACGGGGCAGTACAGGAAACTGAGTTCCCTTCTTGGTTTGTCCTTGTGAATATTAAGTTAAAATGCTTTAGGACAGTGACCAGTTACATTCAGAAAAAAAACTGCAGACGATTTACTATTTCTTTGTTGATTAAATACTCTCTCTTTCAGAAGACATCACATGATAAAACACATTTTTCAAATGCCGCTTGCTCTCCCTGAGTCCCATTTAAAATGAATCTTTCTAAAGGGAACAGAATAACTGTTCTTTTACAGCTTGTGTAACCTAAATCTCTTTTGAATTAGATTTTCATCCCTTTATTCTGAGTTAGTGTTTTCGTATTCAAGAGTATTTACCTCCTCCCCCAACAGCCTGGGATGTCTTGATAGACTGATAGACACAGAGGCAGGCTTGATTAAACTACTGACACAAACTAAACGGTTCCCATGACAACAATGAAAGCTTGTTTCATTTTGGCTTTTTCCTAGTGCCTTTGAAATAAAAAAAATAAAAAAAAAAGCAGAACAATGTTAGTACAAATGATTGAGGTAGTCACGGCCGCGGAATTGATTTTTCCTACCCATAAAATAGGGTCAGGACAAACTGCCTTAAGTTTTACTTTCTAGATTTATTTTCTAGTCTTACTTTCAAGAAATTGGATATTTTTTTGGCATTAATGTATCAAAAAAACAAAACAAAAAAAAAACAAACAAACCTGCAAATAAACAGCTAAATTCTCATGACAAGCCATGTATATCAAGTTACAACATTTATGGCAAATTACAGATTGTATTACTTTTATTAAAGGATATGTATCCAGATCTTTTCCTGCTGATGAAGCAAAGATTCAAGGGAAGGATGGGAGATGCACTATGGCATGATAAAGAAGTGAAGTAGAAGAAGTCAGAGATGCTCAACTAGACTCATGAGCCTGCAAGGGTATGCAAAAGCTCACTGGGACTGTGTCCTGCCAAAATGACAGTCCAGCCACGAAATGCCAGACAATTCTTCTCTGAACAAGGGAAGCAGCTAACCCCAAGCTCGTGACTCTAGTTGAGCATCTCTGACTTCTTCTACTTCTGTGCAAGTTGCTCTTGGGACTTGTCACCCTAAGGGTAATGGGGGAATCTAGACGTGGACCCCTTGCTTACAAGTGCCTAGAGGGGTCAGCTGCACCTCACTGGTGAGGCAAATTCCAATTAGTTATTCTGTTACATTTAATGGAGCGGAAAGTCAGTGACTTACAGTTCTCCACAGAATGTGATAGAAACTGCTGTGTCATTTCCTGTCAATTAGAACAATTAAGAAGTAAACACAGTAAATTAACTTCCTGACTATTTGAACTGTTAAATAATTTGAATAAAACAACTGACAGCAGGTGGAATGTCCTTGTCTTACTCAGCATGAAAAGCTTTATAACGTATAGATTTTCATAAAAAAAGTTTACTGCTCCTTTAAGGTAATGATGACATTGGTCTTCACAGGGCACTACTAATGCATTAGGTTGGCCTAAGCCCAAAGTCTTTTAAACTCTTTGCAATGTGTTGCACACCCTGGTGATTCCTAAAGTGTTAAAGTGGATCTATCATATATAGATATCTAATGCTCATAAGATAGAGCATTTAGTGAAAAAGTTTAATATGTTAGTAATTTTTTTTTAAAACCCGTTATCTGCGCAAATATTCAAGTTAAAACATGCCTAGCAGCCTACTTCCTGCTTGCAGCACTGCCTCTGCTCCTGTCCCACTACCCAGCATTCTCCAATGAAGGAGGCTTTCTTTCTCTAAGCTGGAGCGATCTCATTGGCAGAGATCGATATCTAGACAATGAGATCGCTCCAACTTAGAGACAGACATCCTCTGTCATCAGCAAGCCGAAGTAGCTGCTGGGCACCTTTTAAACTTGAATTTTTGCATAGATAACTTTTTTTTTCAAAAATGACTAACATTAAACTTTTTCGCTAAATGCTCTGTCTAATGAGCATTATATGTCTATATGTGATAGATCAATTTTAAAAATGGAAACGTTGGAACAAATTAGCATCAGGCACTTTTTATTTACTTGATAAAGGCCCATTCATTTAAATGGGGCTTTCATACCTCCCAACATTTCAAATGGCCAAAAAGGGACACTTTTGTTTTAGGGGGTGTTTCTGGGGGCGTGGCTGGTGGGCAGGGCATTACAGATAATGTTTTCAATTATTTCATGAACAATTCACAACTCTTTGTGTAACTGAATAAATTATTTAGACCAAAGTATTTTATTTACATACGCTAATGTATACACTCATATACTGACATTTATACAAACATTAATGTGAGTTTTATTTCTATGGTGCAATGTGATACACTTATACACACACACACACACACACCTCTCAGTCTGATCTGATGGGAAAGAGGGACAGAGGGATTTGGGTCTCAAAGAGGGACTGTCCCTCCTAAAGAGGGACAGTTGGGATATATGGGCTTTAACCCCTAGAATGCCAGAGAGGTCTCCACCCATTGGAGCTAAAACGTCTAACATTTGGGGCCAAATTAAAGCTCCCATTTATTTAAATAGGTCCTTCTCCAACACCTTTACAAGCAATGTATTGGAGACCTCTCTAGCATTCAAGGGGCTGAAGAACATTTAAATCAATGGGTCTTTTACAGATCATTAGTACATGTAGTTCACAGTGTTTTAAACCCTTAGATGTTAGCGACATCACAATGCATGGTAAATATCTGCAGCACCCAACAGATTAAATAGAACACATGCTACTGTATACTGTCGTCACACAGTTGCCATGCTTTGCACACCCTTCTGGTCCTTGAACGGTTAAGCATTTCTAGCAGTTTAAATTTGGCCTTGTATTCAATCCGCTGACTGTTTGTTATAAACTGTAGGCAGTGCAGACTAACAAATCCAGTAACTGGGAACTTTTAAATTCATGTGTGAAACATCTCCAGAGCTTTGCAATGAGGTAACAGAGCTGCAGGGAAAAGTATGAGATGACTGCAGAAAAATGAGATATATAACCTGCCAGCTGTAAATTGCAAAGAAGGCAAATAAAAGGCTACAGTGAAACACTAAACCTCACAAGGGGGAAGGTGAGCAATGGCCATTGCAAACTTAAACGAAGAATGAGACTAGCTCAGACAGGCTCACACAGAGGTGAATGTGTCCAGAATTAGAAGTGAGAAACAAGCAAAACCACTGGAAGAAGAAAAAGTCTAGAGAGCACAATGATATGGTTCCCGGACAGTAATGCCGTGTACAGGGAGGGGAAGCATGTCATGGGGAGGGTTGATCTAGGCAGGAAAGGGTAATAAGAAAGGGCTTATTAAGGGTTGGTGACAGGAAGTGGACTGCTGTTAGAGGAAGAGAGGACAAGGAGAAGCATCCCTCCATCCCTGTGTTGAGGTGTGTGTGTGTGTGGTATTGGTTCTTTGCCACAGCAGGGGGGTAGTCCTTGAATATATATATATATATATATATATATATATATATATAGAGAGAGAGAGAGAGAGAGAGAGAGAGAGAGAGATTTGATGTTGAGTACAAAGTTCTGAGATGTAGCTTTCTTAATTTTAGTAAACTTTCTGGCATTATCCCACATAGGAAGCTGATTCATAAAATGCAAAGTTTAAAACTGGCTAAAGGATAGGAGACAGTATACCCCATAGACAAAGGAATACATTCAGAGGTAGGACAGGTTATTATTAGATGACTCAAGAATTAGGGATTGGGCCTATTATCTTCAATATCTTAATTAGTCACATTGCTAGTGGCATTTAAGGTAACATGGACTTTTTTGTAAAAGGGGATTGAAACTCCAGGGGTGATAAACCAAATACGTAATGATTAGGAAATCAGAGGAACATGTACAGTATAGGATCTAAAGGTTAATTCTGTAAAGTACAAGAAAATGCAATTAGAACATATATAAAAATCAAAAAGCTGGAATACAGAGTTAATAGTACTTCTCTGACAACAGCACAAAGGAAAGAGAATTGGGACTTTTTATTTCAGATGATCTGGAGGCATGCAAGCAATATCATAAAGCATCTTGGAGAGTTAACAGGCTACTGGGTTGTGTCCTAAGTGGTATTAACAGCAGGAAGATAGCGGTACTAATGCCATTCTATAGACCACTGGTAAAGCCTCAGTCGAGTACAGTCTACAGGTCTCAAGATGACATCTCGTGGATGATGTTTAGAAAGCAGAGACAGTTTCACAAAAGTCACTAAAATGGTGCAGGATCTTTATTAAAATAAAAAAACCGGAAGGTGGAAAAATAAGAGGAAATGTAAGAAATAACTTTTTACAGAAAGGTAAGTATATGCTTCCAAGCAGAAGTGGTTGAGGCTAAAACAGTAAATGCATGTAAGAGCTATTGTGGTAGATATGTGGCTATTCTAAGAATAACATTCATCTAAACTAACTAGATAGGGAAATGGGCATGTTGAATGGGCTGGGTGCATTTAAAGGGATAGTAATACCTGGATATAATAGGATTTTAGTCTTACCTGTTAAATCCTTTTCACTTAGTCCATACAGGTCACTGGTACTCTACTCTGGGAGGCGTAAGTCCCCTTTAATAGGCAGGAACAACTATGCAAATAATTTGCAAGGGGCGGAGCCTCCCCTCTTACTTAAGCCACCTTCTGGCCAGAGCCACTTTAGATTGATTTGAGACCCTAAAACTGACCTCAGGTAAGCAAAAAGAAAGACTCCTGTGAGCATGCCCGAACGGTCTCCCACTGAATGCCACAGGAGAGCCAAGACTGGTCCCTTGACAGGGTGGGAGACCAGTGACCTGTATGGACTAAGTGAAAAGGATTTAACAGGTAAGACTAAAATCCTATTTTCACTGTCGTCCAATACAGGTCACTGGTACTCTGGGATGTACAAACATTGAGCTGATCCAGAGGCGGGAAGTAAGGCAAGGACCAGGCGCAAGGCCCAAGTCACTAGAACTGCTATGACCAGTTGATAACATAGCCCAAACTGTAAGTGTCAACGGACACCAACCAAGGGAACAATCCCTGAACTAACACAGCACACGGAACTAGAGCCAACCGGGCTCAACAGTAAGGAAGCACTAAGGATCACAGAGCGGAAGACCTACACAGGCAAAACTGCCTCCAGGACCTTCCTTCCAAAACTGGCAGCAGCCGACGCCAGTACATCAACTCGGTAGTGCTTTGAAAAAGTGTGCACAGAGGACCAAGTGGCCGCTCTGCACAGTTGATCAGCAGAAGCTTGATTTTTGTAGGCCCAAGAGGCCCCAATAGATCTGGTGGAATGGGCAGTCACCCGGAAGGGAACATGCTTATTCCTCAACTTATAGGCTTCACGGATGGTAGCCTTAATCCAAGAGGCAATGGTAACTTTGGAAGCCGGTCTCCCTGCCCTAGGCCCCTCAGGAATGACGAATAGAGCGTCAGACTTCCTGATAGACTCGGTGCGATGAACATAAAACTTGAGGCAACGCAACACATCCAACAAATGGAGATCTCTTTCCTTGTCAGATGAAGGATTAGGGCAGAAAGAGGGAACCACAATCTCCTGATTGATGTGAAACTCAGACACAACCTTGGGTAAGAATTCCTTGGTAGTGCGAAGCACAGCCTTATCCTTGTGGAACACCAGGTAAGGAGGTTTACAAGACAAGGCCTGTAACTCTGCTACCCGGCGCACTGACACAACAGCCAAGAGGAAGGCCATCTTCCAAGTCACAAGACGTAATGGAATGGAAGCCAAGGATTCAAACGGTGGTCGCTGTAGAACTCCCAGCACCAAATTGAGATCCCACTGGGGAGCAGGACTCTTAAAGGCAGGTCGAACGTGAGTCACACCTTGGAAGAAGACTTTCACATCAGGAAGGACAGCAATCCGTTCCTGGAAAAACACAGACAAGGCAGAAGTCTGAACTTTGAGGGAACTCAGACTGAGCCCCTTATCCACACCGTCCTGCAAGAAGGCCAGGACAGTGGGAAGATGGAAGTCAAGTGACAACTTCTTGTCAGAACACCAAGTCACGAAAGTTGACCATATGCGATGATAGATCTTGGAAGACACAGGCTTACGAGCACTGAGCATCGTCGAAACCACAGAAGGAGAAAAGCCTTTCTTTGCTAGAATCGAGGATTCAACCGCCATGCCATCAAATGGAGAGAGTGAACATCCTCCTTCCACAGATACCCCTGAAGAAGCAGGTCCGGACGGGCTGGAAGTGGGATCGGATCCTTCACTGACATGGCCATCAACTCCGGAAACCAGGACTGGCGGGGCCAGTTTGGAGCAATCAGGATGACAGGACAACGTTCTCTCTTCAACTTCTGGATAACTCTGACCAATAGAGGAAGAGGAGGGAAGATGTAAGCCAGGGGGAAGTCCCAAGGGATCGACAGGGCATCCACTGCTAGAGCAAGGGAGTCCCTCAACCGGGAGCAAAACACCGGAACCTTCCTGTTGTGTCTGGAAGCCATCAGATCCACCACAGGCATCCCCCACCGTTGAGTGAGCATGTGAAACACCTCTGGGTGAAGAGCCCATTCTCCGCTGTCGACGGTGTGACGACTGAGGAAGACTGCCATGACGTTGTCCACGCCTGGAATATGAACTGCAGAGATGACAGGCACGTGATCTTCTGCCCAAGACAAAATATCCTTGACCTCCCACCAGGCGGAACCGCTTCTTGTGCCGCCTTGCCTGTTGATGTAAGCCACCGCTGTGGCGTTGTCGGACTCCACTCTGATTGGAAGACTGGTCAATTGAGACTCCCAGTGCCTCAGGGCCAGCCGGACAGCTCGAAGTTCCAGAACATTGATGGAGAGCATGGATTCCTCCAGACCCCATTTCCCCTGAGCACTGAAGCGACCCCAGACTGCACCCCAGCCCCGAAGGCTGGCATCTGTAGTGACTGTGGTCCAAGGAGGAACTAGAAAGGATTTCCCTTTCAGGAGATGAGAGAGATCTAACCACCAGTGCAGACTCGACTCGACATGAGGAGGAAGAGAAACAGACAGATGTTGATGATCTGGATGATTCTTGCACGTCTGGATCACAAATCTCTGGAGATCCCTGGAGTGGGCCATGGCAAATGGTACTGCTTCGATTGTGGAAATGAACTTCCCCACTAAGGACGACAACTTCGGCACTGGAATCTCGTCCATGTCCAGAATTCCAGCCACTCTGACAGCTATCTGGTGAGCCACGTCCTCTGGAAGAAACACCATGCATTGGCGAGTGTCGAACAGGAGACCCAGGAACAGAAGCCTCTGAGATGGAATCAAGTCCGACTTGTCCAGATTCAGGATCCAGCCATGACGGTTCAGGGTGTGCATGCACATCTGTAAGTGCTGAAGGAGAAGCTCCGCTGAGGAGGCCTTCAGTAGGAGATCGTCCATGTAGGGGGTCACTCTGATCCCATCCTGATGGAGCACCGCTATCAAGGAGCCCAACACCCTCTGGAAGACCTGAGGGGCTGAAGTCAGCCCAAAGGGGAGCGCTGCAAACTGAAAGTGTCCCCTGTGGCAGGCAATCCTGAGATACCGCCTGCTCTCTGGATGAATAGGGATGTGAAGATAAGCATCCTGAAGGTCCAGGGAGGCAAGAAACTCCCCTGGAGACATTGCTGCAATCACAGAGCGCAGGGACTCCTGGCGGAAGTGGGAAGTCACCACATAGGCATTGAGATCTTTGAGATCCAAAATGGGACGGGCTCCTCCGTCCTTTTTGGCTACCACAAACAGGTTGGAATAAAATCCTGAACCTGTGTCCCCTTGAGGAACCGCCTCCAGGACCTCTTTGTCCAAGAGATCCTGAATAGCGTCGTCGAACAGACGCCTTTTTGTGGGTTCCTGAGAAGGACGAGTAAAATGGAACCGAAAAGGAGGAAGGGAAGAGAAAGGGATCCTGTATCCCTCTGACACCACCTGAAGAACCCATGGGTCCGCCACTGACTCCTCCCAAGTCCGGCGAAAGATGCGGAGACGACCGCCTACAGCCTGATGCGGACCCGGGTTCGGCGAGTCATGCCGAAGCAGTCTTGGAGGTCTTGGCCTTGGAGGCAACTTTGGGCTTCCACGACTGTTTGGGCTTGAAGGAGGAGCGCGTAGTGGGAGGACCCGTTTGGGCCGAGGAGCGTGTCTCAGTCTGTAAGGAACGAAAGGACCGATTGCGTTTGGCTGGAAACTTTTTCTTAAAGACTGAGGGTAGAAGAGTACTTTTACCGCCAGTAGCCTCACTGATCATTTCTTTGAGTTCAGACCCAAAAAGCAAATTCCCCTGAAAGGGCAAGGAAAGCAAGGCTTTCTTAGAGGCTGTATCAGCAGACCAAATTTTCAGCCAAAGAGCGCGTCTAGCCACCACAGAAGAAGTGGAGGCCCTCGCCATCATGCGCACAGCATCAAAAGCAGCGTCAGCAACATAGTTCTGAGCTTCAGTGATATTAGCAAGCAGCTGCAACTGTTCAGATACCGGCGCATCCTGGCGAACTGCTTCAGTCAGTCGTTCAGTCCAGGCTGCAATAGCTCTATTAACCCATGCCACAGCAAAAGTGGGGCGCATGGCTGTGCCAATGGAGGCAAAAATAGACTTAAGAGAGAGCTCTAGTTTCTTATCCGTCCAGTCCTGCAAGGCAGAGGCATCTGAGACAGCCAAAGCAGTAGATTTGGATAGTCTAGACACAGGAGCATCCACTTTGGGAGGATGAACCCATTTTGCCAGCTCCGCCTCAGGAAAAGGGTAAAGTTTAGCAAACTTTTTGGAGACAGAGGAAGATCTATCAGGATTCTTCCATGCCTCAGAGACCAGACGGGCAAGAGTAGGGTTAGTTGGAAAACAAACAACTGGTTTAGATGGCTTTTTCTGAAAAACATCAGTAGGATCATAAGTGGATTCCTGAGTCAGAGGAAGGTTGAGCGTATTCAGAACCGCTCTGATCAGACCCTCAGCCGAAACTTCAGGGTCACACTCATAGGGGTCCCCAATGGACCTGTTAGATTCAATAACAGTACGTTCCTCAGCATCAGAATCCTGTAAAAGTTCTTCTTCAGAAGAATCAGTGATATCAGGAGCTCCCTGTGGCTTAGGCAAGGAGGTCCTGATAGTAGAGGGGGTCTGCCAGACCTGGAGAGCCCCCTGTATCTGAGAGGGAAAGAGTTGAAGCGTGGATCTGAGATCCCTAGTGGCAGCTTTAAACTCCCTCACCCAAGATGGCTCAATAGCGTGGCTGGGAAGCCCAGGGTTGCTATCTTGACCAGTACAATTAGGGCATAGATCCCCCACATTATCGCCATCCAGCCCAATGTGGCAAGAGGAGCAAAACGCCATGGGGTAGCAGACCCCCCATCCTCCTTAGACTTGGGTCTAGCCCCTAGCTCCAGTGAAGTAGACATGCTCACAGCGTCAAATATACCCCACTAATAACACTATCACCCAGAAAAGTGTTAAAGATTAAAGTTTCACCCCAGAAATGTTCTAAAAACGGACTTATCTGGCCAGCGAAGGGTTAATCTGTTGAGGAGAGAGAAGGCTCGGTCCCTGCGTAGTGTACTCGCCTAGGAAAAGTACCACAAAATGGCGGCCGTCATGACAGCCAATCAGAAACGAGCGCGAACCAAGCGCTCATGGGAAATGTAGTTTTCCTGTCCAAGTACCCCAAACATTGCCCGAAGCCCCCCTGAACACCCCACATGAATAAAACACATTCCGGATGATAGATCAGGAGCCTAGAAGTAAAATGAGCCCTCTCTGAAGTTGCTGTGACAAGCGGTTCCAGAGATATGTCCCATACTGTGAATTCCCATAGAGAGTAAAGGAGCCCTTGCGTCTGAGCGGGAAAAAGCCGCGCTTAAAGGCGCGGAACACCATTTTTAATAAAGTTTAGTAAAACATTAAAAAGTGCCCAAACAAGCATGAAATACATGAGAAACATAAATAAATGAATACCCAATGCTCCAAAACTCAGAGAATAACACAGAAATTGCATAAACAGTAATAATGCAATAAAAACACCCTATGAGTGCTGGAGTGTATTAAAACTCCCAAATACAAGCCCATCAAAGGGACACTGTGGGGACAAGTGGACCTTCAGCACTCAATGGGTGACTCACCTTCCTTGCTGGACTTCTGTCTTCAGGTGACCATGATAAGGAGGGAAAGAACCAGAGGTAAATTCCCCAACAGGGGAGCTGCTTAACACAAGCTGTCCCCTCTTCAGGGCATAAGGTCCACAGAAAATCCCTGGAAGCTGCACCAGCCACTTTAAAGAGGGCAATTCACAGCCATGGTCACCCTCCTAATGGTGGTATTCCATATTTGAATAAAAAATAATAAAATACTAAGATGCATAGATGTTCTCTACCTGGTGTGCAAGCACACCAGGAACAAATCAATCTGGAGTGGCTCTGGCCAGAAGGTGGCTTAAGTAAGAGGGGAGGCTCCGCCCCTTGCAAATTATTTGCATAGTTGTTCCTGCCTATTAAAGGGGACTTACGCCTCCCAGAGTAGAGTACCAGTGACCTGTATTGGACGACAGTGAAAAGAAGGTTTAATATTGTTCACATAAAAAATACATGGAATGCGGTAAATTCTGATGCTTAAAGGTGTATATTTTAAGATTTATAAGCTTTTAAAATTCAGCCCTCCTTCACCTTTTACTCACGTCAGCTCTCTAGCTGACAGATCGAGATTCTTGTCGTGCGATTGGACGACTCTTCAGCAGAGCCGATATAGCATTATCTACAAACAAATACTTCATTAGAACGGTCTACAAAGTGTACCTTGGAGGAGGCTTTAAAAGCTTATAATTCTTAAAATACACACCTTTAAGCAACGGGATTTACTGCATTTCATTTATTTTTCCATATGAACAATATTACACCTTCTTACATTCAGGTATTGCTATCCCTTTAAGTTTCTATTTATCAAAACAGACTCAAAGTCCATAATATGTACAGCTTGAAAAAGTGAAAAAAAGGAAGGCTGGTGCCCTGAAAAAAAGTAGAGCAGCATTTTTCAGAAAAAAAAGAGGAATACTAGAACAAGGGGACATGATGTAAAATGAAATTGTGCAATGTGTGTTAGTACAACCTTACAGAAAGGGTGACAGATTCATGAAAGTCTCCCAGCACAGGTTACAGGGGCTAACATGGTAAGGCAGTGATTCCCATCAACGGTTTGTCTCAGAACTCCTCCACTTTTCTTTTGAACGTATGAACCTAAGTACTGGCAGCTCCATCACAATGACTGAGCCACTGATTACTCACCTTTGATTAAGCAGGGATATGTTGAAAAGATGATCTGTTGTGCCCTAAGGACTAACCTTGAAAAACTGTGGTAAGGGAGTTAAAAGTGGGTTAAAACTGGAACATTAGAACTAAATTAGATTGTGTATTTTACTTATATAGAGTGGTTCTTATACCAGTGGCCAACTGGTTCTTATCTGTCATCAAAAGGTATGTTTCCATGTTTCCAGAACAGCGTGCAACACATTGAGAAGAGCGAACACCACTCTAGTCCTTAACCCTTTGAGTGCCAGAATGTTAAAAGAAACAACAGGAAGAGAGTTAGAACCAGGACGTGAATACTATATAAAATGAGAAGAAAGACCAACATTTCAGGCATTACTTAAGCATATCACCTCTAAGAATAGTACATTGCAAATAGTTCAATTGGCTACAGTTCAACAAATATGACAGCCTGTGTTCACTGTCACTATGCATTTTGTTATAGAAACTGCACATTTCTGTTTTTTCTTTGTAAAATGACCAGGCTAAAGTTTAACCCATTGGAAGTTAAACCCACCTCCAAAGCAATGCATCAGAGATGTCTTCAATATCCAATTTCACAAGGATTCCAGTATATATATATATGTCACTACATGGAGGGTAGGGACCCGCATAGTCTAGTGCTAGTTCAGTTGCTAGGGTGCAACGCAAGGGAGTGGTGCTTGAGTTTGGAGATGGTGTGCAAGATACGCCCTTGCTGCAGCCGAAGCTGGGTATAGGTGCTGGTCGCGAAACCAGATTGTTCCACCCCAGTTGAGCCGGGGTGAAACAGTAGTCAATGACTACTGCAAAGAGAAGAATAGCCAATGTGATGTACTTCCTGTACTTTTATGGAATTGGTCTGTAATGCAGAATTCATTCTCCACTCTCAACCACATGTCCGTTCATTTTGTAATACCTTGAGGCTGATGTACTGAGAATAACTGAGCCAATTCTGGAGCAAACCAGCAGCATCATAGGTGACAAATAAAAAATTCTAACATTCCGATTGATTTAAAAGGGGCTTTTACACACTTGAATGCCAGAAAAGGTCTCCAACACATCTCTGGCATTCAGGATGTTAAAGATTCCATTTTAAGTCAGTGGATATTTTCATTTAAACCATATGGTGCAGTTGGTTTGCCCAAGTATTTTACCAGTGGCCCTTAGCACATCAGATGCCCCATCTAATTCGCACTATAATATAAATAAAATATAGCATTTCCTGCTTTTATAGTAACTGTTTAAAAAGATGTGCACAGTTGAAGACATAACCAGGGGTTTAACCATTTGAGTGCAAGAGGGGTAAGCAATGCATTGCAATGCAATGGGCTGCATACCCCTCCGGCATTCAAAGGGTTAAAAGGGACTTTTATTGGTCCTGTACTGCCCCTTTAAACCACTGTATGCTAGACATGTAACCATGCATTGTTTTGCAATTCAATGGCGATATTTGTAGTAATCAAGGGTTAAAGAGGGAATATCTTTGAGGTGCCTGATCTGGAAAGTAGTACCTGAAATCAATAAAAAGCTATTACAGAAACATGTGAGTTTCATGCTACAGTAAACATCAGTCTGATTTGTTGTGATTCTAAATAGGTTGCACTTAGCCGCAAACCTCATTTCCAGAGAACGGCAACAAAACCTTTTTCATAAGACTGACTGATTGCTTTGCAGGCACATCTTGATCCCAAAAGAACCAGTTTACATACTGTACTGTAGAATTTCTTTTCATGACTTTGTTAACTCAATATTTTTATTATCTAGCAAAGTCACGTATTTTTTGTTTGTTTTCATCATTTATCTTATTTTTTTAAAGGAATAGTAATGTTTCATAATAAAAGCAGCTTCATTTAACCTTCATAGTATTTGGGTCATGGAGAATGTTATTTCAATACTGTCAGAGTTGTAGTTCAAAAGTAATTGATAAAGTATCCCCCTCCCACCCCTTTTACTGATGTAACTCTGCTCACCTCAGCGCAGCCAGGTGGTGTCCAGATGGCTTGCACTGAGGGACCATCTTCAATTAGCATAAGGATAAAACTGAAAAGCCTGTCAAGGGGGCAGGGTTTTCATTGCTATCACAGTAAGAAGATTGTCCCTTGCTCTGAGCTGTCTGGTCTGTGGACCAGATTCCACATCTGAGGAGAGGGGGCTTACACTAGGTAAAATGGGAGGGAGGTGGAAACTTTATCATTCAATTACAACTACAACTCTGACCGTATTGAAATAACACTCTCTATGACTCAAATACTACGAAGATTAATTTGAGCTGATGTTTTTGTGAAACATTACTATCCATTTAAGGATATGTTTTCTGTTAACTGTTTTGTGTCTCAGTTCAGTTAGAACTAAATGTTAAAAGAATGTGCAGTGACCCAAAAGGCTTGGATTTAACCCCTTAACGACCGGGGAATCGGCGTGCGGATGCGACTGCATTTTTTTTTATTGCTTCGTTGCATTTCGGACTCCCCGAACGGCGTGCAGCCGCAGGGGGAGCCCGGAATTCGATGACGGTCATAGTACGTCATCGGTCGTTCAGTCAAATCGACCCTTGACGTACTATGACCGTCAAAGGTCGTTAAGGGGTTAAAACTGAGCCCAAGCCTGCAAGGGCTTAAGCTCTTCAGCACTAGAGGGCTATGCACTGCAATATACCATTGATTTTAAAGGAGCTTTTAACTGAAAGCTAGAGAGAAATGCATTGGAGAGAGTTCTAGTACTCGAATTTTTAAAGCATGATTTAAGATCAATGGGAATTATTTGCTTCCTATACTGCAGTTAGTTTGCCTCAGATACACTCCACTTTTCTTTGTGTATATGGTTCAGAGTCTTCAGTTTAACCCTTTGAGTGCCAGAGTGGTACGGAATGCATTGCAAAGCAATGCATTCCGTACCACTCTGGCACTCAAAGGGTTAAAGGGATAGTGCTTCCTAGACAGAAAAAAGACAACTTTTCATAACAGCACTGGGATACTCCAAAGTGACCTCACAAAATGAATAAACATAAGGTCAGTTTTTTCTGTTTTCACTTGTGGTGATCCATCCAGGTACTGTGGGGAATCAGGCAAGTACTGGCAGCTAAGGACCTGGCACTTTCCTTGGAGTAGCTGGGCTCATGCTTGGGAACAGGCAGGTGCCAACATCCAGGCACTCAATGTGTATCTGTTAGTAACTGGGTGTGTGGTTCATGCAGACACACCCCAGGTACCTGACAGCTCCGGCACATTGCACTAAACCCTGAGCAGAGTCCTACAGCAATATATGCCTTTAAAAATGTGTTAACAGGCTGAGTCCCTTTATCCAAGATATTAAACACCTACTTATCTACAGGCATCCTTCAAAAATAACAATGGGATATGCCAGCAGGGTGCAACACATGACATCAGTTCTTTAAAACCTCTCTTTTCAACAAATGAAAAGGGAAGCATGTCAACCACCAACATTTTGACAAGTTTACTATTCCACAGGGGTACTTTTGGATTATTTTTGTGCAGGTTTTGATCCCTTACTAAGAACTCTGTACGCGTGGGATGGTAGTACATAGTGGTAGATCAGTGTACCTTTATTGCTTTAGCAACATGATTTATGGCAGTGGAGGTGGTGGCCTCAGGTGTGGGCACTCTATGGCTTGTTATCTCATCCAACAAACTCAAAGTCATACTCTTCCATGTTTTGTGTTTGCAGTACAGTAGCAAGAGCCATGGGTGTTAGGGTAAATAAATAAATTCATGGCACACTCTCTGACACATCTACATCACTATTAATATGTGCTCCAGAGACTCAGGAACTTTTAGGAGTGCTTTTACTGCTGCTAGCCATGGCACTTCTGACCTTTTGATAGTGTGTCTACCAATGAGAACTGTGGTTGTGCTTCAGGTTGGATCTCAATGAGGATGTTCATAGGTGTGATCCTGCTTTCATCCTGCACATGTTTCTTCCACAGACAACAGATAGCTTTTGGTTTGTGAATGAAGTATCTCCATACGGTGGACTTCATAGAAATCCTGAGGGACTACTAATATTACTGCTGATTGATGTTGCCATTGTACTATTACTAGGAGTCAAGAGTGCTGCACTTCCAACAGCAGCAGAAGCATTCATAGCATTCCAAGGCAAAGAATTCCACAGCTTTACCAGTCTTACTGTAAAAAATCCCTGCCTTTGTCTCAATCAAAAGTGTTTTTCCTCTAGTCTTAATGGATGGCCTCTTGCTCTTATCTCACCTCTTTGAGTAAATAATTAATTGGATAGTTCTTTGTGTTGACCTTGAATATATATGTAAATGGTAATCATATCACCCCTTAGACGTCTCTTCTATAATGTAAACAAACCCAGTTTGGCCAGTCTCTCTTTATAACTCAGATCCTCCAATACCTTTATCAGTTTTGTTGCACGTCTCTGCACTTGCTCCAATTCAGTAATGTCTTTTTTTAAGAACTGGCGCCCAAAACTATACTCCGCATTCAAGATGAGGCCTTACCAAGGATTTATATAGTGGTAGTATTATATAGCATCCCATGCATCTACACCCCTTTTTATGCAGCCTAGTACCCTATTTGCTCTTGCAGAAGCTGAGTGACTCTGCATACTGCTGTGAAGTCTATCATCTATCAGCATGCCTAAATCTTTCTCTAATGAGGATTCCCCAAGTTGTTTACCATTTAGTGTATATGCAGCATGTTTGTTTCTACAGCCCAAATGCATAACCTTACATTTATCTACATTAAATGTCATCTGACACTTTTCTGCCCATTCACTCAGTTTATCTAAATCCTTCTGCAGAGAAAAAACATCCAGCTCTGTGTGTATTTCGTTGCACAGCTTAGTGCCATCAGCAAAGATTGAGATGTTATTTTCAATTCCCACGTTCCCAGGACTGAACCTTGTGGCTCCCCATTGTAACTTTAGACCAACCTGAAAAGGTTCTATTTACAACTCTCTGTGATCTACCATTTAACCAGTTCTCAATCCATGTACAGATATTACCTCCAAAACTGAAGCCTTTTAATTGTGCCTTTTATGAGGCACTGTAAGGCTTTTGCAAAATTCAAGTATACTACATCAACACATCTTACTCCTTTCTGTATACCCCTAGTTTGTTTGCTGGACATTATCAAATTTCTGTGGATTTTCAAAGTAATGGGATGGTGGCTTGCACTTACAAAATACTGTGACTAGTATTTGTCGAGGTCATCCTCAGTCAGAGTTCATGTTTCTGTCACTACCAGTCATACTGTGTATTTATTTTTTATGAACTGACCCGATTTGTCACCGTCTACCAAAAAATAACACACTCCCTGCAAGTGCAACTGCTTCTGCCCCCTTTGTCTGTAGCTTGTGTCAAGAGGATTTCAGCAGATGCTTTCTCTCCCAATGTCCCTGCAGTCTTATTTTTTTTGCAGTATAGGATGAGGCTAGACCTTAACCAATAATATGCTAGTCCCGCTTCGCCTGTCAGTGAGTGTGAGTTGTACTTGTCTGTCTCTTGGGTGTCAGTCTGCAAAGTATTCCTGTCAGTCAGGAAGGAACTTGGATCACCTGCCTGTCTCTTCTCAGTCAAACAAGATTTTGGGGTATTTTGGATAGATCTCCTTTCTCCCTCTACAGATTCCCCTAACACAGAGAAAAAATTATATGCCCAACAGACTCCCTAAACGCCAACTCCAAGTTAATTGTCTATCTTTCTCTCACTCCAAAATTGTTTGGCTTTCTCTCTCCCTAAAACAGGATGACATGCTGCAGGAACCTGACACCCCTTTTATACAATCATGGCAGAAAAAGGAAACTTTTTTCAATAAAACGAGAAAGGCAAAAAAAAAATTTGGAAAATCTTCACTTTTTGAGGGAAATGCCATTTTTTTCCTGTTTTATTTTGAGATGAAAATGTTCATCCATTCCCAGAGACTCCTTAGGAGTAGAGGGATAAGTACTGGAGGCTGTGTATATTAGCTATTCTTGGTCTGTTCCTGCAGGGTTGGTACTGTATATCCCCATGATGTATGCTGTGTTATCCTGAACAAAGACGAGTTGTACCATCCTACTGCTTGATCTTTGTTCTCTCATCTGGAGGCAATGAACCCGCGGATCAGCCCCTATTAAAGTGCAGGAGTCATTCCGTTAAACCACAATTATCTGAGTTTCTCCTGGACCTCTAAATTCAGCTGGTTTACGCTTCCTTCTGCACAATCTTGTGACTGGTAATCAAAAGCCAACTCCATTATGGAAATTCAAGGAAAAAAACATATCAGATTGTAATGTAATATTCTGAGTTTTGCTGTAGAAAGCACTGCAAGTCAGATGTATGAACATATCATCTATTCTGTGTTAATATACAAAACACTTGGCATGTCACAATGGCAGTTTTTTCTGTCAAGAAATCCATGGCTAAGGTCTGAGAAATGTGTGTGTATGGGAATGCTCTTTACCTGTGACCAGGTGCAGGCAATGTACAATACAATCTCAGAAGTCAAAGAAGAAAAGCATTTATTTTGCTGCACAGTTGTTTCCAGAGTACAACTCCCATCATCCCCTGGATGCAATTGGTTGGTGGTGGATGATCTGTGTTGTAGTTTGGATGAAGCTGGATAGCTTCAAGCTGACCATCCCTGAAATGGTTGTTTGCTGTAGGATGCCATATTGCGTACATATACAAACTGATACAATTGCATTCTTACATGCGTTCAGGCAAACATTGTTGTAATAGGTTAAAAATGTAGGTATGGGGGGTGGAGCAACCGCAGAACAAGATGGCCGCTTAGACCTCGTGCTCCACACTTCCATGGCTGTTTAATGCTGTTATTTAGCACTAGCCACGTCTTTTTAGTTTTATTTTTGATGGAGAGGCTCCCTACCCTTTTCCTCCATATCAGCGACTAAGAGACAGAATAGAACTAGACGGAAAAACCACCAGATTACGGAGTTTCTGCAGATACAGCACGCGGGGTCAACTAACTTGGTGTCCTCGGGTAAATCTCTCACTCCCCGCCCCACTGAAAATCTCCCTATTGCTTTGATGTCTACCAGAGTTTCTTCTCTGTCTGAGGAAGATCCCGTACCGATTGCTGCTGATCTGAGCCATTTATCTGCCGGCGATCTCATGTCCCTGCCTAGCGCTCTGGCCATGCCTGTGCCGGTTACTAAGGAAGATTTGGCGAATTTCCCAACTAGGGATGATATGGAAGCCCTAGTTTCTGAAATCAAGTCTGCATTTAAAGGAGCAGTAAACTTTTTTTATGAAAATATATATATTTTAGGGATTTTCCTATTGAGTAAAATAAGGGTACTCCCACTGCCGACAGATTTATATTTCCAGAGTTATTACAGTTTAAACCCATGTTTTTTTTTTACATTAGCAGTGCCCTCTAGTGGTCAAATTCTAATTAGATTTCCTGCTAGATTCTAATGGAGAGGAAAGTCAGAAAAGTCAGAGACATACAGTTCTCCATAGCATGTGAAAGAAACGCCTGTCACTTCCTGTCAGTTAGAACTATCAGGAAGTAAACACAGTAAATTCACTTCCTGGTTATTTAAACTGCTATAAATTTTGAATAAAACATCTGACAGCGATGGGAGTGACCTTGTTTTATTCAGCAGGAAATGCTCTGTAAAATATGTGTTTTCATAAAAAAAGTTTACTGCTCCTTTAAAGATGAGATCTCTCAGCTGCGTCAGGACTTCTTACAGCTGGGCCAGCGTGTAACCACATTGGAGTAGGATGGTGAGGATATGTTCCGATGACAACATGACTTGGGGTAACTCATTGCATAGCAAGATTATACTATAGCTATACTTACCAACAAACCAGACGATCTGGACAACCAGGGACGCAGATGTAACCTGCGAATCAGACTTCCTTGTGTTTACTAAGTTGTAAATGTGATTCTCCATGAGTCAATTGGTGCTTAAAACATTTAATGGGAAAGCTGGATTCAGTGGACTACTCTTCATGTTAAGAAGTTTATGGCATGTGTTGTCCCTATTGAAGTTAGGTCATTGAAATATTTTACCCTATAGAATAATATGGGATTATGCTGGGGGAGTGTCACATGAGCTCAAATGCAAGAAACCCTCTCGGGCCCCACTCTTAACCCCTTAAGGACCAGCGGTCCTATGGTGTGTGGTCCTTTAAGGACCAGATAGGAACGTTTGACGTGCCGTCCCACGTGACTGATCACATGTGCCGGCACACCGAACGGGGGACTGATAGAGATTGCTCCGGTCTTGGAGAGATCAATTTCAGTCCCCGCTACTACTCACAGTGGAAAAATGCCAGTGATAGTCCTGGCACGTCACTGGACGTTAAGATGTTAAGCCAACTATTAACTATGGCTAAATAGGACATTTCCATAATTATTTCCTATGTCTTGTGTGCTTTGTAAGTTTTAAAGGAATAGTAATGCTTTAGTAAGAAAAACACCCATTAAAGGTAGGGGTGCACCGAAATTTCGGTGGCCGAAATGTTTCGGCCGAAAATGGCCTTTTCGGCAAAAAGCCGAAATAAAAAAAATGGCCGAAAATCCTTGTCAGCCCGCATCATCACGCGCCCCTGCGGGCCGTGATGACATACAGACAGAGAAGAGGGCAGAGGCACCGGAAGAGAAGCGCTTGCTGCCAGCAGACTGATCGTTACTGTCTGGCAGCAAGCGCTTCTCTTCCGGTGCCTCTGCCCTCTTCTCTGTCTGTATGTCATCACGGCCCGCAGGGGCGCGTGATGATGCGGGTGGGCAGGAGGGAGCTCAGAGCCAGCCAGCCGCAGGGGACCGGGAGAAAGAGAGGTACAAAGGGGGAGAAAGTACATAGGGGAGAAAGAGATGCACAAGTGGGAGAAAGAAGTACATGGGGGAGAAAGAGAGGCACAAGGGGTAGAAATAAGTACATGGGGGAGAAAGAGGCACAAGGGGTAGAAAGAGGCACATGGGGGAGAAAGAAGTACATGGGGGAGAAAGAAGTACATGGGGGAGAAAGAGGCACATGGGGGAGAAAGAAGTACATGGGGGAGAAAGTGAGGCACAAGGGAGAGAAAAGTACATGGGGGAGAAAAAGAAGTACAAGGGGGAGAAAGAGGCACATGGGGGAGAAAGAGGCACATGGGCGAGAAAGAAGTACATGGGGGAGAAAGAGGTACATGGGGGAGAAAGAAGTACATGGGGGAGAAAGAGGCACTAGGGGGAGAAAGTGAGGCACAAGGGAGAGAAAAGTACATGGGGGAGAAAGAGGCACAAGGAGGAGAAAGAGAGGCATAAAGAAGTACATGGGGGAGAAAGTGAGGCACAAGGGGGAGAAAGAGAGGCACAAGGGAGAGAAAGAAGTACATGGGGGAGAAAGAGAGGCACAAGGGGGAGAAAGAAGTTCAAGGGGGAGAAAGAGAGGCACAAGGGGTAGAAAGAGGCACAAGGGGGAAAAAGAGAGGCACAAGGGGTAGAAAGAAGTACATGGGGGAGAAAGAGAGGCACAAGGGAGAAGAAGAAGCATGGGGGAGAAAGAGAGGCACAAGGGGGAGAAAGAGATGCACAAGGGGGAGAAAGAAGTACAAGGGGGAGAAAGAGAGGCACAAGGGGGAGAAAGAAGTACATGGGGGAGAAAGAGAGGCACAAGGGGGAGAAAGAAGTACATGGGGGAGAAAGAGAGGCACAAGGGGGAGAAAGAAGTACATGGGGGAGAAAGAGAGGCACAAGGGGTAGAAAGAAGTACAAGGGGGGAGAAAGAGAGGCACAAGGGGGAGAAAGAAGTACATGGGGGAGAAAGAGAGGCACAAGGGGGAGAAAGAAGTACATGGGGGAGAAAGAGAGGCACAAGGGGGAGAAAGAAGTACATGGGGGAGAAAGAGAGGCACAAGGGGTAGAAAGAAGTACAAGGGGGGAGAAAGAGAGGCACAAGGGGGAGAAAGAAGTACATGGGGGAGAAAGAGGCACAAGGGGTAGAAAGAAGTACAAGGGGGAGAAAGAGAGGCACAAGGGGTAGAAAGAAGTACAAGGGGGAGAAAGAGAGGCACAAGGGGGAGAAAGAAGTACATGGGGGAGAAAGAGAGGCACAAGGGGGAGAAAGAAGTACATGGGGGAGAAAGAGAGGCACAAGGGGGAGAAAGAAGTACAAGGGGGAGAAAGAGAGGCACAAGGGGTAGAAAGAAGTACATGGGGGGACAAAGAAGTACATGGGGGAGAAAGAGAGGTGCATAGACCCCATAGTAAAATAATAACAATGATGCATGTTAACTGTGTAAAGTTTTTTATTCTACTGTTTGTTTTTAACACTCAGTTCATTAAATAATGAAAAATTAGCATATTTTTTTTTTTATCCAATTAATCGAAAAAATAATCGGCCAACTAATCGATTATCAAAATAATCGTTAGTTGCAGCCCTAGTAATCCTAGTACTGAGCAGCCGCGCTACGTCACAACGTAGCTAGCGCGGGCTGCTTAAAATCAACAGACACAAAAAAAACAGCTAGGTGGTAAGCTGTTACCACAGTGCTCCCCTGCTGCTGCTTTTGGACATTTTCCGTGCCGAGAGTGACAGGAGACCCTGAGTGGCTGCTGTTGATGCCCAGCCTGCATTCCTCTGCTGGACCATAGAAGAGGTATTGGTAATACACATCCAAAATACCAAAAATGTTTAGAAGAACTAAAAGCTATAGAAAAAATAAATAATAATAATAAAAAGCTACACTAGATGTAAAAGGATAATTTTATAAAAACCTTTTTCAAAGTCAAGGTTTAAATACATTCATAATGCATATTTTAAAACCCTATCTCTGACTTTGAACCGGTTTTGACAAAATTATCTTTTAAAACTTGTTTTTGTTTGTAAAATAGAAACATCTTGGCCATTGCTGGGCAGTCATAAGAATCTCATTTCTCCACTACCAGAAATGAGATTCTTATGTTTGCCCAACCCTGGCCAAAATATTTTTTTTCCTTTTTACAAACAAAAACATAATATAACAGGCTAAGTTTATGAAAACTTTTTAAAAGTCAGGGTTACGGTTTTAAAATATGCATTAAAGTCATTTTCGGTTTCGGTTTTCGGCCAAGTGCATCCTGACGTTTCGGTTTCGGTTCAAAATTTTCATTTCGGTGCACCCCTAATTAAAGGCTTTACTTGGTGAGTAAAACTAGTGTGCTCCCATTGCGGTGAGAGATGCATCTCTCCCAAATAATTACAGTTCATACAAGTGTTTTTGTTTTCCACATTAACAATGCCACTTGGTGTCTACACAGTTCACCAACAGTAAACCTGATGTCTACGCAGTTATTATATTGAAATCTATGCGAAAGGTGAGTCACTCTGGCTGTAGTTCTCCATTTAATTTGATGGAAATAGTTTTACCACTGTTTCATAGTTTGAACTGTTATATCTTTTAAATAAAGCAACTTCCAGCAGTAGGAGGGCCCTTGTTGTAAAAAGTCATGCAGTATATGCTTTGTTTCCTAATGAAATGTAACTGATTATTTAAGTAAACACTGGCCAATGCAATTTTACATGAACCTTCATTGTACATTATCCTCCTCTTAACCCTTTACTCCTTTGCGGGCCAGAGAGGAATCCAACGTACTGATCTGCAATGCATTGGATACCTCTATGGCACCCAAAGAGTTAAGGATGATAAGAACTGCATTTCACAGCAAAGGACAACAATATGTAAGAGGTAGGAGCCTAGTAGTCACTGCAATTATGCAATACTGAAATGAGTTATTAACTCTGCTTTAAAAATGAATCCAAATCCTAATTTAATATGATTCTACTTTAAAATGTCAATTACTGTTCATTATTTAAAGCTATTTTAACATATGCCATATAAAAATTCAACAAAAGTTACCTCCTGGCTCACCTAGAAGCTGGTAATTAGATATCTATGTTTTTTATTAGTGTTTGCAAAGAATGGAATCAGGGAAGGTATTATTGAAAGCCCTTGTGTTAGATAATGTTTCACACCATACTGGAATCATTGCTGAGTCAAAACAAAAATATACTGTGTATCACTGTCTGCAATCAGAATGTATTGACTGGAGTAAAACAAGCTGTAACTAGTTAGTTTTTGTGGACGTACACTGGGGTTCGCAGTATCAGCACCTTTTTTCCCCCCCAAAAAACAAGACTACATTAGACTACAAAATATTTATCCAAAAATAAAAAGAATTAAATACCATACAATAAAAATATGTTCTGGAAAAATAATCCTGTGTACCTCTCTTTAGACAAAGAGACAGCAATAGTTCTCACTGCAGTCAATAAAACAGTAGAAGTGTAAAAAAAAAGCCCTTAGCTTGATGGGGCTATCCTCCCTCTATTCACCTGCTTCCTATCCTCCCTCTATTCACCTGCTTCCAAGGTGAATAACACATATACATATGAAAAACCCAACGACTGGTAATAACCAAATGTATTTATTGTGGTAGCATCAATTTGTTGCGTATAAGAGAAAGGTATCAGGCCAGAGGCCATGAATGGATGCTACCTCAATAAACACATTTGGCGATCACCAGTGATTAGATGAGTGCCTTCTGTATTCTTTATATATATACTAGTTGAACAGCCCGTTACACGGGCCACGGTGCCACTGCCACCCGGTCGCGGGGCAGTCACGAGCAGTAGAGACTCTACTGTGCATGACTGCCGCACGCGCAGCAGTGTGTACTGCGCATGTTGCGGCGTTATACACAATTTAGCGAATTATTATATAGGATATATATGTATGTATGTATATATATATATATATATATATATATATATATATATATATATATATATATATACATAGTCGAAGATATTACAAAAGGGAACAGGAGACCATGCACTGTATATCTCCATAAAATAAACAAACAATATAAATAAATACATTCGAGCTCTTGTACACAATCTAGGTATGATACACTTTTTCACAGTGAACAGAATTGATTAAAAAGAATCAATTACTCATATCCGTGAAACAATATAGGTAATTTTATTTAAAGGTAAATAAAATGTGATATATAAAATACAATAATAATTGGTGAATTGGGATATAAAGGTATACAAAACTGACTCAGTAATATATCTTAATGCAACAAGTCCTAGACTAAGATAATATATGGCATCAAGGAAATATAATATGATAGAATATATCAGATACTTACACAGATAACATACAAGCACTTATAGGGTTAAACTTTATATATAGGTGTCCAGAGCTATAAGCTAACAATGTTTGAAGACAGCAGGACAACGAGGGTTAATAGTTCCTTACAATTATAGACAATACAGTAGGTGGCAGTGTAACAACACCTACCCACCCTGTATGTGCTAAGGCAATTAAGTGGCAGGAAACTTGTCACGTGAGTTGTGATCCATAGGGCACAGGTCAAGTGACAACCCTTTGATAACCACAATGCAGAATATTGCAAGAAATGACACTCTATCTCAAACACATAAGGCCCCAGATCTGTAAATATAGAATTTACTATTTAGCAGCTGTTTTCAATATGCATACCTCTGGATAAGACACGGAATAATAAAATACATTTCCCAGTAAATATGTGCATTATCACATTATAATCTTAAGCAATTAAAATAACGTATGGATATAGCAACACCGTGATAATATATATGAAAATATATCAGCGCATATATACCATAAAGATTATAATGACAAAATCATGTTTGCACACATCTCAGCAGCAGGGGTTAATAGAACTATGGACAGTAAGCACCAGCAAATTACTCAGTCCAAAGTTTTGTTCTGTCAGGATTTTCACAAGTGTGACTATCTCAACAGATCAAATCCACGCCTAGATATCACACGCAGACAATGCAAATTTTAAACAGCACCAGCCCAAAAAGTACCAGATCCACAGACAAAGAAACAGAGGGAAAGAAACAGAGGGAAACCTTCCCAGACAGCAATGCATGTCTTAATTTAGAATACCGTATCAAAGGAGCACAATGAACATCTCAGAACAACTTATTAGTGGATTATTTGAACGCACTCGCTGTAGAATTCCACTCATTCCACAGCAGTCGTATTCAAAGTCTCACACACACACACACACTAAATAGTCAGCTCTGCAGGTATTAGCACTATTAGCTGAACTGTAACTCCCAATGATCTAAAATTGCTAACAATCTGATCTTATCCTATTACTACTGTGACTGGACTGTATAACCTCCAAATATTATTCTAATTTTACAGCCAAATGGCTACTGTGATATAGGTTCAGTAGGTTAGTCAAATCCACTAGGAAGGATAGAATAACTTATCCCAGAATTTACTGGGTTATGATCATTTTGGAAGTGTATACAGTGTTATGTAAATTTAAATCATACTTTACCAATCCTTTATAACAGGGTGTGGTCTTTGGCACGGCGCGGTTCTGCTCACTTCAGGAACTAAGAAATTTGGCAAACAAAAGCACCTATTTCCCGCCTGTACATTGCTTATATCACCTAAACCCCCCTTAACAGAAAGGTACGCCCATTCTTCTCTCATAGGTCACCCCTTATAGAATTAGCATATGAGGTAATATAAAGTGATAAACACTATATATAAACAAACTGAAGAAACACATCTACCACGTCACTAGGTGGCAGTCTACTACCAGGAATCTGCAGGAGAGATCCTACCTATTAATCAAATATAATGAGGACCCAATTAAAAATGAATGATGTAAGTTTCAAAATAACATCCTCTCTCAAAGATGCATGAAACTATCCTCTCCACACCAAGACACAGGTGCAGTTAGATAACATTCCTGTACAATGAGGAAAGAGAGGCCTCCCAATCCTCCTTCAAGGATATTCACTGAGATGAAATAGTTTCTACAAAACAAAACTAATGTTGCTTAAAGATACAGCCTTATATATACACAGACAAAATGGTTAATGAATAGTCTCTTTAACCATTTTCTTCCAGCAAAGAGCATACTCTCTGACAATATACATATATATATAGAAATGGTATGAACTGTGACACACAATTGCATCAGTTTTGAGTGTCCATGTATAGTGTATTAATATCATAAAAATAATACAATGGTAGTAACTGGAAATACTAGCCCTGCGTTGGGACAACTAAAATACTTTGAAGCCAAGGATAATTTTTAGAATTTAAGGGTTTCATGTATAAAGATGCAGCAGCATTTTAATGCATGGGCATTCTCTGGGGCCTCCAAGTTCAGGGCTCCTCGTCCTGGATTCCCATAGTTCCTAGATTACATAAAGAAACCCAATTAATCCTGTGGTCAAATGGTCTGGGACTAGTGAGACTTTACTAGGTACATAACACATAACTGTAGCTATTTTTCCCACAAATAGGAAAGGAAGAAAGGAAAGCTGCAACTAAATTTAAGTATATCCTAAATATTTACCTATAGTCGGGGGCCTCTGTAAGGAAGTATATTGAATGGTTACCAACTAAACTTTAGAAGCCAAAGGTAAGATTTTATCTTCCAGGTTCCCAGGCTTTTTCCATCCCTGCTATAAGTGGAAAAGGCATAATCTTCATAATATGTTTTGTTTTAGCAACACTCTTGCTTGATACTCAACTGTATTCAAGATTTACCCAATTAAACTGATTTAAATTTATGCTACCAATCCTCTTCTTTGAATTAAACAAAAAATTAAAAGTACATGTTTCTTGCATTAGCTCTGCATAGTGCAAACCTGCAGTTTCTGTTTTCCATAAGTGTCCTACATTCAAATGGAGATCTGGTCACAGAACCCATTGGTACTCACAGAAGAACACATCCATTTTGTGACACCGCACTCCCACCAGCAGTTACAGAGGCACGCATACAATGTCTGTCACTCCAGTCTTATGGTGTAAAGAAAATGTTTAAGGGAAAGTTCTGTGAAAGTGGCATTATAGTGATTTGGATGAGCCTTCTGCATCTAGATCCCAATGTTTTTTTTGTCTGTATCCTATTGGTTGATTCTGCTTGTCTCAGTGAGAATACGTAAATCAGACTCTGACTGGTTTCAAGATTTTAACTCCTAGGATCCCAGGATTTTCCCATCCCTGCTATTTGTGGTAAGGGCATATTCTTCATAATATGTTTATTTTTAGCAATGCTCTTACTTGATATTCCACTTCACAATGAAGATTTTTCCAATTAAATTAATTTTAGTTTGTTACCAAACCTCCCCTCTGAATGAAACTAAAAATGAAATGTACATATTTTCTGCATTCGCTCTGTACAGGAACCAGTGCAAACCTGCAGTTTGTGTTTTTCATAAGCATTCTACATTAAAATGGAGATCTGGTCACAGAATCCACTGGTACTCACAGAGGAACACATCCATTTTGTGACACCACACTCCCACTGGCAGTCACAGAAGCACACATACAATGTCTGACACCCTAGTCTTATGGTGTAAAGAAAGTGTTCTAAGGGAGAGTTTTGGGAAGGTGGCATTATAGTGATCCAGATGAGCTTTCTGAGTCTAGATCTCAATGTTATTTTTGTCTGTATCCTATTGGTTGATTCTGCTTGTCTCAGTGAGAATAGGTAAATCAGACTCTGACTCTGTATCACGGTGCCTGTGATTTGCTGCAGTTACTTGTCTGTCACCAGTAGGGGGCTTCTATTGGCTGTCTGCAGATAGCCCGCCTCTTATTGACTATTTAAACCTGGATTGGGCACCCTTTGAGTGCCCTTTCGTGTTGTTTCTGACCTTCTTGCTATCACTTTGCTAGTGATAGCTGGGCCTCTGTTCCAGTGTTCCTGAGTTCCTGATCTCATGTGTTCCTGAGTTCCTGATCTCTACTGTTCCAGTGTTTCCTGCATGCTGAAGTACTTCCAGTCCTGGTTCCGGCCTAGTCTCTGGTGTTGCAGTTCCTGCTGAACTTCTCTGCTGTTTTCTGACCTGACTGATCGTTGCTGGTTCCTGTCATCTCATCACCTGTCTTCAGTATCCTGGCGACCTTCTGCCTGGTCGCGTTGGTGACATTGCTACAATTCCGTGTTGGTCCCAGCGTGTGGACGCTGGTTTGCTCCTAAGCCTTGCGGCTATACAAACTCGCTTGTTACACCAGTGTGCGGTCACTGGTTTGCTCCAAAGCCTATCAGCTATACAATTCTGTGTTGGTCCCAGCGTGCGGACGCTGGTTTGCTCCTAAGCCTTGCGGCTATACTAACTCACTTGTTACACCAGTGTGCGGTCACTGGTTTGCTCCAAAGCCTTTCAGCTATACAATTCTGTGTTGGTCCCAGCGTGCGGACGCTGGTTTGCTCCTAAGCCTTGCGGCTATACTAACTCACTTGTTACACCAGTGTGCGGTCACTGGTTTGCTCCAAAGCCTTTCAGCTATACAAATCTGTGTTGGTCCCAGCGTGCGGACGCTGGTTTGCTCCTAAGCCTTGCTGCTTAACGATTCTGCTAATTTGCCAGTTCCATCTGACTGCTGCTATTATCTCTGGGCTGCCCTGCCCGGTATTGGTAAGGCCGGTAGAACCTTTTACCACATTCCATCTGAGGTTGCCTTACCCGGTATTGGCAGGGCCGGTAGAGCCTACATTGTGTATCTATTGAGGCTGCCTTGCCCGGTAATTTGGTAAGGCCGGTAAAACCGTTATGCTATTCCATCTGCAGGTTGCCTTACCCGGTATTGGCAAGGCCGGTAGAGCCTAAAGACTGTCCTGTCCGGTATATTGACAGGACTGGTAGAGTCTGCCTTCTGTCTGTGCTATATTCTGTATATATATATATGTATGTTATTGCCATCCTAAGTTATCATTTATTATTTCAATAAAATTGATTTTTTTTTACCTAAAACTTGTGTCTGAGAGTCATAATAAACTGTGACAGTACGAAAGGGCCATGACCTCAGACAGCAAGGGTCAAGGTAACGCACAGAATATCCATTGGAGGATGGATGTGCTCGAGCAACGTTTGGATCAGTTGGCAGTTGCAATTCAAACGATCCTTGAACGCACGGTACCTGCTGACCAATCTAGCTCTAGCCCGGTGGTCTCGCCATGTCAGACACCGGAAAGTGATACCAGACCCCTAGGGGGTACTGCTAAAGGGTTAACGGCTTCTGCACCCTTGCCGCTAAGATATGATGGTGACCCTAGTCTCTGCAGAGGGTTCATCAATCAACTCGAAATCTTTATGGAATTGACGGCACACGCATTTCCCAATGATCGTAGTAAAGTGGGGTTCACGATATCACTGCTCACTGGCAGAGCATTGGCCTGGGCTAACCCCTTGTGGGAGAATGCTAAACCTTGTACTAAGAACTTTAGTGAATTTGTGCGTTCCTTTCGAAGAGTGTTTGAGCCTCCTGGTAGAACCACCTCTGCTGCCAAACGCCTTATGGAGATACAACAGGGCAGGCGTACAGTGGGCGACTATGCCATCGAATTCCGCACATTGGCAGCAGAGGTAGGTTGGAATAACGAGGCATTATTGGCAGCCTTCTCTCAAGGCCTGAATGACCACATTAAAGACGAAATCGCTGCTAAAGATCTACCTATTGATCTAGATGATTACATTGAGTATGTTATGATAATTGACTCCAGAATACGTGAGAGATCAATTGCCAGAGATCGTAAGTTACGGTCAAAAAATAATGAGCCTAGTAGCATGTTTTGCCCACCCATCCCTCCCTTGGCATTGAAGTCTAGTGAACCAGTACGGGAAACAAGTGAACCTATGGAAATAGGCTTCACTAGACTATCCAAGGCAGAGAGACTATATCGCAAAAAACAAGGGTTATGTTTATACTGTGGTAAAAAAGGGCACTTGCTAAATTCCTGTCCGGTACGTCCGGGAAACGCACACACCTAGGGTATCTTGGGGGACAGGCCCTAGGTGGTGTACAATCGTCCCCAGTGTCGGGCATAATGAAACCCACCATACAGGTGGTATTGTCTTGGGCACAACGCTCTGTGGAGGTTTTGGCCTTGGTTGACTCCGGTGCAGCAGGGTATTTTATGGATAATACCTTTGCTGAATTGTACGGAGTTCCACGCATTGAAAGAGAAAACCCCTTGACTATTGAAGCGATTGATGGTAGACCCTTAGAACCGCCTCAGGTTATATTTGAAACTATGCCATTGTCTATGACTATTGGGGCACTTCACAGAGAAGAGCAGCAGTTTCAACTGATTAATTCCCCGCACCATGCGGTGATATTGGGATTTCCGTGGTTACAGTTACATAACCCACAATTCGATTGGAAAAAGTGTGAAATTGCTGCTTGGTCCCAGTTTTGTATGGACAAGTGCGTCATCCAGCCTATTAAGGTCATGTGCACCTCCTCTGCTATGCCGGATGTGTACCAACAGTTTGGCGATGTTTTTAGCAAAGGAGAGGCTAGTATGCTACCCCAGCATAGACCTTATGATTGTTGCATTGAATTGCAGCCTGGTGCAGTACCTCCGAAAGGACGCACTTATCCATTATCTTGTGATGAAAATAAGGCTATGGAGGATTACATTTCTGATGCCCTTGCTAGAGGGATCATACGTAAATCTACCTCTCCAGCTGGGGCTGGGTTCTTTTTTGTAAAAAAGAAAAATGGCGAATTAAGACCATGCATTGACTACCGGGGCTTGAATAAACTAATGGCTAAAAACGCATACCCAATACCACTCATCACCGAGCTTTTTGACAGGCTTAAGGGCGCTTCGATATTTACCAAGTTGGACCTACGGGCCGCTTACAATCTGGTTCGCATTCGAGCAGGTGATGAGTGGAAAACTGCCTTTAATACTCGAGCTGGGCACTACGAGTATCTAGTAATGCCTTTTGGGCTGTGTAATGCACCCGCAGTTTTCCAGGAACTGATAAATGATGTTCTGAGAGATATGTTACAGACATGTGTTGTGGTGTACCTCGACGATATACTGATTTACTCCCAAAACATGGCACAGCACATCAAAGATGTATCCGCAGTATTGCTACGACTCCGTGAGAACAAATTATTTTGTAAAATGGAAAAATGTGAGTTTCATAGAACCAGTGTGCCATTCTTGGGGTTCATAATTGGCAATGATGGCATTGCCATGGACAAAGAAAAGTTGTCAGCTGTCCTACAATGGCCAAAACCCAAGGGTCTTAAAGCCATACAGCGTTTCCTGGGTTTCGCTAATTATTATAGGAGGTTTATTAAGAACTTTTCTTCCATTGTCAAACCTCTGTCCGATCTTACGCACAAGGGTGCTAATCCTTCTTGTTGGCCGGTATCTGCTGAGAAAGCCTTTGAGAATTTGAAGCTGGAATTTGCTGCGGCTCCTGTGTTATCCCACCCCAATCCTTTACTTCCATTTACGTTAGAGGTTGATGCCTCAGATATTGGGGTCGGGGCAGTACTTTCGCAGCGACACGAGAAAGGTGGAACTCTCAGACCTTGTGGGTTTTTCTCTAAAAAGTTGACTGTCACTCAAAGCCACTATGAGATAGGTGACAGAGAATTATTGGCCATTATCCTTGCTCTTAAGGAATGGCGTCATTTGCTTGAAGGTACTAAGAATCCTGTCTTAATCCTAACAGATCATAAGAATCTGACCTATCTCTCGGAGGCCAAGAGATTGTCCTCTCGTCAGGCCAGGTGGGCACTGTTCCTGTCTCGATTTAATTTCATTGTATCATATTTGCCAGGGTCAAAAAATATCAGGGCTGATGCACTGTCAAGACAATTTGAGGCCAACAGTGACAGAGTGGAAGCACCAGCTCCTATCATCCAACCTGATAGAATACTGGCTACTATACGCACGAGTATCACTTCTCCTCTAGGGGAGGAGATCCTGGCCTCTCAGGGGTCCGCTCCCCATGAAACCCCAGTGGGCAAATGTTTTGTCGCTGAATCTTTTCGTACTAGGCTGCTCGAAACCTACCATTCCTCTAAGGCTGCGGGACATATTGGTAGAGACCAATTGTTATGGTCCCTTTCTCAGTTATTTTGGTGGCCTTCCATGAGAAACGATTGTGCCGAATTTACGAATGCCTGTGCCACCTGCGCCCGCGCTAAGACCCCGAGACATCTCCCTGTGGGCTTGCTTCAACCGGTGCCTAATGGCGAACGCCCCTGGTCTCATGTTTCCATTGATTTTATGGGAGAGTTGCCTATGTCGAAGGGGTACTCCTTTATATTCATGGTGGTGGACAGGTTTTCTAAAATGGCTCATTTCGTGCCCCTCCGTGGTCTTCCTTCAGCGAAGGAATTGGCAATGGTGTTCGCCAGAGAAGTATTCCGGTTGCATGGAGTGCCTAGGGTACTGGTGTCTGACAGGGGGAGCCAGTTTGTGTCTAGATTTTGGAGGGCATTTTGCCAACAGATGGGCATACAGCTGTCCTTCTCCTCTGCCTACCATCCCCAAACCAATGGAGCCGCTGAACGAGCTAATCAGGGCTTGGAACAATTTCTCCGTTGTTTCGTTACTGACCATCATGATAATTGGTCCGACTTGTTGCCTTGGGCAGAGTTCGCCAGGAACTGTGCGGTCAATTCTTCATCTGGGAGCTCTCCGTTTCTGATTAATTATGGGTTCCAGCCCTGTTTGCTTCCAGACTCATTTCAGACGCAACAGATTCCAGCTCTGGATGAGCATATCGAGCAACTCCGTTCCACATGGGCACAAGTTCAGAGGGCACTTGGTCAGTCATTTCAGCGTCATCAGCGCCATGCTAATCGCAGAAGGCTTCCAGCGGTTTCCTTTCAGGTTGGGGATAGAGTATGGCTTTCCTCCAGAAATCTCAAGCTGCAGGTTCCGTCTAATAAGTTGGCTCCTCGGTTTATTGGTCCATACAGAGTTATTCGCAAAATTAACCCTGTCTCCTATGCACTAGACCTACCTGCATCCATGCGTATCCATAATGTGTTCCATGTGTCCCTTCTTAAGCCTCTGGTTTGCAATCGCTATACTACCACACCTGTGGTGCCAGGACCTGTTGAGGTCGAGGGCCAGGAGGAGTACGAGGTTCAGAGCATTATTGATTCCCGTAGGCTTAGAGGAAGGGTACAGTACCTGGTACATTGGAAAGAGTATGGTCCTGAGGATCGGTCATGGGTGGATAGTACGGACCTTCATGCACCTAGGTTAACTAGGGCCTTTCATGCCAATTACCCGCAGAAACCTAAACCCTATTCTAGGAGAGGGGGTCTTTGAAAGGGGGGTACTATCACGGTGCCCGTGATTTGCTGCAGTTACTTGTCTGTCACCAGTAGGGGGCTTCTATTGGCTGTCTGCAGATAGCCCGCCTCTTATTGACTATTTAAACCTGGATTGGGCACCCTTTGAGTGCCCTTTCGTGTTGTTTCTGACCTTCTTGCTATCACTTTGCTAGTGATAGCTGGGCCTCTGTTCCAGTGTTCCTGAGTTCCTGATCTCATGTGTTCCTGAGTTCCTGATCTCTACTGTTCCAGTGTTTCCTGCATGCTGAAGTACTTCCAGTCCTGGTTCCGGCCTAGTCTCTGGTGTTGCAGTTCCTGCTGAACTTCTCTGCTGTTTTCTGACCTGACTGATCGTTGCTGGTTCCTGTCATCTCATCACATGTCTTCAGTATCCTGGCGACCTTCTGCCTGGTCGCGTTGGTGACATTGCTACAATTCCGTGTTGGTCCCAGCGTGTGGACGCTGGTTTGCTCCTAAGCCTTGTGGCTATACAAACTCGCTTGTTACACCAGTGTGCGGTCACTGGTTTGCTCCAAAGCCTATCAGCTATACAATTCTGTGTTGGTCCCAGCGTGCGGACGCTGGTTTGCTCCTAAGCCTTGCGGCTATACTAACTCACTTGTTACACCAGTGTGCGGTCACTGGTTTGCTCCAAAGCCTTTCAGCTATACAATTCTGTGTTGGTCCCAGCGTGCGGACGCTGGTTTGCTCCTAAGCCTTGCGGCTATACTAACTCACTTGTTACACCAGTGTGCGGTCACTGGTTTGCTCCAAAGCCTTTCAGCTATACAAATCTGTGTTGGTCCCAGCGTGCGGACGCTGGTTTGCTCCTAAGCCTTGCGGCTATACAAACTCGCTTGTTACGCCAGTGTGCGGTCACTGGTTTGCTCCAAAGCCTATCAGCTATACTATCTGTGTTGGTCCCAGCGTGCGGACGCTGGTTTGCTCCTAAGCCTTGCGGCTATACTACTCGCTTGTTACTCCAGTGTGCGGTCACTGGTTTGCTCGCTAAGCCTAACGGCTATACTATTCAGTGTTGTTTCCAGCGTGCGGACGCTGGTTTGCTCCAAAGCCTTGCTGCTTAACGATTCTGCTAATTTGCCAGTTCCATCTGACTGCTGCTATTATCTCTGGGCTGCCCTGCCCGGTATTGGTAAGGCCGGTAGAACCTTTTACCACATTCCATCTGAGGTTGCCTTACCCGGTATTGGCAGGGCCGGTAGAGCCTACATTGTGTATCTATTGAGGCTGCCTTGCCCGGTAATTTGGTAAGGCCGGTAAAACCGTTATGCTATTCCATCTGCAGGTTGCCTTACCCGGTATTGGCAAGGCCGGTAGAGCCTAAAGACTGTCCTGTCCGGTATATTGACAGGACCGGTAGAGTCTGCCTTCTGTCTGTGCTATATTCTGTATATATATATATGTATGTTATTGCCATCCTAAGTTATCATTTATTATTTCAATAAAATTGATTTTTTTTACCTAAAACTTGTGTCTGAGAGTCATAATAAACCGTGACACTCTGATTTAGAGATTTTAGCGCAGTGCATATGGGATATCGACATAAATGGCAAATGAGGTTCACTTTATGCTTTGTGAGTATATGTTCACTCAGTGAATACCATACAGTTATTCAAATGAGTGCATCTCTATACCGGACTCCTCTCTGGTACTCAGTGAGTTAACTCTGAGTACCAGACTGGAGTGGAGAGAGGGGCTTTGCATATTACTGTAGGCAGAGCGGAACAGGTGCATATGTAAGGTACCTCTGTGATTCACTGCCATTTCCTCAATGTACCTGGCTGTCTGGAATCCATCTGCTACTCTGACACAGCGAAGTCTGATTGGGAGCATTTAACTGTACTCAGACGCACCTTATGAGATGCCACTTTGAAATATTTATAAAAAAATACTACAGCAACAATGCATCCCCTTCATTCTGGGGTTGGGGAATTTGTCTCCTCTGGTATCACGGTGCCTGTGCTATTGCTGACGACATTCTGACAGTGATACTTCCTGATATCTTTTTATTGGTTGGTGTGGCTTTGCTCCGCCTAGTACTAGCCCTTAAATACTGAGCCCTGTCACTTCTTCAGTGCCCTTTCATGGTGTTCCCGTTGCCAAGAGCTTGCTCCTGTATTTATGCGATTCCTGTGTATGACCCAGACTGCCTTTTCCTGGGCCTCCGTTTACTCCTGTGGCCTTAGTCGCTATTGTATCACTCACTGCGTAGTGAGTGTCCTGTGGGTCTCGCGCTATTAGGGCCTGTCTGTCCTCCTGGCCTAATAGCAACCATTTCACTGTTTGTCACGGTTTTTGAAGACTCTCAGACTTAAGGTTTGGTAAAATAACTTAACTTTATTAAAAGTTAAAGGCAGTCCCCATAGGGTAAACATACATAACAATACAACAGTAATATAACATATAATAGGTTCTACCAGCCTTGCCTAAATACCGGGCAAGGCAACCCAAGTGACAGTTTTAATGACAGGCTCTACCGGCCTTGCCTATACCGGGTAAGGCAACCGTGAGATGACATATACCGGTTCTACCGGCCTTACCAATACCGGGCAAGGCAGCCCACATGGAATGCTGAATGTAGGCTCTACCGGCCCTGCCAATACCGGGTAAGGCAACCTTAAAGATGGTGAATTACAAGGTTCTACTGGCCTTACCAATACCGGGCAGGGCAGCCCAAAGGAGTACTGGAGTAGGCTCTACCGGCCCTGACAATACCGGGTGAGGCAACCTACAGGATGGTATCGTCAAGGTTCTACCAGCCTCACCAATACCGGGCAGGGCAGCCTGAGCAAGTAGACCAGCTGTCAGGTGACTAAGACAGCATAGAGCATAAGTATAGAGGTCTTACTCAGCAGGAGTCTATTGCCAGGGATACTCAGACAACTGCAAGGAAGTGGACAGCAACTGACCACAGTACTGGATGTTCAGGAGCAAACCAACGTCTGCACGTTGGGACTAATGGTAATATCACCACCAGGTTTAATGGAGCAAACCAGCGACCGCACGCTGGAACCAACAATGTATATCGCAACCAGGTTTAGTGGAGTAAACCAGCGTCCGCATGCTGGGACCAACAACGTATATCGCAATCAGGTTTAGTGGAGCAAACCAGCGTCCGCACGCTGGAGCCAATAATGTATCTCGCAACCAGTTTAGTGGAATAAACCAGCGTCCGCACGCTGGGACCAACAATGTATATAGCAACCAGGTTTAGTGGAGTAAACCAGCGTCCGCACGCTTGGACCAACAATGTATATCGCAACCAGGTTTAGTGGAGTAAACCAATGTCCGCACGCTGGGACCAACAATGTATATCACCATCAGGTTTAGTGGAGTAAACCAGCGTCCGCACGCTGGGACCAACAATGAATATTGCAACCAGGTTTAGTGGAGTAAACCAGCGTCCGCACGCTGGGACCAAAAATGTATATCGCAACCAGGTTTAGTGGAGTAAACCAGCGTCCGCACGCTGGGACCAACAATGTATATCGCAACCAGGTTTAGTGGAGTAAACCAGCATCCGCACGCTGGGACCAACAATGTAAAACTCCACCAGGAACCAACAAAGTATGATCAGCAGCGAGAAGAACAATGTCGCCAGAGCGACGGCTGGAGCAGGAGATTCAGGAACTCAATAAGATTAACCCGCGAGGTGCTGGAACACAGGAACACCGGAACACTGGAACACAGGATCAGCAAGTGCAGCAGGAACAGGCCCAGAAGCCTGACAAGCATGTCAGGCAGAGTGAAGTCAGAAACACCACGAAAAAGCAACCTGGAAGTGCTCAGCCTGGGTTTAAAAAGGCTGTGTGAGGAGGGCTAATCACAGACAGCCAATCATGATACTCAGCAAGTGACTGACACTGAACAGCACCAATCACGGGCACCGTGATAGTACCCCCCTTTCAAAGACCCCCTCTCCCAGAGTAGGGTCTAGGCTTCTGAGGGTATTTGGCATGAAATATTCGTAGTAACTTGGGTGCATGAAGGTCCTTACTGTCTACCCAGGAACGATCCTCAGGACCATAACCTTTCCAATGCACCAGATACTGTACCCCTCCTCTACCTCTGCGGGAATCAATAATGTTTTGTACTTCATACTCCTCCTGCCCCTCGACTTCAACAGGACCTGGCCTCACAGGTGTGGTAGTATAACGGTTACAAACCAGAGGTTTAAGGAGAGACACATGGAATACATTATGAATGCGCATAGAAGCAGGTAATTCCAACGCATAGGAAACAGGGTTAATTTTGCGAATGATCTTGTACGGACCAATGAACCGAGGTGCCAGCTTATTAGATGGGACCTTGAGCTTTAGATTCTTGGAGGACAGCCATACTCTATCCCCGACTCGGAAGGAAACCGCTGGAAGCCTTCTGCGATTGGCATGACGCTGATGTCGCTGAAAAGACTGGCCCAATGCCCTCTGAACTTGTGCCCATGTGGAACGGAGTTGCTCTATATGCTCATCCAGAGCTGGAATCTGCTGTGATTGAAAGGAATCCGGGAGCAGACAGGGTTGGAACCCATAATTGATCAAAAACAGAGAGCTCCCGGAGGAAGAATTAACTGCGCAGTTCCTGGCGAACTCTGCCCAAGGCAACAAGTCGGCCCAATTATCATGATGGTCAGTCATAAAACATCGCAGAAACTGTTCCAATCCTTGATTGGCCCTCTCAGCGGCCCCGTTAGTCTGGGGATGATATGCCGAGGAAAATGATAGCTGTATGCCCATCTGTTCGCAAAATGCCCTCCAGAATCTGGACACAAACTGGCTCCCCCTGTCAGACACCAGCACCCTGGGTACTCCATGCAACCGAAATACTTCTCGAGCGAATACCATTGCCAGTTCCTTGGCCGAAGGAAGGCCACGGAGGGGTACGAAGTGTGCCATTTTAGAGAACCTGTCTACCACCATCAATATGAAGGAGTACCCTCTAGACCTGGGCAATTCTCCCATAAAGTCGATAGAGACATGAGACCAAGGGCGTTCACCATTAGGCACCGGCTGAAGCAAGCCCACAGGGAGATGTCTAGGGGTTTTGGCATGGGCACAGGTGGCACAGGCATTCATAAAATTGGCACACTCTGCTCTCATAGAAGGCCACCAAAATAGCTGAGAGAGAGACCAGAACAATTGATCCCTACCAATATGTCCCGCAGCCTTAGAGGAGTGGTAGGTCTCAAGTAATTGAATAAGGAATGGCTCAGCGACAAAACATTTGCCCACTGGAGTCTCATGAGGAGCAGAGGCTTGGGATGCCAAAATCTCCTCCCCTAGTGGTGAAGTAATACTAGTACGTATGGTAGCCAATATTCGATCGGGTTGAATGATAGGGGCTGGTACCTCTTCTCTGTCAACCTCTGCTTCAAATTGTCTAGACAGAGCATCAGCCCTAACATTCTTTGATCCCGGCAGGTATGATAGAACGAAATTGAATCGGGATAGAAACAGTGCCCATCTGGCCTGGCGAGAAGACAATCTCTTGGCCTCAGAAAGATACGTCAGATTCTTGTGATCAGTTAGAATAATAACGGGGTTTTTTGTGCCTTCAAGTAAATGACGCCATTCTTTGAGAGCGAGGATAATGGCCAGTAATTCTCGATCACCAATCTCGTAATGACTTTGAGCACTAGTCAGTTTTTTTGAGAAGAATCCACAGGGTCTGAGTGTACCGCCTTTAACCTGTCGCTGAGAGAGCACCGCCCCGACCCCAATATCTGAGGCATCAACTTCCAAAGTAAAGAGGAGTATTGGATTAGGGTGGGACAACACAGGCGCTTCAGCAAAGACTACCTTCAACTTCTCAAAGGCCTCTTCAGCAGCCACCGGCCAGAGGGATGGGTTAGCGCCCTTATGCGTGAGGTCAGACAGAGGTTTCACGATAGAGGAGAAGTTTTTAAGTAGACCAGCTGTCAGGTGACTAAGACAGCATAGAGCATAAGTATAGAGGTCTTACTCAGCAGGAGTCTATTGCCAGGGATACTCAGACAACTGCAAGGAAGTGGACAGCGACTGACCACAGTACTGGATGTTCAGGAGCAAACCAACGTCTGCACGTTGGGACTAATGGTAATAGCGCCACCAGGTTTAATGGAGCAAACCAGCGACCGCACGCTGGAACCAACAATGTATATCACAACCAGGTTTAGTGGAGTAAACCAGCATCCGCACACTGGGACCAACAACGTATATCGCAACCAGGTTTAGTGGAGCAAACCAGCGTCCGCACGCTGGAGCCAATAATGTATCTCGCAACCAGTTTAGTGGAGTAAACCAGCGTCCGCACGCTGGGACCAACAATGTATATAGCAACCAGGTTTAGTGGAGTAAACCAGCGTCTGCACGCTGGGACCAACAATGTATATCGCAACCAGGTTTAGTGGAGTAAACCAATGTCTGCAAGCTGGGACCAACAATGTACATCACCACCAGGTTTAGTGGAGTAAACCAGCGTCCGCACGCTGGGACCAACAATGTATATTGCAACCAGGTTTAGTGGCGTAAACCAGCGTCCGCACGCTGGGACCAACAATGTATATCGCCACCAGGAACCAACAAATTATGATCAGCAGCGAGAAGAACAATGTCGCCAGAGCGACGGCTGGAGCAGGAGATTCAGGAACTCAATAAGATTAACCCGCGAGGTGCTGGAACACAGGAACTCTGGAACACAGGAACACTAGCATACCGGAACACTGGAACACAGGATCAGCAAGTGCAGCAGGAACAGGCCCAGATGCCTGACAAGCAGGTCAGGCAGAGTGAAGTCAGAAACACCACGAAAGGGCAACCTGGAAGTGCTCAGCCTGGGTTTAAAAAGGCTGTGTGAGGAGGGCTAATCACAGACAGCCAATCATGATACTCAGCAAGTGACTGACACTGAACAGCACCAATCACAGGCACCGTGATACTATTGTCTCGTTTGGGAATCACACGAACTATACCTGACCTGTGTCAGTATTATATTATTACTGTTATATATATACTGGACCCGTGTGGGTATTGATTACTGTAACCTGACCTGTGTCAGTACTATATTGTGTACATATATTACTGGGCCCGCGAGGGTTATTCTTTTTCTGTGTTTGTTCAATAAAACTGTGTTTTATCTAAAGCTACTGTGTCTGAGTGCCCATAAAACCGTTACACCTGGTCATTACTCCCCTGGAACACATCCTAGAAGCTCATCCTTTGGGCATCAGAGGGGTGTGGAATGAATTTATTTGCAATGTTTTGATGACCCCTCTGGTATTCAAAAGATTAATAGGATCTTAATCTTTGTTTACATTGTGTTGTTGGCGTGGGAGGTATAATTACAGGTGTATAGCTACCTGTTTACTTTTAAAACGTTGCATGCGAAAAAGCGTGCAACCAAATGACAAGGTTACCATATTGCCATAATAGAAATGTCGACATGAGAATCTCGCACTGCATGACAGCGCAAAATTGTCATGTCGAGTGCTGAAAGGTTGCATGCAAGCTGTAATAATGTTAATAGTGTTTCTAGAAGAAAGGGAGAAATTTACCTTCTGATATTTCCTTTTCTTCTGTGTCCCTCCACGGCACGTTTGACTATTATGGGTAATGTCCCCTCCCCTCAGCCGGCTGTAGGACCAATCCAAAAGTATTAAAGACCTCCTGCTTTCCTCCCCGTTAGTTCGCCTTTGTCAGAGCTGTAATAACAAAAAACAAACAAACTCATAGATTAGTAAGGGAGGGTGTGCCGTGGAGGGACACAGAAGAAAAGGAAATATCAGAAGGTAAATTTCTCCCTTTCTTCTGTGTCCCGTGCCACGGCACGTTTGACTATTATGGGATATACCAAAGCCCCTAAACGAAGAAAAGGGTGGGCCCAATTAAAACTAACTTCAATGTTTATATATCCCAGAGTGTCATATATTGACCTCATAATTAAATGATCATGCTTCATTTATAGAACTTAACTATTAATTAATTAATTAATTGGACAGATCTTACCACTCCTGGAGAAGCGGCTGCTTTTAGCACTCTTCTTCCAAATTCCGCTGATGCTGACGATTGGACATCCAACCTATAATGCTTTATAAAAGTATTTATGGATGACCATGTGGCGGCTTTACATATTTCTTCTGCAGTGGCAGAGTCTTTTGCTGCCCATGAAGTTGCTATGGCTCTTGTAGAATGTGCTTTAATAATAGTAGGAAAGTCTTTACCTGCTCCTAGATAAGCTTCTCTGATACATTCTGTAATCCAACGAGCAATAGATGCCTTTGAGGCAGAAGTTCCTTTGAATTTTCCTTGAAAATGCACAAATAATGAGTCGGTCTTTCTAAATAATGATGTTCTCTTTAAATATTCCGAAATGCATCTTATTAAATCTAATTTATGTAATTGCTCTTCTTCCGCAGTTTTTGGATTAGGGCAAAAAGCTGGAAGTATTATTTCCTGATTAAGGTGAAAAGCAGACACTACCTTAGGTCTAAAACTTTTCTTTGTCCTTAAAACAATCTTGTCTTTGTGAAAAATGATATAAGGCTCCTTAGATGAAAGGGCTTGTAGTTCACATACCCTTCTAGCTGATGTGATGGCAACTAGAAAAACTGTCTTTAATGTGAGGAATTTAGTAGATGTCTGCTGCAAGGGTTCAAACTTTTCTGATGAGGCAAGCTGTCCAAGGACAATATTGAGATCCCAGGGTGGAATAATATTCTTAATCCTAGGTCTGATCTTATCCAGTGCTCTAAGATATCTTTTAATCAACTCATCCTCAGCCAGCTGTTTGGATAAACAAGAAGAAATGGCTGAAATTTGCACTCTCAGTGATGAGGGTCTTAAACCTTGTTCATAGCCTTCTTGAAGCCTTCTACTGACTTCTGCAGTAGAAACAGACCATCTATCTATACTATGACTTATGCACCATGAAGAGAAAGTTTTCCATACTCTATCGTAAACTATGGAAGTAGACTTCTTTTTGGCTGATATTATGGTATTTATGACTGGATCAGATAATCCTTTAGCTTTTAAGGAGTTCCTTTCAGCCTCCAAGCTGCTAGTTTCAAAAAACCTGGATCCTGATGCCATATTGGTCCCTGATGTAATAGGTCCGGTCTGAGAGGTAGATTCCAAGGACTGTCTATGGACATGCTGACTAGCTCCGAGAACCACACTCTTTTCGGCCAATTTGGTGCTATGAAGATGACATCCACCCTGTCTTCTCTGATCTTCTTTAGTGCCCTTGGTATCATGACTATTGGAGGAAAAATGTAAGCCAGATCGAACTTCCAACTCTGAGTCATTGCATCTGCTGCCAGTGCCTGTGGTTGAATTGTTCTGGCAAAGAATGCTTGACATTTCGTGTTTTCTGCCGATGCCATGAGATCTATTACTGGAGATCCCCACCTTTGAACAATCTGGTTGAAAACTTCCAGATTCAGTGCCCATTCTCCTGGATTCAGCTTGTTGCGACTCAGGTAATCCGCTTGAACATTTAGGTTTCCGGGAATGTGAATTGCCGATAATGCTTTCAAATTTCTTTCTGCCCATAGCAGTATCTTTCTTGTTACTGAATTTAGAGCAGTGCCCCCTTGATTTTTTAGATACAAGACAGCTATCATGCTGTCTGAAATTATCTGGACATTTTTTCCCTTGATGCTTGACTTGAATTTCATTAATGTCATGAATATGGCCTTTAATTCCAGAATGTTGATATGCAGTGACTGTTCTTTTCTGGACCAAGTTCCCTGAACGGATCTGCTTCTCATGCAGCCTCCCCATCCTGTCAGACTTGCATCTGTCCTGATCTTTATCCACTTTGGGTTCATCAAGGGCAATCCTCTGGTTAGGTTCCTGCTGACCGTCCACCAATTGAGTTCCCTCTGTATTCTTGTATGAAGCGGAATTCTTTGACTTGTGTTTAACAAATTCTTGTTCCAGTGCTTCAGAAACCATCTCTGAAGTGGTCTCATGTGCAGCTTTGTCCATGGAGTGACTTGTACCGCTGAGACCATGAAACCCAGGATTGTCATATAATCCTGGGCTGTGTGGATTTGTATCTTCCTGAATCGCCTTATCTTGCTTGTGATGGTCTTGATTCTGCTGGGAGACAGTGATATCATATTCTTGACTGTGTCCAGTGTCAATCCCAAAAATTGCAGATGCTGTGTTGGAGTTAACTGACTCTTCTGTCTGTTGATGATCCATCCCAACTTCTGCAAATGATTGATTGTTATAATCATCTGTTGACTGGCTTGTTCTTCTGTCCTTGCTATTAATAATAAATCATCCAAGTATGGCACAATCGTTATTCCCATTAGTCTTAGGGTTTCCAAAGACGTTGCCAAAATTTTGGAAAAGATTCTGGGTGCTGAGGTTAGACCAAAAGGAAGCACTTTGAACTGCCAATGAAGCCCCTTGTAACAAAATCTCAGATATTTTCTGTAATTCTGTGCTATCGGGATGTGGTAATAGGCATCTTCCAGATCTATTGTCAACAGATAAGCATGTGGATGTATTGCCTGGATCAGAGAAGATACAGTCTCCATCTTGAAGCTTTGATGGTTTACCATAGTGTTCAATTGTTTCAGGTCCAGGATTGGCCGATACCCCCCTGTGGTTTTTGGTACTAAAAATATTGTGGAGTACCAACCCTTTTTTCTCTCTTTTTGAGGGACCGGTTCTATGGTTTCTTTTAAGAATAGAGTCCATATGGAATTTTCCAGTGATAATGCCTTTGTTGTGACCACCGGAATGCTTGAGGTTTTGAAGAGATGTTTGGGGGGTCTTGCTTGAAATTGTAGCGGGCACCCTGCCTTTATGGATTGAAGAGTCCAGTTGTCTATGCTTGGTAAATTCTCCCATTCCATTAGAAATTGTTCCAGTCTACCCCCTACTGGGACTAAAGGCAGGTTCCGCTGACTCTCAAGGAAACTCTTTCTTGAACTGATTACTCCGAAAACTTTCTTTCTTGAAGGAACCCTTGTTCTGTTGCGTATTCATGTGTCTTCTTGACTCATAATTCTTTGATGACTGGAATTTTCTATCATTTCTGAATGACTGTCTTCTATTACGGTAAGAAGTCTGCACCGGAGATCTTCGTTTCCTTTCTTGTGGAAGAAAGGAACTCTTTCCACCAGTTACCTTCTTTATTATTTCTTCCAGTTGTTCTCCAAATAGAAGTGATCCTGTAAATGGAAGTGACACTAACTTACTCTTTGATGATGCATCAGCTACCCATGTTCTTAACCATAGAGATCTTCTTGCAATGACAGATAGTGAGGAAGATCTTGCAGATAATCTTATAGAGTCTAAGGAGGCATCGCAGGCAAAACTTATCGCTTCCTTTATAGAAGCCACTTCCTTTATCAATTTTGATCTTGAAACTGAAGACTCAATGTGTTCTTCTAATTCAGACAACCAGATTCTTGCAGTTCTTGCTATACAAGCTAAGGCAGTGGAAACCTTAATATTTTGCCCAATTAAGGAAAATTGCTTTTTCAAGGAACTTTCCATTCTTCTATCCATTGTATCTCTTAAAGATGAACCATCTTCCATAGGAATGGTCGTTCTTCTTGCAATTTGTGCAATTGCTGCATCTATCTTAGGCGGTGAGGTCCAGGCTGAAGTTTCGTCTTCTTTAAAAGGATACATTTTTTGTATTCTTTTTGAAGTGGATATTCTCTTATCTCCCTTTGCCCATTCCGCTTTAACTAATTCTGTTACCGAGTGATGGACTGGAAAAACTGGTAGCTCTCTTCTAGATCCCATGAAGGCTGTGTCTAAAATACCTTGTTGCTTGGTTTCTTCTACTAGACCCAGAGATTTCCGCATCAATTTAAGGCTCCATTTTATCCAAATTAAAGGTACCATCCTCCTCATCTTGAATTTCGCCTTCTTCTTCTGATGAATATTGCGATAATACATCCATAATGCTTGCTTCTTCTAATTCCTCCAGTCTATTCGAAGTACCTTCTTCTGGATCTTCTGTCCTCTGTCTCTTTTTTGGCTGATTTTGCATACTCAGAAAAGTTTCCTGCATTGATGACTTCATCCAGGATAAAAATTCTTGAAACTGACTAGGAACTTCTGTACCAGTAACTTTTTTGAGACATTCAGAACACAATTTTGATTCAGGAGATATTTTAGTGTCACATCCTGCACAATTTTTACTCTTCTGACTAGTATCCTTCTCCTTTGCTTCCAAAACAGGTTTTTCTTTATTGGAAGGAACCTTAGGGGTAGTAGCCATAATACTTAAAACTTAACCTTTAATATAACTTCTAAAAAATACAGTCACATATAGATCTTCATACATGAAGGCAGCCCTATTAAGATATAACTCTAGGCTCCATGCCTCTATAAATAGCCAAAACCTTAATTGCTTGGCGTGTGTTTCACTCTGGAACGCAGAAGCCAACAAACATGAGGGAAGTTATATAAACATGGCAGATCTTACCTTCCCATATGATAGCCATCTATTTCCAGTGCTGCAACAAGAGTGCTCGCATCCTGACGCTCCAACAGACGGTCCCTATGATTCCCAAGCTTCCTGGTGCTACAAGCAGGAAGCGCATCATATTGCAGCGACAATCTCCCCTATGCTCCATCCGGTTATGCAGCGTGCAAGCGGAATTATTTTACCAAGCCGGCAGAAACGGCGAGGCTTGGTCTTCAGGAGTTTTCCTCCTGGCGGGGACAGCAATGAATGCGGCCTTGGTAAGGTAAAAGCTTAAAAAAAAAAATGACTGCTAACAAAAAAACAACTTTACAGCTCTCTAACAGAGACACTGTACCTACTCCGGCTGTAGGACCAAAAGAACTAACGGGGAGGAAAGCGGGAGGTCTTTAATACTTTTTGATTGGTCCTACAGCCGGCTGAGGGGAGGGGACATTACCCATAATAGTCAAACGTGCCGTGGCACGGGACACAGAAGAAAAACACTTTTTTAAATTTGTTATCATTTTCTTGTGATCCGTCTGTGGCTCACACTCGTGCTTTCTTGCTGTAGCCCTTTGTGTCCCTATAAAACTTATTAATACATCCTGCCTTAATTGCTAATGCTTTATTAAATGTAACACATTGAGCTGGAGCAAGAAAGCACGAGTGTGAGTCATACACAGAAAGAAGTAAAATAAACATACAAGAGAGCGTTCTCGTTTATCGGTAGTTAAAGCGTGATGGGATAGTGTCTGAAAAAAAAAAAAAAAAACAACTGTACTCACTGAGGTGAGGCAGTAGTTAAAGCGTGATGGGATAGTGTCTGAAAAAAACATCAACAACTGTACTCACTGTGGTGAGGCATCAGATAGCGGGCTGTGGAGAACAGTGACGGCACCATGTTATAGCAGGAGGACCAGAATAGAATATAAAAGGGAGCCGCTGTCATCCTGGCTGTCTGTAGAGGAGGCACAAAGAATGAGGTGGCACAACAGATGGGTAGTGAGTTTGGAGGGTCACATAGCTCTCATGCTGAGGGTGAATGGAAGCATAGCTAGATCATATCTCGTGATTGGGTCTCCGGTTACCGTAACTTCAGGGGGCTGGACCACACTGTTCAAATGGTGGTTACTAGCTCTAAAGGCTGTATATCTCCCTTTTCTGGTCGGCATTCAGGTAGAACAGAAGTGAAATAGTAGCAGTTAAAATAATTGCTCACAGAGAGAGGCAGGATTGGCTCACATATTTATTTGTGCTGTATAAGTATTGTACGCGACCACTGACTAGGAGACATGACAATTTCGTGCTGTCACGCACTGTGAGATTGTCATGTCGCTATTTTTATCCAGATGACATGGTTAAGTGTTAAATGGTCACACTCTCTTTTGCGTGTGACCTTTCAAAAGGATACCATAGCTACCAGGTTTGTAACAAGGAGAAAGGTGAACTTATAACACCCTGGACAGCCATCTTCTTACTAGGATATGTCCATATATTCTGTTGTACATAGAGAGTGGTTCAATTAAAGGGGTGATAGGGAGCAGATTGATAACAGGTGATACCTTGGACAGCCATCGGCTGAACACTCTGAATGCTAGAGGAGTGAGCAATGAACTACTTTGCAATGTTATGCACAACCCCACTGACACTGAAATAGTTAAAAGGATCCTTCCCTTTTCAATGTTCTGGAGTGTATAAAGAGTGGGAAGGGAGGTGTTATAATTTCAAGAGTGGTACCAGCTCATCATACAGGGTGAGTGAAGGAAAGAAAAGCACTGTGGAAGACAGTGTGACAGAGGGAGGAAATCTAAATTGCGGAGGACGGGTGGGGGAAGAGACAAACTATGGCGTGTTAGTGAAGGAAGGAGACACATTATGGATGGTGGGTGAGGGAGTGAGTTGATCTTCACTGTGGATGATGGATGAGGGAGGGATTCTGCACTAACAGGCACTGGAATTGCAGTTAAGTCTCTACACATGCCTAGCATCAATTTACTAAGCTATGCCAAAGAGACTCCCCTTAATACCACTTTCAGCAAGTGGAGGTCCATGAGGCAGCCTGTGTACATTTTAGGGTGCTCCTTTAGTCAGCTCCAGTGTCTACACCATGTATTAACATGGCATAAACAACTTATTTTTCACATAAAACCTGCTATCAGACACATACCGCAGAATATATCACAGTAACAGTAGATATTTCACACAAAATATACCCATCAAATTCAGCAAGCATATCCCACAGCATAAATCCCAATATTAGAAGATAATCACCAAAGAATACTAATAAAAACACAGCAGAACACTGAACTATCTTCACCGCCTCTAAACCATTTCTCATTATAGCGCCAACTCTCCAGCCAGTATGCTCCTTAATTAACCCTATGCTTTCCAAACCCATGTAAATGCTTTTACATTTATAGCCCACTAAATTGAATCTATAAGACCTGGTTACAGGTCATTCGGATCTGCCGTCATGCTGCCCTTGTGCTTATAGCTACAGGGTTTTCTTTAAAATGAAATCCAGAGAGAGAACAAACCTGCAATAGGCAGTAATAAGAAAAACTCTTGTGTCTTTAGAATGGGAAGCTCTGTGATCTCTCTTCATATCAAGTCAATTTTGCCTTGGGGAGGTTCACTCTGATCTTAGATAAGATGAAAATCAGCTAGGAAACATTACAGAATCTGAAAAGAGCTGCCAGCGCTTACTGTCATATGATCTGTCTGACCTCATGCTTTGGATGGGCTCTTTACTGTCAGATTCAATTATTTCAGCACATGCAGAATTAGAGGAACACATACTTTTTTTTTTTAATTGTTTTAAATACAAATTCAGTTATTTAAAACAAATATTTACAGTAGAGAAATCTTTTGAATTGAAAGAAGAGAAAAGCACAGCAGACTGTTTAGCAGTGTGACAGGCACCAAGAAAGTGAGTCATGAAATGCGTTAGCACAGTTAGGAAGCATGGAGTTCTCCTCCTCCTTCACAATAACACTTCTTTATATGTATTTTTGAAGCAATAAATAATTATTACTTTTACATACATTTTTCTGTGTGGCTTATTTTTTTTATAAGTTTTCACCTAATCTTTTAATGCCCAATTTGGTGTGCAATATAAAGTGAACCAATGTGTTGTATACCCTTCTTGTCCTTAACCCTTTGAGTGCCAGAGGGGTACACAACGCATTGCAAAGCCATGCGTTGTGTACCCCTCTGGCGCTCAAAGGGTTAACGTTTGAAACTGTTTAGTCTCTTCAAGGCTAACTGCAAATTAATACACTGGAAAGATCTCTGAGATACAAAGTTCTTCAGAATAGAATTAAGTACATTTCTGCATAATTTTGTACCTGTTTTGTCTACAGTAATGGAAACGCTTTAATCCTTTGAATGTCAGCAAGGTTTGCAGTGTTTTGGATACCTTGCTTGCACTCAAAGGTGTTATGAACTTTAGCCTAAACCAGTCTGTGATCTATTGAAGAATCCAGTGTGTATATAATATGATTAAAGCATTACTAAAAAGAAACATTACCAAATATTTCTGGAAACATCTCTCATACTCACAAAGCGTTTTATCAAAATAAAAACAAAGTTTTACCTTTGCCAGGTAACAGAGTGATTTTATCCACTGTTTACCAACTATGTATATTATAATAATCAGTTTCTTATTGTCATGATCTTTTATTTATTAAGGCAGCAACATATTCCTTGGAGCTGTTCAAAAGAGGTGCAACAAATGCAAACCATGGGCCTTAAAGGGATAGTAATGTTCAACAAAAACAGCAGCTCCAATTAATCTTCATAGTATTTGAGCCATGGAGAGTGTTATTTCAATACTGTCAGAGCTGTAGTTCAAGAGTAATTGAATGATAAAGTATTCCCTTCTGCCCCTTTTACCTAGTGTAAGCTGCCTCCCCTCAGATGTGGAATCTTGTCTTAAGACCGGACAGCTCATAGCAAGGGACAATCTTCTTAATGTGAGATCAGTGAAAACCCTGCCCCCCTTGACAGGTTTTTCCCTTATGCTAATTGAAGATTGTCCCTCTCTGTAATCCACCTGGACACCACCTTGTTGCTCTGAGGTAAAAGGGGTGGGAGGGGGATACTTTATTATTCAATTATTCTTGAATTACAACTCTGACAGTATTGAAATAACACTCTCCATGACCCAAATACTATGAAGGTTAAATGGAGCTGCTTTTATTGGGAAACATTACTATGCCTTTAATGTATAAAGACAAACCAAAATAAGTTTGGGGTAAACCATGTAAACCACAGGAAACAAATAAAATTTCCCACCATTGCTTTAAAGGGATAGTAATACCTAAAATGTAAAAAAAAAATATGTTGTAGGGTTTATCCCCCTGAGTAAAACAAGAGTACTCCCACTGCTGAAAGATGTTTCATTCAAAAGTTATTAATTTTCGAAGTTGAATTTTTTAGGTGCAATATCACAGTGGCCTGAAATTGTACAGTGGCGCTGTTGCTACACGATCCTATGGACAGCTCTGGTCTCAGGACCATAAATCTCCATAGGATGGTGTAGCAACAGCGCCACTGTAAAATTTCAGGCCACTGTGATATTGCACCTAAAAAATTCAACTTTGAAAATTAATAACTTTTGAATGAAACATCTTTCAGCAGTGGGAGTACTCTTGTTTTACTCAGGGGGATAAACCCTACAACACATTTTTTTTACATTTTAGGTATTACTATCCCTTTAAATATAGGATTTTAACCCCTTGAATGTAAGAGAGGTCTCTGCCTTATTGCAAAGCAGTGTATTTGAAACCTGTCTAGCAAAAATGAATTAGAAGTATAATTTACAATGTTGGGAACTTTGAAAATTATTACTCCCTTATTCTGCAGTTGGTTGGCACTAGAACTGCTCTACTTTGCCTTTATACATAAGCCGCAATGTGAATGACAAGGTCTTGTCCCAGGATAGGTAAGAGTGGTTATTAGTTGGAATTAGTGAACAGAGAAAAAGTAAAGGAGACATAATAGGATTAAAGTCAGAAAATGGCAGATATATGGAAGGAGATACGGAAATAACTCACTGTCTAAATAATTATTTTTCCTCAGTCTTAACAGTAGGTTGTGAAGAATAGGATAGGATAGCTCCTATTATGAGAACTGTTAATGTTAAACTAGGAGACACAGGATGAGTTGTTACTGATGTTGTCAAAACTGATAGTGGATAAATTAGAGGGTCAAGATGAGATTCATCTAAGTGTATTAACCCTTTGAATGCCAGAGAGGTATCCGATGCATTGTGTTGCAATGCTTTGGATACCTCTCTGGCAATCAAAGGGTTAAAAGAGCATAGGTCTTTGCATGAGATGAGCTTTTTAAACAATCTCTGTTGGCATGAGTGGTTCTGGGTGACTTCATAATTGTCCATGTAGTGCAACTACAAAAAAAAGGGTAGTAGGGAGGACTCTGGCAATTAAAGGTCCATGAGTGAGAAACATGATACTTTTTCCCCTTCTGTTGGAATTCCAACAAAAAATACAGTTTTTCTGCTTTATTCCTCCATAGCCTATAACCTTGTTCCACTGCATTAGAACCACAAAAACTGACCCACAGTCTTGTCCCACAGTAGCCATAGAACCACATGTACTGACCACTCAGCCTTGTACCGCTGTCTGATGGGAATGACAGAACCACAAATCCCAAACTTCAATCTTTTCCCACTGCACTTGTGTAGCAAGGACCACGCATAATGAGCGGGAACTATCACACTTAGGGGTAGCACTACCTCCACCTCAGCAAGGGCTTCGCCGAGGCTCCAGCGTTTGGTAGGACACACAGGGTACCTTTAGGTGGAAAAGTGTTACTATTAGGGACTATATCTTTGGGGGAGGGTTGTTGTCCTTACTATATTGTAAAAGGTTACATATGTTATTTTGTTTCACATATTGCAAAGGGTAACAATTTTTCTTTTTTATATCTTTGTGTAAGTGTGTTCTATTTTTATTAGCTCCTGGTAGTATTTACCCTTTCCATATAAAGGTCTCAGTCAATTGGAGGTACTGTCAAACCCGCTATTGTCCCAATCTTTCCTTTACAAAACAGCAGGAATGAATGTGAACTACAAGTGAGAACTACACACAAAAACACCTGTTGCGCTGAAAACAACTGTTACACTGGGGGGAGTTACCAGGAAAGGGGGTGTTACGTTTTTGGAGGCACCAACGAGATTGAATTGGGCCAGATAACAGAAACAGATAAAGTGTGGCTTCTGTCTCACATGAGAGTGGGCAATAGAATATTAGACACCCCCATGATAGGCAGCGGCCATAGGCCAGGATCCCCAGAAGTCAGAATCATTCAGAACCTGGGCTACAGAATGTCAGAATCTTTGACAGCCAGCTAGATTTGAATGCAAACTGGGGTTCAGTGCTAGTCACAGGGCCACAAAACCTAAGAAATGATAACGGTTTGCTTTTTCCACACATGACAGGAGCTTTGCCTAGAGGGTTTCTCATTACATAGCAGGAATTAGATGTGAAAAAAGAGTCCTGGTAAATTCAGATGGAAAGTTACTAATCCACCTTCTGCTATGGATACTTTCATCTGGAAGTTATGAGACAGTGGAGTGTCTTCCCTTGCTGCCAGTTCAATAGAGAGCCCGATCATATCTCCCAGGGAACCTTTTTTGATGGAAGTGTTGCTGTCAGAAAACAGAGATAAGGTTTGGACACACAGAGCCACAGAAACAGTAAAGCTATTGCTGCCGTCTCGTAAGAGTGCATCAATGGGCTGCATAAAATCAGGCACCCCCCAAGACAGGCAGTGGCCATAGACCAGGTTTCCCCGGAAGATCTGGAAATCAGAATTATGCAGCTCCTGAGCTATAGAATTTCAGAATCACTGACAGCCAACTAGATTCCAAAGCAAACTGGGGAACTTTGTTAGTCACAGGGAAGCAAAACCTGAAAAGGAGAACTGTTTGTTTTCTGCACATATGATGAGTGCTTTGACTAGAGGTTGTCCCCTTATATACCAGGAAATAGATGTAAAACATGAACAACAGAGTGCTCTCAAATAAGATGGACAGTTACTAATGTGTCTTCTGCCTTAGATACTTCCATCAGGAAATCAGAAGCCAGTGGAGTATCTTCCCTTGAGGTTGGTTCAATAGGAGACCCCATCACATCTCCAGTGTTGCTTTAACTGTCAGGAAACATAGCTCAAGCTTTGTATGCTCAGAGCCATAGAAAACCTCAAACCTTTCAGAGTATTGCCAACACCAGCAGGTGAGGAGACCTTTTTACCATGGAAAGACCACATCTTTCAAGTGCTGGAGGAGTGGACATGTGCTGATGTGGTGAAAGGGCAAAGGCTAATGGAATGTCTGTGGCCTCCTGTTGCGGACATAGTGAAGATGCAGCGAGAGCTGAATCCAGACAAGGCAAGGCAATAGCCATGACAGAGGTACTGTGTGATGCCTATGGAATGGTGGAATACTCTATTCAGTTGCTAGCTAAGTTCCATGCACTCAGATATAAGGAAGGTGAAGACCTATCAGCTTTTATTACACATTTAGAGATAATGTTATAGACATTAGTCTCCAAGCAAGTTATCCTACATGTTGAGGTAAACAAATATCTAAGAACTTCCCCAAGAAGAGGCGGCATTCAGGAAGAGCATCAAGAGTGGGTCCCAAGGCTTTGGTGAAAACTAATATCTATATTTGAAGTGTCAAAACCCCTTCCTGATGTGAACATGATATTGGTAAAGACCCACATTGCACAACACATTGCTTCACAATGCTTTGTGCACCCCTCTGGTCCTCAAGGGGTTAAAGGGAGAATTTGGGGAGTAAAAAGTTATACTAAGTCAATACGTGTTAAGCAGGAACATAACAAGTAAATTAATTTCAGCTCCTCTTTTAGAATATTGTGTTAATACTTCCTCCTTCATGAGCTCCAATGGCCAGAACACAGTGTTCACCAATAATAGTTCCCATTGAGAAACTGAATTTTAAAGACCATAACTTAACCCCTTTGTTCCAAGAGATGTTTTCAGTGCATTCCTTCACAATTCATCTGAGACGTCACTACAGTTAAGCCATATTTAGTGGTCTTACCAAATGATCTATACAAAAAGAGAAAAGTTCATACAGATGTATCCTTTGTTAATGTTTCTCTAAATACAACTACATGATAAATCTGTAGTAGTATTATAGGAAATCCCCACAGTAATGAGTTGCTGGTCTAGTAGTGGTTATATGTAAAGAGGAACTTTCACCTAAGCACAAGTTTGCTTGAATCCATTTATTTTACCGATTGTAACTGTGCTGGGTTTTGTTTTTTTAAGAAAAAAAAAAAAAGCAATAGAAACGAAGTTTCAAGGTTTACCTTTTTCCACTTTACGTCTTCTCATTCTGAGAGGCACAATTTGTGCCGATGAGAATACAGGAGAGATCCTCCTCCCCGCTGGACTGTCAGTAAGCTGGAGAACTCTCATTAGCTAGATATCGATCTCTGCCAATGAGAGTACTCCAGCTTACTGACAGACCAGTGGGGAGGAGGATCTCCTGTATTCTCATCCGCAAGATGGTGCAGATCAGAATGAGGAGAAGAGGGAAAAAGTTAACCCTCAAACTTCATTTCTATCGCTTTTTAAAAAAAAAAAAAAAAAAAAAAAAAAAACCAGCACAGTTACAATCGGTATAATAAGTGGATTAAAGCAAACTTGTGCTTAGGTGAAAGTTCCGCTTTAATGTATCTCCTGCTGACTTCCACTGTGAATGCACATACCTGGTGCATTTTGCACATCATGCCTCAATCCTCTATTGTATGCTATCAGAATTGAAATCTGCAGCAGACTGGGGCAACAGTAACATGATCAACATCTGCATCTCGCGAGTTTGTATTTTTCTTAAACCTTTGAAAATAAGAGGATTGAATGGACTGCTTAAACTCATAGGGTTAAAGTGGAACTTTCACCTAAGCACAAGTTTGCTTTAATCTACTTATGCCAATTGTAACTGTACTGGGTTTTGTTTTTTAAAAAAAGCATGATAGAAATAAAGTTTGAGGGTTAACTTCTTGCCAATGAGAATACAGGAGGTCCTCGAGGCTCTCTCCTGTATTCTCATTGGCACAAATTGTGCTGCTCAGAATGAGAAGACCTCAAGAGGGAAAAGATAAACCCTCAAACTTCATTTCTATCACGTTTTTTTAAAAAACAAAACCCAGCACAGTTAAAATCGGTATAATAAATGTATTAAAGCAAACTTGTGCTTAGGTGAAAGTTCCGCTTTAACAAGTAATTATGAGGGGAATACATATTTTACTCCCAAAAATCTGTGGATTTGTTGGTGGACAAAAGGCAGTTTAGTAGTCACGTGTGGCCCTCTAAGGCTTGCACTGCAGCCCTCACACTGTTCTGTGGTGTAGGGGGAACAAAAGGGTATTTCCTTCTATTGCACTAAACTCCATCTTTTTACATCCCAAAAGCTCAAGTCCCATTTCTTTTGCTGTACATACATTGTTTTACATTCAGTCTGTTTTACCGCCTAAACTCCCATGGGATTTTTGCTGCCACTACATCCAATAAAAAGGCTAAACTCAATAGGTAAGGATGTACTAACATAATTACAAGCAAAAAAAAAAAAAAAAAAAAACACACACGAAAGAACACTGGAACAAATTTTGAGTGTGTTTCACTTGTCTAACACATGTGTACTAAGCTATCTACGTCAGACGTTATCTTCTTATACTGCCTGTGCAAAGCAGAGGGCAGTATTGTAGTGCAAGGTAATTTCGAATCGTCTGTACCTTGATTCTCAATATAAAGAAATTATCATAAAATTAGCACGTTTTCCTGCTCATGGTATAAAATAGACATTTGTGGCTTGATCGCACTGACACTGTGTGTGTGTGCATCAATATGCACTGATGGGATCATATACTTTCGTACATACCCCAAAATGTAATAGCATGTTTTTTGCCAACATCTAAGAGCAGAAAATAGCTTTGTACATTCTTTGGAGGAGAGTTTTTTTATTTTCATTTTTTGTTTACCTCAACATATTTTTTATTATTTGCTACAACAGCTCACCTGTGATCAGGATTTAATCAATATACAGCTGACATTCACAAAAAGAAGAATCTTTGTGAAGAGATCGTGACCCAGGGGGGTGAATATCGAGTGGAGACGATACAATATTCTCCACAAGCGAGGCTGTCATCTTTAATGCATATTAATAGCTGATCATTTTGACACGTGAGTGCACATCCTATATAATAATTTGCTAAGATGTTTGTCAGAAGCCGTCATGCACAGAAGAGATTGCCTGAATGCACAGAATGCTGGGAGTTCTGTGCTGGGAGCATTCTGTGCTTTTGGGCAGTCTCTACAGTGCATGACTGCCCCGTCGGCACGATACAGAGCAGAACCAGCCTCTTAACCCTTTGAGTGCCAGAGGGGTATGCAACGCATTGCAAAGCACTCAAAGGGTTAACATCACCCAGACCTTGGCCCGTGTACACAGGCTTTTACACTAGTTTCATATATTATAATTTTGGTGCATTGTCTTACTCTATTACGCTATTGGGTGCCCACACTTTTTCCTTTTGTTTTGTAGTGTTTCTTTGTTGTTATTCTGCTTGGAGAGAACATGGAGAGGATGAGCAGCCTGGACCACAGTTGCCTGTTTCTGGGTCAGGAATAATATACCCAATGTGCCTTGTTGGTGTCTGTCATATATGTGACTGATAGCTATCACTTTTTTGAGTACCCACGAGTGGGGTGTTTTATGGTGGTAGAATTGTAATCCCAATACTTTCTTGCACTAGGGCAGCAATCTTCCACCCCCAGACTAAAATTATCCTTTCTCAGAAGAAACCACAAAGATGCCTGGGTATACTTAAGATCACCTACAATTATCATGCCATACAATTCTACATTACATTGCCTTGGTTTCATTTCAAAACTACCAAGTGGTAGGTTAGATTCAAGCAACATAGCCAAGTGAATACCATTATACACCCTCTCCTGAACTTCCACCAAAACTCTACCACCATCCATGATAATACATTCATTATGTATTTCTCCCTTGGCTAATTTTGACAAATTAGTCGCTATTTCAAAACTATTTTTCAAAGTCTCCCATCTGACCTATATTCTTCATAACTATGAATTCCTGCACTAACAACTTTTTCAGATGGATGATTAATGACAGATTGTTAGCTGCCCAGCTTGTCACTGATGGCAACTTACTATATTTTCAGGAAATCCAAGGAAATTGTGACCTATATTCCATTGACCACAAATATCACACCTCACACCCCAATAGACATGACATTTGTAGACCTCTACTACCATGTGAACTGACTGGACTGCTATAGACTGGCACAAGATATGTATTTCCTCCTTGTATAATCTACTTTTAGGCTCACAGATCAAAGAAACCTACATAAAAGCTAAATGTGAGATCCCTATTTCTGACTCATAATGGAACACCTCTCTCAAGTATACTACACATTCCACAAGAAATGTCTTTGCATTGGAGACCAACTATCAATGACAGAATCATTGGTATAGTACAACTGAAGTTCTCCTCACCTTTTATCCCAATGTGCAGCCCATTTGTTGGCATTGTAAATCACAAAAAGGTACACTATTACATATCAGAAAGAACTGTCTATGTTTAGAATCCTGTTGGGGTGAGGTTTTACAGGTAGTGGAAATAGTTGTAAAAGTTTATCTCACGGAACAACCCCATATTATTGTACTTAATTACCATCAGCCTATCTTGTAGAACAATTCTCAAATGCCAATCTTTATTTCCAGTTTTTAACGTACAGAAACAGTGTATCCCAGCTAAGAGGAAGCATGCCCCAGTGTTTTCAGAGGCCGATGTTCTAGAGGAACTTGTCCGGCTAAAGTCAAATAAAGCAATGGGTCCGGATGGAATCCACCCTAGAGTTCTTAAAGAACTCCGATCTGTCATAGTTGGCCCCCTGACTAATCTGTATAACCAGTCCCTTTTTACGGGAGAAGTTCCTGATGATTGGAGAATGGCCAATGTTGTACCCATTCACAAGAAGGGTAGTAAAGAAGAAGCTAGTAACTACAGGCCAGTCAGCCTGACATCTGTAGTGGTAAAAATGATGGAGACTCTTCTAAAGAAGAAGATAATTGACCATCTAACAAAAAACAACCTGATGGACCCAAACCAGCATGGCTTCACTGAGGGCCGATCCTGTCAGACTAATCTCATTGATTTCTTTGACTATGTAACTAAAGTGCTGGATGAAGGTAGTGCTGTGGATATCGCCTACCTGGATTTCAGTAAAGCTTTCAATACAGTTCCCCATAAAGAGCTGATAGATAAATTATCAAGAATTGGACTTAACCCCTGGATAGTTCAGTGGATCTGCAGTTGGCTGAAGGACAGAAACCAGAGGGTTGTTGTTAATGGAGTGTATTCTGAGCAGAGACTGGTTACAAGTGGAGTGCCACAAGGATCTGTTCTGGGCCCTGTTCTGTTCAACATATTTGTAAGTGACATAAGGGAAGGCTTGGCAGGGAAGGTTTGCTTGTTTGCCGATGACACAAAAGTGTGTAATAGGGTTGATGTTCCAGGAGGTGTCTGTAATATGGAGAATGATTTGGCACTATTAGATAAGTGGTCAAAACAATGGAAACTTCAGTTCAATGTTTCCAAATGTAAAATAATGCACTTGGGGAAAAGAAACCCTCAATCTGACTATCGTATTGGCAGTTCTGTGGTAGCAAAGACTTCAGAAGAGAAGGATTTGGGGGTGGTCATCTCTGACAGCCTCAAGATGAGTAACCAATGCAACCAGGCGGTGGGGAAAGCAAATCGTATGCTTGGCTGCATAGCTAGAGGTATAACAAGCAGGAAGAGGGAGATTGTGATCCCTCTGTATAGAGCTCTAGTGAGACCACATCTGGAATACTGTGTACAGTTCTGGAGGCCTCATCTGCAAAAGGATATAACTAAAATTGAGCGGGTTCAAAGAAGAGCTACAAAAATGGTGGAAGGTCTAAAGCATAGAACTTATCAAGAACGACTCAGAGATCTAAATATGTATAGTCTGGAGGAAAGAAGAGAAAGGGGGGACATGATTGAAACCTTTAAATATGTTAAAGGACTGAACAAGGTTCAGGAGGGAAGTGTGATTAATAAGAATCTGAATACAAGAACAAGGGGGCACAATCTGAGGCTAGTTGGAGGAAAAATCAAGAAAAACATTAGAAAATATTATTTCACTGAAAGAGTAGTAGAAACTTGGAACAAACTTCCAGCAGAGGTGGTTGATAAATCCACAGTAACACAGTTTAAACATGCCTGGGATAAACATGTATCTATCCTAAGATAACAATAAAGGAATACTAAAGGGCAGACTAGATGGACCAGGTGGTCTTTTTCTGCCGTCAATCTTCTATGTTTCTATGTTTCTATGATTCACCATCCTTTTTACTTGACTAAACTCTTAGGGCATCCTTGGTAATGACCTTAGAGCAGTATGTCTCTCTCTCCCTAAAAATATAACATTAGCTTTAAAGAAATGTAGTCTCCTTGGCTGAGACACTGTGAACTAAATTATTCATCTACCACTGTTAATTATGGTCCTTATGGAGCTCACTTTTGAAAATCTGACATAGGTGGTGTGTCTTTTGCTCTCTTTTTTAACTTTTCCAAGAAACACACTATATTGTTATGTCGTTTGTGTTGAAAATTGTAATTGTTTTCCGAAGTAAAACATTTCATGCTGATACTTGGGCATGTTTTCTTTTACCCTTCCCCCTCTTCTTTTCTGTGCTTCTATTCTGATTAAAGTATATTTAACAACCAAAATAAATTTATTTGTATGCAGTGGTTCTCAAAATGTGTTCTGTGGAAGTAATGGTGGATAGGGGAAAGAGACTGGAGTGACAGTGTATGTGTTACTCTGTGATTACCAGTGGGTACATGTAACACTGATTCATTTCAGTTATGGTGGCATATAATGGTGTATTACCTTGCTTGCTGTATGTAATGTTGTATTTATCTACTGATGGCATATAATGGAGTATTCCTCTTAAGGTGACATGTGATGTTTTAATGCCTTGCTGGTGGCAGGAAATGCCTTATTACCCTGTTGACTTTATTTAATGTTGTATTGCTCTGCTGGTGTCAAGTAATGGTGTATTGCCTTGCTGCTGGCATGTAATTGCTTAGTGCCCTGCTGGTGGCATATAATGACGTATTGCTATTCTGTTCTCATGTAATAACAGATAAAAAGGTACCAGGTAACCAATCTGGCCTGACATGGTTGAAAATCAGTCCTGCTTAGCATCCTTTTAAGAATAAAATAAAAAATTAAAATTGGATGCAATTAACTGGTAAATAAATGTTACTTGATAACATTTAGCCTAATATTTAAACTTAAATTACCAGAACCCACTAGCATTCATTTAGGTATACATTGTTAACCTGTTGTATGCTAGTTCTGAAATGAGACACTTAACCATATGTTGAAGACCACTTAAGCATAAAAGCGGGGAGATGCACTAAGGTGTGATAAAGAGTTCCTATGTTGTTCTGTGGAGCCAATGTATTAAGATTTCTCCAACTTTGAAATTGGAGAAGTGATATCACTGCAGAAGTCATCACCACTTTATCACTCTTTATCAAACCTTAGCGCATAACCCCCAAGGTGTTTAAAGAGATAGTAATACTTAATTTTCTTTAGACTTGGATACTGGTCTGCGGACTGGACGGATCATCTGGAAGGCCGAAACAGGAGTGGATACCAAGGAAATCCTCAAGTCCACAGTCTACAAAATGGGCATGGTTTGAGGCAGTAGACCATCGTTTGAAGATTTCCTTGGGATAAACTCCTATTTCAGCCTTCCAGATGATCCGTTCGGTCCGAGGACCAGAATCCAAGTCTGACAGCTTGAGTGATAACATAAATAAAAGGGAGAGGTAAACTTTAGAACGCAACTACACCTAAACTATGCAAGTTATGGGAGAAATACATAGATGGTTTTGATTATTTAATTAATACATACAATATATTATCTTGAAAAAATTAGATATTACTATCCCTTTAATGGTGTGATTATCAGAGTCCTACTGGGATTTTATTTTGAAACTACAGGATTCCACCACAGCAATAAGTCTGGGAATCTCTGGTATAGAGTCTTGTTACAAAAGCAGTCCAGTTTAGAATGCGCTTTAATGTTTATAGAAAACAATATTATAGTTACTGAGTTGTTTCACAACCTATGCCTTAGATTAGAGGTTTTTTTATTTGATTGACCTCCAGCTGTTGGGAACTACGGTATCCTTTTAAAAGGTTGCATTTTAAACATTGTGGAACATATTCTGCAGTAATTGGGACACACGGTAGATGAAGAAATCTTGTCTTTTTGCGTTTGCCGTCCAACCTGCATTCATTTTACTGCTGCCCACATACCTTAGCATAGCTGTCTCTCCTGGGCTAAGGATCCCGTGCTCAGCCTCCCCTTCCACACACTGAGGATTTTGGGGAGTTTCAGTGTGTCTGATAATGGGATCTGTCTGTGGGATAAGGCTGCACTGGAGAGACAGCTCCCAATTACTGCAGCATATGTTCCACTGCAGGCTGAGTATAGATTTAACCATTTAATTTCCAGAGCAGCGGGGCACAGCATACAGCAAACAATACTGTAAAAAAAATGTAGTACAAGGACAATGTTAGATCAGGTATGCTGCCAATGCTGAGCCATATAATGAGGTGACATGAGAATCATGCGCTTATATGCAGGGCAAGATTCTCATGTCACCCTTTTCATCTAGTTGACATGTTTAATGTGGTGTGCAGCTGCACGATATTTAAAATGCAACCTTTTAAAAGTGAACCGGGAACTACAACCCCTATCATTGCAACCATAAAATAGCTGATTGGGGTTGATGGAGGCTGCAGTGTCCAACAGCTGGAGGTCCAGTAAATGACTACCCCTGACTCAAGTGAGGAGTTGATATCTATGACTATGAACTATTATTATCAATTGATTTTAAAGCTTGCATAGATTCTGCAGTTCTCTATAATTGTGGATTAACAATTACAAATTAAATTACATACATATTATTAAAAGTAGTGAGGAAAGAGTACCATTAACCGTTTGAGTGCCAGAGAGGTATCCAATGCAAAGCTGATTAACAACATTCTTTTATTTTAACTGTCCTAAACCTAGTATGTAAAATCAAACCCATCTTCCTTAGTTTCTGCTTAAACCTATATCACTAGCACCACCTAGTGTTAACTATACTAACAACCACATCTTTGTAATAGGGCTTTTCAAGCAGTGAATGAAAATGAGAATTGTATTAACCCAATGGCTCCTAGAGATATATCCAATATGAGACCTCACTATCATCAAGCATTATACTTCAACCTTCATAACTACATATTCCCTTTTATCTTCTATCTTACAACCCACAGCTTACCATCTCTTACTTTAATTCCTTAATTTTTCCTGCTCCTTTTAAATAAAATTACTACTTTTACTTCCCAAGTTCTTGCCATCTATAAGATTGATGCAATCCAAAATGTCATCTTAAAATCTCCCTAGCATTCCCCTGATCCTAGTATACAAACAACTTTTCGGTTACTTTAATCGTGTGTCAGGTAATGTTGCCAAATTCCTCTCATGCTGCCACCTCACTATCTGCGTGCTTGACACATTTTCCTCTCAACTCCCTATCTCATTAATTCCAACTACAGTGGATCTATACACTGCCTGTCTCACTGATGGCATTCAATTCTTCAATCAGCTGTAAAGACATCCTCAAGAGAAACCCACTTTTGACCTCTCTTTCCAGCTACTGCATTGCGTCTAAGTTAGTAAACATTAATAACCTTTTAACCCCTTAAGGGGTATATATCATCCCTATACATGTTTGTCTAAAGCATTTGTTTATATAGTGATTGGATTGAAAAGTGTTTTCATTTTTTTTAAATCATTATTTTGCCCAAATTAAACGTTTAAAGATTACCCTGCAGCTTCCATCTGGGCAGACTGCAGTTACCAGCTCTGTACCGCAGTCTATCACTCTTCCTCTGCTCCCAACCTCTATCCAGCAGAGGCTTTCTGCGTGTAAGCTGGAGCAGTTTCTGGCCAATGAGAGTGCTCCAGCTTACATGCAGAAAACCTCCATCATTGGAAGAGGCTAGATAGAGTGAGGGGAGCAGAGGAAGAGTAACAGACTGCGGTACAGAGCTGGTAACTGTAGTCTGTCCGGAAGGAAGCCGCAGGGTAATCTTTAGACTTTTAATTTGGGCAAAAAAATGATTAAAAAAAAATGAAAACAGTTTTCAGTCTAATTGCTATATAAAATAATGTTTTACACAGACATATATTGGGGTGATAGATCCCCTTTATGGACTCATGACTGTCCTCTCACGTCATCTGGTTTTAACCCAGTGGTTCTCAATCTTTGTTTGCTCGGGGCACCCCTAACACATAATCTTGAACATTCGGGGCACCGCTAACATATTTAATGTACTTTATCAAAGGCATAATGAAGGGTACAATACATACATTTACAGTATTATTAGGTCTTATAATCATAATAACATAACTAAACATATTGTGAATAACAATTTCTACAAATCTTTATTTAAAAGTCCATTTTTGTTAGTCTTTATAGAAAACGCAGGGCACCCTAAGTTGATGCCCGTGGCACAACAAAGTGCCACGGCACCCTGGTTGAGAATCACTGTTTTAACCCATAACACTACAACAAGACGGCATAACAAAAATAACCAACAACCTACTCAAAGCTAAATATATGGGAAAATCACATTTCTTTTGTAAAGTTCTGATTACAGAACTTTACTATCATAATTCTCAGTATTGTTTTGAGCTAGAAAGGTATCTATTACTTAAAAAAAAAAACAAAAAAAAAACCAAATATAGTATCTGCAACACAGTACTTTCTAGATTTTCTTTTTTACCTTTCTAATTATTCATCTCCCAGCATCTGCCTCCTTCCCTGCTATCTCATGTCATTGATGACTAGCTGCCATCCCCTAGTGGATGACCAACTAATACATGAACATTAACATCTCTGAAACGGAACTTCTATAATTCCCTTCTTCAGCCACTGCTTCTGTACCTGACATAAACCTCAATGTCATCAATACCACCATCAAACCAACCTCCCAGGACCATTGTCTATGTATTAACTTTGATTATTCCCTCTCCTTCATTCCTCAAATCAATTCACTCACAAGAGTCTGTAATTTTCATCCAAGGAATATCTCCTTCATCTGACACAAGATGCCACCAGAATGCAAACCCATTCACTTAAAGGGGAGCTATCAGCCCTATACAAGTTTGCCTCAGTGTGATCTTCATATATCGATAACCTGTAATCGTTGTTTTCTTTTGTTATAGAATACATGCTATGGCAAAATTTACATTTTTAAAAATTAACTGGGGCCTTACTTCTCTGAACTGCAGCCTATCAATCGTTGTCTGTTCCCTCCCTATGTATTGTCGTGTTCCAACTAACTTACATGGAGAAATCCACCATCGTCAGAGAAGGTTGGAAAGTGACAATACTTGAGAGGGAACAGATGAAGATTGGCAGTCTGTCCTGAATTAAGGCCCTGGCTCATTTTTAAAAATGTAAATTTAGCCATAGCACGTATTCTATAACAACCCCCCCCCCCCCAACAATTACAGGTTTTCGATATATGAAGATCACACTGAGGCAAACTTGTATAGGGACTGATAGTTCCCTTTTAACATTTTATAGTTCAGCTACTGCAACCCTTTCTTATTGACCTTTCTCTCCAAAGACTGACGTGCAACAAGTCTTTGGAGAATGTTTTTTCATTTTTGTTTTTTTGTAAGGATTGGAAAAGTTGGTAAGCAGAAGAGGAGTAGATATTAAAAGTAAATTACCTTAATGGTAAAGCAAACTCATTTACTTTTAATATCTACTCCTATTCTGCTTCTGCTTATCAACTTTTCCAATGAAAAAACAGAGCTCTCACAGCATTTAAACATGATGCACAGCTATGGGTTAGGGTCCATAAGGCAGAAAATAATAAATAGAATTTGTGAGACTCTAACCCCCCCAAAAAAAGCGTAAACAGTCTGCAGTAAATGCCCCCCCCTCCAAAAAAGAGAGCAAAAAAAAAAAAATAAATAAATAAAAATAAATATAGGATATGAGCGGAGAGAAATTCTTAAAGAGGAACTTCCTCCTTCTATAAAGTCACCCTCCAATAATTAAGTATATGGCGACTAGCTTCATAATAGTTCTATTAGTTCTCAGAAGTACCTGATTTTGAAGTAATCCTTCATTTTCGGAGACTGATGGCCAGGTTAGTGCCATCTGCGCACCTGCACCATCAGTCCCTTCCGGTGCCTTTTGGCACAGTGCAATGCCTCTTAGAGGAGACTGGGACTGACAGCGCAGGTGTGCAGACGTCTCTAAGACAAGATGTCTGCACTGGTGCATGGCTTCATGTCTCCGAAGATTAAGGATTACTTCAGAATCGGGTACTTCTGAGATCTAATAGAACTATTATGAAGCTAGTCGCCATATGTTTAATTATTGGAGGGCGACTTTATAGAAAGTGAAAGTTCTGCTTTAAATGTATCAGCCAGAGAAATCTGCCCCACACTTTAGGATTAGAAATGGTCCATTTGAATGTGGTATAGCTATGTTTTTTCCTTGTCATTTTTTAACAATATTATTCAATGAGATTACTCAGTCTGTTTTTCAAAGGTACAACATAGCAGTTTATTGTAAAGGATAGTTTATTGTAACTCATTAAATGCCAAAGAGGTGTATCTGGCATTCCAGGGGTTAAATGTCATTGTCAGCCATCCTGAATCTGGATTGTTTATGATCTTTAAAGGGATAGTAATGTCCCCAAAAAAATATTTTGCACTTTATAGAGTTCAAAATTTGAATTGAATGCAAAAAAACGTATCTCTAAAACCGCTATGGTTTGAGAGAAATCTGCATTTAAAGTTCAATTGTTCCTGCTGTCAGCTGTAAAGCTGTCAGCAGGAGATCCGTGTTGGCCGACACAGAGGCACTGCAGCAGAGCCGTAGTTGTGTTTTTTAAAAATAATTACTTCACTGGAATGGTCTACAAAGTGTGCCTGGTTTGCAAGCACAAGTTGTAGACCATTACAATGAAGTAATTATTTTTAAAAAACGCGACTGCGGCTCTGCTGCAGAGCCTCCGTGTCGGCCAACACGGATCTCCTGCTGACAGCAGGAAACATCAAACTTTAAATGCAGATATCTCTCAAACCATAGCGGTTTGATAGATACATTTTCTGCATTCAATTAAAATTTTTAATCTCTACAAAATACGAAATATTTTTTTGGGGACAATACTATCCCTTTAATAACTGTTTAATTTTTTTAGAAAATGTTTTACCAGGAAGAATACATTGAGATTTTCCTCATATTCAAGTATGCGTTGGAGAGCTTTTACAGTAAAGAGTTACATATTTACACAAATAATACATATATATATATATATATATATATATATATATATATAGATATAGATATATACACGGTTACATATTGTTCTTAGATACAAAGAAACAGTTATTTTTAGGCTGGGTGATTATGCCAGGCTTTTGGATCTTACATACCCTTAAATTAAAATATCTGTCTGTCTATCTATAACATTTAATTAATTAACAATCTCCTGAATAACACTCTGCTACTCAAAGGGTTTATATAAGATTACAAATGTTTATTGATAAAAAGAGTGTATTTCCTATACACAACCAGCAGGAGGCAGCTTTACATGTTGAACTGTAAAGCCACACACTTTTACTTATTGTAGAATGCATAATTGTACTTTGCTGCAATAGTAAATGGGTTCTCCACAGTAAATCTGTTCTCTTTTCGGTTTCCTTTTGTATGCTGATTTGCTGAGAGAATCATTAACCTGCTACTTGACTGAGATATTTGCAAATGATCACTTAGTAAAGACACCATGAGTGCAATAAAACACAATATACAGTAGTTTGATTTTAATTTTACTGTGTCATAATACATTATTGTTTTTATTTCCCTTTCCCATTTGATTACTCTTCCATTTTCTATTTTATCCAGCAGTACTTCTCTTAGATATCACTTTCACTGTGCTTAGAAGTATCAGTATTAAGTATAATGGAAGTCATTCTAGGGCAAATCAACTATACCATAGGGCAGGGCTATCCAAGTTCAGTCCTCAAGGGCCACCAACAGCCATGGGGGGTGTACTCACTTTTGTTGCCAAGGTTTATACACTGCTCAAAAAAATAAAGGGAACACTAAGATTACACATCCCACTGCTCCAAAAAATAAAGGAAACACTATTACACATCCTAGATCTGAATGAATGAACTGACAACAAAATCACACAAAAATTCTCAATGGAAATCAAATTTATCAACCCATGGAGGTCTGGATATGGAGTCACACTCAAAATCAAAATGGAAAACCACACTACAGGCTGATCCAACTTTGATGTAATGTCCTTAAAACAAGTCAAAATGAGGCTCAGTAGTGTGTGTGGCCTCCACGTGCCCGTATGACCTCCCTACAATGCTTGGGCATGCTCCTGATGAGGTTGCGGATGGTCTCCTGAGGGATGTCCTCCCAGACCTGGACTAAAGCATCCGCCAACTCCTGGACAGTCTGTGGTGCAACGTGGCGTTGGTGGATGGAGCGAGACATGATGTCCCAGATGTGCTCAATTGGATTCAGGTCTGAGGAACGGGCGGGCCAGTCCATAGCATCAATGCCTTCCTCTTGCAGGAACTGCTGACACACTCCAGCCACATGAGGTCTAGCATTGTCTTGCATTAGGAGGAACCCAGGGCCAACCGCACCAGCATATGGTCCCACAAGGGGTCTGAGGATCTCATCTCGGTACCTAATGGCAGTCAGGCTACCTCTGGCAAGCACATGGAGGGCTGTGCAGCCCCCCAAAGAAATGCCACCCCACACCATTACTGACCCACCGCCAAACCGGTCATGCTGGAGGATGTTGCAGGCAGCAGAACGTTCTCCACGGCGTCTCCAGACTCTGTCACATGGGCTCAGCGTGAACCTGCTTTCATCTGTGAAGAGCACAGGGCGCCAGTGGCGTATTTGCAAATCTTGGTGTTCTCTGGCAAATGCTAAACGTCCTGCACGGTGTTGGGCTGTAAGCACAACCCCCACCTGTGGATGTCGGGCCCTCATACCACCCTCATGGAGTCTGTTTCTGACCGTTTGAGTGGACACATGCACATTTGTGGCCTGCTGGAGGTCATTTTGCAGGGCTCTGGCAGTGCTCCTCCTTGCACAAAGGTGGAGATAGCGGTCCTGCTCCTGGGTTGTTGCCCTCCTATGGCCTCCTCCACGTCTCCTGATGTACTGGCCTGTCTCCTGGTAGCGCCTCCATGCTCTGGACACTACGCTGACAGACACAGCAAACCTTCTTGCCACAGCTCGCATTGATGTGCCATCCTGGATGAGCTGCACTACCTGAGCCATTTGTGTGGGTTGTAGACTCCGTCTCATGCTACCACTAGAGTGAAACCACCGCCAGCATTCAAAAGTGACCAAAACATCAGCCAGGAAGCATAGGAACTGAGAAGTGGTCTGTGGTCACCACCTGCAGAACCACTCCTTTATTGGGGGTGTCTTGCTAATTGCACAGAGGCAATCCAGCTGCACTAAACAACTTTAAAGCAGCAGTCACATCGGTAACATGCAGTGTGGATTACAAGTTGAAGTATTATCTGCAGCACAGCACACCGAGGTGCTCCAGCTGCAGCACACGGAGGCACTAAACAACTTTAAAGCAGCAGTCACATCTTACATAACAAGTAACTGACCTTAATAATGTTTAGTGCCTCTGTGTGCTGCAGATAATACTTCAACTTGTAATCCACACTGTATGTCACCGATGCGACTGCTGCTTTAAAGTTGTTGAGTGCAGCTGGAGTGCCTCCATGTGCTGTGCTGCAGATAATACTTTAACTTGTAATCCACACTGTATGTCACTGATGTCATTAAAGCGGGAATGACAGAGCAAGATGTATGCGACCATTTGCGACCATTAAGTAGGCGACATGACGATCTTGAGCTGTCATGCAGTTTGAGATTGTCATATTACTATTTTTAACCATGGCGACGTGGTGAAGTAGTTCAAAGTTAGCACGCTCTTAAGCGTGCAACATTTAAAATGGATACCCATAGATGTCACTAGGTTTATTTGTCTAGAATGTTTCCATGTATATAATGTTAATAAAGGTCCATCGATTATTCAATTTAGGTTCTAAGCACTACATTTACCATTCCTGTAGCACATAGTGCTATGTGCGTGCCATTGGTTTGGTGTGGTTTCCAGCCTGTGTATGCTCCTTTCTGATGTCCAATCAAAATACAGAATGCTGTTGCCTGTTGATCAGATCACACACACACAGACCTCTGGTTGATATTATACAGCAATGTTTATATAATGTTTTAAATACCCCTAACAGACTTTAGGATTAACATGATCATAACCCAGCCATAAATGCTTAACCCAGTGGTTCTCAATCTTCTTTTGCTCTGGGCACCCCAACACATAATCTTGAACATTCGGGGCACCCCTAACATATTTAATGTACTTTACCAAGGGCATAATGAAGGGTACAATACATAAATATACAGTATAATTAGGTCTTATAATCAGAATACCATAACTAAACATATTGTGCATAACAATTTCTATAATTCTTTATTTAAAAATCCATTTTTGTTAGTCTTTATAGAAAACACAGGGCACCCTAAGTTGATGCCCATGGCACACCAAAGTGCCACTGCACCCTGGTTGAGAATCACTGGCTTAACCCTTTCAGTACCATGGGGGCATGCATTGCACATCCATATGGCACCGAAAGGGTTACAGGAGGGCAACTGCTGTCTCTGCTCTTTAGCTGAGACAGCAAACTGTCCTCTGGTCCATAGAAAGCTATGGGAAAATCTCAACATCTCCAACCTCGGACTGGCGATGTTGAGACTGTGAACTCCAACAGCAAAGACTGCTATTGGAGCTTGGTGCATGTGGTGGTATGCCACACCCACATGAATACAATGGCTAATTAATCTGTATTTCCATGTGCAAATAAGCAATTGTCAAATTAGTTAGTGCAAAATAAAAAACCTGTCAAAGGAATGGAGAATTCATTGAGATGTTGGTGGATTGTGGTGGATTCTCAGGGATATGATTGTGAAAACCTCGTAGTGTATGCTATCAATATGCCATCAACATACATTTGTCACCATATCGCCATCCTGGCCCATTTCAACCTTTAGTGCATCTCTCTCCAGCTGTGTGTCTTACCTTGGATAGGAGGACAATGAATTAGAATGTTGGAATAAAGGCCACATGTGGTGAAATAGAAAACAGAACAAAAAAAGGAACACAAACTCTTCTCTTTTGTTAGGACTTTAATGTGAGCAAGCCTTGAACACAATAACATAGTTGAAGAGGCTGAACAATGACATGCATCCATCATTTTTAGCCCATGCCATATCAAATGACTGATCTAGAAGAAGGCAATATATATATATATATATATATATATATATATATATATATATATATATATATTGAGCCATTGTTTTGGTTATACCCTTACTAATTTGTTTCTCTTAACAAAGTTCAAAGGATGGAGTACTGTGGTCACTGCTAACCGATTGTTCCCTTTCCTGTACGTTGCATACCATAACTCCGAAATGTCCTCTTTTTGAAGGGACAGTTCCTCTTTGAGACCCAAATCCCTCTGTCCCATTTCCCACAGTGGTGTTCCTCTTTATAGGAGATTAGACTGTGAGGTATGTATATAAGTGTATTACATTGCTCCACAGTAATACAACTTATATTAACCCCTTAAGGACCGGGAAAATCTGAGTTTGATTTGACTTAAGGACCGGAGCAATTTTGACTTTTTTGACTATGTCTTTGTTCAACCATATTTTCTCTTTAATTCCTTTTGTGCAGCCACATAAATTATATACTGTTTTTTTAAGCACAAGTAGGGCTTTCTTTTGATACCACAATTATATGAATACCTCATTGTTTAATTTGATTAAAATAGAAAAAAAGAGGAAAAAAATTGAAAAAAAACAACATTTTGCTTATATTTTCGTGTCAGGATTTGCATACAATTAGTTTATGACAAAAAAATACCCCTAAATATATTCATTTGCTTCTCCTGAATATAAGAATACCCCATATGCCTAGTATTTCAATCACTTCCTCACATTTACAAGGTAAATATTACAAGATGGATGCCATTATTTCCAACTTGTAATTTCTCAACAATTGGCATGTGAGCATCATAGCTTAGCTGACGGTGCCAGAACCAAAAATGTCCCACAAAGGTATATGTTTCTGAAAACTACACAACATAAGGTAAATAATCAAGAGAATTTTGGAGTTTTTCATGCAGCTATTTTTCCAGAAAAAAATTTCAAAATTGTGGTAATATTTTGTTTTTTTGCAGTTTTCACACTTACATTTCAATACTACTGTTGATATCAAGCACATGATAGGTGAAGATTTTTAAAAATGCATTGTTTAGTGTTCAGCTCCTTCTTCTGAGTACGGCAATACCCCATATGCATAGGTTTCTCAAGGTTTGGGAGAGCTACGGGGCCCAAATTGGAAAATGCGCGTTTCCAGTTTCCACACTTTGAATTTTCACAGCTTGCATCACTGGTGCCATGTCTCATTTGGGGCTGTGTAACAGTGCTCCACTCTAAGATTTCCCCCCAAAAGTATATATTTTTGGAAAGTAGACACCCCAGGCTTTCATTTTATGTATGTTTTCAATTTTTTTACGCAGCCATTTTACCACCAATCGCTCGTAAATCTTGACGTAAGTTAAAAAAACAGCGTTTTTCACACTTACACTTCAATGTTGATGTGAATTTCAAGCACATGATAGGTGAAGATTTTTAAAAATGCATTGTTTAGTGTTCAGCTCCTTCTTCTGAGTACGGCAATACCCCATATGCATAGGTTTCTCAAGGTTTGGAGAGCTACGGGGCCCAAACTGGAACATGCGCGTTTCCAGTTTCACACTTTGAATTTTCACAGCTTGCATCACTGGTGCCATGTCTCATTTGGGGCTGTGTAACAGTGCTCCACTCTAAGATTTCCCCCCAAAAGTATATATTTTTGGAAAGTAGACACCCCAGGCTTTCATTTTATGTATGTTTTCAATTTTTTTACGCAGCCATTTTACCACCAATCGCTCGTAAATCTTGACGTAAGTTAAAAAAACAGCGTTTTTCACACTTGCACTTCAATGTTGATGTGAATTTCAAGCACATGATAGGTGAAGATTTTTAAAAATGCATTGTTTAGTGTTCAGCTCCTTCTTCGGAGTAAGGCAATACCCCATATGCATAGGTTTCTCAAGGTTTGGAGAGCTACGGGGCCCAAATTGGAACATGCGCGTTTCCAGTTTCACACTTTGAATTTTCACAGCTTGCATCACTGGTGCCATGTCTCATTTGGGGCTGTGTAACAGTGCTCCACTCTAAGATTTCCCCCCAAAAGTATATATTTTTGGAAAGTAGACACCCCAGGCTTTCATTTTATGTATGTTTTCAATTTTTTTACGCAGCCATTTTACCACCAATCGCTCGTAAATCTTGACGTAAGGTAAAAAAACAGCGTTTTTCACACTTGCACTTCAATGTTGATGTGAATTTCAAGCACATGATAGGTGAAGATTTTTAAAAATGCATTGTTTAGTGTTCAGCTCCTTCTTCTGAGTACAGCAATACCCCATATGCATAGGTTTCTCAAGGTTTGGGGGAGCTACGGGGCCCAATTTTGAACAAATATTGAATTTTCACATCTTGGTTAACTGATGCCATTACTCATTTTGGGCTATGTTCCAGTGCTGCACTTTAGAATTTCCCCCCAAAAGTGTATATTTTTGGAATGTAGACACCCCCAGCTTTCATTTTAGGTGTGTTTTCAAATGTTTTACACGGCCATTTTACCACCACTTTCTCATAAACTTGACGTAAGTAAAAAAACAGCGTTTTTCACACTTTGCCTTCAATGTTGATGTGAATTTCAAGCACAGAATAGGTGAAGATTTTATAAACTGAATTGAATAGTGTTCAGCTCCTTCTTCTGAGTACGGCAATACCCCATATGCATAGCTTTCTCATGGTTTGGGGGAGCTACGGGGGCCAAATTGGAACATGCGCGTTTCCAGGTTCACACTTTGAATCTTCACAGCTTGCGTTACTGGTGCCATGTCTCATTTGGGGCTGTGTAACAGTGCTCTTTTTTTAAGATTTCCCCCCAAAGTGTATATTTTTGGAAAGTAGACACCCCAGGCTCTCGTTTTACGTGTGTTTTCCAATTTTATACACTGCCATTTTACCACCAATCCTGTGAAAATTTGACGTAAGTAAAAAACAAAATTCAGCATTTTTCACACTTTGCCTTCCATTTTGATGTGAATTTCAAGCACAGAATAGGTGACGATTTTATAAACTGAATTGAATAGTGTTCAGCTCCTTCTTCTGAGTACGGCAATACCCCATATGCATAGCTTTCTCATGGTTTGGGGGAGCTACGGGGGCCAAATTGGAACATGCGCGTTTCCAGGTTCACACTTTGAATCTTCACAGCTTGCGTTACTGGTGCCATGTCTCATTTGGGGCTGTGTAACAGTGCTCCACTCTAAGATTTCCCCCCAAAAGTATATATTTTTGGAAAGTAGACACCCCAGGCTCTCGTTTTAGGTGTGTTTTCCAATTTTATACACTGCCATTTTACCACCAATCCTGTGAAAATTTGACGTAAGTAAAAAAAATTCAGCATTTTTCACACTTTGCCTTCAATTTTGATGTGAATTTCAAGCACAGAATAGGTGAAGATTTTATAAACTGAATTGAATAGTGTTCAGCTCCTTCTTCTGAGTACAGCAATACCCCATATGCATAGCTTTCTCATGGTTTGGGGGAGCTACGGGGGCCAAATTGGAACATGCGCGTTTCCAGGTTCACACTTTGAATCTTCACAGCTTGCATTACTGGTGCCATGTCTCATTTGGGGCTGTGTAACAGTGCTCTTTTTTTAAGATTTCCCCCCAAAAGTGTATATTTTTGGAAAGTAGACACCCCAGGCTCTCGTTTTAGGTGTGTTTTCCAATTTTATACACAGCCATTTTACCACCAATCCCTCGTAAACCATGACGTAAGTAAAAAAAAAAAAAAACAGCGTTTTTCACACTTAGGGTTGGCGGCAGTATACTGGGCTGCATACAAATTGGTTTGGGAAACAATTTCACCTAAAACGTCTTCCCCCAAAAACAAATCAAAAAAATGATCATGGGTAAATCCTTCCACATCAATTTGAATCCCTGGGTTGCCTGTGAATTCTGAGATTCGTGGGCATAAATTGATACCCATTCATTAGGATCCGGAGTGGCAGGTGTTGGGGCATTTCTTTGGGCAGGTCTTTTGGCGGGTCTTTGGGCAGATCTTTTGGCAGGTGCTGGGGCAGTTGCCAGGGCAGCTCTTGGGGCAGCACTTGGGGCATTTCTTTGGTAGGTCTTTGGGCAGATCTTTTGGCAGGTGCTGGGGCAGTTGCCAGGGCAGCTCTTGGGGCAACACTTGGGGCATTTCTTTGGGTAGGTATTTTGGTAGGTCTTTGGGCAGTTCTTTTGGCAGGTGCTGGGGCAGTTGCCAGAGCAGCTTTTGGGGCAGTGCGTCTTTTCTTGACAGAAGGCCCAGCGTCATCACTAGAGCTGCGCTCACTTTCTGAAAACTGCGCTATGTCAAAATCTGACGCAGTGTCTGTTGCCTCAGAGTCAGACGCCAAAAAGGCATATGGCTCTTCAACGCTGTACCTGCGCTGCATTTTGCCCACTAAAAAAGCTTTTTTTTTTCTTACGCTATCCCTAAACCTAAATCTAACCCTAAAACTTACCCTAACCTACGTATATCCTGAACCTACCTAACCCAAGTGAACTACCTATCTAAACTGCACTTATTATATATATATATTTTTTTTTTTTTTGGGGGGGGGGTTTGGGGTTTTTTTGGGGTTTTTTTTTTTTCTTACGCTATCCCTAAACCTAAATCTAACCCTAAAACTTACCTAACCTACGTATATCCTGAACCTACCTAACCCAAGTGAACTACCTATCTAAACTGCGCTTATTATACATATATATATTTTTTTTTTTTTTGGGGGGGGGGTTGGGGTTTTTTTTGGGTTTTTTTTTTTCTTACGCTATCCCTAAACCTAAATCTAACCCTAAAACTTACCCTAACCTACGTCTATCCTGAACCTACCTAACCCAATTGAACTACCTATCTAAACTGCGCTTTTTATATTTTATTTTTTTTTGGGGGGGGGGAGTTTGGTTTTGTTTTTTGTTTTTTTTTCTCCCCTAAACCTAAATCTATCCCTAAAACTTTCCCGTCTACACTAAACCTACCCAACTACCTACCAAAATACCTAAACTATATTTATTATAAAAAAAAAAAAAAAAAATGTAAAAAAAATTTTAAAAATTTTTTAAAATTTTTTAAAAAATCTAAAAAAATTCAAGGGGGATGGGGGGTGTCCCACAGATCAGAAAACACTGATCTGCAGCAAATTGATCACTCCAAGAGTGATCAGATGGGGGGGCACTTATTGATCACTGCAGAACAGTGATCAAAGGGTTAAATGTCTTTATTTAAACTTTTTTTTTTCTACAGGTACACTGGAACAGCATGTCTCTCTGTCTCTCTCCACCTCAGCAGTATGCAAGGTGGAGGGAGGCAGAGAGATCTGACAGGGACAGTATTTACAAATACTGTCCCTGTCATTCAGGTTTTGCAACATGTGATTCGCTTTTGAAGCGAATCGCATGTTGCAACAATGTTTCAGCCGCTTGTTACTAAGTGTCCCGATACCGGAACACTTAGTAACAAGCGGCTTGAACTCTTCCATCGCTCCGTGCGGCCGCGATGGAAGAGTTTAACCCTTGACGTACCAGGACCGTCAAGGGTCGTTCGGTCACATTTACCCTTGACGGTCCTGGTACGTCAAGGGTCGCTAAGGGGTTAATGTTTGTTTAAATTCTGGCAACTTTGTTTATAAATGTGTGTGTAAATAAAATACTTTAGTATTGCTCTAAATCACTTATTCAGTGTCAATAGTCCATGAAATAACCTAAAAAATTATTGGTAATATCCCACCCACACCCCCAGCAACACCACCTAAAACAAAAACATCCCTCTTTAGCCATTTAAAATGTGGGGACCAGTGCATGGTCCTGTGCTCTCTCATTTGTAAAGTTAGTTTACTGTTATTGAATCACAAGTGTAATTTTCCTATGTTTCAAATGCTATCTACTTATACTAATAAAGAATTTAAAAAATTGGGGCAGTATGAACCATTTTATAATTGTTTGCTACCACTTGGTCCAGCAAGGCCTCCCTTCTAGATGTCTTGTCTTCTAGCTGAGACATGAAATTGTCAATTCCAGCTCCTGTTTTATCAATACTCATATTAACTACATCCTTCCTATTATGTTCTTTATTCCTGGTCTATGGAATAAGGCCATGCAGTCTCCTGGGTGATCTGTTTGCACTGACAGTACTTAACCTCCATAATCCCAGCCATTACACCATTTCTGTCAATGCATTAATGGATAATAAACACTTTGAGTGCCAGAGAGGTACACACACCGACACTCAAATGGTTAACATTTTGATTGCCTTTAAAGGGATAGTAATACTTCGTTTTAACTTTATTTTATAGGCATTAAAAAACATGAAGAATGATATAAGTCTTATCTCTCAAACCTTTATGGTTTAACCCCTTAAGGACCCTTGACGTACCAGGACCGTCACGGTCCTTGAACTACTCAAGGACCGATGACGGTCATGGTACGTCACGTACTTTTTACTTACAGTGCTCTACCGGGAGCGCTGTAAGTAAAAATAGGGCCTGAAAAAGACCGCTCCAAGACCGGAGCGATCTCTTTCAAGCCCCATAGTGACGCGCCGATACACGTGACAGGTCACGTGTACCTGCGCGTCAAAGTGCCCCTATGCGGTCATTATGGGATGGAAATGTCCCATGACCGCCGGTCCTTAAGGGGTTAAGAGATATTCACAAGCAAAGTTTCCCCTCCCACCCCTTTTACCTAGTGTAAACAATCTCTTCTCAGATGTGGAATCTGGTTGTAAGACCAGACAGATAACAGCAGGGGACATTCTTCTTCCTATGAGAAAAATGAAAGCCCTGCTCCCCTTGACAAGTTTTTCAGCTTTTTCCCTTATTTTAATTGAAGATTGTCCCTCTCTGCAATCTACCTGGACACCTCCCTTCTGCTCTGCCTGAACCAGTGTTACATCAGTAAAAGGCGCTGGAGGGGAAGACTTTATAGTTGAATTACTCTTGAACTACAGCTCTGACAGAATTGAAATAACACTCTCCAAAGTCCAAATATTGTGATGATTAATTAGAGCTGCTTTTATTATGAAGCATTACTATCCCTTTACCACCATTTTGGCAGTCAACTATATAGCATACACCCTTTATTTACAAAAGCAAATAACAAAATACCTTTTAGCAGAACGAAATATGTAACAAATAAAAACATCTTAAAATAAATTGATAACTTTTTTTCTTCTGTCAGATTAGCAAATGATACTACTATCAAATGTAACCCTTTGAGTGCCAATGGGGTACGCATTGTTTTGCAATGCGTTGTATACATCTCCGGGACCCAAATGGTTAGACCTGTTTTCACCACAAAAAAACTTTCATATATAAACATTACCTGAGTCAACATTTATCAATTTGATTGTCGGACGTCAGATACATTGAGCGAGGTGTGTGCACTACGGCTCTCAAGCTGTTCCAGGTCCACGGCTCCAATGATGTTTAGCAAGCCTTTGGAAGGCTGAAGGCAACAGTAGCCCAAGAAGATATGGAGAGCCGCAGATGCCACATCATTTCGACAACCCATACAGAGACACAAACGTGAGTTACACTTACACGCCTGACCCACATTTCACTACTGCGTGACCCCGACGTTGCCATGACGACCACCCAGCGCGCCACCTTGTGACAGAGATGTCGCTTACAATGTGGTGACGTATTCTGTGGTGTCTGGGGCTGCGTACCTCGGGCGGCTAGGTGTTGTTATATATGATAATGGAGGAGGAGAGAGAAGAAGCCTTACCAGCTGAAGACGAAGTGTTGGATGGAGGGGAGGATCAACGGTGGCAGTGCGAGAGAGGAGGCGAGAGTGAGGAGGGGACTGGTCAGGAGGTCGAACAGCAGTCACTGCTGAGACCGTCAGTGCTGGACATCCAGGTGTGTGCGTGCGCTTTGGACATCCACATGTGATCGCATAAACGGTGTGTGCAGGTATAAATAAATAATGATGTGTGTGTGTATATATATATATATATATACACACACACACAAGTGTGTGTATCATGTTGTGCGTGCGTGTGTATCAAGCTGTGTGTGCATAATGGCACCTGTGTGTATGTATAAATTAATAAATATAATGCTGTGTGTGTAGCATGCTGTGTATCATGGTATGTGTGTGTGTGTATATGCTGTGTGTATCATGCGCTGTGTGTGTGTGTGTGTGTGTGTAGCATGCTGTGTATCATGGTATGTGTGTGTGTATATGCTGTGTGTATCATTCGCTATGTGTGTGTGCTTTATGATGTTTGTGTGCGGGCCAGGTTAGTGCAGTCTGCGCACTTGCGCCCTCAGTCCCTTCAAGTTACCTCATGGCACAGTGCAATACCTCTTAGAGGAGACCGGGACTGACAGCTCAGGCCAAGCTGATGCCTGGCTTCCAGTCTCCAAAGATTAAGGATTACTTTAGAATCTGCCACTTCTGAGAGGTAATCGGCGTATTATGAAGCTAGTCTCCATATGCTTAATTATTGCAGGGGGCGACTTTATACAAAGTGAAAGTTCCGCTTTAAAGGGATAGTAATACTTTGTTTTATCTTTATTTTATTTTGTAGGCATTAAAAAAACATGAAGAACGATATAAGTCTTATCTCTCAAACCTTTATGGTTTAAGAGATATTCACAAGCAAAGTATCCCCCCCCCGTTCAGCCAGATCAGAAGGGAGGTGCCCAGGTAGACTGCAGAGAGGGACAATCTTCAATTAAGATAAGGGAAAAAGCTGAAAAACTTGTCAAGGGGGAAGGGCTTTCATTGTTTTCATACAAAGAAGTTTGTCCCCTGCTGTTATCTGTCTGGTCTTACAATCAGATTCACATCTGAGAAGAGATGGCTTACAGTAGGAAAAAGGGGCGGGAGGGGGAAACTTTGCTTGTGAATATCTCCTAAACCATAAAGGTTTGAGAGATAAGACTTATATAGTTCTTCATGTTTTTTTAATGCCTACAAAATAAAATAAAGATAAAACGAAGTATTACTATCCCTTTAACATCAATAACTTCCCCCTGTATGTGTAGAAAATGAAGCACTGTACCAGCTAATAATTATTATTATTTAGTTTCCCAAAACTATTATGGTTCACTTTCACTCTCATATTATTTTATATTATATATATTTTAGATTATTGGCTTGAGAGACATTCCCAATGCATTGCTGAGCAATTTGTTGGAGACAGCTCTAGTATTGAAGGAGATAATGCACCATATGCACAAAATAAATGGTGGAAGCCATCTGCATCATACGAGAGAAATAGCAATCCTTGTTCGTTTAATGGCGTTCTTGGGCATTTGAATGCTAGGGTATCCAGTGTATTGCAAAGTGGAAGTTGTGGACATCTCTATCATTCAAGATGTTAAAGTCCAATTAAAATTAATGGAATTTGGGAATCTTTTCTTTGTTTCCTGTGGTACAGTTAGTTTTCCTCAGAATTGCTTCACTTTTCTTTGAGTGTAGTGCCCAACTTTAGCAGGCTTTTTATACATTTAACAATAGGTTGTTTATATGATTTAATGACTTCAAAGCAGGTTTAGTCAACCTTTGGACTTTCAGTTTTTGGCTACTACAACTCCCATCATCCCCAGTCAGGCATTGGTTAATCCTGCTTTAGAGGATATTTAAATATAATACTTGTTTATATATCATACTTGTAAAGGCACAGTCATTATTTTATTCTTCATTTAGTTGGCCTTGGCTCGTCTGTGTGAGGGTGAATACAGGGATCAGCCTTCAGAGTCTGATGCAGAAAATGACCCAGAACATCACCATGAAAGGTAATATAAAAAAAGAATAATCCATTACAAATCTCTCTCCACATATGTTTCCAGTGCTTTTATTTCAGACCAGTTATGTGTACTAAAAAATGTGTGTTAGGGTAGTTGGTGAGATAGCTCAGTTGGTTAATGCATCAGCTCTAGAATCTGTTGAAACCTCAGGGTAGTAGTAAGGTCAACTCAGCCTTTTACCCTTCTGAGGTAGATAAAATGAGTACCCAGCACATACTTGAAAATGGGAGACAATCTCAATGTATCCTTTAAAATAATTCCATTAATAAAAAAATAAAGAAACACTAACACCTCAAAATTAAATGGGGGTTATATATATATTTCAATATCTTGTAATCCCACCTGTCTCTCTTCTGTTCAGAAAGGCTTTTTTCTCATTTACAGCAGTTTATAGACAATATTGCACTATCACTGAGACACCTTTCAAGACTGGCATGTTAATGGTATACTAGAGTCCTGTGCAAGACATAAATGGATATCTACACATGGCATATCTAAGACTAGCTTAAATGCTACAGATAACAAACAGAGTTTTTTATTATAAGTAATGTATGGTTATTCTGCAGGGTGAGGCTATGGCATCTTCAGAGGTCTTACAAGGTTACGAGGGAGACTGTTCTTACAGGTTGAAAGCACAGATGTTCAGAAATCATATAATATGGATGATTCTAATGCCAGATCCCAATTGCTCCAAATCGCTAGATATTTATTCAGGGAGCCTCTGAGTGTTGCGGTCAGGGGTTCAATTGGTTTAATGTGGGAAATTTGGACAGAATTTGTGATAGAGATGGAAGGGTTTTAAATTTCCATGCATGTGCAATTAAACATTTGGTGGCAGTGAGGATGTGAGATATCAACTCTGATGTATGGCATGAAAGGCCAATTGGAGAGGCTTCTAGTATCAGTGATATAGGATCAAGGGGTATAGTAACTGAGAATAGTTGGTGGAGAATCTGTACATTATTAGTCTAAAAGGTCTGAATTAATGGGCAGGACCACCAAATGTGGTGGATATCCCCCCCATCACCACAGCCATTCCAACAAAGTTCCGAGCAAGTAGGATTAATGGAGTGTAGTCGAGCAGGACTGTAGTACCAGAGGAGTAATATTTTATATGGTTTTCTTTAGTTACCGTACAAATAGAAGATTTTGAGGCATCTCAGCAAATTTGAGACCAAATGGTCTCGGAGATCACCAGGCCCAGGTCTCGCTCCCAATCTATCATGTATTTGTGTTTAAAGGATGAAGTGGACGAGTCCAGTAGTTTATATAGAGTTCAGATGCATGTTCTAGAAGTGGTGTGGCTAATGCAGCACTTCTCAAAGAGGGGTCAAAGGTGGGAAAATTAGAGCTGGGGTTAGAGTAGTTAACTAATGCCATATTTGTAAGTACTGATTAAATGCCGATTGTGGGATAGAATGCATCTCAGGGATAGAAGCAAAAGGGTTTAGGTGTATCACCCCTATACAAGTTTGGCTTAAAAGTAAGTTTATATAGCGACTTGCTGGAATACTATTTTTTTTTTTTTAATTCGTTGTTTGATCCAAATTAAACGTTTAAAGATGATCCTGTGCCTTCCTTCCGGACAGCTCTGTCCTGCAGTCTGTCACTCATTCTCTGCTTCCTTCCCTCCATCCAGCCTCCTCCGATGACGGAGGATTTCTGCATGTAAGCTAGAGAGCTCTGGCCAATGAGAGTGCTCCAGCTTATATGCAGAAAGCCTCCTTCATTGGAGGAGGCTGGATCGAGGGAGGGAGCAGAGGAAGAGTGACAAACTATGGTGCAGAGCTATACGTGCAGTCTGGAAGGAAGGCACAGGTTGATTGTTAAACATTTAATTTTGTTCAAACAACGAATTAAAAAAAAAAAACACAATAGCATTGCAGCTAATCACAATATAAAGTTACTTTTAAACCAGACTTGTATAGGGGTGATAGTTCCCCTGTAAGCTGAGTGGCAACATAATATCTATAGAGATCTGGAACCACCAATCCACCTGTAAGCAGGGGTCTCATCAGTACAGAATGGGATATTTGAGGATTTTTTACCACACAAAATGAATTTAAAGATTGCGGATTGGAAAGATCGTTGTAACAGTTTTATGGACACTCAGACACAGAAGATTTAGGTAAAACGCAGTTTTATTGAAAAAACACAGAAATAGAATAACCATCGCGGGTTCAGTAATATATATATATATATATATATATATATATATATACACAATATAATACTTGCACAGGTCAGGTTACAGTAATCAATACCTACACGGGTCCAGTAATATATATACAGGCAAATATAATACTGACACAAGTCAGGTACAGTTCGTGTGAATCCAAACGAGACAGTGGCAAAATCGTTGCTATTAGGCCAGGAGGACAGACAGGCCCTAATAGCGCAAGGCTCACAGGACACTCACTACACAGAGAGTGACACAATAGCGACTAAGGCCACAGTGTAAACGAAGGCCCTGGACAAGCGGTAGACTGCCGAGCAGTAATGGAGGACCTCAACTGTAGGCACAGAGTAACGCCAAATTGAGAATGCAATGACTGTGACCCAATGTGTAAAGGTACCAGCCCACAAGGGATTAACGTACGCTCAGACCTGGAGTCGACTGCCAGATAGTGAGAACCAACTGAAGCGCCCAGGAATAGACCAACCTCAGCTTGTAGCAGTAACAGGTCAAGCGCACCGTGGTGCAACCGGATTGATCTATTACACCGGGGTGTCGGGTCACGAGGCACAATTCGGTGACCGGGTCACAGTAACTTAGGCTGCTGGAGCAGCAACGAGGCAACCAGAGGATCTGTCCGTGGACAGAGAGGACACCGGAGGACAGCCCCAAACTGGATACCGGATGGAGCAGTGAGCCGGGCCGGGTCGATACACAGAGCAAGAACGTCCACCAAAACCGGTTCGGTACAAAGAGCAGGAACGTCAGCCAATCCGGGTCGGTACACAGAGAAGGAACGTCAGCCAGGCCGGGTCAGCACACAGAGCAGGAACGTCAGCCAGGCTGGGTCGGTACACAGAGCAGGAACGTATACAGGCAGAGTAGTCAGGCAGTCCGGGTCATACACAGGAATCACACGAATACTGGAACAATCACTTAGCAACAGGAACACCACGAAAGTGCACCAGAGAAGTGACAGGGCTCAGTATTTAAGGGCTAGCACTGGGCGGAGCAAAGCCACGTTAACCAATAAAAGGCATCAGGAAGTAGCACTTGTCAAAATGTCGACAGCAATAGCACGGGCACCGTGATAATAGTAGAGCCAAAATTGGGATTTTCACCAGAAGGGTTTGAAAATAATACAATAATTTAGGGAGGATATTCGTCTTCACTGAGTGGATACGACCCACCCAAGAAATAGTAAATTCCCGCCATTGGTCTCGCTCACCGCGTAATTGACGGCATAAGCTCTGATAATTTGCAGCAAATAGAGAGGTATAGTTAGCTGTTAGGTTAATACCTAGGTAATGTAAGGAGAAAGAGAGATTACAGGACCATTTCTAATTAATTTCGCAACCTAAGTATTGTGTAGACAGCCGAAGGATAAAGCTTCTGATTTTCCTGTATTGATTTTATAACCTGAGAGTTGCTGGAACTGCAAGGAAAAGAGGTTAGGAAGATAAATATGGGGTCTAGAGAGAGTCAGAATGACATCGTCTGTGTAGAGAGAGATCTTGGAATGTCTGCTGTATTGTTCAATACTCGTTATGTCTGGGGGTGACTAAATTGACTAAGGAAACTGTTCTACTGCCAAGGCAAAGAGTAATGTCGACAAAGGACACCCCTGGCGGGTACCATTATGAATCGGGAAAGAGTGTTGCTATTCTGCTGGCAATTGCAAGGTCACGGTAGGGTAGAAATATAAGGACTGGACCTCACAAAGAAAGGTACCTCTGATCTTAAAGCTGTGGAGGACCCCCAACAAATATGGCCAATGAATCCGATCGAATGCTTTCTCTGCTTAAGACTGAGAAGAATCAGAGGTATGTTCTTTGTGAGAGTGAGGTGAATGATTTTAATGATTTTTCTAGTGTTATCGCCAGTTTGGCGGCCTGGAATAAATCCCACTTTATCTGAATGGATTAATTGAGGTAAGAGAGGGGCGAGTTGCTGGCCTGTCATTTTACTGTAGAGCTTTAGATCTGAGTTTAAGAGGGAGATCAGTCTATAACTGGCACAATCCAAAGGATCCTTACCCGGTTTTGGAATCAAAGCAATTTTGGCCCTGTCTGTATCTGTATAGGTAGTTCCTGAGGTCATAAAATAGTTAAAAGTGTGAATGAGTGGTGTTCAGAATCGCGAAAGATTTTATAGAAGGCATTGTGGAAGCCGTCAGGACCTGGAGCTGTGTGATTTCAGTAATTTGATCGCCTGATGTAGTTCTTCCAATGAGCAGAAATTGTTTAAATATGCTGGCTTGGTGCAATTCTTAAGGTTCAAATGTTTCTTAACATCCTGGATGGTTTATGGATGTATTTTTAGAATAACCTACATTTAATGTTATAATTTTAAATTTATTATAATACTTTATTAGATACTAGTTGAACAGCCCGTTACACGGGCCACAGTGCCTCTGACAGCCGGTCGCGGGGCAGTCACGCGCAGTAGAGACTGCCCGCGCCACTGCTGATACAGAGCTGGACGCTCCTTTGGAGCGCCCAGCTCTGTATCAGCCGCGGCGCGGGCAGTCTGTACTGCGCATGACTGCCGCACGCGCAGCAGTGTCTACTGCGCATGTCGGGCGTTACACACAACTTAGCGAATTATTATGTAGGATTAACAGACACGACCTGGCATTTCCTGGCATGTGTGTATATTTCTAAGTGTATTTATGTGCATTTGTAAAGTAATTCTTGCGTGTGTGGTTATGTAAGTGACCCGGGGTGGAGACTTGTGCATCAGTTACTGTTTCCCCTGGTGGTCCATCTGCACCTTGGTCCTAGTCTCCGGTATCTCGCAGTAGTGCAGTGCGCAAGCACAGTGTGCAGCTCCAGGCAGGCGCCTGGTCCTATTATCCTGTGGTCTGGGGTTGTGTGGGCTAATACTATTATTGTAGTACTTAATACTTAAAGGGATAGTAATACTTAAAATGTAAAAAAAAATATGTTGTAGAGTTTATCCCCCTGAGTAAAACAAGAGTACTCCCACTGCTGAAAGGTGTTTCATTCAAAAGTTATTAATTTTCAAAGTTGAATTTTTTTGGTGCAATATCACAGTGGCCTGAAATTGTACAGTGGCGCTGTTGCTACACGATCCTATGGACAGCTCTGGTCAATTGACCATAAATCTCCATAGGATGGTGTAGCAACAGCGCCACTGGACAATTTCAGGCCACTGTGATATTGCACCTAAAAAATTCAACTTTGAAAATTAATAACTTTTGAATGAAACCCCTTTCAGCAGTGGGAGTACCCTTGTTTTACTCAGGGGGATAAACCCTACAACATATTTTTTTTTACATTTTAAGTATTACTATCCCTTTAAAGGTAGTTATACATTTTATGATCGTGTCTGTCCTTTGCCTGAAAACTATGACAGTGTTGAGTGGTTGCGTATTGTGTTTGCTGCGTGTGTCTTCATGTTTGTGTGTTTTTGTTGTATGTGTGTGTTGGGGATGAGTAATGGTCCAGGGCTGATGTCGGGGTATTGCAGGCTGAAGAGGAGCGGAATTTAAATATCTCCTCCTTACTGTCGTCCCGGGTGTATTTAGCAGGGAAGCAGGATTACATGGTGTGATTTTCTCATTTTTATACATAGATATTTAATGTTATTTATTTGTTCTTTTGTGCTTAAGGTAACACAGACAGATTTTTCAACATCAGTAATACCCAAAGCAGTTTACTACGTTTACTACCTATTGTATTAGTTTGGTATCCGACAGACCTATGTATCATGGCGGAGGGCCCCTAGGTCAGATCCCTCGTGGCTGCCTGAAAACAGCATGCCACACACACTAGTCCCTAATAGTCAATTCTGACCATCAAAGAACCATAGACTTTGGATAATAGACTCTGATCTCCGTAAGTAATTGTATTAACTGCTTAACTCTTTCTGCTGGTTCCTAAATACCTTTTCAAATAAATGAAACAATATCCCGACTGACCTTGTAACAGCAAAAGTGTATGGAAGATTTATCGATTTCATTCGAAATTAGATATATCAGTTTTATCCACATGAATATTATGTGCTGTTGCATATGTCCTAAATCTCATAAATTAATCAATCTCATTGGACAAAATAATATATCCTCAATTTTGTGCGTCTGGAATGGGTGGTGGTCACCACAGACACCAGCCTAATAAGCTGGGGAGCCACCCTATTCGCCTAGAGCTTTGCCACCGGTCCCATGTGCTGTTGGGCTCACTGGGGAGGGGTCCACTTGGACAACGAGACAGCAGTCACCTACATAAATCGCCAAGGAGGAAACAGACTTGAGTCCATTTGGAAGATTTGGGAGCTCCTTCAGTGGTCTGAAGCTCATGTAGCATTCATCTTGGCGTTTCACATCCCAGGCATGGAAAATGTGGTTGCAGACTTTTTAAGTCGCCAAAATCTATATCTCGGAAATTGGGAACTCAAAGTGTGTTTGACCAGCTTGTCCACCAGTGGATTTCATGACATCCTGTGAGATCCAGAAGATTCTTCTCTTGTGCACCAAGAAGAAGGATTGTCTAGCTTTTGTGATGTGATGCCCATTCCATGGAACTTCTATCAGGCATATGTGTTTCCTCCTTTTCCCCTCATTCCCAGGGTGTTGGGGAAGATCAAGATGGAAAGTGCTCAGGTCATTCTGATCATCCCCTTTTGGCCCACTCATGCTTTGTTCTTGGATCTTCTCAATATGTCCATCGCTGAACAATTTCACTTCGCTCTGAGGCTGGATCTCCTGACCTAGGGTACACTTTGTTATCATCAGGTGGAAAGCTTGGTTTTGACAGCATGGCTCTCAAAGCCAATATCTTGAAGATGGGCTTTTCGGAAGCAGTTATCTCCAGTATTGTTAAGGCTAGGAAGCCTCTATCATCTAAAGCCTATCATAGAATCTGTTCTCTGTTGTACCAGTGGCTTGCTGACCAAGATGTGTCCTCACATTGTTTCAGCCTGTCTAGGATTCTGGCTTTCTTCATCAAGGATCTTACGCTGAGTTTGATTAATGTTCAGATCTCAGCCCTCTCTGTTTTTTTCAGAAGTATATTGCTTTTCTTCCTGAAGTCAAAACCTTTGTTCAGGGAGTGGCTCACTTCTACCCTACATTCAGGGATCCCACTCCTCCATGAGATTAGAACTTGGTATTAGGAGTTCTTCAGTGGCCTCCTTTTGATCCTGTTTCAACTGTTTCTTTGCATTTCTTAAGGCTCAAGATGGCCTATCTTTTGGCTAATGTTTCTGTTCACAGAGTTACTAAGCTATAAGCTTTGTCTGCCAAACTATAAGCTCTGTCTTGTAAACCTCCTTTTTCACCAGGACAAGACGGATCTCCATACTCCTATAGTTGTATTGTAACAGTTGTCTCAGATTTTCACATCAACCAGGAAACTGTCCTTCCTTCATTTTGCCCTGATCCTTCTAACAGCCAGGAACAGAAGCTCCATCTGCTGGATGTGGTACACTGCCTTAAGTACTATGTCTGTTGCATGCAGCCTTCTTTGAAATCTGACATTCTTTTTTGTCAATCTTTAGGACCCCCGAGCAGGTCAGGATGTATCCAAAGTTACCATTGCTTCTTGGATTAAGACCATTATCAGAAAGAAACCTAATCTGTGGATGCCTCTTGGGCCTACAAGAATCAGGCCTTTGCTGACCCAACTATGTAAGGTCAGCTCTGCACACCTTCAACAATACTCAAATCTTCACCAATACTACCAGGTCAATGTTCTGGCCTCTGCTGAGGTCAGCTTTGTCTAGAAGGTCCTTCAGGTAGTGGTGCCTGTTTAAAGACTTTTTTTCCTCTCTTTATGCAGAGATCTGAACCATGTTCCCTTTCTTGTTCAGTTGTTTGGTGTTTGTTAAAACTCGAGGTTTATATGGTACCAGTCAGTCCTGTGGAATACTGGTCTACAGTGGAGGTTTTTTTCTCCTTTTCTATCCCAGGAATCTTGGTGGATGCTTTGGTATCTCCCCATGGATCTTATCTTCCACTTTGGACATAAGAGAAAAGATGATTTTAGTGTTTTTAACATTAAATCTTTATCTGTTAGGTCATGTGGAACACAGGACTCCCATCTGAAGAAAAAAACATGGTTTAAGTATCGGCTGAGGGGTCCTCTTGGGAGATTTCCTTCTTTTCTCTCAATTTTTATGCTACTTTGCTGTATGTTAGAAGTGAGGGGTGGGGGGTAAAGCTGGAAGGAAGGGGGGAGTCTCTACCTCAAAAACCCTGCCTTTTTTGGAGTGCCCTGGCCTCTGGAGGATGGAGCTTTACCCCATGGTTCCTGTGTTTCACATGGACTAAGAGACAAGGATTTAATGGTAAGTTCGCTAAAATCATCTCTTATAAATCCCTAACTGCATTCTGATGAACGCTCAATGCATTTGATCTTAAAGGGGAACTATCACCCCAACTAAAGTCCACCCCACCTAATTAAGCATCTAGTGATAAGCTTAAAGGGATAGTAATGTTTCAAAATAAAAGCAATTCCAATTAATCTTCATAGTTTTTGGGCCATGGAGAGTGTTATTTCATTACTGTCAGAGTTGTAGTTCAAGAGTAATTGAATGATAAAGTATCCCCCTCCCTCCCCTTTTACCTAGTGCAAGCCAACTCCCTGCAGATGTGGAATTTGGTCCACAGACCAGCCAGATCACAGCAAGGAACAATCTTCTTACTGTGAGAACAGTGAAAACCCTGCCTTACTTGATGGTTTTCCCTTATGCTAATTGATGATTGTCCCTCTCTGCAAGCCACCTGGACACCACCTTTCTGTTCTGAGTTAAGCAGTGTTAAATCAGTAAAACGTGTGGGAGGGGGATAATTTATCATTCAGTTACTCTTGAACTACAACTCTGACAGTATTGAAATAACACTATCCATGGCCCAAATACTATGAAGATTAATTTGAGCTGCTTTTATTTTGAAACATTACTATCTGTTTAACAATCAAACTGTTATGCAGAATAAAGACAGTGTTAATCAAAAATCCTTCCTCAGCCAACACTGACAGCCAGCTAACAGCGGTCTAGAGGCATCTGTGCGCCTTCACCGTCAGTCCCTTCCGGTACCTTAAGGTACCATGCAACGCCTCCTAGAGGAGAGTGGGGCTGACGGTGCACACGCGCAGACGTCTGTAAGCAAAGATATCTGCTCTGTTGCCTGCCGTTGGTGTTGGCTGAGGTAGGAATTTTGACTAAAGTTGTCTTTATTCTACATAACAGTTTGATTGTTGAGCTTATTGCTAGATGCCTAATTAGGTGGGGTGGACTTTAGTTAGGGTGATAGTTCCCCTTTAATACTCATATGCACAGGTAAGAAAGAGCAATCCTGGTGCAAACCAACCACACCATAAAAAAAACAATATGAAAATTCTCCAAGTTCCTATTGATTTACATGGGGCTTAAACCCCTTCAAGGTTAGGTTGCCAATGCGTTGTTAAAAGCTAAATTTAGATTACTAGGATTTTTATTTGTTCCCTGTGGTGCAGTTGGTTGCTACAGAATTGCTTTGTTAATCTTTGTACATATAGTCCAAGGTGTCTTTGCCTGAAACCCTTTACCACAAGCAGTGGTGTTAAGGTGTTTTTAGATATTTTTTTTGCTTCAAGCAAAAAAATATGTATATTTTGTATGTTTATATCAGTTGTTATTTTTTAGCTGTACTTCTTTAACATTTTAGAGTGGCAACTAATGGAGTATTAATGTTTAAAGATCTTTTTTAGGTGATGCCACACTCCATTCTTCAGGCAGAATTGTAAATGACCTTTTTAAGGAAGCAAGGGAGCACGGAGCAGTTCCTGTTGAAGAAGCAAGTAAAGCAATTGAAGATTTTTATAAACCTAAAGTAAGTGCTCTTAACCCATTAAGGAACAGAGAGGTGAGCAGTGCAATGCATTGCACACTCATCTGGTCCTTAAGAGGTTAAAATACAATGGATCTTATATAAATAAAGTAAAAGTGGGACACCACTTATGCAAGACAACTGACAAATAGAGGACAAATAATAAATCCCCAAATTCCTGTTTATTAAAATGGGGCTTTAAACACCTTGGGGGACATACGCTAAGGGGCAGTGCTATGGCAATGTGTGGCAAACAGCCAAGTAGAAAATTGAGGGAGGTGGCTCTGAACTTTTCATTTGTAGGATAGAAGTGTTCAGATGGGTGTCCCTGTGATAGCCAAATGCTGACCAGAAAACAAACAACCATTTTGCCCAGACCCCATCTTGGAATTCCCAGACACAAGCAGTGATGTCATACCAGTGGTGCCTTAGAGAAATGGGGGAGGGCAGATGTGTTTAGCAGAGTAAGGGTGGGAATTTTTATTCTCTTTGTCTGGAATTGCCAAGGGTAGAGGACATCTTCATAGCCTGCAGGACAGGAAAAGGCCTAAAAACTCCTGCGTTTCCCCGCAATAAGGTCCAGATCTGCATGCTAACTAAGGATTTTAGAGCTGCCTGAATTAATGTGATATTTTTTTATTTGTTAGTCTAATGTGCATCCCTTAATTTAGAACACCTTTTGGGTTTTGCAGTGGTGTATATATTTAATATTAAATGTGTATATAATATTATAGCTTTACCTTTTGTCTAATCCTTTGTAGACCTACTAAACATTCTTTGACCCAATTTAGAAGGTATCTCTAAGGGTCTTAGGGTTCTAGTAGCCTCTCGGAGGTGTTGTTGATTGATGAGATACCCCTCTACTAGGTGTCTCCCCGTCACAAAGCACATCTTCTTGACAATGGAGACACACATCAACAAATGCACTGATAATTAGGGATGCAAGGGGAGTGGGGGATTCCCATATTAGCATGCAGGATTCTTTAAATGCTGACAATGTGTAAGGGATGCCACCTTCAGCACCATAAACAGCATTGCTCCCTTAACCCCTTCAGTGCCATAGGGGTGTGGGTTGCACACCCATATGGCACTGAAAGGGCTCCAAAATGAGAGAATGACAGAGAAGCTGTATATCACAGATTCTCTTTCCTTTTGTACTTGACTCTATAGCTGATTCAGGTAAACACAGGACTTGCAAGGCACTCAGTTGTTGAGTGCTTTCCGAGTACTGTGTTATCTGAATCAGTTGATCAGTCAGTCTGTACAGAAGGGCAGAGAAGCTGATAGCAGAGGTTGCTATCAGAACTTATAGCATGTGGCGATGTGCCACGTTTAAGTATAAACACATGCACATTAATACGAGAACGGTTCATTAAACTAATTTTCCACACACCAATGATACACCTGAACCAACCGACCACACTACTACCAATACCTTTTTGATGATCTCCATGGAATAAACTTAGTATTTTTAGTTTAGTTTAGTTTATAACTTTATGATATTTGCTTGGGGAGGTTTGGCAGGAGGGGTGATACACTGGGAACTATAATGTGGCAACCACTGTTGCGAGGCCTAACAAAACCCTAAGTCATATTCTTGCCTAAGTGTATATCTTAATCTATGCTTTTGAAAACTATACCCTTGCATCACTGTCTAATTTTATTCTTGTTACATCTGACTCAATCAAAATTGTATTAAAAAAAAACAACTGCATTTTCAAATGCAAATGAGCCACTGTCGATTTAGTTAGGGCAAAATAATAAACCTGCTGAAGGCATAGTGGACTCATAGCGATGTTGGTGGACTGGTGGTGGATCACTGGGATATAATGGTGAAGTAATCATAGTGCATACTATCAATATGCCATTGACCTCCATCCTGGCCCCTTACCACCCATTAGTGCATCTTCTCTCTTGAATGCTAGAGAGGTTTCCAACTCCATGCATTGCTGGAATTTAAGGGGTTAAAAGACATTTAAATCAATGAGAATTTTATTTGTTCTCGATGCAGTTGGTTTGCCCTCAGAATTTCTTCACTATGGGCCATATGTTCAAAGAAGTAGCGAAATAGCTTTTGTCGTTCGTAATGACATTTCAAAGTACAGTGTCATTGGGCTTATTAATATTTTCAGAGAGTGTCGGTTATGAATGGAAATATGTTGTTTGTCCTGACTGAAACTGTCGTATGTAACAACAAAAAAATGTCTTAACTAAGGACAAAAATGTCTTAAAAAATGTCTTAACTAACGACAAAAATGTCTTAACTAAGGACAAAAATGTCTTAACCCCTTCAGTGCCAGAGGCTCGGGCCATTTTCTGAACCCTGCAGGCCAGACACTTTTTCAACATTTTTGCTATCCTTCCGTTTAGGCTTGATTTCCTCTGGGGATTTTTAGTTACATATGGAAAACTATATATTGTTTTTTTCAGAACGAATTGAGCTTTCTTGTGATACCTTACATGAAGAGAATTTTACATCGTGCAAAAAGCTATGATGTCATAATGACAAAAAAAAGTGAAAATTTACTCATTTTGCTAAAATCACATACTATGTATCAAAAATATTTACCTTGATTGAAAAAGTTTCAATTATTTGAAAAAGCCTCGAGTCCCCTGAGTAAAAAAATACCAAATTTGTATAGTTTTACCTACGTCCATGGCTAGCGTAGAGCCCTAATCACCAGCAGCGCAAAATGACATTTTCAACTTTATAAACTAATATGCGCATTCTAGGGTTTTTGTGGTAAAACTACCCTAAAACAGTGGAATAACTATATAAAACTATATATTTCGGAAAAGTAGACAACCTGCCGCATCTAATGAGGGGTAACTTGCCTTCTTACCCCAAGCCTGGTGTGCACAAATGCCTCCAGAAGATGGCGCTAATGAAAAAAAAGGCATTTTCTTACATTTCTGCCCCTTCAAATGTACTGAAATTTGTGAAAACCATGGCATTTCCAACTGTATTCATTAGCTAGTGCTCTTAGGAGAAAAATGACACCCCATTGGTATGAGTTTAACTACCTCAGGGGGCGTTAGAAGTGCAAAATGACACCTACTACAACCTCAAATTTTTCTAACATTTTCTCAAACATTACTTGTCAGTACACAAATGGTTATAACAACTACAGAAGTGAAGAAAGGGTACACAAACCATACCATTTTGAAAAGAAGACACCCTGCCGCATCTAATGATGGGTGACTTGCCTTGTTACCCCAAGCCTGGAGTGCACAAATGCCTCCAGAAGGTGGCACTAATGAAAAAAAAAGGCATTTTCTTACATTTCTGTCCCTTCAAATGTACTGAAATATGTGCAAACCATGGTATTTCCAACTGTATTCATTAGCTAGTGCTCTTAGGAGAAAAATGACACCCCATTGGTATGAGTTTAACTACCTCAGGGGGCGTTAGAAGTGCAAAATAACACCTACTACAACCTCAAATTTTTCTAACATTTTCTCAAACATTACTTGTCAGTACACAAATGGTTATAACAACTACAGAAGTGAAGAAAGGGTACACAAACCATACCATTTTGAAAAGAAGACACCCTGCCGCATCTAATGATGGGTGACTTGCCTTGTTACCCCAAGCCTGGAGTGCACAAATGCCTCCAGAAGGTGGCACTAATGAAAAAAAAAGGCATTTTCTTACATTTCTGCCCCTTCAAATGTACTGAAATATGTGCAAACCATGGTATTTCCAACTGTATTCATTAGCTAGTGCTCTTAGGAGAAAAATGACACCCCATTGGTATGAGTTTAACTACCTCAGGGGGCGTTAGAAGTGCAAAATGACACCTACTACAACCTCAAATTTTTCTAACATTTTCTCAAACATTACTTGTCTGTACACAAATGGTTATAACAACTACAGAAGTGAAGAAAGGGTACACAAACCATACCATTTTGAAAAGAAGACACCCTGCCGCATCTAATGATGGGTGACTTGCCTTGTTACCCCAAGCCTGGAGTGCACAAATGCCTCCAGAAGGTGGCACTAATGAAAAAAAAAGGCATTTTCTTACATTTCTGCCCCTTCAAATGTACTGAAATATGTGCAAACCATGGTATTTCCAACTGTATTCATTAGCTAGTGCTCTTAGGAGAAAAATGACACCCCATTGGTATGAGTTTAACTACCTCAGGGGGCGTTAGAAGTGCAAAATGACACCTACTACAACCTCAAATTTTTCTAACATTTTCTCAAACATTACTTGTCTGTACCCAAATGGTTATAACAACTACAGAAGTGAAGAAAGGGTACACAAACCATACCATTTTGAAAAGAAGACACCCTGCCGCATCTATTGATGGGTGACTTGCTTTGTTACCCCAAGCCTGGAGAGCACAAATGCCTCCAGAAGGTGGCGCTAATGAAAAAAAAAGGCATTTTCTTACATTTCTGCCCCTTCAAATGTACTGAAATTTGTGCAAACCATGGCATTTCCAACTGTATTCATTAGCTAGTGCTCTTAGGAGAAAAATGACACCCCACTGGAATGAGTCGACCTACCTTAGGGGTGCCAGAAGCACATCACTACACCTACCTGTTTGCTTCTTCGAAAATGGCGGCTTGTACTAAAATGTCCATAACTGTTAGAGACATGAAGGAAAGGTATAAAAGGTATACCATTTTGGAAAGTAGACATTCTCCCGCATCAAATGAGGGGTCACTTGCCTTTCTACCCCCTGGGCTGAAGTGCACAAATATTTCCAAAAGGTGGCGCTATGGGAATAAATACATGTTTTTTTACATTTCCACCACTTCAAAGATACTAAAATCTTTGAAAACCATAACATTTCCTGCTGTATTCAGTACCTGCTACCAACATGAGAAAAATGGTAGCCTATTTGTGTGGGTTAACATAGAATATGTGGGTGCTAGGAACACGTACGTAAACCTGACACTTTTGTTTTTGAAATTATCTGCTTGCACTAAAATGGTTATAACCATAATAGATATGCAGAAAAGGTAGAGAAACAATGCCATTTTGGAAAGAAAACATCCTTCCGCATCTAATGAGGGGTCACGTGCCTTCTTACCCAAAGGCTGGTATGCACAAATGCTTCCAGGAGGTGGCGCTAGTGAAAAAAAAAGGCATTTTCTTACATTTCTGCCCCTTCAAATGTATGGAACTTTGTAAAAACCATGGAATTTTCAACTGCATTCATTAGCTAGTGCTCTTAGGAGTCAAACGACACCCCATTGATATGAGTTGACCTACCTTAGGGGGTGCTAGAAGTAGAAAACTACACCTACTACAACCTCTGATGTTTCTAACATTTTCTCAAATGTGACTTGCCTGTACAAAAATGGCTATAACACATTCAGAATTGAAGAAAAGGTAGATAAACCATACCATTTTGGAAAGAAAACAACCTGCCGCATCTAATGAGGGGTCACTTGCCTTCTTACCCCAATACTGGTGTGCATAAATGTTTCCAGAAGGAGGCGATATAGGAAAAAAATTGCATTTTTTTACATTTCTGCCCCTTCAAATGTATGGAGCGCTGTGAAAACCATGGAATTTTCAACTGCATTTGTTTGCTAGTGCTCTTAGGAGTCAAATGACACCCCATTGGTATGAGTTGAACTACCTTAGGGGGTGCTAGAAGTAGAAAACTACACCTACTACAACCTCTGATGTTTCTAACATTTTCTCAAACCTGACTTGCCTGTACGAAAATGACTATAACACCTTCAGAATTGAAGAAAAGGTAGATAAACCATACCATTTTGGAAAGAAGACAACCTGCCGCATCTAATGAGGGGTCACTTGCCTTTTTACCCCTAAGTTAGTTGGCACAACTATTTCCAGAATGTGGTGCTACAGGAAAAAATAAAATTTTGTTTTACACATCAGTCACTTCAAAGATACTAAAATGGTTCAATGGCGTGGGATTTCCTAGGAGGACTTCTTGCCAGCCTAAGAAAAATGGTACCCCACTGCTGTGGGTTGACATACCAATTTACGCTACAGGAGCGTAGCTACCAGTGAAACAGAAATGGTAAAGCAAACAGTGTATGTGTGATTTTATGGCTAACAGATGAAAGAAACTAGGGCGTCAGCCGGTGTACGTGCGGACCTGTGACTACAAGTGTAACAAAGTATGTGGGAGGGTGAGGGATTAGGCAGTGTGTGTGGGTATGAGCAGAGGAGCAAGGATGGTGGGGCAGTGTTTGATAGTGTGTATGGGAGATCTGTGACTACCAGTGTTGATAAAAAGTCCTGTGTGTGCCACAGGAAGGGGGTCGGCATTGAACTCCCCTCCTAGTGGCACACACAGGGTTAATTTGTGTTTTATTTTTTATTTTTTTTATTATATACCTCATTGAGGGGCATAAGGACCCCCTGATCCCTCCCCAATGAGGTCTTAGTAAAAAAATATATATATATGTCCACAAACAGGGGACCCGGAGAGTGCCACAGGGGTCTCCAGCGCATTGCAAAGCAATGCATTGGATCCTTGTGGCACTCAGAGGGTTAATTTTTTTTTAATCATTACTTGGTAATCAGAGCTTGTTGGGGGGCCATCAGGACCAATCATGATGGCCCCCCAACAATCTCTGATAACGAAGTAATGAGAAATGCCCTGTGTGTGCGCCGCAGAAGGGGGGCTGCATTGGCCCCCCTTGAGGCACACACAGGGTTAATTTTTTTTCTTTACTTTTTTTATTATGGACCTCATTGGTGGGTATCAGGACCCCTTTGATTCCCCCCAATGAGGTCTTAAAAAAAAAAAAAAAAAGGAATCAAAATAAATGTCCCTGTGAGTGCCAAAGGGCTCTCCAGCGCATTGCAAAGCAATGCATTGGACCCTTCTGGCACTCAGAGGGTTAATTTTTTTTTTAATCATTACTTGGTAATCAGAGCTTGTTGGGGGGCCATCAGGACCAATCATGAAGGCCCCCCAACAATCTCTGATAACGAAGTAATGATAAATGCCCTGTGTGTGCGCCGCAGAAGGGGGGCTGCATTGGCCCCCCTTGAGGCACACACAGGGTTAATTTTTTTTCTTTACTTTTTTTATTATGGACCTCATTGGTGGGTATCAGGACCCCTCTGATTCCCCCCAACGAGGTCTTAAAAAAAAAAAAAAAAAAAGGAATCAAAATAAATGTCCCTGTGAGTGCCAAAGGGGTTTCCAGCGCATTGCAAAGCAATGCATTGGACCCTTCTGGCACTCAGAGGGTTAATTTTTTTTTTTATTAATACTTTGTAATCAGAGCTTGTTGGGGGGCCATCAGGACAAATCCTGATGGCCCCCCAACAATCTCTAGTAACAAAGTAATGATAGAAGCCCTGTGTGTGCCACAGGAGGGGGGGGTGCATTTGACCCCCCCCCGTGGCACACACAGGGTTAAAAAATTGTATTTATTTTTTTTTTAATAATAGACCTCATTGAGGGGCATCAGGATCCCCCCTGATCCCCCCAATGAGGTCTTTAAAAAAATAAAAAAAAAAACCCAAAGAAAAGACCCTGTGAGTGCTACAAGGGTCTCCAGCACATTGCAAAGCAATGTGCTGGGGACCCCTGCGGCACTCACAGGGCTACTTAGCGTTTGTTTTTTTTTGTTTTTTTTTTTTTTAATTTCTCAGACCTCGTGGGGGACATCAGGACCCCTTCTGGTGTCCCCCCAGTTATTGATCTCCCAGCCATCGGCTGGGAGATCAATATGGCGACTTGCAGGAGAGCAAAAGCTCTCCTGCCTTTCACTCCTACCACCGGTAGGAGTGAATGGGACCGGGGAAACTTCCCCAACGTCATCAGTGACATGTCACTGATGACGCTGGGAGGCTTCCCCCGGTCCCGCCCACTCCTACCCGGAAGTTCGGGTAGGAGACAAAGAAGAGGAGAAGCTGCGCCTCAGCTGCGCTTCTCCTCTTCTTTTATTGATCTCCCAGCGCGATCGGCTGGGAGATCAATAACAGGGGGGACATGAGGAGTGATCCTCATGTCCCCCCACGATTGCCCACATTTTTTTTTTTTAAAATGCGGCCACTGCATGCCGGTTATACCGGCTCATGCAGTGACCGCATTTTAGTGGGTACATTGTACGAGCTTGGCACAGCGGGTACAGCTGTCCAAACTCGTACAATGTACCCACTTGGCACTCAAAGGGTTAAAACATGTCTTAACTAACGACAAAAATGTCTTATCTAAAGACAATAATTCTCAGATTCAGAACACATTCCCTCCACTTTTTTCTTAACGTACAAATTTTGTCTTTTGGAAGACTTTTTTTGACGTTAGTTACGACAAATTTTCTTTTCCTCTATACGACACTGGAGAATAGTTTAGCCACGCCCTTGCCCCGCCCCTTTGCCAGTCAATTCTGGAGTTGTGTCATACACAACGGACATTACTAGTTTTTTGTTGTATACTCTATAGAAAATATGTCGTTCATGCATTCAATTACTTATTTTTGTCATTCATACAACAATTTTTTGTCATTATCCAATTGAACATACGGCCCTATGTCTATATACACATGGCCCAATGAGGTTCTTGTATGAAGAAGAACTGGAGAAATTCTGGAACAAACCAATGTCACCAATGGGGATATATAAAAATTCCCTATAGGTAAATTAGGTTTTTAACTTATTGAATTCTAGGTTTCCAGTGCACTTAGAAGCTTTGCATTGCTTTGGAGACCTCCCTAGCATTCAGTGGGTTAAAATCTCAGTATAGATCAGTGGTAATTTTGCTATATTTTATTTGTTTCCCCTGGTGCAGATGGCTTGCTCCAGAATTTCTCCATTTCTTCTTAGTACTTCATCCTCAGTAGTAGTTCATCCTCAAGTGCTAGAGGGGTGTGCAACGAATTGCAAAGAAGCACATTCCATACCCTCTAGCACTTAACCCTTTGACGTACCTCCCTGGCTCTCAAGGATTACATTTTTTTGTTTGTATAAAATATAGGGTTTTATGTATAAAGATAATTGGTGAGCAATTCTGGGGCAAACCAACTGCATCTTAACACATTAAATGCCTAAGGGGTGTGTAATACATTGCTTTCAGATAAAAAAATGCCATTGCAAAGCAACGGAGTGGATACTTCTCTAGCATTCAGAAAGTACCATTTCAGTCCCTGGAAATGTTGTTTTTTTAACTCAATGGTGTATTTAGTTTGGTCCAGAATTGTTCCACAGTCTACATTATCACAAGCAATTTTGTTTGAGTGCACATAGGAGTGACCAAATCATTGAAGAACAAAGCTTTACCCACCTCTTTGGCTTCCAAATGTATTCATAGTATTGACATTGCTAGAAAAACACTTTGGATACTTAGGACTACTTTTATTAGAGGAAATCTTTACCTGCCCTGAACAGCCCTTTTCCCTTCCCCCCAGTAACAAAAGAAAGAAAGGGAACTGGTCTTTTCTGGTCTTTTGCCCTTCATAACAGACAAAGAAACCAGGGGGATAGTTAGGACTCAGGTGACAATCTCTTTCCTTCCCTGCCAATGCTGGGTACTGCATCAGGGTATCCTTTGAAAATTTTGCAAGCAAAACAGCATGTTACATAAAAGCGCAATAATGAAGTTGCCATGATTAAAAGGACGATATGAGAATCTCACCCTGTGTCAAGAGCACGGGTTTCACATGTTGCCCAATGAAAGGTTGCTTCAAATGTGGTAAGATGCGAGCTCCATCTCAAGCACTCACTGACATACTGACATGAATGTCAATGAAGTTACCGGAATCTAATTCCTGAGCTCTGCTCCAGGCTCTCTATCTTTCTTTCTCTGCATGTAGAATGACAGGGCGGAGCGGTGCACACAGAGAAGGGAAAAGAGAGTCCAGAGCAGCACTCAGTAATCAGATTCAGGTAATTTATTGACATTCATGTCAGAACTTTTCAGCCTCCTAGTAAATCTAGAAAGTACGTTACGTATGCAGACTGTCGGTATGTCAGTGAGTGCTTGAGATGGAGCTCACATCTTACCACATTTGAAGTGACGTTTAATTGGGTGACATGAGAATCTTGTGCTCTTGATGCAGGACAGGATTCTCATGTCACCCTTTTCACCATGCTGACATTATTGCTCTTTTATGTCAAGCGCTGTTTTGAGTGCAACATTTTCAAAGTGAACTCTCCATCAGAGCCATCTGTAATAAGAAGTAGGAAATCACACAACAATACTTTCAAGGGGGGATGCAGGACAGCCACAGGTCCAACATATTGAGAGTTGGGGGGAGAGGCCACACATTGCTTTGAGTACATTGCACAATTATCTGCTTCATGTAAAGAATTTAAATGAGCACACATATGTTCAATACTTTGCAAATCACCGCATTTCACTGAGCAGATGGACTGGTGTACAATGCAGTGAAAAGTACTTACATTGCACTGAGCATATACAAGGGCATTGCATTACAAAACACTACATTGCACTGAGCATATACGTGTGCTATGCAATGCTTTTGCCATGCATTGCACACCTATCTGCTCAGTGAGAGATGATCAGGAACATTACATAAACAAATACATCATAATTCAGTTACTCACCACAGAATGAGTCATGCTGTTCTGACTCCTCATCAGAAGGGAGATCTGCCTCTGGTGTACCCAGTTCTGAGGCATCTTGGGAAGGGATGTCACTGCCACTGCTCCTGGCAGACTGATGCATATGAGCAGGACGCAGGAAGAGTCACTACCTCCAGTGGGAGATGAATGGGCCTATATCCTGGCATCAGCAGCAAGAGCAGACATCCTGACATCAGGGGAGACAGGTGCTGGAGAGGCATGGGAAGATGCAGGAACTTGGTCATCCTCAGCATCTGTGGAATCCACTAGTCCTGCTACAGGAGTGATGGCTGCTGGTCCAGTAGCTGTTGGACCACAACAGCCTCATCACCCCCTGCAGAATGAGCTGCTTCTTCCTCAGATGCTGGAAGGAGGCCATCCATGACCTGTTCATAGTTGTAAAACTGACCAGGCCTCATTGTGGCCTTAGATGACCATGCTTCATGCATTTTGGACCTTTTCCTCAGCACCTACTTCTTGATACCCGTTCCCTGCACCTGTTTACTGTGCATGGGGTCACTGCCACATCACTGACAGCTGACACTACTGCAGTTTACATTTCCTCCTTGTCAACTGCTGTGGTACCAGCTCCCAGCAGGCCAAGGAGGTACGCATATGAGCCCTGCAGTAACCCCACTAAGGTTTCATTCTCCTCCTTGCTGAAGGCTGGGTCTCTTGTTCCAGCCATTGCTGCTGGATGTTATCCATTGACGTCTTATGGGGCAAATGCTGCTGGTATCCTGCAGGTTTAGTCTCCCTGTGGTGTTAGTCTACCGCCTCTGGCAGCTAAGGCAATTATGGGTTTATTTTTTTAATTTCTTACCATTTTCTATAGATCAGATGATCATCCTGAACTTTTTGGGTATTGTTGCTAAAACAACACCTCTGTTTAGCCAATCAGCAATGATAATAGCCAGATTTTAAACACGAGGTAAATTGTTATTGAATGCAAGTAGAGGAATAGATGAAGCCATCACTAGATCAAATACATATCAAGGGGGATCCGCCATGACATTGCAACCTGTGCAGTGTTAGGAGGTGACAGACATGGAGTGGCAATGTTCACCAACCTATGCAGTGGTAGGAGGTGACAGACATGGGCTTGTGATGTGTGCCAACCTGTGCTGGGGTATTGTATTGATATACTGCACTAGGAGGGAGAGTCAGTGTTTCTCCACCCCCTTTTTATCTCAGTTCCGTCCAGCTCCTAGTGGTCCTGGCTGTTTTTTCAGTTTACATTCTGTTTAGTGCCACCTCCCACCCACAGCCTTAACCCCTTAACGACATGTGACGTACTATGACCGTCACGGTCCTTGAAATACTCAAGGACCGATGACGGTCATAGTACGTCACGTACTTTTTACTTACAGCGCTCTACCGTGAGCGATCTCTATCAGGCCCCATAGTGACACACCGATACACGCGACAGGTCACGTGTACCGGCGCGTCCAAGTGCTCCTATGCGGTCCTTATGGGACGGAAATGTCCCAGGACCGCCGGTCGTTAAGGGGTTAAACACTAGAGGTTTTATTGCTTATTGAATGCTGAAACATAAAGTGACTCCCATGCAGGGCTAAAAGAAAAATGACCCCAAACTCCAAGCAACAAATTATGCCCGTGTATCTGCACAGATAAATAAAATCATAATACAGTGAAGCTGATGAAGTAGAAGAACAGGAGTAATTCGGGAGTACACCAACTGACCTACAGGGAACAAATAAAATACTCATTGATTTAAATGGGACTTTTATCCCCTTCAGTGTTAGAGAGGTCTCCAGCGCATTGCTTCACAGTGTGTTGAAACCCTCCTAGCATGGGTTAAAAATCCGCATTTAAATAAATTGGGATTTGTGGATTTTCTTATTTACATCCTTTTGTGCAGTTATTTTGGTTCAGAATGGCTCCAGTCCTTCATGGACTGATTTACAAAAAGCAAAATGAAAACCCAGAGCAAGGAGGGACTCAATGCATATTCACATTGGCATTTGTGATACAAACGGGTGTAGCAATATGAACTCTTTCCTAATAATTCACTATGCCCAACTGGTGCCCTGGCTATCAGTAAAGTACCTTACTAGTGTTTCAGGGAAATTTAGAGCATGTGAAGTTCACATATTCACCAGAGTATTCTATGAATAGTAACAGGTATACAAAAAACAGCTAATGTTTGCGGAAATGAGCCTTTTGTCCATTGTTATTATAGTGGCTAGTTTGCGTATGACATGCACGGCATGTGGTCTAGCTTCTGTCACCTTGTGTCTTGATTCATCCGCTTTCTTTTATCCCTGAAGTTGGCCAATGTAATCTAGTTTTTGGCAACTATGCATGGCAATGGTGTTGTAGCAGCACTGTTGTGTGTGTGAATAGAGTCTTTCTTGTTCAAGTTCAGTTTGCCTACTTTTAATAAATTCAGATTATGCAAATCAGAAAATAGTTTGTTTAACTGATTTTACTTACAAATATAAAAAGATTCAACTACATCAATAATGTTAGTTTCTAAGTCTAGATTCTTTTTTAATATTCTTTCCCTGCAAAGCGGACATATAACCTTAAAACAACTTAAGATTATTTGATATTTCAAAGTCAGTTTTGTATTTAGTTAAGGTATAGTAGCATTTTATAGTGACTAATAGCTACCAGAGCTTCCTAGGAAGTCTCTAGTCAAACCACCAGTGTCAGCTGCTTATGACGGAGGGATCTGATGATTTCAGTTGAATGTAAGTGTTTTATTTAGAACTAGTTGAAAAGCCCATTACACAGGCCACAGTGCCACTGCCAGCCAGTCGTTGGGCAGTCATGCACAGTAAAGACTGCCCACACCGTGGCTGATACAGTGCCAGCCGGTCGTGGTGCAGTCATGCTCAGTAGAGACTGCTCGCGATGCGGCTGATATGTGCCCCGCTCTGTATCTTCCTCGTCACTGGCAGTCTGTAGTGCGCATGACTGCGGCGTTACACACATTTTAGCAAATTATTATATAGGATGACTTGTATCAGTCAAACTCTAAATTCATATGCTGTCAGTTTAAAAAAATTTGAGGCAGTGCTATACTTTTGTCCACTTCTTCCTGAATAAAATAATGTTGTACATGGCCTTTGTGTTCCGAGCCGAATTAAGATACCATAGGGCCCTAGGTAGAGTACCAGTCTGCCCCCCCCCCCAAATATATATGGAGCAAAAAAGCAAATGATGCACTGTTTTAACTACAGACAGTGTAGCAAGAAGCAAACCTCCAGGTGAAAAAACTTCAAATAAATGCTGCAGCCTCAATGCGTCCTTGGTGTGGCCAGTGAAGTGAGTAAAGGTGTTGGACCGAAAGCTGAATATCCAGTGCCAACTGAGTTGGGATAAATGCCACTGAGCTGTTTGAATTGGAATTGGAAAAACACAAGAAATGTAGCTGTCTGTGGTACCAACAATGGCCAAAAGATGGCAGTGCCTGACAAGAAATTAACAAAAATCCTGAAATACTGTGAAATGCTACTTATAGAAGAAGCACCAAATTCAAAGATGCTTTTGTCCACCATCAGGTAAAATATCCTCCCACAGGAGATAAAAAAACAGCTGTCTGGAGGTGGAGACTCCCTCCCTACTCCACTTAACAACCACCTGACATGCCCAGTTTTAAAAGTGACCTCAAAGGAGATGGTTAGAGCAAATAATCTCTTCACTTACTTTTTAATTTCCTTACTTTATATGGGGCTGTTCAGTCCTCCATTAAATTCTATTATCTGATGCTTCAAAATGGAAATGGACCAAGAGGATGACTTTTATAGGTCCTGGGTCTTTTAGAGGATAGCTTTTAGAAATTAACTTAGCTACTTTCCTCTCTTTGCCTTTTTACATACGAACCTGAAGACTGAAGAGGATTCCAGTCTTCAGAGTGAGCAGAACTTGTGAGTATTCCCAACTCTGTCTGTCTAGCAGCCAAATTCTGAGGTCTGTGGTGTGTTGACTGTATATGGCACACTAGTTCCTTCACAGCACAATTATTTTTATTTCATCCCTGGCCTCCACAGTTGTCCTGTGGTGTTTTCTGCCTTTATTTTTACTTGTTCTATTTTTTACTACTATTTAGTGGGCCATGGCACCTTTAAGAGAAGGACACTCATGGTGGCCATCCTGGATGTGGCTCTGAACAGCGAAAAGGGCCACATGAGTCTACTTTTGCACACATGTGAGGGGCGACATCCTCAGAGAGTCCCCCCGCCACCATGGTTGCAAATGGGCACAATGGCTGGAGAGCTACTGTGCCATTCATACATTTACTTGGATGGTGAAATTTCCCATGAAGCCCTTTTTTCCCAGGCCTCAGTTAGAGAAGAGGTGGTGCTATGCCTCTCTCCTTCCCTTTCTCTTCATTGTAGCAACCTGCTTTTCAGCTCTTTTTTTGGTGGCACAGTCTCTCTCTTTGCATCCTGTCTTTAACCTCTTACATACAGATATATTTTTTCTCTTATTCTCTGTACTTTATTCTCATTTTGGGTGTCTCCTGACTATCTGAGCACAGGGGAGACACAGGGAAATCTTTGTTCCCTATATCTTCACAGACACTTTAGTGGCACATTTTGTCCCTCTCTCTTTCTGAGGCCCCTACACGGCAACTTTCTATGCCCCCTTTTCCGCTGAGCAGGAACCTTAATGGGTAAAAACCCTTCAGTGAATACTATTCCTTCATGGATTCAGGGGATCATTTATTCATGGATCTAGGACCACTCTCTTCCTGCCAATGGACCCTTTATTCATTTAAAGGGGGGGTTTCTTCTGGTAGTGGAGGACTCTTCTATTGAGGATGGGGAAACTGATGAGTACAATATCGCTTCTTCATTTACCCCGGATCTTCTGTTGAGGGTCTTATTTTGGTGATCTGGAAACTCTAGGTTGCCTAGTGGATAATCCTGCCCTGACTGTCCTGGGCAAAATGACCATCCTAATGCCAAATACAACATGTTGCATATTTAGTTATTCACATGCAGAAAGCAATAAAAATGCATCACAGCAGGTGGTGCCCTATGATGCTTCTTTGCAGATCACACACATGATCAATGTATTTGTTGTTCTGCTCATCAAAACAGTTCAGTCAATGGCAACACATATAGCCATCAGCCAATGATTTGTGGCTGACACCAAAGTGGGCCAGCCTTCAGTCAGCCCAGCTAAAGGTTTGCCAGAGGAACGCAAGGACAGCACAGATAAGTATACAGTTGATTGGAAAGTGGCATCATGACTGGTAAATTTCAATCGCTTGTGGGAAAGGGCCCTTAATGTCATATAAACATTAAGCATTGTCTTTCATTCTGTAACGAGAGGAGCACACATGCACAGAACAGACAGAGCTAAACAAACGACATATAAGAGAGAGAACAAAACATTCAACTGGGAAATTTCTGGCCAGACTGTCCATCTCAGCTTCTCTCACTAACTTCTCCATCTTAGTGGTTCTGTATATTCCTATCTTAAAGGGAGATATATTTCTTTGATGGGTCTGGGTTTTATTAAGCCACCAGTCTGTCTTTCTTGTGGCCCACTTGTGTGTTTTTTTTTGTTTTGTTTTTTTTTTTTAAAGAAGAGTTCAGCAGCAACTGGTGTATCAATGTTTTGTCTTCAGTGCCTTCCCTGGTCTCTTATGTAAGCAGTATAGTGTCATCAGCTTTAGTTGGTACTGGTTCCTTTTCATGTACAGTTAGCCCTGAGCGTATTGGACCACATTCCAATACTATGTGTGGCTTTGGTCTGTTTGAATGACATAAGAAATAGAGCCTGCCTGTTCAGGAACTAACATAGTAACATAGTAGATGAGGCTGAAAAAAGTAGGGCTGCAACAACTAATCGATGAAATCGATAAAAATCGATAATGAGAATCGTTGCCAACGATTCTCATTATCGATTTGTTGTGCAGTGATTAGTTGTGCCGCCCAGCAGCCCCACAGCCGCCGGATACTGCTGTCTTCTTACTTCCCACATTGATGACATCCGGGGCGCAACCACGCCAAACGCGGAGACGCCGCGTGGAGCGTGCAGGTAATTTCTTCCTCTGTTCTGAGGCCATTTTAAAACTGGCACCCAGACTGAGGAAGAAAACCCCTGCACTCTCAACGTGGCGTCTCCACGTTTGGAGTGGTTGCGCCCCGGATGTCATCAGTGCGGAAAAGTATGAAAAAGAGGTATGGGGGAGAGAGAGAGGCACAAGGGGGAGAGAAAGAGAGAAGTACATGGGGGAGAAAGAGGCACAAAGGGGGGGAGAGAGAGAGAGAGAAGTACATGGGGGTGAAAGAGGCACAAGGGAGAGAGAAGTACATGGGGGTGAAAGAGGCACAAGGGGGAGAGAGAGAGAAGTACATGGGGTGAAAGAGGCACAAGGAGGAGAGAGAGAGAAGTACATGGGGGGGCAAATATACACGTCAATATATACCATTGGGGAATAAGCACAAGAGAAGTAAAGCAAAACCAATGTGGATTAATAATGTGGTTAGCAGGGAAATGAGAAATAAAAAGCAGGCTTTTAAGGTGTTTAAGTCAAATGGGTCAGATGCATCATTTAAAAAATATAAAGAATGTAATAAAATCTGCAAACAAGCAATTAAGCTAGCTAAAATAGAAAATGAGCGAAACATTGCAAACGAGAGCAAGAAAAACCCTAAACAATTCTACAAGTATATTAACAACAAAAAAGTTAAGGTTGATATTGGTCCTCTTAGGACTGAAACAGGTGAATTGATTAGTGAGGATAAAGCTATGGCTGAGACCCTAAATACGTTCTTTGCTTCAGTATATACAAAGGAAGCAGAAATGACAAGCTATGGGCAAACAGACAAAACCATGGAATTTCCTCCAACATCTACATGGCTTACTGAGAACAAGGTCCAAAAGAGACTGGAAAGGGTTATAGTGAATAAAGCGCCTGGACCGGACGGTATACACCCAAGGGTACTTAAGGAACTTAGTTCAGTAATAGCAAAACCATTATACTTAATATTTATTGATTCGCTTTCATCAGGCATAGTGCCCTGTGATTGGAGGAAAGCTGATGTAGTTCCATTGTTTAAAAAGGGAGCAAGATCCAAACCAGGAAATTATAGACCTGTGAGCTTGACTTCCATAGTGGGTAAGATACTAGAAGGGTTATTAACTGATAGTATTCAGAACTATGTGAAGACAAACAATATCATTAGTAGGAATCAGCATGGTTTCATGAAGAACAGATCATGTCAGACTAATTTACTTGCATTTTATGAAAGAGTGAGTAGTAATTTGGACAGGGGAATTGCTGTTGATGTAGTATACTTGGATTTTGCAAAAGCCTTTGACACAGTGCCTCACAACAGGTTACTGCATAAATTAAAAGGCTTCGGTTTGGGTGGTGGTATCTGTACATGGATTGAGAACTGGTTAAATGATAGATGGCAGAGAGTTGTTGTAAATGGAACTTTTTCAAATTGGTCTAGGGTTATAAGTGGGGTACCGCAGGGTTCAGTCCTGGGCCCAATGCTTTTTAATTTGTTTATTAATGATCTAGAAGTGGGAATTGAAAGTAGCATCTCAATCTTTGCTGATGACACTAAGCTATGTAAGGAAATACATACAGAGCTCGATGTTTTTTCCCTACAGAAGGATTTAGATAAACTAAGTGAATGGGCAGAAAAGTGGCAGATGTCATTTAATGTAGATAAATGTAAGGTTATGCATTTGGGTTGTAGAAACAAACTTGCTACATATACTCTAAATGGGAAACAACTTGGGAAATCCTCATTAGAGAAAGATTTAGGTGTACTGATAGACAATAGTCTTCACAGCAGTGTGCAGAGTCACTCAGCTGCTGCAAGAGCAAATAGAGTACTAGCCTGCATAAAAAGAGGTGTAGAAGCAAGGGATGCTAATATTATCCTACCTCTGTATAAATCCTTGGTTAGGCCTCATCTAGAATATGGAGTACAATTTTGGGCGCCTGTTCTAAAAAAAGACATTACTGAACTGGAAAAGGTGCAGAGACGTGCAACAAAACTGATAAAGGGATTGGAGGATCTGAGTTACGAAGAGAGACTAGCCAAACTGGGTTTGTTTACATTAGAAAAGAGACGTCTAAGGGGTGATATGATTACCATTTACAAATACATTCAAGGCCAATACAAAGAACTATCCAATGAATTATTTATGCAAAGAGCTGAGCTAAGAACAAGAGGTCATCCATTAAGACTTGAGGAAAGGCGCTTTCGACTAAAACACAGGCAGGGATTCTTTACAGTAAGGGCGGTAAGGCTATGGAATTCTTTGCCTCGGGATGCTGTGCTTGCAGATAATGTAACTGCATTCAAAAAAGCAATGGATGCCTATCTAGCACAGAACAATATTGACAGTTATGACAGATGGCTTCAAAGCAAATAGGATATTGAGCCGGGGAACTATTTGACACATTTACACACACACACCTACATTGGAAATTGCTCCAGAGGGCTTTTTTGTTGCCTTCCTCTGGATCAACAGGGGTGTTATTGGCATGGGCTGGACTTGATGGACGCATGTCTTTTTTCAGCCTTATCTACTATGTTACTATGTTACTATGAAAGAGGCACAAGGGGGAGAGAGAAGTACATGGGGGTAAAAGAGGCACAAGGGGGAGAGAGAGAGAAGTACATGGGGGAGAAAGAGGCACAAGGGGGAGAGAGAAGTACATGGGGGGAGAGAAGTACATGGGGGGGAGAGAGAGAAGTACAAGGGGGGAGAAATAGAGGCACAAGGGGGAGAGAGAGAGAAGTACAAGGGGGGAGAAATAGAGGCACAAGGGGGAGAGAGAGAAATACATGTGGGGAGAAATAGAGGCACAAGGGGGAGAGAGAAAAGTACAAGGGGGGAGAAATAGAGGCACAAGGGGGGAGAGAGAGAAGTAAAAGGGGGGAGAAATAGAGGCACAAGGGGGAGAGAGAGAAATACATGGGGGGAGAAATAGAGGCACAAGGGGGAGAGAGATAGAAGTACAAGGGGGGAGAAATAGAGGCACAAGGGGGAGAGAGAGAGAAGTACATGGGGGGAGAAATAGAGGCACAAGGGGGAGAGAGAGAGAAGTACATGGGGTGAAAGAGGCACAAGGAGGAGAGAGAGAGAAGTACATGGGGGTGAAAGAGGCACAAGGGGGAGAGAGAAGTACATGGGGGTAAAAGAGGCACAAGGGGGAGAGAGAGAGAAGTACATGGGGGAGAAAGAGGCACAAGGGGGAGAGAGAAGTACATGGGGGGGAGAGAAGTACATGGGGGGAGAGAGAGAAGTACAAGGGGGGGAGAAATAAAGGCACAAGGGGGGAGAGAGAGAAGTACAAGGGGGGAGAAATAGAGGCACAAGGGGGAGAGAGAGAGAAGTACAAGGGGGGAGAAATAGAGGCACAAGGGGGAGAGAGAGAGAGAAGTACAAGGGGGGAGAAATAGAGGCACAAGGGGGAGAGAGAGAAATACATGTGGGGAGAAATAGAGGCACAAGGGGGAGAGAGAAAAGTACAAGGGGGGAGAAATAGAGGCACAAGGTGGGAGAGAGAGAAGTAAAAGGGGGGAGAAATAGAGGCATAAGGGGGAGAGAGAGAAATACATGGGGGGAGAAATAGAGGCACAAGGGGGAGAGAGATAGAAGTACAAGGGGGGAGAAATAGAGGCACAAGGGGGAGAGAGAGAGAAGTACATGGGGGGAGAAATAGAGGCACAAGGGGGAGAGAGAGAAGTACAAGGGGGGAGAAATAGAGGTGCAAGGGGGAGAAAGAGGTGCATAGACGCCATAGTAAAATAATAAGAATGACACATGTTAATGTGTAAAGTTTTTTATTCTGCTGTTTGTTTTTAACACTGTTTGTTCATTAAATCAGTTTAAATAATGAAAAATTAGCATATTTTTTTTTTATCTGATTAATCGAAAAAATAATCGGCCAAATAATCGATTATCAAAATAATCGTTAGTTGCAGCCCTAGAAAAAAGACATGCATCCATCAAATTCAGCCCATGACAAAACACCCCTGTTGATCCAGAGGAAGGCAAAAAAGCCCTCTGGAGCCATTTCTAATGTAGCCCCAAGTGGCGAGGGGAGGGATATGTATTCCTTCCTGACTCCAGTTGGTAGTTAAATAATTCCCCGGATCAATATCCTATCTGCTTTGAAGCCATCTGTCATAGACATCCATTGCTTTTTTGAATGCAGTTGCATTATCTTCAAGCACAGCATCTTGAAGCAAAGAATTCCATAGCCTTACCGCCCTTACTGTAAAGAATCCCTGCCTTTGTTTTAGTTAAAAACTTAATGGATGACCTACTGTGCTAGTAGACCACTTCTGGAGACCTCTATAACAGTGAGCCTACACTCTCTCCCCTGTTGTGTAGAGCGTGAGAGGTCTTCTCTCCATCATCCAAGATTAATGTTTGTGGATGGTAGTAGAACTGTCAGGATGGAGACTGTCCAGTTTCACACAGTAAAGCAATTCAACATTTGTTGTGATTGCTTTATAGAAACAATAAGAGGTCATTCCCCTACGGAAACATTTATTCATTTGGAGTCACGAATTCAAGAGAATCATTTTTACTCCTGCAAAGCATAAATCCTTATGGCAAAATGTATTGCCAAAAAATATACAGTCCATACTTGTGGCTGGCTGGTTACGCACTGCTTAGGCTTGGGGACTAATGCTGGGATATATTCATGTCTCTCTGCTAGGTGCTTCTGGCTTATGGCTCAGTCCAACCCTCTGTACAACCAAGGTCCTCAAGCCAGACTATCTACTTGCAGGGTTCCTTCTCTCCTTACACCACACAACCAAATGTGCTTTACTGTAGAGCAGCTTCATCAAGGATTTTCCAACCTAACATACATAGTAGCATAGTTGATAAGACTGAAAAAAAGACATGCATACATCAAGCTCAGTCAGTGTCATATCACCCCTGTTGATCCAGAGGAATATAGTAAAAATACACTTTTTGTATAGCTTTTTGGTTCTTAGGAGATATCAACACAACAGTAGTATCCCTTGAAAGTGCCAGTGTATGGCCTATATGTACAGTATTAGTCACAGAAAATCAACAAAAATGTAATTTGACTGTAAACTGCAACAAATGTGTGAAAATGTGTGAACATTTTGTTTAGTATGAAGGGGAAGCTTAGCAGCAAAGTGCTTAAATGAAGCTCCACAGATGTCTCTCTTTCTCTTACATCCAGGAACCATGGAGTATAAAGTTCCCTCCTCCAAAGGACAGGGCACTCCAAAAAGGCATGACCTGTGAGGGTCAGACTCCCCTCTTCCCTCCAGCTTTACCCCCCTCAGTTTCAAATGTCCTTCCTCAGGGAAAGGGCACACTTTATCTTTATGCTTAGATATGGGGCTGTATAATCCCCAATTAGAAAGACTCCTATTAAAGCGGAACTTTTACTACATTAATAGAGTGCACCAAATGATTATTACATTAGCAATATGCACATACTTATTTTTATTTTCAAGTATAATTGCTCCTTTAACAAAAAATATAACCTTTTATACAGGCAGGCACAGCTGGGATCTTGCAGTAGGTGGTCTCTGTGCCTGCACTGTCAGTCCCTTCTGGTGCCTTTCTGCACAAAGGCATTCAACTCATCAATCATGGAGTTGAAGGGGACGGACAGCGCAGATGCAGAGATGCCGGCTCTACAAGATGTCTGCGCTGTTGCCTGCCTGCATAAAAGTTCTATTTTTCATTAAAGGAGCAATTATAATTGAAAATAAAAATAAGTGTGTGCATATTGCTAATGTAATAATCATTTGCGGCATTACGTTAATGTAGTGAAAGTTCCCTGGTGTTGGATTGACCAGTTCACAGGTGTATTTTTGGACCATTTCTGTGTGGAGGTTGAATTTATTATAAGTCTGTGCCTCACTACTGAACTTCTCTGAGGGAGACTGAAGACTGGTAAGTTAACCATTTGAGTGCTGTGGTTCTTCCTATTATGTCCCTGTGCTTACTTGGCACCCACAGTAAAGTGGTTTTCTTGCCTGTTTGGCACTCAGTTCTTTTAATTTCTCCTGCATCCTGTGTTTCTAAAGGTGGTTGCTTATGTAGTGTGTTTTTTTCTTTTAACTCTTTCTGTGCTTGGCTGTGATTGCATTACTCTTTATGGGTTTTCTATTTCTATTTGAGCAGATAGTGTTATTCCATATACATTTTCTTGCATTTCACTAGGTACATATTTGCATTTCAGCTGTATTTTTGTTATATCATTATTTTTACTTTTATGGAATATAACCCCTTTTAGAACAAGAGTACGGCTGCCATCTTTGTTCTGTAGAAGTGCAAGGAGATTCTTTACAGTGACATATCTCTGCACTCGTTTCATCTGCAAAGACCAGGGTGGGCTCTAAATGAACCACGGGGCCTTCTCTATTGCACAATCAGCATAGTGAAATGTTCAAACCACGTCAACTCGAAATGTTTAAATGGCTGGTGAACTAGTGTTTACCGTGCATATGCAATTGGAAACTAGATTCCCTAAAATTCCCTATTTCCCTGGCTTTCTGTTTTGCTTTGGTAGCCATTTTACTAATATCATTACGTAGTTACTCTAAGGTTGGACTATCTTCTCTACCTTTCCAGTTTAACCCTTTTTCAGTCAGATAAGCACCTTTTGTGTATTCCTGTACAATTTCTAATAATTTTTTTACTAAATTGGACTACATTGTCCTACTTTAGAGGATCCCAAGGGACACATGGGGAAATCCAAGCTTAAGGATTCAGAGGCCCCTTTAACCCATATAGCACGCTGTTCCTAATGCCACACTGGACTTTCATGGGAATCTTCCTTTTGGAGCAAGACAACTTTTTGGGCCTGACCTAACTGCTTAGGGTCACTGGACAGGGAGGAGAGTCTTCTTCCATCCAGTCAACATTCTGTAGATACAGGCTGTTCGCCTAGCACTTTGCTGCTGGGCCCATGTGCAATTGGACACACTGGTGAGGGGCCAATTGGACAATGCAACAGCAGTCTCCTACATAAATTGCCAAGGAGGAACCATAGGTAAGCCTGCTTGGGTGGAGATTTGGAAGCTCCTTTAGTGAGCCGAACTGTAGTCCAGTGGTGTGGCAGATTGGGAAGATGTTTATAGTTGACACAGTGGGTGATATTCCCTTCTGCTCAACTACTGTTTATCCTTATATTTCCATCAGATTACTGGAGACTGAACACATGAGAAGGATGGGGAGGACAAGAATACAAGTCCCAGGGTATATACTGGGGAAGCTTTTGATTCTTAAGAGGCAGAACAAAAGCCTCAAATACAAGTGAGTACAATACCTTGAGAGCACAAGGGTGAAGGTGAAGGTTCAAACCAGATACGTGATTACTGCACTTAAAGATCTTCTGCTCTGTCTTTCTCGTTCTTGTGTTTCTGCTATAGATGGGGATATGTGGGAGTTCCAACCTGCACTAGATAAGCAGCAAAAATGTATTTGATTATTTTGTGAATAAGGACAGATTGCACATAAAAGTTGAGTGGTGTTTAGATACGTTTGTATATTTTTATATATATAATTGTTATTTTGCATATACCTATTATTGATCTATTTTTGTCTGTTTTAATATTGCACCTGGAGGGGACAACAGGGTGGCACACCTGAGGTTGATTCACTGCTTTTGAGTTAAATATAGTGGGTGTTCTAGACCATATGATTGATCCACTTTGAGCCCATCTTGTGTGGACCTTCAGTGTTTGGTGGTTCCCTTGTGGTGGGCCCTTTGGATTGCACAAGTGTGGTCTTGCACTCCCTCTATATATTTTTGTTGCTGTGTTTTTTTTGTGGTAATCGCTGCACACCTGAAAGCACTCAGTAAATCTGTTTTTACTTCCATGTTGAAGATGGAGTCATTTTTCTGTATATTAGCAGCCATATGTCCCAATGAGTTCCCTGGATTGCAGTATCATCAAAAATGTACTAGGTTCACTTTCTGCTACGTTTTCAATTTAAAGGGGAACTACCACCCCACAATAACTTTACATGAATGCAGTCTTCATCTGGCGACTAGCTGCTTAGTAGCGCTAGTCGCCAGAAATATTACCTGGTTCCAAAGATTTTGCCGTTTTTCTGAGGCTCACAGGAGCAGGAAGCACGGACATCTCGTCACAGTGACGTCCGTGCGCCTGCGCTGTCAGTCCCTTTTGGAGCCAAGTGGATTGTGTATTTGTTTTCATCATTTTGATTTTATATGATTTATATCTGACTGGCTGTTTATGCATAGCGGATCCGTTTGATCGCATGCTGCATTATGCTGGCCGGCACAGCTTGAAGATAGTATATCTTTTAAAGTACTTACATAAAAAACAACTTTCCTATGACTACTGTATTAACAAAAGCTATGGTAAAAATGTTATAAGGTGATACATCCTCTTTAAAGCGCTAGAATCTCTTGAATAGAGTAAGGGATAGATCTCCTCGAAGAAATTAGTGATTTAACACGTGCAGGCTCTTGTCCAGTAGAAGAGGGCCCCGGAAGCTGTGTAGGGGCCACAGAGAAAGAGGAACACAAAGTACCAGATGAATCACTAGGAAGACTAATCTGGCATGAGGAGCAAAAGGTTAAAGGGGAGGAGGCCTTGGTAGCCTTGGCTTTGCCCATGTCTCCCTAGGACTCAGACATATCCAGGAGACTACTTAAAGTTAAAAGTATTTATCTGATGGAAAGGGTTAAAGTGGTATGCTAGGGGGGAGAGACCGGTCTCATGCTTTGCACAATGTTGCCAGAAAGGAAGAGGACCAGTGAGTAAACTCCTTATCCCCTAAATCCCAGAAAAAGGGGCTTATGAGTAATGTAGTCTCCTGCATAACCCGTATCAAAATGGTGCGTGGCTCTTCAACCATCGTTCAGTAGAGTCCCCAATATCTTGGGAATGCCACTGTGTTGTACAAGAATAGACAATCAAATTAAGCTCCTTTAGAGCCACCGGAATGCAGTCTGCCACACAGAAAATCCCATGCCCTGTCTATGTACAAATCCAATATGGCCACCACATGCGCCCATTTTTAAGGGCACCACAGTCCTAGAAACTGAAGGTGCACGTAGCACCAAGTAAAAGAATAGAAATAATGTCAAATTAAAGGAGAATGAAAATAAAATGAAATACAACTAAATAAATGTCCATTTTAGCAAGCCAAGTGATAGTAGGGATAGACAAAGACAATTAGAGTGACAGTCCAGCAATTTCACACAAAGACAGTGTGAATGTGGTTGCCAGACAGACAGGGACATACCTTACTCGTCGACCTGTGCACACTGGAATACTGGATATTTTCTTTCCTCTTCAGTCCTCGGGCTCCTATGCATTAAAGAAAGTCCTTCTCAGGCAAATAAAGTAGAACAGAGAGAGAGAGAGACTACTGGTATTGTAAGCCAAACTCAAGCAAAACCAGGTCCCGTTTAGTCTGCACTTTAGTTCAGAACGGCAATACATGCCAGACATAGGATTATGCCTAATGGGGCATTACACAGCCCCATCCAACAGGCAAAAACAAAAAAGAAGGCTAAGAGAGTGAATTGTTGTACATGCACACTATTTGATGTTACTTTTAACTGAACTAGACTGGGGGGGTAAAGTGAAGCAGGAAGGCAGTCACCACCTCTGAGAGCCTTTCAAAGCAAGTGCCCTAGCCTTTACCCTATGGTTCATGTGTTCCACATTGGACTTAAGAGAAAAGATAATTATAGCATTTAAGAGGTTAAAAGCCCCTTTAAATAAAAGGAAATATTTATTTGTCACCTATGGTGGTTTTTTTGCTCTGGATTTTTGTGTAGTTTTCATAGTACATCAGCCTTTTTGTGTTTATTCCTTAAGACCAGGTGTGGGGGGATGAATTGTGCACCTCTCTGGTCTTTAACCCCTTGGCGTAATCTTCCCTTAAGGACTGCTTTGAAGATTCCGCTCTTGGAGTGGTCAATCTCACTCCCTGTTTTTACTTACAGCTCTCCCGGAGGAGTGATGTAAGTAAACTGTACGTGACGTGCTATGACCGACACCGGTCCGTAACGCAAAAACCGCATGGCGGTCATAGCACGGCACGCGGTCGTTAAGGGGTTAAAGTGGACCTGTTATGCTTAATGCAGTGTGTTAATTTTACAGGGGATGGTATACAAAACATAGTAAACTTGAGTTGTGCTGTTTTTGGGGAAAAATCAATAAATAAATAAACCCAGAGCATGTAAATATAACATTTTCTTTTCTTCCTCACCCTGCATGTGAGAGGATATGCTTTCTGTGCTTCTTGTCACCAACACCAGGGTTTCTGTGCATATCAGATTATCCTATTTGCTTGAATATAGGGCAAACCTGAATGTGAGGAGATTCCCCCCAAACTTTTATTTTTATTTTCTGGGTAAAAAACGCTTTGAATGCGTGTGTGTTTCAGTCTGTCCCTACCCCTCTCTTTCTCTCTCCTGCTCCTTTTGATGTCTGTCTCTCTGTCCCTCCCTTGATCATTCTCTTCCTTCTTTGATCTCTTTCTACTTCCGCCTTCCTCTATCCCATATCACAGATCTAGGCTGGTACAAGTTTAGTCTGGTGGACGGCATATTTAAACTTGCTTACATCCCAGATCCTTCTAAGATCTTTCTTTTAATGCACAGACTCACAACCTCATAACTGGTAGTAAGTCTATGCACTGAAAGAGAGGTCCTGACAGGACCTAGAAGGACCAGGGATGTAAACAAGGATGCAGGTGGCAGTTAATTTGCCACTCTTTATTTTTATCTTTCCATCCAAATCTAATACTTCCTTCCTAACATCACTTCTTTTTATTCTACTCAGATCTTAGTTCATGTTTTTGAAGTAAGCAATGTTAATATTGCTGATTTTTTACTATTTCATTCTCTAATAGTCATTTGCAGGTGGTGGTTACAAATTGGGAGATTCATCAATAAAGCAATCAGAATACATAGAGGGCAAAGAGCAATTTGAAAAGGGACAAGACGTAAGTGATATATAGGTGCCATACATACTGTCTAAACTACATATGTTGTATTGTGTTTACTTCATTTTGATTGCTTTCTCTGCTTCATCTTTACACTCTCATTATTTTTATGTAGCACTTCTTGTTACTTCCTTAGGACAAACAGTGTTAAAGCTGCCAAGCAATTTACAGGAGAAGTCTCTGTCATCCAAGATGTTAAAACAATATTGACAGAAGAAAAATATATATACAGTACTGTGCAAAAGTTTTAGGCAGGAAAAATTGCTTTCAGAAATAGACATGGTAATAGTTTATTTTTAGAAATTAACAAAATGCATAGTGAGTGAACAAAAGAAACATCTAAATCAAATCAGTATTTAGTGTGACCACCCTTTGATTCAAAACAGCATCAGTTCTTCTAGGTACTTGCACACAGATTTTAAAGAACTCAGCAGATATGTTGTTCCAAATATCTTGGAGAACTAACCACAGTTCTTCTGTGGATTTAGGCAGCTTCAGTTTCTTCTCTCTTCATGTAATCCCAGACAGACTCTATGATGTTGAGATCAGGGCTCTGTGGGGCCATACCATCACTTCCAAGTCTCCTTGTATTTATTTACACTGGAAATAGTTCTTAATTAATTTGGCTGTATGTTTGGGGTTGTTGTCATGCTGCACAATAAATTTGGGGCCAATCAGATGCCTCCCTGATGGTATTGCATGATGGATAAGGATCTGCCTGTACTTCCAGGCATTGAGGAGACCATTAATTCTCACCAAATACCCAACTCCATTTGCAAAAATATAACCCCAAACTTGCAAGGAACCTCCACCATGCTTCACTGTTGCCTGCAGACACTCAATCTTGTACCGCTCTTCAGTGGATAAACTGCTTTCTGCTACAGCCAAATAGTTACAATTTTGACTCATGAGTACAGCACACCTGCTGCCATTTTTCTGCACCTCAGTTCTTTTCCTGTATAGTTGAGTCTCTTGGCCTTGTTTCCACGTTGGAGGTATGGTTTTTTGGCCGTCTTCCATGAAGACTACATCTGACCAGACTTCTCGGGACAGTAGATGGGTGTACCAGGGTCCCACTGTATTCTGGAGATGATGGCACTGCTGAACATTTTCCAGTTGCAAAGGAGAAGTAAGCATGATATGTCTTTCATCTGCTGTTAATAAACTATTAACATGTACATTTTTGAAAACTATCTTACTTTACAGCATTTTTTCACACCTTCCTAAGACTTTTGCACAGTACTGTACATAGGTATAAACTGCGAACAAAAGCTCAATGCAGAGATTTTTCGTTTAAAGAAAATCTGGGTTTTGTTGTTTGAGGTAGAACAGAACTATTCCGTTTTATTACTGTTGGTCAGTCATGGTCAATCACATTAGTCCATTTCAGTTTTAGAGTCAGTCAGTTTAAGACTACAGTTAATCTGGCAGCAGCAGCAAAGACACAGTTTACAAGTTGCATCATTCAATGTCCAAACCCCTCAATAAGAGTTGTAAGATGTTCTGTCCAGAGCCTCAAGGAGAAGGAAGAGAAGTGAAGGAGCTCCATATTAAGATTTTTGACACAAAGACGAGACCCATGTCACAGGATTACCATATGTGAAGCTGCTGATCCCTCCACAAGCACCAAAGTGTGTGTTAGTGGAAATATAAGTGATCTTGTGCATTATTTCATGGGCTAGGTAAGAGGAATACAAAATATTACAGACTTTCTTCCTGTGGCCAGTACTAAGACTTATCCAGCGAACAGCAGAAAATATCCTAACACTCATCTTCATCTAGGGATTCTTCAAGGGTAGCTTCCCAGTATTGTATTCATCTCATAAGAAGAAACAGTATTCTTAACTAAGACTGTACAGAGATGAGTCCCTTCCTTTTACTTGGAATCACTCTGTTGACCTCTTAAGATATTGACTAATTTTTCTGTTATCTGACTTAGGGCTGTGTAATGAGTTTCTTCGATTCACTGGATGCTGTCAATTAATGCATACCTTCAATATCTTTCCAGTGATTCCTGTTGGGCATATGGTTGTTTAACCGCGAGAATGCTAGAGGAGTCTTCTTTCCACTTTCATTGGTTAGAAGAAGATTGGTTATTGCATTTCAAGAGAAAGACTAACTAAATGAAAAGATAATCCTCTTTTCATCTAAGACCCAATATATATCGTATTGACCCTGTTTTTCTAGCATAGAGACACCTGTTTCATTGAAAAGATTCCCTACAAATCATTATTTAGTTTAAAATAATTGTGGTTGTGCTTTGGCTTGCCAATAGGGTTGCCACCCGGCTGGTATTTTACCGGCACAGACGGTAGTTAGTGCACTGGAGCTGGTGCCTGTATAACTACTATACTGGCAATTGAAAAGCCGGCATTTGTGTGCGTCCGGGGAGGGAGGCTGCACACAGACCTACATATGTAAATAAATAAAATACACATTAACTTTAATTAAATGGCAGTTAAAGAGCACAGAGCAGACTTATACAGTAACAAAACTGGCACTGCTGTCAAATATTTCAGTTTTCACTTCTCCTTTTGATGTGTGTTTTCACCACAGAATTTTCGATTTACCTATCGGTCCTCCCATTTCAGCCAATGAGCACTGAGATATGTAGATAGATGAGCATGTTTTTGTTTAACTTGCTATCTGTATGATTATTATATGGTGTGTATGTATAAATTATAAATATTGATAATTCAGTGGCTGATACGAGATGGTTGATTGTAGGATAATGGCCGCTCCCTGTGGGCCGGAAGTGATGCATAATAGTATTTATTCCGGGCAGAGGGGACGGCCTGTAAAGCCCAGAGGAAGCGGACAGTTGATCTGCGATACGAGTTGGCTGGTGAATAGTATATTGATTTTAAGTGCTACACTTTCTATCTCTGGAGCCTCTCGTCCTGAGAGTCATATTGTTAGGCACTGAAGTGGATACATAATATTATAGCGAACCGCAAGTGTTGCTAATATTGGAACGATCCTGGGATCTCTACTGCACGGTACCGTGAGTTGATTGGCTATCCCGCTCCAACGGGTACTGTTTGTTATGTAGAGTCGGATTGTGTAAAGCACCACGGGCTTACTTGATTGGTATCCTAGCGCTGGTGTTTACCTGAAGGAGAGGAGAGGTAGAACCAGGGGGAAGACTTCTGAGAGAGAAACATGTGGTTTTTTATATATCTTGTGAGTGTTATTTCATTCTTGTGCATGAGAAGATTTTAGTGAATAATAAAACACTTTTAGATGCTCCTCTTTTTGCACTTCTTTATTCCTATATAGTAGCCAATGTGGTGGCACTGGTGTGGTAAGGAGGTGGTGCTGCGGGGTTATGCGGAAGATGACTGCGGTTCTAGTCATGGATGTTGCTCGGTACAGGCGGGGCTGGCTCGGCTTAGGTCTGGTGTTGCTGTTCCTGGGTGAGTGGCGACTTTTGTCACCCAGGGGATGGATCTTGGTGTCCTGTATGTTTTTGGTCACAGCTCGTGGAAAACCCAATGTCATTTGCTGGTCTTGATAAAGATGGCCACCTGCGGAGTGACTGGTAGTTATGTCAGTGAGGTTTATGTACCAAGTAAAGTGGTGCAAACCAAGCACTACAGGGAACAAACTTTCATAAATTCCCATTTGAGTGTCACGGATATCCAACGCATTACAAAGCAATGGATACTCCACTGGCACTCATGAGTAAAGGGGGCATTTAACCCTATGAGTGCTATTGATGTCTCCAACTCTTTAGCATCCAAGGGTTTAAACTACCCATTTAAATTTATAGGAATTTTATTTTCCCCCTGTTGTGTCATTGGTTTGCCGTAGAATTTCACCACTACTCTTACTGCATTAGATTCAGTGTTTATGGTAGTTCTGGGTATCCTGTCCATATGTTGTTGAACATCATCGTTCCCTATCCTGAACCTGGTAGGAGGAGCATGAAACTCAATTTTGTAGGGTCATGCAACACTGAGTGGTTCTGCCCCTTTTGCGGCTCCTCCCTTTTGCAGCTCCTCCCTTATGTGGCTCTGCCCTCACTGACCTACTACTATGGACGGTATTTTTTTGATGAGAAGGTGGCAACCCTACTTGCCGATATTTGCAATATGTCCATTTTGATGGTTACATGGGCGATCACTGAAAAAGCTAAGATCAGATTTGCTGATTGGAATAGTCAGTAATAAACCTTCTGATAATGAGATTTGTTTCTTTAGAGATTTCAGCTAATACTGCTGCATAAGCTGCAAAATCAAGAAGATTTTATATTTGTACATTTAAATGTTTGCCTTTGTAATTATGGGTAATACTGAAATAGTATTACATGTAATATGTCTTTATGTTATATTATTTATAGAACGTAGTTAGCTCTTGAAATTCTAGTTTTACAGTTAAATAGTTTCATCATCAATGTTGCCTTGAAAGTTTTGTAAGTTACATATTCTCTGTAGCTTATATTACTCATCTGCGTCACTGATTACTCTGTCAAGGACAATTGAAATAGTCAAGGACATTAGTCTGTCTCTGTGCCAGTGAGTTGGTAATCACTTTGTAGCTACAGTATTGTGCCATTGCTGTCTAATGGCCTTGAACTTTGCCATATATCTGGGAAAATCAACACTGAAAGTCCAAACACATGCAAACAAGAGGTCTCTGTGTATTTAGTATCATATTTAGTTTTTTTATATAGGATTGTATATTTAAATTGTATCCTATATAATAATTCGCTAGGATGTTTGTCACAATGCAGTTATGCGCAGTAGAGACTGCCCGCATTTGGTCAGTCATGCGCAGTAGAGACTGGCCGCGTTCAGACAGTCTCTACTGAGCATGATTGCATCGCGTGAGTGAGGCGACACAAGACTGCATCGCATGGAGCAGTGAGGTATCTGCCTCTTAACCCTTTGAGTGCCAGAGGGGTATGCAACGCATTGCAAAGCAAAGTATGTTTTCACCTTTTGAGTGCCAGAGGGGTAGGGAACACATTGCAGAATGCATGTTTACAGATTTTTCCATACCTTGTAAACACTTAAAGGAGACCTAACAACTCCTAATAGTATCTCTCACTTACCTTACTGTGGCCTGAAAATCCTAGTGGCCCCTATGAATTTTTTTCCTTGTGCCATTGTTCAAGAGATAATACATTCAATGAGCCCTGCATGTGTGCATGGAGGCAGACATGACAGATGCTGGGAGTTGTTTTAGACTGAAACAGGCAGAGTACACAAGCCTACTTCACTCTTTAATAGTCAGTCAGAAGGGTATTCAAAACATTGTGAAACAATGCTTTGCACACCACATTGGTCCTTAAAGGGTTAATTTTGACATGTGCAGTGAGCAGTGTTTGAGGTCTTTTCGTCTTACTAGAAACTGTCATGGCTGCCCCCTTGGATAGGACATTTGGGACTGATTGAAGCTGTTAGCTCTTTAAGAAAGTCACATATAAGTAATGTAAGTGGGGGAGTTATTATGAGGAGTTAATTCATATATATATATATTGCATGTGCTGTTAGTTAGAAATGGTATGGAGTTGTATGTGTGGCTGCTTCAGTGCAGTCCATGAGTATATGGGCAGTTATTTTGGCTCTGCACTCCAGTACATTTGATCTGAAATGAAATAATGACTAGGAAGATAAAGTTCAGACTGACAGCTTTAACTTGAGGGCATGTACACCCATGAACCATCTAGGAATTACAGCCCTTTTTTTACGGGACTAAATGTAATTGGATGTAATGATTTACCTGAACCAGGTCTTGTTCGTGAAGTGGAGTTTTTGTGCAGGGAGTGCATAACCATGTTAACAAAGAACCTGATGATGAAGACAGAACCCCTACAGTGATTTCCAGGTATCAGGAAAACAGCAAAGAAGCTGAGTTTAGATCTCAAGGTCTCAGAATACTAGCAAGTATCTGGATAAAGTTATCTGGATCAGACCAGGAGCTTGAGGGACAAGTGACTGCTGTAGGATACAAGAGCCCAAGATGAAGTACCAAATTGATATGTATAGGCCGAGTCAACCAATCCAATAACATCACATGCAGCAATGAAGCAGGGTCCAGAAGCTAGCCAAGGTCAAAGCCAGAATATCTTTCACAATCAGGAAACAGCAAACAGGCAGAGTCCATGAACAAGCCAAGGTCAAAGCCAGAATATCTCTCACAATCAATAACTCTGAGTCTTAGGACAGGCCAGAATGGTTGAGCACTGAATGCTATGGGAGGCTGGGTTAAGTAGCCGATGAGCATCAGTCAGCTGACTTGCTTTGCCACTTTGGACAGATGGAATGTTCTAGAAGGGCATGTGTATGCATCTGAATCAGGGCCCAGGCTGCCGCAGAATCCTACTGTATCAAGTCCCACTATTGGACTCAGGTAGAGAGTGCAAGACCCACAGCCACAAGGTCCCTGGCTTAGGTCCAGGCAAAGACAGGATGGCAGTGACGTGACAATGGACAATTGGCTGCTCAGCTGTCCAGGGGTGTGTGTCGTTGCATAATTGGTTTATGCACAAGAAAGCATCTAGGTCCAGAGGACATTCTAGGTGTAGCATTTACATTTGGAGTCTGTTGATGTTGTCTCTCAACATGAGGAGAAAGGAAGTGTCAGTAATGCAGCCCTCATGATGCTATAAAATTAGAATAAATTGATCAGAGAAATAACCAAAACATTAGGTGAGCTCAGAAATAGCAAACAACCTGGTAGACCAGAGAATATCATTGTAGTAGATGACTGAAGAATGCATGCAGTTGTCAAGAAAAAGTTAATTCTCTTAGGTCCAATATGGAACAGAGGAACCATGGTGTTGAGTCTCCCCTCCAGGAGGGCAGGGCACACACAGAAGACAGGTTATATGGGGTGGAGACTCCTTCCTCTTCCTCCAGGTTCCAGATTCATGTGTCTGCAAAACAGAAGGTGCAGAAAGGTTGTCCTCTTACTTTTTCTTTAGATCTTTATTATTTTATCTTTAGTTATGAGGCTGTATAGTCCTATATTAGGTTGGCTCCGATAACCGGCTTCCCTGGATTTGGATTGCCCAGTTCACAGGTGCCTTGTAGACCTTTTGCCCTGTAGAGGCTTACTTTATGACATGACTGCTCCTCATAGCTGGACCTCCTAGAGATTCTGCCCTCTCTCTCTATGATGGGAGCCTGAAGATAGATGATTGGTGAGTAACTCTTCAAGTGGTCCATTGTATGGTCCCTGCTGAGCTATTCCAAACACTTTGTGTCTACTTTTTCAACTATGCACTCATTCCTAGCTCTTTTTTCTCTCCATTGAGTCTGGTAGTACAGGTACCTGCAGTATGTGTTCGTAGTTTAACCATTTCCCTTGCTGTTTCTGCAGTGTTGGTTCATTGTGGGTTTTTTTGCGTTCTTTCCTTCAGTTTTAGTCCTTTTTTTTTAAATCTGATTTTATTAAAGTTTACAGGCAAGGTATACTTATCAATACAATAGCACAATATAAAGGTACATCATATCAAAAAGAATGTATAGACAATGAAGAGTGATGCAAGTAAATATGAACCAGCATAAGGTCTTCTCATTTTACATATATCCCAACACCCAACCAAAGGGAAAGAGAAAGAAAAAAAAATGGGTTAGGTCGCACCCCCCCCCACCACCACCCACACACACACCATGAGGGGTTCCCACAGATTACTGTTCTGTATGAGACACCTAGGGGCCCCAAACCTCCTCAAATCTTATCAGCAGGCCTCTTTGTATAAAAAGCAATCTGTAATGCAGGATGTTTTGATTTACTAGATTCAACCAGCAAGCATATGAGGGTGACCTGTCAGGCATCCAAACTGTAGCTTCTACCTTGCGCGCCATTACCCGGGTTTCATAAAGGAAGGACTTGGTATTGCCTGAATGCATATCATTGGGGCTAATTGAAAGGATAGCTAGCTTGAGAGTTGACAGGATCTGCCTCCTCAGCAGGTCTGACAGAGTAACAAAGTCCAGAAGGCCTATACCACCAGACATATCCAGATCATATATAGAGAAAGGTATCCTTCTCTCCGCCACAGCGGGGACAAAGGCCCCTATATTGTGTATCCCTTTTTTAACCATATTGGTGTGTAGTAAATTTGGTTGAGAATCCTTAGCTGCAAGAGTTGGTGTCTGGTTGGGTGGAAACTGCAGAGGAGCTAGCTTTGGCCATGTCTCACTCCCAGTCATCCACAGGACACAAGTCCTCCTCCTCCCCCTTAGCATGCAAATGATTGCTGGGAGAGGTGACGTGTCTCAGTATCTGTAGAGGAACAAGGTCATACGCCTCAGTCTGCTGACTCTTAAAGGATTAGTAAACTTTTTTTTAATGAAAACCTAAATGTTATAGAGCTTTTCCTGCTGAGTTAAACAAGGGCACTCCTACTGCTATCAGTTGTTTAATTCAACATTTGTAACAGTTCAAATAATCATGAATTGAATTTACTGTGTGTTTACTTCCTGATAGTTCTAATTGACAGGCAATTTCTATCACATTCTATAGAGAACTGTAAGTCATTGACTTTCCTCTCCATTAGAATGTAACAAAATAACTAATTGGAATTTGACCATTAGAGGGCACAGCTAATGTAAAAAACACAGGTTTAAACGGTAATAACTCTGGAAATATGCATCTTTCACCAGTGTGAGTACCAATATTTTACTCAACAGGAAACATCCTACAATATTTTTTCATAAAAAAGTTTACTGCTCCTTTAAGTTTGGTCAGAAGTTTTGAATTCCTCAATCACTAGGTTATTTCCCGACCACTGTGCATGGAGTGTATGACACAGACATATATAGGAGTAGAATATAGAGTTTGGCAGACAGTATTCACCTCAAAGCTGCTGAAAGATATTGAGAGAGTTATATTAATACAGTTGGCCCAAAGTTGAGATACCATGGCAAGGTGCTCTAAAGCATAGTTAGAGGAGTCGCTAGGTCAATAACCGCTTATCCTGTAAGCCGTTGAATAATTTTCCAAGTTGTTTTAGCAGTGGCCACTGTAGTTGTCATAGAAGAAATCGTAATACCGAGGTATTTGAAGGAGTGACTGTTATCAGCCAGCAAGAGTCTAAGAATGAAAAGTGGAAGTCAGAGACGCTCAACTAGGAATGAGCCTGCAATACAAATTTGCAGGCTCTCTAGGAACGGTGTCCTACCCAGGGTGCCCTTTCTTTTAGCCCACTAGTGCTTTTCACAGAGAGAAAATATCCTGAAGCATATCATATTGGTCCTGCCATAACAGCACTCCAACCACGAAATGCCAGGGAATTCCTCTCTGAACAAGAGAAGCAGCCAACCCCAGATGTACGTTTTGGCCTTGTTGGGACTCGTCAGTGAGGTGTAGGTGATCTCTCTAGGCACTGTGAGCAAGGGGTCCAGTGCTGGATACCCCTATTACCCTTGAGGTGACAAATCCCAAAGGTAATTTGCATATGTAAAGTGGAAGTCAGAGACACTCAACTAGGAAAGAGCCTGCAATACAAATTTGCAGGCTCTCTAGGAATGGTGTCCTACTCAGAGTGCAGTCTCTTTTATCCCACTAGTGCCTTTCACAGAGAGAAAATATCCTAAAGCATATCATATTGGTCCTGCCTTAACATCAGTCCAACTGCAAAATTCCAGGCAATTCCTCTCTGAACAAGAGAAGCAGCTAACCCCAGACATATGTTTCGGCCTTGTTGGGCCTCATCGGTGAGGTGTAGCTGATCGCTCTAGACAGTGAGAGCAAGGGGTCCAGTGCTGGATTCCCCTATTACCCTTGAGGTGACAAATCCCAAAGGTAATTTGCATATGTAAAGCAGAAGTCAGAGACGCACAACTAGGAACGAGCCTGCAATACAAATTTGCAAGCTCTTTAGGAATGGTGTCCTACTCAGGGTGCAGTCTCTTTTAGCCCACTAGTACCTTTCACAGAGAGAAAATATTCTAAACAAATCATATTGGTCCTGCCATAACAGCAGTTCAACCATAAAATGCCAGGCAATTCCTCTCTGAACAAGAGAAGCAGCCAACCCCAGATGTATGTTTCGGCCTTGTTGGGCCTCGTCAGTGAGCTGTAGCTGATCTCTCTAGGCACTGTGATCAGGGCCAAAAAGTGGAATGTTCTTGGCTGAGCTTGCATTTCTCTTTGCTGAATACAAGAGTGAAGGGAAAATGACACAAAAACAGAGGAACTGAAGATGGCTGCAGTACAGGCCTAGGAAGATATTCACAGTTCAGTGATGTCTATGGGTCGCAGATTCAAGGCAGTCATGGAATGCAAAGTATGACAACTTTGTTTAAGATTGTTACTTGTCCAATTACTTTTGGTTCCATAAAATGGAGGGACTGTGAATAGCAAGGACTGTAATTGCTACAGATCACATTGTATGGATATAAAGAACCTCAAATTAAAGCTGTCTGCCCTTACTCATTGTTTCATTTTAAATCCATTGTGTTGGAGTACAGAGCCAAAATATCAAAACTTGTGTCACTGTCCAAATACTTAAAGGGATAGTAATACTTAAGTATTACTAATCCCGATAGCAAAGTACTACTTAAAAAAAACGTATTGCCCCCAGTGTCATCTCTCAAACCTTTATGGTTTGAGAGATGATCGCTTCTAAAGTTGCCCTCCCCCTTCCCCGTAGTCAGCATTCTAGCTGACTCAGGGAAATCCGGTCAGAGATCATCAGGCGGCTCTGCAGCAGAGCCACGATCGCATTAACTAAAAAAAAAAACTTTCACTAAAACGGTCTTCTACGTGTGCTTGCAAGGCTGTGCTGGAGAGCCGCCTGAAAGTCGTACGACTTTCTTCCCTGCAGTCAGCTACAGCGCTGACTACGGGGAAGGGGGAGGGAGAGGGCAACTTTAGAAGCGATCATCTCTCAAACCATAAAGGTTTGAGAGATGACACTGGGGGCAGTATGTTTTTTTTTAAGTAGTACTTTGCTGTAGGGATTAGTAACACTTAAAGGGATAGTAATGTTTCATAATAAAACAGCTCTAATTAATCATCATAGTATTTAGACTTTGGAGAGTGTTATTTCAATTCTGTCAGAGTTGTAGTTCCAGAGTAATTCAATGACAAGGTGTCCCCCTCCCTCCCCTTTTACTGATGTCACACTGTTCATCTTGAGCAGAAGGGAGGTGCCCAGGTAGACTGCAGAGAGGGACAATCTTCAATTAAGATAAGGGAAAAACCTGAAAAGCTTGTCAAGGGGGGCATGGATTTCATTGTTTTCATAGGAATAAGAGTGTCCCCTTCTGTTATCTGTCTGGTCTATGGACTGCATTCCACATCTGAGAAGAGATTGTTTACACTAGGTAAAAGGGGTGGGAGGGGGAAACTTTGCTTGTGAATATCTCATAAACCATAAAGGTTTGAGAGATAAGACTTATATCATTCTTCATGTTTTTTAATGCCTACAAAATAAAATAAAGTTAAAACAAAGTATTACTATCCCTTTAAGTATTACTATCCCTTTAAGGACTGGACTGTATAGCATTCTGTTTCATATGAAAGCATGATTTTATTTAATTGTTATTATTCCAGTAATTAGAAAATATCAGATTATACGTATGATTTCACATTTATTTATTTTCATTTTGTGCATGTAAGGTATAAGTATATCCAAGGAGCTTATTTTTCTCAACAGGTTCAGATTCTGCTTAAGCTCTGGAGAAATGGGTTCAGTTTAGATGATGGAGAACTGAGATCTTACACAGATCCTGTAAATGCTCAGTTTCTAGAATCCATCAAAAGAGGGTAAGCTGGCTTTAATATTATTTTGAACTTTAAATTTTGCAGTATATACAGATTTAGGCTAGAGGTCTTCCTATGTATCAAAGCATTTAAGTGATGTAGTTTAGCACAGTGCTAAGTCAGATTTCTATCAGAATTGAAAGCTTTACAGTACTAAAGAGATAATCTAAACTACAACTAAATCAATAAAACATGACCAGAATATGAATATTTAGTATTTAAAACAATTTGAGTTATGTTAATGATAAATTATAAACATCATAATTTGGTCATGGTCCTGTTAAAGTGAGATCAGTAATTAAAGGAGCAGTAAAACTTTTTTTATTAAAAAAATGTTATTGGGCTCTTCCTGCAGAATAAAACAAGGGTACTACTCCCAATGCTTGTAGGTTTTTTTATTCAAAACTTACTACAGTTCAGACTTTTTAGTTTTTAAATCAAACTGTTAGCAACACTGCCAAATGGTGTTCAAAACATATTTTTTAGAATGCACTCTATGTGAGAACTTCAGTCACTGACCACAGCTCTCTATAGTAAGAGAAAATTGTAGTTTAATGTGGAAAAACAACAACTTTGAGCTGTATAAACTTTTGATTAAGAAAAAAAATCTCACAGGAGTATTAATTGATTTACTCAGCAGGAAATGCTCTATAACATATAGTTTCCATATAATGTGCTACTTCTTTACAAGCAAGTTGCTCTTAAAGAGTACATTTAAAGAATAATAACAATAGCAAGCATGTGTATAGATCTTTCCCAATTTTTCTTGATTTCTTAACCCCCTGAGTGCAAGAGGGGTACGGAATGCATTGCTTTGCAATGCATTCCGTACCCCTCTGGCACTCAAAGGGTTAACTTGCAGAGCTTGCCCCACAAGGTTCCACATTCTCCTTCCCTGGTCTCAGACATTTCCCACAGACACTATAAAACAATATTTCTTTGAACAAAGTTAACACCAGTATGTATACATAAAATCTCCCTACCAAGGAGTTGAAAATATCCTAATGTAAAAGATAATAATTTTGAAGCTCATTAAATCTATTGAAATGGATTGACAAGCAAAGGTAGATTAGAATCATTAAATACACAATATAAAAAACTGTAGCCACAGATAAAAAGTAATGAAATAAAAACAAAGCCAACATTAATAATATTGCTAAGTACAAAGTACACATAATAAATAGAACACTTTAACAGTGGCAAGAAAATACAACTTTATTTAACGTCACAATTTTTCTAGCTTTCTTAATCGGCATAACTCTTGCTGCTGACAAAAGCTGCAGGGAGCAGAGAACTGTCAGTGATACTCACACAATAATGAAATGGATTGACACACCAAGGCAGATATAGTCAATCAGACAGACAATTTATTAAAACATTTAAAGGAGCAGTAAACTATTTTTTATGTAAAAATATATATTGTAGGACACTTCCTGTTGAGTAACATAAGGGTGCTGCCACTGCTGACAGATGCATATTTCCAGAGTTATTACAGTTTAAACCCATGTTTATTTATATTAGCAGCATCCTCTAGTGGTCAAATTCCAATTAGTTCTGTTACATTCTAAAGGAGAGGAAAGTCAGTGATTGTCCATAGAATGTGACAGTCACTTCCTGTCAGAACAATCAGGAAGTAAATGCACAGTAAATTCACTTCTGATTATTTTAACTTTTGTAACTTCTGAATAAAACAAGGGACATCAGTGGGAGTGGCCTTGTTTTACTCAGCAGGAAAAGATCTATAACATATACATTTTCATTAAAAAAAGTTTACTTCTCCTTTAAATAGTATGAAACTGTGGCTGCATATAAAAACAAAGCCAGTTAATAAATGTGATCACTCCTAGTTTGCACAATATGAGAAACAGCATCAGAGTCGATTAACACTATCTGCAAGTCTGGAATTATAAGAACTGATTATGCCATTTAACCCTTTGAGTGCCAGAGGGGTACGCATCATTACTAAAATAAATTCTCTCCTCTGGAACATCCTAATAAGTAGCCGTGTAAAAGAATAGTATATATTATGTTTAACTGCCCTTTAGATGATTTCATTCATCAATGCTTTCACAGAAATTCTGAAAATTATATTGTTTTAAAAACAACGTACTTTCTGTATTTGTTATCTGTAGCACATTGTCAGAAAATAACTTCTAAAAATGTCATTTCACTAAGAGAAATTCCCGTGGAGCTCCAGCGATTGGTCCATGGAGGTCAGGTCAACTTAGACATGGAAGACCATCAGGACCAAGTGTATATTAAACCAAGGTTAAAATTTAAGGCATTTAGTGGAGAAGGACAGAAACTTGGAAGGTATAGTAATCTATGTTTCATGTGTTTATATCTTATTATTCAAGTTTCATTAAAGCTAGATACTGTTGAGGATATCCTGTATTTTTTGTTGTAAACTACAAAAATATAACTTCACTATCAAAATCGTGAAAAGTATGCCATAGTGGAGAAATACAAGTTTTGACTGATTTAAAGTGGAAGTTACACATTATGAAAATTAGGTGATTATGAAAATGATGGTCCCCTTTGTCGTACGACAAAGGTGACCTAAGGCGTCGACCCCATTGGTCAACAACACAGAACTTGCGACACGGATTGGTCACAGTTAAGGAGGGCTATTTCAAACTGTTCGCCCAATGGTCGTAACTGTTAGCCTTTGTGCCTACGATGTGTATTGCAGCCTGTTGACTCTCAGGCCCCCCACTGAGTTCCCTTTTGTGTCAAAATTCAATCCTGTCTGGCCTTTTGTATTACGTTACCATATGTCTCTGCCTGTTGTATTGAGTGATGTAGTTAAAGAGTGATGTGATTAGCAGGGTATAAAAACCCTGCCGTTGTTCAATAAAGTGTTCTTCTTGCTGGAGTAAGCAGTCTCCCGTGTCATGCTTGCCTGGGTGGTCTAAAGAGTCCGCTTTGACTCCCACCCCCGAGAGGCATCAAGGGCTGATTCACTGTTCACTTGCAGCACCAACAGACTCCGGCCAATTCGACTCTTTGAGATACGACTGTTTCCCTTCGACTCCGACTTGAGTTGGCTGCATCTCCCTGTGAGCTTGTGTCGAACCTCTGGTTATCCGACTTGGTAGCTGCTACGACTTCCCCGCTTCCTCCGGCACCAAATTACGACATTGACCAACCGTTAGCAGGAGAGGAGATTCGACATCGACGGCCCAGGACTCCCAGGTGTTATATGTTGCACCCCTGAGAAATACTTTTCTCATTAGACTAGGGCTGCAACAACTAATCGATTAAATCGATAAGAATCGATAATGAGAATCGTTGCCAATGATTCTCATTATCGATTAGTTGTGCAGGGGGAGCTGGTTGCAGGGGCGGACTGACCATCGAGCATTTTCTAAAACTCCTTTTTACTGAAATTGGGGAAACATGTTTATGCTATGGGAGACACATATAGACTCACAGGTTGTACAGCACACAGAATCCCTTCACCATGTGGCACCACTGCTTCAGTGGCTGGGTCAGTGAGTTGATCCATTGACAGGTGATTGAAGTGTTAACGGGATCCGAGGGATTAGGGAGTGCGGCCCCAGTTCGTTGAGAATGAGGAGTGTATCGCGATACTGTTACAATAGCGGACCTCCACCCCCCCAAAGGCCTGTGATAGCTGCTTACATGTTGATAGAGATTGTGGATGCTTTCTAGACCTGGCTGGCCAAGTTACTGGAGCTCATGTGAGTAGCTGTGGGCCCTGGATGGAGAAATGCTTGGGCAATGTGGAAAGATAACCCGCTGTGGTGTAATAGCGTCAGGGCAAAAACTCTTTGGAGTATCATTACTACCCTCTGGATATAGAAAGTAGTGAGGCTTGAGGGCAGCAGTCAGTGGTGGAAAACATGTGTTTCTACAGGTGATGTTGTACTACGAAGTAATCAACATTACAAGTGAGCAATGGCTGCCAAATGATGTTGATTGTAGTCCATCAGCTGGAGGGCCATGGGTTGATAACCCCCCTGCCTTAAAGTAATAGCCACAACGGCATGAGGGCGACTAGGACTAGTGGAAGACTAATTACAAGAGCCATAGCACAGCAGTTCTCACACAAGCTCCAAACAGTATAAGGTACATGTATGTATGTAAATTACCCTCACCAGCTCTTTCTGATAGAGGGGCTGCTGTCAGCAGTCTTAAATGTCATGCCTTGCCTCTATGTGCCTAATGTTCCACAGGGAAGTGGATGAAATCTGGGGAAAACCAACTCCACCATATTACACCCAATCGGAATACGGGAAATGTGCATTTGTCCCCTGTAGTGCAGTTGGTTTGCCCCAGATTTTCTCCACTTTTTTTTTAACACAAGGCCGATTATGGCAGTGAATGGGGTATCCCCCTGTGTTAAAGGTGGACCTTGTACGTGGTGGGTTATTTCCTGGCCTCTGCTTATTTACACCATCCTAGAAGTAAACATTGGCTCATAGAAGGAGGGGTGAGCACATGGCATAGGGGGGTAATGGATGGCCAGAGGGGGTAATGGATGGCCTGGGGATGTACTTGATGGCCTAGGGGTAACGGGTGGCCTGGGGGTGTACTGGATGGCCTTGGGGGGTAATGGATGGCCTAGGGGGTTATGGATGGCCTGAGTGTGTTCTGGATGGCCTTGGGGGTAATGGATGGCCTTGGGGGATAAAATGTTCATCTCACCTTTTAGTGAATGCACCCCATAGTAAAATAAGAACAATGACACCATCAGTTCAGAGTAAATTAGTTGGACCAAAGAGTCAAAGCCATTCATTACCTAGAGTCATTACACAGTCCTGTCAAAAATTACTCTTAAGCTCTGGGCACCTCTCATACTGGGACTATCTCCATCTGGCTCATTAAGACAGTGTTACCCACACCTCACTTGTTTTGTTGTAAGCCATCTTTAGGGACATGGTGGAGGTGAGTGGCAAAATGGGCAAGTATTTATATCCTGGAGATCATACGTAGCTTGGGGGTGGGAGTGAACATATTTTAAATAACAGTAAAAATGTTAAGTTGCTGAGCAGGGGAGACTCTGCCCCACTTACATACATCACTGTGATTGTCTGATATTCTGAGTACCAGAAGGGGGTGAAATGAATTTTGTTGCACACCCCTCTTATAGTCCAAGGGGTTTCTTTGTGCAGGCTGCTTTTGTAATACTGCTGACAATATTACTGAAGCTCTATAGCACTGCTTCTCTATTCATGTGGTGCTGCCTTCCCTTTGCCCACTGTAGAGTCAGTCTATGTGTAACTGCTGCTTTCTAGCAGTAAACAAAAATATAGACTATTAGGCAGATGTAGAAAAGATAGCACCACGCAGAGAGAGAAGTAGCACCAAGGAGCTTCAGTAATGTGCCCAGCAGCATTGCACATAAAGTGTTCACACAGTTAAGATACTAGGCTATTACAGTGGAGTATGTAAGCAGAGAATAGAAACATTTCTCACCCACCAGCAGGGCCCCCCTCCAACGCAGAAACTGGGAACACCCATGAAGCACCAGCAGTGAATAACACTTACTCTCTTTGTTTTACTTAGAAGGAAAAACATACATTATTTTTATAATGATGAAACTTACTGTATTTAGATATTGTTTATGATTTCTTAGAGCAGGGCTGCCCAAGTTCAGTTCTCAAGGACCACCAAATGGCCAGGATTTAAGAATTTCCCTGGTTAAGCAAAATGAATGAACCACTGATTATCTCAGCTGTGCTTAATCTGGAAATCCTGGCCTTGGGGTGGCCATTGAAGACTGAACTTGGACAGCCTTGAACATTAAAAAAGTTATATAATATGTGAGCAAGACTTCAGATATGTTCTTGTTATTTCTAGAAAATATTACTATAGTTGTTTAATTTGGAAATATTGCACCTTATTTATGACATTTGATTTGCATGTATTTATTATTTCTTTGTTTGTTTATTTATTTGATTCATATACTTTTCAGCCTTACCCCAGAAATAATCAGCACACCTTCATCTCCTGAAGAAGAGCACAAGGCATTTTTTAATGCAGACATTGACCTTGATGAAGATGAACCAACAACAAAAATTCAGATTCGACTTGCAGATGGAAGTCGTTTGATACAAAGATTTAACCTCAGTCACAGGTAGGGCCAAATCAAATTATGGTAGTTTATGCATACATCAAGTAAAATACAGCTTAGCCCATTCTTATGGAATGATTCTTGTATAAGAGATTATATAATACAGTAGACAAAAGGCATACCAGAGAGACTGGGTAAAATAGCAATTTATTTTACATAATAGCCTGACATATTTTGAGCTTGCACTCACTTCAGAGGCATAATGTTGCATGGAGGTACCACTTGTAAACCACTTCACTGATTAGGATGTCTAGGTATACCTCAGTATACTCCCTAAAACTGCAAAGGGTGTCATCAGGGAGGGGAGCAGAATTTGCGAAAACAGGACGTATTTGGAGGTGGAGGGCACCTTCATTCGGAGCACATTTTCTGTGCTGGTGCTCATCGTGGTATTTCTTTATTTTTGCCCTACATCGCCTGGCATAAATAACTATGGAGTTAAAAAAGTTAGTAGCAGTGCTTGGTGGTGGGTACAAACAGGACCCTTATCTCAGGTTTCCCTCCTTCTATTTTCATAATGATAAAGGAAAACTCTCCTCATTCCATGAATTGTACTCCTGATTGTTTATGAAAATAAAAGTTCCCATTGATTTAAATGAACACCTCATAATAATTACTAAATACATCTTACTATGGCCAGAAAATCATAATAACCTATATGATTTTTGTCTTTACACCTTTGTTCAAAGAGTAATGTATTAAATCTGTCCTGGATGTCATATCCACTGAGTAGGACATGACAGTTGGTGGACCTCATGTATTGCCATTAAATCTTCTATTGTTTGTTTGTAAACTGAAGCAGACAGAGTACATGAAACAGAAAATTAGCATGGGCAAAGCATGGAGTACCGTTCCATTGGTCCTACCAGCAATTGTCATGTCCACATCCATGGATATGACCTTCATTGTGGTATGGGTATGTTATGTTGAACTAAGTAGCAAGGACTAAATCCATAGTGGCCTTTGGAATTTTATGGCCATAGTAATGTTATTGGGGAATATTTGTAATATTTGCTAGTGTTATTGTAAGTTATTTTAAATTCCTGGATAAGGAATTGGATGAGGGATCAAATGAGAGGGTTGAAAGTGCTACAAATGGGGGTGGAATGGAATAGAAGTCTTGTTTTATATTTTATTTAGATCCAGAACCATTTATTTTTATTTTATTTACCCTTTTTTATTTATTTATATATTTATAATGTTACACTTGGAGCAAATTAGTCTTTAGCTGAGTGCCAAGAAGGTGTTCCGGACACAACAGAATAGTCTGAGATACCTGAGTGAAGACGGGTGATTATCTTCACCTGCAGGCTTTGTCAGATTAATCTCGGATCATCATATTTATGAGTACCATACAGTTATCTCTGTGTGATTTCTCCATCACAGACTTTCACTAGTGAGCACCTTATGTTTTTTATTTTTTTCATGATCCTGTATTGTTTGTCATTTTCAAAGAGCAAGCTGCCCAGGAGCAGTCTGTTTGGCTTGCCCTGTGATTAACTGTGTTTGGGACAGTTAGATATCCCAAAAAGCTCTTCATTTGTGTACTATATAAGTAGAACCACAGCCATCTGTTTTGTGAGCAACCACGCATTTAGGTGTTTGTGGTGGAGGATTGTGTATACAAACAAGCTGCACGAGGGGGCGCCTCTTTTTTTCTCCATTTTTTCTATTCAATAGTATAGATTGTGGGATGGAGTTTTATGGACAGGGTCAAGCAGAAGACCTTTAGGACTTATACCCCCTAAAGTTAACCCGGCCTAACCTGGCCACACATCAAGAGCCTGTTTTCTATATGACCTTTTTGGACAGTTTGCTGGGCTGCCTTCACATTGCATGTACACACTTATGTACTAAGAGGCTGACTGCACCTTGTTACAGTGAGAGACATTGTTTCCCAGGCATTGGACCAGTGAGAGGCATTGTTTCCCAGGCTCATTGTTTTTCTTTCCTATTGCTGTGCCTGGACCAAGTCCATTGAAGCCTCCTTGTCCTCTTGTACAAAAGAGAGGTCTCCAGAGCTTTGCTTAGCAATATGTTGGAGACCTAGTCAGTATCCAAAGGGTTAACTAATAACTGCACCTTTTCCTCCTTGTGTTAAAAATGAATACTTAAGCTTATAATAACAACACAATTTTAAACTTACATAAAATCATACAATATTTTATGCTCACACCTAGTTTTACACAATGTGAAGTGCTTAAACCTACAGTAGCACACGTCTTCACACAATGCACTTTTCACACCTGGATTAACACGTTCTGCAGACTGTATTGTGTGTCCTAAATCATTGGACACAATTTCTTCTTGACTTTGGGGACCCTTTCACCAGTTGGCCTTGGGTAGTTGCTTACATTGCTCTATTAAACCTTTCAGTGCCAGAGTGGTAAAGCTGAAAGGGTCAAAGGGATAGTAATACTTCATTTTTACTATTGTCATTCGGGTTTGTATTAAAATTCTTTGTGTAATGCGTTTATTCTGGTTGTCTGTAATTGTCTGGTTTGTCTGTAATATTGTGTAAAGTTTCCCCTTACCGCCCCTTTTCATAGCATCATGCCTTGACCTGCTTGACCAGACGGATGGCAGAGAGACACAAAAAATTTTGCTGTGCGTACTGTAACCCAGCCCCCTTTGTATGATGTAGTGCCTTCAAATCCAGTCCCATCCCATAAGACACGTAACTACATTCAGTCACATGACCATAGTCATCCACTTTCTGCCGTGGGCAAGGATACTGCAGGCAAAGAGGCAGCAAGTTAGCCTCTCTCCTCTTGCGGGACTTCCCCCGCTCATCAGAGTGATGCCTCACCCCCTCCCATACAGAATATCCGTGGAGCGCGCAGCAATTGGACACAGTAGCGAGAGCGAGTATATCCTTGGTAAGAACAAAGATGGTGGATTTTTTTTACTAGTAAGATAATAAACGGGTTACATATTTCAGTTATAACGCTTATTTTTGACAAAAGAGGGTAAAGATACATATTTTTAGTGCATAAACTAGCTATTACTATCCCTTTAAAACAGCCTAGGCAATAGTGCATGCCCCTCATGGTATATATTGCTGTGCTACTTGTTGCTATGTTTTTTCTGTCCTAGTGCAGGAGAAAATGTGCAGAAAGATGACTTGGCTAACTAAACTATTCCTGAAGGATTCTAGGCATATCACTATATTTATTGAGCAGTATATAGATCCCCTACAATAAAGCAATCTCATGCTTGAGTATGTTAACTGTCTTTATTGCTTCTTTCATTAGAATCATGGATGTGCGCCAGTTTATAATCCAGTCCCGATCAGAGTTTGCTCATTCTGATTTTACGTTGGTGACTACATTTCCAAATACAGAACTTACAGATGAAAGCCTTACACTGGAACAAGCGGATATTCTCAACACTGTGATTCTTCAAAGATTAAAGTAATTTCACCAACATGAGGGCTGCAAACTTTACATTAAGTGCCACTCGCTAATTCCAGCCAGACGTACACTCTCATCACTGTTCATAAAAAAATCTGTTAATTTATTTTAGCAATCTGCACTGAGCCACAGGATTTTAAATGCATTTAGAATAGTATTTTGACATTTCCAGTTTTTAAAGCCAGCACAGTTTTATATATTCTTTGAGGGACTGTATGCTCACAATATTGGGCTATATGCACAATGAAAATTTGGAGCAATTATGGGTCAGACCAACAGCACAGTAGGAGCCAAATAAAAATTCCCCAAATTACCGCTGATTTAAAGTGACTTTTAAACAATTGAATGCTAGGGTGGTGCAGATCGCATTCCTTTGCAATGTTTAGAGACATCTCAAGCAATCAAGGCGTTAAAGGCCCCATTTAAATGTGTGGGGACATATACTTGTTCTTGATGGTACACTTGATTTGCCCCAGAATTGCTCCAATTCCTTTGCATATGGCCCACTGTTTCTAAAGCATGATCTCACCAGTAATTTTTCTACTACTACAAATCGAGACATTTATCTGTAAAACAAATTTCATGAAGAAGTGGTTTCTAGAGCGCTCCATAATTTCTGTTTTATAATCTTTTCGGACTACAGTGCTCAGTTGAACTTCTGAGGAAAATGGGAAGTGTTGTCCAACCCACCTCTAATTTGGAGTGTCTGTTTTTGTTGCTTGAAATATAAATCACAATACAAATTGTCTGTGTGATTATGACCACTTGCAGTTATCTCGTTTGGCTGATGGGAGTTTTAAAGGGGTAGTAATGTTTCACCAAAACAGCAGCTCCAATTAATCTTCATAGTATTTGAGCCATAGAGAGTGTTATCTCAATTCTGTCAGAGTTGTAGTTCAAGAGTAATTATACCTAGTGTAAGCTGCCTCCCCTCAGATTTGGAATCTGGACCTGGGACCAGACAGATCACAGCAAGGAACAATTTTCATACTGTGAGAACAATTAAAACCCTGCCCACCTTGACAGGTTTTTCAGGTTTTCTCTTATGCCAATTGAACATTGTCCCTCTCTGTGATCCACCTGGACACCACCTTTCTGTTCTGAGGTGAGCAGTGTTACATCAGTAAAAGGGGCGGGAGGGGGATACTTTATCATTCAATTACTCTTGAACTACAACTCTGAAAGTATTGAAATAACAGTCTCCATGGTCAAATACTATGAAGTTTAATTGTAACTGTTTTTATTGTGACACATTACTATCCCTTTAAACTCCAAGAGCCTGAGGTAGAACAATTGATGATTCCTGATATCAAATATTCAGCGTTCTGCACTTTTAGTTTTTCCTGGTCACATATTTATTGACATAGGTCATTTTATTTTTGTTCTTTTAAGTGTTCCCCATATACATCCCTTACTAATAAAGCAATTTTGTATATGTTGTATTAAGCACTGTCACAAGTTCTTGAATTGTTTATATTTTCTTACATTATTTATAGTTAGGAATTGTTCTTATGTAACTACTGTTTATATATAGTCCCAGTATTATACTAGTTAATCCCTGCTTCTCTCACATCTGGGAACAACATCGTGGACCCGCCAGGTATGATTTGGATGTTTTCGGAGTTTGGAGGTTGCACGCACTTGGTGACTCTATACATCACATACTGTATATTTTATATTAATTTATTTTTTATTTAGTTTTTCGTTATACAAGTGTGAGTATCTTCGAGCTGTGAGGACTCCAAATATAGCAATATAAGATTTGTTTGTATTTAATATCTTCTTCCAACCCATGATTCATTTGAAAGGGTTAATATTATTCTGTTGATGGGTTGGAGAGGTATAGGAGCAGAAGTTAACCCAATTAGATTGATGGGAAGGTTGCTTACATTGGTTTTCATACAAGCGGCGGCATTTCTTGGTTTGTTTTAGTGACTCAGTGCTTTGATAAAGCTGTGCTAACAGCAAAACATGTAAGCATAGAGTCTTTGTGATACATTCAGTATCTTTTATGTAATAAATTGTGAATACTTTTTAAGCAATGACCCACTCTTTTGTTCTATTCTTCTATTTTAATTTCTATTTCATTTAATATTCTTTTGATTGTATTTTCATATTATTTATTTTTGTAATTCTAACCAACGATTCACCATGATTGAAGAGAACGCTGTTGATCCCGAGTGGTGAATTCTCTCCAAATGCATGAAAGTCAGACTTTGTATAAGCATTGCTCTGACCAAAGAAATTTGTGAGTACCTTTATTATTGTATATCTCCTCAATAAGACTGAATACAGCGTTGCACTGTCAGGCACTTTCTGTTTTCCTTTTTCTATATATCTATGATTGTGCTACTTGGGAGAGTGAGAGAATAGAGAGAGCGGCCAGAGAGATATTAACCCAGATGTGTAGATGTTGGCATTGGCATATGATAGTGGCCAACCATGGCCAACCATTCCTTTTGTGAGTGCGTACCTGAAGGGTGTCTGGTGATGGTCACAGATATTTTACATTAATGATATACACAGGGGCACCTCCTCTGTGTTCTCCAGTTCTTCTATTTCACTCATTGGGGTGCAAATCATACCTCAATGATCAGACAGGACATTTACTGACACCTCAGAGATGTTCATAACCCACACTGAGTGTAAAACTATGAAGTATTTACACATGCTTTAATAACTATCCCTGTAGCAAAAAACGTCAATTTTGTGTATTTGGATAAATGTGTCCCACAATATTTATCTTGCTAAATGTGTTAGCAACATCCCTAGCATATAAAGGGTTAAAGGAGCAGTAATGTTTGATTAAGAAGAAATCTGCTGAGGCTGATGAACTAAGAGTTCTATAGCAATTCTGTGTTAAATTAAAAGCGACAGATAAAAATGAGAATTGCTGTAGAAAGATCACCAATGCATTACTTCACAATGGGTTTTTGTTTTTTATTTTTTGAGGGTTTTCCTTTGGTTGGATTTTACTGATTGGAGGATATAATTTCTTCCTAGGATATATCAGATCTGCTTCAGTGTTGACCCAACAAAACTTTCCTGGAGGAGATTTCCAAGACAATATTTGTGAAAGTTGTGATGCTCTGTAATAGTAATAGAAGTACAATAAATGCATCCCTGTAGCTGTAGGCCCGAAGACCACATGGCCGGTTCATCTATCTCCCAGGTGCCAAGACTGCTATTAATCAGTTTGGTGAGTGTTGCTGTGGTATATTTTAACACATGTATGGGCTTCCAATGCTGTGAATGGCGTTGAATTGGGTCCAGTGATGCACTTCGCTAACAGCACAAATCAAAGGTCTACAACATGTGCCTGTTTTGCAAGCACACATTGTTCAAATGAAGTATTTCTTTATAACTACAGCAATCACGGCTCTGCTGAAGAGCCGCAGGACAGTCTATGGACTGCAATCTCCGTCTGTAACTTTGAAAGTTGACGTCAGCACAAGGAGAGGGAAGGGGAAACTTTGCAGACTGATATCTCCCAATCCATAAAGGTTTGGGAGATCAGAAACGGCGCAATTAATTTATTTTTTAAGTATCTACGGAACTAAATCTATTGAATGTTAAGTATTACTATCACTTTAAGAGCTGAGTAGTGTTTGGTGAAATACAATAAATATGGTGTGTGGCCCAGCACTGTGCAACTTTAAATATATCTTTCTCAAAGGTACTCACCAGACTTACTAGAAATTACATTTTTCCAAGCATAAACATTCCAAATCAAGTATGCCCCTTCAAACTGTGGAGAAACTGGATTTCTACAGGAGTTAGACAAAGTGTGCCCCACTACTGAAGCTCTTCTTACTTCAGAGAGTACTGGGAGCAACACTCAAAAATCAATTGCCTGGTGCCTTAGCCACTACATTTATTTCCAAGTGGGAAGTCCCTGATTGGCACCACTTTTCACTATCACATCAGCATCCAGAGTATTTGGTTAAATATAAATAATTCCTTCCAATTCCAACATAACTTTAGAGTTGAACAGTACAAAATGTAGGGGTGCTAAACACGTGTGAGCCCTTAATATTTGTGCATGACTCATTTTATTATATTGCTCCAAACACTAATTTGTTTTTAATCATGGCCTTTCCTGCTACCCAAGTTTTAAACAAATTAAATTAAGTTAATTTTTATTTTTAAGGGTACTTCTTATCTTTGTCATACCTCAACAGAGCAAGGTAGCGGTAAGCAGGCTCCCCAGCTATTACACATGCTATTTTCTTGTGCAACATCAAAATGTCACTCTTTTCATGGTGCAGGCGACATTCTGATCTTGCCGTAAATCAATACAAAGAACCAGAGGCATACCTAGAGCATTTGGCACCCGGGGCCCAGATCCAAGTTGGCACCCCCCTCACCCCAAGTTTAAAATGTAAAAAACACCCCCAAAACTGTTTATTGTTTTCAAGAATAGTTATTGCACAGATTTGTAAACGGAATACAGTATATTAACTTGAAAAAAAAGTTTAAAGGGATAGTAACACTTTTTTTGGAAGTTTAAATGGTACATATTAAAAAAATAAATACAATGATGTAAGTCCCTCCTCTCAGACATGTATAGTTTTTTAATATGTACCATTTAAACTTCCATAAAATCAAGTATGTGTTACTCTTAATTCCTTGATTAATTGATTAATATACTAAATCTTAGTGACCACACATCACATCCATCCACAGATACAGTAGGTGCAGGACCAAGAAAACTGAGGAAAGATGCTGCAAAACTGTTTCTTCCAGCAAGACTGAGCAATAAAATCTAGAAGGGAGTGGTTGAAGCAGACTACTGAAAAATAGGGGCTGTGTTATATCAGGAGCAACATCCATCTCCCAAACAAACTCTGCAGTTTGGGTGGATTATAGTTCCCCTGCTATTTCACATTCTTGAATACATCTGCTGGGTCCTCTGTGCAGAGCAAAGGCTTTTTTCCCCCTGGAGCAATGCCCATTGCTACCGCTAACTGGAGCAGGAACTAGTGCCACTGGTTGAAACAAAAGCCCTGGCCCCTTGATGTTAAAGGTTGAACCAAAAGAGTCACAGGAATAAGCTCTTCTGTTTGTGCCAGAAGCGCACAGAAGGAGTGGGGTCATAAGAGAGTGGTATCTGATATAGGCACTGGGGGCGGGGAATTGGCTGCCAGTCCGCACTTACCTGAGGAAAGAGCTGAAGGTAAAATGCGGAACACAACTAGCATCTGGTGAGCCCCTGCAGCTGTGGCACAGGAGGTTGATGGCACCAGAACTGTAGGCTTAGAGGCCTTGCCTCTCGCTCCGTGTCCTTCTTGCTTGCAACGCTGGCACCAACTCTTCACGAGCAACAACGCGCTCCGCCTCGACAGCACATGCTGCATCACTGCTAGTGCTCCCTCCCCGCTCCCCTGTGACAGACAGTCTTATAGGGCATGAGGCATCTCCTCCTCCAATCACCGCGCACCGGTGCGCAGACAGAGCACTGCCTTCAGTCTTCTGAAGTTAAAGGGCAAGCACAATCAAAATCCTGTACCCCTGTAACGTGTGGTACCCGGGGTGGACATCACCCCCCGCCACCCCCTTAGTACGCCACTGCAAAGAACCAATACAAAGAACTCTCCAAGGAACTATTTACTCAAAGAGCTGAGCAAAGAACAAGAGGCTATAAATTAAGACTAAAGAAGAGATGCTTTCATCTAAAACAAAGGGAGGGACTTTTTACAGTACAGGCGTTAAAGTTATGGAATTCTTTGCCTCAGGATGTTGTACTTGCAGATACTGTAACTGCTGTCAAAAAAGTAATGGATGCCTATCTAGCACAGAACAATACTGAGATTTATGACAGTTGGCTTCAAAGCATATAGGGTGTTGATCTAGGGATATATCCAACGGCCATTTGGAGTCAGGAAGGAATTATGGCTTAATTGGAAATGGTTTTATTTTTGCCTTCCTCTGGATCAACAGGGTGATCTGGCATGAGCTGGATTTGATGGATGCATGTCTTTTTTTAGCCTCATCAACTGTTACTATACCCCTACTATAGCATTCATAGGGCTACATTCTTAAATGCCCATACACTTCCTCACTGCTTTTCCCTTGGAGAAAGCAACACAAATTGCAGAATTTTCAGTTTAGATATCTTTGTGCATTTTCAATAGACAGAGCAGCACCAGTAAATCAATTCCAGTACCTGTTTTAGCCCTGAATGTTTTTATTGCATCTCCCCAATAGAGCAAATAATTTGCATCATAAAGGTCAAAAAAGAAATTCCTGAAATTCCAATTTATATTAATGGGGCTTTTAACTCCTTGATTGTCAAAGATGTCTCCAGCACATTACAAACAATTTCTGTGATATCTATCTGGCATTCAATGGGTTAAAGACACCATTTAAATTAATGGGGATTTTTTGGATCCCTATGGTGAAGTTGGTTTGCCACAGAATTACCTGGGGGGGGTGTTATGCACTAAGGCGAGAAACTCTCCCGTGGGAGAAACTCTTCAATCCCTATGCTATTCTGTGGAGTGTTTTTTTTTTTTTTTTTTTTTTTAACCCTTTGAGTGCCAGAGGGGTACAGAACGCATTGCAAAGGGTTGCAGTTGGAGTGCTGTTAACGATTGGGCCCCATAGAATAAAATAGGAATTGGAAAATGCCTCTCCCCCCTGTTCCTCTTAGTACATCAGCCCCAAAGATAGCAGTATCCAATCAATACAAGGCAACCGAAAAAACCTAATTTATTGAATTGAAACAATTCAGTGCTATCCCTGTTTATCTGCAATAGTGGAATCATAGTACATCCGCCCCTAGTAAGAATATCAGCACCACTAAAATTAATATTGCACTAATCCTTTCATAAAAGTACAAATGTGCTTTATAATATGCTTTAAATAAGGCATCTCACAGCAATAGAAGTATGATTGTTTTATTCTCAGGAATAGCCCTATACAATATGTATACTCTTTCGTAAGAAGTGTTACTATCCCTTTTAATCAGGTGGTACAATCATTATGGATCTTATATGCATATGAACAGGGCTTGATAATATGTACTAATCTCCATGCCTTCTAATGTTATACATTAATAATATCGTTTGATTGGTTCAGTGGTTTTCAAATTGTGTTAAATGAATCTCCAGGGTCCCTTGAAGAGTTACAGAGGATTCTATGGAACAATTGTAAGTAATGAAGCACATGGGGAAGAGGCTGAAGTGGCAGCCAGTGTATGTGTGTGGTTCTGTCACTACTTGTTGATTCATGAAAGACTGAATCATCTCCCACATATACTGTTTGATTTCCAGCCTGATTCCAGTGCACACTGGTAGACTATGTATACCAGAGAGAAGTGGAACCAGACTGGGGGAATGTGACTGCCAGTGGGCTGTGGAACCGGCCTGGGGGGTTTAAGGCACGTGTGGTGGACTGGAGGCAGTTAGTGTACACTGCACAGGAGTATCCAACGCATTGCAAACCAATGCATGAAACCCCTGTTACAAAAACAGGGTTTATTTTTTAAATTGGTTTTTATTCAAACCTCCATGTGCAAGGAGTTCTGAATAAATAATAATGGAAAAAAATTAGCACTGTAAGTGCCACAGAGGGGTCAACACATTACGAAAGCAATGTGTTGGACCTTCCCCGTGGCACACACAAGATTATTTTATTTCATTAGTTTTTATTCAGACCTCATTTTTGAAGCATCAGGACCCATCCTGATGCCCCACCCAGTGAGTTCTGAATAAAAAATAATGAACAGCATAGCAATGCGTTGGACCCCCCCGAGACCCATAGGGTTCATTTTATTATTATTATTATTTTTAGTTCAAATCTTGTAAGGGGGCATCCGGACAGGGGGCCCAATGCATTACAAAGCAATGTGTTGGTTCCCCCTCTGTGGCACACACACGGAGGGTTATTTTTTCCCCATTATTTTTTATTCAGACCTCGTTGGGGGTGCATCAGGACCCCTACTGATGCCCCCCAACGAGGACTGAATAAAAAATAATGAAAAATAAAAATTAATCATGTGAACAAAACAAAAAACAAACCCTGTGGCACACACAAGGTAATTTTTTTTTTTTTTAATTTGTATTCAGACCTTGTTGGGGGTGGGGGCATCAGGACCCCTCCTGATGCCCCAAGGAGGTCTGAATAAAAAATAAAGTTGCAAAAAAGTAAATCCTCTGGATGCCACAAAGGTGTCCATAGCAATGCGCTGAACCTACCTGTGGCAGACACAGGATGATTTATTTTTTTGTTTTTGATCAGTCCTCATTGAGCAGGAATCAGGACCCCTCCTGATGTCCCCAGCTATTGATCTCTCAGCCACTCATGCTGGCGATCAGTAGAGGAAATGTAGGAAAGCAACATGCTCTCCTGCTTCACTCCTCTCATTCCAATAGTGGGTGAGATCGAGGAAATTCTTCTGACATCCCCAGTGATCACGTCACCGGTAACATGGAGAGGCTTTCCTCGATCTCACCCATTCCTACACAGAAGTTCGGGTAGGAGTGATGCTAGAGAGCATGTTTTCTCCTGTGTCACCAATATTGATCCCCTAAAGTGATCAACTGGACGATCAATAGCTGAGGGGGGGGGGGCATCAGGTATGGTTCTGATGCCTCCTCCAACAAAGTCTGAAAATAATAAAAAGAAAGAGTAAGGGAGAGAGTGCAGTCACGTGTGTGGCAGTGCAAGTACACATAGACAAGAATGTACCGAACATGTGACAGTTACACAAGGTTGCACTACTTCCACATACAGTTTACCTACATCCATGTTTTTCAAATGCTCTGCACTCTTTCTGCCAGCCGAGAGCAGGGTGGCCTTCATGGACATTAGTCACAGAGTATTGGGTCAATAAATGATTGGATTTCTGTGATAATCACTGTAATAATTCCATCGCTTATCTGGAGAATGGCAGACTTTCACTGCTGCATCTCCCTGGTGACAATCTCTAGATTATAGAAACTTGCAGCATGCTACATCCATGGGTGGCTTTTAGCTGCTACAGTCATCCATATAAATCCATGTGAACAGCTCAGTATATTGCAGTGCATACTATTTTTTGGGCTGCTGCACATGGCGACAGCATCACGAAAGCACGCCATCTATGTGAATGGGCCTGTAGAGACACAAGGTGCAACCTATTTGGTAGAAACACTGTTTTACTGTAAAATTAATCTGCCTGCGCCTGAAAGAAAGACTCGATTCAGCACCTTCCTGTCTTCTCTTTCAGAGAAATTACAGAAATCCAAAGGTAAGTGTTGTGTCAAAGTCCTGGATACCCTAGCTCAGGGGTGTCCAAGTTCAGTCCACAAGGGCAACCAACAGACCAGGATGTAAGGATTTCCCTGGTTAAGCAGAGCTGGGATAATCAGTAGCTCAATCATTTTGACAGACTCACCTGGCTTAATCAGGGAAAACCTGGCCTGTTGGTGTTCCCTGAGGACTTGGACAGCACTGCCCTAGCTGCAACTGGAGCAAACAAAATACCATGAACTTCTAGACTTCAGTAAAAATTGAAATTCATGTAAGATTTGTGAATTGAAGGTAAACCAAAGTAGAGAATAGGTACTACTGTTTTTACTAGAATATTTTTCCACACTGTAATGATGTTAAAACATAACTTTTACTGAGGTATCATAAAGATAAAGTAAAACACAATTACAACATTTAGAAGGCTTTGTTATAATGTAACAGCTTTGTTTCAAATGAAATCCCCAAGGAACCTTTACAATCAAACAATTTACCCCAGGGACAGTGAATTTTCAGACCTACACCTGATAGAGACTATGTCACGGTATTCAGACAAAGAAGGACAGACAATGACAAAATAAAACCACCTTTATTTAAAATATACAGCAATAATAGTCTTAGCCCCCACAATCCCAGACACAGGATGATAGGAACCAGGCTCCTCTCTGGAGCTGCACACTGTGCTGTGCACTGCACTACAGAGAGCTACCGAGACTAGGAAAGAGGCTGAGTGGAACGCCAGTATGAACGGAATAATATGGTAAGTACCACTTCGGTCTCGTGACCAGAGGCAACAGGGATCGGGAGCAGGCCAGAGCAACAGAACAAGCTAGGAGTGCACGGAGTGAGTAGGCAGCTAGAGCCACAGGTCAGATAAGCCAGGGATTACACAGAGTGAGATAGTAGTCAGAGAAACTGGGGACTACACAGAGCGAGAGGAGCCAGAGGTCAGACAAACCGGGGACTACACAGAGCGAGTTAGCCAGAGCCACAGATCCGGACAGATGTGGGTAGTCAGACAAGCTGGAGTAAACAAGGAGCAAGATAGCCAGAGCCACAGGTCAGAACCATTTTGGGTAGTCAGACAAGCCGGGGTCATACGTGGAGCGGATTCTCAGATAGGCAAGGGGTCACAACTGAGCGCAAGAGAACTAGCAGAAACACCATGTAAGGGCAATGACTCCTAGGCCCAAGGAAGTTAATAAAGGAGCAGAAGAAGACAGAAACCAATTAGGGAAAATGTGGAAATCTTCAGGGATCTCTGAACCCATACTCAGGTGGAGCAGAGCACCCTCAAGTGCTCCTCCAGAGCAGGAATAATCTGAGCCTCAAAGGACTCAGGCAGGATAGAAGGTTGGAACCCATAGTTAATCAGAAACTGAGAGTTCCTAGAGGAGGAATTGACAGCACTATTTCTGGCAAGCTCTGCCTACGGAAACAGGTTCGCCTAATTGTCATGGTGGTCGGAGATAAAACAATGGAGAAACTTTTCCAGCGCCTGATTAGACCTCTCTGCAGCACCGTTAGACTGTGGATGGTAAGCTGAGGAGAACAAGAGCTGGATACCCATCTGTCCGCAAAAGGCTCTCCAAAAACAAGACACAAACTGGCTCCCACGATCTGAGACTGCCACTTTGGGTATACCATGGAGACAAACCACTCAGTACAGATCACAATACATTGCCTTGAGAGATTACAATACACATTGCAAGTAACTTTAGGTAAACTCAAATAATTAACTCCTAACAGCCCAGTCCCCTGAAGGCATGTTATTATTTTTAGTCCTTTTGGCATAGTTGTCCGTCAATACAATATCCCAAAGCTCTACATAACTTGCGTCACTGGGCTGACAATCCATTCGCCTAGACAAGGGTTGTTTTAGGCATGACAGAAATGTCCACAGTTCCTTGTTTAACAGTCTTAGGCCCAGTAGTTCCTGTGACATTTCTCCCCCTTGTCCACTTCCGACAGCCACAGCATGATCCACACGGGTCAGCTTGCTGCTGTCTGGAGTGGACACATAGTCTGCTAGTGCAATACCCGCACAGTACTTGTCCCCAGCCAGCCCCTACAGTCCTGGGGTTTGGCCAGCTTTGCACCCTGCACCTCCAGATGCCTTGAGCCGGGGAGGCTGTCCAGCCCAGGCTCTGGTACACAGGAGTCTCTGACCCAGTAAAAACCCCCACCCAAACAACAGTGCCCTCCCAGTCAGCACATTACCGGAATCTCCGCTGCTGGCTGAGGATGATGAGAGTGGGTGGTAGAGTTGCTCTGGATTCTGGGGTGAGAGTACACAACACTCCATCTCCTCCTGGATCTCATTCTGCTGTAGGGCAGTGGTGCAGCCAGCACCTGCTCCCTGGGGCAATTGCTTAGATGGACAGAGGCCAGCGGCGCTCTGCCCTGTTGCAAGCTCTTCCGCTGGGTATTTGTCTCCCGGTGGCACCTTGGGTGCTTTAATCTGCCGCTGGGAAGAGAGGTTGACTACCTTCTCTCCCGGTAGCTCAAACAGCTGCTGGGGAGTGATGCTGACTGCCTCCACTCCTGGAGACACAACCTCTAGCTGGAGGGGGCCTACAGCAGCTCCCATCCCTGGGTCCTCACACTGCCGCTGCAGAGGGAGGTGAACTACCTCACCTCTGAGAACACAGATCTCCCGCTGGGGAGTGAAGTCAGCCACCTCTGCTCCCGGAACCAGGCACGGCTGTTGCCATGAGGGGATGACTGCACCAAACCCTGTAGCAGCGCACTTGGCTGTTGGAACATCCTCAAAGGAAGGAGTAGCGGCAGCCGTAGTTTCGCCTGCTACCTGCTGACCCGACTCTAACAGGTCACTGGTGTCAGCCTCAATGAAAGGGGTAGCGGTGGCCGTACCTTTGCCTGCTACCGGCTGACCAGACCGTAACAGGTTGCTGGGGTCCGCTGTAGGAAGAGCCCACTCTTCTGCTTGCAGGGTGTCCATGGCGACCGCAGTCTCATCCACGGCACCCTCAGTGCCCATACAAATCTGCCACTGGGGAGAGAGTTCGACTACCTCCGCTCCCTGTACCTCCGACAGCTGCTGAGGTGAGACTCTGGTTGCGCCCTCTCCTTGGCACTCAAAGCCTGCAACCCGTGCTGGGCAGAGGCTAACGTTCCTGCTAGCAGATGAGGCCTCTGTGCTGTGAGTCTGGCAGAGGACAGGGTCCCTCTGCCCTGTTGCTGGTGCTTCTGCCATGCCTGCGTCTCGTGGTGCTGGGCAGAGAACAACATCCCTCGGACGCAACCTGTCCTCTCTCTCTTTCGGCCTCCAGGGCTGGGCAAATGACGACAATCTTAATTGGGTTACCTCTCCAAGGACCCGTGTGATCACTTCATGAGGGGGGGTTTCGCCATAGAGGGCCAGGCGCCGCAAAACCTCACGCTGAAAATCGGCAAAGCTCATTACCCTGGATGAGGGGTTGCTGCTCTTCTCCCCCTCCATTAAGTAATCTTTTAGGGTGCTGCACTGCTCGCTGCGTTGTTGAGACCGGGATCAAGCCAGCGGCTATATCTCCCCCTGGATGCTGGTCTCAGTTTTGCTGTTGCTCCATCTACTGCTCGCTGAGTTGCTGAGACTGGGGTCAAGCCAGCGGCTATATCTCCCCCTGGATGCTGGTCTCAGTTCAGTTCCTTGGAAGAAGCCAAATCCCACCGCTTGCCACCAGATGTGACGGTACCAGCGGACACCCAGCCTTGGTGTCCCCGTCAATGGTCGCTTCTTCCACTATGAGCCAGATGGACCTCCAACAGCATACTGCAATATACCCCAAGACTAGGCAAAACTAGTGTCAGGGTAACCAGGAGCACACTCTGGATACAGCAAGCTTAACCTCACCAGACAACACCAGTGTAGGTTAAGACAAGAACTCTCTTTATTGGAACAAACCACACATATTTATAGTCAAACCTTACATTCAAATACCTGGACAAAGCAGATAAAATAGGGACATAATCCAATCACCATAGAGTAAACAGATGGTCTAACAAGTACAATGACTTAGACATGATTACATTTCACACACAAAAGGGTTGCTGAACTCAGACAATGGACACAAAGACTGGAGGGGCTTGAATGAATTAACACACGGCAGGGGGTCTCAGTACAGATCACAATACATTGCCTTGAGAGACTACAATACACATTGCAAGTAACTTTAGGTAAACTCAAATAATTAACTCCTAACAGCCCAGTCCCCTGAAAGCATGTTATTATTTTTAGTCCTTTTGGCATAGTTGTCCATCAATACAATATCCCAAAGCTCTACATAGCTTGCGTCACTGGGCTGACAATCCATTCGCCTAGACAAGGGTTGTTTTAGGCATGACAGAAATGTCCACAGTTCCTTGTGTTCCTTGTTTAACAGTCTTAGGCCCAGTGGTTCTTGTGACAGAGACATTACATGAAAATACAAACACAAAATTGCTGAATGTTATCTTTATATGGTACCAATATATATTTTAAAGTGCTGTACATGGAGGGAACCAACACATGGCATGATTGCAAATATTATATGAATAATATTACAAAGATACTATATGCTTTTCACTTGACAGTACTTGTCAAAACAAAAATTATAACTGATTATTGCCAAAGAGTAAAGTTCAAGAGAACAGGAGACCTTGAGAAAAGAGAGCTGTTTTATCATGAAATAGATAATGAGGGAATTCCCATTTACCTGATAGAGATATGTATTGATCTTTTTTTTTATTATAATGACCTTGAACTATGTTCTACTTTACATTAAAGACTCTAAATTCTAGTAATTGATTATAATCGTATCATTTTACATTTTATATATATATATATATATATATATATATATATATATATATTGGTCGTAATGCGACCGTAATGCATTCTGTACCCCTCTGGCACTCAAAGGGTTAAATGCTACTATAGAGAGACACAAAAAGAACCCTATTACCTAGTATTACCTATTACCTAGCTCATGCATGTAGGGAGAAATATTGCACTGGTAGCTACCGAGCCACACTCCACTTGCTGCCAGCACTGCCTTCTTCCACTTACCTTTGTTAACATGGCTAATGTATAATTATTTTGCAGAAAAAATGTAATGTTCCAGTAGTTCTAATTGTTCCTTCACAGCATCACACAATCTCGTTTCGTACATGTTCACCCATAAGATAAAAATTAGCCTTTCTAAAAATCTAAAATATTTGTTATTTACACATACATTGTCTGTTTACTAAAACACACTTACTGGTAATCTGGTCCCTAAGGTGTATGGATGTGAAGAGGGGGAATGTCTACTTCAGCTAATAGGGAGGTGTCTATGCTACAGCCTGTTAAAAAGCAAATATATATTTCAAATAATGCACATTTTCAGAATCGCAATAACATAAAATGGAACTAACTGGAACTAATTGCAATGAGGAGGCAGTATAATACACAATACTTGGCAGACAATCTAGAGGGATAGTAACTTGTAAGATGGATAGGGTAAATAAAAGTGGTGGAGGGGAATGCAGGTAGCATGTCAGGGATATTTGGAAGGTCCGGTTGTGTTCCTGCAAAAACCATTTGGCTGCCCGCTTTTTTGCAGGAAAATCTGTTTTAAACAAAAATCTTTGCTTTTTTGCCTATTGCTGAATATTTTTCGCTATTTGTTTCAATGCCTACAAATTCTTGCCCCTTTACTTCCATGTACTTTGCGTCTTAGCTCCAAAAATGTGATGTTTCTAGGAAATGAAACACAACACAAGCAGCTAGAGAGGGAGAGAGGGTGCAAGGCTGTTTTGCATTGCTAAATTTTGAAACATTAAGGCAGCAGAGGTTCATAGTGTGTGCTAGCACTATGAGCACCTGGATGACAAAAAAAGGAGGTCATGGAAGGACCATAATGCATCCAGTGAGTCTGAGGAGGAGGAAGTGACCACCAGCAGCATTGAAGGGTCAGTCCCCTAACACCATCTCTTGGGATCTGGGGGAAAAATAGTGGCACAGGCACAGGAAGAAGTGGGTAGCAGTGTGAGCAGTGCAAGTCATATGTGCCTGCTGTTACTGTGCCTTTTTGTGGTACTCAGGAGGGAGAGGAGATGATGGCAAGGGTGACAGCAGGGGACACTTGCCATCCCCAAGCAGTCCCACTACTACTACGATGCAGCAGCTAGAGAATCAGCATGTGGTGAGTGAGGAAGGGGGTGGTGATGATGATTCTGAAGTTGATGTTGTTACTGTTATTGAAGCAGCTGGTGGAACTAGCGTGTCTGTTGTTGATCTTTCTGCTGAGGTGGAAGGGGAAGCGAAGATGGACAGCCAGACTAGCAGTCAAGGGAGCCCACAACATCCCCCTGACCCTGTGATTCCTCTTTCCCTGGCATTATGCCTCTGGGAGTTGATACTGAGGAAGACAGAACTGGCGGCTAACAGCAGTAATACAATCAGCACAGATCAGCTGCCTATGCCAGCTGCTAGTGCTGCCAGTCTGCCTTCTTCACCTGTAGAGATGGGAGACGTGATAGTAGGGGACCCTCTGTCACATTTGTCATCATCAGCAACCAGTGAGACTCTCATAGAGCAGCAGCAGCAAGGAGGGACTGGTGGTGGTGGTGATGATGAGGGTGATGGTGGAGCAACTGTGGTGGAAGAGACATTAATGGACTTTTTAGTCCAAAGTTAGAAGGAATGGACAACAGAGATACAAATGGGGAAGGGCACCACTACCACTAGCAGCAGCCATGACATTGCAGAGTTTGCTGCTGCTGTAGTTCATGCTGCTGCTGAGTTGCAAGGGCATCCGGATGATGATGAGCAGACCACAATGGATACAGTGTGAATGTGGTCCAGCAGTAGTGATGCGGGACTAGGACAAGATTCACTTGCCAGCAGCAGTACTCCTCCTGGTTCTAGCTGTAGTGCTGATTCTAAGGCAGCAGCATCCTCTGCCCAAGCGAGTTTAGGGGATTGTGGAGGAGGAGAAGAAGAAAGAGGCCATTCTTCTCTACCTTTCTTCATCATTATCTCCCCAGCAGCTGATAGCCATTCTGTAGATGTCAGGATGTGGCAGTTCATGTCCACACATTGCACACTGTGTGCTACACTGACCACACATGGCAATGTGGTAGAGGATAATTGTAACCTGGGCATCAGGTGGTAGCAGAGGAGGTTCCATCCCACAGAATATGGTAAGCTGGAGGCAGGGAGGGTTCATCATTATTAGTAAGAGTGCAAGTTGTCATGTGTCATTAGCAGGGAACAGACAAAAGACATAATGACAGCAGCAGTACTTGGTTTCTGGGGGGATGATTTCAAACTGCAGGCTTAAGCATGAAGGGGTTTGCTTTCAGTTTTTGCTTTCAGTGCCATTTGTTTCATGTGAGTGCAGATGTGTTCATTATTCCCAGTTCTTCCCCTATTTCATACACACACTGTGCACATTAAAATTGCTGATGAGAGGCACAGTTCCTTCCTGCTCTCAAAGGAAAAGATTCTAAACCAACAACACACCAATGATTTTAAAGCGGGGCAGATGGAGTCGCATTATTGGACAACAGCATTATTGGACAAAGAAGTTGGACAACTTCTTTTCTCCACATATACGTGACGTGGTATGGGTTAGTTGAGGTGCTGCTACTGCCTCAGACACATCACTGGAGCTAGTAGTGGCAAGTGGAACCATGATGATCATCATCATACATATCACTGCTGTTGTTGATCCCATTCCATTGGAACTGCCTAATCAATTCAGCAGCAGCAAGAACAGCAGTCTGAAATTCTGCTGACGAAGCCTCGGAGGAGGCGATACGCGTTGGGATGGTTGGTCTGTAGAGAGGGCTCCACATTTTGTACACTTCTATTTGCGATAAGTACCACTATTGTTTTGTGTTTGACTGCTTACACTTTGAGTTCGTTAAAGATGTATCATTGATTCTTCAGTAATGGAGATATTTAAATGATCCTTTATGATATTTACATCTTTTCAACTTAAGACTTAATGGGAGTTCTGACAATTTTCCTTGGTACATATATATATTTTGATCGGTTATATTTATGTCTGAATGTACTTGTGTGTTATATTCTTGTATTGATTACAGTCATAACTTGTCACACTGTTGTATTGGAAGTTTACTCTATGTGGATCAATCTCTTTGTATTTTAATTGTTTTTATTGTATCTGAATATATTTGTATCAATAAAGCTTTACATATATTCACTTTCTTATATTTTTTTGGTCCGAGTGCCTCACTATAAAGACTTCTGTTGATGAGATTCTTCTCTTTAAGAATTATTCTCATCGTTTCTTTTTGGATAGTTAGAAATTCTGCAATGACACCATGGGATTTGCCAATGGCCAGTGGCTATTAACCACCATAATATGACCAGCTGGCACTAGGCCAGTAAGTTTTTCCTCAAGCCTTGTGATGCTAACAAGCCTGAGTGCCAAAAATGACCACTGATTCCTCAGGGCTTGTAATGCTAACAAGCCTGAATGCAAAACAAGTGTAAGTCCTACAAATAATCAATGTTTCGTCATGACCTGTTCCTCTAATGACAAGTCTAGGTCCTACAAATCATCATCTACAAAATACTGTATCCCATCAAGTATCAGTCTGCCTCAGTCACAGCATATGTCAGGGTGTCCCTGTCTCTGTCATGGTATGTACCAATTTCTTATTTTATTTATTTTTTTATGTTATTTATTTATTTTTTTATTAACTGTCCCACTAATCCCAATCAATAAACCCCCCAAAAATTCCCAGTTCAACTAATTCTTTCCCCACACTCCACAAACACAGGTACCCTCAGACCCCCTTTTATAATATGCCTGTGGGAAATAAAAGAAAATTTGCTATGTGTTGTGTGTAAATTCAATGTTTCCATTGATTTCAATGCAATAAGCTAGGTAAAAAAAAGCAGAAAAACAACACTTTTCGTTTTGTTTTGAGAAGGGAATTTTCCTCCATCTCTAGTCTTAACACATGGTATAAATGAAGATATTAATGAAGGGTACAGTGAGAATGCAGAGGCCTTATGGGTTGAAATGCACACTGCATAATACATAAAAATGTGTTAATGAGCATTTGCTACAAGCTACGTTACATTGTAGACTTTGAAAAAGAAAAATGCTTATCAATTAGGAACTGTAACCATAATGGGAGAATTCTGGAGGAATTAATATTCCAGCAAAACAAATGGAAATCATTTTATAAGTATGCTTAATGAAAACTAGAAGAGAAACCAGCTAAAAATTAGGTCTTGCTGGATGGACCTTGTGATCTCAAACAATTTTGAAATTGTGTAAAAAATATGTAGTGGTAATGCCAGCAGTCCCACTATGGCATTATATGCTTGCCCACCCACCGCCTTCCTCTTTTCCTCCAGGAGTGTATCTATAAAGCTGCCTGCAGGCAGCAGCGACATGAATGAACAAACGGGGCAATGAATACACAGTAGAAAGCAACATCCTGCACTGTGTATGCTACACCTGATTTGCTCTTTCTTGTGGCTGCTGCCTGCAGGCAGCTTTTTCGACACATTCCTGGAGGAAAAGGGGAAGAAAAAATGAGATCGCTGCCAATCATCTTAAACGTAGGTGAGTATGCTGCTCTCTCCCTCATCTCTGCTTAACATTGAAGTTTTGTTTGAAGCTTCAGGTATGCTAAATGGCAATTGAAAAGGGCCATTTTGGATTGCAATATATTTTTATTAATTCGTGGTAGGGATTTATAGTTGATGATAGACCTCTTTAAATCAGTAGGAATTTAGGCAGTTTGTATTTGTTGCTTATGGTGCACTTGGTTTGCCCCAGAATTACTCCACTTTTCTTTTGGACATAGCACCCTTAATGGATTTTTCTTAGAAATGAAAATACTACAAATTTTCTGGAACGTGATCAAATATACATGCATTGCAGGGTAAATGTAGCTTTGGAGAATAGTGCTTATTCAGCTATAACCAGAAGATAAATACTGTAATGTAGAGTTTGTTCAGTGTGTTCAAGGAAAAGTTTTAACTAAAAACTAGACTACCTTAGACAACATTTCAGCTTAAACAAATTTATATACAAAATTAAAAGGTGATTAACATGTAATAAACCTAGGAAGCTAAAGATGAGCATTTCTGGAGAAAACTAACTGGGGGCAATTAAAATGTCCCATTAATTAATTGGGAAGTTTAACATTTTGAATGCTAGGGGTCTCCATTGTGTTACATATGAACATATATTAGGGTTACCACCTTTTCTTGTTGCCAGAACTGAGCAGTGACACCCTAGGATGAGCTGCACTGATCACGTTGCCAGCTGAACAATGCTCCTTTACCTTTACAATACATTACACAAGACCTGCAAAGCAATACACTATTACATTGGACTATATGAACAAATGCAAATGCGGCAATCCTGGAGCAAACAGATTGCATTGTGAGGACAAATACAAATGATTTAACTTTGATTTAACTTGAGCTTTCAAACCCTCTGAACAGTAAATTAGGTTGAAAAAAATACACAAGTTCAACAAGTTCAACTTTTGTTGAGAATTATATAAGCTTTCCTGCTGTCACTCCCCTTCGGTCTCTCCCTACCTGCTCCGTCCAGTGCGGCCTTCCTCTCCCCCGTTCACTCCGGACTGACGGAACGTCGGCTCGCACTTCCGCATTCTACTCCACACGTCGCTTCCTCCGGTGACGTCGTCATCTAGCGCCTTTATCAGGGCGGCATTCCATGGGAGCTGTGCACTTTCACAGTGTTCCTCCCATCCCTGTGTTCGGTCCTTGGCACTTAAAGCTCCTAGTCTAGTCCAGCCTAGCCTGTGTCTAACCCCAGCTCTCCCTTCTTCCCCTTGCAGCCTTCCTGTGTATGACCTCTGGCTTTCACCTGACAACTCTTCTGCCTGCCGATTTCAGCCTCCAAGCCTTCCTGTGTATGACCTCTGGCTTTCACCGGACAACTCTTCTGCCTGCCGATTTCAGCCTCCAAGCCTTCCTGTGTATGACCTCTGGCTTTCACCTGACACCTCTTCTGCCTGCCGATTTCAGCCTCCAAGCCTTCCTGTGTATGACCTCCGGCTTCCATCTGACTATTCTCCTGCCTGCCGTTTTCAGCCTCCAAGCCTTCCTGTGTATGACCTCTGGCTTCCACCTGACTATTCTACTGTCTGCCGATTACAGCTTCCAGATTACCTATCTGCCGTTCTCTGTTCTTCATCAGGAGAGCTATGCTACCTAGCCCCCGAACTCAAGCTCCGAACCCCATTCCACGCTCTCAAGCCTGCGCTCTCCCCTGCAGGAGAGCTTGTACTGCTGGTGACGGTTCCATCCGGATCGCTACCTCAAGCTCTCAGCCTCAGCACGGTCCTGTTGCCAGCAGTCAACGCCCCCGAGCTCCGCTCCCCACACTACGATCCCCAGCACTCTCTCCTGCAGGCCTACGCCTGTGTATTACACCTGCTGTCAAATAAGTTAGTCTTTATCTGAACCACCTGTTTTGCCTACTATTACACAATGTAACCCTGTATGTTCCCTGTTGAAAGAAATATATCTAATCATCTCTTAAATGTATCCATTGTATTTGCCATTACCAAATCCTTGGGCAAAAAATTCCACAATTTAACAGACCTCACTGTAACAAAACCCTACCTATGCTGATTTTCCACTTGGAGAGACTGAGATTTTAAGGCACAGTCTATCTACATACCTCTATGTGTACTGTGGCTGGGGCAGTCTTCAATTCCAAAAAGATTGTTTTGCTGTGACCTACATAAGCATATTTTCAGATACTCATTTTGTGAGTTTCTACTCACAGGGTGCTTTGGTGGTGGTATGCGATTGATGTTTTAGTTGCACTAGGGGTGCCTTAGCCTTCTCCCTCTTTTTTGCCTCAACAATGTATATTGTCACACAGCTTCTGCAAGAGTGAACAGAATCATGTATAAAAAGCAGTATTGATGCATAGGATGGGAAATAATTCTACCAATAAATCCTTGTTAAGGTCTCATCTAGAATATGGAATGCAGTAGGAGTGCCAGTTCTTAAAAGTCAATGTACTGAGACATGCAACAAAAGTAATAAAGGTACTGGAAGAGTTTAACTATAAATAGATATATGCTAAATGCTATATCCATATTAGAGGAGAAATATCTAAGAAAGGGGATATGGTTACTATTTACAAATATATTAGAGGTTCTCTGGTGAACTATTTACTCAAAAAACAAGGGGACATCCAATAACAAAGTCCGGGATCTTTTACAGTAAAGACAGTAGGATTGTGGAATTCATTGTTCCTCGATGCTGTGTTTGTAGATATTGTTAATGCTTTCAGAAGTATATTGCATATCTCTGTAGCTCAGAACAATAATTATGACAGTGTCAAGGCAGATATGATGTTGCTTCAGGGAGATATCTGACTGCCTTTTGGAGTCTTTAAGGAATTGTTTTACTCATTTGGGATTAATTGGAAATGGCTTCAGTATGCTTGTTTGCCTTCTTCTGAATCAACAAGGGTGATATTGCATAGGCTGAACTTGATGGAAGCAAGTCTGTTTTGGTCTCATCAAATATGATACTATGTAATGCGCCATCTATCCTTTGGTGCAGTAGCTATAAGAAGACACCTTTCTCTGCTGAAGTTGAAACCTCATTCCCTCTAATCTCAAGGGGTGGCCCCTGGTTGTTTGATCAGGCCTTGGAATGAAAAGCTCACCAGAGAGATCCTTGTATTGACCTCTCATATACTTGTACATTGCAATAAAATCTCTTCTTAGTCTACTGCTCTAGAGTAAACAAACAAAATCTGTCTAGACATTCCTCCTATGTCAAGTCTTCCATTCCCTTAAAGCGGAACTACCACCTGACATACACTTTAGCTTAAATAACTCCTCATCTGGCGACTAGCTGCTTAGTAGCACTAGTCGCCAGAATTATTACATTGTTAAATAGATTTACCCTTTCTTCCCTTGCTGACAGGCAGGACGGAGCGCGGACATCTTGCCATAGTGACATCCACGCGCCTGCCCTGTCAGGCCCTTCCAGACCTGAATGGCTCCTAGCACTGCCTCCTAGAGCCGTCTGGGACTGACAGAGCAGGCGTACAGACGTCACTATGGAAAGATGTCCGTGATCCATCCTGCCTGTCAGCCTGGGAAGAAAGGGTAAATCTATTTAACAATGTAATAATTCTGGCGACTAGCGCTACTAAGCAGCTAGTCGCCAGATGAGGAGTTATTTAAGTTAAAGTGTATGTCGGGTGGTAGTTCCGCTTTAAAGGAGCAGTAAACTTTTTTTATGAAAAAATATATATTGTAGGGATTTTCCTATTGAGTAAAATAAGAGTACTCCCACTGCTGAGAGATTTATATTTCCAGAGTTATTACAGTTTAAACCCATGTGTTTTTTACATTAGCAGTGCCCTCTAGTGGTCAAATTCTAATTAGATTTCCTGATAGATTCTAATGGAAAGGAAAGTCAAAAAAGTCAGAGACATACAGTTCTCCATAGAATGTGACAGAAACTGCCTGTCACTTCCTGTCAGTTAGAACTTCAGGAAGTAAACGCAGTAAATTCACTTCCTGATTATTTAAACTGATATAAATTTTTAATAAAACATCTGACAGCGATGGGAGTGACCTTGTTTTATTCAGTAGGAAATACTCTGTAAAATATGTGCTTTCATAAAAAAAAGTTTACTGCTCCTTTAATTAATTTTGTTGTTCATTGCTATACTCTCTACAGCTCTAGAATATCTATTTCAAAACTGGTGCCCAAGACTGCACTGCATATTCGAGGTGAGGGTTTACAAAAGATTTGTACAGTGGCAACATGATGTTATACACTCTCCGTTTAATACTCCTTTTTATGCAAGACAGGAAATTGTTTGCTTTTGGTACTGCTATTTGACACTGGTACTTCATCCAAGTTTGTAGTTTACAACGATTCCCAGGTCTTTCTCTAGTCCCCTAAAATAATTTCATTAAGTTCATAAGTACCACTGGGATTTTTTCTTCCCAAATGCATGACTTTACACTTTCTCAAATTAAACTTAATTTAAATTAATAGGAATATTTAATTGTCTCCTATAGTGCAATTGGTTTGCCCCAGAATTGCCGCATTGAGGCTTATACATAAGGCCCAATCCCTTTGCTGCAAAGGGGAAATCAGTAACTATTTGGCTCCTCTGTCAACAAATGAATTACATCTCTCTTACCTGGGTTCTGCAGGTTTTCTTCGTGCTGAAGACCATCTCAGGCATATTAGAAATCACCAAGGCACAGTACTAAAGGCAAACATAATGTTAAGGTAGCCTATGCACCTGCAGTAGTCTATGCATAATGATAATTGGTCAATCGTGATGCTGTTATCCCATCACCACCCTGAGAGAGGGAAGAGGTAAATGGGAGTGTGGGATGGAAGAGCCATATGGGAGTGATGGAAGAGGTGAATAGGAGTGTTAAATACTGTTTTTTTTGTTTGTTTTTTACATTGTCTACCCACTTTAACTGTACTACGCTTATTGGTTTTTTCTCTCCCCTACTTCTGGGACTGAGTGCCTTATGAGTTCTTTGATTACCTGAATTGGCTGAATGCCCTGCATAATCCCACATGCAAGCCAATGGGAGTGCGGAAATAGGGACTGGCCATATAAAAGGCAGCCCCATTCAAATTTCCCACAGTGTACATCGTGCAGCGCTCAGAAAGGTACGAGGAAGGGGGATGTTTACTATTGTTTCCTGTCTTTGGCTACAGCTGATGTTTAATGACAGATTTATTTGAATAACGATATATATTTTTTTCACGTTCCATACTAAGTTTAAAGAAGATGAATGAAGAGGAGCACAGATGAAGAAAGAAGACAAAGATGAAGATAACAGATGAAGGAGAAGAAAGAAAGAAAGAGAAAGAAAATCTTACAGGAGACTAATTGAAGAAGACCCAATGGACGTCAGGATTACAGGTAAGAATTGATGTTATTTTGGTGTTTTTTTGGGGGGCAGGACTTATCAACCCTTTGAGTGCCAGTGGAGTATGCAATGCTGTACAATGGGTTAATTCTTTTTTTTTAATTCACACACATTTTAGAACCCTTTGAGTGCCAAAGGTGTATGCAACGCATTGTTTACCAATGCATTATGTACCCCTCTGTCATTGAAAGGGTTACTTATTTATGCTTTACACACATTTTGAAAACCCGTTCAGTGCCAGAGAGGTATGCAACGCATTGTTTTGCAATGCATTGAGTACCCCTCTAGCACTGAAAGGGTTACTTATTTTTACATTACATTACAGTTTTATCTTTTTTTACGCTGCACTTACATGTCTGTGGTTAGGCACACACATTAGGTGGTGTTAAAACTGAATCCCTTAATGCATGTTACTAGCCACCATATGTAATTGCATCGCAATTCAACTTCTGTTACATTGCTTCCTATGGGAGTAAATTTAGCACCCAATGTGCATTTTTTCCATTCGATAGTGTGTCACAGAACCGGTAATAGCATACCTGACTGTGACGTAAAACTGCCAATGCTAATTTTTTTTTCTAGCCGTGGGAATTGGATTGAGCCCCTAGGGGTTTTATTTTAAGATCACAGAAGCAGAGGCAATACATCTATGTTTTTAATATCCCCTGCATATTTGTAAAACACTTATGGGGAATCACGAATTATGCTGTTAAAGACCACATTAAAGGTTACGTTTTAAGAAAGACTATCGGGGATACACTACAGGCTGCTTAGACACAGGACGGACCTACTTCCCGTAGGAATCAAGACACATACTTTTTAGTGTAACATTGTTCCCAGGAGGTAACTCTTTTTATGCTCTGCAGCAGTCTATGAACAAACCTCCAAAGGATGCTGTTGCAATGATGCCGCTGTATAATTTCAGGCAGCTGAGGTACTGCAACCAAAGATGCAAGTCTGAGCTGCAATTAATTTCACACAAAACATCTCTCAGCAGTGGTAGAAAAAACTCTGCAATATATTTTTTCAATATTAATCACTAATATGCTTTTAGATTATATGTATGTATGTATATATATATATATATATTAAAAAAAAAAAAATATATATATATATATATATATATATATATATATATAAACATTATAAAGGTACTCAGCCTGGGTTGACCCCGCGGGAGAGATAGACAGCACACTTCTGTTTTCGAAATAGATAAAAGGTTCCATCTTATTAAAAGCCATATTTCATCATGTTCGACAGGCTGTCAAACATGATGGAATATGGCTTTTAATAAGATGGAATAAATAGAACCTTTTATCTATTTCGAAAACAGAAGTGTGCTGTCTCCCTCTCCCACGGGGTCAACCCAGGCTGAGTACCTTTATTTACTTATCCCTAAGGGACGTGCACCAGCCAGTTGTACAATATAGATTGTGTAGTAGTGTGTGCCATTGCCTGCTTTCTTTTTGGCTATCCAAATATATATATATAAACATTAATATTTCCATACAATTACCTGTAGGAGCTACACATTGTATATTTATTTCACACAGAGAGGCTGATGTACTGGAAAACTTCCACATCTAACCAATTAAAATACTCATTGACTTAAATTATTCTTTTAACCCATTAAATGCCAGAGAAGTCCTCAAAGCATTGTGCTGGAGATTTCTCTAGCATTTAAGGGGTTAAAACCCCACAATCACTGGGATTTTTATTTATCCAGTTGGATAATCCCACCAGTAAAACAGCTTGTAAGGGAAAAAAATACAGAGCTATAAACCCACCTATGTAACGCAGCTATTCTGTTGCTGGCCTGGTACATGAACAACCAGCGTTGGTGGCCAAAACGTGTTTTTATTCCAACAAGCTGCGCTAAATAGCGGGAATTGTGGGAACATCAAAGGAAAAAAGCCAACTCTCATTGTTTGACACAGTGTCAAAAGAGAGAGCTTAAAACAGTCACCCTCCCACCACCTCCCTTACACCAACCCTACGCTATCCCTAACATGACACTAAATAATACTACCCTTAACCCTATCCTAACACCCATTTAATGTAACACTTACCTGTCATACACGGTCTGTCTTCTTCTGCAATCTTCTGTCTTCTTTCTTCCCTTCTTCTTTTCTTCTTTGTTCTTTCCCATGTTTACAAATAAATTAAGTGATTAGTTATTTTTACTAAAAAGAAAATTAAGCCCCCCCAACGATGCCACAGTTAACCCTTTGAGTGCCGGAGGGGTATCCCTCTGGCGCTCAAAGGGTTTAAAATGTGTGGCATCAGTCCTTCTATTATTCTTTTTTAATTGCCTTTAAAAAAAAAAAAAAAAAAGTTTATAAAAAAAAAAAAAAATGCCGGTCACATGTCCCCCTTGCCGCCACTGTCTCTGCTGGCATCAACAGGCATGTCGGGTCATTGCCCGAGTCAGACTGAGAGAATTTTGAACAGAAACTGGCTTTTATATGCCAGTCTCTGTTCAAAATAATTGTTAGCCTCCAGTTGGCTGGCATGTGTGCTAATGCACCTCCCAGCCAATTATCTTCTAGCAGATTTCGTCATTCCCCTTCATAGAAGCTGACTGGTTGGGAGGTGTATAAGATACTAACTGGAAGTACGCAATATTTAAAATAATGTAACCCAATTCCATTTTAGGTGCTAGTGTTACTTTAAATGCACATAAGATCATTGTCCTGTGGTTGTTATATTGTTTTCATAATACACATTGTAGTCCATTATTTGAGCTTATTGTTTTTATGGAAAAGATGACAGTCATGGCAGTTAATTGTTCAGATAATAGATAATTTTCTGTCCTCTCTCTCTATTGCCACCTTGAACTCTGCCTCCAATCTCCTCTCACTCAATTTTACTGCCTCTAATGTTGCATTGATACTAATGCATAAACAAATGTTTTACAAGTTCAAATAGGAAAATGTGGCCCCAAACCAACACTCCAGCAATCATTAGTTAAACTTCAGTTCTTCATTTAATATATCTTTTAATATATCAAATAATGTGAATCTTAAAATTACTTTTTGACCTCATGAGTAGTAAAGGTAGAATGTACTTGGTATTTAAGGTAGTAGTAGTTTAAATATATAGTAGCTGAAAAGTTGTCTCATTTCAAAGAAATGCTACGTAAAGTCTAGCAATAGTACCAGGGGTTTGAGCAGAGGTGTTGAAGCTTAGAATACACAATTTAAAGTTGGTCACACAAAGGCTGATGTACAATAAAGAACTTAAGAACTTCTGGGTGAGAACAACTATGTACCAAATAAAAAGGCGCACTTTTATCACTACAAATTCAGTAAAGGTCAGTACAACCTACACAACGACCTTAGTGGCAAAAGTTTTGATCATGAGAGCCATATTGAAAGAGACTGGCAAGTCCTCACTGTACCACAGACAGCCCAAATATCCACATTTGCTGGTGCACTGGGTATAGATGAATGAAACTTTCTTGATTAATCTCAGAAAAAAATGGTACCGTGTTAGCCAGTGGAGTAGATAGGATTCAATGTAGCAAAACACTCACAACAGTGGTATAAAGGTGATACCTTTTAATAGCTAACTGAGGACATAACAAGTGCAAGCTTTCAAGACACTAAGGTCCCTTTTTCAGGCGTAGGTTAAAAAACAAAGCTAGAATAACACTGCATTTATATTTACAGAGTATGACATACATTTGAACCAAAATATATGAGTACACCGTGGGGGTCAATTAACTTAGTAAACATACAGTCTGCAATTATATGAATTTATATGCACAGGGTTAGATCAAAGTCCTGGGAACAAGGAAATGTTCATTAACACAAAGGTGTGAAGAGCCTGTTAGTCTGTGACTTGAACAGACCTATCTCTATACAATCAAATACCAAAATGTTCTATCTATTATAATGAGACATGAAGCCCATCCCAAGGCTTAGTCCTGTTTTTAATGTGTCAAATAGATCCATTAATTTAAAATCCCAGATTTTTCTTTCCCTTTGTGTTCTAAAGTTTCCTTTGAGTATGGTGACTTTCATATTTTGTAGACTATGATTTGGACGACAAAACTGGTGTGTCAACCTTTTTTCTGTTTATTGTGTGGCGATGAAGGTTCATTCTTTTCCTCGGTGTCTGTCCTGTTTCCCCAATGTAGTAACCTCCTGTGGGGCATTGTGTACAAATTATGAGATATACCACATTTGAAGAGGAGCAAGTGAATGAACCATTAATTTCATAGTTTTTCTGTGTATTTGGTATTTTTATCTTTGTTGTGCACCGAATGTGTGGACAGGTCTCACATCTTTTTACTCCACAACAGAATGTTCCATTCTTTGCGATTTGTGGCAAATGGCTCCTGACAATAATTTTCTTTAAATCTGGGGGTTGTCTGTATGATATAAGTGGTGGATCTGGAAAAATTACTTTTAATCTGTCATTTTTATGGAGGGTTGGTTGTAAGAATTTTGTAATCCTCCTCAGAGCTTCCAGCTGGGGATTGTATGTGACCACATGCCCTGTTATTCTCTGCCCGTGGTCTGTATTCAAGGAGTGTTTCTCTGGGTATTTGGCTGGCTCTGTGTATCTGATTGTCTATTATTCTTGGGTGGTATCCCTGATTCCTGAATCTCTTCCAGATGCAGTTGTATCTTATAGCTTGGCTATAGATGATGGCATGCTTATTCTAGCTATGCCTGAAGAAGGGACCTTAGTGTCTTGAAAGCTTGCACTTGTTATGACCTCAGTTAGCCATTAAAAGGTATCACCTTTATACCACTCTTGTGAGTTTTTTGCTACAATGAATCCTATCTTGATTAATCTCACAGAATGAATCAGTGGATACCTATCAAATGTTTAAAAATGCAGTAAATCTACACATAGGCATGTATTATACTGCAGTTAATAATAATATCTAGGTTTTTATTCTACAAATATATTCATAGACTTCAATGTGCGAGGCTGCCATCAGGGGGTTAGAGACAATACCTTTATATGGGGCCTAGACCCTGCAGCCCCCATTATGGGGACAGCGTTTCAAAAGGGTCCCCCAGATGACCAGTATATTCTGTTTGTAGAGTAGTAGATAATTGGAGCGCACCACTGCTGCTCTGTCCTCCATTTCATATCCCATTTCATATCATACAGCAGTTCTACAGCCTCCATCTTTACATATATATAAGGTTATTACAGTGCAAATTTGTGGGGTGTAGGGGGCCTGGCTTTATGTTTGTACTGGGCCCCAAGATTTATGATGGCATCTCTGTCAATGGTAAACTGTTAGGTAAAACCAGTGATAACATTTGTGAACTGCAGTGTAATTTAAGCCTAAATCTGCTATGTCTAACTGGACTAAACATTTTATTACCAGTATAATGCATAGCATTAGACAATCTATGCAGATTAATAATTGTGTACAGTAATGAGCAAATGTTTTAGGCAGGTGTGAAAACATGCTGTAAAGTAAAAATGCTTTCAAAAATAGACATGTGAATTGTATATATTCATCAATTAACAAAATGCATTGTGAGTGAACAGAAGAAAAATCTAAATCAAATCCATATCTGGCATGACCACCCTTTGCCTCCAAAACAGCATCAGTTCTTCTAGGTACACTTGCACAAAGTCAGGGATTTTGTAGGCATATAGTCAGGTGTATGATTAAACACTTATACCAAACAGGTGCTAATGATCATCAATTTAATAGTAGGTAGAAACATAATCACTGCCAAAGAAAAGCTCACAGTACTAACTCACCATTATATATACATATAATTAATAAAGTATAAATGAGAATAAAGTGATGACCGTAAAGATATCAGCAAGGAATTTGAGGGTTCGCCAGTCCCCCAGGTGTGAGGCCGAAACCTATACTTATTCAATTAAATCACCAATATGACACATAAATGCTTCATTTCACTATTTCTTTCGTTTTTCTTTGCTTTATTTAGTGACCTTTAAAAACATGGGTAACAACCTGTCTTAGCTTGCATATACCCTGTCTGTTTGTAATTATTTTTTCCTCACATGGCCTGTGGAGGTGGGAATATTTTACCTTTAAGGAGGTCTGGTGGATCGACAGTCCTCTTGGACAGGTACCCACTCACTACAGGCCCACAAAGTGGATTTTATATTATGTAAGTTCTTCATTTATACCTTTTTAAGCAGTTGTATGTTTTTTCTTTTTCTTTGCAAACATTGGGCCCCCCCAAGTATTAAAAACATCAAAAACACTATATTTAAAGGGTCCCCCTCCAATGTGTTTATTATAACATCTCTTCAGGGAACATATTTAATCTATAGGGCTTTCCTGGTGTATGAGAGTAGGACTTGCCATATATTGAGGTACCTTGAGGGGATTGGCAAGCTTATACATTGTTTGGCCAAATTATGGAACTAAATCCTCATATTTATTTACACAGTAGTATTATATATTTGCCCAATACAGGGCACATACTTTCACTTTGTATAGAGCAGAGCAGGTCTGTTTTTTGTCTGCACTTTAGGTTGCGTCCTAACACCTGGGGGACTGGAGAACCCTCTCATTTATTGTTGCTATCTATATATTCATCACTTTATTCTCATTTATACTTTATTAATTACGTGTATATATTTTGGTGAGTTAGCTCTGTGAGCTTTTCTTTTCTTTGCTCTTGATTTTTGCACATCTCCCTTGCTTATTCTGTTCTATTTTATTAGAAACGGCTATGTAGGAGTAACAAAACTAGGTGAGGAACAGCCAAACTCAACTAAAAAGATGAGGTTGCTGAAGACAGTTTAATGTCAAAATTCATACACCATGGCAAGATTGAGCACAGCAACAAGACACAAGGCAGTTATACTGCATCAGCAAGTTCTTTCAGACAGAAATTTCAAGGCAAACAGGGGTTTCCAGATGTGCTGTCCAAGCTCTTTTGAAGAAGCACAAAGAAATGGGCAACGTTAAGGACCGTAGACATAGTGGTTTGCCAAGGAAACTTAGGGCAGTAGATGAAAGACACATCATGCTTACTTCCCTTCACAACTGGAAGATGTCCAGCAGTGCCATCAGCTCAGAATTGGCATGAAACAGTGGGACCCTGGTACACCCATCTACTGTCTGGTCAGAAATGGTCTTCATGAAAGACTTGCGGCCAAAAAGCCATAACCCTGAGCGACTCAACTATGCACGAAAACACAGGAACTGGGTGCAGAAAAATGGCAGCAGGTGTGCTGGACTGATAGAATTTTAAAATATTTGGCTGTAGCAGAAGGCAGTTTGTTTGCCGAAGGCTGGAAAGCGGTGCAAGAATGAGTGTCTGTAGGAAACAGTGAAGCATGGTGAAGGTTTCTTGCAAGTTTGGGGCTGCATTTCTGCAAATGGAGTTGAGAATGTGGTCAGAATTCATGGTATCCTCAATGCTGAGACATACAGGCAGATATTTATCCAACATGCAATACCATCAAGGAGACATCTGATTTTCCCCAAATTTATTCTGCAGCATGATAACGACCCCAAATATACAGTCAAAGTCTTTAAGAACTATCTTCAGAGTAAATAAGAACAAGGAGTCCTGGAAGTGATGGTATGGCCCCCGCAAAGCCCTGATCTCAACATCGTTGGGTCTGTCTGGGATTAAAAGAGAGAGAGAAGCAACTGAGGCTGCCTAAATTCACAAAAGAACTGTGGTTAGTTCTCCAAGGTGTTTGGAACAACCTACCTGCTGAGTTCCTTAAAAAGCTGTGTGCAAGTGTACCTAGAAGAATTTATGTTGCTTTAACCCTTTCGGTGCCAGAGAGGCACGCAACGCATTGCTTTGCAATGCATTGCATACCTCTCTGGCCCTGAAAGGGTTAAAGGCAAAGTGTGGTCACACCAAATATTGATTTGATTTAGATTTTTCTTCTGTTCAATTACTTGCCATTTTTTTAATTGATAAAAATAAACTATTAACATGTCTATTTTTGAACGAATTCTTACTTTACAGCATAAAACTTTTGCACAGTACTGTATGTTTTACTGCTAGATCTGAAATGATGTTCATTTTCTTGGAGTGTAACAGTTGTTTAATAATTGTGACATCTGCTCTCTTTTTTTTCTATACTCTTTTCAATAATAAAAAAGTTGTGATCACTAATTAAAAGGTTTTTGCATAGTACTTGAGCTCAACCAGATGTGAACACTATGGCCCCTAAGATAAACACTTATTAGTAATGTAATAAAATCAGTATAAAACCAGATTTTGTATACTGTATTTTACATGCTTACAGCCGTTTAGCCCCTGCACTCAACAGGTGAGCTAGTAAAATTATTTATAAAGAGATATAATGGTATGTAGCAGCAGAGAATCCAAGTAGGTACTTTAGTGTTAAAAATAGGTGATAGGCAGCCCTACTGTCTGGATGGTCAGTACAGGGTCTCTTGCTCCTGCCATCCAGTTAGTGGGCTGGCTATGGTCTTTTGTGACTTTCATATTCCACTGCTGCATTCTTATATACAGTATCTCTATACATAGAATCACTGAGGGGCAGATGGCCCTATGTGCATAGTTTTTGGATTATTTCATTGTTAGCTGTGATAACCACATAATGATGCATCTTCTTGTAACATGTATAGACAAGTAAATACCTACACCTAAAATTTCATTAATTAGTTTACCATATTTATTAGTCATTGAGTATGAATTAGCTTAAGTTGAAGTATAACTTTTTTTATTTTGAATATCATTACACTTTATCAAAGTAAATACTTAATGTGAAAGGGGCAGTTAATTTTTAATGCAAAATAAAGTATATATATTATTTCAAAAGTTAATGAAGCTCAGTTTTTTAATTATATGGGAATTATCTATAGCAGTGACCATGTGGTGTTGTTCCTGTTACTTACTATGGAGAACCATTGTATCTATGTCTCAACTAAACAAAGCAAATATGTTCTCTGTAGATTAAGCCTTTGCATTTAATGTATGATGAACACTTGTATTAACTGACCTACATGCAGAAATGCTGAAAGATCTGCTGCGAGATAGCATTACCCTGTTTCCCAGGACATTTCCACTGAGATTTCTGCTAGAAAGTCTACTAAAGTTTACCTGACAATAAGGGGGACATAATGGTGGTAAATTCACAAAAGGGTAACAATGCAGATGGATATCCATTTTTTGCACTGCAGATTCCAATGAAATAAGGTCCTCTGGCTAACAATTTTTCTGTCGCCACATCATGTTAGCAGCAATATAATTACACAATGAAATAGGTGTGACAAGCATACACTGCGAATTAATAACCCTTAGGCCAGTTTAACACAGGATGATGCTGCATTGGTGATAACATGTGCACAGAATCCTATGGAGCCGCCATCATACCTTTCAAATGAGTAATGGTGGTTGCAATACTCAAAGTAACCTCCAATGAATGGCAAATGGACATGGGCAGCAGACAATAATATTTGGCTTGAGCTCAAGTGGGTTGGACATTAACCCTTTTACCTCACTCTGGCACTGAAAGGGTTAAACACATGAGACTACTACATCTGGATTGACGGTGAACTCAGGATAAAGGTGAGATTACAATATGGATGAAAGAACTTAATCAATGGACTGCTACACTTCTGTCACCCAGGCAATAGAGCCTTAAGCAGTGGCGTAACAATAGGGGTCAGAGGGGTTTCACCTGCAACCGGTCTTGTCACTCCAGGGACCCGAAAGCCCCCTGCAACCCCCCGCCTGTCACCATGGACCTCTAGCAGCTGAGCTCTCTCTTGTCTGCACTCTAGTAATGCAGAGCACCGGGAGATGACATCATCTTCCAGTGCTCTGCATTACTGGAGAGAAGACCGCAGAGCAGCTCCATCTGTATAGAGGTCGGTCACGTCACTGGACCAACAGGGAGGTAGGAGATTGACACTGGGGGCAATGTGGAGAGTTGGGGGCAATATAGAGAGGTGGACATTGGGGGCAATGTGGAGAGGTGGATATTGGGGGCAATGTGGAGAGTTGGGGGCAATGTGGAGAGGTGGATATTGGGGGCAATGTGGAGAGCAGGACATTGGGGGCAATATGGAGAGGAGGACATTGGGGTCAATGTGGAGAGTTGGAGGGCAATGTGGAGAAGAGAACATTGGGGGCAATGTGGAAAGTTGGGGGCAATGTGGAGAGGTGGATATTGGGGGCAATGTGCAGAGTTGGGGGCAATGTGGAGAAGAGGACATTTGGGCAATGTGCAGAGTTGGGGGCAATGTGGAGAGCTGGGCCAATGTGGAGAGGAGGACATTTTGGGCAATGTGGAGAGGTGTACATTGGGGGCAATGTGGAGATACCCAATGGGGGCAATGTGGTGGTGGTGGGGGCCCAATGGCAAATTTTGCACCAGGGCCCGGTGACTGCTAGTTACTCCTCTGGCCTTAAGGAGTTTATTCTTGGGGATGGTGGCCCCAGTGGTGCTGCTCAGGCATGATATCAACTTCCTTATTCCATATTGATATCAGTCTTACCCCACCAACAGATCATCCGGCACTAAAATGTTGGGTAAAACTTCTATGCACAAGAAAAACAGACATACATCTGGCATTTTAATGTTTGTGTCAGGCAGAGATGATTTGCTTGATATTTTGGTGATGGATTGTCTGTGGATGGGACTTGACTGATAGGAAAAAGGATAGTTTCCTTCTGTAGTGGCGTACAGAAGTGAAAATCTTGACTCAGCAGCACCTGAGAGGGCACCAAGAATAAACAATGAAGTGTACATTATTCATGCCTGTCTGTCACCCCTATTTTAGCAACAGTAAAATTGTTTGTTTCATATACTTGTATGCAAAAGAAAAAAATAGAAATACAGTTGTCGATGAAAACAGAAGTAAAGTCAGATGCTCACCATTCTGGTATAATTAAATTATCACAAAAGCCTTTGCTTAAAATGGATGTCAGGAGAAAGATACACTAAGATGATATAAAGCTTTGCAACGTAATGCTTTGGCTAGCTCTCTCACACTCAAAGGGTTAACGGTAAGTTAACCAGCCTGGCTGTATTTCACAATAGGCTGAGTAGGCACTTACCTAGAGGTAGAAGTTTTGAAGGGTATCTCAGCTGTGCTGACCACACTCACAATTTGAATTGTGAGCGTGGCCAGAGAAATCTTTTCATGTCCCTGCACCAGGGCCATTATTTAACCTCTTGGATGCTAGAGATATATTTGGAGATCTATCTAGCAACCAAGGAGTTAAAACTTATTTGTTCTTGACTGCTATAGGCCTGGGCTATTTTCTGTACCAGGAAAGAGTGGATGGGACTGGGGGTGGGGTCATGTGAGGAGTAGGGGTATGGCCATGGGAGAGCTAAGGTTGCCTACAGTGCCTTGCCGAGGAATGTCTGTGATGTAATCCGGCCTCATGGCTATCTCTTTAATGCAGGCCACTTAGGAAAAACACACATTGCAAGCTTGCACTGATTTCTGTGCAGTCCTGCAGAAAGAAATTGTCTTGTTGCCTACATTTAAATGGATTTCTGGTTACCTTAGATAAAGGTGAGATGAAATCTCTGTTGGCATAGCCTCTCCAGTTGCTGTGTTATACAGTGGAGGCTATGCAGTAAGATCTTTCGTGTAGTTGAGATCCTTGTGCATAGGCTCCACAGAATAAAATGGTAATTGGAGAATTTATCTCACTGGAGAATGTATCTCACCTTTAGCACATATTAGTACATCCCCCCCCTTATTTTTTGTTGTCCCAGGTAACCCACTCTCCATTCACATTTCAGCAGGTGAGAAACAGGGTTGAGAAATGCATGCTAGCTGTTTCAGTGGCACGCAAGCTGGTAAGACCATATATGACTGAAGGCAAGCCACCAGGAGATGCAAAAGCTATAGTCTGTTAATGTATTCATTAATGCATTCAAAAGGGATGTTGTCTTATCTCAGCCCATTTACAGACAGTCCGGAACAATCAACTCAAGATTGCTGTAATAGTTGGAGCCCTGGAAAAGGCAAGTATGTCTGCTCCTTCAAAGCATATGTAAAACTAGTTTCTTGGCCTCAGATAACAAGTAGAGAAGTTTAACTGATTCTAGCATGTCGTACAGCGTATTTAAGTATATATAATTCCAGTTCATTTCTAGGTGTTAGTGTTCACACATTTAATTGACAATGGATAAAGTACTATCTTGACCATGCCCAAGCGTCACACTTGTCCTCAGGGCCTTAGTTTTCATATCTCTGAGCTAAAGCACCTACAGGGAGAATAACATTTGGATTGGAAAAGAAGGATCTTATGTATAAAGGCAAAGTGGAGCAATTCCGGGACTAGGACCAATGAACTGCACAATGGAGCACAAATAAAAATTACCCTAATTCCCATTGATTTAAATGGAGCTTATTATCCACTGAATGGCAGAGATGTCTCCAGCACATTCAAAAGGCCCCTTTAAATTAATTTGAATTGTTGTTACCTATGGTTGGTCTGTGGTTCAGAATTTCTCCATTTTACCTTTACACATAAGGACCAAAATGTGCAATAACAAAACATGTGATAGAGGTATATTCTTGCATATTCACCTGTTGAAATAAATGGGGGTTCCAAAGGATAGCTTTGTAATGCTTTGGAGATCACTATGCTATTATTTAAGGTTAAAAGCCCAATTTAACTCAATGGGAATTTGGACACTTATTTTCTTCCTTATGGTGCAAGTGGATTTGTTCCTTAGCTTCCTGAATAGGTTCCTAAGTTTTTGGCCCATTGGAATCAATGGATATTATCTACCCCACCCAAACCCTAATACTTCTCATTTCCAGAGCCATAGCAATATGGCTTCCTGCTCCTCATCCTGAAAAAAACTTCAAAAGTGTAAGACAGCCCCCCAAACCCCATGTGACAAACACTTAATCACGGTGCCCGTGATCCTGGCTGCTGTGTGGCGACATTCCTTCTTCCTTGTTTACTATGCTGGATTCTTATTGGTCCCTGGACCTGACTCCACCCAGGGCCAGCCCTTTTATACCCTGTCATGTCAGTATTCGGGCGCCCTTTCGTGGTGTACCTGAACCTAGTGCTAGTTACTGCTGCTTCTCTGTTTGTGTATGACCTGGCCTGCCTGACGGCGTTCCTGTGTATCCTGAACTTCTGCAGCTACGTTGCTGACTGGACTGGCTGAGAACCCGCTACGTTGCTGACTGGCCTGGCTGAGAACCTGCATCTGTTGCTGATAGGACTGGCTGAGAACCCGCTACGTTGCTGACTGCACTGGCTGAGAACCTGCTTACGTTGCCGACCTTAGGCTGAGCACCCGCTGCTGTAGCCGTGCTTACTGGCGTCAACCTCCTCTGGTGGTGTGCACATACGGAGTACCGGTTTCCGTGCTGTCAACAGTCGGTCTGAGTTACTCATTTCCTTACTGACGTGTCTGTTGTTACCACTGTCACTAGCTGTGCTCACTCCCGGTTGGGAGGTATAGGCCATCATCTGGGTGTTATCAACACCATTTCTGAGCCTCGCTATCACCCTAGAGTTCTAGGTCCGGTTCACTATCTCGCCCTGCCTACCGTACCGCTGTGGACTTAGGGCTCAAGAGCCAGCTGTAGTGTGGTGGTCCTTCTCCTGTACACTTACATACTACCGGACACCCATTGCCTTCCGTGGTCTGTTGCCTCGGTCTCACCCCTAGCGTTCTAGGGTCCTTGCTGCCAGTAGCTGTGAGTCTTGGGCCTCCATACTACCCTAGCGTTCTAGGGTCCTTGCTGCCAATATCCGTTAGTCTTGTGCCTCCTGACAACCCTAGTGTTCTAGGGTCCTTGCTGCCAGTGTCCGTGAGTCTTGGGCCTCCTTTCTACCCTAGCGTTCTAGTGTCCTTGCTTCCAGTATCGGTGATCCATGTGTCTCCCTACAACCCTAGAGTTCTAGTGTCCCTGTTGCCAGTATCTGTTGGTCTTGGGCCTCCGTTCACCCCTAGTGTTCTAGGGTCCTTGCTGCCAATAGCTGTGAGTCTTGGGCCTCCATCCTACCCTAGTGTTCTAGGGCTCCAGTGACACTACCAGCAAGTTGCTGCCTCCATCTCATCCTAGTGCTCTAGGGCTCCTGCTATCAGTCTGTACGTTATTTGATATACTGTTCCTACCTGATCCGTGTAAGTTGTGGGAAGTACCTGTACTGTCTGCCTCTGGGCCTGTGTGGGTTGGGAAAGTATTTGATGATTGTACTTTATTTTCAATAAAGTTCTTTTAACCTTACAAGTCTTACCTGAGTGTTCTTCAAAACCGTGACACACTTAAAGTTTTAAGTGACAATTAAAGTTGCAAAAGGTGTGACAGCAAATTGTTGTTATCTCTTACCTGTTTATAGGTGCAGCCTGGTAGGCAGGAGGAAGGACCAATCATAGTGCAGATTGTGGATAAAAAAACAGCCAGCACTGGTCACTTTACTAGACATCAGAGATAGGCTGATTGCCTAAAAAGTCAATATAATGGTAGGTACATATATACAGGAACTAAGAATTTCTCTATATCAGAATCAGCATTGACTGTCATATACATATGCCTGCCATGGTTTATTAATATTTACTTCTGTTCAACTGTTTATTATTATCATTTGACCATACTAAACCCTTTAAGCCTGTAAGGAGAGACAAACCTCCATACATCTCTTAGCTTCGAGCACTGCAGGAATTAATATTGTTAGACTACATACCCTTTAGACTGTAGGCTCTATGATCATTTTGTTTCCATGTTCCTTTTGTATTGTTTAATATCTCTGTATGCTGTTCCCTATTGTACATCGCTGTGGAATAAGTTGGCATCATATAAATAAATAAATATATAAATAAATAAATAATAATAGTAATAATACATACTCATGTTAACTGCTGCAGTTCTGGAAAGTCAGACTTACCTCCTTACTGTGCTTATTCAGTGACAGATTATAAATATATGAACTCCTGCAGTGCTGAAGTTGTGAGTCGGGGATTCTTTGGGGGGGGGGGGGGGGGGGTCCATAATAACTCTTTCAACTCTGGAATGTCCTTACAGTACCCTTTACGTGACAGATAGCTTTTAGCACTGCAGTACTGGAAATTAAGATATACCACTGTAGATAAGCTCTGTATCCCAATTAAGTGACTTTCTCCCTCCTGTCCTGCTCCTATTACTAGTCCCATTCTTATGTGACATATTCACTTTACATATATTTTATTTTGGATTTTTAAATCTGGTCTTATCAGGCAGCAATGTTTTGAAGCCAGGCATAAAAAACAGCCAGCAGTTAATGTCCTTATGGTTCTACTGTTCTCTGGGTTAAGGGGAAAGTGGGCCTTCCCCATGTCCTCTGAGAGCCCCCCCCCCCCTTCCTTTGCAACTGTTGTGTTTGCTCCTAATTGTATACTTTTCGTAGGGAATCCTTTGAAAGCAAGGTTTTCCCCTTTCCAAAGGTTCTACTCTTGAGCAGATTAGCCCCCAAAATGGCACCACTTTCATCTATCACATAGTACTCTTTCAGGGAAGGTGTCCCTTGATGCCTGGCACCCAGTACAAATGCACTCTCCATACTGCTCATTTCTGCCAAAAAACTGGAAATTCCTCCAGCAACACCCAAATGGAAGTAGTAGTGGAGAGATAAAGGAAAAACCAAAATTTTCATCTTCTGATTGATTTTTTGCAGAATGTGAACAATGTTACACAATTTCCTGATATTTACTAGAGGAGAAAATGCATGAGTTGCGAATCATTGTGTCCTCTGGGGCATTTCACACAAGGAATATGAACTGCAATTGTCGCAGAGAGAAGCAGCATGCTGCAACTCCTCAGACAATAAGATAACTCAGCTACAAATCTGATCTGTTCACTTCATTGTGATTACATTCAAGTCAATATATTACAGGAGAGCGCTATATTCCTAATATATTACTTAATCTCTATAGCAGTGAGAAACAGAGAATAATACAAATGAACTATACGTATCAAATACTTTAAATATATATAGAATGCAATCATACAGTATAATGCAACAATATAACTAAACACACAATAAAAAACACAATAAAAAGCCCCGGAGAACACTCAGTTAAAAGTCAATGGCAGAGCTTCATCCTCCTGCATGCATTAAGATATTTGTAATCCACTGCAATACTCTCCCGACTTGATAACAGTAACGGGATATCCTGGTCCTGCGTGTATGCCCCCGTCTGTTAGCCTCAATTAAACCAGGGCCGGATTTGCCATAAGGCAGAGTAGGCATCTGCCTACAGGCGCACCCCACAGAGGGGCGCCTGTCATTGGAATCTATTTTTTTTTTTTTTTAAATACTTAATTCACCCTACCTGCTGCCTGCCACCCGGTGAGATCCTGGTGTTGCTCCCTCGGTCTCTCTTTAGTAATGCAGAGCGCTGGGAGATGACATAATCTCCCAGTGCTCTGCATTCCTAAAAAGAAGACTGCACGGGAGCTACAGTTCTGTGCAGAAGCAGGCACAGACTTTTCCTGCCACTGGACCACCAGGGAGGTAGGAATGGGGCAATGTGGAGCTGATGGTGCAAGTTGTAGATGATGGGAGTAATGTCAGGGCAAGTTGGAGCTGATGGGACAAGTTGGAGATGATGGGGGCAAGTTGGAGATGGTGGGGGTAGTGTGAGGGCAAGTTGGAGCTGATGGGGGCAAGTTGGAGCTGATGGGGGGCAATGTGAGTACAATATGGATATGGGGGGTAATGTGGAGAGTTGGAGCATAGTGGAGGTGTCCAGTGGAGATGGCCAATGGGGGGGCGCTTCAGATTTCTGTGCCTACAGGCTCCTGAGATGTAAATCCGGCCCTGAATGAAACCCTAATAATGACTCTAAGCATATGATACACAGTACTTAGCTGGATTCCTGCAGATCCTTGTAATGCTCCCAGCTGTTTGTGTTGCTTTACAAAGATAAAATTGGATTGTTGAGCCTCTTCAAAGTTCACCCAGGAAAATCCAAATGTTCTAATCTCAGACGCTTGCTCCTGTCCATATTTTAACCCCTTGGATGCTAGAGGTCTTCGTGCTTTGCAAAGCAATGTATTGGTGACTGCTCTAATGTCCAAGGGGCTAAGAATTAGTTTTGTGTTTGTATGTTACGCTACTGGTAATTACTTTGCCAAATAACAGTGGATGATATTACATGTATGGTTATCTGAGGCACTGGGGGTATAACAAATGGGTGGGGCTAAGGGCACCTAAATTGTCTTCCATAGCAGTATCTGAGATATAAATCCTGTCCTGTATAAAACAAATTATTCCTCTTTAATGTGCCTCATCATTTATATGACAAACTTGCAACGCAAAACTTTTCTGCATCTAATGGCTTGTTTACACATCTGATTGTGCCATGGTGACAGCATCACTTTGCACAGTCTCCCCAAAAGTGGGACTGTTACATCCTACGGTACTGTTCACATTAGGTCCCTGTGAAACAGATTTAAAGGGATAGTAATGTTTCATAATAAAAGCAGCTCTAATTAATCATCATAGTATTTGGACTTTGGAGAGTGTTATTTCAGTTCTGTCAGAGTTATAGTTCAGGAGTAATTCAATGACAAAGTGTCCCCCTCCCGTCCCTTTTACTGATGTAACACTCCTCAGCCAAAGCAGAAGGGAGGTGCCCAGGTAGATTGCACAGAGGGACAATCTTCAGTTAAGATAAGGGAAAAACCTGAAAAACTTGTCAAGGGGGGCAGGGCTCTCATTGTTCTAATAGAAAGAAGAGTGTCCTCTGCTGTTATCTGTCCAATCTATGGACTGCATTCCACATCTAAGAAGAGATAGCTTACACTAGGCAAAAGGGGTGGGGAGGGGAAAGTTTGCTTGTGAATATCTCTTAAACCATAAAGGTTTGAGAGATAAGACTTATATCATTCTTCATGTTTTTGTAATGCCTACAAAATAAAATAAAGGTAAAACGAAGTATTACTATCCCTTTAAGGGGAAGAAAACATAAAGGGACAGTTTCTATTTCTTACAGTCCCCACAATGCCGATGGGTAACATGGAAGTGGCTTACTTCAACTCCCCACAAAGAATCAACAGTCACTGGGGAGCTGCAGTATTGAGGGTTTGCATATTCAGACAGGTAACTGAATTGTTATAATGTTATTTACAATGACCTAATCACAGATTGGCCTTGTGACAGCCAGCCAATCAAATAATGCTGGAGTCTACATTTGCTGTCTGTTTTAAAGTGCCACCCCCTTACATGCATAGGGAGTGAAGTACAAAGGACATGGATGATACTTATTTGATTCTGTGTCCCCTCTGTCTCACCCATGTGAAGTACTTAGATAAGGAATGGGCAACCTGAGCCACCCAGTTGTTCAGGTTTACTGTTCCCATTATCCCCAGCTAGCCAGTGGAGGAACAGCTGGAGAGAATCAGGTTGTCCACCCCTGCCTTAGATAATATTCCTTATTTGCACTATTAACTCCTCGGATGCATGGGGCTTCTCCATTGCATTAGTAGATATATCTGGCATGCAAGCATTTACATTTTATTATACAATACTAGGTAATCTGTTCATTGTTCATTAACCATCTGAATCCTATAGAAGTGCGAAATGCATATTCCTCTGCTAGTCAATGGGTAATGCATCAATAATAAACAACCTTAAATCATGTAAAGTACGTGGATTAATTGAATATTATACTAATAATTAGAGATCATTCTTGTCTTACTTATAATTTTACTTTGAAAATCAGCTGAAAAAATGTGCTGACTTTACAAATTCCACTAAACTGTCTAAATTGGTTTTTATTGCCCAATATTCCACGTAAGCACTGAAGCTAGAGTCCAGGATTTTCTGATAGCCTCGCTCATGTCCAAGGCCAAAGGCAAGCATGTTTACTTTACAATTTTCCTGGTATTGCATCTGATAACAGTTTTTACACTGCTATCAGATCTAAATTCACTTGTACTGTTTGTAAATCTAGACTAACAAATGCCAATTATACGCTCATCTTGCAAATAATCAGTTAACCCCTTGGACTTTAGAAACATCTGCAAAGGATAGGGGTTAAAAGAATCCTTTGTACTGAGAAAAAGAGAAAATGTGAATATAGAAGAGGAAAATGTAGTTGTACCCTTTAAGTTGCTGGATGTTCTGCATTGCATTGGTGAAATCTTTAGCATCCAAGGGGTTAAGCATATAGGGCCATATGTTCAAAAGAAAAGCGGAGGAGTTCTTGGGCAAGCCAGTTGCATTATCGGGGAGAAATAAAAACTCCAATTGATAATGAGCTATTATATTAAGGAACATTGGCCCATATGTATAAAAGCCCATATGTATTATATTAGGAACATTGGCCCATATGTATAACTGGCATTATTCTGGAGTAAACCAACTGAACCATAGGGGACAAATAAAAATCCACATGTATTTGAACAGAGCTTTTTTAAAATATATATAAAAACTTTTTTATTAAGGTTTCTTGAGAAACGGGTACATGAAGAAAAACAGGAGAAACGCAAAGCATTAGCATCCTATGCAGAGGTGTGTCTGATTGGTGAATGACTTAAAGACAAGAGTAGGAAAATGAAACTGAAGGGTACCCCATTTTGGAAGAGAAGGGGCCACTGGATAAGCCAAGAGAAGTCAGTCTCCATGCAGCTGGGAGCAACACATATATATGATGACGCGGTAGTCCTGAGCAGCCACGCTCAGAATTCTCCCAGAGGGCCCCACGGGGGCAGCCGCAGCAGTAGGAGCACAGGTTCTAGAATTGCTACCGTTCATTAGACCCCTGAGAAGAACATGCAATCTCCATAGCTGTCTGAGAGAGAGGATTTGTGGCACGTAGTTTATTATTTTAACCTCTACAAAACTAGAAAACATTTTATGGGACATTACTGTCCCTTTAACAATTCCACCCCCAGCAGCTCAGAGATAGCTCCTAAATAAACATAACAAATATATAAATAACAAAGTCAGTCCCACTTTGTGACCCCTGCCCTCCCCAGGGATCTGCATCTCCCCTGCCTTTTAAGAAGGTAAGGTAGAAAGACTATCAAATAACAGGACAACCTGGTGTAGCTAAGTTGGCAAAGTGGATAGACAGGTTATGCCATATAAACGAAAGGGCAAAAGGCAATGGGAAGACAGATCTTCTCTGTGTCCTCTCCCAAAAGGATAAGTTAGGAGTGTGTGGGCTCATGGCAAAGTTCCTCAGCTGCCATCCAAGAAGTATATTGAAAACTAGTGTAAAAATTACTCTGCAGAGACTTAAGGAGCATCTAAATTAGGGATGGGTGAAAATATTTGCCTCAAGCCAAAATCGGTGAATAATGGCACTTCCCACTTGGCAAATAATTTCCCTCGAAAAGTGCAGTTTTTCCTCTTTTTCCATCTAGCTCATTGCATTGAAATAAATGGAAAGAAAAATGTTTCTCCACCACATCTCTAGTTTTCTACAGCCAGCTACAAGGGTGTCAGGCTCTCACTGTATGCCATTCTGTGTTTGTGAGAGGAGAGAACAGCACTAGAGAAGACAGGCAAAAAAAAGGGAACTGAAGTTTAATTTAGGGAATCTTTTAGGTAGGACATTTGTTGTCTGTATTAGGAGAGTCTAGGGGCACTATGGGGAGAAGAAGGGAGGCAGGAGGTTGATCCCAAATACCCCAAAATACCAGAACTGGAGTAATCTGGAACATACCGGCTACTCCATAGGAAACACACAATTTCTGACATTTCAAATGTATTTAAATGGAGAATTGTAACCCTTAAATTCAAAGGCAATCTAAAACACATTACAAAGCAATGCTTTGAACACCTCTCTGCCATTCAAATGATTAAAAAATAACCTAAATTAATGTTGCGTTTTATTTGTCCCCAGTGTTGTAGTTGGCTCACCCCCGGAATTGCTCCAGGTATTCTTAGTACATAGGCCTTGTTATATAGTCCGCTTCCACAGCCCTTTCTTAAGGTGGATATTACATTAGTCACTTGACATGCTAATGGTTTTTATGGGAATAAATTAGGGCTGCAGTCAACAAGGTGCAATTCTGGAGCAAACCAAGAGCACTATAGCGCTGAAATGAAAATGTCTGAAATTGCTATTGATTTAACTGGTGCTTTTAACTCTTTGGATGCTAGAGAGCTCACATTTGCATTACTAAGCTTTGCTTTTTAGAACTTTCTTGCATTCCAGGGGTTTTTTATACCATTTAAATCCGTGCAAGATTTTTGTTTCCTTCCTTGAATTGCAAGCCTCTGCCTTGCTGAATACAGCTTTGGGGGGGGAGGGGGGGTTATAGGAACCATTCTTAGAGCCAGATTTAAAGGCAGCGGATGCCAAAAAAACAGGTGATAGAATTTTTCAAACACTGTAAGCGATTTAAAGATCAGCGCTATGAAAAAATGCTGGCAAAAAAAAACCCTAAGCCCCACATCAATACATCCAAAGTGTCTAAAAGGTGTCCAAAGTTAGTAGAGTTAACCCTATGAGTACCAGTGGGTTATAATTACCTGCCGGCACTCATAGGGTTAACCTGACTAAGTAACAAACCAACATCCCTTTACAAGTGACACTTACCATTAATCCTGATGTCCAGTGGAGTCCACAGCATGCTGGCCATTTCCTGTCCTTCTTTCTTCTCTTCTTTCTTGTATCTTCTGTCTTCTCTTCTTTCATCTTTCTTGTATCTGTAAATAAAAAAGACGAGTATAAATACAATGCTGAAATACACTAATACATCCTTTAACCCCATGAGTGCCAGAGGGGTACACAATGCGTACCTCTCTGGGGCTCAAAAGGGTTAAAGCATGTCTTACTGTCTGTTTCCATAAATATGAATATGTTGCCAATTAGACAATGATGTCCATGTTGTTAGAAATAATAACTACAGTAATGCCATAAAAACATAATTATTTGCTTTAAAGAAATACTTAGCTTCATTTTTTGTTGTCTGTGAAGATAGTACTATGCGGCACAGCCCTCCCCCCCTATCTTCTTCCTCACAGGCCTTTATATATGGGCAGTCTTAATTCCAATTCCCTCACAGCCATCGGCTGGGATGTGCCTTATACTGATTGGCTGGGATGTGTGTAAGGAATGGCTGTGAGGGAATTGGAACTGAGATTACCTAAATATAAAGGCAGTCTCTGTTCCAGCTCCCTCAGTGTGTAACAGGCATTGGCCCGTGAGGAAAAAGACGGGGGCTGTGCAGCATAGTGCTGTCTCCGCCCCCTTCCTGGCCGCACACAGCAGCAGAGACAGACAACAAAAAATTAAGCTAAGTATTTCTTTAAAGCAAATAATTATGTTATTATGGCATTACTGGAGCTAATATTTGGAAGAACTTGAACATCGTTTAATAATTGGAAACATATTCATATTTATGGAACAGTGGATAACAGGTAAGTGTAAGACATATAAGTTAACAATTGGTGCTTGGCAGTATGTCAGGCACCAATCGTTAGCTTTTTTTTCTGTTAAGTTCCCAGTATCTCTGCTATTTACCTGTGTTTTGGTAATGTAATGCACAAAATGGGCATTTAGCCAGAAGTCCATTTTTGTGGCCTAATGTCCATTGTGCTTTTAGCTGGTAGGGCCTTTAAATACTGTGTTAGACATTTTATTATGTTGGTAGGTACTCACTTTGGCCCTACCGACTGTTTTAACGCCAACCCATAATATTTTATTATGAACTAAGTCATGGCAACTCACAATGGCCTAAATGCACTAAAAGTCGATGCGGTGTCGATATGATGTTGGCAATGTGTTTGAATCACTCCTATAATTCGATCTGCACACACATCGACATATTCACCAAAATTGTCGGATGGAAGGGGAGGTTTGGAGAAGGTCCCTATAGCATACAGGATTTTCGAAGTGTTGATGGTGTGGAAGGGATCTCCTCCCCTCACACATCACCAACACTATGACAATTCTGAACAGCATTATCTGTGCTTCCCTACCTAGCCAGTAGGGGAATAAAGAGAAGACTTTCATCACCGAGGACAGCATTCAGTGCCATAGGGATGTACATTGTTCACCCCTGTGGCATTCAAAGGGAAAAAAATAAACAAAACTAGTACACCAAGCACTACACAATGTTCCCCCTTCGACATATCCCCCCCCCCCCTTAGTCGCAATGAAGAGGTGAAAGTCGAATGTAGTTAGTATGTCGAATATATGCAATGTATGTCACCATACTAAGGGGGAAGTATGTTGAAGGGAGGGCACATTGTGTAGTGCTTGGTGTACTAGTTTTCTTTATTTTAACCCTTTGAGTGCCACAGGGGTGAGCAATGCACATCCCTATGGCATTCAATGCTGTCCTTGGTGCTGAAAGCCTTTTCTTTATTCCCCTACTGGCTGGGTAGGGAAGCATAGAGAATGCTGTTCAGAATTGTTGTAACTCTCCCTGCTGTTACTCAGTAGGAAAGTACAGGGGAGATCCCAACTAAGACATCCTGAGACAGGTGAAGTGGAGACTGTGAACTCCGATGGCAGAGGCTGCTATCGGAGTTTACTGAATGAGTCGAAGTGTCACATTATCATATCAACACATCCACTTGCATACGAATGTGTCTCATTATTTAGCATTTCCATATGGAAATGAGTTATTATGCTTCATTACCATATGGAAATAGGACATTGTCGATGTCATGAATGAAAATTCGTAATCCTGTCAGATTGATGTCAATGTGTGCATCTTTTTGTCAGAGTGCTGGTGATGTAATGTCGTAGACAGTTTGATGAATACTGTGGATGTGCCTATGACACTGCTCCGACAGAACATCGACATTCGTAGCCCTCTTTGAACTTTAGTGCATCTAGGCCAGTGACTTAAGGTCTTTTGATTAAGGACTTCATTATAAATATGGTGTTAGTAATCTGATGGTAACATGTAATAGAAGACTATACCTTGCAGTAAGATTCAGGTGAAAACTCAGTTGCTAAATTGTCTCAGTTAACATTTCTTTATAAATTTACTGACCAAGAATTTTCTCCATCTCTACCATTACTTTTCCAGAAACACAAGTATGTCTTGTTAAGGCTTCCAGAAGAGTTGTAAGTTTCTTTTTAAATGCAGAACTTCAGTTTTATGTCACATTTTTCATAAACGTTTTCAAAAAGGTTTTCTTCTTGATGATTTTGTGTTGTCTGAGGGTTAGGACTACAACAACAGAAAAGTCCTGGCCTCAGAAGGATTACCACCTAAAGGGATTCTTGAGGGCGATGTCTGTGTTTGAAGCACTGAGGTAAGTATGGTGTTGCTGCAGCCGTAGCTGAGTTAAAGGTATTGACCAGAAGGTCGAATTACCAGTAAAGGATGACTGTAATTACACTGTGAGGTAAAGCTGGCAATACTTCAGAATGGCACAGGAAAAAAACTACAGACAAAAGATGTAAGGAGACAGAAACCACAGAATCCAACCAGAAGGGAAAACTGAGTACACAGAAGTGAGGGTGCACTGAGATTGTAGAAGCAAGCACTGGCAGTCAAATCAAACTCTGAGTGGAGCCAAATAAGCAAGGTGCCAAGGGAAAATCTGAAGAAGTAGTTAGGCAAAAAAAATGTCAAGGTTGGTGGCAAACAAGGGATGATCACAAGATGCAAAACGTGTGGGTCCATCACAAAGATGGTCCATTCAACTTGGAAACTCCACATGCATCCCCTTGAGCCTGAAGTATCCCTGTGCTCAACAAGTCACGCAGAAGGAGGCTTCTGGTTGTGCTCTCAGTCATCCAGGCTGACTTGAACTTGTGGTGAAAACAGGGATGGCTCAAGGAGACAGAAGAAGCCTTGGCCTATTTGAAGTAGTGGAGGGGGGGAGGTGAGATTTCTGTTGAAAAAAGAGATGCTTAGGCTTGGGCCTGCCCATTGACATTATCCAATTCATGGCCAAAGAGTTGTTTGACCAGGAATGGCAAGCTGATCAGTGACTTTTTAGAAGGCTGATCATCTGACCAGATCTATAACCAATGGTGTGTGGCACACAACAACAGAAAGAGCAGAGGTCTTGCAAGGAAACTTAATTGCAGCCAGATCTGCTTTACAAATACAGGCATTAGCCTAGGGATCATATGCATGATGTCTTCCCTAGCCAAATCCTCCCTAACTGTCTGGAACAAGTGGTCACACCAAACATCTATGGCCTTCTCCACCTAGGCCATAGCCAAAGTGGGTTACAAATCAGACCCATATCCATAAAATTAATTTTTGAATACCAAAATACAGATGTTACTCCACCTAGTCCTTTAATACTGCTGCATTAGCTACTGTTAGGGCTGTGTGTTTGGGCAGGTGAGAAGTAGGGAGCTCAATAGCCCCACAAAATTTGGCTGAGATGGAGTATAGAAGACCAAACCATCTAGACAAGAAGCCCTTCCTGTCAGGAAACCTTCATTCCTCTTCTGTTTGATCTAGATAATCTCTTTTACACTACTAGATGTCCTGAGGAGACTCTGCCAAGGGACCTTCAGAAATCTGGAGGATATCTAACTCTAGGGATTGCCCAGGGGTAAAGGATGAATTATCCTCATGCTCATACCTGGTCTCACCCTCTTCTAGAGAGGAATTATCCCTAAGAGCAATAGAATTGATCATCACTGGGGATCAGACTCTCTTTCTGAAAGAAGCAGAGGGTCCCTGATCCAATTTATTCAAAATACTATTGATGGAAGAGGTCAGACTGGCAAGGGCCTAGAAACCTGGCAGAGAAGAGGCCATTGCCCTAGCCTATACAGACACCTTATCAGGAAGAGGGACCCCTTGGGCATTCTTCATGGGGGTCACAGCACAAGAGAAGCATAGCTGACCTGGCTGACCCTGAGGGAGATTGGACTGACAAGATAACCAAGTGACCACTGCTAACAAAACTGTTGAAGATCTAGGTTTTCCTACGTCCTCCTTACGTGCTGACATGGCTGTTCTCCCCAAAATATGAGCCAGATAGTCAAGAAAGTAATAAGGAGAAAAAGAAAAAACGTATCTGCTTCAGTATGGAAGATTAATAGCCCAAAAATGACAGTCTGACCACCTATGGAGAGAGCCCATGGCATGGCACTTCCTAAGAGAAATGCATCATGGAAAGGAAGGAAGGGAGAGATAACTCCACACCTTCCTTTTGCAAAGATCTGGAAACTGGGTTCTAGTCAGTAAAAAAAGTTTTAAAAATAAAAAATTATGTCTCTTCAGCCCTCCCTTGTGATGTCGCTAGGTTGGTGGGGACTCCAACCAATACTTTGGACACCCCTGTGGTACTCAAGGGGTTAATATCCATGCTGTTTGTATTGAAAAATAAGAGATGTCAGTTAATTGATTGTGACTAGTGCTTAGTATTATTGTGTTCAGAAAGGCTGTTATATTTTCTCAGCAGAATAATAGATAATCCTGGAAATCAGTAGGAGTCCTGGAGAAGGCAGGAATGTTTGCTCCCTCAGCACATATGTATTACTAGATCTTAGGTCTCAGAAAACACATTGAAAATGTTTGCAGATACTATCATGAACCATAGGGTATTTAAATGAATATTACCCCATTTCATGTTTAGAGTTAGCGTTCCTTTAATGTCATGGAAGTCTCCAACGTATTGCAAAACAATATTTTATAGACCTTACTAGCATTCAAGTGAAACATCATTTAATGAAATCAGTGGGGATTTGCATGTGTCTCTTATGGTAAGGTTGATTTGCACCTGAATTCTTCTTAGTACATCAGCCTCTTTGGACCAACTTGCTTTATTATTTTCTTGAATTTTAATGCCAACTCTGTACTGTACATTTATTTAACTAATCAAATTGTAGAAACTTTTCCAATAGTCTGGAGATCTCTCTAGCATAAAAGGGGTTAAGTCTAGACTAAAAATGTCAAAACTCTCGAAAAAATTGCATGTGCATGTAAAATCAGAAATGTATCGACCATTCCTGGGGTCAATAGTTATATAGATTTTAGAAAGGTAATAGTTATTTGATTATCAAAACAGCCTTTCTTCAGGGTATAGATCATATCATAAGATTTACTATTACCATAATGGTTTTAATAGAAACACAGTGTTGTTCTTGGAGGTGACACAGAGATTAGGGCCAGCTGGAAACTTTTCAAAGTAAACATACAAGTTTGAACTGTTTATTGACATTAGATTAAGCTGTCTGCCAATAAAAGGTTATGTTTGAAGTGAGCCTCCCTCAGCTTTCAGTATTTCTGTAGTTTGACTGTATTGGTATGGGCAGCATGGCCTAATTGAGTCTGTAGATCAATCTATGATGTTTTGTTTAATCTTTGTTAATCCTTGAGCTCGTGTGAACTTGTTTCCAAGCATAGACTCAAACAAACCACCAATTATTTTTCATTAAATTATGCAAATTCTAGATAATAAATAAAACTAATCAATTAATCTGATTTTGTGGGCTTCTGTGCATCAAGCAATATTAGATTTAAAGGACCAGAGAGGCATGCAACGCATTATGGATGGTAAAGTCCTCAATATCTGTTTGGAATATTACTACTTATGAATAATATTTATTCTGAAATCTAAACTGTAGGTTGCCTTGGCCTACTATAAAAATCACTAGTACAGATGGATCCAAGGCCATTTAACAATAAGGCAAATAAGGTAGGATCCCAGGGTTCACTGGTCCCCCCTTCGACTGATGCAGTTAGGGAGAAACTCTTTCTGTCTTACAATAGATTATGGAACCCAATGATTTTTCCTCTTCCCTATGAACTGGGGGCAAAACCATGTAGTGCCCTTAATGTTTCAACCCAGGTGTGAATTGTCAAAACTTGTAAAGCTGAGTGGAAAAACATGGTATTTTGTCAAACTACTGTGGGTTTAAGAGTAGGGATGGGTGAAAGTTTTCACCTTAGCAGAGAAATAGGCAAAAATGGCACTTCCCTAGCGGGAAATTTCCTGAGAAAAGTGACATTTTCCTGCTGAGGGGATGTGAGAAGGGAGCAAAGGAGGTTGACCCCAAATTCCCCAACATTCTTTCTGACTGATTTGAACACGCAGGCAGTTATGGTCCAGTTTCCTTACTGATCTTGCTGTTATTATCTCTGTGTTGAACGTGTCTGGGGGTGTCAGAAAGGAGCAAAAGAGGTTGACCCCAAATACCCCAACATTCTGTCTGACTGGTTTGAATTGAAAGACACAAACATCTGTGGTCTAATTTCCTTGCTGTTATTATGTCTGAGGAAGCCTGTTGGAAGAAGTTCGCTAGTTTTCAGTTCAAAAATGTTTTTGGACAGTGATAAGATAGGGTGGACAACAGAGTTAAAAAAAAAATAAAAAATTAGGTGACAGACCCTGGGACCCTGATGTGAGCTGTGTGACTGTGGCAGCTTGATAGATAGCAGACAAGACTGAGCATTTTGTTGAGGGCCAAGGCAAGACAGCACAGTCCATCAGTTCTGCTTAGTACTTTACAGTAAAAACACACACAGTAGTTGTCCAGCAAATGCACAGGGGGTAAGGGGGAGGGGAAAAGGAGCAGTGCAGGAAAGTGGGAGTAATGTGGTAGATCAAAAACTGAATGTAGACATGGTTGCTGCGGTGTGTGCAATAAATGATGATGATCCCTCTCCTCCCTGGGAGGATGCAGTTTGTTAAGGTCCCACCAAATTTCTAGCACTGCTAGCACCGATACTATAAAAAAAAATATATAAGAATAACACTGAAGACAACAACATGTCACATTCAAGTGTTGATGATGGCATAATGGAGGTGGGTGTAGCAGCTCAACCAACTGCTGCATCTGACAATGAGATAAATAAGAACCAAAACACCTGCATTTTGCTATCTGTTGTTTGTGCAAAAAAGCACATGGGCAAGGGGAAAGCAGGCTCCTCTATGAGATCCCATCTGAAGCACAACCACAGCTCTGACTGGGAGATAGACTATTAGCAGGTCAGAGGTGCCACAACTAGCAGACGCACTCCAACACCTATGGCTCCTACTGCAGAGGAGTATGATGACCCTTGGTTAGCTGTAGGAGATGGCAAGAGTCATAGACTGTCCACACATGTTGCTTCCACCTCTACCATCTGCTCTAGTCATGTTGCTAAAGCAATAAAGTTACAGGATTTTTCTGACATGTACTGCCAACCCACACCGACTGAGTTCCTGGGAAGGAGCCATAAATGTTACAAAAACAATCCCAAAGTATGCCTGTGGACACCCTAATCAATTGGACTTTCAACGAAGAGGAAAGTTTGTAATTTCACAAAAATTACAATGCATTCTATCCCACCATTAACCTCAAACTCAGCCATTCAACCACACAAATTAACTTTCTGGATACCACAATCAGTATTAGAAACATTTCATCTGGACATCTCTGTACCTCAAACCAATAGACAGACCTAATTATCTTAGAGATGACAGTTTCCTTTACAGACACACAAAAAACTCTATTGTTTGCAGCCAGACCCTAAGGTATAACTACATATGCTCTGAGACTCCTGAGCACAATAACATCCTAAAAATCTCAGAAGAGATTTTAACAGTCACAGATATAATGCCACGCTCACGGACTTCAGAAAACCACCAGGGTACCCAGAAGAAATTTCCTTGAACGCAAACGACCACAGTAAGAGAACTGAGTGCTATTAGTAGCCACCTATAACCCCAGCTGGAAGTATTGTGCAAAATCTTACAAGAACTCAAAACAATACTCCATACCGATAGATTAAAAAATATTCCCAAAACCACTGCTCCTCTCCTATAAACAGCCCCTGAACCTGAAACAACTGGTGGTGAAGAGCTCCTTTAATAATGCAAATGAAAATTGTATTCCTCCCTGTCTACAAAAGACATGTTTAACCAAATGCACACATATGTACCACAGATAAGGAGCCCATACCAAATTCCCACCAAAACCATATCATCAATGGTAAATTCTCCTGTGGATCATCTAATGTTGTTTCCCTTAATATGTGTGTGTAAAATGTCCCAACAAGCGATTATGTGTAACTAAGAGAGGATAAACTCTAAGAAAACAAATTAATTAGCCAGTGTGAACAACAAAATACATCAGCATTTTGGCAAATTTGGTTGCAGCCTTAAAGATCTCAAGGAGACTATAAATTGATCACCAAGTTTAACACTCAAAACTAAAGAATTTAAGTCACATTATCGCAAACAATATACATATTTTGGGCCCTTTGGGTGCCTGAGGGATGTGCAATGCATTGCAAGTGATGGGTTACGTACCTCTCTGGTGCGTGGATGGTTAACCCATACATTCTTAGCCATCTTTGTCTGCAGACTACATTTACTGGAGCAGCAAAAAGTGAAATAAATATTGTACCTGATAGCTAGCTACAAAGAGATGCCCCTACTGGATGATAGAGAATTCTCTTCCAGTTAGAATTTAAATGTAAAAACAATTTGCACGAATGTGTAACCTGTTGTGTATTTTGAATTCAGCCTTCATTATAAATATGCCTGAAGAGGACACCTAGTTATCTTAAAAGCTTGCATCCTAGAGCTACGCAGTTAGCCAGTATAGCTATCTCTTTTACACTGACAGTCTCCAGTTTTCCTAATGGCATTGGCCTGAGGACAGTATTCAAAGGAGAATTACATATGTTGAGACTCAGCTCTTTCTGACGATATGGTCATCCTGATTCATGTTACACTGTAATTTAGTTGCATTATTATTCAGGAAAGTGTGAATATGGGTTTTGAACCAGCTGTTTCTTGTATTCTTCTACAACAACTTTGTATATTATTTTTCTATTTGCTGGATGACCAAGGATATAAGCTGTTTAAGGAGAGGATACTGGAGCACAAATGCAGTAAAACTGAAGGTGAACCACCACTAGACTGGTTAATCATTACTGTAAGGACCATAGTAAAGATAATACTAAACTAAAATTTATGGGGCATAAGAATATCTATATTAATAAAAGATACAGTGATAGGAATAATTATCTGATGCAATGAAAATCTAGACCAGGGGTCGCCAAGAACTTCCAACAGAGCATGTTTTCAGAATACCCCAGCTGGAGCCCACGTGGACTAATTAGGGGCTCAGTCACTTTAATATTAAAACAATAATAGGTGAGCGCTAACAAGAAACCGTGTAATCAAGTGGTGTTGAAATAATAAAATACAAATATTTAGAAAAATTGATTTCTAAATATTGAAATATATCTTAATGAAGCAGATCTAAACCTCTATCTTAAAAATAGTGTATTAATGAGAAAAATTATAATAGGTGACAGCTAAACCAAAGGCATATCAAAATACATTACAATATTAGGCTAGATTGCCAAATAAGATAAATAATATAAAAAAGGGCATATGTTAATATTCAATAGAAGAATAATAACTATACTTACATTAAAAATCAACAACTGGAAGGATATTTAATTACTGTTCTGAGCCGGTATATGTATAAGTTAGTGATGTTCTAAGTAGAGATGGGAAAGTGTACAATCACATTGAATACATGGAAAAAACTCAGAACATAGTGTAATCTGATTTAAACATACAAACCCATAATACAGTTTATTTTATAAAGAAAATGCCATAGAAACTAGCATTAGTAGTATATGAGATGTCAGTACAAGGATCTCTGCGGTAAGCTATTTATTCCAAAACCAGGGGACACCCCTTGAGATTAGAGGAAAGGCGGTTTAAACTTCAGCAGAGGAACGCTTTTTTTACGGTAAGGTCTGTTAAATTGTGGAATTCATTGCCCAGGGAGGTGGTTATGGCAGACACAATGGATACATTTAAGAGATTAGATACATTTTTTTCAAAAGGGAACATACAGAGTTATACTGTTTATCAGTAGGCTGATCAGGAAGGTCTGATAAAGACTAATTTAATTGGTAGCAGGAAAGCTATAAATTTCTCAGTTACCGGGGTATGAGGAGAAGGTTGAACTTGATGGACTTGTGTCTACCAAATTTACTATGTTACTATGTTACTAATTTGGAGAGTATACAATGTGCCCAATATAGCACAAATGTCCAGATCAGATGTACTTCTATGGATGTAGTAGACTGAAGTTGTGGTGCAGTTTCCAAAGATTATACATTGAACCAGTGGGTAGAACAATTGAGTTGTCAATGTGCCCCAAGAAATATCTGCTTTTCAGTTGGGAGGGTGAGAAGTTATTCTTTTCCCTTTTCTCTTTTTTTTTTTTATGTAATAAACTGGGCAGTTTCCAAAGTACAAATCTTGTATTTTTGCATGTGTTAAAAACACTGGAAAATACTTACCAATGACCTCTTGCTTAAAAATGATGCCCCTAGCCAACTGCAGATTATATGTAAATGAGCAAAAAAAATCTGAAAAATCTAATAGCTCCGAGTAAATATGCACATCCAAATTGTATTTCACAACCTAAAATAAATATATTCAAACATAATATATCTATCGTAGGTAGTTTCAAATGTGGTGGATCAAGATGCCTAACATGCAGTTTTATTACAGATAAAAGTACAAATTTTCAATCTTCAGTAACGGGCAAAAGTTATCTTATTAAAAACTTTATGTCCTTTGATTCTAGTTTTGTAATCTACCTTATTACGTGCTGATGTGGGTTACAGTATGTGGGACGGTCCACTCAACATCTTAGAACCCGTTTTGTCCAACACCTTATAAAACAGACTATATCATATGTTTGTATGTTTAAATCAGATTACACTATGTGCTGTTACTTGTTTTTTTTTCATGTATTCAATGTGAGTGTAAAATTTCTCTGCTGAGAACATCATTAACTTATACATATACCGGCTGAGAATAGTAATTAGATATCCTTCTAGTTGTTGATTATTAATGTAAGTATAGTTATTCTTCTACTGAATATTAACATATGTCCTTTTTATATTATTTGTCTTATTTGGCAATCTAGCCTTATATTGTAACGTGGTTTAGCACTCACGTATTATAATTTTCCTCAGTCACTGTAATAGTCCACCTGTGCTCCAGCTGGGATATCCTGAAAACATGCATTGTTGGTAGATCTTGAGGACCAGGGTTGGCTTCCTCTAGATGGATAATCATTTTTAATGCTATAGGACCTTTAAGATTAAATTATAATGATTTTTTCTATATTTCACAGTAGTTTTGTTTATATGGTTTTATATAATACTATTGTATTATTCTATCATATGTATGTGTGTGCAGCAGATCCTGAGCAGATTTGATGCAAAGCTCCTGTTACTTTAAGTACACACAGTAATGTGGGTAAGAGTCAAAGAAATAAGTCCACCAGGGAAAAGCATTGTTCTGTTCTATAGCGCTTTGACAAAGCTGCTGTGAGCCATGAAATAGGTGTCAGCTTTTATAAGCGTGTACTCCCACTGTCCTTTGAGTTACATTACCAGTAGCTTTTTAAGGTTAATGATAATTAAAAAAATATATTTTTTGAAATTAGTTTTTACCAATTCAGTAGATGCATCAGACCAACAACAGAAGCCCAATCCAGAGACAGTGGAAACAAATATGCACTTGCATGTGTTCAAACACAGATATTAACCCTTGACTGACAGGAAGGGAGCACATATCAGGATATTCTGTATCATACATTATATTAATCAGTCTTCTCAGTTATAATTTTGTTTGATAACAATAAGGGGTGCCACACACTCACATACTGCAAAATAGAAAATTTGCACACAACAGAAGAAAATGAGTAGACACTGGCCGTAAAAATCATATTTTAGTCTCCGATATTGTGTTATTCATGAAGCTCCCAGTAAAAGGTTCTTGTGCTGGCAGTTTGGAACTTGGTAGTGAATGTTTCAACTACAGACAGACAATTTTTACACATTATGCATTATGCATTATGTTCCGTTCTGTAAGCTTGTGTGGCCTACCACTTCACTGCTCAGCTGTTGTTGCTCCTAGATGTTTCCACTTCTCAATAACAGAACTTACAGTTGACTAAGGCAGAATTAGCAGGACAGATATTTGACTTGATGGAAAGGTTGCATCCTATGACACTGCAACATTGAAAGTCACTGAGCTCTGCAATATGGGACATTCTACTACCAATTTTTATCTTTGGAGATTGCTGGCTGTGTGCTTGATTTGAAACACCTGTCAGCGGTGGCTGAAATAGCCAAATTCACTAATTAGAAGGGGTGTCCACATAATTTTGGTCATGTAATATACCAAAGAGATGTTCTCTAAGAAAAAAAATAAAAAAGCCATGGGGTGTAATGCATAGTATCACAGTCCCTTTACTTGTACTACCTTTGTGATAAAATATTAAGCTGTGTAACATCATTGTGTTAAATACATAATAATATACTGAAATGCAGAGTGTATTAGCTGAAACTGCTGCATCATATAGGTTTTAATAAAATAAGCTCCAGGTAATGTATGGGAAGGTATGTAAAATATACACAGGATTAGTGTGTCATCTATGGTTGCTAATGTTGTTACCTCTAGATGGCACTGGAATGTAGGAGAATCTCTAACACCGGTACAGACAAGGGGCTAGATTATATTGCAGGTGCTAATTTTACCTCTGCTTATAGCTCCAGTTTGCCCCATAGACTTCCATAGGAAAATATTTGATAAAACAGGTGTTAACATTTAGCACATGCAATAGAATCTAGCCCAAGGCGAATTTCCCCATCTGGTACTGGAATATACCTCCCATGATCCTCCTCCACCCAATGTCTGGAGGAGGCTGATGGAATTTGTAGTTGAACAGCAGTTTGAGGGAGTCACATTGCCTGCTACATTAAATGTAATTTTAGCAAAAAAAAAAAGCAAAAAAAGCACAGGTATGTGGTCTCAGTTTAAGTGAAGGAAATCAATTGAGGAGTTGGATTTATCTAGCATTTTGAGCCAGATAAAAATAATCACTGATTTATTTTGTGTGATTGTTAATATTTAAGAAACAGTAACTTTATTTGCTTTAACTGTTTTCTATCTTGAACCTGTTGTTATCCCCACAGAATAGTACTGCTGATGTTTTCATGGACTTTGTTCCCCTGTCCCCCTGATCAGGTGTTTTTATTGATGCATTCCATGTGTGATGTTTACATATGATATTCCACAGTGAGGTCCTGCATGGGACCAAAATCAGTATTTAAGCAGTGTATCATGTGCCTCCTACTTTACACTGGATGCATGGTTGAGTATTGTAAAAGATAATGTATACTTAAAGATAACTTGTCACTTTGAAACAAGTACATATTTTCAAATCTCATGTGAAATCTTATGTGAAACTGCCCATGGATCATTTTAGCCAAATGGCCAACAGATTTGTACTTTATGAAATGTTAACACTTATTTGAATGGTGATTTTACTGTAATGTCTCAGTGTGACGCTCCATGCAATGCATTGCTCACCCCTCTGGCACTCAGAGGGTTAAGGTTGTGTTCAAATAGGGACATTTTTGTAGCAACTTCTTTGTGAGGTGGAATCACATCAGAATTTTGTGAATTTTGCTTCCTTTTTGTAGCAAGGATTATTTTCTAACATTGCTTCATTATAAATTTAAAGGGGAACTACCACCCCGCAATAACTTAACATGAATTCAGTCTTCATCTGGCGACTAGCTGCTTAGTAGCGCTAGTCACCAGAAATAATACCTGGTTCCAAAGATTTTACAGTTTTTCCGAGGCTCACAGGAGCAGGAAGCACGGACATCTTGTCACAGTGACGTCCGTGCGCCTGTGCTGTCAGTCCCTTTTGGAGCTGGACGTCAAATGAATTCATTTGGAAAACAACAATACCAACAATATTTGTGTGATTCAATTGAAATGCATGCTACATTTTTGTAGCTGCATATGCTCTAGTAATTAATTGCCTGTGTGAATAGCATCAAGCAACATAATGGTGCAGAATTCATAGCAACAAAGTTACCCATGTGAACATGTTCAAATAGCTAAACTGAAGAAAGAGCAAAGCATGATATGGGGTGGAAAAACACATTAAGCCACTCTTTAAAGTATCAGAGAGCTCACATTGCAGACTCTATAGCCTGGATTCAATTTTGTGCAGTATAACAGCCTGTAGGGCTAAATTGTCTACTGACCAAGGGCTTGATTCTATTACCAGCACTAAAAAAAACACAGGCGTTTTGTTTTTTTAAGTGAGGTTTTAGTATCTTGTTACCTGACTTGTGAAAACAAAATCAGCACTAGTTATACACACCGCCAGTCAATAAAAAGCCCATAGGAAACAACTAATAACAAAGTGCAAGTAGCATTCTATTAACCACACTCAGTATTACCACCTGTTTTGTGGTTACATTTTAAGTTGGGAATCCTGCACCTGAGTGGTTGAGGAGTAGAAGCCACAACGATGGTTTCAAAACCATCGTTGTTCGGACAAAAGTAGTGCACAATACAGTATACAGCACAGAAATCCAACATAGAGTGCCCCCCTTCAACATATTAACCCCCCTTTGAAATTCAAATTACAATGCTTTCTTTCACCACTTTAATTTGACAAATATTGTTCACATTGAACATTTTAAACCCCCCCCCATAAAATTGGACTTACGGTTCTCCCATGGCTTTCTTTCTCCATTTAAATTTGACACTGTTCTACTCCAATTTTTTACGATATGGCCTTGTTGTATTTATATTGTATAATTAACCCTATGAGTACCAGAGAGGTAGCAACGCATTCCAATGTGTTTGCTACCCTCTCTGGTATTCATAGGGTTAATAGGCAAGGTATGCGTCTGCATACCTTGCCTGTATATGTGTAATAATTTTTTTTGTCTGTTATATTTTAATTGTATTTAAAATAAATAGATCAGACCTCAAGGGGAGTATCAGGACTCCTCTTGACACCCCCCTAGCTTTTATCATCTATCCAGAAGGATAGGTGATCGATGCAGGTGACAATTGCCGGCATTTTCAATAAAGTCCATATAACATATGTGTCACATTTGTTATATGGGCTTTTTTCTTAGATTTCTTATTTTATTTGTAAAAAATATAAACTTCAGACCTTGAGGGGGCATCAAGGTGTCAGGAGGGGTCCTGGTTCCCCCTCAAGGTCTGAAGTTTTGTGGTTACATTTTAAGTTGGGAATCCTGCACCTGAGTGGTTGAGGAGTAGAAGCCACAACGATGGTTTCAAAACCATCGTTGTTCGAACAAAAGTAGTGCACAATACAGTATACAGCACAGAAATCCAACATAGAGTGCCCCCCTTCAACATATTAACCCCCCTTTGAAATTCAAATTACAGTGCTTTCTTTCACCACTTTAATTTGACAAATATTGTTCACATTGAACATTTTAAACCCCCCCATAAAATTGGACTTACGGTTCCCCCATGGCTTTCTTTCTCCATTTAAATTTGACACTGTTCTACTCCAATTTTTTACGATATGGCCTTGTTGTATTTATATTGTATAATTAACCCTATGAGTACCAGAGAGGTAGCAACGCATTCCAATGTGTTTGCTATCCCCTCTGGTATTCATAGGGTTAATAGGCAAGGTATGCGTCTGCATACCTTGCCTGTATATGTGTAATAATTTTTTTTGTCTGTTATATTTTAATTGTATTTAAAATAAATAGATCAGACCTCAAGGGGGGGATCAGGACCCCTCTTGACACCCCCCTAGCTTTTATCATCTATCCAGAAGGATAGGTGATCAATGCAGGTGACAATTGCCGGCATTTTCAATAAAGTCCATATAACATATGTGTCACATTTGTTATATGGGCTTTTTTCTTAGATTTCTTATTTTATTTGTAAAAAATATAAACTTCAGACCTTGAGGGGGCACCAAGGTGTCAGGAGGGGTCCTGGTTCCCCCTCAAGGTCTGAAGTTTATATTTTTTAAATAAAGTGCATATAACCTATGTTTAAAATAAGTTATATGTGCTTTTTATAAATAATTATTACTTTCAGAAGGGGGCATCAGGACCCCTCCTGATATCCCCCCATCACGGATCATCTATCCAAAGGGATACATGATCCATGGGGCGACCCCAAAGCTGCTGCAGTGCAAGTGCTTCAATGAATGAACCCTGTCACTGGGTCATTTTTAAAAAGCACATCGCTGCACTGTCATCAGTGAATCAGTCATTTGGTCTGAACCATTTTCTGCAATAAGTTCCCAAAACCCACTTTAAAGGGATAGTAATACTTTGTTTTAACTTTGTCTTATTTTGTAGGCATTAAAAAAACATGAAGAACGATATAAGTCTTTTCTCTCAAACCTTTATGGTTTATAAGATATTCACAAGCAAAGTTTCCCCTCCCGCCCCTTTTACCTAGTGTAAGCAATCTCTTCTCCGATGTGGAATGCAGTCTATAGACCAGACAGATAACAGAAGGGGACACTCTTATTCCTATGAAAATAATGAAATCCCTGCCCCCCTTGACAAGCTTTTCAGGTTTTTCCCTTATCTTAATTGAAGATTGTCCCTCTCTGCAGTGTACCTGGGCACCTCCCTTCTGATCTAGCTGAACAGTGTGACATCAGTAAAAGGGGCGGGAGGTGGACACTTTGTCATTGAATTACTATGGAACTACAACTCTGACAGAATTGAAATAACACTCTCCAAAGTCCAAATACTATAATGATTAATTTGAGCTGCTTTTATTATGAAACATTACTATCCCTTTAAGTAGTATGAATAATGGGAACATCAAAGGAAAAAAGCTAATGGTCCATGCCTGACATACTTTCAAGCAACGATCGTCAGCTCATCTGTGTTACACTTACCTGTCATCCACTGTTCGTCTTCTTCTATCTTCCTTCTTCTTTCTCCTTTCTCTCTGTTCCGTCATTCCTGTTTTAACTATGCACAGATGTCAGGGTTACATAACTAGAGAATGCCAACTTAATGGGGACATGTAGATTTTAATATTTTTTTAGCCACAACCTGACAAAACCGTTTATGGCGACACTCGTTCGGATCAGCTGCTATGGGGAATTTCTCCCCCTCCAGTCTTGTATTCTGTCATCTCTTTCCCTGATGAACCCTGATGTTTTCCATGTATTTATATTATTATTGTTGTGATTTATTGGTGTTGCTTCACGGATCGGGAACACTTTTCTCTTTTTTGAATGTATTTTTGATTATTGTGTTTTCTTAGACACTTCACTTTATAATCTGAGGGAAGAGTTTCTAATATTGTCCATTGAATAGGGTAATTTTTCATTACGTGACGCAATTATGTTATAATTATTATTTATTCGATATTAGTATCATATATATTTTTGCAGTTTTTGGTGTGTATATACTTATTTTGATTGATACTATGTTGTTCATGGTTTATGCTGGAAGGATTTGGGAATTTTTCTTTATATGTTTTTAATTGCTTTTAAATATCTTTTGTTTTTGTACCAATAAAGCATTTATATTTTTGCATTAAATTTCTCTACCTGTGTGCCTCCATTATCAGGCTTCTGTGTTTGGGAGGTGGTTAGAGGGATTCTTTCTTTCCTTTTCCCTCTTTCTACATTCTTTCAGTTTTGGGACAACTTTTTTTGGAAGACCAAACCAGATTTATGGGGCAATTAATTGATTAAGATGGGATTCTCTATCTGTGTAACCCTGACATATGTGCGTTGTTTAACCCTCTGGCACTCAAGGGGTTAAACTATGCACAGATGCAGGGTTATGTTTGGACACACATAATTTAATATGACTTTTTTCTTTTTTCACAGGAATGACAGAACCAAGAAAAAGAAGAAGGAAGATGGAAGAAGAAGACGATGGACAGTAGCTGACCAGGGTGCTGAAGACTCAGCTGGACATCAGGATTCATGCAAGCTTTTGCTTTGTAACTTAGTCGGGTTAACATTAAGCATACCCCGCTGGCAATCATAGAGTTAATTCTACTACATTGAACACAGTTTTGGAATAGTTTGGATGTATTGATATGGGGCTTAGGGCCCCATATCAATACATTCACGGGGACTTCGGGTTTTTTTTTTTACTTTTTTCTTTCAGTTCATGCTTCAGCAATTTTTAGATCTAATAAGCCACTCTTCACCCCAAAAAACTGGGTGCAGAATTTCCCACGATAAAGTAGGCCCCATAATGGGTCTTAGGGCTAACGCATGGAATCCAGTTGCATCTTGCTGCGTTTTTTTTATTTTCAATGGACGAAAACACCACTAAATGTATCCCCCAAGGGGCTAGATTCTATTGCAGGTGCTAATTTTATCACTGCTTTTATCTCAAGGTTTCCCCATAGACTTCAATAGGAAAATTCTAACGAAGTTTGTCAGAAGCCGTCATGCGCAGTAGAGATGGCTGCTCACGCTGCAATCATGCGCAGTAGAGACTGCCAGCGCCATGGCTGGTACGGCGCGGGGCGCTCTGAATTCAGATCGGAGTCCTCTCTGCACACCTAGGACCAAGCGGTCCCAGGAAGGTGCGCAGATTGGACTCTGGTCTGAATTCGGAGCTCCCGCTCCATATCAGCCGCGGCGCGGGCAGTCTCTGCTGCGAATGACTGCGTGGTGGCACTGTGGCCCATGTAAATGGGCTTTTCAACTAGTATTTGATAAAACGGGTGTTAACATTTAGCACCTGCAATAGAATCCAGCCCCAGGTTTTTTTGCTGGCATTTTTTCATAGCACAGGGAACTGAATAGCTTACCATGCTTGAAAAAATGCCATTGGCTGTTTTTTTAGCCGTCAGACCTAATTGAATCAAGGCCCATATCCGCTGATATTTCAGTGTTGTATCTTGTACACATGTATTTTCAGAGCAGCTCTCTGCTCATAAATGACTGTCGACATTGGTGCCACCAACACCAAACTTCTGGGGGCACTAATCATAGCATTGTTGCTAATCATACATGGAGCTTTTACTGTGAGCTTCCGGTTGCTGACGAAAATAGCTAGATATTATTCCCCACTATTCCCTCTAAATTTGGCATAGAGCTTAACCATTCAAGTGTAAATTATGGAAAAAAACAGTCATTAAAAAATGGTTCTCTGCAAGAAACAATGGGATACTAACTTTTACTAACTCTTTTCTCATGTTTTTAGCATAAAAGCTAAACTAAATCCTTCCCTATCCCTCTCTGAAACCATATTTGTTTAAATAGGAACTAATGGAACAATTATTTAATGTTACTACAGAAACTTTGGAAGGTGTTTGTTTGCATCTTGGTACGTGCATAACATTGGTAGGTGGAGGAAGATCACATCCTCCTGTCATAGAATTATTTTGGATAGTGGGTATATGTTTTCTTACCTTTTCTACAATAAGTAAATGATGGTGGGTAGGCTTTTTTTTATAATAAAGAAGCTAAAATTAAATAAAATAAAGTTAATGGGGTACTTGCAAAATATGTGGTTTATTCTGCATGTAACATAAATTCACTCTCAAATGCAGATTGAATGTGTTAGTTCACCTAATCAATTGAGTGGGTCGGTTTCTCTGATAAATGTAAATGCTCTGGGTAGGTTTTTCCTGACTAATGCAATCTCTGTGTCCAAATTCAGTCTATGGATTTCAATTTCTGTGGGTCAGTTTTTTTATATGAATACAAGCACTGTTGGTCTCAGACAGTTGTTATACATTTTAATATCTATGTCAGTTATTTTAAAGAATTCAAGTACAGTGGGTCAATTTCTCTGTTGAATGCAAATTATGTAGGTCAGTTGTGAAGAGTTACAAGCCACATTGATCAGTATTCTTCATGACTGTAAGGTTTTGGCCAGTCTGTATGGATTACATATGAGTCCATTTCTATTAGAAATTGCAACTTAGCTAAGAGCGCATTTTCTATTTTAGAGCATTTAGAGTATATAGGAACCTTCAGGGTTTGACCCCGAGACTCAGGTTTTCACCCAAGTCTCAAAGTGAAAAAATTATCTGGGGGGAGAGTCTAGTGTTACCTACTACATATTCTGCACTAATTATCTGCTTCTTGTTTTCTGTAAATTGGTTCCATTTGTACCAGAAAGGCAAAGGGAGAGGTCTTCCTTGCCTGAAGTGTGTTTGAGCAGTTATACAGTTGTATGCAAAAGTTTGGACACTTCTGGCCAAACTACATGATTTGTTGATTTTCGAAGTGAAAAGAAGTTAACTCAATCTCTGCAGCAAAAACAGAAAGATGACATATTTCTGCAAAATGTAATGCACAGTTATTATTTATTTGCTGAATTAAACAGATTAAAAAGAACCCATGTGCAAAAGTTTGGGCACTCTTCCAGTTGGTCCACTAGTGTTATTTTATTAAGGTCTCAGAACCTATTTGACTCTTTAGGCCTTACTCTAAGTTAGGTGATGACAATTCCACATCTTAATAAATTCTTCAAACCTCTAATGGTGTTGTGCTTACATTCAACAGCCATGGGCTTCTCTAACCAGCTGAGTGAGGATCAGAAAGTAAATATACATGACTCTTACAAAACAGGTGAAGGCTATAAAAAGAGATATTTAAACACACCCTGCTTGAAGTTTCCACTGTCTGAAATGACATTAAGAAATCGAAGTTAAGAGGAAATGTTGATGTCAAGACAAGATCTAGAACACCAAGAAAAATCTCTTATAGAACTGCTTGTAGACTGGTCAGGAATGCAAGGAAAATAAAACATATCACTGCTAAGGACCTGCAGCATTATTTAGCTGGCAGAAGAGTAGTGGTGCACCAGCCCGCTATGCAGCATTGTATGCACAAACATGATCTGCATGGAAGAGTCATTAGAAGAAACCTTACTTGTGGACCCATCACAAAAGTCAATGTCTAAAGTATGCAACACAACACTTAGATAAGCCAGAGGAATTTTTGAACCAAGTGCTGTGGTCTGTTGAAGGGAAAACTGAACTCTTTGGCTACAATCACCAAAGGTACTTTTGAAAACAAAAGTAGAAACATTTAAAGAAAAGAACACCTTGCCAGCTGTTAAGCACAGGGATGGATCCAGGGCCGGTGCAAGGATTTTTGTCTACATAGGCGAAGGTGCATTTTGATGCCCCCACTGCCAATCCACCAACCTCCTTCTGACCCGGCCACAATCCCCCTTCCCCCGACCTTGCCACAATCCCCTGCGCCTTGTGCCCTGCCCTAAAAATGGCCCTGGCATACTTTTTATAAATGAACATGTCTGGGGTCATATACACTTAAGTATCCTGGATGTCATGCAAGACTGAAACATTTCTCCATTTGTTCTCTGCAATCTAAAATACATTCCTACATATGCTCTGAGGGAGCAGCCATTCCCACCCTTTCCACTACTCTGTACGATTCTCAATCAATGCATTACACCCACTGTTGGTCCTCAAGAGGTAAACCAAAAATATCACGCTTCCCTGTATAAACCCTTTGGATTTTAGAGAAGTCTCCATTAGATGGCTCTTGTCTCCATGTCGTTCATTAAAAAAAGTGTAATTGTGCTACACTGTGATACCACATATCTTATATTTTAAATGAAGCTACACAGATATCACAGAGCTTACCACTGAGGCAAGAGGTGGGATAAAGAAGCAAGAAGGGATAAAGAGGAAAGATGGGGATAAAGAGGCAAGAGGGCATAAAGAGGCAAGATGGGCAGTGAGTGGCAAAAGTGAGAAAGACAAAAAGAATAAAGAGGAAAGGGGAGAGAAAGAGGGGCAAGAGGGGGGATAAAGAGGGGTAAGAGGGAGAACGAGACAAGAATGGACTAAAGAGAAAGAGGCAGAACTGAGAGAAAGGCAAGGGGGGGAGAGAAAAGTGATGGAGAAAGTGACAAGAGGGAGAAAGAGTTAATAATGAAATAAAGAGAAATAAGTAAGGGAGAGAAAAGAGTCTCTTTCTCCCCCCTTGTACTTTCACCCTCTGCACCTCTTTCTCCCCCTTGTATCTCTTTCTCCCCATTGTACCTCTTTATCCCCTCTGTACCTCTCCCCTCCTTGTGCCTTCTCCCCCTTGCACCTCTCTTTCTCTCCCTTATACCTCTTTCTCCCCTCTGTACCTTCTCCCCCTTGCACCTCTCTTTCTCCCCCATTTACTTCTTTCACCCTTTTGTGCCTCTTTCTCCCCCCTGTACTTTCACCCTCTGCACCTCTTTTTCCCCTTTGTACCTTTCCCCCATGTACTTCTTTCACCCCACCTTGTGCCTCTTTCTCCCCTTTGTGCATCTTTCTCACCCCATGTACTTCTTTCAGCCCCTTGTGCCTTCTCCCCCTTGCTTTTCTCTTTCTCCCCCTTGTACCTCTTTCTCCCCTCTGTACCTCTCCCCCCCTTGTACCTCTCTTTCTTCCACCTATGTACTTCTTTCTCTCCCCCCCTTATACCTCTTCCCCCATGTACTTCTCCCCTCTGTACCTGTCCCCCCCTTGTACCTCTTCCTCCCCCCTTGCGCCTCTTTCTTCCCCCTATGTACTTATTCCCCCCCCCACTTGTGCCTCTTTCTCCCCTCTGTACCTCTTCCCCCACCTTGCAAATCTCTTTCTTCCCCCATGTACTTCTTTCTCTCCCACCCCCAGTACCTCCTTATGCCTCTTTCTCTTCTCCACACTGCCCGCACTGATGAGAGACGGGACCACATCACACACGGAGACGTTGCGTGGTGCATGCTGGGGTTTTCTTCCTCAGTCTGTTCCTCAGTTTTAAACTTGCACTGGCTTCAGAACAGAGGAAGGAAAACACCAGCATGCTTCACGCAGCATCTCCGCGTGTGACGCGGTCCCGGCTGGAGCCTGTCCTCATTGCAGGCAGTGGGGAGAACATAAAAAAAAAAAATCTTCCTGCCCTAAGGCGGCTGCCTAAGCCACCTTATTGTAGCGCCGGACCTGGATGGATCTATTATGTTTTGGGGTTGTGTGGCAGCCAGTGGCACAGGAAATATTGAGCAGGTCGAGGAATTAATGGATTGTACTACGTATCAACAAATCCTGGAAGCTATGTCGCACACTCAGTGAAGAAAATTAAGCTGAAAAGAAGCTGGATTTGACAACAAGACAATGATCCAAAATATACCTCAAAATCACCCATGAACTGCTTCAAGAAATGAAAGCTTAAGATTTTGGAATGGATTTCACAGTCCCCAGATTATTGAAAATCTGTGGGTAGATGTCAAACACATAGTGCATGCAAACTTTTGCACATGCCACATTTTCTACTTTTTCAGTCTATCGCATTCAGAAAATAAATAGTAACTGTGTAATACAATGTGAAGAAATACGTCACATTTAAGTTTGTTCACTGCAAAGGTTGTGTTACCTTCTTCTTCACTTAGAAAATCAACAAAATGTGATTTGGCCAGGGGGCCCAAACTTTTGCATAAACCTGTATATATCTATATTTTAGCAAGTTATCCCTTTTGTGACTGGAATGGGGGTGCAATGCATTCCAATGATTAACTCATCAAAGTGATGTGTTCCTCCTTGAAGACTGATTAGAGCACCACTGCAATAGAGCAAGCAGGAAAATGTCACCTAGAATAGATTTCAGGGACAGTTCATGTACTGTAGAAAGTTCCCAGATATGCATATGCTGGATTTTTGATCTTCATGATGTATAATCAGTTTTGCAATGACACATTCAAGAGTCCAAAACATGCTGAAACAGAATAATGTGCTATGCCAGTTGGTCATATATGAAAACTAGCAAAAGGGGCACGGAGTTGCCTGTGGGGATTAAAGGAATAGTAATGTTTCAAAATAAAAGCAGCTCCAATTAATCTTCATAGTATTTGGGCCATGGGGAGTATTATTTCAATACTGTCAGAGTTGTAGTTCAAGAGTAATTGAATGATAAAATATCCTCCTCCCTTCCCTTTTACTGATGTAACACTGCTTACCTCAGAACAGAAAAGTGGTATCCAGATGACTTGAAGAGAGGGGCAATCTACAATTAGCATAAGGGAAAAACCTGTCAAGGGGGGCAGGGTTTTCATTGTTCTCACAGTAAGAAGATTGTCCCTTGCTGTGAGCTATATGGTCTTAAGATCAGATTCCACGTCTGAGGGGAGGCAGCTTACACTAGGTAAAAGGGGAGGGAGGGGGATACATTATCATTCAATTACTCTTGAACTACAACTCTGACAGTATTGAAATAACACTCTCCATGGCCCAAATGCTATGAAGATGAATTGAAGCTGCTTTTATTTTGAAACATTACCATCCCTTTAAGTCCTTTGGCTGCTTCAAGGGTGTTCATCGCATTGATGTATATGTAGATGTAATAAATATGCTGGTAGGTGTAATGTATTCATTGTACATACACACCTATCTGCATATTTATTACGTATACAGCAATGCAATGAATACACCTGAAACATCTAAAGTACTTAATACCCACGGGCAACGTCGTGTCCATTTTGCTAGTAAATATATATAAATATATATATATATACACACACACACACACACACACATATATGCATACACATATACAAGTTGTACTTGTACTGCTTTTAAGGAATATCATGTGTCTTTTGAGAGTTTTCCCTGCCACCTTGTGTAAAAGCAGTTGTTTCATACAGTGTCACACCATAGTGTTGACTCGTTTGTATAATTATTTTTTTAATTTTCCCAATGTCAGTCTCAGACAGGATAAGAAATGCATGTGGGATGGGTTACATGATATGTATTTTATATGGAGGGGTAAGTGCTCCTAGGGCTAGATTCTATTACAGGTGCTAATTTTATCTCTGCTTTTATCTCCAGTTTTCCCCACAGACTTCCATAGGAAAATGTTTGATAATACGGGTGTTAACATTTAGCACCTGCAATAGAATCTAGCCCCTATAGAGATATAGTGCGGATTTAAGTAAGAATTCTGGAGTTTTTTTGTTTTAGGTTTTTTTGCTTTATTTTATTGGCACTGTATTTGCAGCATTTAGCAAATCACACACTGCATTAATGTATCAAAAAGTAATGGGAACAAACGTTGAGGCATAGCCATGATGCTAAATATCTGTAGTTGCGGATCATGTGGAGCAAACAGCTATTCCATGAGTGGGAGTATGAACATTAACAATAGCCAAAACGTGTTAGTGGTTTTAGGTAGGTGGAAAAATAAGCCATATAAGCTTTATGAAGCAAGTGAAATGGTGGGAATTTTCCTGCATTTAGTTAGTACTACCAGACTTAACACTTTTAGTGCCAGAGGGGTACACAATGATTTGCTTCGCAATGTATTGTGTGTGTACCCCTCTGGCACTCAAAGGGTTAATTTTGACCTTCGTAACCTTTCCTCCTTGCACACTGCACTTGCTTTATGTGTCTTAACACATATAAAAATGTGCAATGTGTAAAGTTTATTTTATTGCTGTTCTCGTTCATATTTCATAACATATTGTAATTGACAAAGGTGCAGGTATGTGAATCACAATGATATGAACGAGTACAGCAATAAAATAAACTTTAGAGATTGCACCTTCTTATATCCGCTAAAACATATAGAACAAGCGTAGTGCACAAGGTGGAAAGGTTACGAAGGTGTAATTTAACCCTTTGAGTGCCAGGGGGTACACACAATGCATTGCAAAGCAATGCTTTGCTTACCCCTCTGGTACTGAAAGGGTTAAGTGTGGTAGGAAGTAGGTCCAACACATAATCAATCTTCATGATAAGCGACATGTGGTGCATTTGTGTATTTGTATGTTGTGTGTGAGTAGGGCATATGTTTAGTTTGTTTTCGGAGTAATTGTTAGCCATCTTTTTTTCTCTGTTCAGCCAGATGCTGGGGGTGTGACAACCCCATGCAGAGATTTTCACAAGAGTAGCAGGGGCCTTTGACCCCTGCCTACTATGGAGAAAATCACGCCCCATTGTATCTCCCTGTTAAGGCAGTATGGGGGAGACATGAATGTCCTTCCTTACTGCAGCCCCTGGGTGTCTTTGTCCACCCAGGGGTGTATGTGGCTGGAGATGGAGAATCTGGCACTTTGCCAGCCTTCTCCTTTTATTATGAAAGCAAAACCAATATTGTGCTTGCTGCAACTTGCAATCACCATTATTCAGGTGCCAGAATTGATTTTGAGAGGTGAGAATGTCTATATACGGACCCAAGAACAATGAAAAAAAAATTAAATTCAGTAAGACATAAAACCCTTTGAGTGCTGAATGTTTACAATGTTGAAGAGATACTAAACCCCCCAAAAAACTGTAAGCCAAATGACAGGAATAATAAAAACATACTTAACACCCTCATTCCCATCTCTCAAACCGTTATGGTTTGAGAGATGTAAGAAAATAAAGACCTCCGCTCCCTCCCCTTTCTCATGCGTCCGCTGTATAGCGGACATCATGAGATCCTTCCTGTTTCCAGGACCAGACGGTGGCTCTTCAGGAGCGCTGTCATCGAGATATCTAACTATAATTACTTCATCGGAATGGTCTACAACGTGTGCTTGCAAGCCAGGCACACATTGTAGACCATACCGATGAAGTAATTATAGTGAGATATCCCGATGACATCGCTCCTGAAGAGCCGCCTACAGTCGGGCGACCGGATTCTGCCTCTGACAGCTTTACAGCTCGTCAGGCAGAAAGGGGAGGGAGCGGAGGTCTTATTTTCTTACATCTCTCAAACCATAATGGTTTGAGAGATGGGAATGAGGGTGTTAAGTATGTTTTTATTATTCCTGTCATTTGGCTTACAGTTTTTTGGGGGGTTTACTATCCCTTCCAATGCAGTGGTTTATATGCAAATGTTTAATTAGCAATGAGAGATTTCTAGATAATGAATCACTTAAGGTCCAGCCGAATAGTCAGAAAAAAACAGGAGGAATAACAATACATAAGGCCATGTGCGTGAGGCAAAGTGGAACAAAGTAAGTACCCCATAGATAACATATAAAATCTCCAAACATTCCATTGATTTAGAAGGGGCTTAATCCTTCAACCCTATACAGGTCTCCAACACATCTCTTTATATTTTCTTCAATATTGCTACAAACTCACAAAGACATAGACATTAATTACTATGAACTCTGAATGTCCCAAGAAAACTACACTAGATACAATAAATGTTGATGAATGAATGAATGAATATGTTATTTATACAGCACCACAAGTGTATGCAGCACTTTACAATTTAAGGTTTTATACAATACAGGGTTATAAGTGCCTTGTAGAGTGAAACATTGCGTGAGAGATCCCTGCCCAAAAGTTTACAATGTAAAGAGACTGGAAGTGCAATGCTTTCCTAACAGGTAAGGTTTGCTTTGCTTTTATCTGCAAAGGTTACTATTGGTCACATCATTCTGTAATGTGTTGATTTCAAATAATGTGACTTTTGGAACAAAAAAATATTTTTGTTGGAATGTTACACGATGAGCTTTCTATATGTGTTAATTCCAAATTGGTATCCTTTGAAAATGTTGCCCTCTATTGGGCGTGCAAAACAACGGCACATTAAATATGTTGTATTGAAAACAGCGACATTCTGATATCGCATGCCAGAACATCGTATCCAGACAGGGAGCCGGGTGCAGAGAACTGGTGGTTAACAAACTTTCTAAACGAGGTAGCAGCAATACGACACCGCCAGTACACAGGGTTCTCACACCGCTCAGCAGTGACTGTGACTGGCACCTTCTGTGTACAATTGCACCTCTTAACACACTGGTTGCATGAGAGGTGGTATTTATATGTGGCACGAAGGAAGGCACTGAAGTTGGCACGGAAGGGGTTAATGCAGCATTAAACTGCTGATTGGTGTGAGAACCCTGTGTACTGCCCTTGTTGGATTGCTGCCACCTCACTTAGAAAGTTTGTTAACCACTGGTTCTCTGCACCCAGCTCACTGTGTGGATATGGCTTTCTGGCATGCAATAGCAGAATGTCGCTATTTTCATGCAGGCAGCATATTTCCAATACAACATTTTTAATGCACCATTGTGTTGCATGCCCAATAGAGGCTGATATTTTCAAACCGACCTTCCAAATTGACAACACAGGCAACACACTGTACCCAACAAGGATAAACAAGATTGGTATTGCAAGCCAGGCACACGTTGTAGACCATACCGATGAAGTAATTATAGTGAGATATCCCGATGACATCGCTCCTGAAGAGCCGCCTACAGTCGGGCGACCGGATTCTGCCTCTGACAGCTTTACAACTCATCAGGCAGAAAGGGGAGGGAGCAGAGGTCTTTATTTTCTTACTTCTCTCAAACCATAACGGTTTGAGAGATGGGAATGAGGATGTTAAGTATGTTTTTATTATTCCTGTCATTTGGCTTACAGCTTTTTGGGGGGTTTACTATACCTTTCAATGCAGTGGTTTATATGCAAATGTTTAATTAGCTATGAGAAATTTCTAGATAATGAATCACTTAAGGTCCAGCCGAATAGTCAGAAAAAAACAGGAAGAATAACAATACATAAGGCCATGTGCGTGAAGTAAAGTGGAGCGAAGTAAGTACCCCATAGATAACATATAAAATCTCCAAACATTCCATTGATTTAGAAGGGGCTTAATCCTTCAACCCTATACAGGTCTCCAACACATCTCTTTATATTTTCTTCAATATTGCTACAAACTCACAAAGACATAGACATTAATTACTATAAACTCTGAATGTCCCAAGAAAACTACACTAGATACAATAAATGTTGATGAATGAATGAATGAATGAATGAATATGTTATTTATATAGCACCACAAGTGTATGCAGCACTTTACAATTTAAGGTTTTATACAATACAGGGTTACAAGTGCTTTGTAGAGTGAAACATTGCGTGAGAGATCCCTGCCCAAAAGTTTACAATGTAAAGAGACTGGAAGTGCAATGCTTTCCTAACAGGTAAGGTTTGCTTTGCTTTTATCTGCAAAGGTTACTATTGGTCACATCATTCTGTAATGTGTTGATTTCAAATAATGTGACTTTTGGAACAAAAAAATATTTTTGTTGGAATGTTACACGATGAGCTTTCTATAAGTTTTAATTCCAAATTGGTATCCCTTGAAAATGTTGCCCTCTGTTGGGCGTGCAAAACAACGGCACATTAAATATGTTGTATTGAAAACAGCGGCATTCTGATATCGCATGCCAGAACATTGTATCCAGACAGGGAGCCGGGTGCAGAGAACTGGTGGTTAACAAACTTTCTAAACGAGGTGGCAGCAATACGACACCGCCAGTACACAGGGTTCTCACACCGCTCAGCAGTGACTGTGACTGGTACCTTCCGCATACAATTGCACCTCTTAAGACATTGGTTGCATGAGAGGTGGTATTTATATGTGGCACGAAGGAGGGTACTGAAGGTGGCACGGAAGGGGTTAATGCAGCATTAAACTGCTGATCGGTGTGAGAACCCTGTGTACTGCTCTTGTTGGATTGCTGCCACCTCGCTTAGAAAATTTGTTAACCACTGGTTCTCTGCACCCAGCTCACTTTGTGGATATGGTTTTCTGGCATGCAATAGCAGAATGTCGCTATTTTCATGCAGGCAGCATATTTTCAATACAACATTTTTATTGCGCCATTCTGTTTCATGCCCAGTAGAGGGTGATATTTTCAAACCAACCTTCCAAATTGACAATACAGGCGCCACAGTGTACCCAACAAGGATAAACAAAATTGGTATTGTATTATAGCAGGAATGTCCATGTTCAATACTCAAAGGCCACCAACAGGACAGGATTTAAGGATTTCCCTGACTAAGTACAGGTGAGTTGTTGGTGGCTCTTGTGGACTGAACTTGGACGTTCTGATACAGTTTTGTTCTTGATAATACATCACCTTATATATTATGTTAAATGCTAATAAGTAAAAGCCACACAGTGAAATATTATGTGGTAATCATTACATCATACTGTCAATAAAAAGCTGTTAAGGTGCAGTCATATACCTTGACAGTAAGAGAAAATGTTAAAGATAAACTGACTCTAGATTACATATGGGGTTAAAGATAGCTGAATAGGTTAGACAAGAAATAGAATTAATACGTATCTCAATAGGTTTTTGAGAAGTAAAAAAACATACATCTTACTTGTTAGACAAGTTTAAAAAGCGTAACAGAGAAAAGGGAAAGACAAATTACACATATTAAGCCAGTGTTAGCAAGTTAATACAAACTATAAGAACTATTTATTAGTAGTTTTTTTATTTATCTACCTACTGTACTTTAACTAGAATTATGCATAGGCAGTTTTGAATTAAGTTTTCAAATGTTCAGATCTCTTTCAAAGTTACAGGTCCACTTTAACCTGAATCAAAATTTGCTTGTATCTGACATTAGCTATAGTTATAGAAAAGGCTTTTCTATGTTCAAAATGGATGTTTATAAAACCTTATCTGTGTATAAAGTCCGTTTTAGAGTGATATTTAGAAAAGAATGTTAATAACGCACAATGTCACTTTTGAAATTTGTTTTTTTGGAACATTATAGAACTGAATGTAGCTATGGTAATTATCAGTATAATTTAATATTAGAATATTTTACAGTAATTATTTAAGTTAATAAAGTGATTTAAAAATATTTTGCCACTTGGAAAGATACGAACATGTCCAGTTTTAAGATTAGAATCATCTCAAATCTAAAGTGGCATTATACTTTTTCAAACAGATTTTATCTTTTGAAAACTGACATTCAAAGTTGGTAAAGTATGTGGCACTCCCCTCTCTCCAGATTTAAACAATATGCATCTACCTGTTTGTTGTTTTGTCATCCTATATATTAATTAGGTAAACGTGTGTTTGTCAGAAGCCGTCATACACAGTAGAGATGGCTGCTTGCGCTGCAGTTATGCACACTACAGACTGCCCTCGCCACGGCTGATAAGGAGAGGGGCACTTCGAATGTAGACCGTAGTCCTCTCTGCGTGGCGTGGGCAGTCTCTACTGTGCATGACTGCACCGTGGTCATTGCTGGGTGGCACTGTGGGCCGTGTACACGGGCTCTTCAACTAGTTTAACATAATCCAGTAATGCTATTGGATTGGCCACTCTACAGCTAGTATTGAACAGTATATTTAGTTTAAAAAAGTAATTCATATTTGTGATTAGTAGACCAGGTTTATATGTAGAGGGAATGTGAATATTTTTGCTTATTTTGACTATTCTGAAAGACATGGCAAAAATATTAGATGTAGAAATTGCTAGCCTGTTTAAGTCTTTGAGTGCCAGCGGGGTATGGAACGCATTGCGGACCCAGTGGCATTGATTAAATCTTCTGAGTTTGTCCTCTTTTATCTTTGCCACTGTGCTTGTCTTTATCAAATGCGAACTACAGTAACCTCACTCATAATCAATACTCTGATTGTAAACATAAAGTTACATGCTTTTATCTGCAAAGGTTACTATTGTTCACATCATTCTGTAATGTGTTGATTTCAAATAATGTGACTTTTGGAACAAAAAAATATGTTTGTTGGAATGTTACATGACGAACCTGCCAGCTTCAAGAAATAAACCATGAACATATTCCGTTGTGGGCTTTTACCCTTTGAGGGGTTCTCATTGCATTGTGGAAGATTAAAACCTATTTGGTAAGGATATGAAAATCTTTTTTTCTGCTCTCATCCATGCCTGTAAAAGTACTAGACAAGTCCAGTATTTAGGAAACCAACACAGGACAGAGAGAAAGAGCACTACCAAACTTCCTTGTCCAGTACTCACCAATTAAATTAACTTGCTTCACATCCTGCGGTGCTCCTAGCCTATTCAGCTACCAACACAGAGGGCATTGCGGAACAAGGTGCAGAATAATTTTCCATGCTGCCTTTTTATTTTTATTTATTTATTTATTTATTTATTTTTAAGGGGAAGACCCACAGCAGTGAGCTGTAAGCTGTGGACTGTAATAAGCTGTTTATGGGATATTTGGTGGAGAAATTGAATAAGTGTATTGTGTTGTGTATTGTGTTAAGGGTGAGGTTAAAAACAAAAGCCTTTTTCCCCTCCGTTTCCAGTTGTACAAGGGATTCACTGCAGTCTGGTGTGGTGGGAGTGGTTGTTTGCTGGGTTGTAATTGGTGGCTTTCTGCTTTATAAAGCAGACGGACAGTGAATATTTGAACATGTGAATTCTGCGTCAGTGTATACTGAAAGGTGGTAAATGGCAACTGTTGGGAAATTATATAGCAGGGGGATTCAAATACATGGGATTACACAGGCGAACACATATTTATTAATCTTATTGTGCAGATATTTTTTTTCTGGCTGCCTTTTAACTGGTGGTAACTAGCATAACATGAGTGGTAGCATGACTGTCCGTTTAACTCAGTGCACAAGCTGCCATATGTTTGCACACCTGGAACAACCGTTCATTCAAGGGTGCATACCTCTGTGGCAGATGTGAGCAAGTAGCCTCTCTGGAATCTGAAACTAGAGATCTGGAGAGGCAAGTTGCAACACTGAGGGAGACGGCCAATCTTGAGAGGGGTCTGCTGACTGAGCAGAAGGAAGCTGTTGTAGGAAGTTGGTGGGGTGGAGACTGCACAAAGAAAGAGCCATTATCTAGATGGGTTACAGTTAGATGTAGCAATGGAGGGCAGAGGAATAGGAGGACACTCTTGTATTTACTAACCATAACAGATTTGCTACATTGAGTGATGATGTTGGGGTTGTTGGCATAGGAATGCCTTTGCTAGAGAGGACTGTTCTCTCTAACAGCTGGCAAAGCAGCCCCTCTAGCATTGATGGGATCTGGGACTTATGGGACAGATGGTGGTGGTAGGGGATTCTATTATTAGGAAGACAGACAGGGTAATCTGTCACCAGGATCACTACAATAGAACAGTGTGCTGTCTCCCGGGAGCTTGGGTTTGACATGTGGGTGATGCAACATGGTATCCTATTGAAATGTCGCCCTCTATTTAGCAACCATCAAAAGGGCGACATCAGAATATAGCCAGCATCAAAAGGGAGACATTCTGATGTTGCATGCTTAAGAGTCACTCTGCACAGCTATTTAGGCAATCTGTGAACATAAGAGTTGTTCGTGCAACTCTCAAAAACGTTATTTTAAAATTAAATAATATAATTTGCCTTATACCCTCCATTAAATATAAATGGTTAACAGGTCCAGTAATGTTATGCATACCCTCTATCAGTGGAGAAAGCGGTGCCTGAGTCACTTCTCCCTGTTGTGCCTTAAGATGTCCTCTTCCTCTGACAAGCCCTAAGCCCTGCTGACTGAGCATGTTGTCATCAGAGAGCATATTAAGGCATAGCATGTAGAAGTGGCTCGGGCACCGCTTTCTCCACAGGTGGAGGGTATGCATAACATTATAGTACATGTTAACCTTTTATATTTAATAGGGGTATAGGGTAAATTGCATTATTTATTTTAAAATAAAGTTCTCCGGTGCGACCGATCCTTATGCTCACAGATTGCCTACATGGCCATGAAGGGTAATCCTTAAGCGTGCAACATCATAATGTCACCCTTTTGATGCATTTGACATTATTATGTTGATGCTCAACAAACAGAGGGTGACATTTTAATAGTAAACCATGCAACACAGGATGGGGAAGGTAGTATAATTGAGGAAATGGGATCAGAGAAGGGGAAATGGCTAGTTCATCTAATAGGGAGATGCCACTGTTACAGCCCAATAAAAGGCAAATACATTTTACAGAGAATGAAATCTTTCAGAATGGCTAAATGATAAAATGGATGCACGTAAATGCATAAAGTTTGGCTGGTAAGGTGAGGGAACTAGAAATTATTGCAATGTATGAGCAGTATGATCCAATTGGTGTGTCTGAAACCTGGTTCGATGATACATATGACTTAGCAGTCAATCTAGATGGTTATTAACTTTTTAGGAGGGATAGGGTTAATAAAAGGGGAGGGTTTAAAGCCTATATGTAAAGCATGCCTTAAACCTAGTATAAGGGAAGATGCAAATGAAGAGTCCAATGTAAATGTAGAGGCCCTGTGGGTTGAAATACACACTAGGGACACACGTAATAAAAAAAGTTTGAGAAAGCCCAACTTTTACTACAAATGGAAAAGGCTTCTGGATCAGGAAATGTAATTATAATGGGAGATGTTATCTATCCTGAAAATTACTGGAGAAATATGACTTGCAGCACAGCAAAGGGAAATAATTTTTAAGTATGATTATTTAACGTCCCAACTAGTAGAGGAGCCAACTAGAAAGGAGGCATTGCTTAACATAGTGCTTTCAAACAGTTCTGACATGATAAACAGTATAAAGATAAAGGAACATTTAGGAAGCAGTGACCACAATATGGTATTCTTTATAGATAGAAATGAACAAGAATCGTGGAATTTATTTAAAATGCTCTTAGACAAATATACACGTCAATACATACATTAGGGAATAAGCACAAGAGGACTAAAGTGAAACCAATGTGGCTTAATAATGAGCCACATTGTTTGGTGCTAGATAGGTATCCATTGTTTTTTTGAAAGCAGTTACAGTATCTGCAAGAACAACATCCTGAGACAAAGAATTGCATGGCTTTACTGCCCTTACTGTAAAAAATCCCCGCCATTGTTTTTGTACAAAGCGCTGGGCTAGACTTGATGGACGCATGTATTTTATCAGCCTTGTCAACTATGTTACTGTGTTACTATGTTACTATATCTCAGGGAAATGAGAAATGAGAAACTGGCTTTTAAAGTGTTTAAGTCAGATGGGTCAGATACATCATTTAAAAAATATAAAGAATGTAATAAAATCTGCAAAAAAAGATTAAGTTAACTAAAATTGAAAATGAGAGAAATATTGCAAATAAGAGCAAGAAAATTCCTAAGCAATTCTACAAGTATATTAATAACAAAAAGGTTAAAATTGATATTGGTCTACTACTACTCTTAAGACTGAGACAGGGGAATTGCTTAGTGAGGATAAGGCTATGGCTGACACCCTAAATACATTCTTTGTTTCAGTATATACAAAGTAAGCAACAATGACAGGCTATGGGCAAATAGACATAACTGCAGAATTTCCTCCATCATGTACATGGCTTACTGAGGACATAGTCCAAAAGAGCCTGGAAATGTTATGGTGAATAAAGCACCTGGACCTGACGGTATACACCCAAGGGTACTTAAGGAACTTAGTTCAGTAATTGCAAGGCTATTATACTTAATATTTATTGATTCAATTTCATCAGGCATACTACCCTGAGACTGGATGAAAGCTGATGTAGTTGCATTGTTCAAAAAGGGGGCAAGATCTAAACCAAGAAATTATAGATCTGCGAGATTGACTTCTATAGTGCGTAAGATATTAAAGGGACAGTAATGTTCCATAAAAAATGCTTAGAGTTTTGTAGAGATTAAAAAAATAAGCTAAATGCCACAAATCCTATCTCTCAAACCGCTATGGTTTGAGAGATATCCTCTGCTAAAGTTCCTCTTCTCCTGATGTTATCTGTAAAGCTGACAGAAGGAGATCCATGTAGGCCGACACGAGGAGGCTCTTCAGCAGAGCCGCAATAGTGCGATTTAAAATGAATTACTTGTTTGGAACGGTCTAAAAAGTGTGGTTGCAGACCAGGCACGCTTTGTAGACCATTCCAAAGAAGTATTTCTTTTTAAATCAGGCTATTGCAGCTCTGCTGAAGAGCTGCTTGTCGGTCCCTGAACCAGGATCTCCTGCTGTCAGCTTATAGGTGATGTCAGGAGAAGAGGAGGGAGAGGGGAACCATAACAGAGGATATCGCTCAAACCATAGCAGTTTGAGAGATAGGATTTGTGGCATATCATTTATTTTTTTAATCTCTACAAAACTCTAAGCATTTTTTTGGCACATTACTGTCCCTTTAAGAAGGGTTATTAACTGACAGCACTCAGAACTATGTAAAGACAAACACTATTATTAGATGGAGTAAGCATGGTTTTATGATGAATAGATCATGTCAGACTAATTTACTTGCATTTTAACAAAAGGGTAAGTAGTAATTTGGTCAAGGGAATTGCTGCTGATTTAGTATCCTTGTATTTTGAAAAAACCTTTGATACAGTGCCTTACAAAAGGTGACTGCATAAATTAAAAGGCTTCGGTTTTGGAGGTGATATGGATGTACATGGACTGAGAACCAGTTAAATGATAGATGGCAGAGAGTTTTTGTAAATGGAACCTTTTCGAGTTGGTCTAAAGTTGTAAGTGGGGTGCTGCAGGGTTCAGACCTTGGCCCAATGCATTTTAATTTGTTTATTAATGATCTAGAAGTGAGAACTGAAAGTAGTGTCTCAATCTTTGCTGATGACACTAAGCTGTGCGAGGAAATACACACAGGGCTGTATGTTTTTTCTCTGCAGAGGAATTTCGATAAACTGGGTAATGGGCAGAAAAGTGGCAGATGACATTTAATGTAGATAAATATAAGGTTATACATTTGGGCTGTGGAAACAAGAATGCTACATATACATTAAAGGGAAATCCTCATTAGAGAACGATTTAGGAGTATTGATAAAAAAGTTATTGAACTGAAAAAAGTGCAGATAAAGGGATTGGAGGATCTGACTTATAAAGAAAGACTAGCCAAACTATATTTGTTTACATTAGAAAAGAGGAGTGATATGATTACCATTTACATATATATTCAAGGTCAATACAAAGAACTATCCAATTAATTATTTATGCAAATAGGTGAGCTAAGAACAAGAGATTATCCATTGAGACTAGAGGAAAGGCACATTCTACAAAACAAAGACAAGGATTTTTTACAGTAAGTGAGGTAAACTATGCAATTCTTTGCCTTCGGATGTTGTTCTTGCAGATACTGTAACTGCTTTAAAAAAAGCAATGGATACCTATCTAGCACAGAACAATACTGAAAATTATGACAGATGGCTTCATTGCAGATAGGTTGCCGATCCAGGGAACTATGAGACTACCATTTGTATTCAGGAAGGAATTTCATTACCCATTTGAGCCTTAATTGGAAATGGTTTCAGTGTTTTTTTTGTTTTTTTTTACATCCTTTGGATTGGATCAACAGGGGTGCTTTGGCATGGGCTGGACTTGATGGACGCATGTCTCTTATCAGCCTAGTCAACTATGTTACTGTGTTACTATTTCTCACTGCGCTAGTAGCCATAAATCCACACACTGAACCCAGCCTTGTCCCACTGTACTTGTAGTCATAAATTCATCCAAACTGCCCCCCCCAGCCTTGTGCCACTGGACTGGGAGTCATTGAACCACAAATACTTACCCCTCGCCTTGTCCCACTGCCCCGGTAGCCATAAATTCACACATACTGACAGTCTGACTTGCCCCACTGCCCTGGTACTCATAAATCCATACTTACTAATGTCCAGCTTTGTCCCACTGCAGTGATAGCCATAGAACCACACATACGTATCCCACTACACTGATGGTCATAAAGCCATATAAATGAATCCCTGCAGCCTTGTCTCGCTGCACTGGTATACAATGAACCTCACATGATTACCCTCATGCTTATACCCCCCCCCCACTGCACTGGTAGCCCTAAAACCACACATACTGACCCCCAGTCAAATACACTGGTAGTCAACCTAGAGTGAATGAACAGTGAGCCTGGAGCTAGAATTTTGATTACATCATTAGGGTATTGGTAGCTATCCAGAGGCCCTCCAGTTGTTCATGACTACATTACCACCCATACCTAGCCAGTGCCTGCCTGGGAATGCTGGCAAATGTAATCCTGAAAGACTAGAAGACCTCAGGTAAACCACTGTCTGGCTGTGCACTAAACTTTTTTCAAGTTGGACTGCTATGCCAGCTCTCTTGGCCAGGGGTTGCCTGCTGTACTCTTTAGATTGGGTGTGAGCCCAAAAGTCCATCAGGTCAGAAATAACAGCAGGGAGGGACCTTGCAAAATGCTACCAATTGTGGTATTAAATCAAAAAGCACATTTATTATACACAGTAGTAGAACATACAAATGTTGACTGCATTGAATATGAATGAAAGAAAGAATAGAGCTAAAGTGTGAAGGTACTAAGCAAAGTACTACTTCAAATTACAGAGATGACTATATACAAAATAATATAATACACTATAATAAAATGAGGGAAATGATAGAAATAGATAGTATAAGGACTAGGGGATGAGTATTTGGAATGCTAGTAGAGAACTTGTATGAAGGACTAATATAATGACACCAATATAAACAAAACAAGTAGGGTAGTGGCAACTTACACCTGTATTCTTGAGTATGAGCACATCATAACATCAATAATGGAAAACAGGCCACAACATTACAAATCATCACACAGTGTGGATGTACGCTTAATGGAGTTTCCAGTTATAAAGTGCTTGTCAGGCTACTAATTCTATTCAGTGCCCCAGATAGTTCTACCCTTTTAATCCACTCCTTCTTAGGTTCCCATCTGTGTCCCTGCAAGCTTTAACTGTGATGCTGTGTTCACATCAATGCAGAACTGCCCCTTGCAACCATTTACTAAGATGTCACATTCATGCCAGAATTGTCTCTTGCAACAATTTACTCTCAGGTTGATTGAGGCATCTGAGGCCTCTTGCTGCTCTCAGTTTTCCTGCACCACCTCAAGTGGAAGGTGCAGATTAGTGCTAAAAACATGTAGAGCAGCAAGACTGTAAATGATTGCAAGGGGCAGTTCTGTACTGGCATGAAAATGGCATCTCAGTATACAATTGCAAGGGACAGTTCTACATTCGGATGAATACATCTCAATGAATGGTTGCAAGGAATTGTTCTGCATTGGCATGAATGCAATGTTTCAGTAAACACTAGCTAGGGACAGTTCTCTATTGGCAAAAAAGCAACATCTCACTAAACAGATGCAAGGGGGAGCTCTGTACTGACAGGAACAGAAAATATGTTTCCTGAATTCTATTAATCCCAGGTTGTATCTACAGAGTCCTCCATGGATGCCAAAGGGAGTCTATGAGCTGTAATCAGGGATAACAACTATCAGCTGCGATATAGGCCACATGTAAAATAAAAATAAAATCTTGACCAAGGATCAGTGATCATATTCAATAATCTAGTGGTAGCATTCATAAACAAGCCAGTACAGCATAAGGGAAGAAATGACAATACACAAAACTTAAAATGCTGCTCTTTACTCCTTGGATTTTACAAGGTTCTAAAATGTATGTACACAAGAGCATTTTATGGTTTTGTATAGGGATGGGCGAAAAGTGAGAAAAATTCCCCACATGAGTTTTCACAAAAAATGAATGACTTTTCTCTTTTTTCACAAAAGTTTTCTACTTTTCTCCAATGAATTGTCCTCCTTTTCACCTAGTCCAGCAAATATTTCACCTATTCCAACACATTTTTATCCTATTCTAACACATTTTCTCCTCTTCTAACACATTTTTCTCCTATTCAACACATTTCAAGCCTATTCCAACACATTTTTCGCCTATGTTTCCTATAGTGCAACATTTCTCACCACAATAGTCCTTCTTCTGTAGTCAAAAAAAGTAGCTAAAAATCAAAGTTGTGAGCAACATATACCTTGTAAAATGTGTTAGCATGCAGAGTGCATTTGTCCTTTGATCACAACACTTACTTCCTGCATAAGTGACACTGGCATATATTCATGATGATGTCAAGTGATTAAAAAAAATAAAGTACAAAATACAATGTGGCAGATGTGTATGGAATGGTGGTGGGGGACTGGTTTTGTGTGATTGGTGGGACCTTGACAAACTGCATCCACCCCGGGAGGAGAGGAATCATCATTATTTATTGCACACTCTGCAACAACCATTGCTCTAGTCAATTTTTGAACTACACTGCATTTCTACATCCCTGCACTGCTCCATCTTTCCCCCTCCTCCTTGTGAATTTTCTGGACATTACTCAACTACTGTGTGTGTTTTTACTCTCTACAGTACACAACTGATAGAGTGTGATGTCTTGCCTTAGCACTCAACAAAATTCTAAATGTCTGCTGTCTATCAAGTCTGCATCAGTAACAGAGCTCACATCAGGCTCCCAGTCACCTGTCTGTCTCCTAATATATTTATTTGTTTAATTATTTATGTAATACTATTGTTAATTCTTTTTTTTAATTATTATTATTTTTAAGTTGTTGACCCTATCTTATCACAGTCAGTCCCCCAAAAAATATATATATAAAATTAAAAAACAAAATCATCAATGTTTTTCACCAGACTTCCTCAGCACAGAGACAATGCTACATTTTGGGGTATTTGGGGTAACCTCCTTCCCCCCTTCTTCTCCACCAGAGTGCCTCAGACTCCCCTAATAGAGAGAACAAATGTCCTACCTAAAAGATTCCCTAAGCTTCAATTCCCCTTTATTTGACTATCTTCTCTAACTCAAAAATGTGCTGCTTTCTCCTCTCTCAAACACAGAATGGCATGCTGTAACTACCTTTTATATGCCTGCAGGAAAAGCAGAGAAAACTTTGATGCAGTGGGGAAAAAATGTTTCTTCCCATTGATTTCAATGCAATGAGCTAGGTGAAAAAGTGAGAAAATGGCACTTTTCACGGGAAATTTTTCACCAAGCGGAAAGTGACATTTTTCGCCAATTTTGGTTCGAAGCGAAAGTTTTCGCCCATCCCTAGTTTTGAAGCAACATTTTATGGTATTTGCAATATGGTATTCATCCCCAGATTGGAAGTAATAGAATTGTTCCTCTTTAGAGGAAACATGCCTCAATAGAAGGAGCAGCCATGTAGGATGATGCAGATGTTAGAGACTGCTGGGCTTCAGATGGCTGTGCAGCAGTTGCTGAGTTCATTGATATGGAGGACAGTGGTGCAGCTGATGTTGGGTCCATGTTCAGGAACGACAGCTAGAGAAAGAGCTACACCTGAGAGAAACACTCCTAAAGAAGAACCCATGGAAATCAAGGAATTAACTTGCCTATCTGAGGAAGAAAAACTCAAATGCCGAACTTTGGGACTTTGCATATAATGTGGATTAAAAGATAATCTCCTCCGCCAATACCCTACCCGTCTGGGAAACTTCAAAGCTTGAAGGGCAGCAAGGAGACACTCTAAAGCTCTATTTCCAGTCCCCACAAATACAGTCCCAAGATGTTCCCAGTAAAGCTAACTTGGGATAAAGGATCAGTCTCTGCTGCAGTATTTGCTGACTCCAGAGCTGCTGCACTTTTTCTGGACTGTGCCTTTGCCCACCTCCACAGGATAAAGATAAGAGGGAAGGTGTCACTCCTTCTTGTGTCTGCAGTGGATGATCAACTCTTGGGCAAGGGCATTGTGTCCTAGAAACCATCAGTCTTACTAACAAGACAGGTCTGCTCCATGAAGAGATGATCCAAAAAATCAGCGAACACCAAGTTATTGCCCGCTTTTTCGTGGAAAATCTGATTTAAAAATACAGATTAAAATCTTCTAATTTTTCGATCATTGGCTAATATTCTTCCCCATTTTTCAATGGTTAGAAAGTTTCAGCACATTGATTTAAGTGTATTTTTCCTTTTCTCGCTATAAAAACGTGACGTATTCCAGTAAGTGAATCACAATAGAAGCAGCAAGGTAGATGTGCTGTGCTGTTCTGCTGTGATCTTTTACCAAAATTGAGGCAGGAGAGGCTCATAGTGTCTACTATCACTATGAGAAATGTTAAAAATAATAAAAGGAGGAACTGAAAGGACCATTATGTGTCCACTGAGTCTGAGGAGGAAGTGAGCACTACAGAAGCAATGCTGGCCAGTCCCCCTAAATCACCCCTAGGGTTCTTGGGGAAATGAATGTCAAGGGAGGAACAAAAGGGTAGTAGTAGTGAGAGCAGGACAGGTCAGTTGCCTGTGCCTGCTACCAGATGTGCTGTGCCTGCTGCCAGACATGCTGCACCCGCTGCAAGATGTGCTGTGTGCCTGCTGTCAGATATGCTGCCCCTGCTGCCACCAATACTGTGCCTGCTGTCAGACATGCTGCCCCTGCTGCCACCAGTGATGTGCCTGCTATCAGTGCTGAATCTGCTGCCACCAGTACTGTGCCTGCTGCCAGTGTGTCTTGTAATACACAGGAGGGGGGGGAGGAGAAGATGATGCCAAGTGTGACAGAAGAGGACCCTAAGTCCTTTTTGCCATCCCCAAGCAGTCCCACCAGTGCTAGTACTACAGCTACTAAGAAGGACCAGCAGCGTTTTAGCGGTAGGAGTGAAAGGAGCAGGTAATCATCATATTAATAGTGACTGTGAGGAGGTAGACTCAAGGGCTGAAATTTATGTGGTTGGTGTTAGTAGTAGTAGTAACAGTGATGGTGAAGCAGCCGGTGGGACTAGTGTTAGGGGAGTGGTAGGGGAAGAGATTGAGAGCATCCAGACTAGCAGTCAAGGGAGCCCACACCATTCCCCTGACCCTGGGAGTCCCCTTCCTCACACAGCATTGTCCATGTGGAACATGATCCTGAAGAAGGCAGAATTGTCATCACCGTAAATAATACCACCACCATCAGGAGCACAGATCAGCTGTCTGTGCCTGTTGCTAATGCTGCCAGTCTGCCTTCTTCACGTCACCAAGAAATGGCAATTGTGACATTAGGGGACCCTCTGTCACATTGCTTGTCATCGCCTCCAACCAGCAGTGAGCATTTGGAATTTTAGGAATGTGCAACTGCTCTAATTCCTGCTGCTTCTGCTGCTGAGTTTCAATGGCAGCAGGATTCTGAGGAGCAGGCTAGTGTGTCACAGACCACCGTGGACACAGAAGTAATGGGGTCAACAAGTGATCTGGGACTAGGAAAGGTTCTACTTGCCAGCAGAAGCAATACTCCTGGTCCTAGTTGCAGTGCTTGTTCTGAGGCAGTTGCAGCAACAGCAGCAACAGCATCCTCTGCCCCAGATAGTGAAGGGGAATGTGGAACACAAGAAGAAAGAGGCCATTCTTCTCCACCTTCCCCCTCCCCCCCTGAAGTCATGGGTGTGGGACTATTTTTGTCTTGGGGTAGGCACAGTGCAGTCATCACCAACGGCACTGTGCACAATTTGTGACAAGTCAGTGAGAAGGGGAAAGGAGGGAACGCGCCTTGGCACAACCACCCTGATAACACACATGAATCACAGCCACCATGACATTTACGTTAAACGTGTTAAAATCAAACACCCACCACAGAAATCAAACACCACTGTTGCTGTACACCCTGACTCTCCAGAAAGGCAACGAGAGGCGAGGCAGAGATAAAAGAGGAGGAAGAATAGAGAAACTTAGGCAGAGACTGGAAGTTCCATGAAAAGCGAAACAACTAGCTCACCATCACCTACTTCCTCTAGGGTAACTACATCACCAACACAAGCACCCTCCACAGACCCCTTTTATACCATGACTTATGGGTTTTTTAATTGTATTTAGGATTTATTTTTTATTAACTGCCAATACCAGTAAACAAACCCCCCAAAAAACATTCCCTGTTCAACTGATTCTTTCTCCACACCCCACCAACACAGACACCCTCATGCCCTTTTATATTATGTCTTTGGGAAATAAAATAATTTTTGGTATGTGTTGTGTGTAAATTCAATGTTTCCTAGGTGAAAAAAGCAGAAAACGGCACTTTACACAGGAAATTATTTGCCAAGCGGGCCATTATTCGGCGATTTCAGTTTCAGGCGAACATTTTCGTCCATCCCTATTCAACACCTGATTTGACCACTAGGAATATCTTGTCATGCCCTTTGACCTCTGTAATTCCCCAGCAGTTTTTCAAAGCTTTGTCAACAGCATCTTCCAAAACCTACTTTACTCATTTATAGTGGTGTATCTGTCACGGTTTGTTTGACTCACGTCACAAACACAGAGTTAAGATAAAAACACAGCTTTATTGAAAAAATAATAAAGAACCCTCACAGGTCCTGAACATCACACATATGTTACAGACACACGACAGGTTCAAGTAATATAGCATACAATGTATACATATATATAGGCTCTACCAGCCTCACCAAAATACCTGGTAAGGCAGCCTAGAAGATGGTGCAATAGGACAGAGGAGGCTCTACCGGCCTTACCAATATACCGGGTAAGGAAGCCTAAACTGGTACAGCAAGGAACTGAGGAGGGTCTACCAGCCTTACCAAAATACCGGGTAAGGCAGCCTAATCTGGTACAACAAGGAACTTAAGAGGCTCTACCGGCCTTACCAAATACCGGGTAAGGCAGCCTATGACTGGTGCGACACGGTTTAGTGGAGGCCCTACCGGTGCTATAATGGAGGTAGCAAAGCAGCCGGTTAGATGGAGTGGAGCAAACCAAATACTGTATACCAGCGCATTCACGGAGGCAACACATGCGACTGGAGGTTCAGATTGGAGCGAACCATTGCCATAAACTAAGCAACACGGAGGCCCTGCCGGTGCTATAACGGAGGCAGCACTAGCAACCAGTGTCAGAGTGGAGCAAATCAATTACTGTATACCAGTGCATTCACGCAGGCAACACATGTGACCGGAGGTTCAGAGTGGAGCAAACCAGTGCCATAAACTCAGCAACACGGAGGCCCTACCGGTGCTATAATGGAGGCAGCACTAGCAACCGGTGTCAGAGTGGAGCAAACCAATTACTGTGTACCAGTGCAATCATGGAGGCAACACTTGCGACTGGAAGGACAGAGTGGAGCGAACCAGTACCACATACTGGACCAATATGGAGGCCCTACTGGTGCTATAAGGGAGGCAGCACTAGCAACCGGTGTCTGAGTGGAGCAAACCAACTACGGTATACCAGCGCAATCACAGAGGCAACACTTGCGACTGGAAGGACAGAGTGGAGTGAACCAGTGCCACGTACTGGACAAACACGAAGGCCCTACCGGTGCTATAATGGATGCAGCACTAGCAACCGGTGACTAAGTGGAGCAAACCAACTACTGAATACCAGTGCAATCGCGGAGGCAATTCTTGCGACTGGAAGGTCAGAGTGGAGCAAACCAGTACCACGTACTGGACAAACACGAAGGCCCTATCGGTGCTATAACGGAGGCAGCACTAGCAACCGGTGACTGAGTGGAGCAAAGCAGCTACTGAATACCAGTGTAATCACGGAGGCAAGACAAGCCTGTGGGCAGCGGTGTCATACCAAGAAGGCACCGGAAGTCAGAATGTCACCAAGGCGACCAGAGTCAAAGCGGAACACAGCCAAGTCGGGATCCAGGAACAGGAACGTCAGCCAGGCCGGGTCAGGATACAGGACAAAAAACAAAACTTTTGCATCACCATTAATGAGAATACTCAAAGCTTAAAATAAAAACATTTCTTTATTCGAATGCTGTAAAATACCTCCAGACAGTGAATGTTGAATCTCATAGGAGAATATGCAATAATCCAGCAGCTTTATCCAAGGGGGACTCTACATAAGATCAACGCGTTTCGCGTACAAGACGCTTACTCATGATCATTAAACATCATCTGAATGAACCACCTGAAATTTAAATTCTCATCATCCAATCAGCTCTTAGTTTCGCTAACGTAATGGTGTCGGACCTGGTAGAGAACTTAGCTCCAAAATCACATGATTAATTTCATCCAGTCCCCTTCACCATTACAGATAAGCGTCATCAAGAGCGGATAGTATAGATATTACATCAAGGACTCAGCCAGACACACGGACAACATCGTCCGCACTTCACCCACACTCCACGGCCGGAAAGCAGACAAGAGCACCGCAGCTCCCAGGAAAAGCCGGCCCCAGCCAGACGCTCCAAGCCCCACCGCGAGCCCAAGCTCCACGGAGGACATCCGCATCCCAACAAGCAGGCTCGACCGAATCCAAGGCACCATGGCGCCAACATCCACAACCGCCACCAGCCGCAGAGAGACTCCGGCCATTTGCCTCATCAGGGGTCCACTCAAAATGTGTCTAATTAAACGAAATATACACACACAAATAATAAAATAAACAGATCAAACCGTGTGAATCAGCAAAAACTTCCACACAAGCCCCACCACGTTAGACAACGTCAAAAGAAGAGAGAAAGGGCCAACCCAATGAACAATGAATAAAATACGCACCCAATTACTCTATATACTAAGAAAGGGTTAAAGCATGTGAACATACATAGCCATACTGTTATATAACACATATAAGTCAAATAGTTCACATGAAATACCTGCCATAAGGATCAGAGAGAGAGGTACATTTTCCCAACTCTATAACAATCCAAGTTTAAACATAGCATGTAACATCATAGTTTTTATTCAACCCCAATGGGTGCCTAGTCTCCAATTTGAAGATCCAATATACCTCTCTCTTTAACAACTTATGATCTAAATTTCCCCCTCTTACACCTACGTTAACTCTTTCCAATCCTTGTACACAAAAATGACTAATATTACAAACATCAGAGTTAAAATGAAGGGCAACATTTGAGCGAAAATCTGCATTCCTGATATTACTCAAATGTTCATTGACCCTTTCTCTCAAACTTCTAATGGTTTTCCCTACATATTGAATGTTACATCTTTTACATTTAATCAAATAAATAACTCCCTTTGTGGCGCAATTGATGTATTCCTTTGTCTCATATTGAGCACCTGTAACCTTAGAGGCAAAATATCGTGAAACCTCTATGTAATTGCAGCATTTACAGCGTATACCTCCACATTTAAACGTGCCTTTAACACTCAAGCAGTTGTGTCCAGTTATAACTTTCTCTGGACAAAACAAACTGGGAGATAATAAATCTGATAACGTTGGTGCTTTTTTAGAGACAAACTTGCAACCACATTCAATCACTTTTCTCAAACCCTCATCGCCATCTAAAATTGGTAAGTGGCGTTTCAAGATTCTCACTATAGCATTAAACTCCAAACTAAAAGATGTTGAAAAAACAGCTATCTTCTGATTGGTCAATGTCACATCTGACTGTTTTTTATCCTTATTATAACACAACAATTCTTCTCTATTGGTTGTTTTAGCTCTTTCCAATGCTTTGTCAAGAATCCAAGGTTTGTAGCCTCTCTGTAAAAACCTTTGATATAATTCTTCAGAACGAATCTCAAAACTATGATCATCAGTGCAGTTTCTCCGTAAACGGAGAAACTGCCCCACCGGTATACCCCTGATCATATGGTCAGGATGACAGCTGTCTGCTCTCAAAAGAGAATTTCCAGCTGTAGATTTTCGATAACTATCCATGACCACACAACCTAATGTAGCATTGCCGGTGATTGAAAGATCCAGGAAAGAGTTGGATTCCGATGAAATCTCTGATGTAAAAACTAAGTTATAGGTATTATTATTGAGATAGGCCACAATAGGCCAGGATACAGGAGCAGGAACGTCAGCCAAACCAGGTCGGATACGGGAGCAGGAACGTCAGCCAGGCCGGAACGGTACACAGGAACAATACAGGAAAGTAGTCAGGCTATCCGGGTCAGTACACAGGCGCAGGAACAGGATAGAAGTCAGGCAGGCCAAGGAAGTACACTGGAATCCACAGACAGGCGTTGCACTGGCATAGAAACACCACGAAAGGGCAGTCAAAGGGTGCAGGAGCCCAGTCTATATAGGCAATACTGGGCGGGCTAATCATGACAGAAAAAACAAGCAATCATGGGCACCGTGATAGTATCTCAACAACATTCTAAAATACTCCAACGCAATAGAAGATAACAGAAATCATGTCAAGATAGAGCTAACAAGGTATCTGCAGTCAAATCTTGGCCCCAACCATCCACCCAATGAGGAATCCAACAAATGTGGAATTGTTTGTTACACTAGTCTATGAGTAAGCACTGCTAAGTTGAAACTCATAAGACATTTTGGGACCTGGTTCCTTTATTAATTGTCAAACTATACCCTTGTCCTTTCGGATGCATATGTGTGTTTTTATGTTATGTCAATGAAGGGTGGATTTTAGCCATATCTGCAAAGGTTTGTTTTTCAAGTTCCGAAGGTGGATGCATCCATTTATCTCTACATTTGAGGGTAGACCTGGAAGAGCGATGAAGTAGGCTTGATGGGAAAATCTGTCCACCACTAAATAAATTTAAGCTCATATTACTCCAAAAAGACCCGCACATCCGAGATTATGTCCAAATGTATAAAACACAACTTTATTTGCAATCAGCCAGTAAAAAACTTATATATATAATGTACCTCCAATAGTGGATTTTTCACAAGTTTTTCAACCATATGGAGAGACTCATATCTGGGAGCCGGACATCAGTAGGAGCAACTATGTAGCCTCACATCAATCAACGCGTTTCAGAAAATATGGCTAATATCCCATTCAGAATTTAACAGCTCTGGTGCCCTTGTCCTCAATTCAAAAACCCAGTAGGCCTCAAGTCCGTCAATCAGCTTAATAACATCCCCACCTCTCCATGGCAACCTGACTTTCTCAATGCCCTGAAACTCAAAGCATGCCAGGTTACCCTCACGGTACTACAAAATATGTCTAGCTATCGCAGAATCCCTTCAACCATTCTGTATTTGGTTAATATGGTCCATTATTCTATGCTTTAATTGGCTGATAGTGTGCCCCACATATTTTATTGAGCAAATTCTACTTGTAAAAAGATAAACAACAAACTCCCAGCTCATATATAAGTTGGCATGAGAGGGGGCAAAACTTGCCCCCATTGCCACACCACACCTCTGAAGATAGCACAACCCCTCTGCCTCGACCTTAGCAGATATCTTTATTAAAGAGACGTTCCACCTTCATGGAATGCCTACCAAACTAATTTCCGACAGAGGCACTCAGTTTGTTTCCAGATTTTGGAGAGCATTTTGCAAAAGATTAGACATTAACCTGAGATTATCCTCCTCTTATCACCCAATGACCAGATGGAAAGAACAAATCAAGCATTGGGAACTTTCCTCTGACATTACATTAATGCCAGTCACTCCAACTGGGTAGAACTATTTCCACTAGAAGAATTCTCATTTAACAATTCCTACCATCACACCCTAAAGTCTACTCCATTATCACCCAAGAATCCTTCCACCCTCCACAGATCTGGAGGTTCCATCTACCACAAGACTAAAATATCCAGAGAGATACAAAGATCAATGATTCAATACAAAATATCTGCTGATCAACGTAGATTATTAGAACCCACCTATCAAATTGGAGACAAAGTCTGGCTACCCACCCATAATCTTCAACAAGTTAGGACTCTGATTCATTGGGCCTCTCTCCATCTCAGCCAGACTCTCTCCCATCACCTATTCTCTGGATCTCCCCCATCCATGAAGATATCCAACTCTTTCCACTTCCACTCCCACCCATCCAGCTTAGCCCTGTCACCTCTCTCACATACACACTAAGGTCCTTCTCACCCTTCAGCGAGGACGAAGATTCCCTTCTCCTCACTTACACAAACCTAACTACATGCCCTCTTGACTCAGTCCCATCTCAGCTTCCTCAAGAACTTTCACCTCTACTAACTCTACCCCTTACTCACTTATTCAACCTCTCTCTGTCAACCAGCACCTTCCCATCCTCTTTCAAACATGCACTAATCACACCCATCCTAAAGAAACCCACCCTCCCTGGACCCAAACTTATTGTCAAACTACCGACCCATTTCTCTACTCCCGTTCGCCTCCAAGCTCCTTGAGCATCTCGCATATAACTGCTCCCATTCCCTTCTAGATCCCTTGCAATCTGGATTCCACCCTCATCACTCCACTGAGACTGCCCTCACTAAAGTGGACAACAACTTGCTCTCCTCTAAGTCAAAAGGCCACTACTCCCTACTCATTCTCATGGACCTGTCAGTCACCTTTGACACAGTAGATCACTCACTCCTCCTCCAAACCCTCCACTCCCTAGGTCTCTGTGACAAAGTCCTCTCTTGGGTTTCATCACTTAAACCCAATAACACTTACTCCTTCTGTGTCCAACCTTCCTTCCTCTACACTGTAAGCTCTCACGAGCAGGACCCTCTGATGCTTCTGTTCTTCACATTTGATTTGTACTATTTAATATCCCTGTATGTCTATTCCTTATTGTAAAGCACTGCAGAATAAGTTGGTGCTATATAAATAAAGAATAATAATAATTTCCGCTTTTCCCTTCTCAAACCAGTGGTCCAAAATCACTTCTCCTCTTCCAAACATCATCAGGGTCCTCTACTAATCAATGACCAATCAGAATAAAAGTGCAACAGATAACTAGACTCCCACCAGGCATGAAGTTGTCTCCGACACCTCATTGATTGGAAGGGCTATGGTCCAAAGGAATGATTAAGGGTACCCGCCTCAGATGTTCATGCCCCTACCCTGGTCAAGAAATGTCAATGTCTCCATTATGGGCTTCAGGAGACCACCCATTAAAAGGGGGGCACTGTCAAGCACTATGACTTTGCAACGGAATAGCTGTCCATCACTTGAGTCCTACCTCTTCGCCTCCTCCTGTCGATGAACTCTATCATAATTTTGCCACTCTCAACACACCCCATTGGTCTGCTCACCTTTTCATACCCTGCCTAAATACCTGGAAGGCGTGTGTTCTTTGAGCCATATTGAGTTCCTGAGTTCCAGTTCTTTATTTGATTCCTGTGTAAGACCATGGCTGGCCTTGCTGCTGATCTTAGACCCTGATTCCTTGCTTCTGACTCCTGCTGTGTACGACTATGCAACTTGGCTTCCGACTCTGGCTGTGTACGACTATCCAACTCCTGGCTTCCCCGTCAGTATGACAGCCCGCTCACTACACAAACCTCCATCAGCATCTGTATTCTATAACGTAATTAGAACTGATTCAGGTCTAATGGAGTTTTCCTTATCTGATCTAATAGGTAGATCTAGTTTATAAGATTCACTAGTGTAAAAGCCCATGTACACGGGTCAAGGTCCGGGTAATGTGTTGCAATGCGTTGCGTACCTCTCTGGCACTCTAAGGGTTAAACGTCCGCTACCTAACTGCTCCATGAGATGCAGTTTTACGTCGCCTCACTCACTCGATGCAATCATGCACAGTAGAGACTGCCCGAACACGGGCAGTCTCTACTGAGCATGACTGCATCATGACAAACATCCCAGCGAATTATTATATGGGATATTGTTATATAACACTCCTATACAGCCACTATTTCCTTACTTTAGGGAGTGAATAAGCTGTGTGGACATATCTTGCATCCATATTAGATGATGCACTTTTGTAGCTAATACCGCTCTATATTTTGATATTATACATGTGTGAGGTATTTTGAATATTTTATACAGCAGCATAGAGATCTCTTATTCCATACGGTTTGGTAGGCTATTCACTTGTATAGTTCTATTAGTGATGGAATGCAGTTTATTATAGGCAATAGTAACATATATGGGAGAGTATTTGTTTCTTTCTTTTTAATTTGCCAATTTTTACCTTAACACCTTAACGACCCTTGACGGTCATAGTACGTCATGGGTAGATCTGACTTAACGACCCATGACATACTATGACCGTCATGGAATTCCGGGCTCCCCCTGTGGCTGCACGCCATTCGGGGAGTCCGGAACCATAAAGAAAGAAAAAAAAAGGTCCGTGGTCCTTAAGTGCCGGCTGCATGTGCTCGCGGCCGGTCCTTAAGGGGTTAATACAATAAAGGTTATGTTTTATTCTAATCACCCATGTTTGTTGACTCACTAAGGGGTAGGTAAAACTGATGGCTTTCTGAGTGCTTGATTTGCAGGGTTTCTTTTCACTTCTCTATCAATTCTTTAATACATCATTTTCTCTCACATGGGAGGCTTTTCAGCAATACATTTTCTAGTACAACTATTTTTGCTAGTGAAAATGTTGGTGTGGTTTTAGTCTTACAGTGTATCAAGGTCCTTCCATTCTCTTAATATATAAATGGAAGTGAAAAAAATATCATCCTGTGACAATTTGCGAATTCATTGTGATTCCATTAAAATCCATACTATGAATTTGTAGTCGTGTTAGTGCAATTTCACAGGACAGTTGCAGCATGCTGCTTCCTTCTGCAACAATTACAGTGCAATCTCAGTTACTTATTTGAAGTGCCCCATAGAACACAAGGATTCACAACTCATGCATTTTTTATGTGTTGCTATTTCTTTGACAATGTAACCTATGTGAGAAGAGCCTTACTGTTAAAGGGATAGAAATACTTAAAATGTAAAAAAAAACCAAAACCCTTGTTTTACTCAGGGGGATAAACCCTACAACATATTTTTTTTTACATTTTAAGTATTACTATCCCTTTAAAGTTCACTATTGTTTTATAGTAATACTTCATTTGAAGCTCCAGAGAGATTTATTGAGGAGGGTGTGAGAGATATGGATAGCCAACATAAGGGGCTTTGTTTAGCCTTCCTCTTCGCCTCTGCTTGGGGGAGAGTGAGGCCTTCCAATTCTTGGTGGTGGGAAGGAGGGAAGGGATAGTAGGTGGTAGTGAAGGGACAGGTGAGTAAAAATAGAGAAGTTAGGGCTATAAATGTGGCTGTTACGGCTAGCTTGATATTGTCCTTTCTTTTTCCTTCCGACCACCCTAACCCCCTTGTTTCTTCTCTGTCTTCTAGCTTAGATCTGCAGCAGGAGTACCATCTGCTACAGAAGAGGTCACACTTAGGCCTAGTTCTTCCTGAGGCAGTTAGACTCCACCTAGGGCCTTCATGTGGTGCTCCTGGGCACAGCCAGTCTAGCTAGACAATTGTTGATTCCAGTTCAGGGACTCTGGCCCGGTGGTCAGGTCTCTTAGAGTGTGCTATTGCCAGTATGCACTGAGGCGAAGAGGAGGCATGGGCTGTGACAGATCAGCTTACCCTAGTCACCACCTTGGTTGTGTTTTGAGATTGCCACCACTGTTTGGGTTCATGGGCGTGGAGTGGACCTGTGCCTAAAAAAAAAATTCTCACGACAATCCCTCTGCGGCATGTAGCAGGGAAGCAAATGCTGGGTCAAAACTGCTGCTACAGGTCTGGGGTGCTGCATGTGGGGGGCTTGGGAAGGTCTCTTAAGTCAGTGATATCCCTTTAATAGAAGCTGTGACCTCTTTAGTTTGCCATCTACATTGTTGTCTTGTCATTATTTAGTGTGTGTGAGTTAGTTCATTTATGGTTGTTTTGGTTAATGTGCTTTTTTGCAGGGAAATGGGGGAAGGTGGGTTATGTGGGAAGGGAAGTGTCACAGACATTGGCACTGTAATATAGACGTATGTTTATGTTATATCTTCTTTAACCCTTTAAGAATGAAACGGGTGTGCAGTGCATTGAGAAGCAAGCAAACAAGCTGTTCATTTATAACTGTGAAATCAGATTTTCTTTTGCAGTTTTATCTTAAAAGGTACATATTTACTTTGAGAAATAAAAAAAAATGGATTTATTAAAAACAGTAAACATTTATTTAACAATAAAACAATTAACATAATTATATACACATATTCACCTTGTACAATATATACTTCTGAGAGATGGTTGTGAAAGTATATGTTGTAAACAGTTTGCGAATGATAGTTTATTTACAGAATACAGTATTATATACTACACATGTGCCTCTGGTAGACAGGTGTTGATGTTATTCTTTAATAAAATGGCTGTACACTTGAAGGAGATACCTATGTGGTTTCAAAGAATTTCAAAGTACTTTACTGCTGCTTGACATGAAGGTACAGCACTATGAATCTGCATTGTATTGCATGACATGGGCAAAGTTATTTGCAAAATACAGACATTTTATGAAATATATCAATTCCATTAATTAAATAATATTTACAATGTGATAATAGCTAAAACACTATAAACAAGTAATAGAATGGTAAACTGTCACATTATCTTGTGCAACAAACTATTTTTAAATAATTACATAATTTACAAAACTGATGCATAAAACACAACTAGTCATGATGTCCAACTTTATTTGGTTTGTTTTGATTAAAATACTTGGATGCTAGAGATGTCTCCAACTCATTGCTTCACAATTTGATGGAAAAGCCTCTTGTATCCAAGGGATATCCAAATATATCATGTTTAATGTATATGGCCCTTTGGCCCTTATTTATAAACACAAACTGTTCACTTTTATAGATCAAAGGCATTTGATTATACCATTTTACCCACCCCACTGCAATCACTATAGCACAGAATGCAATTAGAGACAACAGGGAATATTTATAAAGGCAAACTGGACTTATTCTGGGGTAAACCAACTGCAACACAGGGGACAAATACAAATCCCTCTTAAAATAAATAGGGCTTTCAACCTTTTGTATGCTAGAGAGGTCTCATATGCATTGCTAAGCAGTACATTGGAGGCCTCACTCACATTCAAGTGGTTAAAAAACCCTACTCAAGTGCATGGCAATTTAGGACATTTTATTTTGTCCCCTATGGTGCAGCTCTATTACTCCAGAAAAAATCCAGTTTTTATAATTCTCTCCTATTGTCTCTAATTTTATACTGTGCTATAGTGATTGTAGTGGCGCGTGTAAAAGGGAATCAGGAATGTCTGGGACTACTGGAGTTATAAAAGTGACTAGGGTACTCATAATGGGAAATATACTATGCCCTGAGTGAATTGAAAGATGGTGGGGCCAGGGTCCTGATGTCCCTTTCTGCAGCCTATATGAATTACTTCTTACATACGTCATAGGACATTATCATTTTTAATTAATGAGCATCCTGTGAACTTTCTTCCATTAATCCACCAGAGAGGGCTCGTGGGCTGTTACTGGGCATTTGTAAATTATGCAAATTGCATAATAAAGTGGGTTGGACTTTACTGAGTGGGCAGGCTTAACTGGGATTGTGCAGGGAAGTGGGCGGAACAGGGTGGGAAGACAGCCGGAGAATCAGCCTCTGTCCCCAGAGACACGGTAATTAAATCTAATAATTGGAGTCTCCAGGGCAGATTCAGAGAGTTCCCAGGCATGTTAATGAGCTTTTAACCTGAATCTGAAATCAACGTCATGTGTTGGCTGTAAGATTCCCAACCCTGCTCTGGACTGATCTAGAGGAGGGGATTTAACATTTTTATCTACAAGTTCCATCTCAAAGTAAGATAACACCAAAACCAGTAACTGCTTGATCTCATGTACGGCAAACTGACGCCCAGGACACTTGGTTTTTCCTGATCCAAAAGGCATGTAGTAATATTTTAATTTGCGTCCTTTAAGGAAAAAATTGGTCTTTTCTTTTCCATCTTCAAGGTAACGGTCATACTTAAAATCCTAAAAGGTGAAAAATAATAGACACATGAGTGAGGGAACCAAAAACACTTACATATATAGATGAAGCCTGAGAACCAATGTCAAGTTTTCTCCTACGCTGAGGCTGATGTACTAAGAAAGTGGTGTAATTCTGGAGCAAATGGAATGGAGGGAACAAATACAATTTCCTTTTGTTTTAACTGAGAACCATAAACATTCCCATTACATAACTTGCAATACATTGGATAACTCTGTAGCATTCAAGCGCTTAAAACACCATATAAATAAATTGCATATGGTACAGTTGGTTTGCTCTGAATTTCTCCACTTTTCTTACTACAGGCCTTAGGTCAGCTGAATATGTTGACCGTATCTGTCATTCAAGGGGTTGAAGCTCCTTTTGAAATTAATGGGATTGCTCGTCTTTTGTTTTATGCACATGGTCAATATTTTTAGTCAAGACCATGTCAACACAAGTGAAAAAGTAAAATGCAAACTCACAAATTTATGTTACTTACTTGAGGGTCTTCATAGATTTCAGGATGTAAATGTATCATCTGAGGGTAAAGTGCTACAATATCATCTTTCCGTATGTGGTATGACTCATTGTTGTCCAGTTGTAACTGAAAATTCTCTTTAGCAACTCTGATGTTGAGAGATGCACTTGATAACCTCATTGATTCCTTAATTATGCTATCTGTAGAAATAAAGCATTGTCAGACATATATGTGAATTTTAGTTTTCATTTGTGGAAATAAAACAAAACAATACAATAATTACAGTATGATTTGTTACATAATCAAGGAACAAAAGGGCATTAATAAAATATATATTATTATAACTCAGTTATCACAGAGCATTATCATCACAACAAATTCCATCAACCTGCTTTTTGACTGCTTTACCTCAAAAAGCGGTAAAGTTACAGCAGGTAAGGTCTGCATAGTGGCCTATGGGACCACCTGCATACCTATCAGATAAGCTGTGTTGGAAGTTGCAATCCTCTTCTAAACCTCGAATGAATAGATGATCCACATGGGTGCCAGCCAGTAATATTGACTTGCGCTTATCTGGGCCTGTCACTCCAGCTGGTGGTGGAATACTAAAATAATTCCATAGCCTAATCAAGGGGTGACCAACTCCAGTAATCCTTATATGATCATAAGTGAATCAATACGTGACAAATGATAGAACATGCTGTGTTCATGTGAACAGTCCTCCAGCTGGTCTGGACTAAAGCTCCATCACTGCTATAATCTAATAGCAAAACTTATCTTGTTTTGTCTTGTTGATTATAGCTTTGGAAACATAACAAACTTACCTAGGACTGGCATGTCTTCTAGATCTCTCCGATTAAGAGAAATGAAATTGCCATCAAAGCAGATTTTCTGAGATGCCTTTTCTAAAACCTGTTGGACCTCTTCACTAGCAGCTTTCATTGCTCGTGGGCATCTATAAAACATAATAATAGTTATAAAATATAGCAGCAGACCAAGGAAAAAATATTGGTTTCTCTAATACTTAAAAAAGACACATCTAAAACAAAAATACATACGGCCATGTGCAGAGAGAAAGGTACACGAGCAATTATGATGCAACACAGCTACATCATAGGGGACAAATACTAATTACCCAAATTCTCTTTGATTTAAATAGGGCTTTAAACATTTGAAAGTGAGAGAGAAGATACAATGTGCTGGAGACCAGATGTGTCTAGCATTCAAGGGGGAAAAACCCATTTAAATCAAGAGGCATTTTCATTTGTCCCCTGTATTTTCATTAGCTTGTTTTAGAACTGGTTTACTTCTGCATATGGTCTATTAAAACATATTTACAATCTTGATCATTCTATATTAGTTACTGACATATTAGAACAGAGGAGGATAGCCTGTAAATCTACAGCTGCTGTTGGACTACAGCTCCCATCATCATTGACCAGCCAATTTGTAATCCCACAGTAGCTAGACCACCTCAGTTTGTCTACCCCCAGAGAAGAACATGTAAAGAATAATCTTTTTACCTAAGAAGGTAGAAGACGCTCCAGAATGTAGCAGGCAATGTGTTAGCTTGGGAAGCCCAGAGAAGAGCGAGATGAGTCTTGGCTTTTTCTGTGTCATTTAATGTTGAAAGAGTATCATTCAGGAACATCCGGATTGTGATGAGGTCAGAGATATTGTTTCGTTTCCGCAGGTTCTCATGCATCAGGTCTTTTGCAAGGTTCTCCCGGGCACTGTAGGCAGATTTGAAGACATGGATTGGTAGACCTGCTACAAGAGCAGGGAATATTTTGTCAAATTCTTTGAAGTTTTCAATTGCGTTGAGGATAAGAGCTCTCTGAGCTTCTTGCCTTGCAAGATTCTTATCTTCTTTTGAGTTAAACTCTTTGCCAAAAAGAGTTAAATAGCCCGCTTCAAACATCACACGGTAGCAGAAGGCATAGAGACCCTCAGTTTCCCACTCGTTGCCATTTTCTTTGACTGAATTGGTTTGCAACATTGTGTGCTGAAGATTCTCCATCATGGATGAAATTAGACCATCTAGAGCATCACCCTGCAGGGTTTTCATAAAAGTTTCATGTAGATTTTCAGTTGTTTTGCCATCTGTGGGATCCAGACTGCTATGTCCAAATGCCTGATAAAGAAATAGAACACAATGCAGATAGATATTAAATAAAGATATGTAGCCTGATTTAATATAAATTGTGTTGCTCCAAAATGCTGGATACTTTTTTATATAGCCGGGAGCCATGTAGTATTGTAGAAATGTGAAACAAACTCTAAGGACATGAACATCAACCATTGTGTTGACCATCCCTGTTGCAAAATTGGAACAAGCTCAATATGCTGTGTACACATACAGTTGCTGGTGTGGACAGCCTGATAGTAGGGCATTTGTTAAATGTTCAAGTATTAACCCTTTGAGTGCTACAGTGGTACACAATGCATTGTTCAAAGGGCTAATGCAGTAATAATATCATTGTGCTATGATCAGACCTACAGAGAGAATAGGTGAATAAAACATATCAGCTATTATGTTTGACTCACAGCTGGAAGCTGATTATGTGTAGCTTGTATTACTATTTATGATCAATTAAGTTTTACAAGACAATAAAATTGTTCACATACTAAGATAAAAGCACACATTGGATAAGATTTCCTACCTTGGCAGAGGTTGCAAAGTGGAACTTTTGCCAATCATAATGTCGCCCATGTCGCATAACGGAGTTGAATGAAAATGGGTCGGTGACAAAGTGAACAAATTTTCCAGCAAGTTTGCAGGTGAAAATGTTCCCAAATTTGTTTTGTCTTGTTCTTAGGAACTCAAGGGGATTAGCCCCAAACTGTAGGGCACATCCCAGATAAGGAATTAGACCATTTTCAAGGGGTGGCTCATCTGATTGCCTAAAAAACAAATAAATTAGTAAAAACACTTTAAATATTGTATAATATCACAATATAGTTCACTAAATTGTTGAGTAAGAAATTTAATTTTCTCAGGTATACTCATAAGAGATATTTGAATACTTACTTGAATGCTTTTTTCCTTCCTTAAATATATGCTGCTCTACCTGCCACTGATTGTTCAAGTTACTTGAACTGGTGAGAGCAACAATACTAACCAAATGTATGATTAACCTTTTGAGTGCCAGAGGGGCACACAATGCATTGTACCCCTCTGGCACTCAAAGGGTTAAAGCGACAAAAGACAATTACTAGTTAATACCATGTTGTTGTTCTTTCATTTGAAGAGGGGAGTGCAAATAATTTCAAACTTACATGTTGCATACTCCTCTGGCATTAAAAGGGTTAATTGGCACACATGAACTTACATGGTCTAAAAACACCGAATATTTTGTCAACACACAAAACATGAACAAATGAAGGAATATTAAACAGAAATGTATCTGCAGCATTATTACTACAAAGGATTGAAACAGTATTTTGTACTTTTCACATTTACTGTACATTGGCAAAAGTTTACATACCTTGGAAGAAATTAACCCTTTGAGCTCCAGCAGGGTATGCAATGCATTGCAAAGCAATGCATTGCGTACCCCACTGGCATTCAAAGGGTTAAATATGATATTTCGTATACTAATTTTTGGTAGACTGGGGAAACAATTTTCCCTTACACTCATCATTTGTTGTAGTGTCTTACAGAGTAGAGTACAACCGTCTAACCAGGAAATGAGGATTGTAAAGGAAAATGTCTTCCCCCAGCCTGGAGAAAAACAATACATGCAGTAAGTATATTATATCTTAAGTTCTATTAAGGTATAAAATGTATGTGTTTAACCATTAGATGCTAGATATGTCTCTGATGTATTGTTTTGAAATCATGGTTGCCACCTTTTCTTCAAAAAAATACTGGCCATGGCATTCCCTCCATAGACTTAACATTGGGCAGAAGCCAATTTTTTACCGGCCTGCTGGTAAAATACCGGCTGGGTGGCAACCCCATTTGCAATGCATTGTAGACATCTCTATCATTCAAGGGTGGAGATTCACTAAGCGGTGAGAAGTAGGTGATGGACCGGAGATGACTTCTCCAGTTTATCACTTCTCCAATTCCCATATTATTCTATGGAGCCTATGCGCTAAGATTTCTTCAACGTTGGAGTTCTTAATACATAGGCTGTATAGAATAACATAGGAACTGGAGAAGTGATAAACTGAAGATGTCATCTCCACTTTATCACCTCTTTATCACCACTTAGCGAATCTCCCCCAAGGTGTCAACACAAGTAAAACACAATTCTTTTTCTGTGAAATATACAGCAAAAGGGTATAATGCTATTCAATGAAATATATTATGTTCAGTATTAAATTAAAATTGTTGTAAATGCCTAGCTATTGTTTATCAAATTGTTCTTTAACTCTTTCATCAATAAAAATGTTGTTTCCTACAATAAAGATATATTTAAACATTTTTAAATATCTGCAATAATTCAAAGTGGTAACTTAACAATATATTTTATAATATTTGTAATAATTAAATACTAAGATAGCATGCTTAAGATCAGATGTACTTTTCTCTTACCTTCTTCTGATGCCAACAATAAGCCAGAAAAAGCAACACAATGCCACTACTAATCCCCATATTAGTGATACTGTGAGCATCTTACTAGGTCTTTTCCTCTAATCTGGGATATATGATGGAGCACACGTTCAGCTTTCAGCCCAGGGTAATGCTGGAGTGCAGTAAGGGGTCCAAGCTTATATACACACTCAGAACAAAGGGTGCTGTTAACTAGTAAACTTCAGTAACCACGATAAGCTATTAATTAACCTGTCAGCCAATGGACAACTATTTTATGGGCTTCTAGCCATGAAATGTATCTTTAAAAAAAAAAATCTAAGAAAAAAAAATCAGAAGCTCAACTTAGACCATTGCAGAAATAACCTTGACCATAGTTCATAGGAATGCAGTGAAGCTCCAGTGTAAGCAAAAGAGTTGTAATAGTTGATAATTTGAAGGTCTCTAAGGTGTGTTCAGATCTCTCCTGCAATTTTACCAGCTGCTGACTGGAGTTCAAATACAGGGTTACTTGAGAGCAGATTTTACAGCAGCTGACCATCCCCTCTCATATGCATTGCATTTACACTAATATCTATCTATGTATCTCTCTCTCTTTTATATATATATATATATATATATATATATATATATATATAAATCTATAAAAAAATGTTCCTGTGAGTGCTTTCAACACATTTTCCTGTTTATATATATATATATATATATATATATATATATATATACAATGGATACAAAAAGTCTACACCCCCCTGTTAAAATGCTAGGTTCTTGTGATGTTAAAAAATGAGATAAAGATAAATCATGTCAGAACTTTTTTGACCTTTAATGTGACCTATAACGTGAACAATTCAATTGCAAAACAAACTGAAATCGTTGAAGGGGGAAAAATAAAAAATCAAAAACTCACAATAACCTGGTTGCATAGGTGTGCACACCCTCTTATAACTGGGGATGTGGCTGTGTTCAGATTTAACCAATCACATTCAATCTCATGTTAAATAGAAGTCATTACACGCCTGCCATTATTTAAAGTAACTCCGATTAATCACAAATAAAGTTCAGCCGTTTTAGTAGGATTTTCCTGATACATGCTTAGTCGCATCTCGGATCAAAAGTCATGGTCCGCAGCGAGCTTCCAAAGCGTCAGAGGAACACAGTGAAGACAGACATCATCAAGTAGAGAAAATATGGCACAACAAAGACATTACCAAGAACTGGATGTCCCTCCAAAACTGATGAGAAGATGAGAAGAAAACTGGTCAGGGAGGCTTCCAAGAAGCCTACTGCAACATTAAAGGAACGGCAGGAATTTCTGGCAAGTACTGGCTGTGTGCTACATGTGACAACATTCTCCCATATTCTTCATATGAATGGGCTATGGGGTAGGGTGGCAAGACAGAAGACTTTTCTTACAAAGAAAAACATCCAAGTCCGGCTGAAGTTTGCAATAAAAAACATCAAGTTCCCCAAAAGCACGTGGGAAAATATGTTATGGTCTGATAAAACCAAGGTTGAACTTTTTGGCTATAATTCCAAAAGGTATGTTTGGCGCAAAAACAACACTGCACATCACCCAAAGAACACTATACCCATAGTGAAACATGGTGGTGGCAGCATCATGCTTTGGGGCTGTTTTTCCTCAGCTGGAACCGGGGCCTTAGTCAGGGTGGAGGGAATTATGAACAGTTTCAGATACCAGGCAATTTTGGCACAAAACGTTCAGGCGTCTGTTAGAAAGCTGAAAATGAAGAGGAAGTTCAATTTTCAGCAAGAAAATGACCAAAAACACACATCCAGATCCACAAAAGCATGGCTGCACCAGAAGAATATTAACATTTTGGAATGGGCCAGCCAGAACCCAGACCTGAATCCAATTGAACATCTGTGGGGTGATCTGAAGAGGGCTGTGCACAAGAGATGTCCTCTCAATCTGACAGATTTAGAGTATACTCAGCCTGGGGTATCCTGGGATGTGGACCTAGACAGTACTACGTGGTATCAAAAAGTATCAAAATTTATTACATTGTATTCGGCGTCCTCATGCAGAGCACCGTGCGGGGTGACGTCATTAGCTTGCGCAATCCATTACTAAGCAATGGATATCGCTACCTTATTGGTTTTGCTGACTGAAAGCAAAAACCAATATACTGGAGCACGTACATGTCATCATAACCATTTTTATATACTCAATGGCTTTTTCAATATATATGGGACTTGTATTTTCTCAGTGGGAAATAAGAACTATTAAAGCCACATAGCAATATTGTAGTTGTTCTACGCTCAGTAATAAATACTTTAGTACAAACTTCCACATACTGAATCACTGACTCTCTATTAGCATCAAAACAAACTCTTAATAGATGCACATATTAGGAAAATTAAATTCCTTGTGTTATTCAAGCCTTCATTATTTTTAAAGGTATAGTGCTTTGTAGTCCATTCACCGGTTGTCATCTGCAACAATGTCTTATACTTTTTATGTTTACTTATTAGACAGGGCTCACATAGCCAGATATTCCAAGAGGATCACCAGTGTCTATTTTTTTAATCAATTTCCAATGTGGCTTACTGAGCCCATTCCCGTGATCTTCCACCGGGAGTGCCCTTCTTTTATTGCTACATTGTTTCTTTATTGACCAAGATCTCTCCAGTTTCTTCTATGCACAAGGGTCCAAATCAGGTGGATAAGTACCTCACTGTCTGCTCTCAGTTGGAGGGCGCTGCCAAAATTACCACCTGCAATCCTCAAACAGCTGGACTCCCTTTTCCTTATAGCATGATATTCAAAGAAAACTTGAGTACGATAGTTCGTGGTTCAATCCATTCGGTGTTCTGGCATTAAACTCATATATCATACGAGCCTCCTCTTGTAGCAAGAGACGTGGATATCTCCACCTCTTATGGACCTGAAAACAGTCAAAATCGGCATAAATCAAAAGTCCAACATTTTATGTTGCATTAATTCAAAATGTCTACCAACCAGTTGATTCAAATGTTCCTTAATTTCCAGTTTTCCTTCTAGTGCTTTTTTGATAGCAGATTTATGATTATTTATTCTCTCTTTGATCATAGTCGTGGTCTTGTCTATATATATTAAGTCACATGGGCACTTAATCATATATACGACATACCGACTTTCACAATTTAAAAAGTATTTTTGTAGACTGTTTCAGTGAAGGATTTCTTCTTCAATAACGCGATCTCGGCTCTGCTGAAGAGCCTCCATTTGTCCAGGGACCAGATTCCCCTGCTACTAACCTGACATGGTTGGCACATCCCAACGGAGTATATCGGTGTAGGGGGTGCTCGAATTGTGGCAATATAATGACAGGCAAGCTTTTCAAACATCCAAGAACTGGGAAGCAGATCCCAATAAAATACTTTTTAAATTGTGAAAGTCGGTATGTCGTATATATGATTAAGTGCGCTGACGTCAGGGGAGGGGGAACTTTCACAGCGAATATCTCTTAAACCATAAAGGTTTGAGAGATGGGACTGGAGGCATTTAGTTTCTTTTTTATATACCTACAAGATTTAAATGTGTAAAACTGAAGTATTACTATCCCTTTAACCCTTTAGATGGCTGTGCAATGCTTTGCAATACTTTAGTGTCCACTCCAGCCTTGCTCCCCATCTACTAATATTTTCAACTTCAATGGAACTCCTTGTATATCTTCAGGGAACCATAGGGTTCCACTATACAAAGTTTGAAAAGCTTTGCTTTAAAAGAATCTAGAAATGGTAAGAATGGACTAGGGATCTAGTAAAAACAAAGAAGATTAACTAGCTTCCTTCTTGTACTTTGGGACCATTGACATTTTATTGGAGGTAGAATGAAAGTTATAGTTACTATGAACAGGAAGCATGTGCATTCCATTCAAGAAGTAAGGTAATTTGCACAGAGGTTAGAATATAGTTATTTGGATATTAGAAATGTATCAAAAATCATGCTTTGTGTTGGAAACATTATTAGGATGTCATAAGACTTGAGCTTTGCATAAATCCTTCCTGAATATATATCAATTATTGAGTTTTATTCTAACACGTTATCACGGTGCCCATGCTCCCTGTGTTACTTTCTGTCAGTTTTTGCTATACGATGTTCCCATTGATTGATCTACGTATGGCCTGCCCAGGATGGCCTTTATATACTGGGCTCTGGCACCTATCCAGTGCCCTTTCATGGTGTTCCTGTACCAGTGCCTTCTCGAGATTCGTGGATTCCAGTGTACCGACTTGGCTTGTTTGACTACTCTGCTTCTTGTCTCCTGCTCCTGTGATACGACCCGGCTTGGCTGCCGTTCCTGCTCCGTGATCTGACCCGGCTTGTCTGACGTTCCTGCTCCGTGATCTGACCCAGCTTGTCTGACATTCCTGCTCTGTGATTCGATCCGGCCTGGCTGACGTTCCTGCTCCGTGATCTGATCCAGCTTGTCTGACGTTCCTGCTCTGTGATCTGACCCAGTTTTCCTGTTCCAGTGTTCGCTGTGTCGCTTGGGCGACATTCTGACTTCCGCTGTGTCTGGAACCTAGTATCCATTCTGCTACAGCAGTGAGACAGTTGCTGTGTCCTCCGTTAACTCTTGCAGAGCCTCCGTTTTGCCTCCGTTACTGCTACGGCAGTGTACCATTGGCTGAGCCCTCCGTTAACTCTTGCAGAGCTTCAGTGTTGCCTCCGTTACTGCTATGGAAGTGTGCCGTTGACTGAACTTTCCGTTAAGCTCTTGCAGAGTCTCAGTGTTGCCTCTGTTACTGCTACGGCAGTTTGCCATTGGCTGAACTTTCCGTTAAGCTCTTGCAGAGTCTCAGTGTTGCCTCTGTTACTGCTACGGCAGTGTGCCATTGGCTGAACTTTCTGTTAAGCTCTTGCAGAGTCTCAGTGTTGCCTCTGTTACTGCTAAGGCAGTGTGCCACTTACTGATTCCTCCATTAAGGTCTTGCAGAGCATCTGTGTTGCCTCCGTAACTGCTACAGCAGTGTGTGTTAGTCTCAGTTACTGCTCTGGCGGATTACAAGTGCTCTGGTCTCCATTATTGCACTGCAGTCTCCTTCGTGCGCTATTCTACCATACTGGGCATTACAGAGAGAACTCACCACAGACTTCTCTGCACAGAGATGAAGAAACCAGTGGGTTACGAAACATGTTAGGATAACTATTTGTTATTTTTTATTTGGTGTGTTTTTACATTAAAGGAATTATTTGATTTTATTTTGGTCTGCGGTATCCAGTCCTTGTTTGCTCACGGAAGCATTTGTGTCCTGTTGCGGGGGGGACAGTGAGATATCCCCCGCTAGAGCTGACACCGGTTCTAGATAATAAACAGACCGGTGAGACGACTCTAAGTAAGTCTTACGGGTGTATAAATGATTTAAAGAAATCCCATATGTTGTGAAGAGCTCTCCTCCTGTGTGTGTATATTCCAGACCAGGTAAAGGGTTTTTTATGTTTGAATGCCATATCCTTGCACTCACTCATTAACACTTTGAGTGCACTGCAATACATTTGATACCTCTCTGGCTCTCAAAGGGTTAATATATATGGCAAGTGAAAACACTCTACAGATTATTATTTTTGGTGTTTTCAATTTAGACAGTAATCGATCACCCCAGATGATAGATGTGAGTCAGTTAAACTGATACAATGGGGGTTATGCACTAAGGAGTGATAAAGAGGTGATAAAGTGGAGATGACTTCTCTGTTGACATCACTGCTCCATTTCCTATGTTATTCTTTAGAGCCTATGTACTAAGATCTCCAACTATAGAGCGATCTTAGTGCATTGGCTCTATAGAATAGCATAGGAATTGGAGAAATGATGTCACGGGATAAGCTATATTCATTTTATCACCTCTTTAGGACTCCTTAGTACATCTCCCCCCAATGTATCCCGCTTGTTCTACAGAAAGGGATGGTAATGATCACATTTTCTCTCAGTGCATCAGAACAGCTGTAGGTGTATTGTGTGTTCAAAAGACAGCCAGACATTTGAGGGATGGATCTAGCCCACGGCTCTTATTTTGCCCATATCTAGCTTATCCTCCTAGAACATATATCCCATCACACTAAACTGCATGACATAAATGTGAATATAGGGATAGGAGGAACTTTTTGCCTTAAAAGAGAAACATTAGCAACACATAATGTCCTGACTTCCGTGGGGATTCTTCAGAAAAATACAGTTTTTCCACTTTTTATTGCATTGAAATTGGTATTACTTCTCCCATGTGGATTCTGGTGATACACAAGCTGCTGTGCACTTTATTTAAAGCTGCTAATTCTGAGCTAAAAGGCCTATCCTGTACTGTACTGTAAAATGTAACACTGCAGTTCTCAGACGTGAAATAGAAAGCTGTTCAAACCTAGATACTAGCTACTAATGTAGAGGCAGATAGGCAAAGGAGCTGGAGTGCCTGAGGTTGCAAGGCATGTGGATGTGATTTTTTGACACTGACCCTGGCCATGACACTTACGTAGATATTGTCTGTAGTTTAGCATTTACCTAAAACATAAAGCGGAATTACCACCTTTAACAAAGATGGCCCCAAATAATTCCTCATCTGGCCACTAGCTGGTCAGTAGCGCTAGTCGCCAGAATTATTACCTGGTTAATGCGTATTATCAACTTCTTCGGGACTGACAGGCAGGGCGGAGCGCAGACATCTTTCCATAGTGACGTCTGTGCTTCTGTGCTATCAATCCCAGCCAGCTCTAGGAGGAGTTGCTAGGAGCAGTTCAGCACCCGAAGGGACTGACAGCACAGACGTCACTATGGAAAGATGTCTTCGCTCCATCCTGCCTGCCAGTACTGGAGCAGTGGATAATTCGCATCAACCAGGTAATAATTCTGGCGACTAGCGCTACTGTGCAGCTACTCACCAAATGAGGAACTATTTGGGGCCATCTTTGTTAAAGGTGGTAGTTCCGCTTTAACTTTTACTAAGTACCTTATTAAAATAGGTCACATGGTCCACAAGTAATAACTAAAAGTGAACATACTATGAGGATAAACCCCTTCCTCTCCACATGTATTAAAATCAAATTAAGTATAGGGCTACAGTTCACCCACGTGTGGGTGCAGCAAAGCATGTAGGACGATAGAAAGGGGTTAATTGCAGTCATCCACTTTATACACATTAAATCACTATTAAACTCAATGTTACTTTATGATGGTGTAGTTCTTATTATTGCACAAGGATGTATTAAACTTTACTGACCCGTTTTTACACGCTTTCATACTTCCTTCTGATGTGACTTAGGGAAGGTATACTGGCTTGCTTATGCCAACCTGGGATTTAAACAGTGCCTGTTCCCTCTTAACAGGCATTACGGTATTTTTGCTATCCCTTTTGCTTTTAATGCTATTGTTTATATAGCAATCAATGTATGGGGAGATTGATATAGCAGATTTAAAGTGGGTTAACAGTTCTGGAATTTTGACAGTATCTACTAATGCAGAGTCAGATAGGCAAAGTGGTAGAGATGGAGTTGCATGCAGTTCCAGGGAATGTGGATGTGATTTGCAGACATTGACAGAAGGACAGTTTAATAAATAAAAAAAAATAAATAAATAAATACATAAATATATTTTGACTGATAGGTGACAGACAAGCAGTGAATCTTACACCAGAGACTGAGACAGATACTAGAGATAGAGATATACATTATATATGCTGCAGGCATGGTTGCTGTAGCTTGTACAATAAAAAATCATGACACTCTTCTTCCTGAGGAGGCTGTTAGTAGAAGTGATATGAAAACTGCCACAGGTCATAGTACTAAGACTTTGAACACTAAAGACAATGAGTACTATTCTATTGCTGCTCACATAGCAGAGGAATAATTAACGGTCAGACCAACTACTGCAACAGACAATAACAGTGACCACAAACTATGAACAACTAGTCTATAAATCCACCTTAAGGGGAAAGTAAAATTAAACCTTTTCAAACTTTAAAATATCTACAAGTATATGAAAATAGTGGGTGGAAATGGGTAAAGCAGCTGATGAAGATGTTCTTTCATGATAATCCCTTTCTTTTTCTGATACAAATGAATTAAACAGTGAGAGTGATGATTATATGGGTAAAACTGCATCTGAAAGCAAAAGGTTCAGTGTTACACCACTGAAACTCTTTAAGAGATGATGAGGAAAGTCTATACAAAGTAAACAAGCCTAAAAATATACAATCATCACCTCTATAATTATCATCAGGGTCACCAATTGCAAGTCCAGCCCCACACAGTCACACTCGCTATTGCTGACGAAGCAGCAACACAGGTTAAAATCCTAACTATGACTGTTTCTGTTGCTGTTTGAAGTACAGTGTCACTGTCACCTACTGCTAGTACTACTGTAACACCTAGCCACAATAGTAGTGGTAGTAGTAGAAGTAGTAGCAGTAGTAGTCTCTCAAGGACTTGTCAGTCTATGAAATCTTCAATATGGAGATACTTTACTCATGATGCAAAAGATAAACTGTCCTTGCAAGAGCCAAACCACTTCTCCTATCACCAGCTTACACTGAAGATCCATTCTGTTAACAATTTACTTTACTATTTATGATGCTGTCAGACTCAACTAGCTAACAAACATTTGTTGTATACTGTATATGTTTTGCAGTAGGTTTTAGAATATTAACAGTTTTTTCAAGGTGTATGTTGCAATGCACTGCAAAATGAACATGTCATTATGATTTATTAGTCCTGCCCAGTTTGCATAGGCATTCAGCCTAATAAAGAATTAAACTGCAGTAAAGTATAGGTCTGAATAACAAGTTGCAGGTGATTTGGCAGGAGAGGAGATAGACCATAAACATCAGGTCTGTAAAGTGAAAATTCAGCAGTAAAGGTGCAATAAATGTTTATATGCAGGTAATAGCTTGAAAGCAGTTATAGAAGTCATATCGCTATATGAGATATCTGCATATACACTATGAATTGTGTAAGTGTCAAGACCAAAACCGGATATGTAACTAAAACCAATAATCACCAAGAATGATCAGGAATCCTGCTTCTCCCTCCATTTTCTGTTTTTAACCCTTTATGGTATGTATTCACTGTGCCTAAAAATCCTGTTTCTCCATATAACTTCTATTTTTAACCCTTTTTTGGATTCTTCTAACTTCTAAAGTAATAGTTACTAGATCTTTCAGTAAATTCAATCTCTAGACTTTCCTAAATGATCTAAGCAATTGCCCGTGGAATAGAATAAACTTAATACCCAACCTAGACTCAGCAAATGACCATATTCATTGGAAGGTCTTAATATCCATGCATCACTAAGGATGGTCAGGATAAGGGGATCCAATCTACCCTGGGTTTCTGCTGACGTACTTGAGTTATACAATTTTAGAAATACGCTATGGACAAAATTTAAGTAAACTGGTGTCATGTTCTGTCCTTTTTCTGGTCTTTTTTACCATTCCTTGCCTTTTTTCTGTTGGTTTTTCTAGTTTTGCTGGATACTTGTTCCTTGCCCTGGCTTTTACTCAGTCCCGAGTCTTTAACAAGCAACAGTTCCTCAATGCTGGTGTGCAATCTAAGCATTCAAGTGCGTGTTTAGTAGTTTCCCATCATGTTCCTGAGTTCCCTTGCCCTTCCTCCAAAGTGATTTCCATGTATCGAACTTGACCTTCTTTCCTGGCTACTCTTCTTCTTATCATCCATGTACCATGCCTCCAGTTTTTGACTCTCCGTTATTGAACCCGGCTCTCCTTCTTGACTATTCTTCTTGTGGATTGTGTACCACTTTGCCTGCCCGTTGCCGACCCTGCTAGACCAACTATCTGACCTTACATCTGTTTTACTCCTCTGTTCTACTCATTTGACAAGTTTGAATTCACCGTTCACAGGAGAAGTTGACTTTGACTACTTCGACCTTCTGTTGGTCCTGTTGCTGTACTACCTTTCAACTCCTTTAACCTTTAGTCAGATTGCAGTCCAAACAGCCAAAGTTTGAATTATTTAACAGCAGGTTACTTCTCTGAGTCAGAGTTTATATTTCAGTTCACCAGCTTCTCCTGTCCATCTCAGCTACCTTTGACTGGCTGTACAGGTATTTCTTTTGTTTTAGTTCCTTGTTCTCACTTCACCCCAGTGGGTAGTTACTAGGGATGGGGGAAAGGTCCCGTCGTGTTCCCACAAAAAATCTGTGAAAACCACGTGTTGTCTGCTTTTTCACGGGAAAATCTACTTTAAATAAAGTAATTATAATCTTTGCAGTTTTTACTCATTGCCAAAAATGTTTTGCAATTTTTTTCAATGGCTACAAACTTTGTACCCCTTTAATTACATGCATTGAACGGTCTCGGTGCCCTGATTCTCTAGACCCAGTGATGATGGCCAGTCCCCCTACATCACCCCTAGGGATCTTAGGGAAATTGGTGTCATGGGCAGAAGAAGAAGAGGGTAGTAGTGTGATCAGGACAGGTCAGCTACCTGTGCCTGCTGCCAGTGCTGCACCTGCCATTGTGTCTTGTGATTCTCAGGAGGGGGTGGATATGATGGCAAGTGTGAGAGCAGGGGACCCTAAGTCACACTTGACATTCCCAAGCAGTCCTACCACCACTATTAATACTTAGCTCCAGAAGCTACAGACTCAGAGTGTTAGTAATGAGGAAGACTCAGAGACTGAAATTGAGGTGGTTACTGTTAGTGATAGTGAAGCAGCTTGTGTGATTAGTGTGACCACAGTAGATTCTCCTGCTGATGCTGAGGTGGTAGGGGAAGTAGAGAGGTCAGACTAGCAGTCAATGAAGCCCAATACATTCCCCGACCCTGTGATTGCCCTTCCCCCCATTCCATTGTCCCTATGAAACATGATACTGAGGAAGACACAACTGCTGGATAGCAGCAGTAATACCACCACCATGAGCACAGATCAGCTGTCTGTGCCTGCTGCTAGTGCTTCCAGTCTGACTCCTTCACCTCAAGAGATGGCAAGTATGACAGTAGGGGACCCTCTGTCACATTTGTTATCACCTCCAACCAGTGAGACTGTAGTAGAGCAGCAGCAGCAAGGAGGAACTGGTGGTGGTGGTGATGATGATGATGAGGGTGATGGTTTGGCATCTGGGGTGGGAGGGTCAAAATGTTGACATTAATACATTTTGTTTTACTTTAAACAAAGTCCTGCGAGTGCCTGCATTTGATATCATAACTGTATAATATGACTGTTCTTTTTATATATATATATATATATATATATATATATATATATATATATATACACACACACACACACACACACACACACACACACACACACACACACACATACAGAGCTCATATACAGGGTGGACAAAATAATGGAAACAGCAGTGAAACTGTAACAATTATTTATTAATATGATGTTGGGCCACCATTTGCCTTTAACGAAGTTTGTATCCTAAATGGAATAAACAAATACATTCAGTTTCAAGTGGAATGTTGTACCATTTTTATGTTGAACATCTTCAAGTTACTTGAGAGACGATGGAAGAGAGAATCTGCAGATGCTAATGCCAGTCATAGACTATGGTGATGTAGTGTATGCTTTTGAGCCACCAATCCATCTTGGCAGCTGTAATGGCCATGGGAAATGTTTAACTTCATTTTCATGCTCCTCAAACCAAGGCTTAATGCATCAGGCTGTGTGTATGGGGGCATTATCACTTTGAAAATTGTATTACTTTCAGGAAACAAAGTTTGTACCATAGGGTGCACCTGGTTACCTAAAATGTCCATGTAGTAACTGGTGGTAATTCTAACGTTTAGGGTAATACAATCAATATACCCACTATTCTGGGACTTCTCACTGCATAATCCCACTCCTCTTTGCTTCATAACATCATCTGACTGTAGCCAAATCAATAACAGGCTTACTTCTGTTCTGTAAATAACCCCCTGCTTTTTTAGTTATTATTACTCTCCTACATTCTCACTGTGCATACACCTCTTCTTCAATCAATCAATGAATACCCTCTCATGTTTCCCCTGCTTCACCTAACTACCAGACATACCATACCATATAAATCAAGAGAAAGACCACTCAAGTCTTTACCAGATTACCCACTACCCCACTCCACTACACACCTTTTCATTGGAAAGTACAGTCACCCGGCACCAGACAAGATATGCTAGAACTCAAACAATGCCTGCTTTCCATCAAGCAAGAGCTTCAAGATGATCTCAAAAACACTATCAGGAATCTCCAAAGAAATCTCAGCTCCAAAGTCATCTCTATTGAACACTCCCAAACTCTGACTTCTGTGAAATTAACTGACAGGTTCTTTCATTAAACCAGTGATTCTCAAACAGGGTGCCATGGCACTTTGGTGTACCACGGATATCCATTTAGGGTACCCCCCCTTTTTTTTATAAAGACTTGTGAATTTTGAGTTTTAAATGCATATTTATGCAAATGTTTATGCACAATATGTTTGCTTTTGATATTCTGAATGTGAGACCTAGGCATTACTAAATATATTACTTATTTGTACCTTTCATAATGGCTTTCATAAATTACATAAAATATTAGGGGTGCCCCGAGGAATCTAAATTGCGTATTGGGGTGTCCTGAAAAAACAAAGCTCAGGGAGACCTAGATAACAGATTGCAATGTAATAATCTGTTAATCAGGAATGTCCCTGAATCAATACTTGGAGGAGTTTCTGAGCAAGGTGTACCTGAATGAACATGTATTAATGTTGTTATTTCTGAGACACGAGTAGTCTCATATAAGATTCTTTTTAAATAAATAAATAAATATAATATAATATTTGGCTAAAAACTTGTTTTTCCATCTGGAGTACATGGAGCTACCTGTGGCTGCTTCAGCAGGAACAAGCTAACTATATTCCATCGAGCCTGTTACAGTACTGGTGGGGAGAGTACACCGGTAAGATTAACCCTGTGAGTACCAGTTACACGTTTTATTCATTTTGTTAATCTGAGCTCTCCTGTGGTAGAATTCCTATTTGCACTTTGTTCTTTTAGATTTCCTTCAGTAAATTCATTTTTCCACACTGAGATTCCCTCACGTGACAAACACTTTACAAGATCTTATCTAGCTGCCTCCTCACAAAAGAAAGCCGAAGTGGCTATCTTATTGAGACATGATTACCCCTTCTAAATCTCAACTCAAATAGTCGGTGCAAATGGTAGGTTTCTTATTTTTATTTTACAGGGATTACTTGAAGGTAGAGAATTAATTTTAGCTTCAGTTTATACCCCCAATGTCCCCAGTGATTTCAATGTAGTACTCAATCCACAAATAGATCAGAGCCCCTCTCACTCTTCTCAGGGCCAGGAATCAAGTATTTTGGCCTCTAGTTAATTTTGATCTCATATTACAGATAATAGACTTCACCATGTTTGGCATATCCTTCATTTTAGGATGAAATACTTCACCTTTATTTCTGCCTCCCACAATAGTTACTCAAGAACTGATTATGTCCTAACATCCCCAGAACTGATTAAGGCCTTCTCGTCTATTCAGATTTCATCACCTGGTAGGACCAGGCCCCTATAAAATTTGAGGTTCTCCTATTAGACTACCAGCCTAAAAATTTTACAACTGGAAACTCAAAGACACCCTACTGAGTGATTCCTTGTTTAAGGACCATCTACCTCCCATATACTACAGTTTTTTTTCTTAACATGGGTACAGTCTCCTTGCTCACCAACACATAGAACTCTTGTAAAGCTTACAAATGAGGCATCATTATCTTGTACGCTACTAAAGCTAAGAGAGATGTATTGCAAAATGTCGATAAATTGACTAAAGAACTATCCACCCTGGAAAAACGTAAAAAAAACCTCCCATCTTAATCACATTTTTGTAAACTTCAGACTGCTAGAGAGACACTTTGTAAGCTTCAGTCAGATGCAGTCAAAGGTGTCAAACAAGTGCTAAGGTTGCAACAGCTATTTTATGAAAAATAATTTTAGCCAGAAAGTTAATGGTAAGATGACAACAGGCACAAATTCTCTTACTCAGATAACCCTTCAGTAGGTTACTTTATGACCCATATGAGAAATGTCTAGTAATGCACTTCAAAAATATTGAAAGAATAATCAATTAACTAGTTAAAGTAGGCAGCTTCAGGATATACATTAACACAACCACTTTATGTGTTATGAAAAACAAACACTGTATACAAGAATGGGTATATCCAAGCGCCTTATGATCGAATTGATATATCCGATCACTTTTGAAATATACTGAATAATGGGACCAATACACAGGTTAATTAAACCAATATATCATCCAATAAGTAAAAGAAGATATGAAGGGACATTAAAAATTCATGCTTCTTGAGTTACACAGTCGTTGAGTTAAGATTGCGTAACTCAAGAAACTTTTTTCCCTAAGTTTAGAGCACTGCACTATTTAGCACGTATGTTCAAATAGGGTGATAATTCTGTTTTGCATATGGGAGTAGCAAATATTTTTTAATTAATATTAGGTGAAAGCACAAATTTTTAATGTTCCTTCATATCTTCTTTTCCTTATTGGATGATATATTGGTTTAATTAACCTACGTGTATTGGTCCCATTATTCTTTATATTTCAAAAGTGAATTGATATATCAATTTGATCATAAGACGCTTGGATATACCCTTTCATATATACTTTATGACCCAGCTGAAATGTGTGACAAATTCCATAAATTCTTCTCCGACCTTTATAATCTTGACAATCTTTCAGATTGCACCCCAAAGATGCATTGCTCCGTATCCATTCCTTTGTACAAGATCTCCCTCTACAAACACTTTCTCCAGAGGACAGGGAATCATGTAACTCCCCATATCCCCTTCTAAACTTTTTACAATTATTAAGTCCCCTAAAACAGCGAAAAACCCTGGGCTCAAACAGGCTTCCTAATTTCTTTTACAAGACTTTCTCCGTATTACTCTATGCTGCACTCCTCTAAGTATTTCGTTTTCTGCTGAATGGTGGCCCTATGTCCCCAGATATAGCTAAAGCTTATATCAACCTCATCCTCAAACCAGGCAAAAACACACACATGACTATTCCAGCTATAGACCCATCTCCCTCCTAATCACTGACTTAAAACTGTTTAGTAAAATAGTAGATAATAGACATTCTCCTTTTCTACCTAAATTGGTCCATGCTGACCAAGCAGGCTTTATCCCAAAAGTACAGACAGGTGACAACACTAGGAAAACCTAACCATCTCAGTACCTGGTGTAAATTCTTAAGCTCTTTGGTATAGAAGGCAATTTCCTGACTGTTATTCAACCATTCTACCAGTGCCCCCTCAGCAACCTTAAAACTACTGCCATCTAAATCAGTTCAGATAAGCAGTGGAACTAGACAGGGTTGCTCACTCATCCCTCTTCTGTATGAATTAGCAGTAGAACCCCTAGCTGTGAAAATTAGGGAACACCCGGACATTGAAGATATGTCTGTAGCCCAAGATACTTTTTAAATCTCCTTTTTTGAAGATGATGTTATCCTGACCCTGTCTAATCCCCACAGCTCCCTTCCTAATCTTTTCTCAGTTCTCAGAGATTTCCAGTTCATCTCAGGCTACAAAATTAATCGAAATCTGAAGCCCTCCCCCTCAACTTGGAGTCAGAGGATCTAACAGTTTTTATGGTAAACCACAACTTTCTGTGGAAAACCTTTTTGATTCGGTACTTAGGGGTCAACCTCACCCCAAGCTATCATACTCACTAAAGTGCAAACTTCCCCTCACTCTTCAAAACTCTCCCGCTGGAAGGACTTCACTGTTTTTGGTTTGGTAGAATTCACTTGGTCAAAATGAAAGAATAGCCTTGAACATCTTTAGGTTAATTTGGAATGGGAACACACCCCTTGTAGCAAAACATATTATCACTCTCCCCAAGCATGCCGTGGGTTTAGAGGTTCCAGACCTCTAAAACTATTATTTAGCCTCTCACCTCAAACACTCTTGATTTGCTTCTCCTAGTAGTAAACTCTGGTCTGATATAGAACGTCAATGTTCTTCCCCTTTTTCCCTAGAAAACGTTCCTTGCCTACCTAAGCGTACTTAATGGTCCTTACCTTTCAAGTTGGCAACTGTAATTTTCCAACTTAGAATATTTGAAATAAAAAATGAAGTCCATCCTTCTCTCACTTCTTCACCTTCCCGGATAATTCCGCCATTTGATAACCCTCTCTTTGCCCCAGGTGCTTCTCTCTAGTCTTTTCACAGATGGAAGGAAGCCAATAAATTTACAATATATACAATATTCTGAGTGAGGGCTTGTTTCCTTCCTTCCTTTAAGTCCTTGAAAAATATATTACACCTCTCATCATCTGACTACCTCCCCTCCCTCCAGGTATGCCATTTTGTTCTGGCTCTGAAGCTACACCCCGCCCCAACTCCATTTAAAAAGGTTTATTATGATCCAAAGCCACAACAGAATCATGTCTCTAGCCTAAACGCTATGTTGATATCCCCAGCACACGTTCTAAGCACAAATACATGACAGCGTGAGAGCGGGATCTGGGTCTGGAGGTCCCTAATGAAAAGTGGTCTGCTATTTGGGCTGCTGCAGCAAGGATGCCAATCTGCACCACCACCAAAAAGAATATCTATAAAATTCTCCTCAGATGGTATTATACCCTGACCATTCTCAGCACCATCCACCCTACTGTCTCTGTCCTTTGTTGGAAGTAACCTGGCCAGGAGGGTGACCTCCTACATATCTGGCGGTCTTGTCCATTTATTCAACAATTCTATGAAAAAAACAACTTGTCTTATCCAAGAAGTGACTACGATTGCCATACCACTTGACCCTGTTATTTTGGTACTAGGCACTCCTGTAGATCATGAACTAATGTTAAGACCATTAGCTAAGCCTATCTCCCACATTCTGACGGCTGCGAGGTGCTAGATTATGGGATTCAAAGATGCTCCCGTCTCTTGATCACCTTATTTGCCACATAGCCCATATTGAGCAGATGGATTGTCTTATAGCCTTGCTGCACAATACCCCACATAAACACAGAGGTCTGGGGCATGTGGGAATTATCCAGACATGCAATTGCGATTTTTCTCTTATAACTCTGACTTTATTTACGTCTCAACGCCAGTACTGGCACTCTTTGTTTTCTCTTACTTTACTAACCTTTGATTCCTGTCCATTTCCATTCCCGTTTTCCCCTTTTTTCCTCCCTGTGTCATACCACCCCATCTCCACACTTTTTTATTTTTGTGAGCAGTCGTGCTAGCTTGAAAACTCAGTCATCACAGCTTTATTCACATTCATATGACATATGTGGCTCTGAATTTACTATATGTATTTTGATGTTTTACTCTTAAAAATCTTCAGTAAAAAGAGAATTAATAAAAAAAGTATATTGATCAAGTGAATTATTCATATTGATCAAGTGAACAAAGAATGTTTGATAAAAAAAAAAACATTTTGATAAATCAAGTTTGTAAAGGAGGCATGTTTTTAAAGTGGTTCTGTCACCTTGATTTAATTTTTTTTTTTTTTTTGCCTATTTAAAACTTCAATCAAAATTGCGTAGGTTTCATGTTATCCAAACGTGCAGTGGATGTATAGTTTAGGAGAGATTCATACTATTATTTCTGGAAAAAGTGAAAGTGAAAGCACATGAAACATCACTGAAAATCATAATTAGCATATGAAACCACACTGAAAAGCTTCATTAGCATACGGTACTAAGAATGAAAATGTCCTAAACTATAACTTTGCTTGTGTTTTTCGTCGTTGTCTAAAATAAAATTGAAGATTATACTAGCTTTAGTGTACTTATAATCTTAATTTTAATAATGACAGGAGGCGAGTATTTTGCATAAATCCTTCTTTACTCACTCTCACAGCAGCAAGTATCAAGTAACCAATCAAAAAACAGAAACATCCCCCATAAAACCATGTTTCCCTTAAGTCCCTCCCTCTTTCTTTGCTGGTCAGCATATTTGTACTCTTACAATGTTTTCTATGGTTGTTCTTATGTATGATTTATGCCTTACTGCTATATGATTCATTTGTGTTTCATCCTATTTGTTCTAATAAACTCAACTGGCTCTTGTGTAATTTGACCGTATTTGTCTGTCTCCTGGGGTTCGACCAGCTCCCCGCAGGGGTGGTTGGCGTCTGCGGGCACTGCTTCTGCTGCCTCGCTGGGTGGCTTGGCCTGCGGTGTACTTCTTCCAGGACATCCTTGGAAATGCAAGAAATCTCAAAGTAAAACATTTTCTAAATATAAAATATAAATAACTTGACACATAAGCAGTTTTTAACGATGTTTTCAGATATTCAAACTTGAATCATGGTAACTAGTCCACTTTAATGCTCGTCAAATAGTTCCCTGCTTTTGTTTGTATGAGTGAGAACTTTAGTGTTTTTTTTTTACTTGGGCAACAGAAGTGAAGCAGCCCCTGCTATAGTTCTATCATCCATGTTCTAATTTTACCTTTCTTCTGCATGTTTGACAAACAAGCCAAGGGAGTGCTGGACAAATATTTTTTTACTGATGCCAATATGGGCCAGCCAACCATTCATTGTAGGGTGGAATGAAAGTCATCAAAGCCCAGCAGCTTACCTTCAGCATGGATGACATAACCAACACAGAATCATTGTTGGTGCATTCCATACCCCTCTGGCACTCAAAGGGTTAAAGGAGTCTTTGTCTTTTAGTAGGATTTCCAATTCAGAAAATATATGCAATCATTTCATCTCAGTTTCCTTTTGGCAAGGCTTCCTAGACATCCTGTAAGATAAAAGCTCCTAAAAGTGCTTATTGGTTGCTAGAGAGGTCTCCAGTACATTGCTGTCTAATTTATTGAAGGAGGGCTGTCCCATTTCAGTCATCAAGGGCCACCAACAACTCAGGATTTAAGGTTTCCCCTGAATAAGAACAAGTGAGTTAATCAGTGGCTCATTCATTGTGACTGACTCACCTGTGCTTAATCAGGGAAATCCATAAATCCTGGCCTGTTGGTGGCTGTTTAGGACTGAACTTAGACAGCCCTGCATTGAAGCCCTCTTTAGCATCCAAGGGTTAAACAACAGCCAGAAAAACATTATGTAAACTTTAAATAAACCAGCCACTGTAAAATTGATGTGTATTGCAGGTACTCTTTTATGACCTCATCCATAAGTCACAATGTGGGCATAGCAAGCAAAGCTAAGGCACCCTCAAAATTTGGTACTCTAAACAGTTGCCTACACTTGAGAATTACACCAGTTTTCTTTTACGTAAAGCTCAAAGAATTAGGTGAGAGCTAGCAGAACATAAAGAGCACATGTGGATGATAAAATTATATTTTACAGCTCTTTAATAGGACTATAGCAACTCTCTGTCGGTGTGTTTGTTTATCTTTGGTTGCTGTAATCATTTTATGATTTTTATTCACTGTGAAACCTCATCAATCCCCAGATTGGATGGTGAGGTATCACAATTAATAAAACTATTGCTGCAGTCATAAGATAAACTAACACACCCACAAAGACTTGATAAGATACTATAAAAGAACAATAAAACATCACTTTATCATCATTCATGCTCAGCTAGTTCTTACTTAACTCTATAAGCCTTATATATAAAAGCAAACCGAAGCAATTCTGGGGCAAACCAACAGCACCATAGGGGACAAATACAAATTCCCACAGTTTTATATGGGACTTTTAACCTCTTGAATGCATTGCAATGGATTGAAGACCTCTATAACACTTAGAGAGTTAAAATTTGAAATGCAAGAAACGTGGCAAATCGCTATTTACAATGTACTTTTGATGGCAAAATGGTTAGCACCAAATGTTACTGAATTGCGCATGTTTTTTCTGAATTAGTGAACGTGTTTCAAAAAGTGGGCGTGGCTAAAATGTCTGCTGTTTTGTGAGAGGATTAGCAATTGTGTCTAATTCAGCAAAGCAATTTGCACACCTTTTTATACATATGGCTAACTTTTCAGGTAATGTGGGACATGTGCTGTTGAGCAATCACAAATAGCACATACATTTTTGGCTTTGAAAAAATAGCGAATGCTTCACTTTCTTGCATTACACCCAGAGAAACACATAATTTGACGGCAGATAAAAGTCATTCAGCCCATCTAGGGCTAGAGGGTAGTTTTAAGTTTGGTATTCTATTACCTTTGCTGTGACAAACTACTGACCTGTGTGAGGACATGCATGGAGATAATTTTTTTATAAATCCTACCTCCTTCATTTTTACTTACCACAGCCTACAGATACATCCTTTCCAGTCTTTTGTTTTCTGCCCCTAGAGAAGTTTCCAACACATTGCAGAGCAACTGACATTTTTACTTATTGCTTACCGTGCATTTGGTTTGCTATAGAATTGCACCACTTTAAGTTAGTGCATCAGCTTTCATCCTCCCCACAATGAACTGTCCTTATTCATCAACTAAAGATGAGAATTCTGGAGTAAACCAACTGCACCATGCAAGAGCAGTCTCCAAGGTGTTGCAAAGCAATGGGGTTAACCCCACCTCCATTTATATCATGGGGATTTTTCTTTATTCCCTATATTGTAGCTGATTTGTTACAGAAACTTTTTTCTTAGTACACTATGAGGCTCCATTTTCTTTTGTCTCTGAAATGAGCCTGTGGTAGTGTTGGGATGATGGGCACCTGTTTGTGTTTGGTAGGATCAGCTAGGGTGCTCAGCTGTGTTTGGCTGGAGAAATCTGCAGAGGTTTACACTGATTTTTGTTGGTTTGTGAAGGCAGAGCTTTGCTGGAAAAAATATATAACCAGAGCTAAATCCAATTTTGAGGGGTGATATTAGTGAGGAAACTGTCCAAAATGTGGAGTCCTTGTGGGTAGAAATTGAAATTAAATGTGGTGTTAAAGGTAAAAAAAAGGTGTTGGTTGGTATATGCTACAAACCACCAAATATTGATGACAATGTTGAGGCACAACTGCCATTGCAAATAAGAAAAACTGCCCAGCTTGGGCATACTATAATTATGGGAGATTTTAATTATCCAGATATCAGCTGAAAAAATGAGACCTGTCAGAGTGCTAAGGGTAGCAGGTTTGAGAGGATACTTCGTGAAAGCTACATGTCACAAATGGTGGAAGTGCCGACAAGAAATAACAATATATTGGACCTAGTGATAACGAATAACACAGACATGGTATCCAATATTAAGGTAAGAGAACATTTGGGAAACAGTGATCACAACATGGTTACATTTGAGATCAGGCTGGCAAATCAAAAATGTATAGGTTCAACCAAAACTCTCAATTTTAAAAAAGCTGACTTCAAATTGTTAAGGTCTTCAATGCAACACATAGACTGGGATACTTTATTTAAAGACAAAAATACTGAGGAGAAATGGTCAGAATTCAAATTTAGGTTGCGGAAATGTACCCAACAGTATATACCAATGGGGAACAAATGCAAAAGAAGTAAGTCACAGCCAATGTGGTTAACTACACATGTAGAGAAGGAAATGGGAAAGAAAAAAAAATATTCAAACTATTTAAGTCTGTAGGAACTGAACAATCTTTCTTAAAATACAGAGAGTGCAACAAAGATCACAAAAAGGCAATTAGGGTAGCAAAAATAGAAAATGAAACTCGAACTGCAAGGGAAAGCAAGACTAATCTCAAAAAGTTTTTCAACTATATAAATAGCAAAAAACTTAAGAGGGAGTGTATTGGACCTTTCAAAAATGAGATGGGTGAGTTGATTAGTGAGGATAAGGAAAAGGACGATGTTCTAAACACTTTTTTTGCATCGGTATATGCAAGGGAACAAGGAATGGTAGAAGAGCCTCAACAAGTAACCAATAAAGCAATACAATTATCAGATATTGGGTTAACTCAAGAAGATGTCATGGGTAGACTGAACAAAATTAAGACTGATAAAGCACCTGGTCCTGATGGTATACATCCAAGGGTTCTTAAGGAACTTGGTGCAGTGCTAACAAAACCCCTATATTTACTCTTTAAAGATTCTCTCACCACAGCCTCAGTGCCACAAGACTGGTGAAGAGCCAGTGTAGTGCCTCTATTTAAGAAGGGAACTAAAACAGAACCTGGAAATTATAGACCTGTGAGTTTGACCTCTGTAGTGGGAAAACTTCTAAAAGGGATAATAAGGGACTATATTCAGGATTACAACACAAAAAGATAATTAGCAGGAATCAACATGGATTTATGAAGAATAGATCATGCCAAACTAACCTTTTCAGCTTCTATGAGGAACTAAGCAGAAACCTTGATAATGGCAAGGCAGTTGATGTAGTATATCTAGACTTTGAAAAGGCATTTGAAACAGTGCCACACAGAAGGCTGGGGTATAAAATAAGAAAATCGGGGCTAGGAGATAATCTTTGCAATTGGATACAAAACTGGTTGAAGGATAGGGAACAGTGTGTGGTTGTAAATGGACAATTCTCCAATACAGTTAAAGTGGAGAGTGGAGTACCTCAGGGTTCAGTATTAGGTCCACTGCTGTTTAACATGTTTATAAATGACCTAGAAATAGATATAGAAAGCAAAATATCAATATTTGCAAATGACACTAAATTATGCAGGGTAATTAATTCAGAACAGGATAATTGCTCTCTACGGAGGGATTTATATAAAATGGCAGACTGGGCAAACAAATGGAATATGAAGTTTAATGTGGGGAAGTGTAAAGTCATGTATTTGGGAGGAAATAATCCCAAGGTTACTTATGAACTTAACGGAATCATTTTAGGGGACTCGTTGCTAAAGAAAGACTTAGGTTTCCTTGTCAACTACAAACCTGGAAACAGTAAGCAGTGTCAAACAGCAGTAGCAAAGGCAAACAAAATCCTGTCTTGCATAAAAAGAGGTATTGAAGAAAGAGTGGATAACATCATTTTGCCATTGTACAAATCGCTGGTAAGACTTCATCTTGAGTATGCAGTGTAGTTGTGGGCACCAGTTCTGAAAAAGGATATACTAGAAATAGCGACAGTACAGTGAAGACCAACAAAGTTAATTAAGAGAATGGAGAACTTGACGTATTAGGAACGACTAGACAAACTTGGTTTATTTACTCCTGAGAAAAGACGACTAAGAGGAGACCTTATCACATTGTACAAATATATGTGAGCTATTTATTCCAAGGCCTGATCAGGTGATCAGGGGATACCCCTTGAGATTAGAGGAAAGGAGGTTTAGACTTCAGCAGAGGAAGGGTTTTTTTACAGTAAGGGCTGTTAAATTATGGAATTCTTTGCCCAAGGAGGTGGTTATAGCAGATACAATGGACACATTCAAAAGAGGATTAGATACATTTCTTTCAAAAGGGAACATACAGGTTTATACTGTTTATTAGTAGGCAGATCAGGAAGGTCTGAAAAATACTTTTTCTTTGATACCTAAGGTGCAGATGGTTTGCCCCAGAATTGCTTCAGTTTACTTTTCATACTTAAGGCCTTATTTTTAGGATATCTCTGCTTGAGCACAGGTGGATGAACCAATGGTTCAGTAACTGTAACTCTCTGAATACCAGAGTGGTGCCAACACATTGCTTGGCAATGTGATGGGCACCTCCGGCTCTCACATCTGTGTGTAAGAGTACAATAACAGGCAGTGTATGGGTGTTTCTCTGGATACCAGTGGATGAAGGATGAAGTGTCAGAAAATATATCATCATTCCCAACTTTCATTCACAGGTTATATATATAATCTTGACAGTATATGAATTTGATATGCCTGTTATATAGTCTTGTGGTCTAATGTAGCACCACTGTATCAAAGCAACAGTGAAAATTGCTATTATGTAAGACACATAGCACAACAGACCATTACACAATGCTAGCAAGGCAGTAAACCATTACATGATACAGCATGACAAAATACAATTGCATAAGGACACTGTAGGACCTCTGACATCAAGATTAGTGAAGACTACGAGGGACATCATGTTCAGAATATCAATTAATGAATTCCATTTTGCAAAAAAAATCTTCCCTGAAATTCTGAATTGCCAAACGGGGAGGGGTTCACTAAATGAATCTCATCCAAATGGGTAAAAAAATTGACCTAATAATCCAGACAAAACACATTCTTGGTGCAGAAATACTGTAATATTTTAGTAGATACCATTATAACACATTACTTGACAATCATTCTAAATTATTACCAAGATTCATAAACAAATATATCTGTGCAGAAAAATTTAAATTTGACATATTTCTACAAATTTTAATTCACACTTACCATTTATTTGTTGAATTAAAAGGACTGAAAAAATTAAACAGAAAAGTAGCATGTGCAAAATTTGGGCACGCTATCAGTCAGTACTTAGTAAAACTCCTTTTGGCAGAAATCAGCCTACAAATGTTTCTTGTAGCCAACTAAAAGTCTTTCTAATCTTGCTTTAGGAAACTTTTTACTCTTTTCCTTGCAGAATGCTTTTAGTTTAGAAATATTCACTGGCTGTTTTGCATTCACTGCATGTTTCAGATCTACTCACAGATTTTCAATTATATTCAAGTCTAGGAACTGTGAAGGCCATTCCAAAACTTTAATTTTTTTTCTCTTGAAGTAGTTCATAGTTGATTTTGAGGTATATTTTGTCTTGTAATATCAACCTCTTTTCGGCTTCAGTTTCTTCACTATGTGACATTAGCATCCATGATATGTTGACAGTGGAATCTATTCTTCCCTCTACCCACACAATATTTACTGTGCCACTGGCTGTCACGCAACCCCAAAGCATAACAGATCCACCCCATGCTTAAAGGGATTGTAATGTTTCATAATAAAAGCTGTTCCAATTAATATTCATAGTATTTGGGCCATGGAGAGTGTTATTTCAGTACTGTCAGAGTTGTAGTTCAAGGAACCATGGTTTTTGAATGTAAGCAGAACACCTTGAGAGGTTCACAAAGAGTTGCTGAATTTATTAAGCTCTGGAATTGTCATAACCTAATTTAATTAAGGTCTAACAAGTCAATTCAGTTCCGAAACATTACAAAAATAACAGTAGTGGATCAACTGGAAGGGTGGCCAACACACATGCACATGCAGCATTTTGAGTTAACGTTCACTTAGAAAATCAACAAAACATACAATAAATTATAAAGTACATATTTTCAGCTCTCCCACAATGTTTTTGCTTTAATAGCAATCATTATTATATATTTATACTAAGCATTTTATTTTGTATTCTTAGGATTTATAATGTTAATGAGTGCTACAGAAAAGATATGATGGCAGAACATTGCCATCTACAGTCACGATTCTGGTAATGCTGAAGAAACTCAAGAGTCAGAAAATGCAAAGCAGGAATTGAGCCTTTACAGTCTGATGTTTTTGAATGACACAAACCACAATAAATGGGGCATTTAACCTCTTCTGTGGTAGAGTGGTCCACAACACAGTGAAGTCCTATTAAAATTGCACCTAAGTTTAAGACAAGTTTAGTTTGTTTACAGAGAATTTGAATTACCTATTTGTTGTACTGAGCATTTTATTGTAAAATAAATATTTTTGAGAAACCAACCTTTATGTTTTGATGGAATTTAAGCATGCATGGGATAGGCATAAGGCTTTTCTGAACATAAGACAAAACTAGGGACCAGGTGATCAATTCTCCCCACTATTTTTCTGGGGTTCCCTTGGTTGCAGGCACATAATCCCAGAATCGACTGGCGTACTTGTGATATATTGTCTTAGGCTCCGCAGTGTATCGATTCCTGTCTTTCCCGCCTTATGAGACTTATTTGTGCTACCTCCTAAGGGTCGTGTGTACCCCTATAGAGAAGAATAAGGCCATGGAGGAGTACATTTCAGATTCCCTTTCTAGGGGCATTATTTGTAATTCTACCTCACCAGCTAGTGCTGGATTATTTTTGTAAAGAAAAAGGATGGAGAGTTACATCCGTGTATTGATTTCCGGGGGCTAAACAAATTGATGAGTAAGAACGCCTACCCTATACCCTTGATTACAGAGTTATTTGACCGATTGAAGGGGTCCAAAATATTTGCTAAACTCGATCTAAGGGCAGCTTACAATCTTGTCCAAATGAAGGAGGGCCACGAGTGGAAGACAGCATTTAACACTCGGAGAGGGCATTACGAGTATTTGGTTATGCCCTTCGGTCTCTACAATGCTCCTGCTGTCTATTTGGATGATATCCTCATTCACTCTCCTACACTGGAGGCTCATCGCTCTGATGTGTCTAAGGTTTTATGCCTGCTATGGGAGAACAACCTATTTTGCAAGTTGGAAAAATGTGAATTCCACAAACCTCAAGTAACGTTTCTTGGGTATATCATTTCTGCTTCTGGGTTGGCCATGGACCCTCAAAAGGTAGCCATGATACAGTGGCCTCTCCCAGTAGGACTGAAATCACTCCAAAGATTTTTGGGGTTCTCTATTACTGAAAATGTACTAAGAATATCTTGACTATAGTCAAACCACTTACTGATATGACTTGTAAGGATGCCAAGACATCAGAGTGGTCTCCAGGTGCCCTGCTCGCATTCAAAAACCTCAAGTCGGCATTTGTGGCAGCTCCGATCCTGGTTTACCCAAATCCCACCCTGCCCTTTACTTTTGAGGTTGACGCATCTGAAGTGGGAGTAGACGGTCTCCTTTCCCAGCGAGCGGCCCTGGGGGAGGCCTTACGTCCCTGTGGGTATTTCTCGAGAAAACTGTACAAAGCAGAGAGATTGTATGAGATTGGGGATAGAGAATTACTGGCCATTATCTTGGTCTTGAAAGAATGGCGACATCTTCTGGAGGGTACCAGCTCTCCAATTCTGATTCTTACTGACCATAAGAATCTCACGTATTTATCAGAGGCTACGCATTTGTAGGCCTGGCAAGCCCCATGGGCTTTGTTCATGTCTAGATTCAATTTCGTGGTCTCCTACCTTCCGGGTTTTAATAATGTTAGGGTGGATGCCCTATCACACCAGTTTTGTGCCAACTCTAAGGAGGAGTCTCCTCCCTCACCTATCATTCTGGCGGACCGGATACTCGCTACGATACAAACCTGTATTACCTCTCATCTGGGAGAGGAGATCTTGGCCACTCAAACATCAGCCCTGGAGGAGAAGCCTTGTGGGAGGTGTTTCATTCCTGCTCAATTGCGTACTAAACTCCTGGAGACGTGTCATACATCAAAGACTGCTGGCCATCTTGGGCAAGACCAATTGATTTGGCTTGTCTCTAGATTGTTCTCTTGGCCTAGTTTACGATCAGACTGTTCTGCGTTCACTGCAGCATGCACTACATGTGCCCAAAATAAATCCCCTCGCCATTTGCCCATAGATGCCGGAAAGTCCACCATAAAATCGATGGACAAATGTGACCAGGGACGTTCCCCATTAGCCATGACATCTGTGGCTAACGGGGAACATCCCTGGTCGCATTTGTCCATTGATTTTATGGTGGACCTTCCGGCATCTATGGGCTTCACGGTCATCCTAATGATTGTGGACAAATTCTCTAAGATGGCCCATTTTGTACCACTTAAGAACTTACCATCCGTGCAAGAAATGGCTATGGTTTTTGATAAAGAGGTCTTTCAACTCCATGGCATACCTCGGGTTATTGTTTCAGACAGGGGAAGCCAGTTTGTGTCTCATTTTTGGAGGTGCTTTTGCACGCAGATGGGGATTCAGCTTGCATTCTCCTCTGCCTATCACCCTCAGTCGAATGGTGCGGCAAAAAGGTCTAACCAAGCCCTGGAACAATTCCTCCATTGCTACATCTCTGACCACCACGATAATTGGGCTACCCTGTTACCTTGGGCAGAGTTTGACCGGAATAGTGCTGTTAACTCTTCCTCACAGAGTTCACCGTTCCTGATCAACTATGGCTTTAACCTCTGTTCTTCCTGAAGCTTTCGAAGCACAACAAATTCCAGCTGTAGATGAGCATTTAAGAAATCTCCGGTCCTCTTAGGTACGGGTACAGAATACCCTACGTGGTTCCACGCAACGGCAAAAGAAGCAGGCTGACTGTAGGCGATTTCCGGCACCTACCTTCCAGGTGAGGGAGACAGTTTGGTTGTCATCCTGCAATCTCAGCCTACAGGTTCCACGTAGAAAGCTGGCTCCTCGTTTAGTTGGTCCCTTCCGTGTCCTGTGGAGAATTAATCCGGTGGCATATGCTCTCGATCTTCCGGCCTCAACGCGCATCCACAATGTGTTCAACACCTCGTTACTCAAACCTCTGATTTGCAACCTCTATACCTCGACTATTTTCTGACCACCACCTATCCGGGTTGGTGATCACAAGGAATATGTAGTACAAAGCATACTGGACTCCCGGAGAGTCAGGAGGCAATTGCAGTATCTGGTACATTGTTAGGGTTATGGGCCGGAGGAACGCTCCTGGATTCCATCTAACAATGTGCATGCACCTACCCTGGTGTGTAACTTTCATACTTGTTTTCGTACAAAACCTTGACCCGGCCTTGACCCGGGGTCGTTAAGGGGGGATACTGTTACAGCCTGCTGTACCTCTTGTCTGGCGTCAGGTTGCCGGTCACTGATGCCTGGCTGGGGCCCAGTACTGACTCTCCTTCTCTGCTCCCCAGGTCTCTCTCTGCTCGTGGTCAAGCCGCATCTGGTGCCTCTCTCGGTTGGCTGTGTCCTTTCCCGGGGCAATGCGCCTGGATTCCCTCATCCAGGTGAACCAGGGTTCGACGCATATACGTGGGTTGTTGCAACATTTTCAGACGCGCGCTAGGGGAAGTGAAGCATGCGCAACTTTATACCTTGGGCCGTGGCTAAACTCCTCCTTACTACTTCCTGGCTAGGTATGTAAGGGCTGGGAGGTCTGAGCTCAGTATCCCTTACGTTGGTGTCAGTTACAGTCGCTTTTCTCCTAGTTGCTTTCCGTGTATGACCCTGGCATGGTCTGACCATCCTATCTGGTACTGACCTGTGGCTCAGTCTGACTATCCGCTCAGTTTTTGTTCCGTTATTGTTGGATACCCAATCTGGGGCAGACCTGTGGCTCTAGCTGACTACCAGCTCCGTATCACTCTGGGATAGTTGGATACCCAATCTGGTGCAGACCTGTAGCTCTGGCTGACTGCCCGCTCCATGTATGACCTTGGCATTGTCTGACCATCCTATCTGGTGCTGACCTGTGGCTCTGTCTGACTTTCCTCCCTGCAGTACCCTGGGATACTTGGATACCCAATCTGGTGCAGACCTGTTGCTCTGGCGGACTACCTGCTCCGTGTATGACCTTGGCTTGGCTATCTATCCATCCGGTTGCAGACTTCTGGCTCTGGCTGACTACCCACTCATTGCCTTGACCTTGGCTTCTCTCGCTACCCATTCTGGTGCTGACCTGTGGCTCTGTTTGACTATCCACTCCGTGTTGCCCTTGGTTTAATCGGATACCCGTTCTCTGGCAGACTCCTCACATATCTTTTCAAACTGTGACAGTACGTAAGGGCCATGAAGGCAGATAGTACTGGTGATCCACCATTACAAAGTATTCTAGATAGGATGGAAGCTCAGGACCGACATATCGATCAATTATCGTTGGCTATGCAAACCTTGCTGAACCATACATCTTCCCCTTCATCAGCCAACTTCTGTCCTGCCTTCTATTATTGCCCTTCCATTCACACATCTATCTACTGATTTATTGTTCCTTTCTCCAGTTCTTTTCCTCTCTGCAGTGTTTCCTTAAGTAAATAACATCTCTTCGCAATTCTGTTTTGATAAAAAAAAATCATTGAAAGGTATATTTCCAAGAAAGAGACTTGTTTAAAAGGTGTACATCTAAATAAAAATAAAAGGAAATATATTTAAAGGTGTACTTCCCCCCAAAAAAAAATTTTAAACATGCTTTTAAAATATATATATTAGAAATCCACACTTTCTATTTTTTCTGTATATATATTTCACCTCTCTATAGGTAATCTTTACCTTCTCACAGTTACTTTAGGTTCACCACATTTCGCCTCTTTTGATATGCATTAATTTCAATATTAGTTTATTCCATTATGCCTCTTTTGCAGCTATTGCTTACTTCACTTTTGCCTCTATATAAGGAAGGACCATTTATTCACATTAACCTCTTATATGGAGATATCCTATATGTCTGTCTCTTAAATAACTATTTGTGTTTTCTTCCCATCTTCATCTCTCATCACCTCTAGTCCAAGGAATCATATTATGCTTTTGCCTCTTCATAAACAAATTTGCTTCTCAATTCCCCTCTTAGTCTGGGGTTTAGCAAACATTTTCTCTTCCACCATTGCCTCTTTGTAAGAGGAATTTGATAATCAATTTACCTTTTAGTCTGGGGAGTTATTCTGGTTATTTTCTTTGCCACATAGCAAAGGTATATCTTCATCTCCCTTTCTGATAGAGGTTCTTTCCACATTCATTCATACTTCAGTCCTGAGTTTACCTGCTGCCTTACCTGTAACATGATAAAGAGGTAATAAAGTGGAGATGACTTATCCAGTGTGATAAATTCTCCAAGTCCTATGTTATTCTATGGAGCCAATACACTAAGATTTTCAGCTTGAGAGATTAGTGCATAGGCTCCATAGAATACAATAGGAACTAGAGAGTTTATCCCACTGGAGAAGTCATCTCCGCTTTATCACCTCATTATCACAGCTTAGAGCATAACCCCCATGGTCTGTTAAGCATACCTGAGGATGAGGACGGAATCACTGATGTAAAGAGAACTAAGCAAAACTTGCAGAGAAAGGATAAGAGTGATAACAGTTTGCATGCAAGGTGCAAGTAGTTTTTATGATCTTCGATTATATATTGACTTTCTAATATATGCAAGAGTAGATAGTTCTAACTCAAAGTATATAAAGTTAAAATGGTGAATTTTCTCCTATCTGACCCAATATTTCTTATAGTTACAGCTTCTTCAGATCTGCTCTCCGCTGAATGCTTTTGTTGGTATATTTTATGGTATTACGTTCTTCTGATTTTGACTTCTGGTCCTGCGTGACTGCTTTTGTATCCTATTACAGCTTTTACTGTAAAAGTATTCTGTTGTTGTACTGTTATATTTTTCAATAAAGTCTTGAAATGTAAAAAAAAAAAAAAAGGCGGGTGAATTTAGCAAAATATATAAGCAGAGAGAATGTAGAAGTTTGACAAGTACCCAGATCAATATCAAGTTTATTATATTTTGACCCTGTGAGTGCCAGAGTGGTATCACATTCCAGATTATTTTGTTCCATGGTTGTTTTATCTTATTTTACTCCATGGTTGTTTTATCTGTTTAGTTAATTGTGTGCTGCAATGTATTAGAAATGCATCTAGCATCCAATGGATTAATAAAGGAATATTTGAAATGTTAATTCGGCAATTGTCACTCATTAGAAAAACAGAATGCCAAACCACTGTTATCCAACACATTGCAAAGTAATTCACTGAATATCTCTCTGGCACCCAAAGGATTAAGAAAGCTGTAATGATTACACTTATTACCAAAAGAAGCAAAAACAACAACAAAAACCTAAACAAAACAGAAAAGTAAGATTCTTACTTGACACAAAGATAAGTTTTTCAGAGAACCAGCTTTTGACTTTAGCAATGCATCTCAGCATTTGGCCACAGACAAATACGATTTTCAGAGATGGGTTTACAATTAAAATAACAATTATGAATGATTATCCTATAATATAAAAGGCCAGACGTATGTTTGTTCGATGCAGTCATGTGCAGTAGAGACTGCCTGAATGCAGGCCAACTGATTGGCTGAGCAGTAGAGACTGCCTGAACGCAGGCCAGCTGATTGGCTGGCTGAGCCCCGCTGTTGTGGTATTTCTGGATGCCCCCATCACATCGGGGGAAGTAAGGAGGAATGCGCCACTCTGGATGGTGCCAGCTGTGTGTCTATGTGGCCCCTGCAACGTGAAGCCAGAAGTAGAAGGGGACCGCCATATGTGACATCGGCCGGCAGGGAGAGCAATGCGCAGGCACAGGGTGGCCACAGCAGAATAAAGGACTTAGGGAGGACATGCCCAGCACTGCTCCCAACCAGAACCACCTAGCCAAGCCCCAGATTCCCTCAATCCATTAATAAACTGGGGGTAGCAATTTGCTCCCTCAAAGATAAACCACCAGGTGTCGTTATTGAAGGATCTTTCAGACACCACAGAGGTTTCAAGGCTGCCCCGGCTGTTTGATGAAAGGAGATACACACTTTGACCCATGTACATGGGCTTTTACACTAGTTTTTTTTATACAGCACAACATGTGCAGGCAGTGCTTTACAATTTACATGTTTAATCAAAACAGGGAGTCAAGCGTTTTGCCAAGTGAAACAGTTGAAGTGGGTGTCCCTGCTCAAAAGCTTTCAATCTAAAGTGGTGAAGGGAGACATACAGAGTATAGTGCCTTGCAAAAGCATTTAACCCCCTTGGCATTTTTTCCAATATAGTTGCATTACAACCTGGAATTACCACTTTGAAGATGCAAAATATGTTTTATTGTGAAACACACAAGAAATAATACAAAAAAACAGAAAACTTGAGCGTGCATAACTAATCACCCCCTCCAAAGTCAATACCTTGTAGAGCCACCTTTTGCAGCAATTACAGCTGCAAGTCTCTTTAGGTACGACGCTATAAGCTTGTCACATCTAGCCACTGGGATTTTTGCCCATTCTTCAAGGCAAAACTGCTCCAGCTCCTTCAAGCTGAATGGGTTCCACTGGTGTACAGCAATCTTTAAGTCATACCACAGATTCTCAATTGGATTGAGGTCTGGGTTTTGACTAGGCCATTCCAAGACATTCAAATGTTTCCCCTTAAACCACTTGAGTGTCATTCCTTCAATTCTGACCAGTTTCCCAGTCCCTGCAAATGAAAAACATCCCCACTCTATCTGACCAGAGTACCTTCTTCCATATGTTTGGGGAGTCTCCCACGTGCCTTTTGCCGAACAGCAAACGTGTTTTCTTATTTTTTTCTTTAACCAATGGCTTTCTTCTGGCCACTTTTACGTGAAGCCCAGCTCTGTGGAGTGTACGGCTTAAAGTGGTCCTATGAACAGATACTCCAATCTCCACTGTGGAGCTTTGCAGCTCCTTCAGGGTTATCTTTGGTCTCTTTGTTGCCTCTCTGATTAATGCCCTCCTTACCTGGTCCGTGAGTTTTGGTGGGCGGCCCTCTCTTGGCAGGTTTGTTGTGGTGCCATATTCTTTCCATTTTTTAATAATATATTTAATTGTGCTCAATGGCATGTCCAAAGTTTGGGATATTTTTTTTTTTATAACCCAACCCAAATCTGTACTTCTCCACAACTTAATTATGTGACTTCTGAAGGTAATTGGTTGCACCAGATCTTATTTATGGGCTTCATAGCAAAGGGGGTGAATACATATGCATGTGCCACTTTTCCATTTTTTTTTGTTTTAGAATTTTTTAAAACAAGTTATTTTCTTCATTCCATTTCACCAATTTGGACTATTTTGTGTAAGTCCATTGCATGAAATCCAAATTAAAATCCATTTTAATTCCAGGTTGTAATGCAACAAAATAGGAAAAATGCCAAGGGGGTGAATACTTTTGCAAGGCACTGTACATAAGTGTGGAATACATTGCTAGAGTTCTGGCTGGTATAGTGGAAATGTAAATAAAATAAGTTTAAAAGCCTTGAATATACAATGTCAATGCATTCTATCTTGTTGAAGCCTTATTGAGGAGGTGTCATTTTAAGCAAGAGTTGAAGACTGCAAGATAATTGCAGTGGCACATGCTGAGGTAGAGCATTTCATAAATAAGGGGTAATGATAGAAAAAGGTTTGATACTCGAGAGGGCATTAGACACAAAAGGAGCTGACAGAAGAATGTTGTTAGCTGATTGTAAGTAATGAGATAGGGTACAGTGGGAGATCGAAGTGGAGATGTAGGAAGGGTTAGAGGATACACTGGTCTTGAATGAGAGAAGAAGAATTTTATAAGACATCCAGACTTTGACAGGAAGGATATAGTGCAATTCTTTACCAATGACCCATTGTAGTTGCCTTTGTACATGCAAGGTGTGAACAATGGGCATCTCTGTGGCTGTTGTTTGACTAGTCCAACTACATCTGGAAGGAAGAAGGGTAGGCAACAAATATTTGCTATGATCGAGGTGCAAAATTTTGGAGTTTCTAGGCAACTGGAAACCCCTTTTCAGTTGCAGTTGACAGTGGGAAATGTGTTCAGGAGCATCTTTTGGGGGAAGAATGAGATATACCAGAATGGAGAAGGAGTGGCTGAAGATATCTGGGGTCCTGATCCACACCTGTAAAAGGTACAACTGGTATCTCATTAGTGATACCCACTGCACTTGTGAGTATAACATCTCTATCTCACAGAAAACATATTTTAAATGATTATTTTAAATGATTAAGGGTAATCTTACTGTTATGATATGCTTAAATTGAAAGCTATTGCAGCTCAAACTTGTTTTAATCAAATAAAATGTTATGAATAATCACCAGTAGGTGGAGCTATTGCTCTTTCTTTATATAGAAAAATATAACTTTTGACCAGAAATGTTGTAAAGACAGTAAAATAAAAGAGTATTTTGGTTGAGTTTGACCTAAAATAACTGCTGAATGGAGCAATTCCCAACAGTGAGAGTATATTTGCTTTACTCAGCATGAAAAACACTACAACTGTTTTTCTTAAAAAACGTTACCTTTAACAAACTGACATTTTCAAAATTCTTATATAAATATTTGAATGGAATTGGCAGTTCATTGCTCTGTAATGTGCTGCTTACCGCTCTGGCAGTCAAAAGCTTTAACGCTTTAATGCCCAGTGACGTACTAGGACTGTCACAGATTTCAGTCCTTTAAGGACCAGTGATGGTCCTGGTAAGTCATGTGTTAAATTTTCGTAGCATGCCTTAAGGTGCACTGTGATCATCCAGGGAGGCTGAAACTGACTGATAAAGATTGGAGCAGTCAGTTTCAGTCTTTCCCCCAGAGAGCCAGTACATATGATCACTCACATGTGCCGGATAAACCAATGAAATCAGTCTGGTCCTCTTCTAGAAAAACCTGGTCCTTAAGAGGTTAAAAGACTCTGTCAGTGTGGTAGATCTTCCATTATGTAATATTGCTTAGGGTTGTTGCTATATTGTGTGTAGCTTTTACCAATAATCTAGTATCTTCCTTTATTTTTCCATTCCTTTATTCGCTTGTGAACTATTCTTTGCCTTCACTATATACTGTATGTACATGACCGGTTTTATAATAAGCAAAGCATCTTCGGTGCCCTTAACCACACAAATGTCTACACCCTACTTCTCACATTAGTCTGCCCCCAGCCCTGTCCGTTGATGTCTGGTACTGGAAAATTATCTTAGCTTATAAGCACAAAAAATGCCTGATCTATTTTGAGTTGATAGAAAAGTCTTCAAATCATTGCTTTAGAATATGTTAGAGACATGTCTAGCATCCAAGAAATAAAAAGATGCCAAGTAAAAGGTTAAATAAATCAGCCGCTTTAACTAGAAGTTGGTATGTGTTGAGGAGGCAACAATGGCATTACTCTGGTTGTCCTCTGAATAAGTTAATTCTGTTGCTAAAATATAATTAAAACACAAAAAATACATAATAACTCTCAAATAAAAATTTTCCTCCGCAGCAAGCCTCCATCAACTTTGGTGCAACTTCTGTGCTTTTTGTTGCCACTGTGTACCAACAAATGTAATAATTTCATCTACCCATCTTGTCTTTGGTCTTTTTCTTGGGCTTTTAGTATCGAGTGGAATTCATTTCAAAATGGATTTGGTCCATCTACTGTCAGTTCTTCCTGCTATGTGGCCTGCCCATTTCCATTTCAGGCGCTTTACTCTTTCAATTACATCATTGACCTTTGTTTGATGACAAATCCATGCAAACATTTTTCGGTCTCTTTTTGTTAAGTTCAGAATCCTTATAAAGATTTGAATAAACTTCATCCACTCCTTTTAGTATTTATTGTTGAGGTTTTGCTGTTGTACCATCTTCAAGGCTTAGTGCAAACATTTGGCTCCTATGTGTGGCCATTCATTTTGTTTTCTTTAGCCCTTGATTGTCATCCAGTGCCCTTTTCATAAGCTTAACATCGAACCTACACATTTCTTCTTTTATGCTCTTCTTTAAGGTCTTGAACATTTCTATATATTCTGCCTTGTTTCTAAAATTACCATTTTGATTAATTCCTTGCCACTTTTCGTCATAGCAACTGTTTCTTTTGATATTCAGGTTGTTAATTTCTTGTTTTACAATAGTTGCAAGAACATGGCCATTGCCTAGAATAGACTCAATAACTTTTTCATTGTGGGTTGAAATGTCTGTATCTGGAAGGTCTTGCAGCACACTGAGCGATTAGACAGTGCTAACTCAACAGTCTAATGATCTTTCAATAGCTGGCTAGTGTCGATCTTCACTTTGATCTTTCAGAAATATTTTCTACCTTTACAACTGAGTCTGTCAGTCTTTCTTTAAAAAAAGTATATATATATATATATATATATATATATATATATATATACAACTTTACCACTATTTTGTTAAGATCATCTATTAAAGAGTCACAGCATTTGAAAAGTATAACAAATTGTAGTCATCATTGAAGATCAAAGATGGATAGTAGAATATAATGAGAATCATTACAATGCTGTTATAGTTTAGTCCATTTTAATATATTCCATTATCAAGTGTTATAGCTTCAGTTTGTTTAATGATATAAACTGTTCCAAAGTCACCAGTTCAATAAAAGAAGGAATTATAGTGAATTTAATTCAATATGTTCTTTTCTTAATTTTAGTGGTAAACTATACAGATATTGACTCTAAAATTATTTAGCAGAAGGACTTTTCTAGGTGTGTACCTTTTATACAGTAGTCTGATTAATCTATTTATATATATGCTAGTGTAAAAGCCCATGTACACGGGCCTCCCAGTTCCTGCGTTCCTGCTTTCAGGTAGTCTCTACTGCATATAACTGCACTGGATGTTCATAAAGTCTCTACTGCACGTGACTGGATAGGAAATTCAGGCAGTCTCTACTGCGCATGACTGCATCAGACGTTCGGGCAGTCTCTACTGTGCATGACTGCATCGGACAAACATACATCTGGCCTTTTATATTATAGGATTTGTATTATTATATTTGCAGTTAACTGTATATACTGAGCTACATTTTAGTCTGTCTTTAGCTCACACATAATGAACAGCAGACAATAGGATTCAACCGTCTGAATGAAAAATCCAGTAACATTGTTTGTAGAGCAGTTTGTAAAGAGGATCAGATTCTAAAATAAAAGTAAAAAAATGTATACTGCAACAGCATACTAATGCAAAAAAGGGTTAGATGCAGGAGATTGTTGTGTGAAGGATAGATATCTAAATAGGTGGTTTTCTTAATTTAAAAGTCTCTTATTCCTATATATAGTGAGGGAAAAAATTATTATCCCCTGCTGATTTTGTATGTTTGCCCACTGACAAAGAAATGATCAGTCTATAATTTTAATGGTAGGTTTATTTGAATAGTGAGAAACAGAATAACAACAAAAGAATCCTGAAAAATGCATTTCAAAAAAATTATAAATTGATTTGCATTTTACTGAGTGAAATAAGTATGTGACCCCCTATCAATCAGCAAGATTTCTGGCTCCCAGGTGTCTTTTATACAGGTAACAAGCTGAGATTAAGATCACTCTCTTAAAGGGAGTGCTTCTAATCTCAGCTTGTTACCTGTATAAAAGACACCTGTCCACAGAAGCAATCAATCAATCAGATTCCAAACTATCCACCATGGTCAAGACCAAAGAGCTGTCCAAGGATGTTAGGGACAAGATTGTAGACCTACACAAGGCTGGAATGGGCTACAAGACCATCGCCAAGCAGCTTGGTGAGAAGGTGACAACAGTTGGTGTGATTCTTCTCAAATGGAAGAAACATAAAATAACTGTTACTTTCCCCTCGGTCTGGGGCTCCATGCAAGATCTCACCTCGTGGAGTTTCAATGATCATGAGAATTGTGAGGAATCAGCCCAGAACTACATGGGAGGATTTTGTCAATTATCTCAAGGCAGCTGGGACCATAGTCACCAAGAAAACAATTGGTAACACATTACTCCACGAAAGACTGAAATCCTGCAGCACTCGCAAGGTCCCCCTGCTCAAAAAAGCACATGTACAGCCCATCTGAAGTTTGCCAATGAACATCTGAATGATTCAGAGGAGACCTGGGTGAAAGTGTTGTGGTCAGATGAGACCAAAATTGAGCTCTGTGGCATCAACTCAATTTGCCATATTTGAAGGAGGAGGAATGCTGCCTATGACCCCAAGAACACCATCCTCACCGTCAAACATGGAGGTGGAAACATTATGCTTTGGGGGTGTTTTTCTCCTAAGTGGACAGGACAACTTCACCACATCAAAGGGACGATGGATGGGGCCATGGACCATCAAATCTTGGGTGAGAACCTCCTTCCCTCAGCCAGGGCATTGAAAATGGGTCGTGGATAGGTTTTCCAGCATGACAATGACCCAAAACACTTGGCCAAGGCAACAAAGGAGTGGCTCAAGAACAAGCACATTAAGGTTCTAGAGTGGCCTAGCCAGCCTCCAGACCATAGTCCCATAGAAAATCTGTGGAGGGAGCTGAAGATTCGAGTTGCCAAACGTCAGCCTCAAAACCTTAATGACTTGGAGAGGATCTGCAAAGAGGAGTGGAACAAAATGCCTCCTGAGATGTGTACAAACCTGGTGGCCAACTACAAAAAACATTTGACCTCTGTGATTGCCAACAAGGGTTTTGCCACCAAGTACTAAGTCATGTTTTGCAAAGGGGTCAAATACTTATGTCACTCAGTAAAATACAAATTAATTTATAACTTTTTTGCAATGCGTTTTTCAGGATTTTTTTGTTGTTATTCTGTCTTTCACTGTTCAAATAAATCTACCATTAAAATTTTAGACTGATCATTTCTTTGTCAGTGGGTAAACGTACAAAATCATCAGGGGATCCAATAATTTTTTTCCCTAAGTGTTTATCGTATAGTTTTTTTGAAAGGGGCAATCAAAACTTTAAATAAGCATTTTTTCATAATAAATGTATGCATGACACTTTGTACTTTTTTAAAAGTGCCCTTAACTATATGAAGAGTTTGGTACCAGTTATTTGTACTGCAAGCAGAACTTCACACTAGGGATAAGTGCCTTGAAATATTTATTTTCCATTGCAGATTATGTGTTTTTACTGGTGATATCACCCAGATTTGGGGAGGACTGGCCTGGGTGGCAGGGGGGCATTTGGCCTTTGTTACAAAAAATTTGGGGTGCTGGCCTAGGCCCGTTATTCCTGCAGTGAGAAAAGCCGGCTCCTTAACAACAGTGGCGATACTGGTTTGGTGCCATGTGTTACATTTGCAAGGCCCATGAGCAAAGATAATAAGGGGTCTTTCAAGAGTTCTCAGTTATAATACATGGGTGCCAAAGTAGTCCTCAATATGATGGAGACATCTCTGGCATGCAAGGAGTTAAAACAAACAATTAACTTCCCCACTGCACTGTTTACCTCCTGAGTGGTGCTGGCCTCAACCACTGGCACGAGAATCACTCCAACATTTGTCTCCCCACTGAGATACATAATGTCTCCTCACAGGTAGCCATTCATTTAATGGTGAGACAAATGTGAGAGAAACACTCCAGGCAGTGGATACTGCCAACACTATGCAAAGAGGGAAACAGCACAGCAGATGATTTATTTGTGCAGGGAGTTAATTCTGTATTAACCTTTTGCATGGAAGAGGTCTCTAAAGTGTGGTTTGCAATGTACTGCAAATTACTCTGGCATCCAAGGCATTACACGGGAGGCATTCACAGGAGTAAAACAGAAGAAATTGACTGTATATCTAAATGCACTTTGATAAATAAAAAAAACTTACTTTCTATATCCCAGGAAGGTGCGCAAAGAGGACTCCGGTCTGAATTAGGAGTGCCCCGCTCCATATCAGCCTACTGCGCATTACTGCAGCACACGCAGGCGTCTCTACTGCACATGGCAGCTTCTGACAAACATCCTAGCGAATTATAATATAGGATATGCACTATTGGTTCATCCCTGGATTAAATCTAACTCTATCAGACATAACAAACCACAAACATATATTAGCCTAGTCAATCCAATTCCTATATTGCTATTAAGTAAATATGTAAATGTTCAGTCTAGAGTTATAAACTGCTCCAAGGTGCTGTTGATTGTAGTAAAGGTCTCACAGCAACATTCCAAGATATTCACATGGAAAGTGAGAAAGGGAGAGATAAGCAGCCAATCAAAACATTATTCTTAAGTAAAATATAACTCAACAATAATACCACTCATTTGTCAGAGTCTTGTGTTCAGTATTTTGCGCTGCCTCTCCCCGGAATATCACTTCAACATATTAAAATTGAACAGAAGAGAGGAAAAAGGCAATCAATATATTGTTCCCCAGATTTAATATACATCAAAGCATCCAATTACTTATTAGATTCTTGTATACAGCGTTAACTGTCTCGAAAGTGTTAATCTATGTCTCCAGGACATGAAAATAAGAGAAGTCTCAATGATTTCTTCTGTATTATATTTCTAAATACATTTATTTATTATTTATATACAGTACCATGCAGAAGTCTTAGGCAGGTATGAAAAAATGCTGTAAAGTAAGAATGCTTTCAAAAATAGACATGATAATGGTTTATTTGTAACAATTAACAAAATGATAGTGTGTGAACAGAAGAAAAATCTAAATTAAATCAATATTTGGGGTGACCCCCTTTGCTTTCAAAACAACATCAATTCTTCTAGGTACGCTTGCACAAAGTAAGCGATTTTATAGGCATATAGACAGATATATGATTAACCCTTTGAGTGCCAGAGGGATAAACAATGCATTGCTTGCGTTGTGCACCCCTCTGGCACTCAAAGGGTCAAACAATTATTCCAAACGGATGCTAATGATTATCAATTTAAAGGGATAGTAATACTTAAAATGTAAAAAAAAATATGTTGTAGGGTTTATCCCCCTGAGTAAAACAAGAGTACTCCCACTGCTGAAAGGTGTTTCATTCAAAAGTTATTAATTTTCAAAGTTGAATTTTTTAGGTGCAATATCACAGTGGCCTGAAATTGTAAAGTGGCGCTGTTGCTACACCATCCTATGGAAATTTATGGTCAACTGACCAGAGCTGTCCATAGGATCGTGTAGCAACAGCGCCACTATACAATTTCAGGCCACTGTGATATTGCACCTAAAAAATTAAACTTTGAAAATTAATAACTTTTGAATGAAACACCTTTCAGCAGTGGGAGTACTCTTGTTTTACTCAGGGGGATAAACCCTACAACATATTTTTTTTTACATTTTAAGTATTACTATCCCTTTAATATGTGGGTTGAAGCAGAATGATTAACTGAAACAGAAACAGCTGTGTAGAAGGAGTAAAACCGGGTGAGGAACAGCCAAACTGAGCTAACAAGGTGAGGTTGCTGAAGACAGTTTAATGGCAAAAGTCATACACCATTGAAAGACTGAGCACAGCAACAAGTTACAAGGTATTTATACTGCCTCAGCAAGGTCTCTCCCAAACAGAAATTTCAAGGCAGACAGGGGTTTCCAGATGTGCTGTCCAAGTTTTTTTTGAAGTAGCAAAGAATCAGGCAACATTAAGGACCACAGACGCAGTGGTAGGCCAAGGAAAGTTAGTGCAGCAAATGAAAGACACATCATGCTTACTTCCCTTCGCAATCGTAGTATGTCCAGCAGTGCCATCAGCTCAGAATTGGCAGAAAACAGTGGGACTCTGGTACACTCATCTACTGTCCGGAGAATTCTGGTCAGAAGTGGTCTTCATGGAAGACTTGCAGTCAAAAAGCCATACGTCCGATGTGGAAACAAAGCCAAGCTAATCACCTATGCACTATAACACAGGAACTGGGGTGCAGAAAAATAGCAACAGGTTCTCTGGACTGATGAGTCAAAATTTGAAATATTTGACTGTAGCAGAAGGCAGTTTGTTCACCGAAGGGCTGAAGAGCGGTATAAGAATGACTGTCTGCAGGCAACAGTGAAGCATGGTGGTGGTTCCTTGCAAGTTTGGGGCTGCATTTCTGCAAATGGAGTTTGTGATTTGGTCAAAATGAATGGTCTCCACAATGTTGAGAAGAACAGGCAGATATTTATCCATCATGCAATACCATAATGGGGGTATCTGATTGGCCCCAAATTTATTCTGCATCAACAACCCCAAACATACAACCAAGGCCATTAAAAACTATCCTCAGCATAAAGAAGAACAAGGGGTCCTGCAAGTGATGATATGGCCCACACAGAGTCCTGATCTCAACACCATTTAGTCTGTCTGGGATTATATGAAGAGAGAGAAACAGATGAGGCTGCCTAAATCCACAGAAGAACTGTGATTAGTTCTTCAAGATATTTGGAACAACCTACCTGCCGAGTTCCTTAAATGGATAGTAATGGCTTAAAATAATAACAAGTAATATTGTAGCTACGGAAAAAAGAAATCCATCAGTTCAAGTCCTATCACTCAAACCTTTATGGTTTGAGAGAGAGAAAGTTTTAAAGTTCCCCTCTCCCTGCTGTCAGCTGTAAAGCTGGCAGCAGGAGATTCGAGTCAGCTGACTTGAAGTGGCTCTTCAGTAGAGCCGATATACCGAAATTTAAAAAGAAATACTTCATTGGAACAATATACAAAGTGTGCCTGGTTTGCAAGCACACATTGTAGACCATTCCAGTGAAGTAGTCCTTTTTTGATTTTGGTATCTTGGCTCTGCTGAAGAGCAGCCTGATGGTCCCCGGACCAGGATCTCCTGATGTCAGCTAAATGCTGACGTCAGGGAAAGGGGAGGGAGAGGAGAAATTTAAAACATTCTATCTCTCAAACCATAAAGGTCTGAGAGATAGAACTTGCACCAATGGATTTCTATTTTCCTTATCTACAATACTACTTACTATTATTTTAAGCTATTACTAATCCTTTATCAAACTGTGTGCAAGTGTACCTAGTGTCACGAGTCTGTTCTCCCCTCAGTCTGGTGCAGTACCTCAGAGTGCCATTACCTTCCCATGGTGCTGTTGTAGGCTGTTGCACTCAGACTAAAGAGATCTGATTCTGTTCCCAGCTGACCCGATCTTGCAATCACCTCCTCCCTACTTATTTTAGTCTCTCCCCTTCCTCTGGGCCCGTTAATTCAGATCAGTTTCAGTTCAGTTTCATTTGCTTTGAACCTGGGTCCTGTGTTCCTTGAGCTAGCAACATCCCTGAGTTCCTTGAGCTATCTGCATCCTGAGTTCCTTGAGCTGGCTGCACCCCTGAGTTCCTTGAGCTGGCTGCACCCCTGAGTTCCTTGAGCTGACTTCCCTCCAGTGCTCCTGAGCTGGCTGTTTTCCTCCGTTCCTGAGCTGGCTGCATTCTTGTTCCTCCCTCCTGTGTTACTGAGCTGGCTGTTTTCCTGAGTTCTTGAGTTGGCTGCCCTCCTGTGTTCCTGAGCTAGCTGCATTCCTGTGCCTTCCTCCTGTGTTCCTGAGCTAGCTTCATCCCCAGAGGCCCTGCTTCCTGTACCCAGAGGCCCTGCTCCTTTCTTTTCTATCGAGTGTTCTGTTGTGCATTATTCCTTTATGTTCCTTGTATATATATATATATATATATATATATATATATATATATATATATATATATATAATACATTTGTTTCCCCTTTAATTTGTGTGTGTACCGGTTATCTTGCTTCTGGGTTCCAATTTATTTATGTTGTTTACTATGGTCAGCACCTCTTCCTGATCAGCCCCCCCATGACAGAATAAACTGAACCAGAGGAAGGGGAGAGACTAAACTAAATAGGGAGGAGGTGATTGCAAGATACGGCCAGATGGGAACAGAATCAGAACTCTTTAGTCTGAGTGCAGCACCATGGGAAGGTAATGGCACTGTGAGGTACTGCACCATAATGAGGGGAAAACAGAATCGTGACAGTAGGAACACAGGGGTGCAGCCACCTCAAGGAACTCAGGGATGCAGCCAGCTCAAGGAACTCAGGGATGCAGCTAGCTCAAGGAACACAGGACCCAGGCCCCCCAAAAAATTAAACTAAACTCAAACTGACCTGAATTAACTGGGTCAGAGGAAGGGGAGAGACCAAACTAAATAGGGAGGAGGTGATTGCAAAACAAGACCTGCTGGGAACAGAATCAGATCTCTTTAGTCTGAGTGCAGCAGTGTACAACAGCACCATGGTAAGGTAATGGCACTGTGAGGTACTGCACCAGACTGAGGGGAGAACAGAAACGTGACACCTAGAAGATTTGATGCTGTTTTGAAGGCAAAGGGTGGTCACACCAAATACTGATTTCATTTAGATTTTTCTTCCATTCATTCACAATTTATTTTAACTGATAAAAATAAACTATTAACATGTATATTTCTGAAAGCTTGTAGTATAAAATCCAATTTATTTCAGCTCAAAACATGACATCAGACATCAGGGTAAACTATACAGTGGTTTGGCCTATTGCTAAACCTAAAATCTTCACCAACTTTGCATTGTTGTCAAAGAATTTGCCCGATTTTATAGTCACCTCTATAAGGGAACTCTGTCTTTGGAATAATCCCTCCAAAAAAAAGAAAACGCACACAATCTGGGTGTAGACTGCAATAACCTTGAATTTCTTTATTTGGATCTTTCACCGAGTGAGTTTAATCTATCTCACCTCCTTCACTGTGGAATCACATTCCAATTCGGAATAGGTATTTGACTCACCTTCTATAGAGGCAATCCATCCTCCTGGTATGATCTCCTCCACTGGATAACCCCCAGTGACGGTACCTTGGCGTCAGCTCACCTCTTCTTACCACTCCAGCTATTCCGGTCTCTCCTTAGACTACTTCCTTTTAATTAACCTCCAAGGTCTTCAGTCCTCTATCTAGGACTTAGCACATAGAACTCGGAACCTGTCTAAGGGGCCTAACTGAGACAATAATCTGGGGCTTGGCCAGGCTCAAATATATAAAAATATTTATTGAGAAACAAAATAAAACATATATCTGCACAGATATAGAAAAATCAAAAATTTACAATTTTCTATTATTATATCGCCCAATGCGTTTCCCAGCTTACGCCGCTTTGTCAGGGTTCTTTCAACAGCAAAAAATATTTGTTCTCCATGTGTATCTATTTATACACAATGATTTGCATCTTTCTGAATTGGAAGGGGATTCCCACGGTGAAGGAGGTGAGGTTGATTAAACTCACTCGGTGAAGGGTGCAAATAAAGAAATTCAAGGTTATTGCAGTCTACACCCAGATTGTGTGCGCTTTCCTTTTTTTGGAGGGATTGTATACGTGAAGTAAAGGCCAGACTGGAGGACTTTGGAGGATTAAGCTGCACTGCTGAGAAGAGACATTGAGGTCTTATAAGAAAGAAACAGGTTTTCTCTATATTCTAATCTGATAATCATTTTTATCTGTTGTAATAAGCGCTTGGAATTGGTTGTATATATTTGTCTTTGGAATAAGTGACTCTTAATTTGTTTAGAGGAGGGACTTACTTAAGCAGAGGAGAATGTTCACCTGGTCCTTTATTATCATGGGCAGGGCTTTTACTCTGAGACTAGAATCCCACCCCCATAATTTCAAAGGTAGTAAGATGCCACCATACTATTATAGATTACAGTCCATTTTAATTGTTAACCTGTTGACAGTTATAGTCCATGTATGTTGCACTGTCTCCTCTTGATCCCTGGTTCAACTGAAAAGTACAGTTCAGGCTGGAACAGAAAAGACTGCTATTAAGGGAGACAGAAGAGGCCTTTGTCTTTTAACTTGTGACTGAGCATATTTGAAGCTCAATAGGTGACACGGAACATAATTTAAAGCCCTTGAATGCTCCTCATTCACCTGAAAATACTGTCCCATTTCTCTATACCTGGTATTACTGACTATTACACGAGTGAAGAACTCCAAGGAAGTTCGGCCACTGCACTAGAGGGGTTTTACAGAAACCCCACCTGTAGATCTAATGCGTTCTTAGTAGAGGGAAATTGAAGTGGATGCCAGGGGTCCTGACAGGCAGAAAAAGCCCACCAAGCCTCTCAATTTGAGTTTAGTCTTGCCCCCAGTTCCCCTCTCTGTCTTCACAAAAAAAGCTGCAACAGTGGAATTAGTTAAATTGATGGCTTCCTCTGAGATTCATTTTAGGGCAGTAACTGCAGATTGTCAGCTACTTTGCTTAATATCTATAGATTGCAATATTTGTTTGCCTTCTATCAATTGCTTCATTTATGGGGCAGAACTTCTAGATTGCAAATTCTGGGGTTTAATCTCTATGTATTACAAACAGATGGACAGATCCTGTATAGTTTGTCCACTTTGAAGTTTATTCTATAGAGCGGGGGTAGGCAATCTTTGGCATTGAGGAACACCTATCATCCACAAGCAGTAAACTGCTGGTTGGGGATGAGGTCAGCTCCTCAGTATATTGCAATATATGTTTCAAATGCTAATAGATCTGAGTTCCTTAAGCAGCTCTTAAAGGGACACTAATGCTGCAAATCCCATCTCTCCAACCTTTCCGGTTTGAGAGATATTCGGTCCTAAAGTCCCCCCCCCTCCCCTTCTCCTAACATCAGCTGTAAACTCACAGCAGGAGTTCCTGGTCCGGGGACCGACAGGCGGCTCTTCAGCAGAGCCGCAATAGCGTGATTTTAAAAGAAATTCTTCATTGGAACTGTCTACAATGTCATCAGGAGAGAGAGAACTTTAGCTGCGAATATCTCTCATACCATAAAGGTTTGAGAGATAGGATTTGCTGCACATAAGGACCAGCTGTGCATGCACGTGGCTGTCAGATAAAGACCACAAACCATTTTTTTTTTGTTCGCATCGGATTCCGGACTCCCCGAACAACATGCAGCTGCACAGGGAGTCCAGAATTCCATGATGGTCCTGGCATGTCATGGGTCCTTAATGCAAATCCACCCAAGGTCGTTAAGGGGTTAATCTACAAAACAAAAAAATATTTTTATGGGACATTACTGTCCCTTTAAGTATGAATCACAACATGCTTTCAGGATGTCGTTGACCATGAAAAGGTAGGCTCTGGGTACTTGCTTGGTTTCTGGATTTTGGGCCCACTGAATGCATATGTACTGTTTCATAACACCCAGCTGCACCATTATCCCAAGGGAGACCAGCATAGATAAATGCTCTGGCTGGCAAAAAGGGCTTTAAACATGAGATCCAGGGCATATTTGCATATGACACACATGGCATAGAAAAATGCATTTTATGGGCCACAGTGACTGCCCCATGTGCCACTTTCTTGAGCTTTCCCACAAGGCAAAAAGTTGCCAGCCTGATTCTACCTATTGAAATCTATGGGAACATTTGTAAATAAAAACAAAGATAATTTAATCAGCTGAAATGGAATCCAGGCCTTACTTGGGATGGGGTCCTTCAAATAGCAGTCTGGTATTTCTATTTAAATATTATAGCACTTCATCAGCTGTTTCCTGCATAGACATCCACTACTGAAGTCTGGCTTTAGTTAACATTTCAAGTCCCACAATAAACTATAGGCTTGCATTAACTTGAATGGATTGCAAGAATCAACTGTCTGTATAAGACCGAAAACAAATTACAGTAAGTAGAAGCAGAGTACAGTAGAGAGCAAATGCATAGTACATAAGTAGTTAGATAAGGGAGTCAGCAACAAAAATTCATAAAGTGATCAGAAGGTGGCACTGTTTACTGTCTCTGAAAAATAATTGAGATTTCTTTTTAGCCTATTGGAGGCATTGCGCTAGAAATAGTAACTTTAGAAATAGGTTCTTGTGAAAGTCACTGCAGCTAGTGATTTATAAAACCATTGTGGATATTTTCTTGGTACATTTGCAATATACATTTTTTAAACTATTCAGTTTTAACTACATAACAATGCGTTGCTTAACCCTCTGGCGCTCAAAGGCATACCTCCCAAGTGTCCCTCTTTAGGAGGGACAGTCCCTCTTTTGGACCCAAATCCCTCTGTCCCTCTTTCCCACCCTGATGTCCCTCTTTTTAGGAGATTGGATTGCATGGTGTGTATATAAGTGTATCATATTGCTCTACAGCAATAAAACTCACATTATTGTTTGTTTAAATGTTAGTATATGTGTTTATAAATTAGTCTGTGTAAATAAAATACTTAGATCTTGTTATAAGTCATTTACTTGGTTACACAAGGAGGTATCAAAAGGTCATGAAATAGCCTAAAAATTCTCGGTAACATCCCACCCACCAGCCACACCCCCAGCAACGCCACCTAAAACACAAGTGTCCCTCTTTGGCAATTTGAAATGTTGGGAGGTATGGCTCAAAGGGTTAAGTTATCTCCTTGTTCCTTCACTGCTAATAAATACACATAATCCAAAAGACTACACATCTTGAGCTTCTATATAGCTACTGTAAACAGGCGACGATTCACTTGCAATGGAAATGAACCCAAAATGTATTAGTCACCTGGCACAAATTATTTTCTGTATAAATTATGGACAGTTGAGTTGTATTGACCCTGAAGCAAAATATAACATGTACGTATAGAACTTTATGTATTGGTTGTAACTATAGCATTCTATTAGTACCAAATACTGTGAAATTCTCTGTGCTCCACAGGTGCAGTATTTAACAGACCACTAACACCTCTTCATAATTCCTCAATTTATCTTAATCGGGGCAGAAAAATCTAATGGCCACTATGATCAACTACTGTATGAATTAGTTCCTCATAAGTACATTTCAATTAGTACTTGATATCGTGTCCATGGAGACAGGACTGGACAAGAACTCTTCCTACTCCTTCCTAAGTGGGAGGACTTTGGGATAGAGTGGCCATTAGGAATTTCTGTCCAGATTAAGATAAATGAGTGTTAAATATAAGGTGGTATCAATGTTCATGTAGCCAGCTGAGATCTAGAGGGGTTACTAACACATTGCAGAGCAATGCTTTTGTCACTGCTTCGGCATTCTATGAGTTAACACAAGGTCGGCTGGCCAGTGATTATAGGGTTTGTAGTACTCAACAGCTGGAGGTTCTCAGGTTACTTATCCTTATTTTAATCCCTTATATACAAGTGACATCTCCAACACTGCAACACAATGCATTAGATATATCTCTATAGGGAATGGAACAGTTTAGCAGTAAGTTTAGTCAGCTATGAAAATGGTCTTCCAGAGAACAGAATAACAGCTTTGTAGCCTACAATGTATAACCCTCTCTTTCACTAGCATACCAGTCCTTTGAATGCACTTGTCACATGGTTTCTTATTTACTTCACTCCAAGCAGATGGTAATCAGAGGGTGTGGATGTCTCCTTGCCATTGTATAGCTTGGAGTTCCATTTCTACAACAGATTACTAATTAATAGGCTCTGTGGTGCTGAACTTTGGATATCAGGTTCTCTCTTTCATTGTGGTGGCTTCACGGTGACTGATAATCTCATGAACATATTATTTTTATTATACAACACATAATTCAAGTTTTAGCTATAGCCCTGCTTAGTGGTGGATCTAATGCTTTTTAGCTAGTAGGGATCTCCATAGATTAATCTGTATCAGATGTGTAAACTGCAGTGCACCAAAAAAGGAATTATTTAAGAAAACAAATAACAATAGTACTATAAGGAAACATTTTTGCAGTTTTAGTACATTCTTGCAAAGCCACCAGCATACAGCTTATATATGGACAACCCATTAAAGCCACAACACCATGAGACACCTCAGTACTAATGTCACAGCGTAAGCAATCTATGGATCAACAGCTAAAGTTTTGACTACAAATGGCATCATCCTTAGCCTTTTAAAAAGACTGGATAATTATATAATATATATTGTAATCAAACGCCAGCTAGCAAGGAAGTTGCACCTATGTACATGGGAGCAATAGAAGATAGTGGTTGTGATATCTTGCACAAATCACCATCAGTTGTGTGTTGAGACTTGAAGCCATCAGGCCTATCTCTGGCATTTCCCAGAGAGGTTGTGAGTTGAACAAATATCTCCTGCTTCAACTTCCATAAGAGGTTCGTACCTGTGGATAGATTGTGTGGCCCAGATGCTAGAGGGGCCAGCGCTAGAAGTTGTGGCTTGGAAGTGTAGTCAGCTACAGGACCTCCCTTTCTGCGGCCAAAACTGGATTAAGTTGCTGGCCGCGAAACCAGATGTCTGACCCCAGTTGAGCTAGAGCCCAGACCCAGATGGACAACCTGTAGACTGAAAGAGAATCAGACAATATGTCCCTGGATACAGAGACCAGCAGAAAAGGTAGGGACTATAAGGACGAAAATAGATAGATGTGCCTAAAACTTAATGGATAACCACCAGGAACTCTCCATAGAGAGACCAGATCCCTGGAGGGGAGGGAGTGCAAGGAAGCCACTCTCAACGAAATGGCAGGCAGGACTGCCAAGGCTAAAACCCTGCCTAACAGGTCTGCTCTGGAGGAGACCAAAGGCAATGGCTAAACAGCTGGGGAAATAGGCTGACAGAGAGGAATCTGCACCAGAGGTAAGGCCAGTAACACAGCCACTGAGCCCAAACAGCAAGCGGCAGAGCAGCTGGGAACACTAGGGGGCAGAGAGGCAGCAGGGAAATCCACCAGGAAGTGCAACAGCAGTACTGCATGGAAGGCTGCTTGTGGAGAAAGCAGTGAAGCTACTAGAGAGTAGCAAATCCACTAATGGGGAAGGAATGCGGCTAGGCTGCTGGGAGTACAGGCGGAAGCTGCAGATAATAGTAGGCGGCAGAACCACTAAGGGCCCAGTCTATGATGCAAGGCAAGAAGCAGAAAGCCGCAGGGCTAAATACAAAATGGCAAGGCCGCCAGAGAAAGAGGTGAAACCAGCACTGAAGCAGATAAGCCGCTGGGGAAGAGTAAAGGCCGGGGATCAGCCTAGCATACAATAAATGTGGCAGAGCCGCGAGGCAAAGAGGCTGGGCTGTGAGAAACTGGAGTGGGGTAGGACCACTGGAAGAAGGCCTCTGGAAGGCACCCAGGTCGGATAGGACCACCACAAGAAGAACACAACCAGGAGAATGGTCAGAGAAAGCCAAGTCATACAATGTCAAGGTACCAGAGGATGAGGCAAAGAGCAGAGTCAATACAAGTATGCAACACAAACTTCAACAACAGGAAATAGAAGACCAGAATAATTAGGCAAGGAGAGATGGATTCTCACGCCAGATAAGGAGAGCCCCACCAATGACAAGGTAGGAACGTGACACCCGGGTGCTCAGATTCAACATGTGGCAGATCGGGTTGATAGATTGTTGGGAGGGGCTGGTCATGACCCGGCTGTCATGGTACATGTTGGTACCAATGACAAAGTCAGTGGAAAATGGAGGTCCATTAAGCAGTATTTCAAAGATTTAGGATATACTCTTAAACAGATGACCTCTAAGGTAGTATTTTCTGAAATACTACTTGTGTCACTTGCTAAATCAGAAAGGCAGAGTTAAACGTGTGGCTAAAACTTGGTGTAAGCAGGAGGGGTTTGGGTTTCTAGAGCACTGGGTAGTCTGTCCCATTGGGGGCAATCTTTATAGTCTAAATGGATTGCATCATTGTGGAAAGGGGGCCATGGGACAAGGAGTTAGGATGGTTAGAGGGTTGAAGGAGACTTTAAACTAGAAAAGAAGGGGGGGGGTGATGCAACACATTATGGGGAAGGTAGTATAATAAAGGAAATGGGATTAGAGAAGTCACATGGGTTGGAGAGGAAGAATGGGCTAGTTCATCTAATAGGGAGGTGCCATTGTTACAAATATAGAACCATATAAGAAGACATAAAAGAAGAACACTGAAGATGACAACAAATCACATTCAAGTGTTGATGATGGCAATAGCATAATAGAGGAAGGTGTAGCAGCTAAACAACCTGCTGCATCAGATAGTGAGACAAACAAGCACCAAAACACCTGTCCTCAAAGTAGTAGCAAACTCTGTTCAAGTAAAAAGAAATTGTTTGAGACCTCTAAAAGCTTAGAGGAATATAAGGGTAGTGGGCAAGAATTGTCAGGTGATGCTAATGCTGCGGAGGATGACCTAATGATGACTGATGATGATGTAGATCTAGAATATATCCCTCCATGATCCTTCTCTTGTTCAGATACAGATGAAGTTGAGAGTGACTATGATGGCATGGTTATAATGTTAGCAGAAAGGCAAAGGCTGAATCTTCCACCACTGAAAATGTGCACTGTACCTGTTTATAAACTGTTTGAGAGAACCATTGGAAAGTCTGACCCTGGACAAGCAAAGATGTCAAAAAGTACTCAGTCACCCTATCAGTCATCATCAGCATCATCACCTCTCAAAGTTCAAGTCCCACTCAGCCACACACACCTGTGTTGAGTACCCGGCAACAGCAACAACAACAGCAACACAGGTTATTAACATCCACAATGTTAGATGAGTGCCTCTACTGCTGCTGTTAGTGCTGCACCTTTGACACCTAGTAGTAGTGACAGTAGTATTGCATGAACATCTAGCCCCAGTAGTAGTAGCAGCAGCTACTCAGGAACCCCTCATTCCATAGTATGGAGATACTTCACTCAGTATCCTCAAGCTAAGCATGTTGCTATCCGTTGTCTGTGCAAAAAACATGTGAGCAGGGGGAAAGCACCTCCTCTATGAGATCCCACCTGAAGCACAACTACAGGTCTGACTGAGAGACACACTATCAGCAGGCCAAAGGAGCCACAACTAGCAGCAGCAGAAGCAATCTAAAAATTCCAAGGGCTCTAGGGCAGAAAAAAAGTAGTTAAGTTATTTATGTGTCAGAGAGTGTACTACTGCCAACAGTTAGTTCACTCCAAATAACACCTATGGCTCCTGCTGCAGAGGAGTATGATGACTCTGGCTTTGCAGTAGGAGAAGGCAAGAGTCGGCAAGAGTCATAATGCCCACACATGCTGCCTATACCTCCACCACCTCCTCTAGTCATGTTATTAAAGCAATAAAGTTCCAGATTTCTTCTGCCATGTCCTGCCAACCCACACTGACTGAGGTCCTGGGACTGACTCAAAAACTTCACAAAAACAATCCCAAAGTACGCCTGTGGAAGGCAAGGTTGCCAAGGTGTTGGCAGTGGACATGCTGTCATATTGTTTTGTAGAAAACCGAGGTTTCAGACAACTGATGCCATGTATAGCTCCACTATGGAATATCCCAAGCTGCAGCTACTTTTCCAGGATGGCTGTGTCTGAATTGTACAAGCAGGTGGTTAGTGTGGTGGGCAAAGGGCTGAAAAGTGTGTATAGGAAGAAAATCCACCTGACAACAGTTATGTGGACAAGTGGGCACAACACAGACTATATGACTGTGACTGCTCACTTGGTTTCCCTCCCAGCACCATAAGTGGCCAACAGTAGCTTACAGCATCAGATAACTGCCAGTAATTGTGCTTCTGGCTCTGGCAGTGTGATTAAAAGGAGGCAGCAGCAGCAGCAGCAGCAGCAGCAGCAGCAGGATAGCCCATTCCATCGTCACGCCACTGTGTGCATGGTGAGTTTTTTAGAGACAGTCCCACAAAGCTGTAGATGTTTTAAGTAAGCTAGAGCAGGTGATAGAGGAATGGCTTGTACCCCGCTCCTTAAAAGCTGGTTTTGTGTCTGCTGATAATGGATTCAACATCATTGCTGCTTTGAGAATAGACAATATGGTGCATGTGCCCTGTTTTGCCCATGTGCTAAATTTAGTTGTGACCAGATTCCTGGCAGAATCTGAAAGCTACAGAGAGATGCTTACTATTGCCCGCAAAATCTGTGCCCAGTTTAGTCCCTCCTACAGTGAACGCAATGGTCTATATTCTATACAAGAGTGTAACAACCTGCCCCACCACCAGATGAAAATGGAGGCCCCTACCAGGTGGAATTCAACGATGTACATGCTAGAGCATTTGTAGGAGCAGAATAAGACCATTAGTGACTACACCATGCAAAACTGGAAGGCTTTGGAGGGAGCCCCATTGTCACTTGGCCAATGGCAACTGATATGCGATGTATGTGAGCTGCTGAAACCCTTTGAGGAGGCAGCCATGCTGATGAGTCGCATTGGGGCAGGAATAAGTGAAATTCTACCACTGATATTTTTATTGCAGAAAAAAATGAGGAGCATCGGTGAGGATTCTAACCATAATGACAGCACAGACATGCACCAGCTGGTAAAAGAGGATTTTAGTCTTACCTGTTAAATCCTTTTCTTTTAGCCCATATAGGTTACTGGTAACTTTGGGAAGACAACCGCCCCTTTAATAGACAGGAACAATTCTTGAAAAGAAGTGCAGGGTGGAGCCTTCCTCCAAGCATGGTCCCATGACAGGGTGGGAAACCAGTAACCTATATGGACTAAAAGGAAGGGATTTAACTAAAATCCTCTTTTCTCTGTCTTCCAATATAGGTTACTGGTAACTTCTGATGTCCAAACATTGAGTTTCCCAGAGGTGGGAATAAAGACAAGGACCAGGCGCAGGTCCCCAAAGTCATCAGATCATATATGAGCTAAACAGATCATAAGCAGCCCTAAAATAAACAAAATGTCAACCGACAAAAAACTGGAGTATAACACACCAGGAACCGTAACATAGCACACAAATCTAGAGCCAACCAGGCTCAACAGTTAAGAAGTACTAAAAGCAAGAAGAAGACCCTAGACAGGCAAGACTGCCTCCAGGATCTTCCTACCAAAGCTGGCATCGGCCGATGCCAGAACATCAACACAGTGTTTAGAGAAGGTGTGCACAGACGACCAGGTGGCCGCCTTGCACAACTTGATCAGCTGAGGCCTGATTCTTATATGCCCAAGAGACCCCAATAGACCTAGTGGAATGAGACGTGACATGAAATGGAGCAGGCTTCTTCCACAATTCGTATATCTTACAAATAGTAGACTTAATCCAGGAGGCTATGGTAACCTTGGACACTGGTCTACCTGCAGTGGGACCCTCAGGAATGATGAAGAGAGCATTGGACTGATGAATGGACTCAGTTTGATGCACATAGAACTTAAGGCATCACACCGCATCAAATAAGTGAAGATCCCTTTCCTTGCCAGATGCAGGGTCAGGACAGAAAGAGGGCACCACTATTTCCTGATTAATATGGAATTCAGAAATCACCTTCAGAAGAAATTCCTGAGAAGTGCAAAGAACCACCTTGTCCTTGTGAAACACCAAAAAGGGTGGTGTAAGGGACAAAGCATGCAACTTAACGACACGGCTAACAGACACTATCGCCAGGAAAAAAGCCATCTTCCAAGTCAGCAGATGCAGAGGAATAGTAGCCAAGGTCTCAAATTGGGGATGTTGAAGGATGCCCAAAACAAAGTTAAGATCCCACTGAGGAGCGGGGTTCTTAAAGGCAGGACGAGCATGGGCAACTCCCTGGAAGAAAACCATGACATCCAGAAGAATGACAATGCGCCTCTGAAAGAAAACCAAGAGCGCAAAAGTCTGGACCTTCAGGGAACTCAAGCTGAGCCCCTTGTTCACCCCGTCCCTTAAGAAAGACAGGACCATAGGAAGGTCGAAATCGTGGGAAAGATCCCGGTCAGCACACTAAGAGAGAAAAGTGGCCAAAACTCTGTGGTACACTTTGGAGGAAAGAGGCTTCCGAGCACTAAGCATAGTGGCCACTACATCTGAAGAGAAGCCCTTCTTCTTCAATACTGAAGATCAAATTTCCATGACGTCAAACCCAGATGGTCTACATCCTCCTTCCACAGGTAACCTTAGAAGATCAGGATGACGGGGAAGCCAAAAGGGCTCTGCCACGGTGAGATCCAGAAGCTCCACAATCCAAGCCTGACGAGGCTAGTACGGGGCAATCAGAATGACTGGAGAACCCTCCAGACTCAGTTTCCTCAACACCCTGTGTAGCATAGGAATGGGAGGAAAGATGTACGCCAGTGGAAAGCTCCATGGGATCGACATGGCATTGTTACGGTTTTCAGACACTCAGACAGTGGTAGATAAAATAAATGGAGTTTTATTAAGTAAATGAAGAACAAGGTCGCCACGGGGGCGGTACTGGGATAACAGAATAAGACAGAGATACCTGGCGCAACAGGTAATACTAAACAAGTAAGGAAGCACAAAACAGGACACAAGAGGTTAATAGTACTGGTCATCAGTCTCAAATGTGGTGTTAGGCACGCCCTTGGTGCTGCATATAGCTATGTGTGCTGTAAGGTAGCACCCAAGTCCATTCACTGTGTAGAACTGTAGCATAAAGTTCTGGCTGAACGGGAACTGCAAGTGATAAGGAGATAGCCCCCACGGGCGTAACCGGAGACTACAGTATAGTGATTGCGTGAGCCAATAGCCCCCACGGGTGTAACCGGAGACTTCTAATATCACAGTCGCTGAAGCCAATAGCCCCCACGGGCGTAACCGGAGACTACAGTATCATGATTGCGTGAGTCAATAGCCCCCAGGGGCGTAACCGGTGACTACAGTATCATGATTGCTCGAGTCAATAGCCCCCACGGGCATAACCGGAGACCACCAGAATAGTGATTACTTGTGCTGATGGCCCTAGCGCGGGCATAACCGGAGACTACTGGGTACTGCTTGCCAAAAGCCACGGGCGTAACGGAACAGCTGCTCAGTCACGGAGAGCCGCCGACTACTAAGGCCCGCAAGCGGCCGGCTCACAGAGACAGCGGACAGGCTTAGGCGATAGGTGGAAAAGCAGCAGTAATCGGATGAACAACACCAGTGTCTCGAGTGCAGGAATCGACTCAGCACAGTAAGGTCTGGACTCAGCACACGAAAGGCAGATAATGGAAGACTCAGCAATGGCTCAGCAACTGACAAGCGGAGGCTCAGTCACACTATGCAGTATCAGAATGTCGCCGATGCGACAACGGAGTGGTCCGTCAGCAATGCAGGAGCAGGACAAGAGTGCTCGGTAGTCAGCCAGGCCGGATCAGGATACACAGGAGATTCGCAGACAAGCCGGTTCGGTAACGGAGAAGGGTCGTCAGCCAGGCCGGGTCAGATGCCGTAGGAGATTCGCAGACAAGCCGGATAAGGAACAAGCAGGAAGTCAGCCAGGCGGGGTCAATCACGGAACAGGAACACAGGAACGTCGTCGGGCAAGCATAGTCGGTACACGGTGGATCAGGATACAGAATACAGCAACGCTGGCAGGAAACACCACGAAAGGGCACCTGACAGGTGCCAGTGACCAGATTATAACGGATAACCAGGGGCGGGCCAACACAGCTCAACCAATCCGGGAGCAGCACAGTTGAGAGTGACAGAAAGGATCACAGGGACTGTGATAGGCATACACTGCCAGAGCTAGAGGGTCCTTCCAGCGGGAGCAGAACAACAGGACCTTCCTGTTGTGCCATGTTGCCATCAGGTTGATGCTAGGAAGTCCCCATTTCTGGACAATGAGGCCGAATACTTCCTGATACAGTTCCCACTCTCCAGTGTGTGTCGACTAAGGAAGCCTTCCAGAGTGTTATTGTCACGGTTTTGAAGACTCTCAGACTTAAGGTTTTGGTAAAAACTTAACTTTATTAAAAGTTAAGGCAATCCCCGTAGGGTTATTCATACATAACAATACAACAACAATAGTAGTAGAATAGGTTCTACCAGCCTTGCCAATGATACCGGGCAAGGCAACCCAAGTGACAGTAGTATTTACAATAGGTTCTACCGGCCTTGCCTATACCGGGTAAGGCAACCGTAAGGTGAAATGTACCGGTTTTACTGGCCTTACCAATACCGGGCAAGGCAGCCCAAGGGAGGCTGAGTATAGGCTCTACCGGCCCTGCCAATACCAGGTAAGGCAACCCTCAAGATGGTAACGTGCAAAGGTTCTACCGGCCTTACCAATACCAGGCAGGGTAGCCCAAAGCGTAGGCCAGCTGTCAGATAACTATGACAGCAGATAGGAATAGATACAATGGCCTAATCGCAGCAGAAGTCTATTGCCAGGAAGTATCAGACAACTGCATAGGAAGCATACAGCGAACTGTCCTCAGAACTAGAGTTCAGGAGCAAACCAACGTCCTTGCGTTGGACCAACGGTATAAGCGCAACCAGGCTTAATGGGGTAAACCAGCGTCCGCACGCTGGGACCAACAGTAATTCTCGCAACCAGATTGATATGGAGTAACCCAGCGTCCACACGCTGGTACCAACAGTAATTCTCGCAACCAGGTTAATATGGAGTAAACCAGCGTTCGCACGCTGGGGCCAACAGTAATTCTCACAACCAGATTGATATGGAGTAAACCAGCGTCCGCACGCTGGGACCAACAGTAATTCTCGCAACCAGGTTAATATGGAGTAAACCAGCATCTGCACGCTGGGACCAACGGTAATTCTCGCAATCAGGTTAATATGGAGTAAACCAGCGTCCGCACGCTGGGACCAACAGTAATTCTTGCAACCAGGTGATATGGAGTAAACCAGCGTCCGCTTGCTGGAATCAGCCACAGCTGAAGCGGAAAGTAACAATGTCGCCGGATCGACTAAGCAAGAGCGAGAGCCCTGTACTCTAGCGGGAATCCACCGAAGCAAGACAAAAGCGGTGACAGGTGACCGGAACACAGGATCGATGACAGAGAGCAACCGGCAGGATAGACGGTAGGCTGGAGACTCAGGAACTCAGGAGGATTAACCCGTGAGGTGCTGGAACACGGGAACACCGGAACACTGGAACAATAGTGCACAGGAACACCGGAACACAGGAACGCTGGAACACCGGAATGCAGGAACAGCAGGCCCAGAAGCCTGACAGCAGGTCAGGACAGGTGAGGTCAGAAACATCACGAAAGGGCAACCTGGGAGTGCCCAGCCAGGGTTTAAAAAGGCAAAGTGAGGAGGGCTAATAGCAGACAGCCAATGAGTAGTTCCCAGCAAGTGATAGACACCAGATAGCACGAATCACGGGCACCGTGATAGTTATCTACACCGGGAATATGAACGGCAGATATGGCAGGAACATGTTTTTCTGCCCAGAATAAGGTAGCTTTGACCTCCAACCAAGCTGCAAGACTCCTAGTGCCTCCTTGCTTGTTGATGTAAGCGATGGTCGTGGCATTGTTGGACTGGACTCAAACTGCTTGAACGTCAACTGCCGGAGAGCATGAAATATCTCTCGAAGCTCCAGCATGTTTATGGGAAGGAGAGACTCTTCCATAGACCACCAGCCCTGGGTGTTCAGGTGACCCAGGACTGCTCCCGGGCCGGAGAGACTTACATCCGTCATCACTATTGTCCATAAGGATACAAGGAAGGGACTGCCCTTCAGCAGATTGGAGAGGTCCAGCCACCATGACAGACTCAGCTCCACATGAAGAGGTAGAGAAACTGACATCCTCAGGAGATCCGTCTTGCCCCAGCAGACCTGGATCACAAATCTCTGAAGTTCTCTTGTATGAGCCATGGCAAACGAGACCGTCTCTATGGTGGAGATGAACTTCTCACTAGAGGTGTCAACTTCTTGGCAGGAAGTGGATCTGAAGCCAGGATAGCTGATACCTTGTGGGTGATTTGGTGAGCCACCTCATCCATGAGAAACACCATGCCCTTCATCGTGTCGAAGAGCAGACCCAGAAAGACTAGTCATTGAGATGGTATCAAATCCAACTTGTCCATGTTCAGGATCCACCCATGATGGGTGAGAGCATAAATGCAGTCCTTGACTTGTTGATGAAGGAGTTCTGGAGAGGGGGCCTTCAAGAGCAAGTCGTCCATGTATAGAGTGACCTGATGCCGTCCCTGTGAAGGACGGACACTAAGGTGCCCAGGTCCCGATTGAAGACCTGCGGAGCTGAAGTCAGACCAAAGGGAAGAGCAGAAAACTGAAAATGCCCTTGGTTTCAGGCAAACCTGAGGTACTATTGGCTCTATGGATGGATGGCTATATGCAGGTAGGCATCCTAAAGGTCCACAGAAGCGAGAAATTCCCCAGGACACATGGCTGCAATCATCTTCCGTAGAGAGATCCTTGAGATTCAAAATCAGACGACAGCCACCGTCCTTCCTGGAAACCACAAACAGGATGGAATAGAAATCCAAACCTATTTTAGCTCTGGAACCGGTTCCAGGACCTCATTGTCTAAAAAGGGCCTGTATGGCGCCATTGAAAAGACTGCATTTATATACACCCTGAGGAGTGCGAGTAGGAAAGAACCTGAATGGAGGAAAAGAGATGAAAGGGATCCTGTACCCCTCTGATATCACCTGTAAAACCCACAGATCCACAACGGTGTCTGTCCAGACACTAAGGAAATGGTACAAACGGCCACCCACTGGAGCGTGGGGTCCAGGGTTCGGCGAGTCATACCGAAGAAGGTTTGGAAACCTTGGACTTGTTGAAGGACTGCTTGAGGTCCCATTGTTGTTTGGGCTTGGAGGAGGAATGTGAAGCCTGGGGAACCCCTTGGTTCGTGGTGCGAAAAAGACAGTCCCGTTAAGTCTGAGATTTCCTCTTGGAAACAAAAGACAAGAGGGTGCTCTTACCCCCAGTAGCCTCACCGATGAGGTCCTTAAGCTCCGGCCCAATAAGGACGTGCCCAAAAAAGGCAACAGTATCTGCAGACCAGATCTTGAGCCAGAGAGCCCATCTGGCAACCACAGACATGGTAGAAACCATTGCCACCAACTGGATGGCATCAAATATAGCTGCAGAAACATAATACTGAGCTTCAGAAATGTTGGCTAGAAGCCGCAACAAGTCAGAAGTGGGAGCGCCCTGACGAACAGCAACAGTCATCTGTTCAGTCCAGACTGCAATGGCCCTGTTCACCCAAGCAGCCCCAAATGTGGGATGCAATGACGTGCCAGCAGTAACAAGCCTCAAGCCTCAAGTTTCCTGTCAGTCCAATCCTTAAGGTCAGACGAGTCTGCCACAGGAAAATCAGTGGACTTTCTAGAAGTGGAAAGTCCAGAAACTGGGGCATCCACCTTAAGGGGGTGAGCCCACTGCTCTAGTGCCGCTTCAGATAAGGGATATAACTTTCTAGACACAGTAGATTTCTTATAAGGGGTCTTCCACTCACCTAACACAAGGTGATCAAGAGTCGGATTAGGTGGAAAGAAGGTAGACTGCTTCTTAGGTTCATGAAACACATCAGAAGTGTCCTTAGGAGTCTCCAAAACCAGGGGAATGTTTAAAGTATTGAGGACAGCCCTGATAAGACCCTCAGCTGAGGGTTCAGGGTCAGCCTCAAAGGGTCCCCATAAAATTGGAGGACATTACCACAGAACATTCACCCTCATCTGAGTCCACCAACAATTCCTCCTCAGAGGAATCAGATACATCAAGTAGACCCTGTGGCTTAGTTAGGGAAGACCTGATAGAAATAAGGGGGTGCCAGGACTGGAAGACCCCCTGAAGTTAAGATGGAAGGAGTTGTAAGGTAGACTTTAAGTCTTAAGTAGTGGTCTTAAACTTTTGCATCCACAGTGGCTCTAGTGCATGGCTGGAGGCCCCTGGGGGAGATGCAGGGGCGGCAGTTCATGAAGGGCATAAATGACCTGAGTATTCACAAGGAAGCCCTGATTGACAAGAAGAGCAATGCTCAATGGGGGACACAGACACCCCAGCATTCTTAGTCTTAGGTCTAGCCCCAAGTTCCAAAGGAACTGACATTCTCACAGGGTATAAATGTCTGAAGGTATAAGGGAAACCCAAATACAGTGTGTAAGATTAAGTATTTCATCCCAAAAATAGCGAAAATACACTTAACTGGCAAGCGAAGGGTTAATCTGCTGAGGAGAGAAGGAGAGTCCAAGCCCTGCATAGGATACTCACAAAGGGAAGAATAGAAAATGGCATCCGCGACGGGAGCCAATCAGAAATGAGCATGCAAAACGGGCACTCATGGGAAATGTAGTTTCCCTTCAAGTACCCCAAAAACAGAGCTCAAAGCCCCCTGAGCCCCCCAACACACTCAGAATATGAACCAGATGAGAGAACAAGGGTAGACAAACAAAATGAGCCGTCTCTGAATTCGTTATGTTGAGCGGTTGCAGAGATATGTCTCAAACTGTAAAGTCCCATAGAGGTAGATGGAGCATGGTGTCTATGCGGTAAAGCGCGCAACTCAAATAAAGTAAAAAAAATTAAAAAGTGTCTGAACAGTAGAGAAACATATCAGGGAACACTAGAATACAGAACTAAACACTAAACCCATTAGGGAAAGTGTAATAAACCCCCCCAACAGTGCTCAAAACGACAAAAAAAGGGTACATTTACCACAGAAACCCAATTGCTCCAGACCCCAACAGACATACAGATAACCCCAATGAGTGCAGGAGTATGTATTAGGAACTCCAAAGGAGACCGCTGTGCGGAGGGGAAGTGTGGGACATGTGGACCTCAGCACTCAAAGAGTTGCTCACCTTTTTAGCAGGTCTTCTGTCTTCAGATTACCATTGGAAAAGAAGAAGCCTCAGTGAGCAATTCCTAGGGAAAAAACATGTTACACAAGATTTTCCCTTCAGGGCTGACAGGTCCATAGCAGCACCTGGAGACTGAGCTATCCAACTTGGGAAGGTCAGTAATGGTAATCCGCCTAATGGTTGGTATTCCATATCTAACAGAAAACAACAAATGTAACTAAAACTATAACAGAACTATTCTCATGCCTTGCTTGGTCAAGGAACAAATCTTACTGGAGGCGATTGGCTGGGACCAGCTAGGAGAGGAGGAAGGCTCCACACTGCATTTCTTTTCAAGAATTGTTCCTGACTATTAAAGGGGCAGTTACCTTTCCAAATTTACCAGTAACCTATATTGAATGACAGAGAAATGACATGTTAGCGTGCTATGAACAAGATCCTCGCATAGTGTCTACTAAAATCAATGAGGAATACATTCTTGTCACTTTGCTGAACCCTTGCTTCAAAGACAACATTTCATAATTTCTGCCAAAGGGCCATCAGCAGTTTGTCACAACAAGGAGTCATGACGATCAACAGCGACTCTCTGAGGAATTGAATTCTGTCAAGGAATAAGAGGATTTTAGTCTTACCTGTTAAATCCTTTTCTCTTAGTCCATACAGGTTACTGGTAACTCTGGGAGACAATCTGCCCCTTTAAGTAGGCAGGAACATTTCTCTAAATGTATGCAGAGGGTGGAGCCTCCCTTCCCTCCTAGGCTGCAGCTTAGCCAACCAGCTCCAGAATTATTTGAGACACTAAATGTTGACTAGATAGTAGAAGAGAAGAAGACTCCTGTGAGCATGCCCCGAAGGATTCCCACATACTGCCACAGGAGAGCCAAGCATGGTCCCTTAACAGGATGGGAGACCAGTAACCTGTATGGACTAACAGAAAAGGATTTAACAGGTAAGACTAAAATCCTCTTTTCTCTGTCATCCAATACAGGTTACTGGTAACTCTGGGATGTCCAAACATTGAGTTCTCCAGAGGTGGGAAGAAGGCAAGGACCAGGCGCAAGGCCCCCAAAGTCACCAGAACCTCTATGGTCAGAGATAGCCCAGCAAAACTAAAGAGTCAACGGACACTGAACAGGGGAAAAACACCCCAGGAACTGTTATACAGCACACTGAACTAGAGCAAACAGGGCTCAACAGAAAAGGAAGCACTAAGAACCTGAGAAGAAGATCCTAGACAGGAAATACTGCCTCCAGGACCTTCCTTCCAAAGCTGGCATCAGCCGAAGCCAGCACATCCACACGGTAGTGCTTCGAAAAGGTGTGCACAGAGGACCAAGTGGCCGCTCTGCACAGCTGATCAGCAGAAGCCTGATTCTTATAGGCCCAAGAGGCCCCAATAGACCTGGTGGAATGAGCCGTGACCCGAAAGGGAACATGCTTATTCCTCAACTCATAGGCCCTACGAATAGTGGAATTGATCCATGACGCAATAGTCACTTTGGATGCCAGTCTCCCTGACCTAGGACCCTCAGGAATGACGAACAAAGCGTCTGATTTCCTGACAGATTCAGTGTGATGGACATAAAACTTGAGACAACGCACCACATCCAACAAGTGGAGATCTCTCTTCTTGTCAGAAGAGGGGTTAGGGCAGAAAGAGGGCACCACAATCTCCTGATTGATGTGAAATTCGGAGACCACCTTAGGTAAAAATTCCTTGGAGGTGCAAACTACCGCCTTATCTTTGTGAAACACCAGATAAGGTGGTTTACAGGAAAGAGCTTGCAACTCCGCAACCCGGCGAACAGACACAATCACCAGGAGAAAGGACATTTTCCACATCAAGAGACGTAAAGGAATAGTAGCCAAAGACTCAAAGGGAGGACGATGAAGAACGCCCAAAACCAAATTAAGATCCCACTGAGAAGCGGGACTCTGAAAGGCAGGACGAACATGAGGGTCCTGAGGGTCCTAGGGCAGGGAAGCCTGCTTCCAAGGTTACCATTGCTTCTTGGATCAAGTCCACGATTCGTAAGGCTTACAAACTTCAGAAGAAGCCTGTTCCCTTCAGGGTCACAGCTCATTCTGCAAGGTCTATTGGGGCTTCTTGGGCCTACAAGAACCAGGGCTCAGCTGATCAGTTGTGCAAGGCGGCCACTTGGTTGTCTGTGCATACTTTTGCTAAACACTATCATGTGGGTGTGCTGGCATCAGCTGATGCCAGTTTTAGGAGGAAGATCCTGGAGGCAGCCTTGACTGTCTAGAATATCTTTAGTCTCTCAGTACTCTTTCACTTTTGAGCCTTGTTGGCTCTAGTTCAGCGTGCTGTGTAACAGTTCCTGGGGTTTGTTTTGCCCCTGTTCAGTGTCCTTTGACACTTTGCAGTTATTGTTGAGCTCTTCATGATCTGTAGGTTCATTGGTGCTCTGGGGACTTTGGGGGCCTGCTTCTGGTCCTTGCCTTTCTTCTTGCCCTGAGGAACTTAATGGTCAGATATCCCAAAGTTATCAGTAACGTGGGGGTCCTTTCGGGTTCATGCTCACAGAAGTCTTCCTTTACCATCTAACTACCTAGTCAATAGTTAGTCTGCATATCTTACTGGTTGGGGATTGGCTAGCTGCAAGCTAAGGAGAGAAGGTAGGCTCCACCCATCATTTGAGGACAAACGGAGGGAAGCACACTCAGGTCCACCAAAGCATCACCAGCCCAATCACAGTATTAAAAATATTCTTTATTTATGCAGTTAAAAACATCCACTTGAAAGACGAAGTATCATACAGCAACAACACATAGGATCAAATGGCTCATTGCCTAATGCGTTTCGTGACCGCCAATGGTCACTTAATCATAGGAAAAGCTTGTAAATGTATACATTGAAAAATGTATATTGCTTGTAAAGTTACACTTTAGTATGAGATAAGTAGGAATACTTGCCAACTGTCCCAGATTTTAGCAGTAAAGTGTGATACTGTGTTAGCCATAGAAAAAGCTGGGGACTTGTAGAGTAAAAATTATGCTTTTATTGGGTGAGTGGTTCTAGGCTTATGGCATAAGAAGATGTGTAATAATAGTATTTTAATAAAAAGTGTAAAACACACACATATATACAGGCAAGGTATGTAGTCCATACCTTGCCAATTAACCCTTTGGGTACCAGAGGGGTAGGAAACATGCTAAGCAATGCTTTCCTACCTCTCTGGTACTCAAAGGGTTAATTGTGGAATAAAAGACAGATTTGTCCACTACATGGAAGTCCATGAGGTGGATGTGGATGGGGTTAGTATGTCACATATATGCAATATATGTGACATACTAAGGGGGGGATGTGGAAGGGGGCATTGTGTAGTGCTTGGTGTACTAGTTTTATTGACTGTAACCCTTTGAATGCCACAGGGGTGAGCAGTGCACATCCCTATGGCATTCAAAGCTGTCCATGGTGCTGAAAGCCATCTCTGTGTTCCCCTAGTGGCTGGGTAGGGAAGAGCACAGAGAATGCTGTTCAGAACTGGAGATGTGGATTTTTACTCTTCCCCCAGTGCTCTTCTCCAAAAAAAATAGGCGTTTGATTTCTGGAGAGAAATGTTGCAATTTAACGCAAGTTAGCCCTAACTCCAACATTTGAATAGCTTTTGGCGTCGCTTGTACATTATCCTCTATGGGTGAGATCTTGCTGTTCTGGCGACGGGCGATGTCTGTTTCTGAACTGGCATCGCTTGTTTCTAGTAGAACATTTGCATTGCTCAGTTGACGTTAAAACCAGCGTCTCCAGTTTTTTCTGGCGACGCCAACATTTGAATTGAGCCCTAAATCAGTTAACTTGTTCAAATCGTGTGTGTGTGTGTGGGGGGGTACATTAGACTCTTCATCGATATTTTACCCTTCGTATATCTGTGTAAAATCTCATAGTCCCCAAGTATCATCATAACCAAGCATTGCCTCTGATGTCACCCTCTGTGATTCAGGTTAACCAATAAGGATGATGTACTATGTAGAACTTGTGTAAGTCTGGAGAAAACCAATTGCACCATAGATGACAAAACCATTACCCAGTACTAAGCGAGTCATATGGGGGTTTTAACCCCCTGAATGCCAAAGCTGTCTGCAAAGTATTATAAATGCGATAATACATTTCTAACACTATGGGGGTTCAGAGTCCTATGTAATCCAATATTTGTTTCCTGTGCAGCAGTTGCTTTATCCCAGAATTAAGTGTTTTTACATGAGAAATACTACCACTCCGGTTACAGTCACGAACAGTTCTTCTTGAAGTGACGTGAAACCTTGGCCCCAACCACTTCCTCCTTCCATTACTCCTCCCCTCGTAACTACTCTGTTCTCTTGTCTTCCTGCCAGTGTGACTGCGGGCTCTGACGTCACTGCTTTCCTCAAGCTTACTCCTTGTTCCAGCGGTGCTAGTAACGGTCTCTGTTCTTTTTGTGCCCTAATCGTTCTCCCGCCGGCATGTAAGTGAGCTTTTCTTTTCATCTATCATGGGGTAACAAGCCAATTTTAAAGCGGTATTGTCAACGGCCCAGGTGGGCATCTATATTACCTCCTTGATCTCGCCTTCTTCAGATTACCTCAGCAACAATCGTGCTGGCGTGAGAAGGGTTAATGCCATGTTCTCTGATTTTACTGACCTATGTCCTTGTGTATTTGGCAGTACGTTTCTCTTTTTTGGGGTAGTGTTGGTTTTTCTTCACGTCCGATACTTCCTCCATCGGACTGCAAATCTCAACGTCAGTAAGACTGACCATTGGGTGAGGCATTAACCACAGTACTTGTTATTTATGTCAGGGAGAGACGAACACACAAGGAAATTGACTGAGCCTGTATTCTCGGTGTAACACACTAACCATAAATTATGTTTGCCCAAACCTTTTAGTGCGTTTGGGTTGTTATATACATTAAACGCTATCATTTATTCAACTTCTTAGTGCGAATGTTTTGGTCAACCATTTGGCAATTTATGGGTTAATATGTCTGAAGTGAAACTTTTTTTTTTGTGGGGATTGTCTTGTTAATTGTAACAATAAATATACTACGTCATCAAATTCCTTGTTTAACGTAGTACTCTCCTAATAAGTTATGAAAAACATTCTGTCACTGTGATTGTAATGTAGTTCTGTTACAGTGAGATCTGAGTTTGCAGAAAGGGACACTGGGAATAATGTATCTCATCAGTCCACCCCTATTATGTGGAGATAAATACCCAATATTTGCCTTCCTTGTTTCACAAATAATAACATCTCAAATGGATAGTAATACTTCGTTTTATCCTTATTTTAGTTTGTAGGCATTAAAAAACCATGAAGAACGATATGTCTTATCTCTCAAACCTTTATGGTTTGAGAGATATTCACAAGCAAAGTTTCCCTTCCTGCCCCTTTTACCTACTGTAAGCAGTCTCTTCTCAGATGTGGAATACAGTCCATAGACCAGACAGATAACAGCAGGGGACAATCTTCTTCATTTGAGAACAATGAAAGCCCTGCCCCCCTTGACAAGTTTTTCAGCTTTTTCCCTCATCTTAATTGAAGATTGTCCCTCTCTGCAATCTACCTGGGCACCTCCCTTCTGCTCTGGCTGAACAGTGTGACATCAGTAAAAGGGGCTGGAGGGGATACTTTGTCATTGAATTACTCTTGAACTATAACTCTGACAGTATTGAAATAACACTGTCCAAAGTCCAAATACTATGATGATTAATTAGAGCTGCTTTTATTATGAAAAATTACTATCCCTTTAAACATTCCTCTTTGACTTTAGGTAACAGTATGTTCTCACAAAATATCTTAAGCTGGCTTACTATAGCTTTTTCCCTAGTTACTCTGAGACGTGTTACTTAAAACTGTATGTGCAAAAGAAAAGTGGGGGACTTCTGGGGCAAACCAATTGCTCTATATGGTGAGCTAGAACTCTCACTGATTTAAATGGTCCTGAGTTCTAGGTCTCCACACATTGCAATGCACTGGCGACCTCCTTGTAATAAAGCATTTAAAATCACCACTTAACTCAATGGAATTTTTCCTCTTTTGTGCAGTTGGTTGACCCCAAAATCCCTCACTTTACCTTTCTTTCCTTTCATGCCTTGAATCAGTCACATAAAACTGTCATGTATGTATATGGTCTTACCCCTTGACAAGTATGAAATACATCTTATCATGTCTGTCTTAACAATAGTATCTAATAGTATACACAATAATGAAATAGATGTGTAACTATGCCGTCTTACTCTCACAACAAGGAATCATTGGACATTGAATTGTCTGGTACTTAGCAACAATGTGTTTTATCATTTTATCAGCTGTGTCTTACTGCTCATTTGTATACTGGAGCTAAATACTGTTGCAACTAAACGATCTTATTTTCACAACAAGGAAATTTGGGACACGGAATTGTCTCGTAATACATATTGTTGCTAATTGTTTTGCTCTGTTAGAGAGAAATATTATTGTTTGTATATTGGAATTGTACTATTGCCACTAGGGTTGCACCGATGCTGGTATCGGTGCCGATACCGGCATTTGTGCGAGTACTCATACTCGTGCAAATGTGGCCGATGCCAGCACTGATACCGTGTGTCAGGGTTGGTGCTGCAGAGAGGGAGCAGCTCCCCGGGTGCTTCTCTCCCTCCTGCAGCGTCGGAGCTTTGCCGTGGGTTACCATGGCAACGCTCCGACACTGACCTCTGCCGGGCTCGCAAGAGAACAGCGAGCACCCAGGCAGAGGAGGAAATTACATCGGGTAGCTGGAGGGTAAGGCAGGCAGAAGCTGCAGCTTGGCACAGACTGGACAAGCTGTAAACTTCTTTGCAGCTTTCCAGGGAGACCCTGGCACAGTCTCGCTGTTTTTTTGCAGAAAGCCATGGCTTTAGCCCCATTGCCATGCATCAGCCCCATTGAGAGCCCCCCCCCCTACTTCTCTCACTCAGTTCTCCCCCCCCCCCACTTCTCCAATTCAGTTCCACTGCACCCTCTCACCATCCCTTGGAAAACTGTCAAATGGCATTGCAAAAAAAATATCGGTAATTGGTATTGGTGAGTACTTGGGGAATGTATCGGTACTCGTACTCAGTCTTAAAAAAAAAAAGGTATCGGTGCATCTCTAATTGCCACACTATTATCAGAGGAATGTCTGACCTCCAGGCTGTGCAGGTCCAGTGGCTTGTGATAAGTCTCATGACTGAAGTTGAGAGTTATTCATTCTCAGTTCCTTTGTAGTATGGAAGTTGTGGGAAAAAATTAAATCAATTTAAATTCTCTGAGCCTTTTATAGTTCTTATACTTATTTTACCTCTTGTGTGCTTTATTAAAAGCTTATGTTTTTTTAGTGTCTCAGGTCCTTCACAATTGCTTGTCTCCTCCAAATCTGTTATGATAGGGCAGGTTTGGTGCTGTTTTTTATGTCTCTATTTTTCTTCCTTATTTATTATATGCATAACAATGAACTTATTTACTCATCACATCAACAAAGTAGGTTTTTAAAGCCTTTCACAGTGAGCAGTCTGTCTTTTTGACAAGCCATACCAAAACATTTAGTTACAAAAAACAAATCTTATTTAGACGATAGAACAAGTCTTTCCATCAAATACTAATTTACCCATATATAACCTGTGACATACTGCAGATAATAAACAAGGAGTTTTATGATGCGTTTATGGCCAAAAGCATGTGTAGCTTGCCTGCTGCGTTAAGGCACTTTAGATAGGCAAGTCCCTTGTCCCTATCTGCATCAAACCTGAAAAGGTAGTAATATGGTATTTCCTCTGCTGTGAACAAAATCCTTGTGAGAGTAGTAAGGGAGGTATTTAAACCATCTGTAATGGCAACTATGAACTGTGTAAAGAGATCTACCTGTCCAGTAATGGGAGGAGCCAACACCTTACCCCCCAAAAAAACAAACAAACAAACAAACACACAAAATCCTAATGAGCATTGTCTAGCTTATCAATAGTATTCCAATAGTTACTTACATGTGTGTAGTTAGGTGAGTACCAAAAATCTTGGCTACATATACAGAGGGTAAACAAAAAGGTCTGCACACTAAATACTAACTTTTCACCATCAAATAACTTGTTACTTATTACATATATTAAATAATGAGGTTTACTGACATGTTTGCCAAAAGCATATGTCGCTTGTCCGCTATGTTTGGCCATACACTTCTATGTTTCAGCTGCAATCTAATAGGTTCATCCAAGGAGAAAGAACATCAGAGAGCTGTTGGCATATACAAACTTCTCAAGTGGCAGAGGAATCTCAGCACTGGAGTGTTGGGAAAACTATAGTTGTGGATGACACCACAGAGTTAAATAAAGAAACAAAAATGCATTAAAAGGATAGTTGAAGAATATATGTTATATATTAATGGCTCTGGGACATGTGTTCATTCAGTCCTGTAGTATTTTGAGAATTCAGCTTGTGTATATACCATAACTTTTTTGGAGCAATGTTTTTCAACAAATGCGTCTCCTCACAGGTTTAGATGTTCTTTCTATTATGTAGAGAATATATGTCAAATTGTTATGACTATGTTTGTTGGAACCCAATGGTTCCCTACATTTTTAAAGGGTTCCACACAACAACTATATCTAATGCAGGACAGGGTTAACAAAGCCAGCATTCTGACTGCCTACTCACGTTTGGGATGCCGAACCATTCCGAACAGCATATTTTATCCTTTTAATAGGCACTGTAAAGTAGCTCCCTCTTAAGATGTCTATTGATCTCAGATAGCCAATGACTGCCGATACATTGTAGGCTGATAATTTGTGTTTTTACCAGTATGAAACAGCATGTGCATTTTGATATTGATGCTATTTTAACCATTGAATGCTTGTGACTGCATTGGCTATAGCATTGGAGACCTCCTCTAGCATTTATGAGGTTAAAGATTGGTATTGTTCCATGTGACTTTCACATTCTCATTGTTAAACTTAGAGGGCAGCAGAAGTAAACAACTATGTATTATATTTATTTATTTGTTACTATCATTGGTCACTCCAAGTAGTACAACACATGTTCTGTGACAGATGTGCTTGTGGAGAATACACCTGTCTCCACTCAGGATCCTTTGATGAAGATGTTCCAAGGCTCACATTATCTGCACAATGCACAAGGTCAATCACTGGTTTGCTGCGCTCATCACACTAGCTCCAACTGGAACCGAACAAAACCCCAGTATAATCCTATATAATAATTCGCTAAGTTGTGTGTAACGCCCGACATGCGCAGTAGACACTGCTACGCGTGGGGCTGCAGTCATGAGCAGTAGAGACTGCCCGCGCCGCAGCTGATACAGAGCTGGGCGCTCCGGAGGAGCGTCCAGCTCTGTATCAGCCGAAGCGCGGCCAGTCTCCACTGCGTGTGACTGCCCCGCGACCGGCTGCCAGAGGCACTGTGGCCCGTGTAACTGGCTGTTCAACTAGTACCTATATAAGATGTTATGATAGTGTACAGTGGATATTAACAAGTCTACACACCTCTGTTAAAATGCCAGGTTCTTGTGATGTTAAAGAATGAGACAAAGATAAATCACGTCAGAATTTTTTTGACCTTTAATGTGACCTATAACGTGAACAATTCAATTGCAAAACAAACTAAAATCATTGAGGGGGAAAAATAAAAAACTCACAATAACCTGGTTGCATAGGTGTGCACACCCTTTTATAACTGGGGATGTGGCTCTGTTCAGAATTAATCAATCACATTCAATCTCATGTTAAGTAGAAGTCATTACACACCTGCCATCATTTAAAGTGACTCCGATTAATCACAAATACAGTTCAGCCGTTCTAGTAGGATTTTCCTGACACATGCTTAGTTGCATCTCGGATCAAAAGCCATGGTCCGCAGTGGGCTTCCAGAGCATCAGAGGGATCTCATTGTTGAAAGAAATGTCAGGTGAAGGGTACAAAAGAATTTCCAAAGCATTAGTTAAACCATGGAACACAGTGAAGACAGTCCTCATCAAGTGGAGAAAATACAGCACAACAGAGACATTACCAAGAACTGGACGATCCTCCAAAACCGATGAGAAGACGAGAAAAAAAAGTGCCGTTGGCAGATAAAACAGCCATCTCCAACATTTGGATCGAGGCCTAAATGTACGAATTCCACTACATCTCTGTGTTTTTTCTGAACACATTGGGGTGTGGACAATTAAGTTAAGGAAGAACTTAACCTGGATTTTGTGTTTGAGATCTTAACTGTTGCTTTAACAAACGTGTGTGGGACCCCCCCCCCCATTTACTTTGCATATTGTTTCCAAATTATTAATTTTGTGTGGGATTGATTACATGTTTCTAGGATTTTGTGGTAAAGCTCTTGTCACATGGGTGTGTTTATTGGTTCAGGTTTGTTTAGATTTAACTTTATCAAGTCCTGAATTTGCTGGGTTTACAGTATCTTTATCCATTTGTAACATCAAAGCTAGTGGTTGGCATTATGTTGACATTTTATATTTCATCAAATCTCGTTTGTAGTTCTGCAGTTCCTTGTATTGACGAAACCGGTACAACACCTAAAGCAATTGCTTCACTTTTTTTTTTTTTTTTTTTTTTTTTTTTAACTCTCTGCTAATCATGTGCACAAATTACATTATGGCCAATTTATCTCATATAGTAGCTATTTAAAAAAACAAAAACAAAACCTAGTTCTGCTTTATAAGTGCACTGGTTAACGAGATAAGTTAAGGTTTGCTTTGTTGTCTCAATGTATATTTTTTTTCCTCATTTACAATATAACAAATATATTTCATGACTGGTATTGCAATTAAAGTATGATTGAATTTTGAAATCTCTCTCCTGTCAAAATACACTAGAAAGTTTGAGCTGATAACACATGAAACACCTATTACTGCCACATTTATATACCCCAACAAAAGAACCGCTAAGCTGAACATTTTCATAAATTTTTTTTACCACTTTTTATCCTACTAGGGACAAGTCTTTTTGAAGCTAGATCTCACAGGGTTTTTATTTTATCACTTTATCTCCTGCAGAATCAATAGCAACAGTTGCAATTAGTTTTTGGGTGTTTATATTCTTCTATTCTTCAGTTTTTTGAATTAAATATTTTTGTGTAGGCATGTTCTTTACCCCAAGGTTTGCTTTCTAAATTTGAACATTACGGCATCTCTTCTGCAAAAAGGGATCCCTCAACTTATATGCCTGTTTTTCAAAAGTAAGTAAAGGGGCTGCAAATACATCTGATGCTTCAGAATTGAGTGCAGGGGATCTTATGTGCCCAAATCGAAATGACTATTTGAATCTTCTCCCTTGAAGGGCATGTTTATGGGGCGAGCATATTTCTACAGTCAGCTCTGTCTAGAATTATAACAAATTTCCTGCTAATATGATAAGTGAATTTGATTTCTCTGTTATCAGAGTTGAGGCAGCCTACAGAATTCAAAGCACGCTTTTTCATCCCCTACCCAGGTCATCTGTAAAGCAGCAACAGTAAAAAACAGGATCACTGGCTGTGGAAATCTCTAAATTGGGATGGTGAATGAGAAGGACAAACTTTCTGACTCAAACAGAATTGTGCTCCCGTGGATGCAGTAAAGGTGAAATTTACTCACCGGTATCGTTTTCCTCTGTGTCCTTCCAGTGCAGTGGACTGTGGGATTAACTCCACCTCTCAGCTGGTAGGACCAAATTTTAATATTTAAATATCAGTTTCCCCTCCTGTCTTCAGTTAAAGGGATAGTAATTCTTCATTTTATCTTTATTTTATTTTGTAGGCATTAACAAAAACCATGAAGAACGATATCAATCTTATCTCTCAAACCTTTATGGTTTGAGAGATATTCACAAGCAAAGTTTCCCCTCGCTGACCAAAACGGTCAAGTACTCCATCTAGCTGTCAGATTTGGAATCCGGTCCGCAGGTCAACCGGTGGCTCTTCAGCAGAGCCGAGATCGCAAGATACAAAAATAACTATTTCATTGGAAGGGTCTAAAAAGTGTTCTTGCAAACCAGGCACACTTTGTAGACTATTCGAAAGAAGTAGTTCTTCTTATATCTCGCGATCTCGGCTTTGCTGTAGAGCCTAGGCCGGTCCGCAGACTGGATTCCAAATCTGACGGCTAGATGGCAGACTTGACCGTTCTGGACAGTGAGGGGAAACTTTGCTTGTAAGTCTCTCTCAAACCATAAAGGTTTGAGAGATAAGACTTATCGTTCTTCATGTTTTTTTTTATTGCCTACAAAATAAAGATAATACAAAGTATTATCCCTTTAACCATACTGTCCAAGCTGAAAAATACAACTGATGATTATATCATATTTAACACCATAGACCTCCAATGGTTTAGCTTTTTTATGCAGTACCGAATTCACAAACTACAGTTGGAAAGATAGCGTACCAGTCAAGTATAACAATGGAGGGGTGTCATGGAAGGACACAGAGGAAAACAAAATATCGGCGAGTAAATTTCACCTTTTCCTCTGTGTCCAATCCACGGCAGTGGGACTTGCCAAAGCAGTGCCCCAGAAGGAGGGAAAAGATATCCCTTATTGAGGAAGGGCAGCTTCCAGCACCTTCCTGCCAAATCTCGCATCAGCCGAGTCGAGGAGATCCAACTTGTTGTGCCTTGTGAATGTGTGGACGCTGAAGACCATGTAGCTGCCATACAGATTTCTTCTGGTGTGGGTACAGCTTTAAGTGCCCAAGTAGTAGATACTGCTCTTGTCAAGTGAGCTTTTAGTCCTAAGGGTGGTTATTTATTGGCTGATTCATAAGGTAGTTTAATGCAGCCCCGAATCCATGTGGCGATGGAAGCTTTAGATGCTGGGGTACCTTTGAATCTACCAGCAAAATGCACAAAGACTCTGTTTTACAAATGATCTTGGTTCTGTCTCGATAGATCTGATCAGATGTCTTAAAATCTAACTTGTGCAAATTACACTCCTTGTCATTAGTAGGCTGAGGGCAGAAGGAGGGAAGAACAATCTACTGGCTTAGGTGAAATTCTGACACCACTTTGGATTGGAAAGGTGTAGGTAGGAGGTTGAAGTACCACTTTGTCCTGATGAATAATCATGTAGGGTGGTACAAATATGAGATTGTAATTCCCCAATATGTCGTGGTGGGGGGAAAGTAACTGCCTCCAGGAATGTTTTTTTAATATCGGGGGTTTTAATGAGACTTCATCTAATGGTTCAAAATGAGAACGTGAAGAGAGTTGTTGAAGAACCAGATCCAAATCCCATGGAGGAATCACTTCCCTGATTGTATCTTTTATCTTGGAAATAGCTGAAAGATGGCTGTTGACCACATAGGATTCCACAACAGGTGTGGCCTGGATGGCCGATATAACGGTTAATTGGGCCTTCAGAGAGGAAGGTTTTAATCCTTTTTTAAATCCATCCTGAAGGAAATCTAGGATTAGTTGACGGACCATACCCTATAATAAATTTTGGATGAAGAAGGGCGCCGTCCAGCCAGGATGGAATCAATTACTGGATCAGAGAGACCTTTTAGTTTTAACGAGGTCTGTTCAACTGTCAAGCCATCAACCTCAAGATGGTGTAGTAGAGGCCCTTGTGACCAGCAGATCCTGAATCAGTGGCAGTCTTGACATTCTTTGAAGATCTGCATACCACACCTTTCTCGGCCAGTCTGAAGCAATGAGAATTACCTGTGATTTTTCTCTTCTGATCTTTTGTATGACTTCTGTCAGTAGAGGAAGATGAGGGAAGAGAGATGCCAACTGGAACTTCCAAGGAAACCTGAGAATATCCTGCCCGATGGACATCCATCGAGACAGGAAGTGAGGGCACTTTGTGTTGGCTTTTGATGCCATAAGGTCTATTGAGGGGGTTCCAAATATTGATATGATCTGGCGGAAAACTTTATTGTTTAGGCCCCATTCACCTGGGTCTATCATCTGACGACTGAGGAAGTCCACCTGCCGGTTGAGATTGCCAGATAGATGGACCGCCGTCAGGGCTTGAAGATGGTCTTCCACCCAGTGAAGAATTTTTGTGATCTTGTTCAGGGTGACACTCCGTGTTCCTCCTTGGTTAAAAAGATATTGAACAGTTACTTCATTGTCAGATCGAATCATCACTGCCTTGTGACATAACTGCTTCCTCAGGCTTAGAAATGTGTTCCAAATTGCCAAGAGTTCTAGAATGTTTATATGAAGGCTTGCCTGTTTGGGATTCCAGGTGCCCTGCCCAGCTGTTTTTTTCCCAAATTCTACCCCAACTGCTTTTGCTTGCATCCGTGTAAACTATTTGCCAGCCTGGAACATTCAGTGGTCTTCCTGTTTGACCAGTGGCACCACCATCTTAATTCCCTTATTGTGTTGGGAAGTAATGGTATTTTTTTGGTGAGGGTCGTGGTTTTCTCTTGAAGAATGTCAGGTAGTTGTGTTTGGGTCTGCTGACTGTGAGACCTGGCCCAAGGTACTACCTGTTGTGCTGAGGAAAGGTTGTCCAGTAATTTTGAGAACGTCTTTGCTGGCTGATGCCGTCTTTGAAGAAATTTGTGCACTCTGAGGAGACGATTTTGTCTGTCTTCTGGGAGAACTGCTTGGTGTAGGATTGTATCGAATTCTATCCCTAGAAACACAAGTTCTTGGGATGGTGTCAGTTGGCTTTTTTCTTTGACTATCCAACCTAAGACCTTTTAAAAGTTGTAGACACTGCGTTGTGTTTGAGTATGCCTGAAATCTCAATCCTTCGATTATCAGATTGTCCAGGTATGGAAGCACTCAAATCTTCTGTCGGCGCTGCTCCGCCATGGGTATGGATAATACCTTCTTGAAGACCCTGGGGGCTGAGGCTCACTCGAAGGGAAGGACTCTGTATTGGTAATGTTGGTTGAATATGAGATGGCTGGATCCTGATGTGATAGTATGCGTCTTTCAGATCAATCATCATGAGTAACGCATTTGCTTGCACCATCTTGAATGCTGACATTCATGCTGACATTACCGTTTCTGAGAAAAGAGTTGACTTCCTTCAGATCCAGTATTAGGTGAAGTTCTGCTGAAGGCTTTGGAACCACAAAGAGATTAGAATAGAACCCATTATATCTCTGATTCAGTGATACTGGTTCATTGACTCCGTTCTGGATAAGTAGATCTAGTACCTTTCTCAACTCCTTCGCTAAACTGTGATTCCTGATATTGAATGTCTTGAATCTGTTTCTTGTTGGGACAGTGTGAAATTCTAAGGCATACCCTATCTATAATGTCTGCAGGACCCATTTGTCTGGACTGATGTTCCTCCTGGTGCCCTGAAAAAAAACTCTGCCTGCCCCCTACTGGAGATAGAGGTGGGACAGTCAGTACTTCATTGGAAGTTCCTCTGGTATCTGGGCATACCCTGGAACTCCTTCTTGGGTCCAGGTTTGGCTCCCTGTGTAGGATTTCTTTGCCTCTGTTCATGTTTTCTCAGGTCGATTATCTATTTTTTTCTTCAAATTCTGTTAACCAAACGTGTAAATTACGAAATGCCATAGCAGTTCCCATTTTAAGATTCTGACCAATTGCTATAAACTGCTTTTTAAGCTCTGTCTGCTCACTTGTCCATGTTGTCCCGTAGTGTGGTACCATCTTCTAAGAGCAATGTTGTTCTGCGGGATATCTGTTCTACAGCTACATCCACCATTGGTGGCATGGTGCAGTGCGCTGTATCTTCTGAAAAGGGATATAACTTCTGAAATCTTCTAGACATGCTAGAGTGTTTATCGTCCGCCTTCCACTCCATTAGTGATTATGTCCTGAATGGAGAGGTGTATTGGAAATAATGGGGATTCCTTCTTACTTGCAAAAATGCAGAGTCCATGACATTAAAGGGATAGTAATACTTCATTTTAACTTTATTTTATTTTGTACGCATTAAAAAAACATGAAGAATGATATAAGTCTTATCTCTGAAACCTTTATGGTTTAAGAGATATTCACAAACAAAGTATCCCCCCCCCCTGTTCAACCAGATCAGAAGGGAGATGCCCAGGTAGACTGCAGAGAGGGACAATCTTCAATTAAGATAATGGAAAAAGCTGAAAAACTTGTCAAGGGGGGAAGGGCTTTCATTGTTTTCATACAAAGAAAATTGTCCCCTTCTGTTATCTGTACTGTCATACAACCAGACTCACATCTGAGAAGAGATTGCTTACACTAGGAAAAAGGGGCGGGGAGGGGAACTTTCCTTGTGAATATCTCATAAACCATAAAGGTTTGAGAGATAAGACTTATATCATTCTTCATGTTTTTTTAATGCCTACAAAATAAAATAAAGTTAAAACGAAGTATTACTATCCCTTTAAGGTCTTTGTGAGTTTGTTAGATCCAAAGTCTTCCTCTTGAGACATAGGAGTTCATCAACTTTATCTCTGCTGAAATTACCCAGTTCTTCTGTAATTTCACCCTACTCTGCCGAGAACATGGCAGACTCCATTTTCACTACGCTACCTTCATATTCATCCTCTAACATGTGCAAATGTGTACCCTCCTCTGGATCTGAATTTCTAGGTCACTTCTTTTCTCATTCCTGCATAGAGGTGAATGTCTCTTGCATAGGGGATCACATCCATCCTAAGAATTCTTGAAACTGAGATGGCACTTCAGGTGTAGCTATTTTCTGCAGGCAGTTAGTACATAGTTTAGCAGGATCGCCAGCAGGGACTTTAATGTCACAACCAGCTTTGGTATGGATTTATCCTCCTTAGGGGGATCAGCCCCTGTTTTCTGATTGTCCCCTTTTGTCTTTAGATGTAGACATACTATTAATATGACTGATAAGCCAGAAACACACTCAAGTACTTGAACACTTAATTACTTAAAGGGATAGTAATGTTTCACAATAAAAGCAGCTCTAATTAATCTTCATAGTACGTGGGCCATCGAGAGTGTTATTTCAATACTATTAGAGTTTTAGTTCAAGAGTAACTGAATGATAACGTATCCCCTCCCACCCCTTTTACTGATTTAACACTGCTCACCTCAGAGCAGCAAGGTGGATTCCAGGTGGATCACAGAACAGGACAAACTTCAGTGAACATAAAGGAAAAACCTGAAAAATCTGTCAAGGGAACAGGGTTTTCCTTATTCTCACAGTTAGAAGATTGCCCCTTACTGTGAGTTGTCTGGTCTCAAGACCAGATTCCACATCTGAGGGGAGGTGGCATATCCTAGGTAAAAGGGGTGAGAGGGGGATACTTTATCATTCAGTTACTCTTGAACTACAATTCAGACAGTATTGAAATAACACTCTCTATGACTCTAATACTGTGAAGATTAATTGGAGCTGCTGTTTTTGTGAAACATTACTATCCGTTTAAATAAAGACAAGTAAAGCAAGTGAAAATATGTATAGCTTAACTTACATGGCCAGCGTTCCATTCCTCCTGCATGTTGATTATAAGAGCTTATGTCATTCAGCGTTTTGAATGCCTACGTTGCACTGCTGGAACACATGCTTCCGGTTGTAACAGAGTAGATAGGAGCATCATCATCAAGAGCCTCTGTTTGCTGGTTCACATTGATTCATTGAAGGAGGTTTAAGAGGCTGTAGTTATGCACAATATCAGCTCCAGTTGCTAGCTAAAGCTTCTATGAACTCATGCGACCTGGTGTTAAGTGAGGTATGTGGTCCGTTCAGCACTATATTAAGTTACATGTAACTTGCATTTAAAGGGATAGTAAAGTCCTGAAAAAAGTCTAGGCGAAATGATAGGTACAATAAAAAAAAATAAGTAATGCTCTTATTCCTATATCTCAAACATTTATGGTTTGAGAGAGAAAATAAAGGTCTCTGTTCCCTCCCCTTTCTGCCTGACGAGCTGTAAAGCTGTCAGAGGCGAAATCTGGTTGCGTGACCAGATGTGGCTCTTTAGGAGCACAGACATCAAGATATCTAACTATAAATACTTCATCGGAATGGTCTACGTGTGCTTGCAAACCAGGCACACGTTGTAGACCATTCCGATGAAGTATTTATAGTTATCTCGATGTCCACGCTTCTGAAGAGCCACACTCTGATCCCAGAAACAGGATCTCATGTGTCAGCTATACAGCTGGCGCATCAGAAGGGGGAGGGAGCGGAGGACTTTTTCTTATATCTCTCAAACCATAAAGGTTTGAGAGAGAGGAATAAGGGCATTACGTATTTTTTTATATTGTACCTATCATTTCGCCTAGACTTTTTTCGGGTCTTTACAATCCATTTAAGGCAAGTTACATCGAGATGCTATAAGTATAGCAAACTTTTCTTTTTAAGCCCCCCAAACACTTGCAAAGTTCGGGAGAGAGAGAGGCAGACACCTCCCTCCTCCAGCTGGGTAGTCTCTTCATGAGTTCTTATTGTAATTTAGAAAAATTCAGAAGATCCTGCATCATATGCATTTTTTTTTTTTACATATACATTATCACTCCCATGTTCATATATGGGTATAAATACATAGATATGAGGGAGAAAAAATTATATACACACACAAGTGTGTATGTATAATTATAAGTTCAGAAAATGTTTCTGGACTGTGGGCAGGCACACCCGAGGCCAGGCTTACTGCCAGTGGCCAGCCAATGGGGGATGTGTGGGGTTTGAGCTGGGGCCCTCTGCCTCAGCCATACTGATGTCATTTGCCTCCAGTGAGTGTTGGCTGAGGAGGTGGGGGCAAGGCCCCCAACCTTCTCAGCCAAATGTATAAACATCGACTTTATCTCTCTTCCATTTGCCACTTCACCTCCGTCTCCCTTCCATTCACCTCTTCGCTTCACACGTCCAGTAAAAAAATTAAAAACCAGGCCATGTGGTGGGACATTAGTTCCCCTCCTGATGTCCCCAAGCTATTCCTTTACCCACCTCAATACAGGTGACGCAGAGGAGCAAGAGAGCTTCGATTGACGATCCTGCCCACTCCTACCTAGTACAAACAGTCTACATTACTGAGGAGGCTTTCCATCATTGACAGAGGGTTTGGTGATCCTGCCCACTCATATCTGGTACTCTGGTTACAGTGGTAGCATGGCAGCTCTTTCTCCCCTGTGTTGCATCTTTTGATCTCCAGCCATATCAGCTGACCCCCTAAAAAAATATAATATATATATATATATATATATATATATATATATATATATATATATAATGTATGATATCTGTATGGAGCAGTAACAATTCACACATTTTGGATGGCCTAGGTCTTTGAACAGATTTATGTAAAGTCTTAATTCCTAACATGGTTTAATTTACTATTTGCACTTAGTACAACTGTATTATATGAAACTCCTCATTGTGGGTTGTAGTGAATTACATGCTTCATTATGCAAGTAGGTATGATGCAATTTGAACATCATATGATTGTCTCATGGTCATAATCAAGTGAGTCACTAATCCCCTTGTAAAGGCATTATTCAGTGTAATTTTATCAGTCATACTCCTGTATTACTGCATTATTACAGTTTTTGTTTTAAGAAATATAGAAATATATTTTAATATTTTTAATCCTTATTTGCAGTAGTATTGAAATGTGTTTAACTTTGCTTACAAATGGATTGAAGTATGTTGTGGTCCTGGAGAATGTAAAAGCATTGCATCATAAGGCGTATTTCCACGACTCCAAGTCTTAATATAATATAATTTTTATTATTTAAAGTATATAATTTTTTTCTTGCTGTCAAGTCCTCCAATTTATTTAGTGTTGACACTTATGAGTACTGGTACCAAAAGTCCTATGTTTTTCTTGCATAATCTGCACATTGTCAGAAGATCAAGGAGTCTAACCGTATAAACCAAGAACGCACATTTCATGGATTAAACTGTCCTAAAATAACCTTCCAATAGCCACATATTAAAGCATGTATTATTACATGAAAAGTTAACTAAAGAATTAAAATCTGGTTATGCCTTCTTACTTTATTTGTTGTTGTTAATTATTGCTTTTAGAAATGGAGCACATCAGGCACAATTTACAGCACAGCATCTCAAACAAGCTTAAAGGGATAGTAATACTTAAGATGTAAAAAAAATATGTTGTAGGGTTTATGTCCCCAAATAAAATAAGGGTATTCCCACGGCTGACAGATATTTTATTAAAAAATAACAATTCAAACTTGAATTTTTTAGGTGCAATATCACAGTGGCATGAAAATTTACAGTGGCGCTGTTGCTACACCATCCTATGGAGATTTATGGTCTACAGAGCAGAGCAGTCCATAGGATGGTGTAGCAACAGCGCCACTGTAAATTTTCATGCCACTGTGATATTGCACCTAAAAAATTCAAGTTTGAATTGTTATAATTTTTTAATAAAATCTCTCGGCAGTGGGAGTACCCTTGTTTTACTCAGGGGGATAAACCCTACAACATATATAATATTTTATTTATTTATTTCATTTTAAGTATTAATATCCCTTTAAAGATGAACAAAAAAAAAAAAAAAACTCACATGACAACCTCAGTGCTGACTGGAGTTCTCCAATATCCTATCACAGAGAATCAATGTATGGTTGACAAACTGGCAACTTTTTTGACCAAGGGTCAAACACATGTAAGTGTCCTTTGGTGGACACTTTTTATTTGGATTGGAAAAAAACAAAACAAAAAAAAAACAGACCACCAACCAAACTCTCCCATTGTATTAGATAATTAAAATTAACCTCAGGGCTTGAAATCCGCAGAGGAACTAGCCAGTAAAGGCTTGCATGCATATGGCAGTATAGAATGACCTAAACACCTTGCTTTCTCTTAACTCACCCTAATCATCATTCAGAAAAATTATCCCACTGAGTTTGCATTTATTGGATTTATCAGCAGTTTCTACCACATAGTCACACCAGCTTATGTACCTTTAAGTTTGTTTTTACACTCCCTACCCTCACCATTCACTTCATGTTCAAGCTAAGTCAAATACGCATTTAGCCTCCTCATAATTACTCTTCTTTAAGATTCAAGATGAGAGAACCAAATCGTCAGAATGCATCAGATTACAAAACCTGACCGCAGGTGTTCCTTCAACCCCAAGACTCAGGGCCCCAACGATAACAGACTAGGCCATCCCCAAGCTGATGGACAAGCTATCCAGTAGAAACATACCATACACCGCTTCATCCAGAAAAGACTAACTATTTCGCTTAAAGGGATAGTAATGTTTCATAATAAAAGCAGCTCTAATTAATCATCATCAGTATTTGGGCCTTGGAGAGTGTTATTTCAGTTCTGTCAGAGTTATAGTCCAAGAGTAATTGAATTTTACTGATATAACACTGCTCAGCCGGCCGGCTCAAAAGGGACTGACAGCGCAGGCGCACAGACGTCACTGTGACAAGACGTCCGTGCTTCCTGTTCCAGTGACCGTCAGAAAAAGGCCGAAATCTTCAGAACCGGGTAATATTTCTGGCGACTAGTGCTACTAAGCAGCTAGTCGCCAGATGAAGAATCAATCCAGGTTAAGTTTTTGCGGGGTGGTAGTTCCCCTTTAATATGTATAGAGACATCATTTGTACAGCTCTTAACAGCCTCGGGCAGGAACTTAACCAGTACTTTTTCATCATAGTAGATTTAGCCTACAAATATCGGGGAACTATTTTTATGAATATCACAGGTCATTCTCTGCTAAGGCGTCAGGTGCTCTTGTCCAATGAAATTTCGCCACCGAAAGGGGAAAATTGGCTAATTTGATGGTCTTAAGGCTTCAGTTTGTCAACAGTGCTATTCCTTTAATCTTTCTATTAATCTCTGTCCAGCTGTTACCATGATCCCTAGCAGTAGCACTACTGGCACCCTAGGTCAATCAGATGTTCCTCCCACCCCAGCCTTGTCCTCACCAATGAGACAAACTAGGAAGATCAAGCCAGTATTTAAGCAACACTCCCATCTGCAATAACTGTAACACCAAAGGTTCTATTTTCAGCGCATACCACTTGCTTCACAAATGTTCTTTATGTCAAAAGCCCACTCCCGTACCATCTACCATCATAATAATCCTATAATATAAAAGGCCAGATGTATGTTTGTCTGATGCAGTAGATTACCCAAACACAGGCCAACGCAGTCATGTGCAGTAGAGACTGTCCGAAAGCAGATGTTTGTCCGATGCCGTCATAGTAGACATTGCCCGAATGCACAGAATGCTGGGAGGAGTAGTTCTGTGGCTTTATGCACTTTGGCTTTTACACTAATACATTCAATAAATGACTAGTCTCAATTAATTTAGAGTTTCTGAAGTCTATTATTTACAATCACCCAGACTTTAACCCCTTTCAGTGCCAGAGGGGTACGCAATGCACTGCGTACCCCTCTGGCACTGAAAGGGTTAACCTCACCAGTGATCTTTACACCTTTTTCAGAAGGCTTTCTCATGGGTTATCTTTACATGTCAAGCATCCTCATAAGAATGCCCTAATCTCCATTCAGCTACTACCAAACCTGCATTAGTATAATTTGCTTGGTAGAGAATACACAAAGGTTTCATGTTAGGCCCATTCTCTTGCCCGCCATTTCCTTTTTCGCAAGTAATCAAATAGGCATTGCTACACGCAAATTCACGCAAACAAGAAAAGACATACTTCTTATACGCTTCTATATTCACATATTCATAACAAATTAACTCTTATTAAGCCAACCAGAACTGTTGGTTATCAAAGACAGACCTGGTTGATGCCTTTAAGTTGCTTTCAGTACATCCATCCCTATGACATCTTCAAGGTATAAAATGGAATGACCAGTACTGCTTCACCACCAAGCTATATTTGGTTCTAGAAGTAGCCCTAAGTCATTTGATGATTTCACTGAAGTGCTTTGTTGTCTTCTTATCAACCATTGTCACTGTTACATTATTTGGATAATTTCCTCCCTTCCTCCTGATAGCCAGCTAGCTATACACTATCTAGCTTACAGGGGAACTTTCACCCCGCAATAACTTAACATTGACTTATTGCTCACCTGGCGACTAGCTGCTTAGTAGCGCTAGTCGCCAGCAATATTACCCGGTTCTTCAGATATCGGCTTTTTGCCGATGGTGACAGGAGCAGGAAGCACGGATGTCTCTTCACAGTGACGTCCGTGCTTCCTGCTCCTGTCACCATCGGCAAAAAGCCGATATCTGAAGAACCGGGTAATATTGCTGGCGACTAGCGCTAGTAAGCAGCTAGTCGCCAGGTGAGCAATAAGTCAACGTTAAGTTATTGCGGGGTGAAAGTTCCCCTTTACATAAACTTTACTCATTGTTCTCTAATGTAAACGTTTCACTATCACATGATAGAACGGTAGCCCTGAAACTAAAGTCGAATTTCTAGGGATCATATTAGATTCTGCTAAATTAAAAATTAGACTTCCCGAAGACAAACTATTATGAATCAAAATGTAGTTAAAGGGATAGTAATACTTTCACTTTATTTTGTAGGCATTAAAAAAAACATGAAGAATGATATAAGTCTTATCTTTCAAACCTTTATGGTTTGAGATATTCACAAGCAAAGTTTCCCCCTCCCACCCCTTTTTCCTAGTGTAAGCCATCTCTTCTCAGATGTGAATCTGGTTGTAAGACCAGACAGATAACGGCAGGGGACAATCTTCTTTGTATGAAAAGAATGAAAGCCCTTCCCCCCTTGACAAGTTTTTCAGCTTTTTCCCTTATCTTAATTGAAGATTGTCCCTCTCTGCAGTCTACCTGGGCACCTCCCTTCTGATCTGGTTGAACGGGGGGGGGATACTTTGCTTGTGAATATCTCTTAAACCATAAAGTTTTGAGAGATAAGACTTATATCGTTCTTCATGTTTTTTTAATGCCTACAAAATAAAATAAACATAAAACAAAGTATTACTATCCCTTTAACCAATAAAACACACATTCTGTACTAGAATTACAATCATTGCTAGGCCATCTTAACTTTGCAATGAAAATATTTTCTGAAGGCAGGTCATTTATCTCCCATTTGCTACTCCTCTTGTCATCGGCTCCAGATTCCCATTCCATAATTAAAATACACTAACCAGCTTCCTCGGACCTTAACATGTGGAACAAATTTTTGCTTCAACTGGAATGGCTGTTCCAGGTTCCCTCCACTACTCACCTGAATTTTTTCAGATGGCTTGGCACGTAATGGGGTAACGAATGCTTTGCAAAGTCTTGGCCTCCTGAGATTTCTTTCCCCCGGTTTTCTTCTACATCATTATTTGAATTAAGCCCTATGGTTGCAGCTGCATCTCTATGGGGCCATTGTTGGACAGGACAAGCAGATAACTTTATAATAGACAATCTAGCCACCTCTCACGTCATCAATAAAGGTAGATCCCCCTTCTGCCATCATAATGACATTTTTAAGTAACTTGACATAGCTTTCACTTTCATTGGTCTGTCTAAACTACCACAATCCAGTTCTTGCACCAGGCTACCTATAAACGGTCCCATATATTCCGCAAGCTCACCAATCTACTCCATACTGTCCCTTTTGGTAACCACACCAATACCATCATGTTAGCTGTCATATAAATAGCATTCTTTGGTTTCCTTAGACCAGGTGAATTCACAACTCATTCTAGTTCTTCTACCTATCTCAGAAAATCAGACCTCACTAGACCTCACTCTTCATCAAGAACATTTCTCCCTGTTTATTTCCCATTTGAAGTCAGACCAATCTGGTACTTATATTCCTTTCTATATGACCCATGACAAATGATGTCCCTTCAATGCTTTCAAACTACTTTCATTACAAATATCAGACAAACCAGACCATGTTTCCCCCTTCTACCAACACTAAATGGTCCTCTTAAAAGTTCTGTGTTTGTCATACACACCAGGCACCACCTCTGCCATCTAGATTATAACCCAGCTATATTCTCAGGTCACCATAGAAGCTGCTTCTTCAGCATCCAGAAACAAAGTGCCCCCACACATCATTAAAAAATTAAATAGACGGCAATCTTCTTGTTTTGCACATTATATTTCAAGCACACCCTTTTATCTCTATCCCATTGTACTTATTCAGTTTAATAAAGTTAAAATAAGTGTTCCTTTTGGCTCTTCCTTTTTGGCCTCTAATCAGGCTGACCGTGTTGGCTCCAGGCTTCTGTTCAGATAACCCAGGCTATAGCACAAGTTGTTGCTAGTATTTACAATCATTTATATTCTTCAGATGAATCTGATTGTCTTTTGGCCTCTGTAAGGCTAGACCACAAGTAGAAGGCATCTCGGGAATTTGTGGGAGGGGCTTTAAGCCTTTTTATGCTGGTTCCAGACCCTCCCTCCCATGCTTGTTTCGTCAGCAAGCACTCACCCTTATCCCTGAACCCCCCCCCCCCCCCATGTCAAAGTTAGCCCTCCAGGCCTGGGTTCAGATAACTCAGGCTATAGCACAAATTGTTACTAGTACTTACAATCATTTGTGTTCCTCAGCGAATCAGCTCGTCCATGTTGACTATTTGTCTCTGTAAGTCCCAATCACAAATAGGCAGTTTTTAATTAAGTATTCAAAAATGCAACCTTGAATCAAGGTGACAGGCCCATTTTAAGGCCTGGATTACTTTGCACATGATATGTTTATCACTTTTATCAACAGTAATGGAATCCAGACCTAAGTTCCATAGAATGTGAGTGACATGCTTGGCTATTTAGGCCTGGTTTGCTAACCATGCTATTCTAATGTCTTTGGCTTTCAACAATAATTTCATCCCCCTCGGATTAAGTTCACACAACTTGATTGTGCTGCTACGTAGTGAAGTTCAAGTCACTTGTGATTACTTGCTGCTGATGTCCTGAATCCCCCTAGTGATCCTATTGCATTGGGTATGTTGAGGGGGTAGGACTGGCTTGCCTACATCGGCCATTGTTGCCTATTCTCAAGTCCATTCCACGGGACTTACTAACTAGTTAGGATTCAGCATATCCCTACTTAAGCACAAGTAAGTAAATCTCAGTAATTGAGCCATTGATTAATTGCTGCTGATCAAGCAGAGAAATCCTGAAAACCAGCTCTGTTAGTGTGGCACAGGCCACGCAAGATGTGAATCGCTGGACTACACAATATAGTAACACAGTTGATGAGGCTGAAAAAAGACATGCATCCATCAAGTCCAGCCCATGCCTAATCACCCCCATTGATCTAGAGGAAGACAAAAAAAAAAATTAAGCCATTTCCAATTAAGCCCCAAGTGGGTAAAAACATTGTTCCTGACTCCAAATTGCAGATAGGTTGTGATCCAGGAAACTATCCATCTGCATTGAAGCCATCTGTCATCATTCTCAATATTGTTCTGTGCAAGATAGGTATCCATTGCTTTTTTGAAAGAAGTTACAGTATCTGCAAGTAAAACATCCTGAGGCAAAGAATTCCATAGCTTTACTGCCCTTACTGTAAAGAAATCCCTGCCTCTGTTTTAGTCAAAAGAGCTTTTCTTCCAGTCTTAATGGATGACCTCTCGTTCTTGGCTCATGTCTTTATGTAAATAATTGGATATTGAATATTTGTATTGACCTTGAATATATTTTTAAATGGTAATCATATCTCCACTTAAACGTCTTTTCTAATGTAAACAAACCCAGTTTGGCTAGTCTCTCTTTATAGCTCATATCCTCCAATCCCTCTATCAGTTTTGTTGCACGTCTCTGCACTTTTTCCAGTTCAATAATGTCTTTTTTAAGAACTGGTACCCACAACTGTACTCCATATTCTAGAAGAAGCCTAAGACAATAACTAGACAGTAACTTTGTGATGTATCTTGCTTGCATCTGGAAAACTTTTTTTTCTTTCTTTTCTCCCCTTAGAATTTTCAGTAACGATGTCTCTCTATCCATCGCTTGAAGATCTGAAGGTTGACAGGGTAATTCAGGTATGGTTTGATTTCGTTTGTTTGGCATTTGAGTGCTTCCTATAGAAATTATGGACTTTTGAAATGTGTGTGCATATAACAAAACAAACTAAGTTAGATAACCATTGACTATTTCCTATTTAAAAGGGATGTTTACCCTCTTCACAACTTTGGCTAAATTGTTTCATTATCAATAATATATAATTGAAATTGTATTAAAAAAAAAAAAAATCCGCCCATTTGCAGAAATTCTAAGATTAAATGTACTTCTGTACCTGCTTCTGGCAGGCAGCGCTGACTGGATCTGTACCGTAGTCTCAGCTTATATCCAGCCGCCTCTGATGACGAAGGCTGTCTGTCTTTAAGCTGGAGCACTCTCATTTGCCAGAAATCGATCTCTGCCAATCAGAGTGCTCCAGCTTAAAGACAGACAGCCTTTGTCATCGGAGGAGGCTGGATAGAAGCTGAGACTACGGTATAGATCTGGTCAGCGCTGTCTGCCGGAAGTAGATACAGAGGTATATTTAATCTTAGAATTTCCGCAAACGGGCAGATTTTTTTTAAAAAAAGGCTACAATTTCCATTATTTATTATTGATAATGAAACGATTTAGCCAAAGTTGTGAAGGGATAAACATAGTCTTTAAGGCTGGCTTCCATTGTAGGTGTTGAATGTTATCTGGTTGATCTTCTCACTTTTACGTTGAGCTTTATGGGAAATATACTGCTAAAACTAGGGAGTAAAATGACCATATGCAATGGAATACAGCTCTAAGGATTATATTGCATGGCAGTTAAGTGTTATGAGCGGTTTTAGCTAACAAATTCCCATTGTCTATGGACACCTTTGATAAACTTCTCAACTACAATGGAATCAAGGCCCATGTTAGCAGGACTCTACTATTAATTTGTGATGTTTTTAATATGCTTATTCTAATTCAGTCATATTACATAGTAACCTACTTGATGAGGATGAACAAGACATGCGTCCAGCCCATGCCAACACACTCCTGTTGATCCAGAGAGAGGCAAAAAAAACCCCCACAAAAAATTCCTTCCTGACTCCAAATGGCAGTTAGTTCCCTGGATCAAGAACCTATCTGTTGTAATTCTCAATATTGTTCTGTGCTAGATGGGTATCCATTATATTAAACATTCATACTGCATTAGAAGAAGGTACGCAGGACACTATTTTGATACAAATCTAACTATAAAATGGGTTGTCTTTTCTCCTCTGATTGCAGTGTGTGTGTGTGTTTCAACAAGCAGGGCAAAAGTCAATATGATAATGCCTGACTTGATTTCTTAAGTGCACTTCCATATATAATGCAAGTGGCCCCCAAGGATGTTTAGCTTTAAGGTAATGGACCACTGCAACTTTCCCTGTGGACACTATAAAATAAATGGTTCTAAGAAAATCACAGCACTATAGCATCTTTCTCTTCTTATGTCTTTACACAAGCTTTCATAGTTTTGTCACAGTCCTCCTAATACCCAAGTAGCGTTTCAGATCTCTGTTGTTTTTTACCAATCTGAATTAAAATGAGTTGCAGTGTATATAAACTGCTTTCTACATTTTAGCCAGTCATAGATCTGTCTATTGGGAGTTGAACACAAAGCCACTGACTTGGAAAGTTAGTCAGTATCCTTAATGGAAAAATTGCAGGATACTGATTATCTTCACAAATCACTTGTGTAGTGGTGGTCACTTCCAACAGATTTTTGTTGAAATGTAACAATATATACCTGTATCCCAAATTTGTTTGAGCCCGGGGGAATAATGCATAATTTACATCAGCTTTGATCTTTGCCCATTTTATTTTTTAACTGAAAGTTTTTAAAATGTCATTCTTACAAGTATTATGGAAATATGAATGAACCTACATAAATACCACATATTGTTCCAGCCTGCAATAGGAAGCACTTTGACCATTCTGAAATTCGCTAAGAAATAAAAAATGTATTATGACATGTAAGCATTAGTCCTATATTCTACATTCATATGGTGACCCCTTTGAGGCTGACCCTGAGCTCTCTGCTGAGGGTCTCATTAAAGTAAAGTAATGCCAAATAAAAAAGTCTTGTTCTGTAGATTTAAAAAAAAAAAAAAATTATGTGCAGCAAATCCCATCTCTCAGGCCTTTACAGTTACCTCTCTCCTGATGTCAGCTGTAAAGTTAACAGCAGGAGATTCGAGTCGCCCGACTCGAGAAGGCTTTTCAGCAGAGCCGAGATTGCGAGATATGAAAAGAATGAATTAATTGGAACGGTCTGCCAAGTGTGCCTGGTTTGCAGGCACATTTTGTAGACTGTTCCATTGAATTAGTTATTTTTATATCTTGCGATCTTGGCTTTGCTGAAGAGCCTCCGACTGTCCTGGGACCCGATTCCCCTGCAGTCAGCTAGAGCTCAAACATCAGGGGAGAGAGGGGGGACTTTAGCTGCAAATATCTCTCACCTCATAAAGGTTTGAGAGATGGGGTTAGGATTGTATAATTTTATTTTTTTGAATGGCTACAAGACTTAATCTTTTTTTTTTTTTTTTTTTTAATTAGACAATACTATCTCTTTAAGGTGGTTTTGACTACCTTACAGATTCCTACTAATCCTGTATAGAGCCAGTCTTCTTCTGACCTCTTTCAAAGGCGCAAGAAGTCCATCACTATATTTCCCCCTAATCCCACTCCTCACAAGTGTCTTTCTGTTTCCAAGAGATTTTCTAAGCTTTATCCCTTCTCTGATAAAGCCTTGGTTCTGTGGGCTACACCCCCTCAGGTTGAATCTCCCTATCTTTACACTGTCTACTGCTTTACCTCTGGCCTATGCCACAGCACTCAAGGATCTGACATGTAGGAATCTTGAAGCCATTCTAAAGTCTGTCTTTGCTGCCATAGGTGCTGCCTTGAGGTCTGCCCTTGGCTTCTGTCTGGGTTAATAGAGCCATTGCTGTTTGCACTGAACAGCTTACTGACACTGTCCACCAAGGTGTCCCTTTTGGCCAACATATCAGAGGCTCAGCACTCTGTTAATGAAGCCATGTCTGATGCTATTAGGATTTAGGTCGAGGCTTCTGCCTTATTTGTTGCTGCTAGATGTACTTTGTGTACTTAAGACCTGTCATCCAAGAAGTCATTGATTTTCTCTTCCCTTTCAGTGCTCATCTCATTTTGGGCCTGAACTGAAGCACATAATCAGTGAGGCCACTGGGGGTAAGAGTACCATGTTACCTCAGGTCCCCAAAGACCCTAATCCGTCGAGGAAGAGGCGTCTTTTTCGCCCCCGCCAAAGCGAAGGTCAAAGGCCAAATCTGAGTGGGTCTCAGGCCAGCACCCTGCGCTCCACCCCTAAGCCCAGGCAGCAGTAGAGATCAAACACTCCTCCACCAAACCTTCTTCAGCATGACTTGCCAAACCCTGGTCTGCATCTACCTGTGGATGGTCACCTACAGCATTTTTTCAAGCCTTTGGGAGGCTGTTATGGATCAGTGGGTATCACAAGTAGTTTCAGGAGGATACAGGATTCCCTTTGTATCCCTGCCTCCCTTCAGGTTCATCCTTTCAATGCCCCCCCCCAGGCCAAGAAAAGCTGTATCTTTTCAATGGTGCAGTGCTGGCTGTCTTGGACAAGGGAGTCCTTGCTCAGGTTCCATCTCAAGAAAGAGGTTTAGGTTTTTATTCAAACCTCTTTGTAGCTCCCAAGAAGGATGACAGCTGTCACCCTGTCATGAATCTCAACTCTTGTGGTCCATTCTCACTTCAAGATGGGAGCTTTGCTCTCTGTCATCACAGCGATGTATGTAGGGGAATTCTGGCTTCTCTAGATCTGCAGGTTGGTTTCCTGCATGTTCCCATTCATTGGGACAGTCAGAAGTACCTCAGATTTGCTTGCACCTTGGCAAGTCCAGTTCACCACTCTTCCCTTTGGGCTTACCACTGCTCCTCTGGTGTTTGCACAGGTCTTAGGAGCATTGATTGCCTACCTGCATAACAGGGGTATTCAGGTGACTCCTTACATGGACAACCTTCTGTTGAAGGCTCCTTCCAGGGATCTTCTGGACTGCCAAGTCCAGGAATGCGCTCAGTTTCTTCTCTGACAAGAGTGGATTCTGAACATGGACAAATCTACTCTGGTTCCTTCATAGGAGCTGGTTTTCCTGGGTCTCAGGTTTGACACCTGCCAGGGGATGGTCTTCCTGACAGAGTACTCTGTTCAGCAGGTCATAGGGTGGGTGTCCCAGGCCTTGCAGTGGACCTCCTCTCTGGTACACAAGTTCTCATCTCTGACGGGCCGCTTTATATCCACCATGGCTCACACTATGACTCACACCATGACTCACACCAGGGAGCTTCAGAGGTTCACCATACGGGCTTGCCAGGGGAACCCGGACCTTTTGGACTATCTAGTCTCTCTTCCTCATGAAGCGAGACAGGACCTCCTGGTGGTTGGGCAGATCCAACCTGGTGACGGGAGGCCCTTCATTGTCCAGTATCGGACTCTGGTGATGACGGACGTCAGCCTTTTTGTCTGGGGAGCTGTCTTGGGTCACCTGGTGGAGGTCCAAGGCACGTTGTCTGCAGAGGTGACACTCCTGCCCACCAATATCCTGGAGCTCAGAGCGATTCTTTAATGTCTTGGTCCTCTCCACTGAGAGGATGTCCAGTCCGCATCCAGTCGGACAACGCCACGGCCGTGGCATACATTAACAAGCAAGGAGGCACAAGAAGAGCTTCCACTTGGTCCGAGGTCAAGGCTATTTTGGTCTGGGCGGAAGAACACGTTCCTGTTCACATATCAGGCATAGAAAACGTCCTGGCTGACATTCTCAGTTGCCCGAAGGTGAGACTCGGGGAGTAGGAGCTCCATCCGGATGTCTTCAGCTTGTCGGTGCAGAAGTTGGGTCTCCCTTGGATAGACCTGATTTGTAAACAGGGACAACAAGAAGGTTCAGATATTTTGTTCTTTCTGCAGAGGATCCTCTGGTGTTTGCAGTGGACTCTGTCAATTCCTTGATGCTGCTATCTAGTCTGCATCTTTCCGCAACCCCCTCTCGTCCACAGGGTGCTGAGAAAGATTCGGATGGACGGTTCAGCTTTCATTCTAATTGCACCCTATTGGACAAGGCAGCCTTGGTTCCCAGAGCTAGTGGCATTATTTGTTCAGGATTAGTTTTCTCTGCCACGCAGACCAATTTTCTCCTTCAGGGTTACCTCTGGAGGGAGGATGGGAGCGGCTGGCTTTGACTGCATGGCTGTTGAAGCCTCCATCCTAAGAAGGAAGGGTTTTCCTCTGAGGTAGTTTTCACCATTCTCCAGGCTAGGAATCCGGTTTCCTCCAAGGCCTACCACAGGGTTTGGTCCATTTCCATTCCTGGTGTGTGGACAGGGATCTGCCTTCATAGGAGTTTGCTCTCCCAGCTATCCTGTCTTTTACGCAGGATGGCGTGAACAAGGGTCTCAGCCTTAGTTCCTTGAAGGAACAGACCTCTGCTCTCTGTCTTCTACCAAAGATGTATTGCCTTAATGCTGGATGTCAAATTCTTCTTTCAGGATGTCACTCACAATTTCCCTGCCTATAAGACTTCCACTCCCCAGTGGGTCCTTAATCTGGTTCTGGGAATCTTGTAGTGGCCTACTTTTGAGTCTTTGGCTACCATTTCTTTTTGTCTCCTGATGTGGAAGATGGCCTTCCTTTTGGCTGTGGTCTCTGTCTGCATAATGGCTGAATTGCAGGCCTTGTCTTGCAAACTGCCTTTCCTGGTGTTTCACAAGGATAAGGCTGTTCTCTATACATCTCAGGAATTTCTTCTTAAGGTGGTCACTGAGTTCCACATCAGTCAGGAGATTGATGTGTCTTTCTCTTGTCCAGACCCTAAATATGACAAGGAGAGGGATCTCCACTTGTTGGATGTGGTTTGCTGCCTTAAGTTGGCTGTGGTTCGTGTGCTGTGCTGTGTTGTTCAGTGTCCATTGACACTTTGTTAGTTTGGGCTGTTCTGTGTTCTGGATAGTCCATGCGAACTCTGGTATCATGGGGATCGGTGTTTGGTCCTTTCCTCCTTCTTCCCACCCTGAGGATTTTATTATTACCTGTTAAATCCTTTTCGCTTAGTCCATATAACTCACAGGTCTCCCATCTGGTGAAAATGATCTAGCTGGGTCTCCTGCGGGTGGACGTGGGAGTCCTCTTTGGGGTTTATTGCTCACAGGAGTTTTCCTCTCTCCCTTTCTTGCTATCCTAGTTAGTAGGCTTTTCACAAATGTATCTGGTTGGGGATTGGCTAGGTAGCCTGATATGGAGGAGGGGGAGGCTCAACCCCTGCACTTCTATAGAATTGTTCCAGCCCACTGGGAGGAGCTGTCACTTCCCCATGATACCTGTGAAATATATGGTCTAAGAGAAAAAGATTAAAAGTGGACTACCGCCCTGCCTAAAGTTGCCCCCATCTGGAGACTAGCTACTGAAATAGTACTAGCCACCAGAATTACCTTATTATAGAAAATTCCTACTGATCCTGGGACTGACAGCCAGGAAACAGTTCAGACCAATTTGCATAGTGATGTCTGCACACCTGAAAGGATTCAAAATGCTAGTGTAAAAAAAAAAAAAAAAGTGTGTGTGTGTGTGTGTGTGTGTGTATATATATATATATATATATATATATATAATAAATATACACACACACACTTTTTCTTTTACTGCTGTATCTGGCTGTTGTAAGATCTTTTTTTTTTTTTTTTTTTTTTTTTTTTTTATGTTTCAACTACTAAAATTGTGTGTGGGTGTTTTCTAGGCACAGACTGCTTTTTCAGTAAACCCAGCAAATCCAGCAATTTTATCTGAAGCTTCAGTGGCCGCACCTCAGGATGGAGGTAACTCTTGTCTACATTCCTAAGGAATAAAGTTGTGTAAAGCAGTTATAATTGAGTGTATCACTGAGCTACCAACAACAGCTTCTGTAAGAACCAACTTGTGAACCACAAATCTTTAGCTAGGTGCACAAATCCCACTCTTCCATCTCTTTACTGTACTATATTTCAAACTAGAAGACAAAAATTGGGTAACAAAATGGGGGGAGCCCCGTGTGAATAATATCAACCTCCACCAAAAACACCAGATGGTATTATATTCACAAGCGTATTTGCTAAGGAATTATGTATATAAAACCCACAGCAAACAAAGCTTTATCTTATTAACTTGTACACCTTTTAAACGGGCAGCTCCTTCAGATGTCACGTCTCCCTCCACGGGCCAGAATACAAATTCTCAAACAAAAAAACACAGAGGGCGCCCAATGGTATAGTACATCTTATAATGCTCTCCAAAAAGCGTAATTGATGTGTGAATACTCATACTTTCAGTGTGTGGGAATCTGAGTTATAAGAAGTTAAGATATTATATCTATATTTATTGTATGAATATTTGATTCTATAATGTTATGTAGATCAGGGATATATAGATTTGGATATAGTTTTGAGTATGTAGTATATATTAAAGAAATGTAAATTTCTCTGTCGTGCAATACAGGTTACTGGTGACTCTGGGTAGGCGATCCGCCCATTTAAGTAGGCAGGAACAGTTCTAGAATTGTATGCAGGGGGTGGAGCCTACCTTCCCTCCTTGGCTGCAGCTAGCCAACCAGCTCCAGAAAGTTTTGTTCCTTGTTGACGATAACACACAGGCAAGAGAACAGTTCTACTTTTTTTATTTTTCTATTAGATATGGAATACCACAAAAAACATTAGACGGATTACCATAACTGACAATGCCCTTAGATGTGGCTAGCTCAGTATCAAGGTGCTTTTTTGTGGACCTTAAGCCCTGAGGGGGAAAATCTTTATTCCAAGTGCTTCCCCAGGAGTTACCCACTGAGGTTACTTCTTACTACATGGTAATCTGAAGACAGAAGATCTGCAGGAAAGGTGAGCAACCCTTTGAATGCTGCAGGTCCACTTGTCACACAGGGGTGTCTTCATTGGAGTTCCTGTTGCACACTCCTGCACTCATTGGGTCTATCTGTATGTCTGTTGGGTGTTTTGGAGCAGGTTTAATGTAGTAACTTAACCCTTTAGATGCTGGTTTGGAACTTTTTGGGGGGTTTTCTAACACTTCCTACTGGTATAGTGTTTTTTTTGGGTGTCATCGCATGTTCTAATGCTGTTTTACACATTTTAATATTACACCTTTAATTTTGTAAAATTTGAGTACTGCGCCTTTAAAGGGATAGTAATACTTCATTTTAACTTCATGTTTTTTTAATGCCTACAAAATAAAATAAAGAATGATATAAGTTTTATCTCTGAAACCTTTATGGTTTAAGAGATATTCACAAACAAAGTATCCCCCCCTGTTCAACCAGATCAGAAGGGAGATGCCCAGGTAGACTGCAGAGAGGGACAATCTTCAATTAAGATAATGGAAAAAGCTGAAAAACTTGTCAAGGGGGGAAGGGCTTTCATTGTTTTCATACAAAGAAAATTGTCCCCTTCTGTTATCTGTACTGTCATACAACCAGACTCACATCTGAGAAGAGATGGCTTACACTAGGTAAAAGGGGCGGGGAGGGGAACTTTGCTTGTGAATATCTCATAAACCATAAAGGTTTGAGAGATAAGACTTATATCATTCTTCATGTTTTTTTAATGCCTACACAATAAGATAAAGTTAAAACGAAGTGTTACTATCCCTTTAAGACATGCTTTACCGCATAGACGCCATTGTTCCATTCACTTCTGTGGGACTGTACAGTTTGGGACATATCTCTGCAACCGTTTAACCTAGCGACTTCAGTGATGGCTCATTTTACTTGTCTGCCCTTGCTCTACCATCCAGTTCATGTTTCTAGTTTGTTGGGGGGCTTAAGGGGCTTTGGGCACTGTTTGGGGTACTTTTATGGGAAAACTACATTTCCCATGAGCGCGTGCTTCGCGCTCTTGTTTCTGATTGGCTCCTGCCGCGGCTCCATTTTGTGATCTTTCCAGAGGGAGTATCCTACGCAGGGCTTGGACTCTCCCTCTCTCCTTTGCTGATTAACTCTTCGCCTGCCAGATAAGATTATTTTAGAGATTTCTGGGGTAAAATTTTAATCCTACACGCTATAATTGGGTGATTCATTATACTGTAAGGTTATTTGACACTGTGAGAATGTCTATACCGCTGGAGCTTGGCGCCAGTCCTAAGACTAAGGAGGCTGGGGTCTCTGTATCCCCCAATGTGCACTACTCTTCCTGTCACTCAGGGCTACCTAGAAAATTCTCAGGTCATTTATGCCCAGCATGTTCTGATGTCCCTGACAGCATTCCAGGGACCTCCAGCCATGCATTAGAGCCAGCTTGGGTGCAAGAGTTCAAAGCTGTTACTAGGGGGCCTTTCAGTCTTGGCAGGCCCCCTCCTCAGTCACGTCTTCCCTGCCCAAACCTCAGGGAGGACCTGAAGTGTCAGATTCCTCTGAGGAAGAACTACTGGTGGATTCAAATGTTGAGGAATGTTCTGTGTTGGGCTCCTCTCAGTTTTTTTGGGACCCTTTTGAGGCTGATCCTGAATCCTCTGCTGAGGGCCTGATCAGGGCTGTATTAACTACTCTTAGAATTCCCTTAGTTTGGGAGGTTCCTTCTGATCCCTCTGTGTTCCAGGAGCCCCAAATCCCCTTGCTTACTTTCCACCTAACCCCACTCTTGACCGCCTTGTGTCTGAGGAGTGAAAATCCCCGGACAAGAAACCCTCTCAAGAAATTTGCCAAGCTTTATCCTTTTTCTGAAGCTGCGCTTACTCAGTGGGTTGATCCTCCCAAAGTGGATGCTCCTGTTTCCAGGCTGTCTAAGTCTACTGCCTTACCAGTCTCTGATGCCTCTGCTCTGAAGGACTGGACTGGCAAGAAACTTGAGGTTTCCCTCAAGTCCATTTTTGCCACTGCTGGTTCTGCCATGCGTCCAGCGTTCGCAGCAGCATGAGTGAACCGGGCCATTGCTGTCTGGACTGAACAGCTCACCCGGGCTGTCCGTCAGGATGTGCCTACCTCGGATAAGTTTGCACCCTCTTGCCAACATTTCTGAGGCACAGCAGTATGTTTCTGCTGCCTTATTTGATGCCATCCGTTTGGTGGCTAGGGTTTCCACTATGTCTGTGGTGGCAAGACGAGCTCTTTGGCTGAAGATCTGGTCTTCCAACACTTCTTCTAAGAAAGCCTTACTTTCCCTACCCTTTCAGGGTCCCTCCTAATTTGGGCCAGATCTTAAGGATCTGATCAGTGAGGCCACAAGGGGTAAGAGTACTCTTCTACCCTTGGTTCCCAGGAAAAAATTGCTGCTTAAACGTAATTGGTATTTTCATTCCCTTCAGAATGAGATGCGTCCGGTGAACCAGACTGTTCCCTTAGCTCCGCTTACCTACTCCAAGCCCAATCAACAGTGGAAGCCCAAGGTCTTCTCCAAGTCCAAGGCTTCCAAGTCTTCTTCGGCATGACTCGCCAAACCCGGGTCCGCACTCTGCTGTGGGTGGTCGTCTGCGACACTATCACAGCATTTGGGAGCGCTCAGTGATGGACCCATGTTCGACAGAGCTGTTCAGGCTCTTCTGGACAAGGATGTTCTAGAGCCAGTTCCAGTTCAGGAGAGAGGTATGGGTTTTTACTCAAACCTCTTTGTGGTCTCCAAGAAGGATGGCGGTTGTCGTGCCATTTTGGACTTGAAGGATCTCAATTCCTTTGTGACCCGCACTCATCATCACCAGGAGTCACTACGGACGGTGGTTGCTGCCATGTCCCCGTGGAATTCCTTGCTTCTCTGGATCTTCAGGAAGCATACTTACACATTTCCATTCATCCAGAGAGCCGCCAGTACCTCTGGGTTGCCTGCGACAGGGGACATTTTCAGTTCTCAGCTCTTCCATTTGGTCTGTCGACAGCTCCTCAGGTCTTCAACCATGTCCTGGGTGCCTTGATATCCGTCCTCCACCAGAACAGCATCAGAGTTACTCCACACATGGACGACTTGCTTCTGTGGAACTTCATCAGCAAGTTCAGCGATGAATTCATGCTCTCGCCCATCCTGGGTGGATCATCATCTTGGACAAGTCAGATTTTATCCCATCTCAGCATCTGGTCTTCCTGGGCCTTCTCTTCGACACTCAGAAGAGCATGGTGTTCCTCACAAACGAGGTGGCTCACCAGATCGCCCACAGGGTTTCTGCGGTTCTGGCTCAGGATCCAGTTCCAGTCCGGAACCTATCCTCTCTAGGTGGGAAATTCATCTCCACCATAGAAACGGTTCCATTTGCCTTGGAGCACACCAGGTGTGCAACCCTTGCACACCTGGATCTTCTGAAGATGTCCGTTTCTCTTCCTTTTCATGTGGAACTGAGTTTGTCATGGTGGCTCAACCTTTCCAACCTGCTGAAGGGCAAGTCCTTCCTGGTACCCTTCTGGACCAAGGTGACGACAGATGCCAGACTCTCCGGCTGGGGAGCGTTCAGTGTCGGTGGTCTCCGGAGGAGTCCCTCCTTCCGATCATCATATTGGAGCTTTGGGTGATATTTCATGCCCTTCGACATTGGACATCTCAGTTGGAAAACTGTCCGGTCTGAGTAGAGTCTCGCTGCTTGGTTAGAGGTCAAGGCTATTTTGTCCTGGGCAGAAGGACACGTTCCTGCCATATCTGCAGTGCACATTCCTGGCGTAGACAACGTCATGGCGGACTTCCTCAGTCGACACACAGTGGACAGCGGAGAGTGGGAGCTACACCCAGAAGTGTTCAACCTCATTGTTCAGAAATGGGGTCCTCCTTACATTGACCTAATGGCAACAAGACACAACAGGAAGGTACCGAGGTTCTGCTCTCGGTGGAGAGAGCCTCTGGCTCTGGCAGTAGATGCGATGTCCATTCCTTGGTTATTCCCTACATATTCCCTCCCCTCCCTACATTGCACAGGGTGTTATGGAAATTACGACTGGAGCGTCAGTGTGGATAAGGGCCTCAGTTTGAGTTCTCTTAAGGTTCAGATTTCTGCGCTTTCTGTTTTCTTTCTGAGGCGCATTACCATCCTTCCTGATGTTAAGGTTTTCTTCCAGGGAGTTGCTCATGCTCGTCCTGCCTTTAAGATTCCTGCTCCTCAGTGGGATCTTAACTTGGTTTTGGGCATTCTTCAACGTCCCCCATTTGAGTCTTTGGCTACTATGCCTCTTAACATGGAAAATGGCCTTCCTCCTGGTGACTGTGTCTGTCCGCCGTGTCGCTGAGTTGCATGCTCTGTCCTGTAAACCACCCTATTTGGTGTTTCACAAGGACAAGGCGGTGCTTCGCACTTCTCAGGAGTTTCTCCCGAAGGTGGTCTCTGAGTCCCACATCAGTCAGGAGATTGTGGTGCCTTCTTTCTGCCCTGACCCTACCTCTGACAAGGAGAGGGATCTCCACTTGTTAGATGTGGTGTGTTGTCTCAAGGTTTATGTACATCGCACTGAGTCTATCATGAAATCGGACACGCTGTTTGTCATTCCTGAGGGTCCTAGGGCAGGAAGATCTGCATCCAAAGTGACTATTGTTTCTTGGATCAAGTCTACTATTCGTAAGGCTTATGAGCTAAGGAAGAAGCCTGTCCCTTTCGGGGTCGCAGCCCATTCTACAAGATCTTTTGGGGCCTCTTGGGCTTACAGGAATCAGGCCTCCTCTGATCAGTTGTGCACGGCGGCCACTTGGTCATCTGTGCACACCTTTTCGAAGCATTACCGTGTTGATGTGCTGGCATCGGCTGACACCAGCTTTGGGAGGAAAATCCTGGAGGCAGTCTTGCCTGTCTAAGATTCCCTTCTGTTCTTTGTGCTTTCGTCACTTTTGAGCTGTGTTGGCTCTAGTTCTGCATGCTGTGTAACAGTTCCTGGGGTGGTGTTACCTCTGTTCAGTGTCCTTTTGACACTTCAGTTGTTTTGTTGGGCCATCTCTGATCTGATGGTTCATATCTGCACTGGTGACTTTGGGGGCCTTGCGCCTGGTCCTTGCCTTACTTCCCGCCTCTGGGAAACTCAGTGGTTGGACATCCCAGAGTTACCAGTAACCTGTATTGGACAACAGAGAAAAGAGGATTTTAGTTTTGCCTGTTAAATCCTTTTCTCTCTGTCCATACAGGTTAGTGGTCTCCCACCCTGTCAAGGGACCATGCTTTGCTCTCCTGTGGGGATCCTTTGGGGTCATGCTCACAGGAGTCGTCTTTCCCTTCCACTATCTAGTCAATAGTGTCTCCGATCTTTCTGGAGCTGGTTGGCTAGCTGAAGCCAAGGAGGGAAGGTAGGTTCCACCCCCTGCATACAATTATAGAATTGTTCCTGCCTACTTAAAGGGGCAGATCGCCTCCTCAGAGTTACCAGTAACCTGTATGGACTAAGAGAAAAGGATTTAACAGGTAAGACTAAAATCCTCTTTTATTCACAGGTACAGGTTCCTTTAAGATTATAACAAGTATGCACTAAGTGAGGAAAGTAAAGGGTAAATAGGCTCTTCTGTGCTAGTAGTTTAAATGACTTAAGTATATTTGTTTTAAATCCTATCCTTTTTTATTTCTTAAACTAGGCTTGTACCCTAAACTGTATCCAGAGCTTGCTCAGTACATGGGCTTGAGTCTAAGTGAGGATGAAATACAGAAAAATTTGGCTATGATTCCAGCTGATCAGGTATGTAATATTATTCTGTTTATTTATGTGATTATTTCATTCTACAACCAATAAAATTAGCCCCCTCAAACCTTTGCCAGAAAACAATGTTCCCTCCAAAACAGGAGGTGAAAATTTTACCTCTAAAAGCGGACTCACACAAGTAAAAGCCCACCAGTCAAATTCCCCAATCCTATCCTTCCTACTACTCCATAGGGGCCTTTCTTTAATTTTTGGGGCCCTTACTTGATGAAGTTTAGCAGAGTTTTTCAACAGCAGTCTTTAACCCTTTGATTGCTGGAAAGGTGCTGCAATGCACTAGATACCTCTGTGGCACTCAAAGGGTTAACTACCCCTAACAGTGCAGGTTTGTAATTAGTGGATTGTTCATTCTGATTAGCTCACCTGTGCTTATGAGGTAAAGTCCAGAAAAGCTGCACTGTTAGGGGAACTAAAAGGGGCTGTGTCACCTATACAAGACTCAGGGCCGGTGCAAGTATTTTTGTATACACAGGCGAAGGTGCATTTTGATGCCCCCCCCCCGACCCGGACACAATCCCTTGCCACAATCCCCTGCCCCCGGCCACATATTTACCTCCACATTGCCCCTTCCACAATGCTCCCTTCATCTCCACATTGCCCCTTCCACAATGCCCCCTTCATCTCCACAATGCCCCTTCCACATTGCTCCTTCATCTCCACAATGCCCCCTCCACATTGCTCCTTCATCTCCACAATGCCCCTTCCACATTGCTCCTTCATCTCCACAATGCCCCTTCCACATTGCCCCTTCATCTCCCCAATGCCCCCTTCATCTCCCCAATGCCCCTTCCACATTACTCCTTCATCTCCCCAATGCCCCCTCCACATTGCCCCTTCATCTCCACAATGCCCCCTTCATCTCCACATTGCCCCTTCCACAGTGCCCCCTTCATCTCCACATTGCCCCCTTCATCTCCACATTGCCCCTTCATCTCCACAATTCCCCTTCACAATGCTTCCTTTATCTCCACAATGCCCCTTCCACAATGCCCCCTTCATCTCCACAATGCCCCCTTATCTCCACAATCAATTCCCCCTTATCTCCAAAATCAATGCCCCCTTATCTCCACAATGCCCCTTCCACAATGCCCCCTTCATCACCACATTGACCCTTCCATAATGCCCCTTCATCCCCCTACCTTGAGTCCCTGGTGGTCTAGCGGCGTGCCACAGCTTAGAGCTCTGTGCCTCCTTCGGCACAGAGCTGAGGCTCCCGCGCGCTGCTCTCAGTAATGCAGAGCGCTGGGAGATGTCATCTCTCAGCGCTCTGTATTATTACAGAGCCTGGGTCTCTCTGCGGTGTGTAACATAGACGCTGCGAGGGAGCGCTGATTTACACTACCAATCGCTCCCTCGCGGCGTCTTTGTAACACACTGCAGAGAGACCCAGGCAGATATATATATCATATAAAAAAAAAACAAAAAACAACTTCCCTCTTTTTGGCGCCCCTCCATTGCGGCGCCCTAAGGCAGCTGCCTGTTCTGCCTTAATGGCAGTGCTGGCCCTGACAAGACTTAAGCTAAATAGTTAGGTAATATCAATAATAGTACTAAAAATGTGTTTATTTTTTTAAAATAAAGCTTTGTCAAAATTTCATTTATAAAGTATGGGCTGCAGGTACTTCCAGACAGACTGCAGTTACCTGCTTTGTAACCGCAGTCCGTCACTCTGCCCCTGGTCCCCTCCCTGTAACCAGCCTCCTCCAATGACGGAGGCTCCAGTCTGTAAGCTGGAGCGGTCTCATTGGCAGAGATCTGCTTCGACAGAAGCATCCGTCATCGGAGGAGGCTGGCTACATGGAGGGGAGCAGAGGCAGAGCAATGGGCCGCAGTCTATGCGGACGTAGCTGCAGCCCATACATTATAACTTAAATTTTGACAAAAAAAGCTTTTCTTAAAAAAAAAAAATAAACGCCCTTTTAGTGCTATTTTTGATATAACCTACCTGTTTAGCTTAAGCCTTGTATAGGTGACACATCCCCTTTAAAGGGATAGTAATACTTAAAATGTAAAAAAAAATATGTTGTAGGGTTTATCCCCCTGAGTAAAACAAGAGTACTCCCACTGCTGAGAGGTCTTTCATTCAAAAGTTATTAATTTTCAAAGTTGAATTTTTTAGGTGCAATATCACAGTGGCCTGAAATTGTACAGTGGCGCTGTTGGTACACCACCCAATGGAGATTTATGGTCAACTGACCAGAGTTGTCCATAGGATCGTGTAGCAACAGCGCCACTGTGCAATTTCAGGCCACTGTGATATTGCACCTAAAAAATTCAACTTTGAAAATTAATAACTTTTGAATGAAACACCTCTCAGCAGTGGGAGTACTCTTGTTTTACTCAGGGGGATAAACCCTACAACATATTTCTTTTTACATTTTAAGTATTACTATCCCTTTAAAGGGATAGTAATGTTTAATTATTGAAGTAAAATTGAGTCTTCTTTATCAAGAAACCGTTATTAAACGCTGCGGTTTTTCATTTATGGTCTAATAACGTTTCCCTCTCCCGCCCCTTCCACTTACAGTACCTCAGCAAGCCAGCCTGGACAGAATGCTACGAGTGACAATCTTCTTCCAGCATAAGGAAAAACCTGCCCTCCTTCGTCAAGGGGGCAGGCTTTCCTTTAAACTGAAAGCAGAAAGATTGTCCCTCGATGCAACCCGAACGGTCCACGGACCGGATTCCAGATCTGAGGGGAGGCTGCGGAAGTAAATAGAAGGAGCAGGAGGGGCTGGAGAGCCATTGGTTGCTCAGTATAAAGTACAGGGGAAAACTGTGCCCCAGAATCTTTGTTACGAAGCTTTTTTCTGATTGGTTTGGCTGCCATCTTACTCCTCCATTACGTATACTATGCAGAGGCTGATTCTTTTGCTCTCTCTCTTGCTTTCTTTTTCTCTAACTTTTTCTTGCTCTCTTTCACTTGTTTTCTCTCCAGTTTAACCCTTTGCATGCCAGAAAAGTACTTTCACTGTCGTCCAATACAGGTCACTGGTACTCTGGGAGGCGTAAGTCCCCTTTAATAGGCAGGAACAACTATGCAAATGATTTGCAAGGGGCGGAGCCTCCCCTCTTACTTAAGCCACCTTCTGGCCAGAGCCACTTTAGATTGATTTGTTCCTGGTGTGCTTGCACACCAGGTAGAGAACATCTATGCATCTTAGTGTTTTATTATTTTTTTATTCAAATATGGAATACCACCATTAGGAGGGTGACCATGGCTGTGAATTGCCCTCTTTAAAGTGGCTGGTGCAGCTTCCAGGGATTTTCTGTGGACCTTATGCCCTGAAGAGGGGACAGCTTGTGTTAAGCAGCTCCCCTACTGGGGAATTTACCTCTGGTTCTTTCCCTCCTTATCATGGTCACCTGAAGACTGAAGTCCTGCAGGAAAGGTGAGTCACCCATTGAGTGCTGAAGGTCCACTTGTCCCCACAGTGTCCCTTTGATGGGCTTGTATTTGGGAGTTTTAATACACTCCAGCACTCATAGGGTGTTTCTATTGCATTATTACTGTTTTATGCAATTTCTGTGGTATTCTCTGGGTTTTGGAGCTTTGGGTATTCATTTATTTATGTTTCTCATGTGTTTCATGCTTGTTTGGGCACTTTTTAATGTTTTACTAAACTTTATTAAAAATGGTGTTCCGCGCCTTTAAGCGCGGCTTTTTCCCGCTCAGACGCAAGGGCTCCTTTACTCTCTATGAGAATGCACAGTGTGGGACATATCTCTGGAACCGCTTGTCACAGAAACTTCAGAGAGGGCTCATTTTAATGCTAGGCTCCTGCTCTATCATCCGGAATGTGTTTCATTTATGTGGGGTGTTCAGGGGGGCTTCGGGCACTGTTTGGGGTACTTGTAAGGGAAAACTACATTTCCCATGAGCGCTTGGTTCGCGCTCGTTTCTGATTGGCTGTCATGACGGCCTCCATTTTGTGGTACTTTTCCTAGGCGAGTACACTACGCAGGGACCGAGCCTTCTCTCTCCTCAACAGATTAACCCTTCGCTGGCCAGATAAGTCCGTTTTTAGACATTTCTGGGGTGAAACTTTAATCATTTACACTTTTTCTGGGTGATAGTGTTATTAGTGGGGTATATTGACGCTGTGAGCATGTCTACTTCACTGGAGCTAGGGGCTAGACCCAAGTCTAAGGAGGATGGGGGGTCTGCTACCCCCATGGCGTTTTGCTCCTCTTGCCACATTGGGCTGGATGGCGATAATGTGGGGGATCTATGCCCTAATTGTACTGGTCAAGATGGCAACCCTGGGCTTCCCAGCCACGCTATTGAGCCATCTTGGGTGAGGGAGTTTAAAGCTGCCACTAGGGATCTCAGATCCACGCTTCAACTCTTTCCCTCTCAGATTCAGGGGGCTCTCCAGGTCTGGCAGACCCCATCTACCATCAGGACCTCCCTGCCTAAGCCACAGGGAGCTCCTGATGTCACTGATTCTTCTGAAGAAGAACTATTGCAGGATTCTGATGCTGAGGAACGTACTGTTATTGAATCTAACAGGTCCATTGGGGATCCCTACGAGTGTGACCCTGAAGTTTCGGCTGAGGGTCTGATCAGAGCGGTTCTGAATACGCTCAACCTTCCTCTGACTCAGGAATCCACTTATGATCCTACTGATGTTTTTCAGAAAAAGCCATCTAAGCCAGTTGTTTGTTTTCCAACTAACCCTACTCTTGCCCGTCTGGTCTCTGAGGCATGGAAGAATCCTGATAGATCTTCCTCTGTCTCCAAAAAGTTTGCTAAACTTTACCCTTTTCCTGAGGCGGAGCTGGCAAAATGGGTTCATCCTCCCAAGGTGGATGCTCCTGTTTCTAGACTATCCAAATCTACCGCTTTGGCTGTCTCAGATGCCTCTGCCCTGCAGGACTGGACGGATAAGAAGCTAGAGCTCTCTCTTAAGTCTATTTTTGCCTCCATTGGTACGGCCATGCGCCCAACCTTTGCTGTGGCATGGGTTAATAGAGCTATTGCGGCCTGGACTGAACAACTGACTGAAGCAGTTCGCCAGGATGCGCCGGTATCTGAACAGTTGCAGCTACTTGCTAATATCACTGAAGCTCAGAACTATGTTGCTGACGCTGCTTTTGATGCTGTGCACATGATGGCGAGGGCCTCCACTTCTTCTGTGGTGGCTAGACGCGCTCTTTGGCTGAAAATTTGGTCTGCTGATACAGCCTCTAAGAAAGCCTTGCTTTCCTTGCCCTTTCAGGGGAATTTGCTTTTTGGGTCTGAACTCAAAGAAATGATCAGTGAGGCTACTGGCGGTAAAAGTACCCTTCTACCCTCAGTCTTTAAGAAAAAGTTTCCAGCCAAACGCAATCGGTCCTTTCGTTCCTTTCAGACTGAGACACGCTCCTCGGCCCAAACGGGTCCTCCCACTACGCGCTCCTCCTCCAAGCCCAAACAGTCCTGGAAGCCCAAAGTTGCCTCCAAGGCCAAGACCTCCAAGACTTCTTCGGCATGACTCGCCGAACCCGGGTCCGCATCCGGCGGTAGGCGGTCGTCTCCGCATCTTTCGCCGGATTTGGGAGGAGTCAGTGGCGGACCCATGGGTTCTTCAGGTGGTGTCAGAGGGATACAGGATCCCTTTCTCTTCCCTTCCTCCTTTTCGGTTCCATTTTACTCGTCCTTCTCAGGAACCCACAAAAAGGCGTCTGTTCGACGACGCTATTCAGGATCTCTTGGACAAAGAGGTCCTGGAGGCGGTTCCTCAAGGGGACATAGGTTCAGGATTTTATTCCAACCTGTTTGTGGTAGCCAAAAAGGACGGAGGAGCTCGTCCCATTTTGGATCTCAAAGATCTCAATGCCTATGTGCTGACTTCCCACTTCCGCCAGGAGTCCCTGCGCTCTGTGATTGCAGCTATGTCTCCAGGGGAGTTTCTTGCCTCCCTGGACCTTCAGGATGCTTATCTTCACATCCCTATTCATCCAGAGAGCAGGCGGTATCTCAGGATTGCCTGCCACAGGGGACACTTTCAGTTTGCAGCGCTCCCCTTTGGGCTGACTTCAGCCCCTCAGGTCTTCCAGAGGGTGTTGGGCTCCTTGATAGCGGTGCTCCATCAGGATGGGATCAGAGTGACCCCCTACATGGACGATCTCCTACTGAAGGCCTCCTCAGCGGAGCTTCTCCATCAGCAATTACAGATGTGCATGCACTCCCTGAACCGTCATGGCTGGATCCTGAATCTGGACAAGTCGGACTTGATTCCATCTCAGAGGCTTCTGTTCCTGGGTCTCCTGTTCGACACTCGCCAATGCATGGTGTTTCTTCCAGAGGACGTGGCTCACCAGATAGCCGTCAGAGTGGCTGGGATTCTGGACATGGACGAAATTCCAGTACCGAAGTTGTCGTCCTTAGTGGGGAAGTTCATTTCCACAATCGAAGCAGTTCCATTTGCCATGGCCCACTCCAGGGATCTTCAGAGATTTGTGATCCAGACGTGCAAGAATCATCCAGATCATCAACATCTGTCTGTTTCTCTTCCTCCTCATGTCGAGTCGAGTCTGCACTGGTGGTTAGATCTCTCTCATCTCCTGAAAGGGAGATCCTTTCTAGTTCCTCATTGGACCACAGTCACTACGGATGCCAGCCTTCGGGGCTGGGGTGCAGTCTGGGGTCGCTTCAGTGCTCAGAGGAAATGGGGTCTGGAGGAATCCATGCTCTCCATCAATGTTCTGGAACTTCGAGCTGTCCGGCTAGCCCTGAGGCACTGGGAGTCTCAATTGACCGGTCTTCCGATCAGAGTGGAGTCCGACAACGCCACGGCGGTGGCTTACATCAACAGGCAAGGCGGCACAAGAAGCGGTTCCGCCTGGTGGGAGGTCAAGGATATTTTGTCTTGGGCAGAAGATCACGTGCCTGTCATATCTGCAGTTCATATTCCAGGCGTGGACAACGTCATGGCAGACTTCCTCAGTCGTCACACCGTCGACAGCGGAGAATGGGCTCTTCACCCAGAGGTGTTTCACATGCTCACTCAACGGTGGGGGATGCCTGTGGTGGATCTGATGGCTACCAGACACAACAGGAAGGTTCCGGTGTTTTGCTCCCGGTTGAGGGACTCCCTTGCTCTAGCAGTGGATGCCTTGTCGATCCCTTGGGACTTCTCCCTGGCTTACATCTTCCCTCCTCTTCCTCTATTGGTCAGAGTTATCCAGAAGTTGAAGAGAGAACGTTGTCCTGTCATCCTGATTGCTCCAAACTGGCCTCGCCAGTCCTGGTTTCCGGAGTTGATGGCCATGTCAGTGAAGGATCCGATCCCACTTCCCGCCCGTCCGGACCTACTTCTTCAGGGGTATCTGTGGAAGGAGGATGTTCACTCTCTCCATTTGATGGCATGGCGGTTGAATCCTCGATTCTAGCAAAGAAAGGATTTTCTCCTTCTGTGGTGTCGACTATGCTCAGTGCTCGTAAGCCTGTGTCTTCCAAGATCTATCATCGCATATGGTCAACTTTTGTGACATGGTGTTCTGATAAGAAGTTATCCCTTGACTTCCATCTTCCCACTGTCCTGGCCTTCTTGCAGGACGGTGTGGATAAGGGGCTCAGTCTGAGTTCCCTCAAAGTTCAGACTTCTGCCTTGTCTGTGTTTTTCCAGGAAAGGATTGCTATCCTTCCTGATGTGAAAGTCTTCTTCCAAGGTGTGACTCATGTTCGACCTGCCTTCAAGAGTCCTGCTCCCCAGTGGGATCTCAATTTGGTGCTGGGAGTTCTACAGCGACCACCGTTTGAATCCTTGGCTTCCATTCCATTATGTCTTGTGACTTGGAAGATGGCCTTCCTTTTGGCTATTGTGTCAGTGCGCCGGGTGGCAGAGTTACAGGCCTTGTCTTGTAAACCTCCTTACCTGGTGTTCCACAAGGATAAGGCTGTTCTTCGCACTACCAAGGAATTCTTACCCAAGGTTGTGTCCGAGTTTCACATCAATCAGGAGATTGTGGTTCCCTCTTTCTGCCCTAATCCTTCATCTGACAAGGAACGAGATCTCCATCTGTTGGATGTGGTGCGTTGTCTCAAGTTTTATGTTCATCGCACCGAGTCTATCAGGAAGTCTGACGCTCTATTCGTCATTCCTGAGGGGCCTAGGGCAGGGAGACCGGCTTCCAAAGTTACCATTGCCTCTTGGATTAAGGCTACCATCCGTGAAGCCTATAAGTTGAGGAATAAGCATGTTCCCTTCCGGGTGACTGCCCATTCCACCAGATCTATTGGGGCCTCTTGGGCCTACAAGAATCAAGCTTCTGCTGATCAACTGTGCAGAGCGGCCACTTGGTCCTCTGTGCACACTTTTTCAAAGCACTACCGAGTTGATGTACTGGCGTCGGCTGATGCCAGTTTTGGAAGGAAGGTCCTGGAGGCAGTCTTGCCTGTGTAGGTCTTCCGCTCTGTGATCCTTAGTGCTTCCTTACTGTTGAGCCCGGTTGGCTCTGGTTCCGTGTGCTGTGTTAGTTCAGGGATTATTCCCTTGGTTGGTGTCCGTTGACACTTACAGTTTGGGCTATGTTATTAACTGGTCATAGCAGTTCTAGTGACTTGGGCCTTGCGCCTGGTCCTTGCCTTACTTCCCGCCTCTGGATCAGCTCAATGTTTGTACATCCCAGAGTACCAGTGACCTGTATTGGACGACAGTGAAAATAGGATTTTAGTCTTACCTGTTAAATCCTTTTCACTTAGTCCATACAGGTCACTGGTCTCCCACCCTGTCAAGGGACCAGTCTTGGCTCTCCTGTGGCATCCAGTGGGAGACCGTTCGGGCATGCTCACAGGAGTCTTTCTTTTTGCTTACCTGAGGTCAGTTTTAGGGTCTCAAATCAATCTAAAGTGGCTCTGGCCAGAAGGTGGCTTAAGTAAGAGGGGAGGCTCCGCCCCTTGCAAATCATTTGCATAGTTGTTCCTGCCTATTAAAGGGGACTTACGCCTCCCAGAGTACCAGTGACCTGTATGGACTAAGTGAAAAGGATTTAACAGGTAAGACTAAAATCCTATTTTCACAGTCTTTTTAATCTCTCTGGTTATAATTTTTAAACTACTTTAACCCTAGTTTTAAGTTTTTTCCCATGGACATGTCTGATTCCAAGGGACACATAAAACCAAACCAAAAGATCAAGAGCCAGCTTTGGTTAAAACGCTGTCTTCCGTGGCCTCTATTCCCACATCTATTCATGGGATCTTCCACTCATGGTGACCCATACCTCCATCAGATTGATGCTCTTTGTAGGGATCATCCTCTGTTATTTGGGGAAACATCTGATGAGAAGTCTTTACAGCTGACATCAGGAAAAGGGGGCGAGAGGGGTGAACTTTAAATACCTCTCAGACCATAGAGGTTTGAGAGATGGGATTTGCTACAAATATTTATTTCACTGTCGTCCAATACAGGTCACTGGTACCATGGGATGTGTAGTCCCCTTTAATAGGCAGGAACAATTATGCAAATAATCTGCAAGGAGCGGAGCCTCCCCTCTTACTTAAGCCACCTTCTGGCCAGAGCCACTCATATTGATTTGTTCCTGGTGTGCTTGCACACCAGGCAGAGAACAGCTATGCTTCTTAGAGTTTTATTATTTTTTCTTCAAATATGGAATACCACCATTAGGAGGGTGACCATGGCTGTGAATGCCCTCACCCGAAGTGGCTAGTGCAGCTTCCAGGGATTTCTGTGGACCTATACCTGAAGAGGGGACAGCTTGTGTTAAGCAGCTCCCCTGTTGGGGAATTTACCTCTGGTTCTTTCCCTACCTATCATGGTCACCTGAAGACAGAAGTCAGCGAGAAAGGTGAGTCACCCATTGAGTGCTGAAGGTCCACTTGTCCCCACAGTGTCCCTTTGCTGGGCTTGTATTTGGGAGTTTGTAATTCACTCCAGCACTCATAGGGTGTTTTTATTGCATTATCTCTAAAAAGTTTATGCAATTTCTGTGTTATTCTCTGAGTTTTGGAGCATTGGGTATTCATTTATTTATGATTCTCATGTGTTTCATGCTTGTTTGGGCACTTTTTAATGTTTTACTGAACTTTATTAAAAATTGTGTACTGCGCCTTTAAGCGCAGCGTTCCCGCTCAGACGCATGGCTCCTTTACTCTCTATGGGAAATCACAGTGTGGGACATATCTCTGAAACCGCTTGTCACAGCAACTTCAGAGAGGGCTCATTTTAATGCTAGGCTCCTGCTCTATCATCCGGTTGGTGTTTTATTAATATTGGGGGTTCAGGGGGGCTTCGGGCACTGTTTAGGTACTTGTATTGGGAAAGACTACATTTCCCATGAGCGCTTGCTTCGCGCCCGTTTTTGATTGGCAGCCATGACGGCAGCCATTTTATTGCACTTTTCCTATGCGAGTACACTACGCAGGGACCGAGCCTTCTCTCTCCTCAACAGATTAACCCTTCGCTGGCCAGATAAGTCCGTTTTTAGACATTTTTCTGGGGTGAAACTTTAATCTTTAACACCTTTCTGGGTGATAGTGTTCTTGGTGGGGTATATTGACGCTGTGAGCATGTCTACTTCACTGGAGCTGGGGGCTAGACCCAAGACTAAGGAGGATGGGGGGTCCGCTACCCCCATGGCGTTTTGCTCCTCTTGCCACATTGGGCTGGATAGCGATAATGTGGGGGATCTATGCCCTGTTTGTACTTGTCAAAATAGCAACCCTGGGCCTTCCAGCCATGCTATTGAGCCATCTTGGGTGAGGGAGTTCAAAGCTGCCACTAGGGATCTCAGATCCACGCTTCAACTCTTTCCCTCTCAGGTACAGGGGGCTCTCCAGGTTTGGCAGACCCCCTCTACTATCAGGACCTCCCTGCCTAAGCCACAGGGAGCTCCTGATATCACTGATTCTTCTGAAGAAGAACTGTTACAGGATTCTGATGCTGAGGAACGTACTGTTATTGAATCTAACAGGTCCATTGGGGACCCCTATGAGTGTGACCCTGAAGTTTCGGCTGAGGGTCTGATCAGAGCGGTTCTAAATACGCTCAACCTTCCTCTGACTCAGGAATCCACTTATGATCCTACTGATGTTTTTCAGAAAAAGCCATCTAAACCAGTTGTTTGTTTTCCAACTAACCCTACTCTTGCCCGTCTGGTCTCTGAGGCATGGAGGAATCCAGATAGATCTTCCTCTGTCTCCAAAAAGTTTGCCAAGCTTTACCCTTTTCCTGAGGCGGAGTTGGCAAAATGGGTTCATCCTCCCAAAGTGGATGCTCCCGTGTCTAGACTATCCAAATCTACTGCTTTGGCTGTCTCAGATGCCTCTGCCTTGCGGGACTGGACGGATAAGAAATTAGAGCTCTCTCTTAAGTCTATTTTTGCTTCTATTGGCACTGCCATGCGCCCCACCTTTGCTGTGGCATGGGTTAATAGAGCTATTGCAGCCTGGACTGAACGACTGACTGAAGCGGTTCGCCAGGATGCGCCTGTGTCTGAACAGTTGCAGCTTCTTGCTAATATCACTGAAGCTCAGAACTATATTGCTGACGCTGCCTTTGATGCTGTGCGCATGATGGCGAGGGCCTCCACTTCTTCTGTGGTGGCCAGACGCGCTCTTTGGCTGAAAATTTGGTTTGCTGATACAGCCTCTAAGAAAGCTTTGCTTTCTTTGCCCTTTCAGGGAAATTTGCTTTTTGGGTCTGAACTCAAAGAAATGATCAGTGAGGCTACTGGAGGTAAAAGTACTCTTCTACCCTCAGTCTTTAAGAAAAAGTTTCCAGCCAAACGCAATCGGTCCTTTCGTTCCTTTCAGACTGAGACACGTTCCTCGGCCCAAACGGGTCCTCCCACTACGCGCTCCTCCTCCAAGCCCAAACAGTCCTGGAAGCCCAAAGTTGCCCCCAAGGCCAAGACCTCCAAGACTGCTTCGGCATGACTCGCCGAACCCGGGTCCGCATCCGGCTGTAGGCGGTCGTCTCCGCATCTTTCGCCGGATTTGGGAGGAGTCAGTGGCGGACCCATGGGTTCTTCAGGTGGTGTCAGAGGGATTCAGGATCCCTTTCTCTTCCCTTCCTCCTTTTCGGTTCCATTTTACTCGCCCTTCTCAGGAACCCACAAAACGGCGTCTGTTAGACGACGCTATTCAGGATCTCTTGGACAAAGAGGTTCTGGAGGCGGTTCCTCAGGGGGACACAGGTTCAGGATTTTTCTCCAACCTGTTTGTGGTAGCCAAAAGGGACGGAGGAGCCCGTCCTATCTTGGATCTCAAAGATCTCAATGCTTATGTGGTGACTTCCCACTTCCGCCAGGAATCCCTGCGTTCTGTGATTGCAGCAATGTCTCCAGGGGAGTTTCTTGCCTCCCTGGACCTTCAGGATGCTTATCTTCACATCCCTATTCACCCAGAGAGCAGGCGGTATCTCAGGATTGCCTGTCACAGGGGACACTTTCAGTTTGCAGCGCTCCCCTTTGGGCTGACTTCAGCCCCTCAGGTCTTCCAGAGGGTGTTGGGCTCATTGATAGCGGTGCTCCATCAGGATGGGATCAGAGTGACCCCCTACATGGACGATCTCCTTCTGAAGGCCTCCTCAGCGGAGCTTCTCCTTCAGCAATTACAGATGTGCATGCACCCCCTGAACCGTCATGGCTGGATCCTGAATCTGGACAAGTCGGACTTGTTTCCATCTCAGAGGCTTCTGTTCCTGGGTCTCCTGTTCGACACTCGCCAATGCATGGTGTTTCTTCCAGAGGACGTGGCTCACCAGATAGCTGTCTGAGTGGCTGGACTTCTGGACCTGGACGTGTTTCCAGTTCCGAAGTTGTCGTCCTTAGTGGGGAAGTTCATTTCCACAATCGAAGCAGTACCATTTGCCATGGCCCACTCCAGGGATCTTCAGAGATTCGCGATCTAGACGTGCGAGAATCGTCCAGATCATCAACATCTGTCCGTTTCTCTTCCTCCTCATGTCGAGTCGAGTCTGCACTGGTGGTTAGATCTCTCTCATCTCCTGAAAGGGAAATCCTTTCTAGTTCCTCCTTGGACCACAGTCACTACGGATGCCAGCCTTCGGGGCTGGGGTGCAGTCTGGGGTCGCTTCAGTGCTCAGGGGAAATGGGGTCTGAAGGAATCCATGCTCTCCATCAATGTTCTGGAACTTCGAGCTGTCCGGCTGGCCCTGAGGCACTGGGAGTCTCAATTGACCGGTCTTCCAGTCAGAGTGGAGTCAGACTACGCCACGGCAGTGGCTTACATCAACAGGCAAGGCGGCACAAGAAGCGGTTCCGCCTGGTGGGAGGTCAAGGATATTTTGTCTTGGGCAGAAGATCACGTGCCTGTCATCTCTGCGGTTCATTTTCCAGGCGTGGACAACGTCATGGCAGACTTCCTCAGTCGTCATACCGTCGACAGCGGAGAATGGGCTCTGCACCCAGAGGTGTCTCACATGCTCACTCAACGGTGGGGAATGCCTGTGGTGGATCTGACGGCTGCCAGACACAACAGGAAGGTTCCGGTGTTTTGCTCCCGGCTGAGGGACTCCCTTGCTCTAGCAGTGGATGCCTTGTCGATCCCTTGGGACTTCTCCCTGGCTTACATCTTCCCTCCTCTTCCTCTATTGATCAGAGTCATTCAGAAGTTGAAGAGGGAACGTTGTCCTGTCTTCCTGATTGCTCCAAACTGGCCTCGCCAGTCCTGGTTTCCGGAATTGATGGCCATGTCTGTGAAGGATCCAATCCCACTTCCTGCCCGTCCGGACCTGCTTCTCCAGGAGTATCTGTGGAAAGAGGATGTTCACTCTCTCCGTTTGATGGCATGGCGGTTGAATCCTCGATTCTAGCTAAGAAAGGCTTTTCTCCTTCTGTGGTATCGACGATGCTCAGTGCTCGTAAGCCTGTGTCTTCCAAGATCTATCATCGCATATGGTCAACTTTCGTGACATGGTGCTCTGACAAGAAGTTGCCTCTTGACTTCCATCTTCCCACTGTCCTGGCATTCTTGCAGGACGGTGTGGATAAGGGGCTCAGTCTGAGTTCCCTCAAAGTTCAGACTTCTGCCTTGTCTGTGTTTTTCCAGGAAAGGATTGCTATCCTTCCTGATGTGAAAGTTTTCTTCCAAGGTGTGACTCATGTTCGACCTGCCTTCAAGAGTCCTGCTCCCCAGTGGGACCTCAACTTGGTGCTGGGAGTTCTCCAGCGACCACCGTTTGAATCCTTGGCTTCCATTCCATTACGTCTCTTGACTTGGAAGATGGCCTTCCTTTTGGCTATTGTTTCAGTTCGCCGGGTAGCAGAGTTACAAGCTCTGTCTTGTAAACCTCCTTACCTGGTGTTCCACAAGGATAAGGCTGTGCTTCGCACTACCAAGGAATTCTTACCAAAGGTTGTGTCCGAATTTCACATCAATCAAGAGATTGTGGTTCCCTCTTTCTGCCCTAATCCTTCATCTGACAAGGAACGGGATCTCCATTTGTTGGATGTGGTGCGTTGCCTCAAGTTTTATGTTCATCGCACCGAGTCTCTCAGGAAGTCTGACGCTCTATTCGTCATTCCTGAGGGGCCTAGGGCAGGGAGACCGGCCTCCAAAGTTACCATTGCTTCTTGGATTAAGGCTACCATCCGTGAAGCCTATAAGTTGAGGAATAAGCATGTTCCCTTCCGGGTAACTGCCCATTCCACCAGATCTATTGGGGCCTCTTGGGCCTACAAGAATCAAGCTTCTGCTGATCAACTGTGCAGAGCGGCCACTTGGTCCTCTGTGCACACATTTTCTAAGCACTATCGAGTTGATGTACTGGCTTCGGCTGATGCCAGTTTTGGAAGGAAGGTCCTGGAGGCAGTCTTGCCTGTGTAGGTCTTCCGCTCTGTGATCCTTAGTGCTTCTTTACTGTTGAGCCCTGTTGGCTCTAGTTCCGTGTGCTGTGCTAGTTCAAGGTTTGTTTCCTTGGTTGGTGTCCGTTGACACTTACAGTTTGGGCTGGGTTTCAACTGGTTATCAGTTCTAGTGACTTGGGCCTCGCGCCTGGTCCTTGCCTTACTTCCCGCCTCTGGATCAGCTCAATGTTTGTACATCCCATGGTACCAGTGACCTGTATTGGAAGAGAGTGAAAATAGGATTTTAGTCTTACCTGTTAAATCCTTTTCACTTAGTCCATACAGGTCACTGGTCTCCCACCCTGTCAAGGGACCAGTCTTGGCTCTCCTGTGGCATTCAGTGGGAGACCGTTCGGGCATGCTCACAGGAGTCTTTCTTTTTGCTTACCTGAGGTCAGTTCTTGGGGTCTCAAATCAATATGAGTGGCTCTGGCCAGAAGGTGGCTTAAGTAAGAGGGGAGGCTCCGCTCCTTGCAGATTATTTGCATAATTGTTCCTGCCTATTAAAGGGGACTACACATCCCATGGTACCAGTGACCTGTATGGACTAAGTGAAAAGGATTTAACAGGTAAGACTAAAATCCTATTTTTTTAAATGTACAATACACAATAACATTATTCTTGGACATTACTATCACTTTAATATGCAAAACTTCTCTACTGCTATAGGGTTGACAGAATGACAAAGGGCACATACACACTCTTTTGGACTGTGGCCTTTATGGAGAAAGATCTAGTTGGACTAGAATTAAAACCGTACTTTAGTATAAACAAGACATTTATGTGCAGCTTTTGATGTCACAATTTTCCACATTGTTAGTGGATGTGACTTCGCCAAGCATTATCCACTCACACCTCTTCCTCATTATATGTCCCATGCGTTCACATGCTAACATTAAATTAGACATTTTTTGTCCACTATGATGCTGTTGGTTTGCTGCAGAATTGCTAGGGTTGAATAGTTTATCTTTTGATAAACTGGGGAAATTTCCAACCAGTGTAAAATAATCATTTTATTAATAGTAACTATAGTTTTGTGTGAGTCTGCATTGATTACATTTCTATGCTTCTGTAGCGCCAGGTAGCAAGACCATCTGGTTTGAGTAACATGGTGGCTCCTGTGACTGGAAGTGACATTGGCATCCGCAGAGCTGAAATAAAGCAGGGACTGCGTGAAGTAATTTTGTGTAAAGACCAGGATGGAAAAATTGGTCTTCGTCTCAAATCTATTGACAATGTAAGTAAAGAAGAAAATAACCGAAACATTAATTTATATTGGCTACAAATGTTAATGTGGCTGTATATATTTAATGAGCATTTTTAAGTAATGTCTTAGAAGAAGAAATAATATTGTAGATAATGCAAAAATAAATAGATCGGTGCAAGTCCTATATCTCAAACCTTTATGGTTTGAGAAGTAGAACTTTTTAAAGTTCCCCTCTCCTTGCTGTCAGCTGTAAAGCTGATAGCAGGAGATTTGAGTCGACCGACTCCAAGCGGCTCTTCAGTAGAGCCGTGATACCGAAATCTAAAAAGAACTACTTCATTGGAATAGTCTGCAAGGTGTGCTTGCAAACCAGGCACACTTTCTAGACCATTCCAATTAATTTGTTCTTTTTTAGCTTTCGGTAGCACGGCTCTGCTGAAGAGCCACCTGGCTGCCCCGGACCAGGATTTCCTGCTGTCAGCTAGATGCTGATATCAGGGAAAGGGGAGGGAGAGGGAGATTTCTATCTCTCAAATATAAAGGTTTGAGAGATTGGAGCAAGACCTGTCTATTTCTTTATGCATTATCTACAATATTCTTCTTCTTTTAAGACATTGCTAACCCTTTAATGTTTGTGTAAATAAATATTGCTCTACATGTTTGTCCTGACATTTCTTAAAATTGTGACACGCTTCCTGTCAAAATTTCACAGAAAAAAATGAGATTAAAGTGAAACAAACTCATGCCATTTCAGAACAGTGGGTTGATTAACACTTTGAGTGCAAGATGTAGCCAGCGCACTGCACAGAATTGGATACCACCAGCAATCAAATGGTTAAATTCTCTTTAAAGGAACAGTAAACCTTTTTTTTAAATTATAGGAACTTTCTTGTTAAAGGGGATCTATCACCCCTATACAAGTTTGTCTGAAAAGTAAGTTTATATAGCGACTATCTGGTATACTATAGTTGTTTATTTTTTTTAATTCTTTGTTTGTCTGAAATTAAACCTTTAATGTTGATCCTGTGCCGCAGTCTGTCACTCTTCCTCTGCTCCGCTGCCGCCGCCTCATTGGCCAGAGAGCTTTCCAGATTACAAGGAGAAATCCTCCATCATCTGAGGAGGCTGGATCGAGGGAGGGGAGCAAAGGAAGAGTGACAGACTGCGGTACAGAGCTGTAACTGCAGTCAGTCCAGAAGAAAGGCACAGGATCAACGTTAAAGGTTTAATTTCGGCCAAACAAAGAATTTAAAAAAAAAACTTACTATAGTGTACCAGCTAGTCACTATATAAACATAATTATACAAGCCTCCCTGCTTCCAGAATGAATGTCTATATACTAACTACAACTTCCTGTTTTACCTACTAAAATACAGTATTATCGTGTATGTTCCCTCTTGCTAGAAATTCAGCTAATATTCTCTTAAATGTATACATTGCATCTGCTATTACTACATCATTGGGCAAAGAATTCCAAAATGTATCAGACCTTACTGTTAAAACAAAAAAAAACCTTCCACGGCTGAATCTGAAGCCTCCTTTCCTCTAACTGTAAGGGATGGACCATAGTTATTTGATCTGGCCTTGGAATGAAAAGCTCCCTAGAGAGCCTTGTATTGACCTTGCATATACTTATACAATGTAATAAGGTCCCCTCTTATGTAATTTTTTTCACTAGAGTAAATACATTTTGGCTAGATGTTCTTTATTCTTCAAATCCTCCATTCCCTCAAACCATTTTATTGATCTTTTCGGTACTTTTTCCAGTTCCAGAATATCCTTTTTTCAGAATTGGTACTCAAAACTGCACTGTTTATTTGAGGTGAGGTATTAACCATTTGTACAGTGACAAAACTATTCTAGTAACTCTTGCTTCAATACTCCTTTTTATACAAGACATTAATTTGTTTGCTTTGCCATTGACAGTTATCACAGTTTCAAGCTTCACAGTTTACTAGGAGTCACAAATCTATTTCTAGCAGTGAGTTTCCTAGAATCCATTCAGTTCAGACATAACATTGCTATCTGTTCGTCCTAAATGTGTAAGTTTACACTTTCTTACATTACACTTCATTTTCCACTTGCTTGCCCAATCTGCCGTTTTATGTAAATCCCTCTGTTAACAGAAATCCTGCTCAAGATTATCCTCTATAATGTAGTGTTGTGTACAAATATCACTATTTTCTGCTTTCTATATTTATATCCAGGTCCTTTATAAACATGTTAAATAGTTGTGAACCAAGCACTGAACCCTAAAGTACTTCACTCTGAACTTTTACTGTATTGGAGGATTTTCTAATTCTATTACATCCTGTATGGAACACAGGAACTGCGAGGGGGGGCACTTAACTCTATGCTTTCTGTGTTACATATAGGAACACAGGAACCATGGGGTAAATCTCCCCTCCTCATGAGTAGTGTGTTAGTTAGCATTTACTTTTTTTCATGTCTGTTTCATTTCTGTAACTTCTGCATTTTAGGGGATTTTTGTGCAGCTTGTACAAAACAACTCTCCAGCATCCTTGGTTGGTCTGAAATTTGGAGATCAAATTTTGCAGATTAATGGCGAAAACTGTGCTGGTTGGAGCTCTGACAAATCACATAAGTTTCTTAAGCAGGTTTCCGGAGATAGAATTTCGATGATTGTCCGAGACAGGTAAGCACTGAACTGAATGTATATTCTGAGACCGCGAGTAATAGTACAGAAAATTGTGGTGCATCACCTATATTCAGGTGTCAAGGGTGAGGAGACCCCCAACCAGGTATGTGCTAGGATTAACTGTAATATAACAAAGAAAAAAGAAGAAAAATCCTCAATCCAATACCCTAATTATGGAGCGAGTCTTCGCAGGTGAAGATTTTATGGATTATGGATATATACAATAAATTAAAATGTAATCTTTGTTAGCAAAAATGATAAGCCAGTGAATTTTAAACCCAACGTGATTCCATACATTCCTATTGTTCACCCACAGTATTAACCAGTTTATTGCAGGTCTGTATTGTGACTCTTGCCCTCTGGCTGACACACCTCAATCATCCCTAGCTAATGATGTTGGCACAAACAAAGTATCGTATCCAGAGTGTCAACTCTAATAGCAGTCCTGATACAATTCATAATATTGTATCAAGATCAAACGGTGTCAGAATCCGTATAATAAGTAAGCCTCAACAAGGGTAAGCGGTTTCTCGCTAAATAAGAATAACTATAACAAGGTAAACTGAAATGTCTGCTCCACTGAACGTGATAAACAGAAGACGCTGTGTTCCTACAATTGTTACTGTGATCTCTTGTTAAGGTGATATGAAAATAACTAGTACTATCAAAAGGGGCACGCAGTTGCCCGTAGGTATTAAGTCTTTTGAGTACTTCAGGGGTATTGAGCACATTGACTGACAATGGTTTTGTTATATGTTTGTGGCAGTGAAAGGGTTAAATATTTGAGAGGCAAAGGCTTATCCATGCAGTGAAATGTGTTGGATACCTCTTTGGCACTGAAGGAAACCAACACATTGCACATTGTCTTTTGGTTTGTTTAAACCCCTTCATTGCCAAACAGCTATCCAACAGAAGTCCCCCCCCCAAGAATTAGTCTTATAGTGAGAAGCTTAGAAATAGTACTATTATCCAGCATATAAGTACAGCGTTATTAAGAGATCCTACTTCTTCTGAGACTGATGGCCAGGCTTCTTGCTTTAGAGGCATCTGCGCCGTCAGTCCCTTCTGTTACCTTAAGGTACAATGCAGCGCCTCCTGGAGGAGACTTGGAAGGACAGTGTAGGCGTACAGATGTCTCTAAGCTGTACCCCTTCTTCGAGGCAGCTTTGGCGCAATGGGCTTCTCCTCCTGCTGTTGACCCTCCTATATCCAGGCTCTCTAAGTCCACTCATGGCAGATGCCCTTAAGGACATGACAGCCAAGAAGCTGGAAGCTATCCTAAAATACAATTTTGCTGCTATTGGCACTGCATTAAAGGGTCAGTAATGCCTGTATTTCACTTGCTTCAATATTGTAGACGTAAAAAAAAATGCATGCAGAAAGTCCCATCTCTCAGACCTCTACTAACAGCAGGAGATTCCGGTACTGGGACCAGCCGGTGGCTCTTCAGCAGTGCTTCAGTAGTGAAATTTAAAAATAATTACTTCATTGGAACAGTCTACAAAGTGTGCCTGGTTTGCAAGCACACTTTGTAGACCTTTCCAATTAAGTAGTTCTTTTTAAATGTCTTTATTTCGGCTCTGCTGAAGAGCTGCTTCGAGTTGTATGACTCTAATCTCCTTTTGTCCGCTTTACAGCTGACGTGAGGGAGTGGGGAATTTTAGCAGTGAATATCTCTCAAACCATAAAGGTTTGAGAGATGGGACTTTCTGCATATACTTATTTTTTTTTATTTTACAGCTGCAATATTGAATCAAGTGAAATAAGGGCATTACTGACCCTTTAACGTCTATTCTGGCCTCTGCCAGGGTCACCGGAGCTATTGCTATCTGGGGTGAACAAGTTACTGAGGCTGTCAGAGATGGCACCCCTGTGGAGGATTTTTTCAGCCCTACTGGCCAAAATGTCTGAGGCTCAGACATATGTCACTGGCGCTCTTTTTGATGCTGTCAAGCTGTCTGCTAAGGCATCCACCTTTTCTGTAACGGCACAACGCGTTTGTGGCTCAAGATATGGTCTGCCGATCTTTCATCTAAGAAGTCACTGTTTTCCCTCCCTTTTCAGTGCATTTCTCTTTTTGGGCCTGAGCTCAAGTGACACTACTGGGAGCAAGAGCACCCTGTTACCTCAGGCCTCCAAATGCCCTAACATGGCGAGGAAACAGCGTCTTTCTTGTCGCCACCAAACAGAGGTGTAAAGGCCGAATCCCAGAGTGTCTCAGGCCTTCACCCCATGCCCCTCCACCAAGCCCAGGCAGCAATGGCACTCCAAGCACCCTGCTGCCAAACCAAAGTCTGGCAAGTCTCTATCAGCATGACTTGCAGAATCATGGTCCGCAGATGCCTGTGGACTAGTGGGTTTTGCAGGTGGTTTCGGAAGGGTACAGAATAGGGTTCAAGTCCCTTCCTCCTTTCCGGTTCTTCGAGCCCATGGTTACCCTGTGTCAGGAAAAGTTGCGACTTTTCAGTGAGGCGGTTCAGTCTCTCCTGAACAAGGCAGTTCTTGTTCCAGTTCCACCCCAAGAGAGAGGTTCAGGTTTTTATTCAAGCCTGTTTGTGGCGCCCAAGAGGGACGGTGGCAGGCTCCCTATTCTGGACCTCAATTATTTTGTGGAGACTGCTCGCTTCAAGATGGAGTCCTTGTGGTCTGTCATAGCAGCTATGTGTCCGGGAGAATTCCTCCCGTCTCTGGATTTGCAGAAAGCATACTTACAAATCCCTGTTCACCTGGACAGTCAGTTACCTCCGTTTTTCTTGCGGCTCAAATCACTACCAGTTTACTGCTCTGCCCTTTGGGCTTACCTCTGCTCCTTGGGTGTTTTCCAGGTTTATGGGGGCCCTGATTGCCTTCATTCACACTCGGGTGACTCCTTACATGGACAACCTTTTTCTGAAGGCTCCATCCAGGGAAATCCTGGACCAACATGTCCAGGACTGTGCTCAGATTCTGCTCCAGCATGGGTGGATTCTCAACTTGTTAAAGTCTTCTCCGCTTTCCTCTCAGGACTTGGTATTCCTTGGTCTCAGATTTAACACCGGTCTGGGGAAGGTTTTTCTGATGGAGGACTCCATTCAGCAAACTACGAGTCTGGTGTCCCAAGCTATGGAGTGGCCCTTGGCTTTGGTCCAGAAGTTCATAACATTTTCGGGCGGCATAGTGTCCACCATGGAGGGCAGTGCCTTACTCTGTGGCCCACACCAAGGAGCTCCAGAGGATCATCATTAGCTCTTGGCACAGGAATCCAGAACTCCTGGATCTGAGGGTCTCCCTCCGGTGGACCGACAGGATCTTCATTGGTGGTTGAACAGGAGCAAACTGGAGCAGGGGAACTGTTTGAGATCCGGGAGTGGATCTTTGTCACGAACAATGCCAGCCTGCGGGGTCACTTGGGGATCCAGGGCAGATGGACATTGGAGGAGTCAGGGCGATCTGGCTCGCACTTGTGTACTGGTCCCTTGAGCTGGTCACTTGAGCCGTGGCCTACATCAGCAAGCAAGGAGGCACTCAAAGCTCTCCTACTTGTTCAGATGTCAAGCTTGTCTTGGCTTGGGCAGAATATTATGTTCCCACTATCTCCACTGTGTACATTCCAGATGTAGACAATGTCCTGGTGGACTTCCTCAGTTGCCAAATGGTGGACCTTGGAGAGTGGGAGCTCGTGCAGCAACGTGGTCTCATTCAGTTAGATCTTACGACCACCAGGAACAACACGAAAGTTCCAATGTTTTGTTCTCATTGGGGGGATCCTCTGGCTATCTCCACGGACGCCTTGTAGTTTCCATGGAGCTTTCAGCTGGCTTACATCTTCCTTCCATTTCCTCTCATCTCTAGGGTACTTTGGAAGATTCGGATGGACAGTCTGGCGGTCATTGTGATTGCCCCCTGTTGGACCAGAAGGGCATGGTTTCCCAAGCTGGTTTGCCTCTCAATTCGGGACCCATTTCCTCTGCCACTCATATCGGATCTCCTTCTTCAGGGGTACCTCTGGAAGGAGGATGTGGAGCACCTGGCTTTGACAGCATGTTTGTTGAAGCCTCCATCCTGAGGAGAGAAGATTTCTCTCCTGACTTTTTCTCCACTATAATCCAGGCTGGGAAGTCTGTTTCCTTTAAGGCCTACCACAGGGTTTGGTCCATTTTTCATTCTTGATGTATCGACAGGGATCTCTTAACAGGAGTTTGACCATCCGGTGGTCCTGTCAGGATGGTGTGAAAAGAGGACTGAGTTCAGACTTCTGCTCTCTGTGTGGTTTTCCAGAGACATATTGCTACCTTTCCAGACGTCAAGTGTTTCTTGCAACGGGTTGCTCATGCTTTCCCTGCCTTCAGGCCTCCCACACCTCCATGGGATCTTAACCTGGTTTTGGGTGTTTTGCAACAGCTTCCCTTTGAGTCCCTTGCTACCATTCATCTACGTGTTCTGGCTGTGCGCAGAGTTGCAGGTTTTGTCTTGTAAGTTACCTTTCCTAGTGTTCAACAAGGACAAGACCATTCTTCGAACCTCCCAGGAATTTCTTCCTAAGGTGGTCTGAGTTCCACATCAATCAGGAGATTGTTGTGCCTTCCTTTTGTCCAAACCCTACATCTGACAAGGACAGGGATCTCCAATTGTTGGATGTGGTGCTCTCTTTCAAGTTTTATGTTCATGTACCGTCTTTGAGTAAGACTGATGCTTGTCTTGTCATACCTGAGGGTCCTAGGGCAGGCGAGGCTGCGTCCAAGGTCACTATTAAGTCCTGGTTTAAGTCACATCCTTGAACAGCTGTCCAAGGATGCGACTTGGTCCTCTGTGCACACATTTCCCAAACACTATTGTGTTGATGTTCTGGCTTCAGCTAAAGCCAGTTTTGCATGAAGGTCCTTCAGGCAGTATTCCTTCCTGTGCCTTACTGTTGGACTGTTTGATCCCGTTTGGCTCTTGCTCTTGTGTGCTTTGCTAAAGTTCAGTGTCGGCTGACAGTTATGTTTGGGCTGTTCCCGAATCTGGATGGTCCTAGGGAATGCTGGTATCATGGGGACCAGTGCTACGTCCTTTCTATTACTTCCCACCACTGGGAGCCTACTGTTGGTATATCCCCATGGTACCTGTATGTCATATTGGACGACAGAGAAAAGAGGATTTTAGTCTTGCTTGTTAAATCCTGTTTTTCTTAGACTTTTGGACACACAGGTCTCCTGCCCAGACAAAGGGGACCTCGCTAAGTCTCACTTGGCTGGAGTTTGAGTCCTCCTTGGGTCTTATTGCTCAAGCTTACCTTTTTCTTCTCTTGCTGCCCTACCTAGTGAGTGAGTATCGTGTCAAAACTGGAAAGGCGGGGCTAGGGTAGCCGGATAAGGAGAAGGGAAGGCTGAACCTCAAAGACCTTTTCCTTTTAAATGTATCAGCTTACTAGGAGGGAAGTGTCCCCCTCCCCCATGGTACCTGTGTGTCATATGGTCTGAGAGGATTTAACAGGCAGGACTAAAATCCTCTTGTCTGTAACTTTCTGTGTAAAGTAAACAATGTCCAGGCAAGTGGACATTGCCCATCAGATCAAGATGGCTTGAAGGGACATTATCACAAAAAAAAATAAAAAAAATAAATAAAGGTCATAGATCCATTAAAATATCATGTGCTCCTAGCTAGCATCAATATTCATCTGGAGGCAGATGTTCATTACGATTTGAACCGTCTTTGTTTGAACAAGTGTTGAGTTCAAGTGTATGGCATGACTTGGTTAAACAAAAGGTACGTTTCAGTGAACTGAACTGGGTGGGTTCTAATCTCAGGACAGTTATTAAATATGATGTTATGACTTGATTATGGTTGTTTAAAAAAAGAATGTGGTCCCTTTTTATTTTGAGGTGTGTGTGTATATATAAAATATATAAATATATATATAATATATATTTCACTGTCGTCCAATACAGGTCACTGGTACAATGGGAGGCGATCCGCCCCTTTAATAGGCAGGAACATTCATTCAAATGTATGCAGGGGGTGGAGCCTCCCCTCCTTCTTAAGCTGCCTTCAGGCCAGAGCCAAGCCAGATTGATTTGTTCCTGTGTGCTGTGCACACCAGGTGGAGAACATCTCTCATTCAACTTTAGTTTTTTATTGTTTTTCTTCAAATATGGAATACCACCATTAGGCGGGTGACAATGGCTGTGAATTGCCCTCTCCAAAGTGGCTAGTGCAGCTTCCAGGGATTTTCTGGTGGACCTTATGCCCTGAAGAGGGAACAACTTGAGTCAAGTAGCTTCCCTGCTGGGGAATTTTCCTCTGGTTAATTCCCTTTTAACATGGTTACCTGAAGACAGAAGTCCTGCAGAAAGGTGAGCCACCCTTTGAGTGCTGAAGGTCCACTTGTCCCACAGTGTCCCTTCTTTGGGCATGTATTTGGGAGTTCTCATTTTGCACTCCAGCACTCATAGGGTGTTTTTATGTCTATTGCTTGTATTTATGCAATGTCTGTGGTATTCCCTGGGTTTTGGAGCCTTGGATTATTTTCTCATGTTTTACATGTGCTAGAAGTATGTTTGGTGAACTTTTTCTCTTAGGAATAATTTATAATATTTAATGTTCCGCGCCTTTAAGCGCGCTTTTACCCGCATAGACGCCATTGCTCCTTTACTCTCTATGGGTTTACACAGTGTGGGACGTATCTCTGGAACCGCTTGTCACAGCAACTTCAGAGAGGGCTCATTTTGTTGGTCTTCCCTTGCTCTATCATCCGGTAGCTAGATTCGGTGTGTTGGGAGTCTGGGGGGGCTTCGGGCACTGTTTTGGGGTACTTCTGAGAAAAACTACGTTTCCCATAAGCGACTGTTTCGCGCTTGTTTTTCTGATTGGCTACCGTCGCGGCAGCCATTTTGTGGTGTTATTCTCAGCGAGTATACTACGCAGGGACCGAGCCTTCTCTCCTCTCAGCAGATTAACCCTTCACTGGCCAGATAAGTTCGATTTTAGACATTTCTGGGGTGAAACTTTTAATCTTTCACACTTCTACTGGGTGATTTTTCTTAGTGGAGTATATCTGATGCTGTGAGCATGTCTACTCCACTGGAGTCAGGGGCTAGACCCAAGACTAAAGAGGCTGGGGTGTCTATTTCCCCCATTGCGTTTTGCTCCTCTTGTCACTCTGGGCTGCCTAGAGAATTTTCAGGTCATTTATGCCCAAAATGTGCAGAAAGTCATGATAGCAACCCTGGACTTTCCAGCCACGCTATTGAGCCAACTTGGGTAAAAGAGTTTAAAGCTGCCACTAGGGATCTCAGATCCACTCTCCAACTCTTTCCCTCTCAGGTTCAGGGGGCTCTGCAAGTTTGGCAGACCCCCTCCATAATCAGGACCTCCCTGCCTAAGCCACAGGGGGCTCCTGATGTGTCTGATTCTTCTGAGGAAGAACTTTTGCAGGATTCTGATGCTGAGGAAGGCACTGTTATAGAATCTAATAGGTCCATTGGTGACCCTTATGAATGTGACCCTGAAGTTTCTGCTGAGGGTTTGATCAGAGCTGTGCTAACTACGCTCAACCTTCCTCTGACTCAGGAATCTACTCATGATCCAACTGACGTTTTCCAAAAACCATCTAAGGCTATGGTTTGTTTTCCTAATAACCCTACTCTTGCTCGTTTAGTCTCTGATGCGTGGAGGAATCCTGAAAAATCCTCTTCTGTGTCCAAAAAGTTTGCTAAACTTTATCCTTTTCCTCCTAAAGTGGATGCTCCTATTTCTAGGTTATCCAAATCTACTGCCTTAGCTGTATCAGATGCCTCGGCCCTGCAGGATTGGACGGACAAAAAGTTAGAGATTTGTCTTAAATCTATTTTTGCCTCTATTGGCACTGCCATGCGTCCAACCTTTGCAGTGGCGTGGGTTAATAGGGATATTGCGGCCTGGACTGAACAACTGACTGAGGCGGTTCGCCAGGATGCACCAGTGTCTGAGCAGTTGCAGCTTCTTGCTAACATATTAGAAGCTCAAAATTATGTTTCTGACGCTGCTTTTGATGCTGTGCGCATGATGGCAAGGGCCTCTACTTCCTCTGTGGTGGCTAGACGTGCTCTTTGGTTGAAAATTTGGTCTGCTGACACTGCCTCTAAGAAAGCTTTGCTTTCTTTACCTTTTCAGGGGTCCTTACTGTTTGGATCTGAACTTAAGGAGATGATTAGTGAGGCTACTGGTGGCAAAAGTACTCTTCTACCATCAGTCTTCAAGAAGACGTTTCCAGCCAAACGCAATTGGTCCTTTCGTTCCTTCCAAACTGAGACACGATCCACATCCCAGACAGGCCCGTCCTCCACGCGCTCCTCCTCCAAGCCCAAACAGTCCTGGAAGCCCAAAGTTGCCCCTAAGGCCAAGACCTCCAAGACTGCTTCGGCATGACTCACCGAACCCGGGTCCGCATCTGGCTGTAGGTGGACGTCTCCACATCTTTCGCCAGGTTTGGGAGGAGTCAGTGGCGGACCCTTGGGTTATTCAGGTGGTATCAGAGGGATACAGGATCCCTTTCTCTTCCCTTCCTCCTTTTCGGTTCCATTTTACTCGTCCTTCTCAGGAGCCTACAAAAAGACGTCTGTTCGACGACGCTATTCAGGATCTTTTGGACAAAGAGGTCCTGGAATTGGTTCCACCAGAGGACACAGGTTCAGGATTCTATTCCAACCTGTTTGTTGTGGCCAAAAAGGACGGAGGTGCTCGTCCTATTTTGGATCTCAAGGATCTCAATTCCTTTGTTGTGAGTTCCCACTTTCGTCAGGAATCTCTGCGTTCTGTGATAGCAGCAATGTCTCCAGGGGAGTTCCTTGCCTCCCTGGACCTTCAGGATGCATACCTTCACATCCCTATTCATCCAGAGAGCAGACGGTATCTCAGATTTGCCTGTCACAAAGGCCACTTTCAGTTTTCAGCTCTTCCCTTTGGTCTGACTTCAGCTCCTCAGGTCTTTCAGAGGGTATTGGGAGCTTTGATAGCTGTGCTTCATCGAGATGGAGTCAGGGTGACTCCCTACATGGACGATCTGCTCCTGAAAGCCTCATCTGCGGAGATCCTTCACCAGCAGCTGCAGTTGTGTATACAGACACTCAATCGCCACGGCTGGATTGTGAATCTGGTTCCATCTCAACAGCTCCTCTTCTTGGGTCTCCTGTTCGACACTCAGCAGTGCATGGTGTTTTTACCGGAGGAAGTGGCTCATCAGATTGCTATCCGGGTGTCCAAGATCCTAGAACTGGACAGGGTTCCAGTACTGAAGTTGACCTCTCTAGTGGGGAAAGTTTATTTCCACGATAGAGGCAGTGCCATTTGCCATGGCACACACCAGGGAATTTCAGAGGTTTGTGATCCAGACGTGCAAAACTCATCCAGATCATCAGCATCTATCTGTATCTCTGCCCCCTCATGTCAAGTTGAGCCTAGAATGGTGGTTGGACCTGTCTCATCTCCTGAAAGGGAGGTCCTTTCGGGTTCCCTATTGGACCACAGTCACGACGGATGCCAGCCTCCGGGGATGGGGGCAGTGCTGGGTCGTTTCAGTGCTCAGGGGAAATGGGGACTGGAAGAATCTCTTCTCTCCATCAATGTTCTGGAACTTTGTGCCATCTTTCTTGCCCTGAGGCACTGGGAATCTCAGCTGGAAGGTTGTCCAGTCAGAGTGGAGTCCGACAACGCCACCGCAGTGGCCTACATCAACAGACAAGGCGGCACAAAAAGTCTCACCGCTTGGTTAGAGGTCAAGGCCATTTTATCTTGGGCAGAAGCTCATGTGCCCGTCATCTTAGCAGTACACATTCCAGGCGTAGACAACGTCATGGCAGACTTTCTCAGTCGTCACACAGTCGACAGCGGAGAATGGGCACTTCATCCAGAGGTATTTCACCTTCTCACCCAGATGTGGGGGGTGCCTGTAGTGGATCTGATGGCTACCAGACACAACAGGAAGGTGCCAGTGTTTTGCTATCGGTGGAGGGACCCTCTTGCTCTGGCAGTGGATGCTTTGTCAATCCCTTGGAAGTTCCCTCTGGCTTACATCTTCCCTCCTCTTCCTCTGTTGATCAGCGTCATCCAGAAGCTGAAGTTGGAGCGTTGTCCTGTCATCCTAATCGCTCCAAATTGGCCTCATCAGTCCTGGTATCCGGAACTGCTAGCCATGTCTGTGACGGATCCTGTTCCGTTTCCTGCCAGTCCAGATCTTCTACTTCAGGGATATCTGTGGAAGGAGGATGTTCAGCATCTCCATTTGATGGCTTGGAGGTTGAATCCTCAATTCTAAAGAAGAAAGGGTTTTTCCTCTTCAGTGGTGTCCACGATGCTTAGAGCTCGCAAGCCTGTGTCTTCCAAGATCTACCATCGCATATGGTCCACCTTTGTAGCATGGTGTACTTATAAGGATCTGTCTCTAGATTTCCATCTCCCCACAGTCCTGTCCTTTTTACAGGATGGGGTTGAGAAGGGACTCAGCCTGAGTTCTCTCAAGGTTCAGACTTCTGCTCTGTCTGTATTTTTCCAGGAACGGATTGCTATTCTTCCTGATGTTAAGGTTTTCTTCCAAGGTGTGGCTCATGTTCGGCCTGCCTTCAAGAGTCCTACTCCCCAGTGGGACCTCAATTTGGTGCTGGGGGTTCTCCAGAGACCCCCGTTTGAATCCTTGGCTTCTATTCCTTTGCGTCTCTTGACCTGGAAAATGGCCTTTCTTTTGGCTATTGTCTCAGTTCGCCGGGTAGCAGAGTTACAAGCTCTGTCTTGTAAACCTCCTTACTTGGTGTTTCACAAGGATAAGGCAGTGCTTCGCACTTCCAAGGAGTTTTTACCCAAGGTTGTCTCCGAATTTCACATCAATTAGGAGATTGTGGTTCCCTCTTTCTGCCCTAACCCTTCCTCTGACAAGGAAAGAGATCTCCATTTGTTGGATGTTGTGCGTTGTCTTAAATTTTATGTTCTATCAGGAAGTCTGACGCCCTGTTCGTCATTCCTGAGGGGCCTAGGGCAGAGAGACCGGCATCCAAGGTAACTGTTGCCTCTTGGATAAAATCTACCATTCGTGAAGCCTACAAACTGCGGAATAAGCATGTTCCCTTTAGGGTTACTGCTCATTCCACCAGATCAATTGGGGCCTCTTGGGCCTACAAGAATCAGGCGTCTGCTGATCAACTGTGCAGAGCGGCCACTTGGTCCTCTGTGCACACATTCTCGAAGCACTATTGTGTTGATGTTCTGGCCTCGGCTGATGCCAGCTTTGGGAGGAAGGTCCTGGAGGCAGTCTTGCCTGTTTAGGACTTCTACTCTGTGGTTCTTAGTGCTTCTTTGCTGTTGAGCCCTGTTGGCTCTAGTTCAGTGTTCTGTGTTAGTTCGGGGGGTTTGTTTTTCCCCCTGGTTGGTGTCCGTTGACACTTCTGTTGTTGGGCTCTATGATTAATTGGTTCATAGCAGTTCTAAGTGACTTGGGCCTTGCGCCTGGTCCTTGCCTTACTTCCCGCCTCTGGGAAAGCTCAATGTTTGTACATCCCATTGTACCAGTGACCTGTATTGGATGACAGTGAAAATAGGATTTTAGTCTTACCTGTTAAATCCTTTTCACTTAGTCCATACAGGTCACTGGTCTCCCACCCTGTCAAGGGACCATGCTTGGCTCTCCTGTGGCATTCAGTGGGGGACCTTCGGGGCATGCTCACAGGAGTCTTCCTTTTCTTTCTTACCTCTGGTCAGTTTAGTGTCTCAAATCAATCTAGCTTGGCTCTGGCCTGAAGGCATACATTTGAATGAATGTTCCTGCCTATTAAAGGGGCGGATCACCTCCCATTGTACCAGTGACCTGTATGGACTAAGTGAAAAGGTAAGACTAAAATCCTAATATATATATATATATATATATATATATATATATATATATATATATATATATATATATATATAATATATATGCCTAGGCATTTTTAATATTGCATATGAGCGTGCACCCCCCCCCCTTTTTTTTTTTTATTAATTAATTAATTAAAATTTTTTTTAATAATGATGCCCCTTTAACTTAGTGTGTGTGTATGTGTATTTAGTAGCTGAAGTACAGATACACTGTGGCGCTCCCAAGGAGTTGAAGTAGAACATTTTGATTTGAATATTCTTTTCTCTTACATGGACGCTTAGCCTATATAATAATTCACTAAAACGTGTAACAACGCAGTCATGTGCAGTAAAGACTGCCCGTGCCGTGGCTGATACAGAGCTGGACACTCGCGTGCTGCAGTCATGCGCAGTAAAGACTGCCCGTGCCGTGGCTGATACAGAGCTGGACACTCCGAAAGAGCGTCCAGCTCTGTATCAGCCGCAGCGCGGGCAGTCTCTACTGAGCATGACTGCCCCATGACCGGCTGGCAGTGGCCCGTGTAACAGGCTCTTCAACTAGTAAAGTATAAAGAACCAATGTTTAATTTGTGCTTCTTTACTTTATCATAAACTGCTAGCAGGACACCCGAGTATTAACTGCTGCTGATTATTAAGTCTTTCATAACTCATTTTTTTTTTTTCAGGCCTTTTGAACGGACTATCACAATGCACAAAGACAGCACTGGACATGTTGGATTTATTTTCAAAAATGGCAAAATAACATCCATTGTCAAGGACAGTTCGGCTGCAAGAAATGGTCTTCTCACAGACCATAACCTTTGTGAAATTAATGGCCAGAATGTGATTGGGTTAAAGGTATGCATTTCTAATTTCTATTTAATTGCCAAAAGATGGTAACAATTTTAAATTTAGGTTGTCCTCATTATAAAGTATATTAGATCGAAATGGCGCTTCTGGCATAAAGCAAATAAAACCACCTTATGGAGGCAATGGAAATCTTCCTTTTTATGGTTGTAATAGCTTCCAATAATTAAAAAACATCAATAAAATATATAACATATATGTTTTGAATACATATTTTACTTGCAGTCTATGAAAGTATAACCGACACTTTGACAATGGTAGTATATATGGTGATGTAGTATATTTTTAAAAACCTTATGATACTGTGCCTCACAACAGGTTATTGCATGTGTTAAAAGGCTTTTACTTGGAGGGGTGTACCTATGATAAAATGCAGAGTTGTTGTAATTGAAAACTTTTAATTTTGGTCTAAAAGTTGTAGGTGGAGTGCTTCAGAGTTCGGTCCTGGGTCCATGTTTTAATTTGTTTCTTATGTTTATTATTGGTCTTCAAATGCATACTAAGAATAGTATTTTAATCTGATGACCCTAAACTGTATAAGAAAATGTATACACAGTAGGATGTTTTTTTTCTGTGTAGAAAGATTTGGAATGCAAGCAGATTGGTTTGACATAAACTGTTCTTCATAAAACCATGATGACTTATAATACTGGTCTTCATAGACTTGAATACTATTTGTTCGTAATACTTCTAAGATTTTACCAACTACAAAAGTCAAACTCATATGTCCTCCAATCGCAGGGCACCATACCTGATGTGTGAGTAATTACATAAGCCGGTGACATCAGTTAAGGACAGGCTGCGGTACAGCTCTGTACCGCAGCCTGTCAATCTTCACCTCTTCCCCTCCCCAGTATTGCCTCGTTTCCACCTCTTACGATGATTGAGGCTTCCTCAACGTGAGATGGAATGCTCCCATTAGCTTGAGAGCTATGAGATTATGGTGTCAGAAATGAATGCCTGTCATATGTTTATAAACAACAGAACTTGTTTGAGTGGATACAAAGCAGGAAAATTAATGGTAACATGGGGCACTGTACTTTTAAATCGTTGGTCGTTAATAAGGAATTTACTATTTATTACAAAAAATGTATACAGCATTAAGGCTGACAATAACCTTACAGATTGAGGACTACTTGCATCGATGTGATGTACCTATACTTTCCCCAGTGTATAGGCAAATGTTAGACCCAATCTTCCTTTTGAAAGATGTAGTAGAGGCCATTAAGGACCTGTCTGCTGGGAAATGACCCGGCTGCGATGGAATTCCAGTCAAATTCCAGAATTCTTGGACTTTGTGGCCCTGTGCCTGTTGAACACCTTCTATGTGGCACTTGATTTTGCCATCATTCCCCAGTCTTTCCATGAGGCTGCCATAATAGTCATCCTGAAACTGGGAAACGATACTCAAAATGCGAATCCAACCATCCCATTTCCGCCAGGCTGTCATAACTTAGGTGGGAGTGGGATCTTTCTGACGGACCTTTAGAAGTATCACTTGGAGACTTAGGGCCAGTTTGACCTGGCATGTGCACTGCCTGACTCTGCAACGCCTTTCCAAAAAGATGAAGCATTTCTTCGCAACTGATATGAGTTGCCACACTTGCCTCTGTTGGGCATCCTGACCACCTGGGCTGTCTGTAACATCTGGTCTATTATACAGAGTGTCACTTGTTGTGTAGTGATGAATCCCAGCACCTCCTTATGGGGCATGTTTGGACCAGAGAACGCTAAACTTTGGTCCTGCTTGGACTTTCGCATTACCACACTAGGACAATTGTACCAGGATAACAATCTCAAAATGGTTGAACAACTGTATCAGGAATATTGCATCCCACATTGCTTTTCTTTTCATATTTACTGGTGGCCGTGTCCCTGAGCTACTGGAATTTCCATTGCTTACGTTGGCTTCTGAAAAGTGTTCTCTGAGATACTCGCTGATTTACACCTGGTTGAAAAAGGACACAGGACTAAGACAGTCCCTTGCAAATTAAGTGGGAGGGTGATTCAGGCCAGTTGGGGGTACTGTGAATGAGAAACGGCTAGGAGAAGCCCAAAAGCAGTAGTGGCGACAGCGCGTCACCAACTGATTCAATAAAAAATCTTTTATAACGCATATTACACCACTGTGAGACTATGCAGAATGGCTACAATAGAGAACAGATACAGAATATACGGAGATGTAAGCTTCCCTTTCTTGTAAGCTTCCCTTTCTGGTTTTCCACTCTGATAGGGTGGTTTTGCTGATCTTAAGTATCCCCCTCCTACCCCTTTTACCTAATGTAAGCCACCTCCCCTCAGATGTGGAATCAGGTCTTAAGACCAGACCGCTCACAGCAAGGGACAGTCTTCTTACTGTGAGAACAATGAAAACCCTGCCCCCTTGACAGGTTTTTCCCTTATGCTAATTGAAGATTGTTCCTCTCTGAAAGCCATCTGGAAACCACCTTTCTGTTCTGAGGTGAGCAGTGTTACATCCGTAAAATGGGCGGGAGGGGATACTTTGTTATTCAATTACACTTGAACAGTATTGAAATAATACTCTCCATGGCCCAAATATTATGAAGATTAATTGGAATTGCTTTTATTTTGAAACATTACTATCCCTTTAAGAACCAGATCTTGCCTGCGGCCGTCTTTGTTCCATTGACTTGAATGGAATAAACTTCTTTGGGACACATCTCTGTAACCGTTTGGGCTAGAATGGTCAGAGAGGGTTCTATCTTCTTGTGTCTTCATGCTCTATGGCATTGCCTTCTTTGTGAGTGTCCATGGAGTGTACTGTGTCTGGAGAACCATGCATTGCTAGGCAACAAGCAAAGGAGAAGACTACAGTTCCCATAATCCCTTGGTTCCCAGTTTTTTTTTTTCTGATTGGCTGACACACTTACTGGTGGCCGTCTTACTTGTTATCCTACCCGTGACTGACTGTCCTGCTCTTTTCTCCAGTTTAAGCCTTTGCATACCAGATAAGTACTTTTAGATCTTTCTGGGGTTTTTCTTTAAACTGGAGATATTTTATATAGTTCTTTACTGGTTTTGGACACTTTCTCCTGGAAATGTCTGACTCTAAAGGTCATATGGGGATAGCCAAGGCTAAGTATTCAGGGGCTTTCCTCACTCAATGTTCCTAATGTCATACTGGACTTCTAAGGGGACATTCCGGGTCTCTTTGCCCTTGATGTACTGTGGCCCCTGCCATTCCACGTGGGTCCTGACCAAGAGACAGCTTGGGTTAAAATTTTGCTATACTTAGTGGCAGCTATCCCTTTTTCTGTTCAGGGAGTTCTTCATTTCTGGAAATCTTTACCCACTTTTAAACAGATTGACATGTTTTTAAGGTCATTGGAAGATTATTGGGGTATCCTCAAAGGAGGAATTTGACTCGATGGATGTAGAAGATCTGGACTCTTCTGTCTCCTATGGAGATTCCTATGAGGCTGACCCTGACCCCACTGTCAAGGCCCTATCCAAAGTATTTTCCAGAGGTGCAAGAAACTCTCCTGTCTTTCCTCTCAATAACAGCCTTGATCAGATGCTTATGGAAGAATGGAAAACTCCAGATAAAAGGCTTGTCCTTAATAATCGCTTCTTCAAGAACACTGCCCTTCCCCTTGCGGATGCTGCAGAGCTCATGGACCAGGCTGGCAAGCAGCTTGACTTAAGGCCAACTTTGCAGCCAATGAGGAGGCACTGAGGCCGATTTTTGCCTTTTTCTTGGTCATTAGGGCTATTACTGTGTGGGGAGAACAAATATCTTCAGTTATGTGTTTTGATGTCCCTAGGACAAACATTCAGATTTTGGTAGCCAACATTATGGAAGCTAATGCTTACATTACTGAAGCCCTGTTTGATATGTCCAGGTTTTCAGGAAAATACTCTGCCTTTTATCTTTCCATGTTCCGCACCCTGTGCAGACCAATCTTCTAAGAAATCACTGGTGTCCTTGCCTTTTCAGGGAAAGGTCCTGTTTGGACCTGACCAGAAGCAAACTATTAGTGATGCTACTGAAGGAAAGAACACCTTCTTGCCCCAGACTTCCTCCAAGCGGTCCTTTCTGACAAAGATGTGTTTTGTACCCTCTGCCAATCCAGGGTGCAGAGGGTGAAAATTCCTCATGTCTACCAGGTGCTCCCCTCAGCAAAGCCCAGACATACTTGTCAGCACAAGCAATCATTTAAAAAAATCGAAGTCTGATAAGCCAACTGCCTCATGACTCGTAGAATGTTGGTCTGTTGTTTTCTTTAGGGGGCTGTCTTCGCCTTTTTCAAGATGCCTAGACCTTCTCTGTAAAGGACCAGTGCATTTTACAGATGGTATCAAAAGGGTACCTCATACATTTGAAGTCCCTTTCTCCATATTTTTTCTTCTTGTCAAAGGTTCCTCAAGATACAAAAAAGGTATGGCTTTTCAATAAAGCAGTCTTCACCCTTCTTGAAAAACAGGTGCTGGTACCCGTACCAGTCCATGAGTGCTTTTTTTATTTATTTTTTTTATATATAGTTAGGGAAAAAAATTATTCGATCCTCTGCTGATTTTGTCTTTTTGTCCACTGACAAAGAAATGATCAGTCTATAATTTTAATGGTAGGTTTATTTGAACAGCGAGAGACAGAATAACAACAAAAAAAAAAACAGAAAAACTAATTTCAAAAAAGTTATAAATTGATTTGCATTTTACTGAGTGAAATAAGTATTTGACCCCCTATCCATCAGCAAGATTTGTGGCTCCCAGGTGTCTTTTATACAGGTACCAAGTTGAGATTAGGAGCACTCTCTTAAAGGGAGTGCTTCTAATCTCAATTTGTTGCCTGTATAAAAGACACCTGTCCACAGAAGCAATCAGTAAATCAGACTCCAAGGTCCCCCTGCTCAAGAAAGCACATATACAGGCCCGTCTGAAGTTTGCCAGTGAACATCTGAATGATTCAGAGAAGAACTGGGTGAAAGTGTTGTGGTCAGATGAGACCAAAATAGAGCTCTTTGGCATCAACTCAACTTGCCGTGTTTGGAGGAGGAATGCTGCCTATGACCCCAAGAACACCATCCCCACCGTCAAACATGGAGGTGAAAACATTATGCTTTGGGGGTGTTTTTCTGCCAAGGGGACAGGACAACTTCACCGTATCAAAGGGACGATGGACAGGGCCATGTATCTTCAAATATTGGGTGAGAATCTCCTTCCCTCAGCCAGAGCATTGAAAATGGGCAGTGGATGGGTATTCCAGCATGACAGTGACCCAAAACACCCGGCCAAGTGGCTCAAGAAGAAGCATATTAAGGTCCTAGAGTGGCCTAGCTAGTCTCCAGACCTTAATCCCAAAGAAAGTCTGTGGAGGGAGCTGAAGGTTTGAGTTGCCAAACGTCAGCCTTGAAACCTTAATGACTTGGAAAGGATCTGCAAAAGGTGTGACACAAAATCCCTCCTGAGATGTGTGCAAACCTGGTGGCCAACTACAAGAAACGTCTGACCACTGTGATTGTCAACAAGGGTTTTGCCACTAAGTCATGTTTTGCAAAAGGGTCAAATACTTATTTCACTCAGTAAAATGCAAATCAATTTATACCTTTTTTTTTTTTTAAATGTGTTTTTCTGGATTGTTTTTGTTAGTCTGTCTCTCACTGTTCAAATAAACCTACCATTAAAATTATAGACTGATCATTTCTTTGTCAGTGGGCAAACGTACAAAATCAGCAGGGGATCAAATAATTTTTTTCCCTAACTGTATATATTGTAACATTTTTGGGCTTCCTAAAAATGACTGCTCCTGCCCTCCTATTTTGAATCTGAAATGTCTCAACGTTACCTGATTGCTAAGCGATTTAAGATGAAATCCTTGCGGTATGTCATCTCATAGATGGGCCCAGGGAAGTTTCTAGCCTCTCTGGATCTTCAGGATGCTTATTTGGATTCCCTGATCCATCAAGACCAACAGTGCTTCCCGTGTTTTGCTTTTGTTTGCAAACACTACAGGTCTCTGCTGTTTGGCTTTGTTTCAGTGCCATAATCTTCACAAACATCATAGCAGCCCTGACCTCGTAGATCTATGCTTGTATTTTGATTATCTCCTGATCAAAGCTTCTTCAGAACAGCTTTAGGCTCTCCATATTCTAGAGTGCACATGCATTCTTGTGCTTCACTGTTGGATTCTCAACCTAAAGTCTTCTCATATTCCATCCCAGGTATTGATAGTTTTGGGCATGAGATTTGACACCATCCAGGAGGTGTTTCTCACAGAGGAGAAAATGCAGACCCTGGAATTGCCTTGAGCCACAATCTGGGATTACATGAGCTTCCTGAGTGGTATGGTGTATTCACTGGAGGTAGTACACTATGCCGACTCCTATGGCCAGTTAAACAAGAGGAAACTTCAGAGAGCTGCTCAGGACGTGGTCCCAGAGACCAGAGCATCTAGCTTGTCAGGAGACCCTGTCACAACAGGCCCTTGCGACTCTTCAGTGGTTGCTTCATCTTGCACATCTGACAGGGGGGAGACCCTTAATGATCCAAGAGAGGAACCAGGTGACAAAGGATGCAGGTGTCACCCTGAGGCATATTGAGGCCAGGGCAGGTGGACAGGGAAAGAGTGTCCTGTCCATCAACATTCTGGAACTCCAAGCTGTTCCTCTGGCTGTCTTGCACTAGGTATTTCAGGGGACCACAGTGGTGTCCATCAGCCACCAAGGGGGAACATGGAGTGAGATACCATTGTGAGAGGTGATGGATTTCCTCCTGTGGGCGGAGGCCCATGTCCCAGCCATCTCTGCCGCCCAAATTACAGGGGTAGAAAACCTACTCACAAGGATCTTCTGGCCTTCTCGATGGATGCCATGTTCATCTCATGGAATGTTCCCCTGTCCTGTGGGTTGCCTTCCTTGTCCCCAGAGTAATCCGGAAGATCATGATGGAGAAGGCGTTGGTAATTGTAATTTCACCATTTTGGCCCAGGCAAGCTTGGTTTGCAGACCTTATCAGTTGTATATTCAGGAGCTAATCCGCCTGCCACCCAGACTGGACCTGCTGCTTCAGGGACCCTTGTCATATGAGGATGGAGAGAGACTGGCCTTGACTCATGCTTCTGAGGTCACCATTCTGAGAAGGAAGGCATTCTCTGATTACGTCATCTTTACCATGATCCAGGCAAGGAAGCTGGTCTCCTCTAAGGCATATCGCAGGGTCTGGTCCATTTTTTTTAATTTATTTATTTATTTTTTACAGTTGCTGCAACAATGTGTCTGTGCTTATCTTTGATCTTCCTATGGTATTGTCCTTCCTTCAGGATGGAGTCAACAAGTGTCACAGATTGAGTTCCCTGAAAGTACAGATCTCAGCTCTATTGCCTTTGAGATGCATTGCCATTAGTGCCAGATATGAAGACCTTTCTGAAGGGGGTGATTAATGTCTTTCCCTCTTTTTGAGATCCCATGCCTCAGAAGGATACCTAAGACCAAACTGAGATCCCACAGAGGCCCCTTTTTGAGCCTCTGGCTACTATTCCTTTGTATCAGTTGACGCAGATGATGGTGTGTATGTGTGTTGTTTTATTTATATATATAATATGGCACTGGTCTCTGTATGGAGGATGGCTGAGTTGCAAGCCTCTACTCCTGATGTTTCATCAGGACAAGGCGGTACTTTGTACCTCACAGGAGTTCCTTCCTAAGGTTGTCTCATATTTTACACATGAATCAGAAGATTATTGCACCTTACTTTTGTCCAGAACTTTTGTCCACGCATCAGACTTGTGTCCATCTGTTGGACATCGTGCATTGCCTTAATTATGTGAATCACACTCAGCCTTTCCGCAAGGCTCCTAGGGTGGGTAAGGCTGCCTCCAAGGATTAATGCTACCATATGCTAGGAATACAAGATCAGGGAAAAGCCTGTCCCTTTCAAGATCGGAGCACTACGTCCTGGGCCTGAAAGAACCAGGCCTCAGCTTAACAGCTGTGCAAAGGCGTGACATGGTCCTTCTTGAACGTATTCACCAAACACTACCGTGCCAATGTTGTGGCACTGGCTGAGGACAGCTTTGGCCGAGAAGGCTCTTGAAGAGGTTTTACCTGCCTGAGAACCCTCTTTCTTTTTTTTTTTTTTTTTTAATCTTTTGTTCAATTTTGTTGTTCTGTAGATTGTGCCTCGCTGGCTTTTGTTTGGTGTGTTGTGCTAGTTTGGTGTATGTTGACACCTACAGTTAGTTATTCAGGTCCAGTTTGGTCCTACGAAACACTGGATTCGTGGAAGAGTAGTGAGGTTTTTTTTTTTTTTTTTTTTTCCTTCCCTGGAATCTTTGGGATGCTTTGGCCTATTCCAGTTTCCTGTGTTCCATACTGAACGCAAGATAATAAAGGATTTTAGTGTTCTTGCCTGTTAAATCCTTTTCTTTAGTCCATATGGAACACACGACTCCCAGCTGGAGAAAAACCATAACTTTGTTCTGTCCCAATGCAGAAGAGTTCTCTTATGCTCTTCATTTTTTCCCCGTTATGGTTCTTATATCTCTGTGCTGCTTATCACACATGAATCTGGTGGGGGTTGGGCAGGAGGAAGAGGAGGGAGTCTGTGCCCTAAAGGCCCTGTCTTTTGTGATGTGCCCTGCACTCCTGGGGAAAGAACTCACCCCCATGGTTCCTGTGTTCCATATGCACTAAAGAAAAAAGGATTTAACAGGTAACACCACACAAAATCCTGTTTTAACCCTTCAAGTGACAGCTATCTAATATGTTGTATTGCAGTTCATTGGATACTTCTGTGGTACTCAGAGGGTTAATCAGCTGGATTTTATTTTGTGTTTCTAGAACAAAGTTGATTTGGTCAATTACATGGGCTATGCTATTTAACCCCTTAACAACCCTTGACGGTCATAGTACGTCAAGGGTCGATCTGACTGAATGACGAATGATTGACTATGACAGTCATGGAATTCCGGGCTCCCCCCGCGGCTGCACGCTGTTCAGGAAATCTGGAACCGGAAGAAGAAGAAAAAAAATGCTCAGTGGTCCTTAACTGACCGCTACGCGCCGATCACCCGGTTGTTAAGGGGTTAATCTCTACCAGTACTCCAAAATCATTTAATGAAGACTCCACGTAGTTATTAATCCATTGCTAACCTCAGTGGGGTAAGGTGGTAGTAACATATAACCTAATGGTGGAAGCAAATCCTACATTACACAAAAGATTAATAGAAATGTATAAAATGTTGCAACTTGTTCTGTACTTTTATTTTAAGTCACAATCATATTCAAAAGTGTTGCCATCTTTGATTTTCTACACAAATAGCCAAGTTAAACCTAAACACATTGCAGCTATTGTTTTTTGAATCTGAGACTTCTGGCTAGCAAAAAAATGTGAGACTGCATTAAAGTATCTTGTTTCAATAGGACTCTCAAGTTGCTGACATACTCTCATCATCAGTGAACGTGGTGACTCTTACTGTAATGCCAGCCTACATTTTTGAACATATGGTAAAAAGGTGAGTATGAAAAACCTAAGCCTGGGCTGTCAAGTCAGTATACATATGTTTTTTTTTTTGTTATGTTTATTGGTTAGTCTGTAGATAGAGATTTGGTTAAGTGCACAGGTATAGGTGACTGTGCTGCAGCAATGAAGCTGCCTAATTCAGATAGCCAAATAGATCCTCTGTAGCCAACCCTGTGAGCATATACATGGAATGGAACAGGGGTGGGGGGGGATTGTTAGTGAGGAGGAGATGGAATGTCACATCAATCCAGTTGCTTAAGCTCCTTTGTGTAAAACTCTTTCCAGTCATGGAAAGCTGAAAGTGCTGCACCCATCAATGACTTGGCCATGGCATTTGTTTTTGTTTTCAATGGCACTATAAAGTGTAAGGCAGTTTATTCAATTTGATGAACCATGACAGAAATCTATACCATTAGCAAATAGTTTATTTTCAGTTAGTGCATGAGTGGATGATTCTGCCAGATAAAAATCTGAAATGTTTAATATTTAAGTGAGCTAATTGGGTTTTTCCCCCTATTTATAGAATGGCTTCCAGTGTTCTGAAGAACTTAATGGATCACTCTGTTCCTGAAGTTTAAAGGAAATCATCATTTTGGCTGGAAGTAGAATCTTGGCTGAGCTTGGATTTCTTTTACTCGACAGCTGTCAAGATACCATCATTGAGACCAAGATTTTTAACACTGCATGTTGCATTTGCATTGTATAAAACTGCAAGACATAATCCAGTCAGATCTATTCTGTATGTGCTACTTTACCTGTTATTAGGTTGGTAGAAAATATCTACAATTATCTTAATCATTGATCTCTGATAGCTGTAATTTCTAGTTCTGTAAGAGCCTATTATGAATAAGACAAAGGCTTTTTCAATGTATAGATTCCCAAGTGAAACGTTCTGCTAAATTCCTTTAGATATTAACACTTGAGTGCCAGAGAGGTGCACAATGCATTGCTCTGTAATGTTGTGTACCCGTCTGGCAGTCAAAGGGTTAACACTCGAGTGCCAGAGAGGTGTCCAGTGCAATGTGTTGTACACCCCCTTAGGCACTCAAAGGGTTAAATATGTAAAAAGATGTGTAATACAAAAAGATGATGCACTTTTCTGTTGGTTGATAAGTCTTTTTGCAGTTTAGAGAAGCGTGCGTTCTGTAATTTTATATTACATAGACAGCATAGCTATTTTCATAATATCAAGATTGCACACAACCAATACGTTTGTGATACTGGTTGAGAAGCAATCATGGCAAGAGTCCCTGGGAATAAGTCAGTGGGGTTGATGTACTAAGAGGAACTGGATCAATTCTGGTTCAAACCATAGGCAACAAATACAAATTCCCATTGAATGTCAAGGGTCATTTAAACTCTCGAATGCTAGAGACACTTTTCCAACACATTGCCTCCCAATGTTCTGGACAGCTCCCTGGTATTCAAGAGCTAAATCAATGGGCATTTTTATTTGTCTCCTGTTGCAGTAGTTCCCCAAACCTGTTCTCAGGGCGTACTAACAGGCCAGGAAATGACAGCCTCTGGTCAGCTCCCCTGTACTTAACCCCTTAAGGACCCATGACGGTCCTGGATTGTTATACCCTTAAGGACCCATGACGGTCCTGGACCGTCATGGAATTCCGGGCTCCCTGCACAGCTGCACGCTGTTCAGGGAGTCTGGAATTGGATCCCGCAAAAAAATGCTCTGTGGTCCTTAACCCCTTAATGACCAGCCGATCTGTGCCGCGAGTTAAGGCCCGCGTAGCACTTTTTTTTTTTTTTTACGGTTCCGGACTCTCCGAACGGCGTGCAGCCGCTAGGTGAGCCCGGAACTCCATGACTGTCATAGTACATCATGGGTCGTTCGGGCAGATCGATCCTTGACGTACTATGACCGTTAAGGGACCGCAAAGTACGTGCGTGGCCGGTCCTTAAGGGGTTAAGCAGGGAAGTCCTCAACTATTGGCCTGTTGGTGGTCCCTGAGGAGGGAGGGATGTAAGAACCACTGCCCTGTGGTGGATTTAGTTTGCCCCAGAATTGCTGCAGTTCGTTTTTGTATATCTGCCTCTGGGGTAGATCCTGTTACATATGTTTATTTCCTCATAGTTTACTACAGATGCCATTGATTTTGAGTACAATTCTCAACTTTACATGGACTAACATGCATATTGTATTGTAGCACTAAAATTATGTACTGCTATTTGTTTTGATTATTTCCATTTGTTGTGATTCAGCAGTAACTTCTGTAAAAAAAAAAAAAAAAAAAAAAAAAAAAAAAAAAAAAAAACTTCCCCTTTAACATTGTTCTATATATTTTGTATACAGACAAAATGCCATTATGCTTAAAATAACCAAATACAGATAACTACGGCAAGTTGTTGTAGTTTTCTTTTATTGTCTCTTGTTTAAAATTAAACAATATATAATTATTTTGCTCTATAAGAGCTGGCATATTTTACATTGGGTAGCAGTGATGGTTCTTAAAATATAGTAAGAAAATAGAGATTGAATAATATCTTTAGACTGACACAACAATCGCATGTTGCTGAGGAAACAAATTGTTATGATATTTATATTACTGTATATCTTACAGATGAATATTCACACAGTTGGTAGAGGTATGATACAGGACTAATTCATCTGGACACTTTTGTAATCAAAGTCATATTATTGGTCTGCATTTGAGCTGCAGAGCGCCAATTGGTTCTCTCCAACCTGATCTGCATTTCCAATTGGTTCTCTCCAACCTGATCTGTATTTCTTGCAATGAACTGGAGACCTTTCTAGCATTCAAAGGGGGTAAACAGTCTGATTGAAAACATATTAGTAGATAGTGGGGATCTTGTCTCTGAGTGAAACAAGGGCATCCCACTGCTGTTCAGACAGTTAATTTTATTGTATTCTATGAGCGAATTAAGTCACTGGCTAATTTTCTACAGAATGTGAAGTAAAAGATCCAGCATAGTGATAGCTTGAACTGTTATAACTTTTAAATAAAGAATCTGCCAGCAGTGTAGGGAGTCATTATACACCGCATCCTGTGCCAAAATCCAGATGCTGATCAACTGTCAGTTCTCAGCTTCACCTTTGTGACTAGTGGCTGTTCTAGACGTTAAAGGTATAGTAAAGTGTATTGTTAAGAAAAGCTAAATGGACTAAGAGAAAAGGATTTAACAGGTAAGACTAAACATCTTATTGTAGCTAGACGAGGCTCTTCAGCAGAGCCGAAACAGCATGATCGTGAAACAAATATTTCATTGGAATGATCTACAAAGCTCTGCTGAAGAGTCTCGTCTGGTCCCGTGACCAGAATCTCGGGCTGACAGCTTTACAGGCTACGTCAGGGAAAGGGGAGGGGGGAACTTTATCTTCATATATAAAGCTACAATATTAGCTTTTCTTAACAATAGACTTTACTATCTCTTTAATATAAGCACCACTAAGTGTGTGTTCTATATTTTATACAAATGGACTTTTTAATTTCTGTCAGACATGGAAAGTATATCAATCAAAGCAGCAAGCCTAGGCCCTAAACAACTTTATAGAAGGACCTGCCCTTATGGCAGAATAAAAAGATACAATTGCAGATCTGATTGGAATAGCCACTGAATGTTAGCCAACATCTCATTGCAGCTTAACAAAATAAAGATTTGTTTTACTCCAAATTTAAGAAATCTAATGATTTTGCATTTTAATAAATTATCAGTGCCAGTCCACAAGTAGGTGTCAGACCAATTTTTAAGGATATATCTGTTCAGAGAAAATATAAAGCTTAACCCTTTTAAAGATTAGAGGAATGTGCAACTCTCATCCATAAGTTTAACAGATTATCGGGTAGGTTATGCTTTAAGAGAATTTATATGCATATTTTGTTTCATCCAATGTGAAACACAAGAACCATGGGCTAAAGTATCCTCTGGCTAGGACAGCAAGGCACTTGCTTTGAAAGACTCTGGAGGTGAACACTCCTTCCCATTTCACTTTGTCACCACCAGTCAAGCTCTGTTTTGAAAGGGTCCTCAAAGGTGGGTGTACAAGGGCAAAGATAGTTAGCTAGCCCAGTATCCCAGTAGCATACCTGGGAAAACTCATGGTTTGACCCAAATCTCAGGGTGAGAGCCCAGTGTAACCTTTTTATATAATCTTCTTTTCTAGTTAATTGTTTTAGTTTTTAAATTGATGCCACTTGTACCAGTAAAGCAGAGTGAGAAGTCCTGCTTGTTTTGTGTGTATTTATGCAGTTATATTCAGTTGTTAATAATGGCTCCTTGAGTACTGATTAGAGCAACTCTCGATTACAGTGAGCAAGGAATTATCCCTGAGAGTCTATATTATGGAATCTTTAAGCATTAATATTTGCAAGATATCAGGGTAAGCTTTTTTTGAAAGTTCCTAGGTATGCCCATTAGGTGCGCTCCTATCTCTGGATGCCTCCTTATTTTGAACCAGAATGTACACCATTGAAGGACTTGGGTCTGCTAGAGGATGGCTTGCCTTTTGTTCCTCCCTCTCTGTTCTGCTTAGCTTGCCTGAGACTGAAGAGAACCAATTTCTCCAGTGAACAGGTCCTGAAAGTATGTTCCTGTCTGTGCAACAGCCACATTTACACTTTGTGGTAAAATTGCTACATGTGCACTCAACTCTGTCTGTCAGAGGCTGTTTCCTGCAAGCCCTTTCTTAAATTTACATCCATTCACCAAGTCGTCTCTCTGGTTCCTCGGTGTCTTTAAAGGGATAGTGATGTTTCATAATAAAAGCATCCTTAATCATCATAATATTTGTGCATTGGAGAGTGTTATTTCAATACTGTCAGAGTTGTTGTTCAAGAGTAATTAATAAAGTATCCCCCTCCTGCCCCTTTTACTGATATAACACTGGTCAGGTCAGAGCAGCAGGGTGTGTCCTGCTAGATTGCAGAGAGGGACAATCTTCAATTAAGATTAGGGAAAAAAAAGCTGAAAAGACTGTTGGGGGGGGGGGCAGGGTTTTCATGGTAAGAAGATTGTCCCTTGCTATGAGCGGTCTGGTCTATGGACTAGATCCCACATCTGAGGAGAGGGGGGCTTACGCTAGGTAAAATGGGCAGGAGGGGGGGGATACTTTATCATTCAATTACTCTTGAACTACAACTCTGACAGTATTGAAATAACACTCTCTATGGCTCAAATACTATGACGATTAATTGGAGCGGCTGTTTTTGTGAAACATTACTATCTCTCTAAGAATGTTTTTCACATTCATTGATTGGTAGTTTACATCATTTATGGGTGTTCACTTTTCACACAATGATTATTATCTGTTTCTTCCCCAAATTACAGGCACTGACCTGTATGCTTTGTGGTATACACTTATTTATTCTTCTCTTCGAAGGGGCAAGATCATTTGTTTTTGTATTTTTTTTGTTTCAAACCAGCATTTTCTTGCACGCCGACAACGGTCTCTGATGAAGCCCACGTGTTTTGGTAAAAAGCCTTAATTATATTTATACAATCCCTTGATCAAGGGGTCATGTACTGAATGGCCACCTTTCTTGCTGAATAGAATACTATTACTATAGCCATAAGTCTACTCCGTTATATGGGAATTCTGGATATTCCCAGGTATTAAATACAGCAGGGGTTCAATTATTTCTATAATCCCAAGGTTAGGGTTTGCTTATTAAAATGTATTTGCTTTCATCGTAGCCATAAATCTGCGCCCTCTTATAGGTGAATTATGGATATCCCCTAGTACTAATAGTGGGCTCTTCATCTTAACTGTACATTTATTCTTGATCTTTATGTAGAATTTTTTTTATTTTTTTTTTAATCTTTCCTTCTAATAATTATTATTAGATTGAGAGTTCCTTTAGGGGCAGACCATTTAATTTTCATGTATCGTATTTATGCTTGAGTGAAGGTTTTTTTTTTTTTTTTTTTTTCCTTTTCACACCAATATAAATTTACAGCTGTTTTGGCTCTTGCTTTTTTTTGTGTTTAATTATAATGGTTTGCTGATCATTTTGTAGGGTTGGCTATACCTTTTTCAACTATTTCCTTTTTCTCAGCTTACCCATCCATGTTATGAAGGCTGCCTGCTTGTATATTATGGAGTAACTGTGGTTCACCAATTTGTTCTTTCCTCTTTGTCTGGCTTCATCTAACAGGCAGGAGCAGGTGCATGAAGTACTATGTTTATAGCACATATCCCTTACAAAAATTAGTATTGTGTTGTTCCTGCGGGCCCTCCTGGAGGTCAAGCTGCATCTGTGGTGACAGTGGCTTTCTATCCTCTCCAGGTGGCTATTCACCAGGGCTATGTTCACAGGCATAAGCCTTTAGGGTTATAGCTCCTTCCACTAGAGTGTGGAGGATGTTTCCTGGGCCTACACAAACTAGGCCTATGCCAAGTAAGACACCAATATGTTGAATACTACTGTATGAGTATTCTGGTTTTGGACAGAAGATCCTTAAGGCTGTTATGCCCCTCTTGGTATCCTACTTGTGTTCTATTACCAGTAACCTGCTTGCTTCCTGTTCCTTGGTTTGCTGTGTGGATGGCTGCTACGACTGGGGCTTCATGTTGTCCCAGTTTGTCTTGTTTTAAGGGCTTTTTTTCCCCCCTTCCTCCCTGGAATCTTGGTGGATAGTTTTGGTATATCCCCATGATTTCTGTCTTCCACACTGGGCAAAATGGAAAAGGGGATTTTTGTGTACAAAAATGCTAGCAAGCAAGGAACGCTGTTACAAAGGAGGTTTCTGTGCGTGTACCCATAGATCATTTTCTTTTAGTCCACATGAAGCACAAGACTTACCTCCTAGAGATAACTCAACTAGTCCTGGCTAGAGAATACTCTTGGCTCACCAGTTTAGGTGACCTCTTCTGCTTCCGATCTGTGTTGTTAAAATGAAGCTTGACTGGTGGGGATCACTGCCTCCACCTACCCTTTTAAGGCAAGTGTCCTGCCTTCCTTTGTGGAGGACACTTTACCCCATAGTTCTGGTGCTCCACATGGACTAATAGAAAATAAACCACCTTGTATCAGTGTTCGTTGCTTGCTAGCATGTTTGGGTAAACCTTTCATGAACACCTTTCTTCCAGCTTGGTCTGTGACTGTCAGTAACTCATGGTCCTTTCAGGTGGCTAAAGAGGAGCAAGTTGGGCGCAAACTAACTTGCACTGTAGGGCAGGGCTAGTCAAAGGTTTAAGATGTCCCTACCCTATATGCAGATGTGCATAGTACAGAGTGTAGAGCAGCTTAGAACATTTAATAGATTTCAACCCCCTGCAGGAGCAGGCAAGTTAAAATTTCCAGTGACTTCAACTGGGTTTTAACACATTGAATGTCTGTCTCCAATTCATGTCACTTTATTTTGTCAAGTTCTCTCCAAATGTGGAAACATTAACATCTAAATCTGAGAATGTTATACAACTCCATTTCCACAAGAGGAACTTGTTTAAAGCTTTACTGTTCCCCTTTCAGTAAGACAGCATCAGCCTAACATTTTAAATGTCACATTTAAAGTGGAACTTTATGACTTGGGTGATTTTGTAAGCTCTTTCAACATTACCTACAATTATGTTAACTATTGTTTCTCTTATGCCCAGTATGGAACACAGGTACTATGGGGGTTCTGTCCCTCCTTTATTGTAGGGCACATCACAAAACACAGGGTTTTCGGGGTGGCAACACCCACCTTCCCAGAATATGTGTCCTGCAAAGCAGAATGAGGTGCAGTGGCCATACTGTTAGTTTTATTTAGGTTATTTTTTTTATTTAGACATGGGGCATAGGTTCCCCATTAGGTGGACTAACATCATTGGGCTTCTCTGGAGTTAGATTGCCCAGTTCACAGGTGCTTTGTGGACTTCTTCCCCAGTGGAGGTTGACTTTGACAAGTCAGTTCCTCATGGCTGAGTTGCTGAGATTCTGCCCTTTTCTTAGATGGGGGCCTGAAGGTAGAAGACTGGTGAGTAACCTTTGAATGTCTTGGTCCACCGTATGCCCCATGCTGACTTACCCACTGTGTGTGTCCCATACACGTATGCACTCATTCTTATCTCTCGTTTTCTCAGGTTTTTTTTCTGGCCAACTTTGCGCCCACAGGAGCAGCACTGCGGCTTATTTTTACCTTTGCCGGGGTCGAGACGGCCAATGCCATGTAGGGAGAGCAGCTATCTGATGTTACGCACTAGGGAGGACATGCTGGTTATGGTGGCCAACAACATTGAAGCCAGTGTTTACATTAGTGAGGCACTTTAATGTTTTTATTCCAACATTTTTGGGGTGCCCAAGAAGGATGGCGGCTGCTGTCCTATCCTGCACCTAAAATGTCTTAACAGGTGTATGGTTGCAATGTGCTTCAAGATGGAATCTACAGTCGTGTCAGGGGGAGTTCATAGCCTCCCTGGATCTTCAGGGATGCATATATGCATGTCCCAAGCCACATGGATTACCAACACTACCTGAGTTTTGCTTTCAGCCTCCGCTCACAACTCTGTAATTTAGCCTGGCTTTGGCACCTAGAATCTTCACAAAAACCATGGCAGCCCTGGCAGAGTGCATTTCTCTGACCCCATATTGGGGCAATATCTTGATCAAGCCACCTTCAGAAGACCTCTTGGCTCTCCATATCTAAGAGTGTACCTGCATTCTGGTGCATCACAGCTGGATTATCAAGAAATCCACTCCTCTACTTGGTGTTGATGGGAAAGAGACTCAACACCCTTCAGGGCAAGGTGTTCAAGGATGTGCCGCTGAAGTGGCAGTCAGCCATGATCAGGGACTACATTAGAGTCCTGGTTCATTTGGCTTTTGCCTCTACTCAGTTTCACATGGGAACTTCAGCTGGACACTCTCATGACCTGGTCCAGGAACTCATAGCATTTTAGCCATCAGATAACCTCTCTGGAGGCCAAGGAGGACCTTCAGTGGTGGAGTCATTGTCCACACCTGGCAAGAGTGAGACCCACTGTGATTCCAGAGTGGAACCTGGTGACGACAATACCAGCCTGAGGGGATGGTTTGCAACCCTGGGCAAGAGAGCAGAGTCTACTCTCCAACATCTGGAGCTCAAAGTGGTTAGTCTGGCTCTCGTTGCTTACAGGGACTTCAATGAGTGTTCAGTCTGACAACTAAAGGGCAGTGGAGTACATCAACTGGCAAGGGGGAACTTTCAGTGAGTTAGTTGGGGGGGGGAGGGAGATATCAAGGATTTCCACTCTTGAGCAGAAACTCACATTTCAGCTGTACACATTCACAGAGTTGAAAATGTACTAGCAGACTTTCTCAGTTGTCAAGACATAGATCCAGGAAACTGAACTCCATCTGGAGGAGTTTTACCCAACAGTTCAACACTGGTGGTCCCAGCAATAGACCAGATGGCAACTAGGAAAACCAGGAAGGTACCAGCGTTCTGTGCTCAGGGATTCTCTGGCCTTTGCTATGGAGGCCATGTCAGGACAATGTAGTTTTCACCTGTCCTATGGTGTGCTGGACACCTACGGCTATTCAGATCCAGTTTGGTCTTTGGTAACCCTGATATCATGGGACATGTGAAGTCTTTTTTTTTTTCTCCTTTCTTTGCATTCCCCACAAGCATGAGAGGCTTTGTTATAGCTCCAGGGTACCTGTGTTCCATATTGGACATAAGAGGAAAATAGGATTTTAGTGTAACCTCTTCAATACTTTTGTCTTCATATGGAGTCTCCCACCCAGAGAAAAACCTAAAGCCCTCTTAGGGTCTTTGTCCTGGGAGACTTTCTTTTCTTCTTATCTCTTTTGCCTAAAATTCAGGGAAGTAGGAAAGGGGGTTGAGGAAGAGGAGGGAGTCCTCACCCTCACTCCTGTCGTTCAGGATGTGCCCTGCTCTCCAGGAGGAGACATTGTATCAGTGTCCCCTGTAAACTAAAGAGAAAAGGATTTAAAGAACACTGAAGTCCTATTATAGTAAAGTATAGAGTGAAATGTTACTTTATCAGCACTTCATTGTAGGAAATGGCAGCTGGAAGAGCAGACTCCACCAGCCAGAACTCTTTCATTTGCATAAACTGACACAAAAAAGTCTAAATATCTCTTAAAGGGACACTAACACTACATAAGTGACCTGTTACCCCATATAAAAGGAAAAGTTGTATACTGGAACCTCCTAAAGGTTTCTGGAAATCTGTGTGGACAAGATGATGAGGCCCACCACCCCCAGTCCTTGCTGTTACCATGTTCCTGGGAGAGAACATGGCCATTCGACAGGATCCCTCTCGGAAAGAAAGAAAAATCTACATTCCTGGCTGTAAGCTACTTTCATAGAGATAAATAGAGCACACAGACACCTCATGCTGAGAGGGAGCCAGCTAATCAAGTGAAATGGCTGCCATTTTAGCCAACAAGTGGGGGAGGGGGGGTCTTCAGTTGAAGCACAGATCTACCCCTAAAAACTTCTGGAAAGTGTTTTTCTTTATAAAGAGATAATAGGGACACCTTTACATAAGGGTGTTAAACTATAGTTAAATGAGCTTTAAAAATTGTCAAACAACACTCATTATAAACTGTGAGTTCCACTTTAAGGCAATGAGACTTTGTTTTCCCCACATATGCCCATTTATCTGACCAAGAATTACTCCAGTTCTACTTAGAGCAGCAGCCTCACAGGTTTTGCTCTTAATCAATAGTTATCAAAGACTTCAGAGTTAGTGCAAATGAATGTAATGGTTGACAGCACACAGTCCTGTGGAAGACAAATGGCACCAAGCATGCTACTGTAAAGCCTTTCTTCATCAAGCTAAAGAAGTGCACTTCTGGAGGAATCAAACTTCACCATACGGTTAAAATGAAAATTCAATTGATTTAAATGAGGACTTAAATCCTCATTTAAATGTAATGAACTGAATTAAGGTGTTTTAACCCTGCAGTGTAGTTGTATTCGTATAGCATTGCACGTCTTTTTACCTTGATATAATAAAGGAGCTAAATTACTAGAACCAGCCAGCATATACACAGTAATGATCCAATCATGGTTACACTGATTCAGCTTGGAAAGAAATGGTTTCATCACTGAAATATTTCATACAGGACACATCATATGTGGCAAGGTAAAAGCAGGGCAATTTTGGGCCAAAACTACACATGGTTATAAAATGAAAACTTGGGTACAAGGGCTCCATAGTGTTGCATACCTCTAGCACCCAAGGGGTTACATTTGCAATTTCAGTAAAAGTGATATTTTTGTTTTTTTCCACTTTTAGATTTATACATATACAGTAGTGTCCAGTACTCTGCATCCATGATTGCTTACCCAGTCTGCTCCTGTATGAACACACCTTTAATATAGTTATTCATAAATAAAACATGGAGTTATGATTCTTCTGAGCCGTAACCCTTTGAGTGCCAGAGGGGTATCCAATGCAGCACACACACACCCTCAGAGGGTTAATCTTTTGAGTGCCAGGGGGATGCACAACAGTGCAATGCACTGCATAACCTGTCACTCAAAGGGTAAAAATAGGAACAAATACAAAAAGTAAACACAGGGGGATAAGACACACAGTCTTGGAAAGCAAAACATTGCACATTACCAGCTACATTTAAAACATTCTTTTAAAATATTTGCACATTATACAGAGATTGTGAGTGAGGTGGGAAAGAGAAAACACTCAGTATTGTAGTTTCCAGAATAAAATCTGTCTGTCTGTCGCTCCTGTGATAATAGTATTGCATGACTCATTCATCCAAATACAGGTAACTGCATCTAGTGAAAAGAGGGAAAAACATTTTGCCTGTTAAATAATGCTACCTTCAGTAACCCTTTGAGAGCCAGGGGGTATGCAATGCAACGCAGAGCGTTGCATACCCCTCTGGTACTCAAAGGATTAAATATTGCAATATCTTATGGGAATTGGTGTGAAAAAATAGCGATTAAGATATGAATTAAAGGTCAATCTTAGCTTCGCTTTTTTTAATCAATATTGTTCATAAACCATAATGAGCCTTATGTGTAAATGCAAAGTGGGACAAATCTGTGACATAACAACCGTACCATAGAAATAAGAACATCCTAAAGTCTCCATTGATTTAAATAGGACATTTAACCCCTTGGAGACCTCTCTAGCATTCAATGGATTAAAAGTCCCATTTAAATCAGTGGGAAGTTTCATTTATCATCTACGGTGCAGGTGGTTTACTCCAAAATTTCTCCACATATCTTTATACAGTCGTGTGAAAAAGAAAGTACCCTCTTTAAATTCTATGGTTTTACATATCAGGACATATTAACAATCTGTTCCTTAGCAGGTCTAAAAATTAGATAAATACAACCTCAGATGAACAACAACACATGACATATTACACCGTGTCATGATTTATTTAACAAAAATAAAGCCAAAATGGAGAAGCCATGTCTGAAAACCTAAGAACACCATTACTGCTTCCTTAAGAATTAAGATGCTAAGTAGCAGATAGGTACTGCTAATCAAATGCCCTTAATTAATTGATCATCAGCAAGTGTGACCACCTCTATAAAAGCTGATGTTTTAGCAGTTTGCTGGTCTGGAGCATTCAGGTGTGTGTTAACACAATGCCAAGGAGGAAAGACATCAGCAATGATCTTCGAGAAGCAATTGTTGTTGCCGATCAATCTGGGAAGGGTTATAAGGCAATTTTCAAACAATTTAAAGTCCATCATCCTACAGTGAGAAAGATTATTCAAATGTGGAAAACATTCAAGATAGTTGCCATCCTTGCCAGGAGTGGACATCCCAGCAAATTCACCCCAAGGACAGACTGTGAAATGCTCAGAGAAATTGCAAAAAAAACCCAAGAGTTACATCTCAGACTTTACAGGCCTCAGTTAGCATGTTAAATGTTAAAGTTCATGACAGTACAATTAGAAAAAGATTGAACAAGTATGGTTAGTTTGATAGGGTTGCCAGGAGAAAGCCTCTTCTCTCTAAAAAGAACATGGCAGCACGGCTTAGGTTTGCAAAGTTGCATCTGAACAAACCACAAGACTTCTGGAACAATGTCATTTGGACAGATGAGATATTGCACTGGCCATAATGCACAGTGCCACGTTTGGTGAAAACCAAACACAAAGTATCAACACAAACACCTCATACCAACTGTCAAGAACGGTGGTGGAGGGGCGATGATTTGGGCTTGTTTTGCAGCCATAGGACCTGGGAACCTTGCAGTCATTGAGTCGACCGTGAACTCCTCTGTATACCAAAGTATTCTAGAGTCTAATGTGAGGCCATCTGTCCAACAGCTAAAGCTTGGCTGAAACTGGATCATGCAACAGGACAATGATCCCAAGCACACCAGCAAATCTACAACAGAATGGCTGAAAAAGAAAATAATCAAGGTGTTGCAATGGCCCAGTCAAAGACCAGACCTCAACCCGATTGAAATGCTGTGGTGGGACCTTAAGAGACCTGTGCATAAACAACTGGACTTGTGTCTTTTTTCAACCTAATTTACTATTTATTAATTAACCGCAAACCTCAATGATCTTAAACAACATTGTAAAGAAGAGTGGGCCAAATTCCTCCATAACGATTTGAGGGACTGATAAAGTCATAGAGAAAACAATTACTTCACGTTATTGCTGCTAAAGGTGGTTCTACAAGATACTGAATCATAATGTGTACTTAGTTTTTCATACATGGCTTCTCCATTTTGGCTTTATTTTCGTTAAATAAATAATGACACGGTGTAATATGTCATGTGTTGCTGTTCATCTGAAGTTGTATTTACCTAATTTTTAGACCTGCTAAGGAACAGATGATTGTTATTATGTCTGGATATATAAAACCATAGAATTCAAAGAGGGTGTACTTTCTTTTTCACAGGACTGCACATATGGACGAATGTCACTTTCAAAATGTTAAAGAATTATTTTGTTGCAAAATAACAAAAAAGTGCTTTAAAGAAAAATCTAGGAAATCTTAAATGTAACATCAATATTAAAGTCCATTATTTGGGCAGTAATTGATGAAAACTGGAGTTCACTTTTTAATGTTATTTGTTTTATGTTAATTTTGATAACACCGTCCTGAAAGACAAATTAAAAATAAAAGATTTAAAAAATGGGAGTTAACTAGTAAAAAGCTTATTTTAAAGAAAAATATTCTGATGTAGGCCGAATCAAATTTGGACTATATTTGGCTGATCTATTTTGATACAAACATACGTCTGGCACATTTCTGAAATAGTTATGTACTGTAACAGCACAACTTAACCCTCTGAGTACCAGAGACATGAAGTCCTTTGCTACTAGCCAGACCTGAAAAGTTACTTGCCACTGCAAGACATACCATACCCACCAGGGCTGAATTTCTACTCGCCAGGGCTAAATTTTCACTCACCATTGGCTAGTGGCGAGTGGAAATTTTGAGCCCTGCCAGTGAGATATCCAACGCAATTTGCTGAATACCTCTCTAGCACTCAAAGGGTTAAACAAGTTATACAGTTTTAACCTGAACCTGTGAATGCTGTATTTGGAATAACAACCACGCCTATTTTAATAAGTCATCTAGTTCTCTTGTGTACTCCCACATGCGCATATTTATATTCAAAATCTAGTCCCTGTCAAGTACATCTTGCTACTTCCATTACAGAGCACCACACCCCCTTTTTATAAAGAGTGATTGGATGAGTACTGTGGCTTTCCAGCTCTTGTTAAACTGCATCTCCTTACAACCTCTTTTGGCTGCCAAAAAGGCCAAGATTCTCTCTAGGTCAAGAATGAGCAAACTGAGGCCCTGCAGTTTTGTATTCTACAATTTTCATTGTCTTCAACCACACTTTGACTGGTTGGGGATGATGGGAGTTGTAGTCCACAACACCTAGTGTTTTTTAAATGATCCAAATGGCACACTCCTAACAGAGACACAGCAGCCTTGGATGGGAGAGAGAATATGAGCAGAGAACCTGTCAAGACGTTCAGCTGAGCCAGGATGCATATTATTCTCTTCTTATTGCTCAACCCCACACCCCTTCATAACATGTTTCCAGTGCTTATAATTTAGGAGCGTGTCCACAATACAATCAATAGACAAGAAAAGCAAGCACCTGCAACACAGTATCTGAAAAGAAAACATCCCTCTGCCACAGTTTTATTACCTACTGATAACACCACTTATATGCAGATAGATGTATACAGTGCAACAGTGTGTATAAGACAGTGGTTGCAGACTGCATTCCTAAAAGCTCCGTGTTTATCATTAGGCCAGATCTTTTAACATCAATGACCTTAACAAAATCCACAATATCCCAAAAATCTGCTCTATCTTAGCCCTTTAAAGACAGGTGACTGTTCTGGCACATCAGCTGTGTCTGTGCTTTAAGCTCAGGTGATTGTCCTGGCTCGTCAAGTGTTTTATAATCACTAGGGGAGTTTGAAATGGACTGCTCCAAGACCGAAGCGTCAGTTTCAGACTCTCTTTCAGCGAGCCGGTACACGTGATGAAGTCTATGTGATCTTTAAGGCTAGTCCAACCCCAGGACTACCAGATGTTAAGGTGTTAAAAATGCAGTTTGGTCTTAATTGTCAGGACAATGGTAATACGCATATCTCTATCTATATCTATTTTTCCCCTTTTCAAAATACAACATTTCAGCACGCATGTGGCCGTCACTTAATGCCCATGGAACTTTTTTTTTTTTTGGGGGGGGGGCATTCGATTCCAGACTCTCCGAACAGCTTGCCATGTGGGGAGCTGGAATTCCATGATGTACATGTACGTCCTTTAGGGACATCCACTCACAAGGTACATGTACGTCATGCGTCTTAAGGGGTTAAAGAGAGTCAACTTTTTTTTATTTTTTATTTTACATATTCTACAAATGCTAAATATGTATGGTTCTGGTATATTTGTTTCAGGAGAGATTTCGGTCTGAGACTTTGAAAGCAGAGAGAACTGTACAATCTTGCATTTTTTTGTATGCTGTGCTGACAAGATTTTTCTACATTGTTTCACTACCTTCTTACACTGTTGCACACTATCTGTATATAAAAAATAATAATAATAATAATAGGTGGTGAAGATGAAAAAAAATGTATTCCACCTCCTGTGGGTAGCAGCCAAAGGTGAAGAAAGGTGATTTTGCTTGAATCTATTGATGCAGGGACTCATGAGGTATAGAGCTTCTATGTCCTCTATACCCCTTCGCCTACCAGCTAGACTCCTGTTTTCTGAGTGACCTCAGGAGGCAGAGGTACAGTGTCATTTACCTGAGGGAAAATGCTTCTCATTTTACTTTATTTGACACTATATTTCTTTTATTTTGACTTCATACAACTGCGGGAGCCCTGGAGTGGTCATGAGTGCTACTTAGGACCAGGAGTCTTGTTCTCTTCTCACTCAGCCCCTTGGGGACTGAGGACCTAACTGAACTACAACACTGCTCTTTGGAACCCGAGATGGGTGACTTTTTTTTTTTTTTTTTTTTTAACTCAAAATGAAACAGGCGAAAAATAGAAAAATGTCACGTTCATCGGGAAGTGCAAATCATTTGTCTTTTCCCCCCACTGTGTTCATTGCATTGAAATCAATGGCAAGACTGAATCCCATCCCCCACACACATTGAACATTTTCCTTCTTATTCTAGTGGGCATAAAAGGGGTGTCAGGTCCCTGCAACATGTAATTTTTAGTTACTTAGAGCGAGATAAAGCAGCACAATTTTGCAGATAGTTAAGATAGGCTGAAGGAGCTGAAGTTTAGAGAGTCTTGTTGGCAGGCAATTTGTTCTCTATGTTAGGAGAATCGGGGATTCTGTGGGGTGTGTGATGGGACTAAGGAGATTTACCCTAAATACCCCAAAGTCTTGTTTGACAGAGAGACAGGCAGGTCAAACAAGTTCCTTCCTTCCTGCCATGTGGTCAGTGCTCCAGACAATGTGCAATGGTCATAGACGAACTGCCAGATCCTCACATCTACAGACTCACTATCAGTTGTGGGGAGTTAACAGAGGTAAAGGTAGTACACAATGCCAACACAGGTGCCACGTTCATTATTCCAGGATTTTCTCCTCCATCCTTTGTGCCTTTGGGGAGGGAAAAGGGGCACAATCACTTCAACACTGAATTTCATTTTGTGGGGTTTGGCTTTCACATGCTTAACATAAATGTTGTGGTGTTTATGGTGCATGTGCTTAATGAAGGAGATGTGCCAAGGTGTATCCCCTCCTTTTACATGCTGCATCACACAGTGCAATGTGCTGTCACTGATGACTGAACTGTGCGCCTGCCCCAAAGGAAAACTATTTCCACACCCATGATTTCAGTGAATGAAGAGGTGGAGAAGCAGATGCTGCTGTCTCAGAATCAGCACTAGATCTTGGACCAGGAATAGCAGTGGCAAGTAGAAACACAACTTCCTGACCTAGGGCTTGATTTAATATACCCCGGTAAAACTGTCTGAAGGGCAAAAAAGTATTCCAAACAGTACACACACACAGTAGCCCTAACAACAGGAACCACAATGAGCCTTTGTTCACCACGTGTTTTTTGTTCCCAGAAGGCACATTAACCCAAATCTCCCACCAAGGTTCAGTTTCTAACCTGGCCCCACTGTGGCATTTCCAGTGTCAAAGTGCTCCAATCCAACAAAAAAATAAAAACAGCCCACTGTCTTCTTAAGAAGTGCACTTGCTAAGTGCTTTGTGCCATGGAATGGCCCCAGCCACTCGGCTGGATTAAAAAAATATTCTTCCCTGCTAAACAGAAAACTAGGGCAGGGGAAATTAGAATAGTAACCGAAAAGCCCACAGTGCGCTAATGCAGTGCCTCTTCTGTTCATCCTCCCAGTGCATGTGATCAGCTGCACCACCAGAGTAGGATTACTCTGGAGAGCTATATTACACCCCGGGATTTCCAGAGATTTCCTGGTCCCTGCTTACAGACCAAGTGTAGCATGCCACACTCCACCCAGACACCTCTCACACGCCTGTGCAGATACTAAACCTGATCTTAGCCAAAAGGCAGAGACCTGTACAGGGTCATCTTACCTGGGAGAATCAAATCAGCCCCTCAGGAGACTGCCAACAAGCTCCAATCATGAATTAATTCAGTTGAAATCCTGCTGACAATGTCCCATAGGCAATCACCTGAAGTCTGAGGAATACCTGGTGTCTACCACTGTTATCTAACACAATGAGGCAAGCTTGTAACTCACTGTTTCTGTCATGGTGCTGAATCAGAGTCACATGCAGCAAGCCAACTTAATTCAGCACAATGCACACATCTACCAACTCACAATATTTAATTAGGTATAATTTTAAACCCAACAAAATCACATAAAAAATACATAAAACATTATTACAACTTTAAATTATAAAAAAAATGTGCCTGCTGGGAGAAAAGCTGGAGAGGCAACTTCCCACAATATCAGGGAGCAGGGTGCCGAACGTAACCTTTATTTAGCCTGACACATTGACTCCTTTCCACCACATAACCCAAGGAAACTGCACTTATGTCTTAAGGAAAACTGGTGCAATTCTGTGGCAAGCCCAATGATTCAAACAGAGCTTTAAACCCCTTGAAGACTAGAGAGGTCTCCAATGCATTGCTTCACAATTCAAGGAGTTAAAATCAAGGATTTAAATCAATAAGAGTTTTTTTTATTCCCTATAGTGCCTTGGTTTACATCAGTATTGCACCACCCTTTTAGTACATCAGTCTCAGAGATAAATGTATTTTTGTAAAAGTTACTAAAATCAAGAACATGGGAGGTTCACTTTAAGCAGCCATTTGGTAAGTCTTTGTTAATTAAATCTGCGCCTGCTTACCCGAGTGTCCTGGCATTCTCTCAACAATTCTTCCTCCAAGCAAATCCCAAACCAACAATTCCCCTGAGTCATTTCCAGACAGAATTGTCTGTCCATTCCAGCAGAAGCATCTGTGGAACGAATTGCAGCATTATTTTTAAACTATTTCTAATACATAATGCATTAACATTTATCAATACAAGCTAATGGGTAAAAAAAAAAAAAAAGCTTGCTCTTAAAATCTACAAACCTAACCTCAATGGCACCCAACAGGTTGAGGTTTTAGGATTTTCCAATTTTGCACAGGAGACTTAAATGACCTGAGTCTCTGATTAACTCACCTGTACTTAAAGGGATAGTAATACTTTGTTTTATCTCTATTTTATTTTGTACACATTAAAAAACATGAAGAAGTCTTATCTCTCAAACCTTTATGGTTTGAGATATAGTCACAAGCAAAGTTTCCCCTCCTGGTCCTTTTACCTAGTGTAAGCCATCTCTTCTCAGATGTGGAATGCAGTCCATAGACCAGACAGATAACAGCAGGTGACACTCTTATTCCTATGAAAACAATGAAATCCCTGTCCCCCTTGACAAGTTTTTCAGGTTTTTCTGTTATCTTAATTGAAGATTGTCCCTCTCTGCAATCTACCTGGGCACCTCCCTTCTGATCTGGCTGAATAGTGTTGCATCAGTAAAAGGGGCGGGAGGGGGATACTTTCATTTACTCTTGAACTACAAGTCTGACAGAATTGAAATAACACTCTCCAAAGTCCAAATACTATGATGATTAATTAGAGCTGCTTTTATTATGAAACATTACTATCCCTTTTAAGCAGTGAAATATGTGGCCTGTTAGCAGCAGGACTGGGAACCAGTGCTTTTATTGGTTGTATACTGGTTTTGACATAGCTTCATCAGAGCCAGCCAGGATTAAACCCATACCAACACATTTTATCCAGTAACTTATATAATTTTACTTTCCTTAAAGGGATAGTAATGTTGCATAATCAAAGCAGCTCTTATTAACTCCTTAACGAACGGCCACGCAGGTCACTAAAGGACCACGGAGCATTTTTTTTTTTTTTTTTTAGAATCCGATTCCAGACTCCCCAAATGGTGTACAGCCTCGCGGGAAGCCCAGAATTCCATGACGTTCATAGGTCGTTAAGTCAGATTTACCCATGACGTACTATGACAGTCAAGGGTAGTTAAGGGGTTAATCTTCATAATATTTGGACCACAAAGAATGTTATTTCAATACTGTCAGAGATGTAGTTCAAGAGTAATTGCATGATAAAGTATCCCCCTCCCGCCACTTTTACCTAGTGTAAGCCACATCCCCTCAGATGTGGAATCTGGTCCACAGACCAGACAGCTCACAGCAAGGGACAATCTTCTTACTGTGACAACAATAAAAACCCTTCCCCCCTTGACAGGTTTTTTCCCTTATACTAATTGAAGATTGTCCCTCTCTGTGATCCACCTGGACTACACCTTGCTGCTCTGAGGTGAACAGTGTTACATCAGTAAAAGTGGTGGGAGGGGGATACTTCATCATTCAGTTACTCTTGAACTACAACTCTGACAGTATTAAAATAACTCTCTAACACTATGAAGATTAATTGGAGCTGCTTTTATTGTGAAACATTACTGTCCCTTTAAAGGCTACACTGGTACTTCATATATTGGGACTATACATAAAAGAGACTGGCTAACATCCACATGAGTCATAGAGTCATTGGAGGTTGTGATGAGGGACCTAATGTTAGATGAAAATGTAAATCAGGTCCTTAACATTGTTAACATATTTTACCTTTGTACTTCTCCTGAGGGTAAAGAGGAGATGAGCATTCCTGTCTGAACATCAATAACCTTCAAGCAACCATCTTCACCAGAAGAAAGGACATGTCTGCTATCTGTGTGAGGAGTAAAACGTATTTTTCAGTTTCGATCACTGAATCCAATGATATACAATTCTTATATATAGTAATGCTGGAGGTGGTTAATTTCTGTTCAAATGTTATTGTCATAGGCTACATCACTTATTTAGCCAGGTGAGAGTCATTGGGATATCGAACACATTGCTTGGGATAGCAATGGCAGCCTAAAGCCATTAAACAGCAGTTAAAAACTGGAGGCCAAGAGGTTAGTTTATATTAAAGGAGCAGTTAACTTTTTTTTAACAAAAACCTACATTTAATAAAGGTTTCCCTGCTGAGTAAAACAATGATACTCCCATTTCTGACAGTTGTTTTATTCAAAAGTGAAATAGTTGAAATGGTTTTGCTATTTGGGAACAGAGATCAGTATGCTTACTTCCTAAAAATAATCAAATTAACAGGAAATGACTTGGGAATTACTATCACATTCTATTGAGATCTGCTATCAGTACTCAGTAGAATGATGCCCCGGCACAAGGTCTGACTTTTAATATAGTTTAACCCTTTGAATGCCACAGAGGTATCCACCGCATTGCCACGCAATGAGTTGGATACCTCTCCGGCACTCAATGGGTTAAAAAAACAAAACAAAAAAACAGAGTCGTGCTGCACGGGAAAAGCTGTGCTGCACACTTGCTAGTTTTATTACAGGTTTACTTAGTGGACAAGATCTATAAATCATGATTTTGAAAACGAAAAAAGTGTTTCCTACCAAGACTGAATGCTGCATCATATACTGTTCCACTGTGGCAAGGAAGCTGATGTAACATAGTTGCTGTTGTGATGTCCCAAATGCTCACTGTGCCTTCTTTAGTTCCTGACACCAGAATCGATTTATCAGAACTCACACTGATTGTGTTTACCTAGAAACGAGAAAGATAAAGATAAAGTGGACCCTCAAAAAGGCTGATTTTCTAAGAACTGAGGCAACTCTGGGTCAACCCACCTGTACCACAGGGTACAGATCAAATTTCAAATTTATATAAATGGTGATTTTAAGTCAATGCTCGACACAATGCACTGGAGACACTGGGAACTTTTATTTGTCCCCTTTGATCCAGCTGGTTTGTTCCAGAATTAACCTAGTTCTTATTAAAAACTACATTTTTTTTTTTTTTTTTTTTAAGTATTCTGTGTGAGAGTTAGAATAAGACTATAGCTTTCCTTAGCAAGTGATACAAACAGCTCCACCTGGTGACCAAACTAAGAAAAGCTAGTTTAATGAAAATAAAAATTATTATATATCTATAGCCATCTATCTCTCTCTCTAATATATATATATATATATATATATATATATATATATATATATATATATATATATATATATATATATATATATATATATATATATATATATATATGTGTGTGTGTGTGTGTGTGTGTGTATGTATTTATAGAGAGAGAGATTTTTTATATATAGATGTAGAAACAGGTGTGTGGAAAAACAAGTTGGCAGGGGAAAACTACCTGAGCCTTCATTCGGGCTCTTTGTTAGAAGAAATAATTTTGCCTTCACTTTTCTCTTGTCAACACAACTACCAAACATAGTCGCTCTTTGTTGACCGGGATTGGCAATCTTTGGTTTTTCAGATGTTTTGTTAAAAGGCACACAGAATATTTATTCTAAATAAATAAAGAAACCTGTTTTTGTGAAAGCATGGCTGCAGTATTTTTTGGCCATTTTATGATGCTATTGTTATTGCAGTCTACCAAAAGTGCTCCATAGAAAGCGACAGCAATAGTGCCACCATAAAATGGTAAAGCCATGTAAATCACAGCTCCATTCCTTTTTGCAGGAATACAATTTGAATCTTTAATAACTTATGAATCAAGTATCTCCTAACAATGGAATTATCATTGCTTTACTTGGATTACGACAATAAATCCTATAAAATATATATTTTTTTTATATTAGGTAATACTAGCTCTTTCACTCTACTCATTTTGTAATCAATATTTTTTCTTCTTTGTAGGACTTTTATTTTTTTTTCTCTAAGTAATTTACATTTTGAAAGAGGAATAACACCATTAAAACTCACACCAGCATCATGCTCTAGTTCAGCCAGCAAATCAAAGTTATTTCTCTTTGTTCCACACACATCAGCAGGGATACAACTCCACACCTGAAAAAGACAGTGTAAAATTACAAGAGAAACATATACAGAGTAAATGACCCATCCACAAGGTCAGTTCTTTCTGACCTTCTGATGAGAGAATGCTCAAGAGTTAACCCCTTAACGACCCTTGATGGTCCTGGCACGTCTTGGGTAGATTTGCATTAAAGACCCATGATATGCCAGGACCGCCATGGAATTCAGGGCTCCCCGTGTGGCTGCATGCCATTTGGGGAGCCCTGAAACTGAATTGTGAAAAAAAAAAATGGTCCGTGGTCCTTAAGTGATGGCCGCATGCGCGATTGGCCATCCTTAAGGGGTTATATTAAGGTGCTTTATACGGACACTGAATGCAAAAATACATTGGAGATCTCTCTAGCGTCCAATAGATTTCATGTAAAAAGATGCTTAAAAGGGCAGCCAACAAGAATATTTTTTTCTCAGCTGGAACAAATGAATGCACTGTAAACTAGACTGCTCAACTGATGTTTAATGCAAATAATAATGTTAAACAAGAGAGACCGTACATGGCTCACACTTGGCTGCCAGATGAAAATAACAGCTTCTGAAGTCCAGTCTACAAGGATCCCCAAAATTTCAAAGTATAAATGAGCAAATCACAGTAGATCCACATACCCAGTCAGCCACTGTGAGCACAAAAAGAAGCTGACAATGCCATGACTTGCAATACAGAAGATGTAATTAAAACATTTGTTATTATTATCAGCTTTTATTTCTTAAGTGCCAACATATTCTACACAACTGCACATTAATGGGAACAAGGATTACAAAAACATAATTAACTCTCACTGAATTGAGGTGTAGAGGTCCCTGTCTTTGTGAGCTTACAATATTGATAAACAAGAACATAATAGAAACACAAAGTTTATGGTAAACAGATTAAATGAAAAGTAGTCGGCTGAAGGTTATAGTTGTTAGGACTTCAATGCAGGATTAGGTTAGAATTGTGTGAGAGATATGCGATTTGGGAAGATGTCACCACACAGTGACAGAAGAAGCAGGGAAAGAGGGAGAATAGGCGAGCGAAGTGCAGAATTTACTCAGGTGAAAGGAAAGAAACATAGTTATACCGTTTGGGCCTGGTGGCCTGCACATAGTGATGAAAGAGAGGTATATAGGACAGGAATGTTTAGGGAGCACTGAAAAAAAATGTGTGTTAAAGACAAAACTACATGACTGAAAGATGCAATAAAGATTCAAATGATTATTGTAATCCAAAACCATAGTTACAACCAGTAGGCAGCGAATGGCAGCAAAAGGTAGCCCTTTTGGCTGTCCTTAGTGGTCACTATGAAAGCTACCTTGGGGTGCAGACAGAGAAAAACTGTGAGGCACCCAACAGAATGAAATGATCTGAGTTGAAAAGGTTGGGAGAAGCAGACACATTGAAGTGGAACTACCACCTCAACTAAAGTCGCCCTGCAATACTTGGGCAGGTGGCAACTAGCTTACTAAATTATTTTACCTCTCAAAAGTGCCCCCGAATAAAGTTATCCTTAAGCTTCCGAGACCGGAAGCCAGGCATCACCGCGGACATCTTGAATAAGCACCTGCACTGTCCGTTCCCATCACCGTTCATAGGCTGATGGCGAAGGCGCACAGGCTGCAGTAACCTGGCCGTCAGTCTCAGAAGCTTCAGGATAACTTTGTTCAGGGGCACTTTTGAGAGGTAAAATAATGATTATTAAGCTAGTCGCCACCTACCTAAGTATAGCAGAGCAACTTTAGTTGAGGTGGTAGTTCCTCTTTCAGAGGCTTATGAAAATCTGTGATGCAGAGCTGAAGAGTGTAACCCTCTATGTGCTGGAATTCTGATAAGGGATGGGCAAAACATCTTTTTTGCTTTGTTCCCATGGGAATTTGCCTGAAAAATGCATGATTTGATACTTTTCCGTGGGAATTCAAGGCTATTACAGAACCCATAGATTTTCCAACTTTTCGATAACACCACATATGTTCCTGCTACAATGATTCTGTTGGATAGAATTCCCTCCCTCAGAATATAAATAACTTCCCACCACGTAGCATGTTGTAGGTTAGGGACAAAAGAGAAGAGAGATCATAATAAAAATAATAGAGAGTTATGTTTTGGTGGGCATTTGAGGCAACAAAGTGCTCTTGCCCCCAGTAGCATAACTAATGATCTCCATCAGTTCAGGTCCAAACAGGGACTTGCCCTGAAAAGGTAAGGAAACCAGTGACTTCTTGGAGGATTGGTCCACAGACCAAATCTTAAGCCACATGGAAGGCTGAGGCCTAAGAGAACAACCTGACCGTCTCAAAAAGTGCCTTAGACACATAATTGTTAATCTCCCCAATGTTGGCCAAAAGAACCAACAAATCCGCCTTGGAAACCTCAGCACGGACAGCCTCCATCAGCAGTTCACCCCATATGGTAACAGCCCTATTAACCCAGGCAGAGGCAAAAATAGGTCTAAGTGCCACTCCAGTAGCCGTACAATTGGCCCTGAGGATAGATTCCAGATTCTTGTCAGCTGGATCCTTAAGCCCTGATGCATCTGCCAAAGGCAGGGCAATAGTCATAGAGAACCTGGAGACGGGGGGTCCACGGTTGGTGGAGAAGCCCACTGCATCAATGCTGCCTCTGAAAAAGGGTACTGCTTGGTGATAGATAGCTGTTTGCCTGGAGTCTTCCAGAACAATCTGGTCAACAGTGGCATTAGGGGGAAAAGGGGCAAATATTTCTTATGCCTCTGGAAGACATCAGTAGAAGAAGACCTCTCATTGAAGGTGTCAGAGACCTGATGGTCTCCAAGACAGCTCTAATGATTCCCTCAGCTGAGGGAAGGGGGTCAGTCTCATAGGAGTCCCCATAGAAGTAGGAAGAATCCATATCCTCAAATTCTCCCTCCTCGTCTTCCCCTTCTGACAATTCCTTTTGTGAGGAAGGCCTTAGGATTTTAGGAGCACTCAGATACAGGGGCTAGATATTTAAAGGTACTGGGGGGGCTTCCATGTCTGAAGAACCTTGTGAAGGGAAAAGGGGATTTGGGCCACTGAGGACAGAATTGTTTTAACCCAAGCTGACCCTTGCTGAGTGCTGGAGGGCCATGGTGAAGTAGTAGGGGCCACAGCGCAAGAGAAGTAGATAGTTCCTGAATATTCCCTAGGGAGCCCCATTTGACATGAGGAACAGTAAGTGACGGGAGCTAAGGGATGCCCCTGTGTCCTTAGCCTTATATTTAGCCCCATGCCCTTTAGATTCTGACATCCTGACAGTAAAAAAAAGTGTCCCACACTATTACAAACCACTAGAAACTACTCCCAGACTTGAAAGCCCAGAAAATACACTTATCTGGCAAGCGTCAGGTTAATATGGAGAAGGAGAACAAGGAGAGTCTGCCTCTGCGTAGGATAAGAAACAGAGAAGTAAAATGGCGGCTGCAAAACTGGCAGCCAATCAGAAGAAAGCCTGCAAAATGGGCATCTCTTTTGCTGTTGCCTAGCAACGCCTACAACTCAGTTCGTGGAATCGCCGCAAGCTTCCTGGACACTCAAGATGTGAACTGGATGAAAGGGCACAAGGTGACAAAAAGACAGAGCCCTCTCTGATATGTGTATGACAAACGGTGGCAGAGATAGGTCCCAATAAAGAAATCTCATAGAAGTTAATGAAGCAAAGATGGCAGTGGGCGGGCAGGCTAGCTCCCGTTCTTAAAGGGGCTACAACAATTAATTTGGTCAAATTTACTAAAGTGACCCAGATACCCAAAAACCCAAGAAAACATATATCCAAGGGGGCTAAAAAGTAGGATACAAGTGAAGGGAAAGTACAAACAAATCCCACAAAGCCCTACATGCACCAAAGTAGAGAAAACGGCATCGAAAGAAGTATTCTCTATCCAAACTGCAGACATCCTTATTCCAAAGCCCTCTGGAAGGAACATTATAGATTAAGAAAATACCAATCATGAGTGCAAGAGCCTGCACAGATTCAGAATGCCTCTGTATGGAGAGACAGGATTGGGACAAATGCAGACTAAGGCACTCAAAGGGTTACTCGCTAGGCTTCAGGTTACCATTGTAGCGGAAAGCAAACAGAGCACCAAGAGACTCTGCTGGGAGGGAAAATTTGACATGCAAGATTCCCACCTCGGGGCTGCAAGGGTCCACACGGCACTTGTACACTGGTTAATCCACTCCAGGGGAAGCCCAGTAATGTTAAACGTATAATGAAGGAATTGTGACAGTCCCGTATCTATCAGAAAAATAATAAATGTCTAAAAGCTAAGTGTCCCCTGCCATCCTAACGTCGCAGGACACATTAATTCTGGGTACTTGCAGGGCAGAGGGTAAGGTTTGAGCTGGAGGAGAAGTAGGGAGTCTCCACCCACATGGCTGTCTTTTAGATGTGTCCTGTGCTCCAAAGGAGGGACAGCAACACCAAGGTACCTGTGTTCCATATAGGACATAAGAGAAAAGGAAATTGAGTGCTAATGTAAGTGTGCATTGGGTCCTGTCTGTACTTCACTGAAGGAATTTGTGTCACTATTACAGTAGGATACCCCTCAAAAGATTTCAGCAACTCAACTACATCACACATTAGTTGCCATTGACAAGGTGACAAAGCCTTCCATTTACGCACTGTATACTCGCTAATGGCCTTATTCTGCTTCTACAATGCTCTACCATATATAATGTGAAATTCCTTCAGGTAGGGACCTCCATTTTAAACTAGTGATGGGGCAGGTTTTAATCTCTTGTATGAAATATAATGTATTGTGAGCACTGCAGGAGTTGTAAAAATGTGTACAGATTTTGCAGACAATATTTATCATCTCTTTGGGGGTTTTGGATTCAGAAATGAATCACAACTAAATTTAGGACATGGAGCAAAGTACATGCACCATAGCATCTACTCTCAAAGCAGCCATTATGTTGGAGCAAATTTCCAGTGAGTGGGGCACAAGCTATTTATCTGTCACTTGCTGTGAAGTGGATACCCTGAGGCTTTAAAAATAATTCCAGAGCCAGAAGATTAGCAGTGACCTGATGTTGCATGTTGTTTCTGCCAATGAGCAGAATGAAAACCCAATGAGCAGTGACAATCACACAGTCTGTGCTCTGCTCAGCTGTCCACATATCTGTTGTCAGATGTATTTTCTTGCCATATGATATTTCCAGCCCTTTGCCCACCACACTGCTTATACAACTTTACACAACCATCCTCAAAAAATAACTGCAGCTTGAGATATGCCAGCAAGTTACATGACATGAGTTCTTTAAAACTGCTATTTTCTACATAAACATATCATTCCATGTTAGCTTTCATTGCCTTGAGTGCTAGATTGGTCTGCAAGGCATTGCAAAAGCAATGTATTGGAGACCACTGTAACATTCAAGGGGTTAAAAAGACCCATATAATTCAAATGCATTTTTTATTTGTTCACTACAATGCAACTGGTTTACTCCCAAATCACTCCTCTTTAGGTAACTGAATATGATCCATAGTCTTTACCCTTACAGATTATATATTGCAAAGTCACTGACAATGTTCTAAGATCCAGTTATTGGAACTAACAAACACAAAGGAATGAGTGAGTTCTGGGGAATTACACAGTGAGTAAATCTACTGTTGCTACAATATATCTGAGCGGTTTAGAAGGTAACTTGCAGCAATATAAAGAAAGACCCAGTACAAAGTTACTTCTGTGCTTTACATAGTGGACTTCTGTATAAAGGCTACTTGTACCGGGTGTCTAATGTATTGGAATATATGGGTGAGTGCTACAATAGATGTGTATTAACATAGTACATACCTTTACTGTGGAATCCCAGGAGGCAGTACACAGCCTGTTGTTGAACCATTGGATTTTGCTGACAGCATCATCATGGCCCATTAAAATGTCCTGTCGTCTTCCAAAAGCAATCGAATAAAAATATCTGACAGTATAGGAAAGGAGAAGATTACTCTCAAGAATTTTTTAATACGTTTTTTACTGTTAGATGGTTCTACAAAACAAAAAATAAAACCTCTTCCTCTTACACAGTGGTTACCAATCCTCACACTTGTATGCCTATCAGATTTCCCTTCTTGTGCACAGATGAGCTAATCAAAGGCTCAGTCATTTAACCCCTTGAGTGCCAGAGAGGTATCCAGTGCTGCTCTGCACCAACTTCCGGATAGACTGCAGTTACCTGCTCTGTACCACAGTCCGTCACTCTGCCTCTGCTCCCCTCCCTCTATCCAGCCTCCTCCAATGACAGAGGCTTTCTGCATGTAAGCTGGTGTGCTCTCATTGGCTAGATAGCGAACTCTGACCAATGAGAGCACTCCAGCTTAAAGGCAGAAAGCCTCCATCATTGGAGGAGGCTGGATAGACGGAGGGGAGCAGAGGCAGAGTGACGGACTGCAGTTACAGAGCATGTCACCACAGTCTATCCGGAAACAGGTTGCAGGGCAGCATTTATACTGCAATTTCAACCAAATACAGCTTAAAAAAAAATTTAATGAACACACTTTCACTCATGGTTAGCTACAAAACCTAACTATTCAGGCAAACTCATATAGGGGGATATAGCATTTTAAGGTGGAACTACCACCATAGTTAAAGTCGCCCTGCAATAATTAGGCAAATGGCGACTAGCTTAATAATAGTTATCTTACCTCTCAGAACTACACGATTCTAAAGAAAATCTTAATCTTCCGAGACCAGAAACCAGGCACGCAGACTGCACTAACCTGGCCGTCAGTCTCCGAAGAGTAAGGATTTCTTTAGAATCGTGTAGTTCTGAGAGGTAAGAGAACTATTATTAAGCTAGTCGCCATCTGCCTAATTCTTGCAGGGTGACTTTAACTATGGTGGTAGTTCTGCTTTAAGTGGTTCTCTTGATTGTTCATATAATAGTTACACATTTTTTAATCTATATTATACAACGAATGCATGTAGGAAACAAAATAAAATGGATGCAAGAGATACATGTTTGGTTTAAATGTATGCATGAAACAAAACAGATCACTACCCCAACTGGAGTCAACAAATTTCAGCTAGGCCCAAGCAAATGGCTGCCTTTCCACATTGGAGAAGAAACAGCACCTAAGGAAATGAGCGAGTCTTCACTTGTTCAATAGAAGAATATACTATGTATATGGCCTTCATACATAATTTTGGTGGATTTAAATATTTTTTTTTTCTGCAGTTGCTTGTGTTTGCAGATCTCCACTGAAGTCTGCATTTATTTCACCCCTCTTCATAATAGGCTTCAACATTCTGAAATAGAAAACCCACAGGACAAAAGTGCAATCCACGCTCAAAAGAACAAAGTCAAAAGATGATCAGGCCTTGAAGTAGAATTATCCAATTATCCACTGACACAACATTCTAATGGATGAAAGGGAAAACACTGTTGTAATCTATATCTGGGGTATTCCATTTCAAAGACTCACCCTCTTCCTACATCACTATGTTGAATGTGCGTGGATTTTTTTTCTCATTCAGAGTATTGGTGCTTTTTACATTGAGGAGGTGTGAACCTAATGCACACTTCAGCAGAGATCAGTAAATGCAGCCTATTGCAGATGCAAAGCAAAATAAATTAAAAAAAAGATAGACTGAATAATTTCATCATTTCCTAGAGATATAGCTTCCTTTTAATTTTGAATACCAGAAAGAAGTCCACTAAATAACTTAACAAGGCACTGGGCATTCCTGGCACTCAAACATTTAATCAAGTTGTGCAACATGCTGTTAATGAGAGTTTTGCTTCACCAACTCGTTAATGTGAAGTTTAGGTACGGCACATTACTCACACATTGTTATCCCAGGAGGAGCACATAACCGTTGTATCTCCAGGTAAGACTGCACAGGAAGATAAGGCCTATGGGGAGGAATCCCAAATTTCAATACTCACATTAAAGGTCAGACTTCTCCAAACACAAATCATATTTTAGAATATTCACACATTAAATTGGTAATGGATTTTAAAAAAATATATATAGAAGTGTTTGTGGAGATATGTATAGTGCATGTGTGGCTTCTTTTGTGTTTCCTCTAAGAAAGGCATATCAAACGTGTGGCCTCCCAGCTACAAAGCTGTGGTTCCCAGAAAGATTTCTCATTTAAATTACAGTGTGGACATGATGGTCCAAATTCAACTTCAGATCAGCTTGATTTGTGATTGAATAAGAAGGAAACATTTGACCCTCCATGTTGGCTGGTTGAGTATCCAACAGGTTAAAAGTCAAAGGTTGCATTCCAGAGGTTTGTTATTAGAACAGCCGCAGCAGGGCCGCAAATTAATTATATATCATCACTTTCTACATCTTCCAGACAAAATAATACTGCAGATATTGGCAGCCATTGTTGTGGGCCTCCTTAGAGGGATACCTGTAGTATGTAGCCTTCAGCTATATTGGAGTTTGACATGCTTGCTCTAAGTCACTCGCCTTCTGTTGTATTGTGCAAGACCAATTATTAAAGCGGAACTACCACTCCGCCTAAAGTTGCCCCCAAAGAATTACCCATCTGGCGACTAGCTGCTCAATAGTACTAGTTGCCAGAATTATTGCCTCGTTATAGAGAATTCCTACTGCTCCCAGGACTGATAGCCAGGAAACAGTGCAGACGTCTTTGCATAGTGACATCTGCGCGCCTGCGCTGTCAGTCCCTTCCAGTACCACATGACTCATAGCAACGCCTCCTAGAGACGAATGGGACTGACAGCGCAGGCATGCAGATGTCACTATGCAAAGATGCCTGCGCTGTTTCCTGGCTGTCGGTCCGGGAGTAGTAGGAATTCTCTATAACGAGGTAATAATTCTGGCGACTAGTACTATTGAGCAGCTAGTCGCCAGATGGGCAATTCTTTGGGGGCAAATCTAGGCGGGGTGGTAGTTCCGCTTTAACAAAACATTGCAAAGGAAAGATGTAACTTTTTTTTACAATACATTTTGGAAACTTTCCAGTCAAACAAAATGGGAAGTGAAAGGGAAAGAGAAAAAGAATTATTACACTGTATAAACCAGAGGTGGGCAGCCTGAGCCATTCCAGCTGTTTCCATCTGAGAACTGAAGTGCTGAAATGCTGAAGGGCTTCAAATGCCCATCTCTTATATAAAGCAAAAAATGATGAACATTTTTCTTTATCTGAAATACTCAGACTGCTGTTTACTAGAAGAATGATCATGTGATTAACTTCCTGCATAAGTCACAGGGTCAATCTGCAGTGTGAAATATGCTGAACCTACTTTCAGAAAGCACATATTAACCATTTCAGCATCAGAAGGCACGGTTTTCATGGTCAACAGGGGAACTGTTACTAAGAAAACTGTGTCTTAGTAAAGGGACAGAATATGTTCCCATAGTTCAAAACTGCCTTTTACCTCGGTTGACTTGCAGATTACATCAAGGATCACTGACATCAGCACTCAGTGAGGGTTTTAATGAGAAATTCCTCTCCTCACTGCAGAAGCCCACTAACACTGGATTCACCAACATAGGACTTTCATAGATTTCAATACAGAGGAGAGGAATTTCCCATGGTGCCTAAATTGGTGAAGATGTCACGTAACTTTTTTTTTTTTGGACAATGAAAACTTCCATCTCCCACTGAGGGAAGGATTTAGAATTACGACAAACTCTTTAAGGCAGTACTGGCCAAAATAATTCCTAAACACAGGCACTGCCGTTTCTATTCTCCAAGGCCTACAGTACATTTCAAGTCAAATCTTATACTTGTTCAAATCAGCCTAGTACTCTACCCATCATATTGCCATTGCTCATGAATGAATCATAGCTCATTTTTGCTTAAAAAAATCTGCAGTGTTTTATACAAATTCCACTTACCATATTAGAGAATGAAACACTTCTTTGAAGTGATTTCTGATTTGTGGAGAACATCTTCAAGGTTGAATCTGCAAAATATGACAGTTCTAATGTAACCTCAAAATATGCATGAACATATGCAGGACCATAGTTTGCTTTTTGAATGTCAGAGGCTCCTTACATCCACTTAAAAGTTCAAACTATCACCCTTGTACTGCTCTTTATCCCCTAGAAGGCTACAAATGTCTCCAATTCATTGTTTTACAATGCTTTGGGTTGGGGACATATCTAGCATTCAAGTGGTTAAAAGAATTTTGTTATTGTCCTGCTTATACAAATCAGCACAGGGATAAGCACATGGTTGTCTGCAACGCACTGCATAGCCCTCCAGGAAAGAAATGAAAGCCTACTATTGCCAACACTGGAAAGGGACACAGGATAGGTTAAGAGATGGGGGTGGGGGTGTTTGGGTTTTGCAGTTAGATCTACTCTTGTTGCCTTGGACATCTGGCAGAATCACTCATGGCAAATGCATTTACAACTGTAACCCACAATCCTGACTGCAGATTTTTTTATCACCTTAATTCAAGTTTGCATATTTGAAAACGGCATTAAAAACTGCCTATGTCATGTTAACCAAAGGTCCAGCAGATGTATAGTTTAGTAGATATTCTGTTATTTCTGGACAAAGTGAAACTAAACACTTCCTGGTACTGCACAGAGCTTCATAAGCATATGAAATGTAATTGAAACCTCTATTAGCATATATCATATCACTGAAAGGGTTTCATTAGCATATTCAACATAAAGGATTTGCTTAATTAGCATATGAAAATGTCACTCATCCCACAGTGCCTCAATTAGCATATATTAGCAAATGAAAGAAGTGTGAATATCTCCTGAAATGTATGTTTGCTGGACTTTTGGTTAACATGACATATAGACAGTTTTAATGCAATTTTCAAATATGCAAACTTGAATTAAGGTGATAGATCCACTTTAAGGTAATAAAATACATTACTTTCATCTCTTCTTTTTCCCCATAATAGTTAAAAAATGCTTAATTACAAATTATGTGAAAACAAAGGCAGGTACAATATCCACTTTCAAAATGAAACCTGAACCCTTTTACTGGGTGTCCAGTCCATTGCAAAGGGATATGATGGTTACCTATCTGGAACTGAAAGGGTTCATAAAATGCAGATAAAATACTTATTCAGCTGGACTGAGATTGCTTTCTACTAGAGTTGGCCACATCTCCCATGTAAGTGCATTGTACAGGGTTGCTTTGATTTAGTGCAGCCCTGCAATGTCTATGTTTCATATGCAAGCCCCGTAACAAAAAAAAAAAAAAAAAAAAAATACAGATGTAAGTCTTCTGTACCAAGCTGAGTGGACACAGGATGAAAGCTCTCAATGGATCCCACCAAAAACATCACAAACAAGTCAAGACTTTCCAGTAAATAAACAATGCAGTTTTATTTGTAAATTAAAAACATAGCAAAATATTGTAAGGTATAAGGGTTCACAGGTATGAAGGAGGCAACGACACGCCTTACATGTTTCATGAAGTAAACTCCACTTAGTCATAGACTAGACACATAACAAAAGGTCTCTTCTTATATACAGATGCTTCAAATAATTTAGGCAAATAATCAAGAGACTCACCATGTGCTAATGATTCAGATATTCTTTAAAAAAAACAAGTAACCTGGATAAGAGCAATTCTGGGGCAAACCAAATACTCCATAGCTGACAAAATGTCTCATGTGCCACCAATTTGGATAGGGCTTTTATTACCTAAATTGTCACAGAGGTCTCCATATTGCACATTGCAGGTGTAGTCCTTATATTGCAACTCTTTCCAGATTAATGCAATATTTTATCACAAAATGTGGCCATGTGATTGTGTCCAGCAAAGTGTGCTTATAGGAACCATGAGGGAAGTATTCTCCAGCCAGGAAGGCACAACACTTCCATAAAATCTCTCTCTAGAAGTGGAGGCTCACTCCCTACGCCAATTTATCCCCATTAGATGTGCTCAGTTTTAAAGAATAGTAAAGACTGAAAACAGGTCAGGAAGGGGGTCACCTGGAGCAGTAAATTCATAGGAAGCACATTCCCAGAACTTAAACCATTTATTTTGTTATTTTTCAACCTGGAGGGTAAGTCCTGTGTTCCTTTTCTCTTAGTCCATGTCTATTTATCAGAAAATATACAAAAATCCCTTTTTCTCTTTCTGTCACGGAACCAAGGAAGACCCAAGAGTCAGACATAGTTAAAATTCACCTTTATTAGAATAGTATAATACAATAGTAAGTATCACAGCAAGACTCAGGAAAGAGCAGAGGGTAAGCAAAGAGGCAGAGACTATCAGAAATAGGAGACTGCCTCCAAGTTCCCAGACTGCAGAAACTAGGACGAAACCAGTGGTAGTCTCATACGCCAGATAGGCACAGCGTAGACCCAAACAGTCACCTCTAAGGATGGTAACCGGGGAGAAGACTGAATCACGCCTGCAGTCAGTAAAGGAGAAGACAGTCTCCCATAAGGGAAGGCAACAAGGGAGACTACTGACTCACGTCTGCAGTCAGTAAAGCTAGAGTCTGCCAGAGCCACAGGTCTGTACCAGATAGGATGTATAATATTCTGGAGGCAACACAGAGAGGCTAGTTGGACAGAGCCCCAGGTCAGCACCAGGTTGGATAGTCAGACTAGCCAGGGTCAATACACAGAGTGGATAGTCAGCCAGAGCCATGGGTCAGCACCAGATCAGTAGTCAGACAAGCCAGGGTCATACAAGGAGCGGATAGTCAGACAGAGCCACAGGTCTGCACCAGATTGGATGGTCAGACAAGCCAGGGTCATACACAGGAGATCAGGAACAAACAACTTAGAACTGCACTGGACAACAACGTAGGGGTAACTGAGATAGTATGCAGTTCCCTTTTAAACCCAGCCAGGAAATAGGTAGGTGGAGACTACCAGACCAGACAGCATAAGACTGAGGCCTACATCAATATGCAGCCTGGTGCCCGAAAGTAACGCATTGGGACAGAGATGCTTCCTACAGTCTCCAACCCTGCATCAAAAAGAGCAACTGAGTCATATGGGAAGAGGACACAGACGGCTGCTGAAAGCATCAAACGAGCCAAAACCTGACGCACGGAGCGATCTATGAAATGACGCAGAAACGTTATTCCAAGTCCCAAGTACCCAGTGTTGCTTGATGCAGCGGCGCTGGAATTAAGGTATGCTGTGACACTTTCGTTCAATGGGGAACACAGGAACTATGTGGATATACCAAAACTATACACCAAAATTCCAGGGCGGGAGAGAAAAAGCCTTCAAAATACAGAGAGCTCCAACAGACATGAACTGGAGCAAATATAAACCTCAGGTATTAACGGTCACCTACACACCAAGCCAAGTAACAGATTAAAAAAAGGATACCAGAGAAGGAGGGACAAGGACAGTTGCACAGGCACAACAGCCTGTAGGACCTTCTGTCTAAAACTGGATTCAGCCCAAGCCTGAACAATAAGATGGTGGAGTTTAGCAAACGAGTGAAGGGAAGAACATGTTGCTGCTTTGTGCAAATGCCCTGCAGAGGCCTGTTTCTTGTAGGCCCAGGAGCCACCCACCACTCTGGTGGAATGAGTGGTGACCCTAAAGGAGACAGGATGTTTCCTGAGGATGAAAAGCGTGGTGAATAGTCATTTTAAATCAGACAGTCACGTCACCTTTGAGGGTCCACACTAGGGCCCTCAGGAATGACAGAGTCTGATTTTTGGAAGGTCTTCATGTGACAAAAGTAGTACCATACTTCAAGCACTGAACTGCATCCAAACAAAACTCCAGTTCTTGCTCCTGTCTGTTATATGGAGTCGGACAAAGAGAAGGAAGACCAATTCTTTGGTTAGTGTGAAACTTGGAAAAAGTTGTAGGAATTAACCCTACAGGAGTTTTCAAAATCACCCTATAGGAATGAAAGATCAGAAAGATGAGTTTACAGGACAAAAGCACTTGCCAAACAAACAAAATTACCACCAAGAAGGCTGTCTCAAGGGAGCCAAAGGGAAAATAGAAGACAGGGTCTCAAAGGGGGCTTTCTACAGCAGTCCAAGGACCAAGTTCAAATCCTACAGATAAGTGGGATAACAAAAGCCTGGGTAGGCATGAGACAACCCTGCACTAAGGTTTGCACATCTGGTAATAAGAAAATATGCATCTGAAAAAGAACAGCTATAGAAGATATCTGGACCTTAGTAGAGTTAAGCCCAAGTCCTTTCTCAAGGCTAAAATAATCTGAAGATGAAAAAGGATAATGCTGCGACCCCTGGTCTTTGCAGCACTGTAGACCAAGGACCATACCATATGATATGCCTTGGATGAAATCTGGCTTGCAGGCCTTCATCATAGTGGCAACAGCAGAGTCAGAGAGACTTTTTTTTCCTCAGGATGCTGGTTCCATCCATCAAAGCCAATTTCTTCACACCACCACCGCCGAGTGACATACGGGACTCCAAGTCAAAAGGTTTTGAAGAGTGGAAGCCAAAACAGCTCTGCTACGGATAGCTTGAGAAGATCTGATAACCAGGACCCACCAGGTCAGAATGGGGAGATCAGAATTACATGAGCCAGCTCCATCCTGATTTTCCTCAATAGCCTGGGAATCAGAGGAATAGAGGAAATGCACACACCAGGGGAAATGGTCACAGAGTGACCACTGTATATACAGCAAGAGCGAGAGGATCCTGGGATCTCGAGCAAAAGAAGGAAACCTTGCAATTCAACTGAGAAGTCATAGATCCACAGTCAGAATAATCCACAGAAGGACTCTGGAGTCATTCTTGGTGACAGCTTGGTAGGTGATATAGACCACCGCCAACTTGTTATCAAACAGAGTCTGTACCAGCAAACCTTGGAGAAATGGAGAACAAAGCAGCAGAGTGAGACAAATCACCCAGATATCCGACACATTGATGGACAGAAGACTCTGTCTCTCCCCAAAAGCCTTGATCTGCCTGCCCAAGGTAGCCATCCAACATGTCCGACTGGCATCCGTTTTGACTGTCACACAGTCCAAAATGATCAATAGCCATTCAAGGGACAGATGGGACATATGAAGTCCTCAAAAACATCCAATTTTGTCCAGTCTGATAGAAATATGATATGGGGATGAAACTGATGTCTGGACCAACTCTTGGAAATCTTCAGCTGCAGTTTCCCAGCACCTTCATGCACTCCCGCACCATTGCTGAAGGACGGAGAATGTCTGAGACACCTGTCAAGACAATGAGTGAATCTGGCCTTCCAGCAGAAAGACCCATCCCAGAAGAGTGCTAAATCTCATGCCAAGCAAGAGAAGGACTTGGGATGGAACAAGAGAGAATTTCTTGAAGTCGAGAAGCCATCCATGTTGCTCCAGAACTGAGACAAATGTCTGAACCTGGACATGTACAGCTGCCAATGAAACTGATACATGGACTGGAGGATCTGAGTTATTAAGAGAGACTAACCAAACTGGGTTTGTTTACATTAGAGAAGAGATGTCTAAGGGGTGATATGATTACCATTTACAAATGCATTCAAGGTAATTACAAAGAACTAGCAAATGAATTATTTACTCAAAGAGCTGAGCTAAGAACGAGAGGTCATCCATTAAGACTAGAGGAAAGGCGCTTTAGACTAAAACAAAGGCAGGGATTCTTTACAGTAACAGCGGTAAAGCTATGGAATTATTTGCCACGGCATGTTGTACTTGCAGAAAATGCAACCGCTTTCAAAAAAGCAATGGATGCCTATCTATCACACAGCAATATTAAAAGTTATGACAAATGGCTACAAAGGAGATAGGATGTTTATCCAGGGAACTATCTGACTGTCATTTGGAGTCAGGAAGGATTTTTTAAATTAGAAATTGCTCCAGAGGGCTTTTTTGCCTTCCTCTGGATCAACAGGGATGTTTTTAGCATGGGCTGGACTTGATGGACACGTCTTTTTTGAGCCTCATCAACTATGTTACTTTTTAATGAAGGAGCCTTCATTATTTTAACCAGAGGGAGAATAAGGTAAATCCCTAGAGAACAAATGTGGGCTGCTCAGGTTGCTAAGACCTTCAAAAAGTGAACTGAAAATGACGGTGTTGACAGGCAAATCATAGGGAACATTGATTGTCTTCAAGGATGGGAATATGCAGATATTCTTCCTTTATGTCTAGAGACAGCAAGGACTTTCTCTAGAGCTAGATGAAATGCTTCAATACCAGAACATGATGGAATGTCTTTTTTTTGGGGGGAGGGGGCAGAGGAGAGATTTGAACATTTTGGAATAGAATCCAATTAATCATTTCTGAGAAGGAAAAGGTACCAAGACCTGTGTATTTAGCAGGGAAGAAAACGCTTCTACAATTAGACAGACCATCTTCAGATCACGAGAGACTCAGAGTATAAAGAAACAAAGTGGAGGAAGGAATTGCATGTTTCTACAATACCCTTCCGAGATAATCAGTAAAACCCACTGGCTTACCATGTATAGGGTGCACAAATTGTGAATGAGACCCAGATGTCCTCCAATCACCTGAGGTGAATCATACCCCTGCAAGTTATGCAGAGGTAGACTTGTCAGCTGGGGGCTTTTGGGTAGGATTCTTGCCTGGTCAAGCCTGTTTGGATTTAGGGGGAGGGCACACCTAGATCTCTGTATTAGTAGACATTCTGGGTACATACCCATACTGGTGGGGATAATGAAAACCATGTGTCTTCTACGGAAAAAAGCAACACTTGAGGGTAAGGAGGTGTAACGGAAGCCCAAGACACTGGGAAGGTGAAGCAAGATGAAACCTGGTTGAAACGCTGTAGCTGAATACAGCAGGCTGGAAACTGTACCCCAAGAGCTGGGATCACAGTTACTGGAAGGCAGGCTGGGAGCATTGACTGGAAACAACTGGAACACAGGCAATATGTCCACTGGAACCTCAGATACCTGAATGGGGGACAGAGGGGTCCCTTTAAACCATTCAGACTAAGGACACTGTACTCCTTGGTTCAGTACAACTAACTCAACTTTATTTGGAAACACAGCTTATTTATACAGTTTCAACTACATTAACTTGGGGTCAGTACAGAAGACATAACGCAATCACAGTGGATACAATAGGTCACAGCAGATGGGGAAGACATAACACAAAGGGAGAATTCACAGGGATAATGTAATCACAACACCTAATACAAAGAACCAACAACAGATGGCTCAGGGATACACAATAAGGCAGGCATGATTACATTAATACACAAAGGGCTTGGGCTAGGGTAGGCAATAGCCAAAAAGGCTTGAGGGGCTGGAATACACAATCTAGGGAAAATGTACTGCATGGTCCCCTTAAACCCGTGGCCACTCTGTGAATTGCTGATGCTCCCAAGCAAGGCAGGCTGCACAGTTAAGCCCCTTGTTCATAGCTGCCTGCTAATAAAATGTTCCAAGTTCTCCGTAGTCAGAAATAAGGGCTGACAGTCTGTATGCCCAGAGAAAGGGTTTTCAGTAACGGAGTGCAATCCATTACACAAGGTAATAGTGAACGCTCTCTCCAGTAACATGACTATTAACAATTACTTGCCCATGAATGAAAGAGAGGCCAAGGACTTCATGGAAGACTGGTAGCCAACCATATTTTTAGTCAAAAGGTACAACTTTCAGCAACAGAGTGCTAAAGCTTTTCCATTAAGCCTAGCAGAATGAAAGGCTGTCTCAGTAAGATAAAGCCAGAACATCCTCCTCAGGTGTGCTCACATGGACAGCCTCTAGGATTCCCCCCAAGACAACACTGGCCCAGACACCCAAGCAACAGTGAAGGTGGGAAATAAAACAGAACCAGAATCTGCAAAATATCCCTTAAAGCAGAACTACCACATCTAAGCAACTTTAGCTTCAATAAGTCCCCATCTGGCGACTAGCTGCTTAGTTGCGTTACTCGCCAGAATTATTACCTTGTTAAGGAAAAATAGCCATTCTTCACGGGCTGACAGGCAGGACGGAGCACATACAACTTGACATAGTGAAGTCTGCGCACCTGTTCTGTCAGTCCCGGCCGCTTTAGGAGGCGTTGCTAGGAGCCGTTCAGCTCCGGAAGGGACTGATAGAGCAGGCGAGCAGACGTCACTATGGCAAGATGTCTGCGCTCCGTCCTGCCTGTCAGCCCATGAAGAATGGCTATTTCTCCTTAACAAGTTAATCATTCTGGCGACTAGCGCTACCAAGCTGCTATTCGCCAGATGGGGACTTATTGAAGCAAAAGTTGCTTAGATGTGGTAGTTCCGCTTTAAGGAGATATTCAGAGATGCTCAAGATATCAGTTGGCCATCTTTGGCCACTACCAGTCGGAAAGAATTTCTTGGCTCAAGACTGGATTTTCCATCAGAACTCAGGGGTTCTTTAGGTTGATGTGCAGGCATTCTTGAGCTGGTCATTAAGACGATTCGGTCTGGTAGGAAAGCCTCCGCATATATAAGATGTACTGTAGAGTATGAAAGACTTTCAGGCATTTTTAGGCAGCAGTCTTTCCAGACAATCCATCAGTGTCTCTAGTATCTCATATTTCTTGTAGAGGGGCTTGGAGATAGGCCTCGGTCTGGCATCTATAAAATTTCAACTTACTTTAGTAAAACGTTTTATCAGGGCTATAGAGAAAGTGAGGGCTATGATTAGGAAGATTGTTCCCATTTGGGATATGAACCTGGTCCATGATCAGCTAATGGGTTCCCCAAAGTTTGAGCCCTTGGCGCAATCTTCACTCAGGGCCTTAACTCTTAAGACAGTGTTCGTGATGGCGTCACGTCGGTTAAGTCAGCAAGCTACATTCACTCTCTTTCAATCACCCATATTTGTCAATCAGGATAAGCTTGTTCGCTGCTTGAAACCTACCTTTAGGTTTCACCTAAACCAGGACATTATTTTACCATCACTTTGTCCTAATACTAGTGGGAAAAAAAAAAGAGAGGAGACATCATGCTCTGGACTTGGTATGGTGCATCTCCATTTACCTTTGTAGGACAGAGGACTTTAGGGATTCAGTTGTCTTCTTTTTTCAATTCCAAGATAAATGTATTGGTTCCTCAGCTTAAGTATACATATTTATTAGACATTATCATCTTGATGTTAGAGCTTTGGCCAAAGCCTGCTTTGGGAGGAAGGTACTTCAGGCATTAATTTCGCCCTAACTTGTAGGATGTTTTCATGCTCGCACAAGCATAGGGTGGTGTGCTTTTTCTTTCTATCTATCCATGTCATTTTCTTCATGGTGGTTTTCTTGTGGGGTTTTTATGTCTTTCCACTGTTAATAAATGCATTTGCACGCCCCACTATTTAATGATGTGGATGTGGACACAGAAGAAAGGCTGAAATTTGCTTACCGATATATGCTCACCGATATTTCCTTTTCTTGTGTGTTCATCTACAGCACACACTGACCTTAATATTTTGTGTGTTCTCTTACAACCTGACCAGTAGTAAAAACTGGAGAGGTGCAAGAAGGAGATTTTTGATTGGTCCTCCCAGCTGGGGGAGGAGACATGACCACTATTTAATCCTGTGGATGGACAAAGAAAAAAGGAAATATCGGTAAGCACATTTCAAGCAGTTTCCCCCCCTCCTCATCAAAAGAATCTCCCACATCCAGAGTGGGGGAAACAGAAAAGTTCTGGTTCCATGACTCAAGGACCCCTTTATAAAAGAGAAAGAAGTATTAGTAATAGAAAAAATAAAGACTGTAACCCATGCAGACTTCTATTCAGTAGAAGAGGGGCCAGGGACTAGTTTGTAAGGGCCATATAACACCAGGGACATAACGTACCAGTAAAGTCCCTTAGAAGGCCACTCTGACATGAGGAAAAAAGGGTTAATAAGGAAACCCCTGATGGTCTAAGACTTGCCCTGGTTTCCCAGGAACTCAGACATAGCCAAGAGATCCCCAGATAAAGAATGCAGAGCAGAAATAAGAGAAAATGCTTACCTGCCTGTAAGACGTTAAAGACATAATGTCAGGAGAGAGATCTTAGCCAGATAGGCAGGAGGAAGAAAGTGAAGAGGATCGCATATACTTTTCACTGAGATCTGGGAACAAAAATGTAGTATTCAATCCACTTTAAGGAACAGCAGGGTCTGCAGCCATTGTGTCTGTTTTCCTCTGCGTAGGCTGAGAGAGCCACTTTTCGTGCCCCCTCCCCTCTGAACAGTTAAAGAATAGAAGTGTAACCCTCTTTTTCCACACACCGGCACCTTCCCATTGATGCAGTAACTATAACATTGCTGTAGACGCCTCATCCAATATGTGTGATGTGATCCCCTGTTTCTTAAAGGTGTACCAGCCAAACATCAATCTGGTGAATTTACCCCACAAATGGAGACATATGGTTGGGGCTGTATGCCTATACAGGTCTACTCTTAGAGATATATCTATATCGTTTTAGACATACTTTACAACATGGCTGGGCTCATCTATGTCTGACAGACCCTTGTACAGTTTTTCATCTGCTGGTTTCTGCTATCAAAAACTGACAGTTGGTGTTATCTATGTGCTTCACTTGGAAGAATACATCTTGTAAGTAGATTCATTTCTACCTATCACCTTTCTACAAAAAGATTGCTCTCAGATGGTGTGCGCTTGGTTTCTTCTGTTTCCCCAGTTTTTGCTTTGAGTGAAGACCAGCTACTAAGGACACTGTGAAAAGTCATCTGGCACCTAGAGACTATCACTTTGGGACTGTTAATATTGAATCTGGCTTCTTTATAGAACAGGTTTTTTTATATATATTTGATTTATTACTCTGCTCTGTAGAAATTGGGTGTGCTTATCTACTCCTTTTTTGTGTTGTAAGAGGAGAAACAGGAGACTAGTAGAGCAAAAAAAGAGGATTTTAGCCTTACCTGTTAAATCCTTTTCTCTTAGTCCATACAGGTTACTGGTAACTTTGGGTAGGCGATATGCCCCTTTAAATTGTAGGTAGGAACAATTCTAGAACTGTATGCAGGGCGTGAAGCCTACCTCCCCTCTTTGGCTGTAGCTAGCCAACCAGCTCCAGAAAGATTTGAGACACTAACTATTGACTAGATAGTAGAAGGGAAAGAAAACTCCTGTGAGCATGGCCCCGAAGGACCCACATGTTCTACCACAAGAGAGCCAAGCATGGTCCCTTAACAGGTTGGGAGACCAGTAACCTGTATAGACTAAGAGAAAAGGATTTAACACGTAAGACTAAAATCTTATTTTCTCTGTCATCCAATACAGGTTACTGGTAACTTTGGGATGTCCAACTACTGAGTTTCCCAGAGGCGGGAAGTAAGGCAAGGACCAGGCGCAAGGCCCCCAAAGTCACCAGAGCAGATATGAACCATCAGATCAGAGATAGCCCAACAAAACAAATGAAGCGTCAACAGACACTGAACATGGTAACAACACCCCAAACTGTTACACAGAACACTGAACTAGATCCAATAGGGCTCAAAAGTGAAGGAAGCACCAAGAACCGAAGAAGATCCTAGACACGCAAGGCTGCCACCAGGATTTTCCTCCCAAAGCTGGCATCAGCCGATGCCAGCACATCAACATGGTAGTGCTTCAAAAAGGTATGCACAGACAACCAACTGGCAGCCTTGCACAACTGATCAGCGGAGGCCTGATTCTTGAAGCCCAAGAAGCCCCAATAGATCTAGTAGAATGATCCATGACCCAAAAGGGGACAGGCTTCTTCCTCAGCTTGTAAGCCTTATGAATAGTGGACTTGATCCAAGAAGTAATAGTCACTATGGATGCAGGTCTTCCTGCCCTGGGACCCTCAGGAATGACGAACAGTGCATCAGATTGCCTGATAGAATCAGTGGGATGTACATAAAACTTGAGACAACACACCACATCTAACAAGTGGAGATCCCTCTCCTTGTCAGAGCTGGGGTCAGGGCAAAAAGAAGGCACCACAAGCTCCTGATTGATGTGAAACTCCGAACCACCTTTGAAAGAAACTCTTGAGAAGTGTGAAGCACCGCCTTGTCCTTGTGAAACACCAAATAGGGTGGCTTACAGGACAGAGCATGTAACTCCACAACATGGCGAACAGACACGATTGCCAGGAGAAAGGCCATTTTCCATGTCAACAGGCGTAGAGGAATAGTAGACAAGACTCACATGGAGGGAGCTGAAGAACGGGCAAAACCAAGTTAAGATCTCACGGAGGAGCGGGACTCTTGAAGGCAGGACGAGTATGAGCAAAGCCCTGGAAGAAAACCTTGACATCAGGAAGGATGGCAATGCGCCTCTGAAAGAAAACAGATAGCAGAAGTCTGAACCTTAAGGGGACTCAAACTGAGGCCCTTACCACACCGTTCTACAAAAAGACCAGGACCGTAGGCAGATCAAACTCCTGAGACAGGTCCCTGTCAGCACATCAAGACAGAAAGGTCGACCAGACACGATGGTAGATCTTGGAAGAAACAGGTTGCGGGCACTGAGCATAGTAGCCACCACCCCAGAAGAAAAACCTCCTCTTCTTCAAAATTGAGGATTCAATTTCCAGGCTGTCAAAGTTAGCCGATGAACATCCTCCTTCCACAGGTAACCCTGCAGAAGAAGATCTGGACCGCAAGGGAGCTGGAATGGCTCCACCACTAACAGATCCAGAAGCTCCAGAACCAAGCTTGGCGAGGCCAGTACGGAGCGATCAGAATGACTCGACAGTGTTCCAGTCACAAATTCCGTAACACCCTGTGCAACATAGGGAGGGGAGAAAAGATGTAGGCCAAAGGAAATAACCAAGGAATGGACAATGCATCCACCGCCAGGGCTAGAGGGTCCCTCCAGCGAGACAGAACCTCGGAATCTTCCTGTTGTGTCTTGTCGCCATCAGGTCAATGTAAGGAAGACCCCACTTCTGAACAATGAGGGTGAAGACCTTGGGGTGCAGCTCCCACTCTCCGCTGTCCACTGTGTGTTGACTGACGAAGTCTGCCATGACATTTGTCTACACCAGGAATGTGCATTGCGGATATGGCAGGAACGTGATCTTCTACCCAAGACAAAATAGCCTTGACCTCTAACCAAGCAGTGAGACTTCTTGTTCCGCCCTGCTTGTTGATGTAAGCCATGGCCATGGCGTTGCCAGACTGTAACCGGACTGGACAGTCTTCCAGCTGAGATGTCCAATGACGAAGGGCATGAAATATCGCCCGAAGCTCCAACATGTTGATAGTAAGGAGATTCCTGGAGACCACTGATGAGCACTCAGGCGACCCAGGACCGCTCCCCAGCTGGAGAGACTGGCATCCATTGTCACTGTCGTCCAGAAGAATACCAAGAAGGACTTCCCTTTCAGCAGAAGAGGGAGGGACACTGACATCTTTAGAAGGTCCGGCTGACCCCTGGAGATGAATTTCCCCACTAGAGAGGACAGCTTCTTGGCTGGAACTGGATCTTGAGCCAGAACCGCAGAAACCCTGTGGGCAATCTGGTGAGCTACCTCATCCGTGAGAAACTCCCATGCTCTTCTGAGTGTCGAAGAGAAGGCCCAGGAAGACCAGACGCTGGGATGGGACAAGATCCGACTTGTCCGTGTTGATGATTCACCCGTGATGGGTGAGAGCTTGAATGCATTGTTGAATCTGCTGATGAAAAACTTCCACAGAGGGGCCTTTAGAAGCAAGTCGTCCATGTATGGAGTAACTCTGATGCCGTCCTGATGGAGGACGGACACTAAGGCTCCCAGGACACAGTTCAAAACTTGAGAAGCTGTAGTCAGACCAAAGGGAAGAACTGAAAACTGAAAATGCCCTCAGTCGCAGGCAAATCTGAGATACTGCCGGCTCTCTGGATGAATGGCGATGTGTAAATACGCGTTCTGAAGATCCAGGGATGCAAGGAATTCCCCCGGGGACATAGCAGCAATCACCGTTTAGAGAATCCTGGTGATAATGAGTCCAGATTACAAACGAATTGAGATCCTTCAAATCCAAAATGGGGAGACAACCGCCGTCCTTTTTGGAGACCACAAAGAGGTTTGAGTAAAAATCCACACCTCTGTCCTGAACTGGAACCGGCTCTAGAACATCCTTGTCCAGAAGAGCCTGAATAGTGTAGTTGAACAGCCGGCACTTCTCTGTGTCCTGAGGCGTATGAGTAGGAAAGAAGCGAAAGGGAGAAAGAGAGCCAAAAGGGATCCTGTACCCTTCTGTCACCACCTGTAAAACCCACGGGTCCACCACTGAATCCTCCCAGATGCTGTGGTAGTGACGCAGACGAATACCCACAGCAGAGTTGGGACCTGGGTCCGGTGAGTCATGCCGAGGAAGGCTTGGAAGCCTTGGGCTTGGAGGAGACCTTGGGCTTCCCATTGCTGTTTGGGCTTGGAGGAGGCACATGGAGCTGAGGGAACCGTCTGGTTAGCTGGATATGTCTCAGTCTGGAAGGAACAAAAATACCGATTACGCTTAAGCTGCGTTTTCTTCCTGGGGACCAAGGGTAGAATGGTACTCTTACCCCCTGTGGCCTCACTGATCAGATCTTTAATATCTGGCCCAAACAAAGAAGTACCTTGAAAAGGTAAGGAGAGCAATGTTTTCTTGGAAGCAGTGTCAGCAGACCAGATCTTGAGCCAAAGAGCCCGTCTGGCAACCACAGACATGGTGGAAACCCTAGCCACTAAACGGATGGCATAAAATAAGGCAGCAGAAACATAGTGCTGTGCCTCAGAAATGTTGGCATGAAGGCGCAACATATCCGAAGTAGAAGCACCCTGACGGACAGCCATGGTGAGCTGTTCAATCCAGACCGCAATGACCCGGTTCACCCATGCTGCAACGAATGCTGAATGAATGACAGTACCAGCAGTGGCAAAAATGGACTTGAGGGAGACCTCAAGTTTCTTGTCAGTCCAGTCCTTCAGAGTGGACACATCAGAAACTGGAAAGGCAGTAGACTTAGATAGCCTGGAGATAGGAGCATCCACTTTGGGAGGATGAACCCACTGAGCAAGCGCTGCCTCAGAGAAAGGATAAAGCTTGGCGAATTTCTTGGACACAGAAGGTTTCCTGTCCGGAGATTTCCACTCTTCAGACACAAGGCGGTCAAGAGTGGGGTTAGGTGGAAATCAAGTATGGGGGTTTTTAGGCTCCTGAAACACATCAGAGGGATCAGAAGGAACCTCCTGAACTAAGGGAATGTTAAGGGTATGCAAAACAGCCCTGATCAGGCCCTCAGCCGAGGACTCAGGATCAGCCTCAAAAGGAGCCCACAGCAGAACATTCCTCAACATCTGAATCCACCAGCAGTTCCTCCTCAGAGGAATCTGATACGTCAGGAACTCCCTGAGGTTTTGCCAGGGAAGACTTGATGGAGGAGGGGATCTGGGAGACTCTCAGGGACATCAGAACATACTGGGTATAAACGACCTGAGAATTCTCTAGGTAACCCTGACTGACAGGAAGAGCAGTGCACAATAAGGGACACAGAGACCCCAGCATCCTTAGTCTTAGGTCTGGCCCCAAGCTTCAACGGTATAGACATTCTCACAGTGTCAAATAAACTTACAGTATAAGAAATCACCCTACTACAGTGTGTAGGATTAAAGTTTCATGCCAGAAATCGCCAAAATAGACTTATCTGGCAGGCAAAGGGTTAATCGGCAGAGAAGGAGAGTCCAAGCCCTGCGTAGGATACTCACTCTGGAAATGGCACAAAATGCCTGCTGTGGCGGGAGCCAATCAGAAACGAATGCGAAAAGCAAGCACTCATGGAAAATGTAGTTTTCCCAGAAAAAGTACCCAAACAGTGCCCAAAGCCCCCTTAGCCCCCCAACACACTAGAAACATGAACCGGATGATAGAGCAAGGGCAGACAAGAAAAATGAGCCATCTCTGAAGTTGCTAAGTTAAGCGGTTGCAGAGATATGCCCCAAACTGTATAGTCCCATAGGAGTGAATGGAGCAATGGCGCCTACCAAATTTTACAAAACTAAAACGGTAAAATAAAAATGCATGAAACATCACTATAACATGTTAGGATACCCAAAAAGCACTGAACCAGTAGGAAAAGTGTCAGAACCCCCCCAAAAGATACAAAACCAGCAGTTAAAGGGTTAAAGTACCACATAAACCTGCTCCAAAACACCCTACAGACATACAGATAGACCCAATGAGTACAGGAGTGTGCAATAGGAACTCCAAAGGTAAACCCCTGTGCGGAGGGGCACTTTGGGACATGTGGACTTGCAGCACTCAAAGGGTTGCCCACCTTTCCTGCAGATCTTCTGTCTTCAGACTACCATGTATTGAGAAGAAGCCTCGGTGGCAAACTCCTGAGGAAAGAACTTGTAGCCAAGATTTTCCCCCAGGGCTTAAGGTCCACAAAAAGCACCTGGTTACTGAGCTAGCCACATCTAAGGGCATTGTCAGTTATGGTAAGCCACCTAATGGTGGTATTCCACTTCTAACAGAAACATTTCTAAAACTATAGCAGAACTGTTCTCTTGCCTGTGTCTTCACTAAGGAACAAATCTTTCTGGAGCTGGTTGGCTAGCTGCAGCCAAGGAGGGAAGGTAGGCTCCACCCCCTGCATACAATTCTAGAATTGTTCCTGCCTACAATTAAAGAGGCGGATTGCTTACCCAAAGTTACCAGTAACCTGTATTGGACGACAGAAAAATTATACTTTTATTGGCCACGTGGCTTTGAATGCAAGCTTTTCAACATACCTAGGGTCTTTTCTATGACTAAAATCGTACCATGTTTTACCTATGAGAAGTCAGTTGGAGTGCAGCTGTTAGGAACGAAGAGCAGAGTGCTAAACTGCCAATGTTACACCACAGACTTCAGAAACTAGCTGCTAGACAAACAGATGAGGTGCTTACTCACAGGACATGTGCACTCTAAACTGGAATCTTCTTCAGTCTTCATGCTCCTATACATACAATCTTTGTGCCCAGACACAGCCAAGCAGAGGAGGAGGAAAATGGCTGTTGGTAGAAAGCCATCCTCTAGCAAACAAGTCTCTTAAACGTCTGCACCCTAGTCTGTATCCATCAAGGAGGCCTGAGCTAGAAGCCCATCTAATGGGGAATTGAACAGTCTCATGTAAGTTAAGAAAACAAAACAAAAAAAAAGGCCACAATAATCTTTGCCCTATTACACCTTCTTTGAGGTAAAGTTTAAAACTGAGAATGTGTGGTGGGGGTAAAGTGGAGTAGGGAGGGTGTTTCCTCCTCTAGAGAGCCTTGGCTCTCTGGCCAGGTGATACTTTACCCCTATGATTACTGTGATCCACATTGGACACAAGAGAAAATCTAATCCCATAGGCACTAGAAAGAGGTTAGCCTTCACGGCAATGGCTGCAAACGTTTTATCAGACAAGGGGACTTATGTATAAAAACAAAGAGTAGCATTTTTGAAGCCAACCACTGTTTTGGAAACAATTCCAGCATGCAAGAGGATAAAATTCCATGAAGTCAATGGGGATTTTGTTAATAAAACTAGTCAAACAGATGCAATGGAAACAGTCCAGTGTAAGAAAACAGTGGTAGTAGTTGGGATAGTATTAGTTGTTTGTGATCCCCCCCCCCGGAGAAAACAGAAAATAGATTTTCAGTGCAGGTAGCCAAATTACTTTTCTATAGTGACTGATGATAATTACAAGTTTTTGCAAAATAAAAAATAAATAGCCAGATCCAATGCAACGTATTGAGATTACTGCCCTCCGCTGTTTAATCCAGAAAGTCTTTTTCATTGGGATTGTTCTTGTATTACTTCTGAGAAACGTAACAAAACTGCTTATACTAATGGGGTTTAAGGCCAAACATGAATGGATGCTTCCACATGGCATACTTTAGACTATAATTTAGACATCAGGTAACAAATAGAAAGGTTGTTTTTTGTTTACATTGGGCTTTTTTTGTGTGTCTTTCACAGATGCCAGACTTAGTGTTACAAATGCTAAATGTTATTTAAGAATAAAAACAGAGAATTTCAGTTCAGCACAACTAAATGAACAGTCAAAAGCAAATGATGTTACTCACTCCTCAGACACTCAAAGGGTTAAACAGAACAACCCTGCACTGCAGTGATGTGCAGATAAGGAAATAATGCCCTTGCTGCACAGCATTCTACGCATTAATTATTTAGTTATACCATGACAGCATTTAAGTTTACTCCATTTTAAAAGAATCAATAGCAAAGGAAATGTATACTATACACAGACAAAAGTGTCAGGTCAGCTGCAGACAAACCTAATTAAAGATACATTAACATACATATTATATATATATATATATATATATATATATATATAACAATAATAACTAGCAAAACTAATGGCATTTGAAAAAAATATAATTTGATTTTTGTTCAAACAAATGAAATGTTTATAAATGCACATTTTGAAATTTGCATATTGTATGTCTCTTCCTGGTGAGTAGAAGGAGTATTCACACTTTCGGAACAAACTTTAATCAAAAGCACAATCTTGCATTTCTGTGAGAATGAAATGGCAAGATTTTTTTTTAAAGGGATAGTAATACTTAAAATGTAAAAAAAAAAATATGTTGTAGGGTTTATCCCCCTGAATAAAACAAGAGCACTCCCACTGCTGAAAGGTTTTTCATCCAAAAGTTATTAATTTTCAAAGTTGAATTTTTTAAGTGCAATATCACAGTGGCCTGAAATTGTACGGTGGCGCTGTTGCTACACCATCCTATGAAGATTTATGGTCCCGGGACCAGAGCTGTCCATAGGATCGTGTAGCAACAGCACCACTGTACAATTTCAGGCCACTGTGATATTGCACCTAAAAAATTCAACTTTGAAAATTAATAACTTTTAAATGAAACACCTTTCAGCAGTGGAAGTACTTTTGTTTTACTCAGGGGGATAAACCCTACAACATATTTTTTTTTTACATTTTAAGTATTACTATCCCTTTAAGGCCAGATGAAGAAGCTGGTATTGCTGTCTATAGAGAACTGTGCCTCTCAAACTGAAAAGCTTCACAGACAGCAAAAGCATCACCACCACCTGGCCACAAAAATAAAAGTTTGAGCCTTTGAAACTGAGTAAAGAATTTCCCTGGGTTTTCTCATTTTACACAACAGGAAAAGCTCCTGCAATATATATTTATATTTAGAAAAATCAATGTACTACATCAGTAGCAGTCACCAAAATAAGTACAGTTTCACTCACCCAAACAAAGGATTATGAAGTATGCTTATCTTAGACAAATTAATAGACAATTATTTGTGTGTCTAGTTTTTTTTTTTATCTGCAATAATTACCATGGTATAGTAATGTGCAAAAGTTTTAGGCAGATCTGAAAAAATGCTATCAAAAATAGACACGTTAATAGTTTATATTCGTCAGTTATCAGAATGCATAGTGAGTGAACAGAAGAAAAATCTAAATCAAATTAATATTTGGTGTGAACACCCTTTGCCTTCAAAAGAGCATCAATACTTCTAGGTACACTTGCACAAAGTCAGGGATTTTGTAGGCATATAGTCAGGTGTATGATTAAACAATTATACCAAACAGATGCAGATAATCATCAATTTAATATGTAGCTTAAAACACAATCAATAACTGAAACAGAAACAGCTGTGTAGGAGGAATAAAACTCAGCTAACAAGGTGAGGTTGCTGAAGACAGTTTAATATCAAAATTCATACACCATGGCAAGACTGAGCACAGTAACAAGACACAAGGTAGTTACACTGCATCAGCAAGGTCTTTCCCAGGCAGACATTTCAAGGCAGACAGGGGTTTCCAGATGTGTTGACCAATCTCTTTTGAAGATGCACAAAGAAACAGGCAACGTCGAGGACCATAGAGGCAGTGGTCGACCAAGGAAACTTAGTGCAGCAGATGCAAGACACATCATGCTTACTTCCCTTTTCAACTGGAAGATGTCCAGCAGTGCCATCATCTCAAAACTGGCAGAAAACAGTGGGACCCTGGTACAACCATCTACTGACCGGAGAAGTCTGGTCAGAAGTTTTCTTCATGGAAGACTTGCAGTCAAAAAGCTACACCTCTGACTTGGAAACAATGCCAAGCAACTCAAATATGCATGAAAACACAGGAACTGGGGAGCAGAAAAGTGGCAACAGGTACTCTGGACTGATGAGTCAAAATCTGAAATATTTGGCTGTAGCAGACTACAGTTTCTTCACCGAAGGCTGGAGAGTGGTACAAGAGTGAGTGCCTGCAGGCAACAGAGAAGCATGCTGTAGGATCCTTGCAAGTTTGGGGCTGCATTTCTGCTAATAGACTTGGGGATTTGGTCAGAATTGATGGTATCCTCAATGCTGAAAAGTACAGGCAGATATTTATCTATCATGCAATACCATCAGGCAGGCATCTGATTGGCCCCAAATGTATTCTACAGCATGACAATGACCCCAAACATACAGCTAAAGTCATTAAGAACTATCTTCAGAGTAAAGAAGAACAAGGAGTCCTGGAAGTAATGGTATGGACCCTACAGAGCCCTGATCTCATCATAATTGAGTCTGTCTGGGATTACAGGAAGAGAAGCAACTGAGGCTGCTAAATGCACAGAAGAACTGTGGTTAGTTCTCCAACATGTTTGGAACAACGTACCTGCAAAGTCCTTAAAAAACTGCGTGCAAGTGTACCTAGAAGAACTGATTCTGTTTTGAAGGAAAAGGGTGGCCATACCAAATATTGATTTGATTTAGATTTTTCTTCTGTTCAGTCACTATCATTTTGTTAATCAATAATAATAAACTATTAACATGTCTATTTTTGGAAGTATTCTTACTTTACAGCATTTTATCACACCTCATTAAAAATATTAGGAATAGCGGGTGAAAAGAACGGTGATACAATCAAATATAATTGAGTGCCCAAAAAAAATGAAAAAGGAATGAAGAAACCAACAAAGAGGTAAGATTACCAATGAGTTATCTCCTTGTCTACAGATGAATAATCTCTGTATATATCTGGGTTGCTTAACCAGCTCACAATTAATGTTAGAAGTCTCGCGCCAAGGTCACAAGCTGACTGTGTATACAGAATATATGGATAATATTTGACTTTTGTCTTGAATAAGAAATGATATGCATATCCATGTGTTTTGTTTGGAAGCTTTTACAAGTTGCTTTGGACATTATGTGATTACAAAGGATTTGCTTTAGAGTTTAAGTAATTATATTCCACTCCACTGGGATTACAATTATATTGAACCCAACTGGCATTTATTTCTTACTGAACTTTCTCATACATTTATATCAGTGGAGCAAAACTGCAAATTATATATATTACTTGTTGATTTCATTAGGTTTATTTATACAATCATCAAGTTCATCTACATCATTGATTTCACTCATATTCATCAAACTTCTCATTCTGTATTTTCTTATCATGAACTCATTGTTTGGTTTCATTACCCTAATTATGTATTCATTTATTATTCATCATATTCACATCTTCAGCTTATTGATTGATTCATTATTTCATATAGCCATAAAACCATCAAGTTAATTTACGTTTGTGGTTCATATATCTATCATTTAATTCTGAGTGTTACCATCATTAATTTTTGTGTTTGATAGGTCTTTTCATTCATATTCACGTGCTGTATCACTTTTGTAAAAGTGCAATTTAACCTCTTGATTTTTCCAGCCTATCCACTTATTGTGTTATATATTGTAATTAATCACTTCACTGTTTTATGTATACACAACAAGGGTATTTCATCAGTTATTCATCAGCAGTTTGATTTATCTGATGGACGGGAGTGGGCAGGCTCACGGTTTTATAGGCTCACGGTTTTATATGGTATTCTGTCTACATTTGTGTTTTTATTGGTCACTATTTGGTATTATTTCCCCTTGTTTGATGGATTAGGTTATTGGAGTAGCTGTGGCCCATCTGGCATATACATGATGGTTTCCAAAAGGTGTTTTGCTTTCTGAACAAATACACTGCTTCATATCTGGTGGAGCATTGTGGCACTGAGGTGGTTAACCGCTTGTTTATCTGTGTTCTACATTTTAACTTCAGTGCCACAGTGAAACACGGACGGTTACTATTAGTTCTATTTTGTTATATCCTATAATATCCCTTGTATATGGATAGTGTGGATGGGCGGCTGCTTGCATGCCCCTTCACTGCTGTCAACACTATAGTGGCACCCTACTTGGCAGCAGTGAATGGGTTAGCAGGTTGCCCATACACACATATCAAAGTGGATTTAGGTTCCAAATTACATGTTTTGATGAACAGGGTTGTTAGCATTTTATTCACAAGTTTGTATAATTTTAATTAAAATCTATTTTGATACTTTTCTGAGTATATATGCCTCAGTTTGTTATTCAATAATATCAACTAGGTGCTCCAAACAAATGTATGTATTGAACAGCTAGTTATTCCCATTTACAGTTTTTATTAAAATTTTATCTTGTGTAGTCTACTAATTGTTTCACTTTATAATCCGATAAAGAATAGTGTTCTTTAAGATGTCCATTGAAGCCCATTGTTATTAAAGATAATATTATACAGGAAAACTGCATAAATAAAGCAAAAATATATATGAGATCCCTTGAACAAAGATCCCTAGACAACATCTCTGCCTGGGGACTTAAACCATGTTGTTTCGCTGGATGGGCCCCCACTGCTATGCACAACAGCATATGAGACCTATAGCAAAGCACTAGACGATTAACCCATATCTCTAGTACGTTGATTGGAAGACTATTCTACTCCGCGGTACATTGAACCTACAAAGTTAGGTGATCCAGGATGGCTCCCCAGCCTGTAAGGCTGGCATCCATGGCAACTACCACTTATTCCAGTATTACAAATGGACATCCCAGTGTCTGATGAGTATGGTGAAGCCAACTGAAAAGGTCCTCTAATATTCATGGAGTGAGGGACATGGCATGAGAGCATTGTCTTGACCAGCTTCTGAGAATGTCAAATTGCAGCTCCCTATTGTGGAATTCAGCATAGAGAACCGCTTACAAAGAGGAGACCAGGTGACCTAGTACTCTGATGTAATTCCATACCATCGCCATTGGCCAGGATATTGCTTGAGTAGCATGAAGACAGAACATGGATCTTGTCCTCGAGTAGAAACCCATTCTCTAGGAGGGTATTGAATCTCATTCCCAAAAAGTACAGAACCTGAGAAAGCACCAGAGATAATTGCTTGGAAGTAAGTAACCAAATATGCTGCTCCAGAATGAGAATGCAGTCTTGAATCTATGAATTGAGAATGCCTTCCAAAAGGAGTCTTGAATAAAATGTTGTTTAAGGAGTCAGAAATATGCCTTGAGAACAGATTTGAGCTGCCAAAACAGCCATAACCTTTGTAAAGATCCTTGGACCAGATGCTAATCCGAAGGCAAGAGCAGTGAACTGGTAATAACAGGATCAGCAGGTCTAACAGGTGGTATGGGGCACCAGGAATGGAGAATCTCTTGAATAGCTGAAGGAATAGAAGCAACCAAAGAATCAGAGTCTTAACCCACGCTGGCTCCTGTTCTGCAGTGGATGGCCCTGGGGGATAGTCGGGACTACAGTGCAAAAGACATTGTGTGCCCAAATATTCACATGAAAGCCCAGTTAGGCATAAAAAACGGGGAGCTAAAAGGGTTAAAGGGGCCCCTGAATCCCCAGGCTTAAGCTTACCCCATGTGTCCCTTAGGATCTGACATGTTCATAGAAAACCCCCTCTAATGTAGGACAAAGTATTAGGAAAGCATGAGAACCTGCAGAGCAATACCAAAAAGGTACTTATCTCTTTGTAAGGAGTAAAGTGGGACTCTTACCAGCCTGAAAGTTATGTCTATCTAAAATTGTCATCACCATTAAAGCTTAAATCCGTTATTTATTTTTAATGTTTATGGTTACGGAGATATCTGCTGTTAAAGATTTACCTGCTTATGTCACAGGGCGATCGCTGCAGTACAGATCAGTACCTTAGGGATGTCTATCACCTCCCAACTTGTGCCTCCACTCTTCCTCTCTCAGTGAGTCCCAAATGATCACGTGACCTGGCACACTCTTCCCAATATGCATCCAGGTTATGGAAGCAAAATGAGAAAGTTTTCCTGCGTTCTTACTACATAACAAGTGCCAGCCCACTTGCCAATCTAAAAATAGTCCCAGAGACATCCACTTGTCTTTCAGGGAGGTTAGAGTTCTGCTTTAAACTGGAGAGGTAGAGAAGACAGGCCAGCCTCTGTGTAGCCTATGCAACTAGAGCAGTAAGATGGCTGCCAAAGCAGTACTCTGTTCAGTGCGGAAAGCTTGGGAAAAGGGGGATTCTGGGGAATGTAATTTCCCATTGCATATGCCCAGCAAATGGTGGTTCTCCAGTCATTCCAAAACAGTGAACTTTTGTGGTCTGAACATTGCCCCCATACTGACGATGAGATAGAGCAGGTCCAGTGATTCATTTTGAGCCCACTCTGACCCTTGTAGGTGAAACAAGTGCATAAATATGCTCCTGTAAAGAATCTCCATGCAGTTCTATGGAGCAAAGATGGCAGAAATAAAGCTGAAATTCATTAATATACCTAGCGAAATACAATAAAATGGGAATGGAATAAGGCTGGTAAAATGTAAAAAGAAACCCATAAACAGAGGTATAAATCACATTCCAGTACAGAAAGGGTTTAAAAAAATAACCATACTATAGAGGCAGCCACGTTTATAAATATAGACTGTAGGAGAAGAGAGAAGTATTGAGTGCTAAACAGACAAGAATTTTCAGTTTGCACTAAGTAATATAGGAAAATAATAGTAAGGATTATAGCACTCAAATAATTAGCTTACCACAGTTCTGTCTTCAGACTCCCATTATTTAAATGGAGAACCTGAGAGAAGTTCAGTAATTAGGCAGAGACTTGTGGAGGTTGACTTTATTACAGGGAAATGTTCCAGAAATACACCTGTGAACTGGGCAATCCAACTCTAGGGGAGGCAGTAAATGGAAGCCCACCTATTGGAGGATTATACAGCCCCATATCTAAGAGAACAGTGCAACTTGCCTTATTACTGAGGCAGGTCACTTGAAACTGGATGGGGGGGAGGTGTTAAAGCTGGAAGCCACCCCAAAGACCCTGCCCTCTGGAGGCGGGAACTTTTCCCCATGCTTCTTGTGTTCTACACATGAGGTAAGAGATAAATATTTAGGGTAAAACTCATATGTTCATTAGTTTGACTGCTAAATGGGGAGGGGAACAATCACCATACAATGTTTAGTAAAAAAACAAAAAAAAACGTAACTAACCTTGTGATGTTGTGAAGACAGAAGATCCATTGCTAGACACAGCAATGCCACTAACAGCCCTATGGAAAAAGAACAATCACGTAACTATGTTGATTCTAGTTAAACATTTAACCCTTTGAGTGCCAGAGAGCTATTCAACTCATTGCTTTGCAATTCATTGGACACCCCGTGGCACTAAAATGTTTAAAAGGAAGTGAATGTAGGAAAGAGAGTTTTTAATGTAAACTATAACATTTAACCAAGTCTGCTCTTAGGAGCCATTTTCAGAAAGAATGGAACAGACCTGGGCTTTTTATCTCAGCCATCTGTGCGTGTGTGACTATAATAGTAATAATAATTAAAAAAGTAAATCACCATAGGCTACCAGTGTTGAGCTTTAAATTTTTGCAGTTCAGTCTCTTTCATAGTATTAGACAGACAGCACCAGAGGTTACTTTTCTAACATCGGACAATCTCTCCTAGTGATCCCGATTTTCATAGTGCATCACTGTCTTCTTCGGATAAACAGAGGAGCTGACCTGCTGAGAGGGAAACTACTGTACGACAGTTACCCATTTAAATAAGTGCACACACTCATTGAGCCATAACGGGAAATGTTCTTATTACATAGAGTAAGACTAGGAAGTCTTGCACAGGCTGTGCAATCTAAATAGACTGCAATGGGCAAAAATTAATCTGGAATATTGGAGCCTACAAAAGTCAGCACTTTCACAAGCAAAACCTGAGCTGCAGTCGTAGGGCTATATGAACAAAAACAAAAGAGGAGTAACTATGGGGCAAACAGCACCATGGGCTACAAATAATAAATAATTGTTTAAATGGGGCTTTAGCATTAAAGTATGCACCATAAAGGTTACTGTTAATTCTGGGTAGGTGATCCGTCCCTTTAATTGTAGGTAGGAACAATTCTACCATTGTATGCAGGGGTCGAGCCTACCTTCCCTCCTTGACTGCAGCTAGCCAACCAGCTCCAGAAAGATTTGAGACACAAACTAGACTAGATAGTAGAAGGGAAAGAAGACTCCTGTGAGCATGACCCTGAAGGACCCCCACAGTCTGCCACAGGAGAGCCATGCATGGTCCCTTGACAGGGTGGGAGACCAGTAACCTGTATGGACTAAGAGAAAAGGATTGAACAGGTAAGAATAAAATCCACTTTTCTCTGTTGTCCAATAGAGGTTACGGGTAACTCTGGGATGTCCAACCATTGAGTTTCCCAGAGGCAGGAAGTAATGCAAGGACCAGGCGCAAGGCCCCCAAAGTCACCAGAGCAGATATGAACCATCAGATCAAAGACAGCCCGACAAGTAATGAAGTGTCAACGGACACTGAACAGGGGTAACAACACCCCACACAGCACACTGAACTAGAGCCAACGGGGCTCAAAAGTGAAGGAAGCACCAAGACCGAAGAAAAACCTAGACAGGCAAGACTGCCTCCAGGATTTTCCTCCCAAAGCTGGTGTCAGCTGATGCCAGCACATCAACACGGTAGTGCTTCGAAAAGGTGTGAACAGACGACCAAGTTGCCACCTTGCACAACTGATCAGCGGAGGCCTGATTCTTGTAAGCCCATGAGGCCCCAATAGATCTCGTAGACTGACCCAAAAGGGAACAGGCTTCTTCCTCAGCTCGTAAGCTTTAAGAATGGTGGACTTGATCCAAGATGCAATAGTCACTTTGGATGCAGGTCTTCCTGCCCTGGGACCCTCAGGAATGACGAACAGCGCGTCAGAATGCCTGATAAACTCAGTGTGATGTACATAAAACTTGAGGCAACGCACCATGTCTAACAAGTGGAGATCCCTCTCCTTGTCACAGGTAGGGTCAGGGCAGAAAGAAGGCACCACAATCTGCTGATTGATGTGGAACTCCGAAATCACCTTCGGGAGAAACTCCTGAGAAGTGCAAAGCACCGCCTTGTCCTTGTGAAACACCAAATAGGGTGGCTTACAGGACAGAGCATGTAACTCTGCGACTCGGTGACAGACACAATCGACAGGAGAAAAGCCATTTTCCACGTCAACAAGCGTAGAGGAATAGTAGCCAAAGATTCAAATGGAGGGTGCTGAAGGACGCCCAAAACCAAGTTAAGACCCTGCGGAGGAGTGGGATTCTTGAAGGCAGGATCCAAGAGCTCCGGGAGCCCAGAATGGCTCTGCCACTCACAGATCCAGGAGCTCCGGGAACCAAGCTTGGAGAGGCCAATACGGAGCAATCAGAATGACTGAACAGCTTTCCAGTAACAATTTCGTTAACACCCTGTGCAACATTGGGAGGGGAGGAAAGATGTAGGCCAGAGGAAATAACCAAGGAATGGACATTGCATCCACCACCAGGGCTAGACTGGCCCTCCACCGAGAGCAGAACCTTCCTGTTGTGTTTTGTCTCCATCAGGTCGATGTAAGGAATACCCATATATACAACTTGTGTTTGGCTTGACAAAGGTCCTAATAGCGGACTGAAACGTTGCTATATTGATAAAAGTGTATCTATTTCGAGTCCGTGAGTGCATAGCATCGCTCATTTGTATTATATATATATATATATATTTATTCTGCCTATGGGTCATGTTAACCAAAAGTCCATCAAATGTATAGTTTATAAAATATTCACACTTATTTCTGAGAGAACAAAATGAAAGTCTCCCAGAGCTGCACAATATGCTGCCCCCTTGCACTTATCCTCCCCTGGATAAACATAGGGCTGGACAGGGTGGCCTGGAGGGGGAAATTATGGCTTTGATGCCCCCCCCCACCACCTCTGTAAAAATTTGGGCAGATGCCCATGCTGACCTCTGAGTTTGGTAAGCTGAAACTGCTGAAAAACAAGATCATTAGTAAGCCCAAAAATATATGATTCCCTATCTCTCCCCATTCCCTTAAAGCAGATCTGTCCAAGTTCAGCCCTCAAGGCCCACCAACAGGCCAGGATGTAAGGATTTCCCTGGTTAAGCACAGGTGAGTTAATCAGTGGCTCATTCATTTTGACTGACTCACCTGTGCTTAAGCAGGGAAATCTTTAAATCATATTCTACAGCCCACTCGCAGTCACATTCCCCCCAAAGCCTAACTCTTCCCCCAGCCTGGTTGCATTGTCCACTGGTAGACACAGACCACCAGTGAATACTGGAATCAAGCTGGGAATCAAACAGTGTATGTGGGGGACACAGAGTCAATTGCACACTGGTGGTCACAGATATATGGTTCCACTGGAAGTCACAGGCCCACACATACATTGGCTGATCCCTTAGCCTGTTAGCCATAGAATCACACATACACTGTTTGCTTCCCCATCCTTGTTCCACAGGTAACCATGCTCCTGGCATCCAATATGTTGTGTCAACCCATACCAATAGTGTACCTTTTTTCTTAGGCTGGCAGTATGCCCTGAATAAACTAGGCAATTCCAAGGATTTGAACAATTTTAGTATCTTTGAAGTAACTGATTTAATGTGTTTTTCCTATAGACCCACATTCTGGAAATAGTTGTGCACACTAACATAGGGATAGTAAGAAAAGTGACCTCTCATACCATTAGGGTATATTTTTCTTGGAGCAGCAGTAGCTAATGATTACAGTCATAAATTCCATGCTTTTGAACTCTACATTTATCTTTGAAGTATAAATGTTTCCTATAGCGCCATCTTCTGTAAACAGCAGTGGCACACCAACCTAGGGATAAAAAGGCAACCAATCCTCATTTGATGCATGTGAATGTCTACTTTCAAAAATGTTATAACTTGCCTAATTTTCCTGCATACCGGAAAAGAATTATGACCATTTTAGTTTAGGTAGGTAATTTCAATAAGAAAATGCAGGTATAGGTTAATGTTCCTGGCAACCCCATATTGTAGGTTAACCCACAGAAATGGGGTACCATTTTTCTCAAGCAAGTAGTAGGTACTGAAAACAGAAAGAAATCATATAATTGCAAACATTCAGTATCTCTGAAGTGGTGGAAAAGTAAAACTAGGGTTTTAATGTTCTTACCGGTTAAATTCTTTCCTTTTATGTCCAAAATGGAAAACAGGTACTGGGGGATATACCAAAGACCTCTCTCACAGGTGGCACCCTCAGATCTGATGGAATGCACTGTGATCTTGAAGGGAATCAGTCTCTTCCTGATCGCATACTTTTGGCATATGATAACCTTGATCCAAGAGGCAATGGCTACTTTGGACATGGCCTGACCCACTCTGGGACCCTCCGGCTTAGTATGGTGCACATAGAACTTAATGCAGCGCATCAAGTCCAAAAGATGGAGATCTCGCTCTTCTGATCAGACACAGGGTCAGGATAGAAAGAAGGCACAACAATCTCTTGATTGATGTGAGACTCTAAGACCAACTTGGGAAGAAATTCCTGAGAGCCACTAGGTACTGCCTTTTGCTTGTTAAATACCAGAAAGGGAGGTTTGCAAGACACAGCTTGCAACTCGGCTACTCTCTTTACAGGGACAATTATCAACAAAAAAGTCATTTTGAGCATTAACGGATGCAAGGTGATATAAACTAGAGGTTCAAAGAGAGGCATCTGCAGAACACCCTAGACCAGACTGAGGTCCCACGGAGGTGTACGACCCTTGAAAGAAGGGAAGGCATAAGCCACCCCATGTAGAAAAACCTTGATATTTGGAATAACAGCAATTCTTTTCTGAAAGATCAGAGAAAACCGAAATCTGAAGGGAACTCATGCTGAAGCCCTTGTTCACTCTATCCTGGAGAAAAGACAACACCAGCACCAAGGGAAGGTCAAAGGCCTGTGGGAAAAGATCAGTGGAGTATCCATTCCGCTTCAGGATAGTGGCTTAAAGAACCATGGCGTCAAAGCAAGCCTCTTCACAATACCAGAGGTGACCTTGGACTAACAGATCCAGGCTGGGAGACAGCCGAAGCGGCTCTTTAATGGACAGACTGACCAGGCCTGCAAACCAAGACCTCCTGGGCCAGTTAGGAACAATCAGAATGATCAGGGTCCCATCCATTCTGATATTCTGGGTCACCCTGGGAATGAGAGGAATTGTAGGAATCACATGGGAGAGTTTTAAGCTCCAAAGGATGGTCATTGCATCCGTTGCAATGGCCACAGGGTCCCCCATGAGGGACCAAAATATCAAAACCTTCCTGTTCTCTCTAGTTTCCCATTGGGTCTATTGCTGGTGCCCCCCAGTGTTGAACTATCAATTAGTATCTCCCAGCAGGGATTCCCACTCAACAGGAACATTGTTACAATATAAGTATATTTTTTCATTAAAAAAAAGGGTTTATTGCCCTTGTAATACTTCACTCACTCTTTGTGAAGCTTGTGTCCACTTTCTATCTGGAGTTTTGTGATGTTTCCCCAGGAAAGGGATTTGCTTTCTTCTGTCAAATCTTCGAAAGATTCCTCACTAAAAGAACCTGTAAGAGTCAAACACACAATCTTTATTGGGTAGTCACAGAACACTACACTAAAAATGTAAGGATAGTTTTTGTGTTTTAAAAAAAAATAAATAAATAAATGAAGGTTTAAAGAGAATATTTTTAGGAATAACACCTGGCATGCATCAAGTGCACCCTGTGATCAGCACCACCGATTACCTTCAACTACCTGAATCTCAATGCAATGGTTACATAGAGTAAAATATGGTGTGGTGGTTGGTAAGGGAATCTGACTTATCCCACACTAAAACGATGTTGTCATATTCATGATGAACTAACTTCTCCTTTATTATATCATGGAAGTGGACCCTAGTCATCATCAACATTCAAAAAATATTCTTCCCTTGCATGAACATTAAAGAGTAGGCAGGCTCTCCCCAACCCCTAGCTGGCTGAAGCACCAGTTTTTTGGCATTTTTAATGCCTATCTGTTATAGCTGAAGAAAACATACCTTTAAATCTGTCTCTTCACATTTTGGATTTTAATACACACTGGCAGAATGAGAATGGCATTGTGTAAGACGAGTAGCTTGTGTATGTGTCTGCGAGACAAAGAAAGAGAGAGAGAGAGAGAGAGAGAGAGAGAGAGAGAGAAAAAGAGAGACTGTGTGTGTGTGTGTGAGAGAGAGAGAGAGAGAGAGAGAGAGCTTTAGCCTACATACATATCTATTTATTAAATAATCCTGAACCAATATATATATATTTTTTTAAACTTTCAACTTTTGTTTAAATTTAATGTGATGCTCTAGTAGTTTCTGCTCTACTCTAACAAGTATTGATGAGTTAAGAATTTTGATCACTAAAGAGGGTGAATCATGCTGTAAATTATAGAATTCAACTATAATAGTTTTTTAATTTAATTTTACAACCCATCAATGTTTGGTAATTTTAATTACTGAACTCATGGATCACACACATAAAACCGGATAAATGTTATATATAAAATTACAACAAGATTAAATACAGCGTGTCAGAGACATATGATAACTCAGTAAGTTGCTTTTACCCGGTGAGTCAACAATGGACATATTCAGACTGGAAGACCTGGAAACACTTTTAGAATCTGAGTAAATTCTCTTTGGATGAGGTTTAGTAAAAAGCTGCTTTGGTGTCTGGCCGAACTCCAAGATTTGAGTTAACATAGCAATTTTCTGATCAGGATCCTCAATGCTTTAGAATTAAAAACAAACAAACAATAAATATATATATATATATATGCTTTATAAAACAAGCAAACAAAAGTTAATTAGCAGTTACATTTCTTTATCAGCTTAAGGTAGTATAGGTCAAAGAAAATGCTGACCGGCCGCACCAGCAGTTAAGGACCACAGGGCATTTCCCCCCATTAATGTATTCAGGGCTCCCTGAATGGCGTGTTGCGCGAGGAGCCCTGAATTCCATGATGTGTCACGACCGTTACTGGTCCTTAAGCGCAGGACAGTCATGACGGTCCTGGCAAGTCATTGGTCCTTAAGGGGTTAAAACATGTTTGTAGTTTGACTGTAGTTAGTCTGTTAATTAATATGTAAAACTCAAAGTATTTTTTTAATAAACAATATTAGATTACATTTGTATCTTTAACAAGACAGACTTGGAATGTGCAGCATAAGCTTTGGATGTGGACCAGAATACTCACAAAAAGAAACCTGAGAAAAAACAATGAACACATATTGACAATGTCTTGATGTGTATCAGACTTCACTAGCAGAGAAATGAGGAATATTACCAAAACATACATCTGTGGGACCATGGGATGTGCAGCGAGACTCACAAAGAAACTTGAGAATGCAACACTTCCAGCATAGATCTGAGACCATGAGATGCACACCACAGTAATCACATTTTATGAACAAACCTACTGTAGATCAAATAGTCTTGAAAGTTGCAATGTTAAACTACTTAGTCAATAAAGAGATCGGCTTTGATTCACTAGTTTCAAACTTTAAACAGTTTATAAACAGTTAATATGTAGGTCAAATTATGAAAACGTTTAAAACCATTACCTGTTCAGATCAACTTCTCCTTCATACGTTACAGGGTGAAAAACTAAAATATAAGATAGAAAATGTCTGACTAAAGAAAATACTATAAAATTATAAAACTGTGAGATTGAAGAGAAAGAGGGTGGGGAAGAGAAGGGTGCGTTCAAAGGAACACATTTTGTAAACTAACTCTGGGGAATATTCTTGAACACCTATGTACTAAACTAACTTGCAAAACTAATATTTTAATATCTCAGTTACTGTACTCATTAGTGCTGCCAAGCCCTGACATGATAACAAATACAACATTCACAGCAGCAAGAGATGGGATAAGTCTCAGTTTCACAGCTGAGACAATATTCTTCAGTGTTGAAAAGTTCACAGACCCCATTAGCAAAATGGACAAAATAACTTCTAAGCTTTTTAAAAAAATGATAAGGCCACCTTCAGGATTGTTAATTCTGCATCACGAGTGAACACTGATCAGCATAAACCCAGGTTTTACATTAGATATCACAATATTGTGGTCGCCTTCCAGGTATTACAGTGGAACCAACATCATATGACAGCTTGTTTTCATTTTAAAGAACTTTCAATATCAAATGCATTAGCCACATTTTAATTTGAAACAAGTTTACAAGATCGTGTATAAACGGAGCTTAGCACTGATTTTCTCCACACCACAAAAGCAGCCCTAAAATATACGTATATAAGTACAAATATACACAGTATATGAGAAGAGGCACACCGTGATGAAATGGCCAAATACTACAATTATTGAGTAGTATCCAGAAAAAACAAGAAAAATATGTAGTCCTGTATATAAAAAAATGGAAGGCCACAAGACCAAAGAATGTCCATGAATTCTGACTTGGCCTGAAGCACGGACTAACATATGGTCACTATAAATTATACCTTGAAACCAAGATTATTACAAATACCCGTGTAATATAGATAGACAAGAAGCTATAAAAATTCACTGGCAACTACCAATAAATCAAAAAATGAATATTCATATATACATGGTAACCATAACCAAAATGAAATGAGATGCACTGCATTGAGTAAAAATACACTTGGTTTTATTAAATAATATTAATATATATAAACAATGTATAAAATAAGCATCCTTATAATTGGCAAAAGGAAAACCGCAACCCTGAAAGGAGTCCACTCTTGGTATCGCAGTCTAAAACAAAGACCAAAACACTGTCTCTTAAAATATGTCTTAAGCCAAAAAGTATACTAATAGAGCTTAAATAAATAGAATAAGGTAAAAGAATACACACATTTAAGTTTGACAACGTATCAAACATTAAGCAAAATACCAACATCACACACATCAAACTGATAGATTCCAGAGTGTTGAAAAATCTTGGGATATTTATAGGACTATGTCTTGTAAACACATAGAGACATTAGATATGCCTTGTTAAAAAAATATATAAAATACATAGATGACAAGTTACACTGACTCTCACCATGCACCTGGCCAGAAACAAAATATCCTGCAATGTGTTTCGCATTACACACAGTGCTTTGTCAAGCAAATGTTTTTTTTTTTTTTTAACAATGTATATCTAATGTCTCTATGTATTTACAACAGCTAGTCCTGTAAATGTCCCAAGATTTTTCAACAGGCTAACATCTATCATTTTGATGTGTGTGATGATCTTGGTATTCACTTTAATGTTGTTATACAAGTTTAAGTTTGACAATGTAATTTATTTTATCTTATTCTATTTATTTATGCTTGGTTAGTATCCTTTTTGGCTTAAGACATACTTTAAGACTCGGTCCATGTTTTAGACAGATACCAGGCTGAAGTTTGCCTTTTGCCAATTACAGGGTTACTTATTGTATACATTGTTGATATATTATTATTTTATAGAATCAAGTGTATTTTTTTACCCAATACAGTGCATCTCCTTTCAGTTTTGGTTATGGTTACATGTATATATATATATATATATATATATAGAGAGAGAGATTTTTTTTTTATTTATTGCCAGTGTATTTTTTGTAGCTTCTAGCCTATCTAAATGACATGGGTATTTGTAATAATCTTGGATTCAAGGTATATTTTTTATGGTGACCAGATGTTTGTCCGTGCTTTGGGGCAAATCAGAATACACAGAAAACTCTCTGGTTTTAAGGTTTTCCATTCTTTATATACAGTGCTACATATTTTTCTTGTTTTTTTTTGTGAATGCTATTTAATAATTGCAGCGTTTGACCATTTCATCACAGCGTGCCTCTTCTATTCAAGATACTGTGTATAATTGTACTTATATATTTCAGGACTACGTTTGAGGTGTGGAGAGAATCAGCGCCAAGCTCAGTTTATATATGGACATTCCTGGTTTCCTTTGTGGTGAAGTTCTTTGGTTGCTATACCATTGTAGCTTAGGGCGGCAATAAATCTCTCTCCCACTCTATGCAGTTTTGATTAACTTTGTGGAAAAATCTGACCTTTTGGACTTCTTTGGTGTAGCAGTACCCAGCACCTCCTCCACATATAAGAAACAAGATATTTACCATTATTTGTCAGTGTATGCAAATTAGAAAGTAATGGCTGGCAAATCTCATAATGCTCTCACCTGCCACTTCCTCATGCTCTTCCTTCCTCCTTATTTTAGTAACTGGAGAAAGGGAGGTCATAAGACACCTCTTTATAGTCAAACAAACAATATGATAAAGTTTCTTCTTAACCCTTTAAGTACCATCAGGATTTGCAGCGATGCTAGAGGAGTTCTAAATGTTAATATCTGGCACATTGCTGTGCCAGCCAGTACAGTCTAATTTGCATAAAACACTTAATTAAACTAAATGTCAAATTATTTTAATTACAAAAGGGAAAATAAATACAACATCGCTAATATATATATATATACAGGTGGTTTTGAAAGCTCTTTTCAATTAACACACTTTGCCATCAATTGTTCAGCTACAAACAGGAAAATTAAAGGGATAGTAATACTTCGTTTTAACTTTATTTTATTTTGTAGGCATTAAAAAAACATGAAGAATGATATAAGTCTTATCTCTCAAACATTTATGGTTTATGAGATATTCACAAGCAAAGTTCCCCTCCCCGCCCCTTTTACCTAGTGTAAGCCATCTCTTCTCAGATGTGGATCAGGTTGTATGACCAGACAGATAACAGAAGGGGACAATTTTCTTTGTATGAAAACAATGAAAGCCCTTCCCCCCTTGACAAGTTTTTCAGCTTTTTCCCTTATCTTAATTGAAGATTGTCCCTCTCTGCAGTCTACCTGGGCACCTCCCTTCTGATCTGGTTGAACGGGGGGGGGGGATACTTTGTTTGTGAATATCTCTTAAACCATAAAGGTTTGAGAGATAAGACTTATATCATTCTTCATGCCTACAAAATAAAATAAAGTTAAAACGAAGTATTACTATCCCTTTAAGACAGATACTCCAGTCCTCAAAATTCCACAGCATAGTAAGTTTTCTTATAGTTCTCATGCGAGAACCTGTGGATCCATCATTCAGACACAGCGCCAGTGATCGATCAATCTGTGTTTGTCGAGAATATTAGAAAAAACTGTATTTTTCAGGACCAACTAATAGGAAGTATAGTCTAAGAGTTTTTTCATGTCTATCATTGTTATTTGTGGTCCCCAAATACTATTAGATTGGCTTACCTAGCCAAGAATGCAGCTTGCTTCAACTTCCCAAAGACTAGTGATGATCAATGGGGTGTTGTACCAGTGAAGGACTGCATAGCAGTTTAAGGGGCTGTTGTGCAGGCAGATCAAACAGGTGACTGAATCTTTGTGATTCTCTTCGCAACTAATCATAGTCTGCTTCACGTGGGCATAAGCCAATAAAGTAATACCGTTTATTTTTTGTCTATGTGGGTAGGATGTCTGTTAAAGTGCACTACTACATCTGTGTTTGGCTCTCAGCAGGAGAGCAGTATACAGGACATTGACATTACCAGTGTGGCAGCAACACTGGTACTATCCATGTGAAATAGGCTTTAATCATAGGCTCACTATCACATTTTGTTTGGCAGTTGTATAGATTCTGTGTAAGGTTATCTCCATTTTTCCTGGAATAATACGTTTTAGAATCTTCAAGAGCCTTCTGTTGCCACTCTGACTATATTTATAAGACAGTTTCTTGCAATTTCTATTTGCCAGATTATCGAACCTCTCCCCTTTTGTCTTGCAATTGTTTACTTCTGCAATTGCAACTTCAAGAAAAAAAATAGAATATACTGAAAGCCCAACTTCAAATTGAGATAATCCCTAGTAAGTATACAAAAGGTTTAATAAACTGAATTGTGATTTTGTCTTACCATTATTAGCAGCAACAGCTTCACTACCTCTCTGTTTGCAGCCAAATATCAAGTCAATCCACTTATGGAGATGATCAGACACATATGGACTTTCTAATGCTTCTCTGTTTTTCTGCAGAAAATCTCCAGGATCTAACACAAATGCATCAAGTATAGGGGAACATATATTACATACCTTTAAAACACAAGTTTAACAGCTTAGTGTCAGGCAACATGCCAGGACGTCACGCCGGACATTAAGAACCAGTTGAGGTCCTGGCAACTCTTTGAATTCTGGGATGGCAGCACTGCATGCTGCTCTACCATCCCAGAATTAATTGCAGAAAAAAACAAAAAAGCAAAAAAAAAACAAAACAAAAAAACAAAACAAAACAAATGCAATGGTCCTTAACGGCCACCTTCCACCAGGGGAAGGGAGGTCGTTAAGGGGTTAAATAATGTACCTTTCTGTTTTCATCCATGCATGCATTTTCATAAAAATCCTATGCTTAAGATTTCTATATTCCTGCAACAAAGTTCTCCATTTTCAAGTGTTATCTATTCTAATGTGCGGATCACTCCTATAAGACTCTGAAGATTATCTTATTACATAGATGTAAAAATCGGTGTATGCATTTGGGAAAAGGAAAGGGCAAGGTGCAAGGATGTCACAGACTGCCTAGATTTATCTCATGATAACTTATAAATGTGGTTAAGCAATATGAACCTGTTAATTGTTCTGCTCTTGGTATAGGGAAGAAACACTCCCATACAGCAACCTTAAATGCAGACTATGAAGTAGGCAGTTGATGCAGGATCCTATATAATAATTTGCTAGAATGCTTGTCAGAAGCAGTCATGTGCAATAGAGACTGCCCGAACGCACAGAATGCTGGGAGCACAGAATGTAGGGAGGTGTAGGAATGCTGGAAGTTCTGTGCTGGGAGCATTCTGTGCTTTCGGGCAATCTCTATAGTGCATGACTGTGTCGGCGGCAGGATGTAGAGCCTCTTAACATTACCCGGACCTTGACTCGTGTACATGGGCTTTTACATTAGTACATATATAAAAAAGGAACAAAAGCACTATAGCAAAATACTCTAAAATACAAACACAAACTTAAAAAGAAATCTTGCTATTTGATATTGCTCTGGCGAGGGAAACCTTTAAAATTATTAAAAAAAAAACACCTAAAATATCTTGTAAATCTTACCAGATGCCCAGGGAGGCAGATCTACATCATCAACCAATCGTCCGCCTTGTCGTTTCCCCAATTCAAGCTTCATAGTGTTCAGTAGAAAGCTCCAATCATTCCCATAAAATTCTGGGATTAACTACAGAAGGACAAATTGGTTTATTAAAAAGAAACTAGATTAATAAATCAGCATAATTTAATTGAAATGATTACCTCCTTAAAGTCAGTCACACCTTCCAAGCAGTTTCTCCAGGTATCTGCAATACTGAAAAAAACCAACATGATGAGTCTCATGTTTCATTAAATTTTTATTGCTTATGTTTATCAAGCAAATGCATTAATTAGTGCATTGTGCAGCTGAATTTCACCTTTAACCCATTCACTGCCAGAGGGGTATGCAACGCATTGCTTGTACCCCTCTGGCACTGAAAGGGTTACATATACATCCCTGGTTTTACAGTCCTTGACAGAAATCTCTCTGTAAACAAATACTAAGAGAACTCACTCTCGGTAAGAAAAAAGTGTAAACAAATAAGATAGAATAGAAAAAATATATGTAAAATGATTTTACATATAATCCACTTGCCAAATATGTAAAATAAAAATGAGAATGATTGTCACTTTAAGGGGGACTGACACTATTATATACCCCAAGAAAAAAAAAAAAAAAAAGACCCATAGATTTAATAACTAGACATGGGGCTTTAGGCCACTAAAATAGAGCAATATGTTTTCTCTAACCTGTTGAACATCCTGTCTGCGTGATCATACTTTCCGTTTTGTATGCAAAGCATGTACTCGGGTGCTGAAAAAAACACAAACGTTAATATGGGCATGCTATTTACTATAACAGAACATTGCATCCCTAGACATCCTAAATCAGGCAAAGACTGATGGCTGAAAACTGTAAGACAGAGTAGTCCTTCATTGGACTGCCAGCTGTGAGGACTATAAGACCCATCAATCCCAGTAATGCCAACAGCTGGTTAGGAACATCTGGAGGTCCAACAACTGAATACCCATGCTGTAAGACTTCAATAATAGGATTTTAGTCTTACCTGTTAAATCCTTTTCACTTAGTCCATACAGGTCACTGGTACTCTGGGAGGCGTAAGTCCCCTTTAATAGGCAGGAACAATTATGCAAATAATTTGCAAGGGGCGGAGCCTCCCCTCTTACTTAAGCCACCTTCTGGCCAGAGCCACTCATATTGATTTGAGACCCCAAGAACTGACCTCAGGTAAGCAAAAAGAAAGACTCCTGTGAGCATGCCCGAACGGTCTCCCACTGAATGCCACAGGAGAGCCAAGACTGGTCCCTTGACAGGGTGGGAGACCAGTGACCTGTATGGACTAAGTGAAAAGGATTTAACAGGTAAGACTAAAATCCTATTTTCTCTGTCGTCCAATACAGGTCACTGGTACTCTGGGATGTACAAACATTGAGCTGATCCAGAGGCGGGAAGTAAGGCAAGGACCAGGCGCAAGGCCCAAGTCACTAGAACTGTTATGACCAGTTGATAACATAGCCCAAACTGTAAGTGTCAACGGACACCAACCAAGGGAACAATCCCTTAACTAACACAGCACACGGAACTAGAGCCAACCGGGCTCAACAGTAAAGAAGCACTAAGGATCACAGAGCGGAAGACCTACACAGGCAAGACTGCCTCCAGGACCTTCCTTCCAAAACTGGCATCAGCCGACGCCAGTACATCAACTCGGTAGTGCTTTGAAAAGGTGTGCACAGAGGACCAAGTGGCCGCTCTGCACAGTTGATCAGCAGAAGCTTGATTCTTGTAGGCCCAGGAGGCCCCAATAGATCTGGTGGAATGGGCAGTTACCCGGAAGGGAACATGCTTATTCCTCAACTTGTAGGCTTCACGGATGGTAGCCTTAATCCAAGAGGCAATGGTAACTTTGGAAGCTGGTCTTCCTGCCCTAGGCCCCTCAGGAATGACGAATAGAGCGTCAGACTTCCTGATAGACTCGGTGCGATGAACATAAAACTTGAGGCAATGCACCACATCCAACAGATGGAGATCTCTTTCCTTGTCAGATGAAGGATTAGGGCAGAAAGAGGGAACCACAATCTCCTGATTGATGTGAAACTCAGACACAACCTTGGGTAAGAATTCCTTGGTAGTGCGAAGCACAGCCTTATCCTTGTGGAACACCAGGTAAGGAGGTTTACAAGACAAGGCCTGTAACTCTGCTACCCGGCGCACTGACACAACAGCCAAGAGGAAGGCCATCTTCCAAGTCACAAGACGTAATGGAATGGAAGCCAAGGATTCAAACGGTGGTCGCTGTAGAACTCCCAGCACCAAATTGAGATCCCACTGGGGAGCAGGACTCTTAAAGGCAGGTCGAACATGAGTCACACCCTGGAAAAAGACTTTCACATCAGGAAGGACAGCAATCCGTTCCTGGAAAAACACAGACAAGGCAGAGGTCTGAACTTTGAGGGAACTCAGACTGAGCCCCTTATCCACACCGTCCTGCAAGAAGGCCAGGACAGTGGGAAGATGGAAGTCAAGAGACAACTTCTTGTCAGAGCACCATGTCACGAAAGTTGACCATATGCGATGATAGATCTTGGAAGACACAGGCTTACGAGCACTGAGCATCGTCGATACCACAGAAGGAGAAAAGCCTTTCTTAGCTAGAATCGAGGATTCAACCGCCATGCCATCAAATGGAGAGAGTGAACATCCTCTTTCCACAGATACCCCTGAAGAAGCAGGTCCGGACGGGCTGGAAGTGGAATTGGATCCTTCACTGACATGGCCATCAATTCCGGAAACCAGGACTGGCGAGGCCAGTTTGGAGCAATCAGGATGACAGGACAACGTTCCCTCTTCAACTTCTGGATAACTCTGACCAACAGAGGAAGAGGAGGGAAGATGTAAGCCAGGGAGAAGTCCCAAGGGATCGACAAGGCATCCACTGCTAGAGCAAGGGAGTCCCTCAACCGGGAGCAAAACACCGGAACCTTCCTGTTGTGTCTGGTAGCCATCAGATCCACCACAGGCATCCCCCACCGTTGAGTGAGCATGTGAAACACCTCTGGGTGCAGAGCCCATTCTCCGCTGTCGACGGTATGACGACTGAGGAAGTCTGCCATGACGTTGTCCACGCCTGGAATATGAACCGCAGAGATGACAGGCACGTGATCTTCTGCCCAAGACAAAATATCCTTGACCTCCCACCAGGCGGAACCGCTTCTTGTGCCGCCTTGCCTGTTGATGTAAGCCACCGCTGTGGCGTTGTCGGACTCCACTCTGACTGGAAGACCGGTCAATTGAGACTCCCAGTGCCTCAGGGCCAGCCGGACAGCTCGAAGTTCCAGAACATTGATGGAGAGCATGGATTCCTCCAGACCCCATTTCCCCTGAGCACTGAAGCGACCCCAGACTGCACCCCAGCCCCGAAGGCTGGCATCCGTAGTGACTGTGGTCCAAGGAGGAACTAGAAAGGATTTCCCTTTCAGGAGATGAGAGAGATCTAACCACCAGTGCAGACTCGACTCGACATGAGGAGGAAGAGAAACAGACAGATGTTGATGATCTGGATGATTCTTGCACGTCTGGATCACGAATCTCTGAAGATCCCTGGAGTGTGCCATGGCAAATGGTACTGCTTCGATTGTGGAAATGAACTTCCCCACTAAGGACGACAACTTCGGAACTGGAATCACGTCCAGGTCCAGAATTCCAGCCACTCTGACAGCTATCTGGTGAGCCACGTCCTCTGGAAGAAACACCATGCATTGGCGAGTGTCGAACAGGAGACCCAGGAACAGAAGCCTCTGAGATGGAATCAAGTCCGACTTGTCCAGATTCAGGATCCAGCCATGACGGTTCAGGGTGTGCATGCACATCTGTAATTGCTGGTGGAGAAGCTCCGCTGAGGAGGCCTTCAGTAGGAGATCGACCATGTAGGGGGTCACTCTGATCCCATCCTGATGGAGCACCGCTATCAAGGAGCCCAACACCCTCTGGAAGACCTGAGGGGCTGAAGTCAGCCCAAAGGGGAGCGCTGCAAACTGAAAGTGTCCCCTGTGGCAGGCAATCCTGAGATACCGCCTGCTCTCTGGATGAATAGGGATGTGAAGATAAGCATCCTGAAGGTCCAGGGAGGCAAGAAACTCCCCTGGAGACATTGCTGCAATCACAGAGCGCAGGGACTCCTGGCGGAAGTGGGAAGTCACCACATATGCATTGAGATCTTTGAGATCCAAGATGGGACGGGCTCCTCCGTCCTTTTTGGCTACCACAAACAGGTTGGAATAAAATCCTGAACCTGTGTCCCCCTGAGGAACCGCCTCCAGGACCTCTTTGTCCAAGAGATCCTGAATAGCGTCGTCGAACAGACGCCTTTTTGTGGGTTCCTGAGAAGGACGAGTAAAATGGAACCGAAAAGGAGGAAGGGAAGAGAAAGGGATCCTGTATCCCTCTGACACCACCTGAAGAACCCATGGGTCCGCCACTGACTCCTCCCAAGTCCGGCGAAAGATGCGGAGACGACCGCCTACAGCCGGATGCGGACCCGGGTTCGGCGAGTCATGCCGAAGCAGTCTTGGAGGTCTTGGCCTTGGAGGCAACTTTGGGCCTCCAGGACTGTTTGGGCTTGGAGGAGGAGCGCGTAGTGGGAGGACCCGTTTGGGCCGAGGAGCGTGTCTCAGTCTGAAAGGAACGAAAGGACCGATTGCGTTTGGCTGGAAACTTTTTCTTAAAGACTGAGGGTAGAAGAGTACTTTTACCGCCAGTAGCCTCACTGATCATTTCTTTGAGTTCAGACCCAAAAAGCAAATTCCCCTGAAAGGGCAAGGAAAGCAAAGCCTTCTTAGAGGCTGTATCAGCAGACCAAATTTTCAGCCAAAGAGCGCGTCTAGCCACCACAGAAGAAGTGGAGGCCCTCGCCATCATGCGCACAGCATCAAAAGCAGCATCAGCAACATAGTTCTGAGCTTCAGTGATATTAGCAAGAAGCTGCAACTGTTCAGATACAGGCGCATCCTGGCGAACCGCTTCAGTCAGTCGTTCAGTCCAGGCCGCAATAGCTCTATTAACCCATGCCACAGCAAAAGTGGGGCGCATGGCTGTGCCAATGGAGGCAAAAATAGACTTAAGAGAGCTCTAGTTTCTTATCCGTCCAGTCCTGCAAGGCAGAGGCATCTGAGACAGCCAAAGCAGTAGATTTGGATAGTCTAGACACAGGAGCATCCACTTTGGGAGGATGAACCCATTTTGCCAGCTCCGCCTCAGGAAAAGGGTAAAGTTTGGCAAACTTTTTGGAGACAGAGGAAGATCTATCAGGATTCTTCCATGCCTCAGAGACCAGACGGGCAAGAGTAGGGTTAGTTGGAAAACAAACAACAGGCTTAGATGGCTTTTTCTGAAAAACATCAGTAGGATCATAAGTGGATTCCTGAGTCAGAGGAAGGTTGAGCGTATTCAGAACCGCTCTGATCAGACCCTCAGCCGAAACTTCAGGGTCACACTCATAGGGGTCCCCAATGGACCTGTTAGATTCAATAACAGTACGTTCCTCAGCATCAGAATCCTGTAAAAGTTCTTCTTCAGAAGAATCAGTGATATCAGGAGCTCCCTGTGGCTTAGGCAGGGAGGTCCTGATAGTAGAGGGGGTCTGCCAGACCTGGAGAGCCCCCTGTACCTGAGAGGGAAAGAGTTGAAGCGTGGATCTGAGATCCCTAGTGGCAGCTTTAAACTCCCTCACCCAAGATGGCTCAATAGCGTGGCTGGGAAGCCCAGGGTTGCTATCTTGACCAGTACAATTAGGGCATAGATCCCCCACATTATCGCCATCCAGCCCAATGTGGCAAGAGGAGCAAAACGCCATGGGGGTAGCGGACCCCCCATCCTCCTTAGACTTGGGTCTAGCCCCTAGCTCCAGTGAAGTAGACATGCTCACAGCGTCAATATACCCCACTAATAACACTATCACCCAGAAAAAGTGTTAAGATTAAAGTTTCACCCCAGAAATGTTCTAAAAACGGACTTATCTGGCCAGCGAAGGGTTAATCTGTTGAGGAGAGAGAAGGCTCGGTCCCTGCGTAGTGTACTCGCCTAGGAAAAGTACCACAAAATGGCGGCCGTCGTGACAGCCAATCAGAAACGAGCGCGAACCAAGCGCTCATGGGAAATGTAGTTTTTTCCCACAAGTACCCCAAACAGTGCCCGAAGCCCCCCTGAACACCCCACATAAATAAAACACATTCCGGATGATAGAGCAGGAGCCTAGAATTAAAATGAGCCCTCTCTGAAGTTGCTGTGACAAGCGGTTCCAGAGATATGTCCCATACTGTGAATTCCCATAGAGAGTAAAGGAGCCCTTGCGTCTGAGCGGGAAAAAGCCGCGCTTAAAGGCGCGGAACACCATTTTTAATAAAGTTTAGTAAAACATTAAAAAGTGCCCAAACAAGCATGAAACACATGAGAAACATAAAAAAATGAATACCCAATGCTCCAAAACTCAGAGAATAACACAGAAATTGCATAAACAGTAATAATGCAATAAAAACACCCTATGAGTGCTGGAGTGTATTAAAACTCCCAAATACAAGCCCATCAAAGGGACACTGTGGGGACAAGTGGACCTTCAGCACTCAATGGGTGACTCACCTTCCTTGCTGACTTCTGTCTTCAGGTGACCATGATAGGGAGGGAAAGAACCAGAGGTAAATTCCCCAACAGGGGAGCTGCTTAACACAAGCTGTCCCCTCATCAGGGTATAGGTCCACAGAAAATCCCTGGAAGCTGCACCAGCCACTTTAAAGAGGGCAATTCACAGCCATGGTCACCCTCCTAATGGTGGTATTCCATATTTGAATAAAAAATAATAAAATACTAAGATGCATAGATGTTCTCTACCTGGTGTGGAAGCACACCAGGAACAAATCAATATGAGTGGCTCTGGCCAGAAGGTGGCTTAAGTAAGAGGGGAGGCTCCGCCCCTTGCAAATTATTTGCATAATTGTTCCTGCCTATTAAAGGGGACTTACGCCTCCCAGAGTACCAGTGACCTGTATTGGACGACAGTGAAAAGAATTTGGCCTCCTGTGCTTGACAATGCTCTAGAACTTTTAGAAAAACTACCTGTTTTGAGATGCTTAATTTACTTACTTGCAACAGAAATCTAAAAGTGTGGAAATGCTCACTTATACCTGCATGACATCTCCACATGGAGACATTTGGAGTAATGGCAATAAAATAACACTAAAAGCGTTCAAGACCACTTGACCTTTCCTACAACTTTAGACTATACACTGTAAAAGAAATATGGCAAATTTTTATTTTACTCAGTACTCAAAGGGAAACTATACTTATGTGAGTACAAAGTAAGAGGCATTGACTCCCGTAGGTAAGGGCTGACAGTGGGTGGATCCCATATCTATTGCCAGAGGGATATTTTTAATGCATAAATACCTCTCTCCCTCCCCCTCTCTCCACAGTGCAGCTCACCTCACTACCTAACCAATGCTCTACAGTATGGCTCCTTATCTCTCCCACCCTCCACAGTGTAGCTCTCCTTCCTCAACCACCCACTCCAGAGTGCAAATCAACTCCCTCCATCATTGACCCCCCCCCCCAGTGCAGATCATTTCCCTTATCCACCATCCACAGTGCAGATCACCTCCCTTACCAACCCATCCACAGTGCAGATTGACATACTCCCTCATCCACCCTGGCCTACATAGTGCGCCTTAACCTACCTTCCACAGTGCTGCCAAAAAACTATACTTACTCCTTGAACCCAGAGGGCTCCCCCATATCACGATCCAGCTTTGATTCTTAGCATTTCCCAGTTGTGACCTTGGCAGGTTCAGTGTCAGGCTCTGGTATCATTGCTTAGCATGTACTCTGACTAAGCCATAACAGGGTAATGCTGGAAACTGAAGCCTGATCAGGACAGAGAAGCCTGGTTGGCTTCAATGCTAAAGCAAACATTTTCTTATGCCCATGAAGTGTGTGTGAGGGAGTATTTGCCAAGTGGGTATGTAAGCTGACCAGCCCTCACCTTTAATTGGAGACACAAAGGAAATATGCATATCTCAGGGCTGCTTTGAAATCCTAGATGGCTGGGGTGGCAAACCATATAATGTGGCAATACCTTGCTCGAAAACCCCAGGAATGGGTGGAATCTGGGGTCCTTGAAAATCAGTTAGCTTGGGTTATCACGGAAAAGTGGATTTAAGGCATGGGTCTCAAATTGCATTCCTAAATGGCAGACATAGTGAAGGTTTTAATAAACATTAAAGGGATAGTAATACTTCGTTTTAACTTTATTTTATTTTGTAGGCATTAAAAAAACATGAAGAATGATATAAGTCTTATCTCTCAAACCTTTATGGTTTATGAGATATTCACAAGCAAAGTTCCCCTCCCCGCCCCTTTTTCCTAGTGTAAGCCATCTCTTCTCAAATGTGAGTCTGGTTGTATGACAGGACAGATAACAGAAGGGGACAATTTTCTTTGTATGAAAACAATGAAAGCCCTTCCCCCCTTGACAAGTTTTTCAGCTTTTTCCATTATCTTAATTGAAGATTGTCCCTCTCTGCAGTCTACCTGGGCATCTCCCTTCTGATCTGGTTGAACAGGGAAGGGATACTTTGTTTGTGAATATCTCTTAAACCATAAAGGTTTCAGAGATCAGACTTATATCATTCTTCATGTTTTTTTAATGCCTACAAAATAAAATAAAGTTAAAACGAAGTATTACTATCCCTTTAATTATGCATAAGTGGACATCAATAACTTTGTGATTCTGAATAAATTACCTGTGCAAAAGTAGGAATAGGCAAAAACCTTCAGTGTTCGCCCTACTGGAACACAGTTTGAGAACCCAATTGTAAGATGTTAAACACACATTTATTTTACATCTTTTCCCAGTAATATCTATGGGTCTAAAACATGAGAAACTACACAGCTTTGTCCACAAATTTAAAATATTCTCTCTTCTGATAATCTGCTTTGTAGGGTAATGGCTTATACAGCTCCAGACTTAAGCATAAACTCCTGATTATTCCAGTGGAAATAATCAGTGCAGCCTGGAACTTTGAGAACTTCCTTTAGGTGTACTTGACCTAAGAAGCAGCAAAATATGTTAATCTATTATATTAATGTTTGGCATCAGTGACACATCTAGCAGTCACAATTACATTTTAGAGTATGATACAACTCAAATTGTAGAATATGAGTTAAGGCTAAGCTGTAAACATAGTGGCATCAATGCAATTTTTTCTCTGATAAAGGTCTCAACTTTCGTCTTTATTTTCCCTTCTACTGGAAAAAAATATGTACATTCTACAGATGCCAGTATTCAAATATGTATTAAGTCAGAAGAATCAGTACAGCAATGAATTTCCTTTTATGGGAAAACAAGGATGCCAATCATAACCTGATAGAGACACGGCACTTATAATATACTAAACAGTACTAAAATCTACAGGGCTGATAGGAAGAACGCATCTTACCAACACGGACCAAATAGAACAGTACATAGCCCGGTGAGGAATAGTGGCTTCCATAAATAAATCTTGGTTCTGGCATTTCACGGTAACGTTTCTGTAAATAAACAACCAATATGCCTGAGAGACACACACTGTAGCAACACAGCTAAGTCAATACCACAGCAAAAAAATAAATAAATAAAATAAAAAATCTGGAACTAATTCTGCTATTAAGCTCCTCTACCTGAACTTTTATCATTCTTTTAAGGACCATAACTTTTTTTTATGAAAATCTATACGTTACAAGGCTTTTCCTGATATTATTTTATTCAAAAGTTATGACCATTCAAATTTTCAGGAAGTTAACAACTACACTTATTGTTAGTTTAAAGGGATAGTAATGTTCCATAATAAAAGCAGCTCTAATTAATCATCACAATATTTGGACTTTGGAGAGTGTTATTTCAATTCTGTCAGAGTTGTAGTTCAAGAGTAATTAAATGACAAATGTCCCCCTCCCACCCCTTTTACTGATGTAACACTGTTCAGCCAGAGCAGAAGGGAGGTGCCCAGGTAGATTGCAGAGAGGGACAATCTTCAATTAAGATAAGGGAAAAACCTGAAAAGCTTGTTAAGGGGGGCAGGGATTTCATTGTAAGAAGATTGTCCCCTGCTGTTATCTGTCTGGTCTTACAACCAGATTCCCCATCTGAGAAGAGATGGCTTACACTAGGTAAAAGGGGCGGGAGGGGAAACTTTGCATGTGAATATCTCTTAAACCATAAAGGTTTGAGAGATAAGGCTTATATCATTCTTTATTTTATTTTGTAGGCATTAAAAAAATATGAAGTTAAAACGAAGTATTACTAGCCCTTTAAACACATTCTACAGAGAACTGCTGTCAGTGACTCATCTCTCTCATAGAACACAACAGGCAAAGGTCTGAACACTAGGTGAACTATAGGGTTACTGTCTGGCAACTAGAAGGCACAGTTACTGTAAAGAAAAATAACTGTAATAACTCAGAAAAAGATGCTTATTCCAGTAGTCGGGGTACCCTTGTTTTCCACAAAACCTTTACTGCTCCTTTTAGTTTAACATGACAATGCATTAATGCCATACATTGGGCTATATGTATAAAGATAAAGTGAAGCAATTCTGGCACAAATCAAATGTACCACAGGGGAAACAAAATCCTATTGATTTAAATAGGTCTTTTAACCCCTTGAAAACAATGTGGTAGAAGACATCCCCTGAATTTAAGGGGTTAAAAACCCCATTTAAAGGGATAGTAATGTTTTAAACCAAAAGCTGCTCATATCCTTTGTCACTGTGATTATTAACAATGTCTGCGGCTCTCAAAGATCATAACCTGCTAACTGCACTGTTATCATAGGATTCATTTGACCCCTCCCACCCCTTTTCCCAATGTCAGCATTTTGCTCTTAGATCTGAGAGCGCATCTACGAGGGACAAGGGAAGTTTTTTCCTTATACTGACTGAGGGAAGATTGTCCCTCACTGTGATCTGTCCGTTCAAGCAACCAGACATCAGATCTGAGGGAAGGTGGCTTCAGAAAGGGAAAAGAAGCTGGAGGGGTAAAATGAATCATATGATAAAAGCGCAACTAGCAAGTTAGGATCTTTGAGAGCCTCAGACATTTGTAATTAACTATGACAAATGATATGAGCTGCTTCTGCTTTTAAGCATTACTATCCCTTTAAATGTATAGGAATTTTTATTTGTTCCCTCTGGAGCAGCTGATTTGCCCCAGAGTTGCTCCACTTTTGTATGTATACATATGGCTTGTTGTTACTGACAGATCCCCATAGAACTTTACATTCAGCCACCAAACCTACAACCAACACTGCGTTTCATATTTTCATATAGGCATTATATTTGTTCTTATGTTAGGTAATGACCAGAATGGAGCTTGTCCTACTTATCTGATCATGTATTGCCATTCATAAACAAAATGGGATTTTCCCCAGTTAACTTTATTTTGAGCGACAGCTTGACCCACACACCAGTAGTCTTTCAAGTCTTTCTTTTTTCAGCGCTCCAATTGGCTTTCCAAGGTCCCGATAAGTTTCAGGCATGGTTAAATCTATAAAATAATGAAAGCAATAAAGTATGAAAATGATTAACTAAAACACTCTAATACATAAAACAAATAACATAACAGAATCTGGCATCAATAGTTATGCTGAGTGTTGATCAATCTATCCTACTTGCTACAATTTATTCTCCAAGACTATGATTGTCATAGGATGCTTAAAGGAATTGTTATAATGTGTTTTAACTTTACATATTCTGAAAGTACATAACATATACATAGTTAAACTGCATAAAATTTGTATTATTATATATATATATATATATATATATATATATATATATATATTTTTTTTTTTTTTTTTTTTAACACGTCCTAGACTATGAGCTTTAAAAAAGAAACACTGTAAAACAAAGCACACAGTGTATTTAGTGCTGCAGATACTAACATTGCATTACACCCTGCTTGGGATGGGTAGTCAACCAGAAAATTTATGTCCACAACTTGTTCAGCTGCTCTACAAGACTGCATTATATTGAGTCTTCTATCCATAAAAAAAGAAACTAGAACCATCCAGATAATAAAACACTATGTAATTCTTCGGGTGCAGTGTGCGTGCAGTTCATAGAATCTCTATATACTCTGTAACTGTGAAACACAAAGTAACAAAACACACAGAACACAGCTCACATGTTGACAAATGCAGGAATATATAAAAGAACATATCCTTATTGTATACAATATTAAAAGTAGCTTGCAGTAAACTGCACTTGTATCAATTGAAGGAAAGACTCGAGGAATGGGATACAGCCCAGCAAATGTTGCAACCAGCTGAGATCAATGCTTTTGCATCTAAGACACTTACTCATGATCAAAAGGATACAGTATTGTTAGCTGCTCCATTTTTAAATCAGCCTTCACCAATCGCATTTCAAAGACAACGCGCCAATGTTTGGTGTAATGATAACATGATCATAATCTGCATAATATCAAAGTCAAAAGCAGTCCCCTATGTCACTAGTCACAGCTGCCAAAGAGGAGCTACACACCAATAAACTGAACAAAGCACCTCTTTGGGAGTCAGGGGATCAAAGGAATAGTTGACAAACAGTGTCCATAAAACTCATGATACTATGTCACAGCCCACATATAACTATCAGCCTAAAATAAAATACCATGTAAACAAAATGCTATCCAAAATGGTCACACAAGACAAACTTATAGCAATACACAAGTCAAATCAGTCTTAGAGACACCGACAGTAACCATGAAATCATCAGATCAAAATTAATAAAGAACTAAATAATTGTCTCCAAAGAGGGAGTCACATGACTGAAATCAAAAGATAAATGTTTTTGTTTTGAATTACTTTTAGTCTTCACATATCTTTGATTTGGGTCATATGTGGCTCCCTTTCTGGAGACATCTATTTAGTAATTTATTAATTATGATCATATTATTCCCATGGTTACTGTCTACCTCAAATCAGTGTCTTACAAATGTGGTTGTCTTGAAGACCAATTTGACTTGTGGATTGCTACAAGTGTGTCTTGTTTTGACCATTATGGACAGCATTTTGTTTACCTCAAAACCATGTCTTACACACATGGCTGTCTCTAAGACGGATTAAGGTGTGGATTGCTATACATCAGTCTTGTTGTGACCATTATGGATAGCATTTTCTTTAGAAGGCTTATTTTAGGCTGATTTATATACAAAAGCTGTGACATAGCCTCATGTTTATGGACACCATTTGGAAACTTTGGCTTTGAACCCCAACTCTCGATGAGGCGCCTTACATGCAGTCTGCTGCTGTGTGGTTCCTCACACAGGGGATGGCTCTTGACTTTGATATTATGTTGATCATTGTTATCAGTATGCCAAAAATTGGTGCTTTCTCTCTGAAATGCATTTGGTGTAGGATGGTTAAAAAATGGAGCTGCTGACAGTAATGCCTTCCTTGATCATGACTAATGTCAGACGAGAAACATGTTGATCTCGGATGATTGCAACATTTGCTTGGCCTTGAGTCTCCTTCAACAGAGAGGAGTCACAGTTTAGGAAAAGGTACTTTTAACTTTGTATACAATAATGGACATCTTGCTTGTATATATTACTGCATTTTTCAAAGTGTGAGCTGTGTTTGTGAATTTTGTTACTACGTAGTCAACCAGAAAACTCTATGGTATCGTAGGTAGCTCACTGTCAGTGACAAAGCTATATAAATAAATAAATAGAGGATTTTAGTCTTACCTGTTAAATCCTTTTCTCTTAGTCCATATACGTTACTGGTAACTTTTGGTTGGCACTCCGTCCCTTTAAGTAGGCAGGAACAATTCTAGAAGTGAATGCAGGGGTGGAGCCTACCTTCCCTCCTTGGCTGCAGCTAGCCAATCAGGTCCAGTAAGATTTGAGACACCAACTATTGACTAGATAGTAAGAAGGGAAAGAAGACTCCTGTGAGCATGAACCTGAAAGGACCCCCACATTCTGCCACAGGAGAGCCAAGCATGGTCCCTTGACAGGGTGGGAGACCAGTAACCTATATGGACTAAGAGAAAAGGATTTAACAGGCAAGACTAAAATCCTCTTTTGTCTGTCGTCCAATACAGGTTACTGGTAACTTTGGGATGTCCAACCATTGAGATTCCCAGAGGCGGGAAGGAAGGAAAGGACCAGGCGCAGGATCCCCAAAGTCACCAGAGCATATATGAACCATCAGATCAGAGATAGCCCAACAACAACAAATGAAGTGTCAACGGACACTGAACAGGGGTAACAACACCCCAGGAACGGTTACACAGCACGCTGAACTAGAGTACTTGTCCAGAAGGGCCTGGAAAGCGCTGTTGAACAGACGGTGTTTCTCTACGCCCTGAGGCATGTGAGAATGGAAAAACCGGAAGTAAGTAAGAGAGATGAAGGGTATCCTGTACCCTTCCGCCACCACCTGCAAAACCTATGGGTCCACCACTGAGTCATACCATACGCTGTGGTAGTGGCGCAGACAGCCACCCATAGCAGAGTGGGGTGCTGGGTTCAGCGAGTCATGCCAAAGAAGGCTTGAAAGCCTTGGGCTTGGAGGAGGCCTTAAGAATCCACCACCTTAACCTTAGGTCTGGCCCCAAGCTCCAACGGATTAGTCATTCTCACAGTGTCAAAACGTTCAAAGTATAAGGTATCACCCAAATACAGTGTGTATGATTTAAAGTTCACCCCAGAAATCTCTAAAATACACTTATCTGGCAGGCGAAGGGTTAATCTGCAGAGGAGAGAAGGAGAGTCCAAGCCCTGCGTAGGATACTCGTTCAGGGAAAGCACAAAATGGCTTCCACAATGGGAGCCAATCAGGAATGAGTCCGTGATGCAAGCACTTATGGGAAATGTAGTTTTCCCAGAAAAAGTACCCAAACAGTGCCTGAAGCCCCCTGAGTCCCCAAACACACACCAAGCAGGATAATAGAGCAAGGGCAGTCAAACAAAATGAGCCATCTCTGAAGTTGCTACGATGAGCAGTTGCAGAGATATGTCCCAAACTGTAAAGTCCAATAGAAGTGAATGGAGCAATAGCGTTTAGGCGGTGGAGCGGAACACAAATTTTGCAAAGCTGTAACTAAGAAGTAAATGTGCACCAAACAATACTAAAACATGTCACTAGATCCCCTAAACACTGAACCCACTAGGGAAAGTGCCAACAACCCCCAAAAGATGCTCAACTAGCAGCCAAAGTGTTAAGTTACCACAGAAACTTGCACCAAAACACCCAACAGACATACAGATAAACCCAATGAGTGAAGTAGTGTGCAATAGGAACTCCAAAGGAAAACCCCAGTGCGGAGGAGAACTGTGGGACATGTGGACCTTCAGCACTCAAAGGGTTGCTCACCTTTCCTGCAGATCTTCTGTCTTCAGATTACCATGTATTAAGAAGAAGTCTCAGTGGGCAAATCATGAGGAACTTGAACCCAAGATTTTCCCCCGAGGGCTTAAGGTCCACAGAAGCACTTGGATACTGAGCTAGCCACATCTAAGGGCATTGTCAGTTATGATAACCCGCCTAATGGTGGTATTACATATCGAACAGAAAAATAAAAAATAGCTAAAACTATAGCAGAACTGTTCTCTTGCCTGTATCTTCATCCAAGGAACAAATCTTACTGGAGCTCATTCGCTAGCTGCAGCCAAGGAGGAAAGGTAGGCTCCACCCCTGCATTCACTTCTAGAATTGTTCCTGCCTACTTAAAGGGGCAGACCGCCTACTCAAAGTTACCAGTAACCTATACTGGACGACAGAGAAAAATAAATGAAGAGAAGATGGCAATCTGACTGTACATATTATATACTTGCAGAATATGTAAAGTCATTTGAGGCAGAGAGAAGCAACACAGGGCTCTTCAGATACAGTTCTAATCATAAGCCTTCTTTTGGCCAGGCGAGTTTCACAGAAGTTGTAGTCAAACATTAGCTGGATGACCCCTGTCCTCCCCACCCCCTTGACCTCCAGCAGTTATTGGAGTACAATTCCCATTAACCACAGCTGATCAATAGCTACTAGAGGATGATAAGACTTGTAATCCATCTAACATGAAGGACTGCAGGTTTCCCACCTATGAGATACAGGGGTGGGCAAAATATTGCCCTCCATCTGCTGTCGAATTACAACTCCCATTTCCTCAGCCAGCTATTGGAAACTGCAGCAACAACCACAGTTTGCACATCCCTGGTCTAAAAGATATTTGGGCTTTTTGTACACACCATTCTAGTTGGATCATCATTACCTCATCATCTAGTTATCTAAATCTGTAGGTAATTACCATATCGGTTTCAGAACTGAACTTTGCCCATAATAAATGAGGAGTCCCTACCCAGTTCTGTAGTAGTGTATAATAAAATGTCATAATGAGGAGTCCCTACCCAGTTCTGTACTAGTGTAGTCAGAGATGATCCAAGGGAATACAGGATACTGGGAAAGATCATTGCAACTTCGATCTGCCAAGTTATTGAGATGCAAGAGATACTGGTAATTTGAGATTTGGCCCATTTGCCACTGTAGCATGTAGCTCTCTGCTGTGTGTTCAGTCACATGATTCTCTGCATTAAAAATAAGGAAATTGAAAAAGTTTATTACATTCCATCACTTTTTTCTTTCTGGACATTGAAGCAGCAGATCATCATGGGTTACCAGCAGTTCAACCATACAATCTAATACATAAGTTGCCAGAAAAACAAAGGTAGGAAAGAGGTCTGCTGACATGTATATCTCTGGACAAATAAATTACAGTAATAATTATAACATTACATGACAGCAGACCTCATTGTATATAATGCTAAAAACAGAAAATAAAACACCACAAAAGGCTAATGAGAATGGCAATGAAACTATGTTCAGTAACTGACCAAAATGCATTCCTGACCAACCATTTCGGTAAAATAAATATCCGTTTACTGGCCCCTAGGTTGAAAATAATGAAGAAGCAGCACACTGAAGAATTCTGCAGAACACCCAGGAGATGCTATCTTATATGGAAGATTACAAGATGTCTACAGGCACTGTAAATATCTTCTCTGACTGTAGCCATAAACCTTACATGCTATGTAGTAACAACAGTTTGTAACAACCTCTGAAAAAGACTGAATAAGGGGAACTGCACCCTTTGAAGAAGTTGTTTAATAGATTGATTTACCTAGGTAGATGTCCTTTACACATATCACAGGTATATCTATTTATTGTTTGCATAATATCTGCAGTTTCTTGTATTCATATGTCTATATCCAAGTCTGACTATAAGTCACACCTCCTCACACAAAGACTGCAATTGACCTGAGTGGATCATAAAAGACACAAGTTCCTAACAGTCTTTATCAGACTCTAATCAGAAACCACTAGCATGGCACTACAATTGAGATGACACACATACAAATAAACTATACAGATGTCACTGTATGAAGAAAACTTACCTAGGTAAATCATTTTGTTAAACAACATAAAAGTAAATTATTATTTGGGTATAGCTCCCCTTTAAGACATGGCTGGGAGATCTGTGATCCAAGTTCTGTGAGGTCAAAAGCCAGAAGAACCTAAGTTACTGAATAAAGATCACCAGTCATAAAACAAAACAGAAATAGTACAACACTATCCAAGAATTATCCAAGAGTATTCAGGACTATTCAGTGACCAAAACATTATAAGCAGGAACCAGCATGGCTTCAAGAGGAACAGATCATGTCAAACTAATTTACATGCATTTAACGAAAGGATAAGTTATAATCTGGATAAAGGAATTGCTGTTGATGTAGTATATTTTGATTTTCTAAAAGCCTTTAACACTGTGCCTCAAAACAGGTTCCTGCATAAATTAAAAGGCTTCAGTTTGGGAGGTGATATCTGTGCATGGACAGAGAACTAGTTTAATGATAGATGGCAGAGAGTTGTAAATGGAACTTTTTTCACATTGGTCTAAAGTTGTAAATAGGGTGCCAAAGGGCTGAGTCCTGTATCCAATACGTTTTAACTTGTTAATTAATGATCTAGAAGTGGATACTTAAAGAGTTCACAGTCTTTGCCGATGGACACTAAGCTGTGTAAGGAAATCCATACAGAACAGGATGATTTTTTTCCTCTGCACAAAGTTCTGGATAAAGCACACACACACACACACACACACACACACACACACACACACACACACACACACAGCAATATTATAAAACAACATATCTACTTTAAGACCAGCTTATTTTTTTCAGTGTGTTTTCTGTTTCAGAATGCATTAGGACAAAACATGAAACACACAAACCTAAATAGGCTCCAATGTAATAATAAAGTCCATCACGGTCTTTGGGATTGTAGAATTTTAGGTATATGTCAGAGCACAGGTCATCCTCAGTGCAATAGACTTCAAGTCCCTAAAACAAAACAAAACAAAAAAAACAATACATAAACATAAATTAATGAAAAATTACTTTAAAATGGTAATAAACTTTTATTTTGCATTTTCATATTCTGCAAGTGTAGAACATACAAAAAACTGTGTATACTTCTGGCCCCCATTTCAAACACTGATCTCCAGAGAGATGACTGTATGCGATAAAAACAGCAGGGATAGGGATAAAATGTACCATTATTACTGTAGCCCAACAGATTGGAGGGAGGGAACTTAGCAAGCTCACATAGGGCTGGATTCAAATGCAGGAGATAAAGGTTATCTCCAGTTTTATCAAAATGTTCCTACTGACGTCTATGGGGATACCTGGAGATAAAAGCAGAGATAAAATCAGCACCTGCATTTGAATCCAGCCCCTAATCTTCCCCCAGTTTATTATACTCAGAATTCCATATCTGGTGTATATTGTCTAAGTTATACACCAATTCTTGATGTCTGGGGTACCCCCCAGCCCCACTGATTATACCCTCATAACAGTGAGCCCTTTACGGTCTCTCTTCACAATAGTGGCTCTGGTCTCTGTGTACTGAGCTATACTTCTACTTATGATTGGAGTGTTGAATCTCTTTAAAATATGATGAATTCTAACTTACCATAGAAAAATTTTGCCAAACACTTTCACAAAATTAATGACTCCTCAAAGCCTCCCCCCAAAAAAAAAAACTGCATTGAAAAAGTTAAAGCTAGTCACAAAACAGAGTAAACAATATTTGCCTATAGTCACCAAGTTTAGAAAAAAAAGAAGAAAATGCTACTTATTTTTGCATTAGCAAATCAATTTTTAATGCCCCTGTAAGTAGTAGAGCTGCTTTTATCTTCCCATTATGCCAATTTATCAGCCCATATTTTCACAGCAGTTCATATAATAAACTCTTATGTAAATATTTTATATTGTAATTCTCTTACCGGAACATATTCAACCAAATTAAAAGCAAATGTGTTTTTTTTTTGTTTTTTTTTTCGTTTCTAGTTACTTGCAATGTTCTGTTGAATAAGAAGCAATTTATCAGACAAAGTATAAATTGTTATATTAACTCCTTGAAGCCACTGCAATGCACATAGGACATCTGTGGAAATTAAAAGGTTAACCCACCCTCTCCTTGTTAGAGGAAATATGATTGAGTCGTATGTATGAATATAAACGTGGAACAATTCTAGGTAAAGCAATGGCAGTATGCAACATATTAGATCCCATTGATCTGAATTAGGCTTTAAGTCCTTGAGAACCAGAGAGATATATAGGGAATTGCATTGCAATGCACTGGATACCTCTCTCTCTCTGGCATTCAAAGCCTTACATCTTTGGATACTAAAGGACTCCAATGAATTGGCCATCAATGCACTGGAAACCTCTCTAGCATATTAGATTTTTTTTTTTTTTTTTTTTTAAATAGAGGATTTTAGTCTTACCTGTTAAATCCTTTTCTCTTAGTCCATTCAGTTTACTGGTAACTTTGGGTAGGCGATCCACCCCTTTAAGTAGGCAGGAACAATTCTGAGAAGTGACTGCTGGATGGAGCCTACCTCCTCTCCTTAGCTTGCAGTTAGCCAATCCCCATCCAGTAAGATCTGAGAACTATTGACAAGGTAATACAAGGGTAAAGGAAGACTCCTGTGAACATGAACCTGAAAGGACCCCCACGGTCTGCCACAGGAGATCCAAGCATGGTCCCTTGACAGGGTGGAAGACCAGTAACCTTTATGGACTAAGAGAAAAGGATTTAACAGGTAAGACTAAAATACTATTTTCTCTGTCGCCCAATACAGGTTACTGGTAACTTTGGGATGTACAACCATTAAGTTCACCAGAGCCGGAAGAAAGGCAAGGACCAGGCGCAGGCCCCCAAAGTCACCAAAGCACCAATGAACCAACGGTTCATGAATAGCTCAACAATAACTGCAAAGTGTCAACGGACACCGAGCAGGGGTGAAAACCAGACCCCAGGAACTGTTACACAGCACACTGAACTAGAGCCAACAGGGCTCAAAAGTGAAAGAGTATTGAAGAGACGAAGGAGATCCTAGACAGGCAAGGCTGCCTCCAGGATCCTCCTTCCAAAGCTGGCATCAGCCAATGCCAGCACATCCACACAATAGTGTTTGGAAAAGGTATGCACAGACAACCAAGTGGCCGCCTTGCACAACTGATCAGCAGAGGCCTGATTTTTGTAGGCCCAAGATACCCCAATAGACCTTGTAGAATGAGCCGTGACCCGAAAGAGAACAGGCTTCTTCCTAAGTTCGTAAGGCTTACGAATAATGGACTTAATCCAAGAAGCAATGGTTACCTTGGAAGCAGGCTTCCCTGCCCTGGGACCCTCAGGAATGACAAAAAGAGTGTCAGACTGCCTCAATGGCTCAGTGAGATGCACACAGAAATGGAGACAATGCACAACATCCAACAGGTGAAGAGCCTCCTCCTTGTCAGAAGTAGGGTTAGGGCAGAAAGAATGAACCACAGTGTCCTAATTAATGAGGAACTCAAACACCACCTTCGGGAGAAACTCCTGCGAAGTGCGAAGCACCACCTTGTCCTTGTGAAACACCAAAAAGGGTGGCCTACAAAACAGGGCATGCAGCTCAGCAGACAGAGAGGAATAGTGGCCAATGACTCAAAGGGGGGGCGCTGAAGGATGGTCAAAACCAAGTTAAGGACCCACCGAGGAGCGCAAGTCTTAAACACAGGACGGGTATGAGCAACGCCTTGGAAGAAAACCCTGACATCAGGAAGAATAGCAAGGCGTCTCTGAAAGAAAACAGAGAGTGCACAAGTCTGAATCTTAAGAGAACTCAGACTGAGACCCTTATCCACACCATCCTGGAGGAAGGAAAGAACTGTAGGAAGATCAAAATCCTGCGACAGGTTCCTATCAGCACACCAAGAAAGATAGACCAAACTCGAGGGTAGACCTTAGAGGAAACCGGCTTACGGGCATTAAGCATAGTAGAAACCACACCAGAAGAAAATCCCTTCTTCAAAACGGAGGATTCAATCTGCATGCCGTCAAAGCCAGACGATGAACATCCTCCTTCCACAGGTAACCCTGTAGAAGAAGGTCCGGATGGGAGGGAAGCCGAAGAGTTTTCGCCACAGAGATCCAGAAGCTCTGTAAACCAAGCCTGTCGAGGCCAGTGCGGAGCAATCAGAATGACTGGGCAGCGGTCCAGTCGCAGTTTCTGTATTACCCTGTGCAACAGGGGAATGGGAGGAAAGATGTATGCCAAAGGGAAATTCCACGGGATCGACAAGGCATCCACTGCTAGAGCCAGGGGATCCGCCCTGCGAGAGCAGAACGTTGGAACCTTCCTGTTGTGTCTGGACAATGAGGCCGAACACCTCTTGATGCAGTTCCCACTCTCCGCTGTCCACTGTGTGTCAACTGAGGAAGTCTGCCAGAACGTTGTCTACACCAGGAATATGAACTGCGGAAATGGCAGGGACACGCTCCTCTGCCCAGGACAAACTAGCCTTTACCTCTAGCTAAGCTGCAAAACTTCTTGTGCTGCCTTGCTAGTTAATTTAGGCTGCCGCTGTGGCGTTGTCCGACTGTACCCTGACTGGGCAATCCTCCAGCTGACGTGTCCAATGTCGCAGGGCATGAAAAATTGCCCGAAGCTCCAGGACATTGATGGGAAGGAGAGATTCTTCCAGGGACAAATGGCCCTGAGCAGTCACGTGCCCCAGAAACCGCTCCCCATCTGGAACGTCTGGCATCCGTCGTCACTGTTGTCCAGAATGGCACCAGGAAGGGCCTGCCTTTAAAGAGATTGTTCAGGTTGAGCCACCACAAGAGGCTCAGCTCCACATGAAGAGGGAGAGATAGGGACCTCTCCTGGACATCCGGTCGACCCCTGCATGCTAGGATTAGAAACCTCTGAAGTTTCCTGGTATGAGACATGGCAAACAGAACCACTTCTATGGTGCAAATGAACTTCCCCACCAGGGATGACAACTTCTTGGCTGGAACCGGATCCTGAGACAGGACAGCTTGGACCTTCAGTGCTATCTGATGAGCCACTTCGTCTGTGAGAAACACCATCCCTCTCTGGGTGTCGAAAAGGAGGCCCAGATACACCATCCTCTGTGAAGGAACAAGGTCCGACTTGTCTAGGTTGATGATCCACCCGTGACGGGACAGATCATGAATGCAATCCTGCACCTGCTGATGAAAGAGTTCCAGAGAAGAAGCCTTCAGAAGGAGGTCAACCATGTACGGGGTAACTCTGATGCTGTCCCGATGGAGGACGGAAATCAATGCTCCCAGGACTCTGTTGAAGACTTGAGGAGCCGCGGTCAGGCCAAAGGGGAGGGCTGAAAACTGGAAATGCCCTCGGTCGCAGGCAAAGCTAAGATATTGCCGACTCTCTGGATGAATGGTGATGTGCAGATAAGCATCCTGAAGATCAAGTGAGGCCAGAAATTCCCCAGGGGACATGGCAGCGATCACCATGCGTAGTGACTCCTGGCGATACTGGGACCTAACCACAAAGGAGTTGAGATCCTTCAAATCCAAAATGGGACGGCAGCCGCCATCCTTCTTGGAAACTGCAAGGAGGATGGAGTAAAACACCAACCCACGATCCCTGAGGAGAAACAGGTTCCAAGACCGCCTTGTCCAGAAGGGCCTGAATGGCTCCCTCGAAAAGGCGTAGCTTTTCTGCATCCAGAGGAGAGAGAGAGAAGAGAAGGTCTGAGACGGAGGAAGGGAGGTGAAGGGGATCCTGTACTCCGAAGCCACCACCTGCAAAACCCATGGGTCCCCCACAGTGGCCTCCCAGGCCGAGAGGTAGTGGTGTAAGCGGCCACCTACCTGTGGGTGGGGACCCGGATTCGGTGAGCCATGCAGAAGGAGGTTTGGAAGCCCTGGGCTTAGCGGAGGACTTGGGCCTCCATTGCTGCTTAGGCTTGGATGAGGAGTGTGGAGCTTAAGATACCACCTGGGTCATCTGGAGCGAGTCAGTCTGAAAGGGACAAAAAAGCCGATTCCTTTTGACAGGTGCCTTCTTCCTCTGGACCACTGGCAGGGGAGTACTCTTCCCTCCAGTGGCTTCACTGATCAGATCATGTCAGCAGACCAGATCTTGAGCCAAAGAGCACGTCTGGCTACCACATACATAGATGATGCCCTGGCGACCATACTCACAGCGTCAAACAGGGCAGCAGAAACATAATGTTAAGCCTCAGAGATCTTGGCAAGAAGCTGCAACATGTCAGCAGAAGGAGCCCCCTGACGGACAGCTGAAGTGAGCTGTTCAGTCCAAACAGCCACAGCTCTATTCACCCATGCCGCAGCAAAAGTGGGACGCAGGGTGGAACCAGCTGTCACAAAAATAGCCTTGAGAGCAGTCTCAAGCCTCTTGTCAGTCCAGTCTTGCAGAGCACATGGCAAGGCAGTGGACTTAGAAAGCCTGAAGGCAGGAGCATCCACTTTAGGAGGATGAACCCACTGAGCTAGGACCGCGTCAGAGAATGGATAAAGCTTAGCAAATTTCCTAGAGACAGACTGTTTCCTGTCTGGAAACTTCCACTCCTCAGAAGCCAAGAATTCAAGTGTGGGGTTAGGTGGAAAACAAGTGTGGTGCCTAACAGGCTCCTGTAACACATCAGAGGGATCAGAAGGAACCTCCTGCACCAAGGGAAAGTTCAGGGTGTTCAACAAAGCCCTGATCAGGCCCTCAGCCGAGGGGACAGGATAAGCCTCAAAGAGATCTCCAAAAAACTGAGAGGAAGGGACAGCAGAGCAGTCTTCATCATCAGAATCCACCAATAATTCCTCTTCAGAGGAATCAGACACATCAGGTACACCTGGCAGTTTAGGCAGGGAAAATCTGATAGGGGTGGGGGCTTGCCACGAGTGGAAGACCCCCTGTAAGGTGGATAGAAGGAGTTGTAAGGTGGACCAGAGGTCCCTGGTAGTAGTCTTAAACTCTTGCATCCAAACTGGCTCTAGTGCATGGCTGGAGGCCCCTGCAGGGGATTCAGGGGCAGCAGCACATGCTGGGCAAACAGGACCTGAGTATTCTCTAGGTAACCCTGAGTGACATTAGGAGCAATGAGCATTGGGGGACACAGACACCCCAGTGTCCTTAGTTTTAGGCCTAGCCCCAAGGTCAAACAAAGTAGATATTCTCACAGAGTCAAACGGTAAAAGTATCAGAAACACCCACAGAGAAGTGTATATGATAAATAAAATCACCCCAGAAATGCTAAAATCGACTTATCTGGTAGGCAAAGGGTAAAACTGCTCAGGCTCTAGCCCTGCATAGGATACTCGATCAGCGAATGCACAAAATGGCTGCCGCAGCAGGAGCCAATCAGAAGCAAGCAAGTGAAGCGAGAGCTCATGGGAATTGTAGTTTCACTAATAAAGGACCCCAACAGCGCCCAAAGCCCTCTGAGCTCCCCAACCTTACCAGAACATTGACCGGGTAACAGAGCAAGGACAGACAAACCAAATGAGCCATCTCTGACCTCACTATGTGGAGCGGTTGCAGAGATATGTCCCAAACTGTAAAGTCCCATAGAAGTGAACGGAGCAATGGCGTCTATGCGGTAAACGCAAGCCTTAAAGGCGTGGAACACTAAAGTTAAAGTGAATACCAAAAGTAAAACCAATCAAAAGCCCGCTAGAACAAGTCAGCTGACCCAATAAACACTGGTCCCAGTAGGGAAAGTGCCCACAACACCCCTAAAAGATGCTAACCAGCAGCAAAAGGGTTAAGATACCACAGAAGCTTGCTCCAAACACCTCACAGACATACAGACAAACCAAATGAGTGCATGAGTATGTAATAGGAACTCAAAATGAGACCCCTGTGCGGAGGGTAAGCATGGGACATGTGGACCTCAGCACTCAAAGGGTGCTCACCTTTTTCAGCAGATCTTCTGTCTTCAGATTACCATATATCAATAAGAAGACTCAGTGGGCAACTCCTGGGGAAAGAACTTGCAGCCAAGACCCCCCCCCCCCAAAAGGGCTTAGGTCCACAAAAGCACCTGGTAAACTGAGCTATCCACATTTGGGTGATGGGAATTGTCAGTGATGGTAATCTGCCTAATGGTGGTATCCCATATCTAGCAGAAAAATAATAAAAAAGCTAAAACTATAGCAGAACTGTTCTCTTGCCTTGCGTCTTGACCAAGGAACAAATCTTACTGGATGGGGATTGGCTAGCTGCAAGCTAAGGAGAGGAGGTAGGCTCCACCCAGCAGTTACTTCTCAGAATTGTTCCTGCCTACTTAAAGGGGCTGATCGCCTACCCAAAGTTATCAGTAACCTGTATTAGATGACAGAGAAATACTATGTAGTTGTTTTGTCTAAGAATTGTTCTATTTTGGTCTTTATACACCTGCCCCTTTGAGGTGAATGTATGATGTTCATTCTGTAGTAAATCAGACTTCTGTGGCACTGGCTAATCCAGGTGTGGGCTTTCAGTCTGAGCAACGGCATTAAAGATATTAAGAAGTCCCACTTTTTCTTTTTCCCATTATGGTGCAATTGATTGCCCCAGAATTGCTTTTATATTTAACTCTTTGAGTGCCAGAGGGGTACGCAATGCATTGCAAACCAATCCGTTGCGTACCCCTCTGGCACTCAAAAGGATAGGGCCTATTGAAGTTAACTCTGAGTGCCAGACAGGCGCACAACGCAAGAGCTACGTACTCTTCTGGCACTCAACTGGCTAAAGTCTTGCAAAAGTCAACTGGATAGTCTAGTATCATACTCATTGTTTATGTTCTTTTATATCTATTTACATGCCACCGGGATGAGATTGATTAGCAATGAGACATGCAACCCTTCCAGATATTCACAAGGTCAAATCTATTGTGGATTATACTATATCTAAAATGGTGATAAGATCTCATTAACTATAGACCTATGTTTATCCCAAACACGTTCAAATGCCCTTTCTGTTTGAGCAGACACCACCTCTACATTTATCCCAAACACTCCCTGTAACATTGGGCCTTATATATAAAAGAAAACTGGAGCATTTCTGCTGCAGCTATATGCACCATGGAAAACAATGGAACATTTGAACTGAATTAAAGGTGACTTTCAATCCACTGTATGCTGGGCAATGTATTGGACTGGCAGAGCATTGCAGTAAATGTCTCCTGCCTCCTTGATCAAAGAGATAACTTCAATCAGTCCTGGATGTCGTGTCCATGGAGGCAGCCATTACAGTTGTTAGCAGAACCACAGGACCTCAAAGTCTATCTGCTGCTCTTGGTAATGTTAAACATTTAAGGACCAGAGTAATGCTTTGAATTCCTCTGGTACTTAAGGTTAAGTAGACTGTGTGCTTCAGTTTAAAAAAAACTATCGTCATGTCCGTCTCCATAGATATGACATCCAGTATAGACTGAAGAGGTAATGACAAAATTCAGAGAGGCCATTAGGATTTTCTGATCATAGTGAGGTAAGATTAGAAAGGGGGGGCGGTATTATTAAGACGTGTTAGTTCTTCTTTGACCTGAGCAGAGAGTCATAATGGCCACTAAAATTAAACTGGTTCTCTAAAATCAATCTTTAGTTAGGACAGGATATATTTTTTTTTTTTTTTACAGAACTCAAAACTTCTCCTGCTGGTCGTCTTAGGAAGGATTCAGTGGTGTCCTGTAACAAAGAATCATGTCACCTTCCATGGGAATGATATTCAGTACTAATGAAAGATTAATGTTGGAGAGGCAGTCCACTCAGAACGGATTCATAGTGGCCATTAGGATTTTCTGCACTGAGAAATGAGAGTGCTCCTTTAATGTTTATGGAACATGTAGCTCACCACAGGCATCAACATGTGTCTTCTTTTATATATTCTGCGAATGTCAGACAGGTTAATGCGAACCACAGGTATCTAAAAGCAAAAACAGTAGAAATATTAAAACACATTCTTAATGATTTATAAATCTCTCATATTATTATTATTATTATATATATATATATATATATATATATATATATATACACACACACACACACACACACACACACACACACACACAGTACAAATATTAAAACACATTCTTAATGTGTACAATAGGTCATTTGTAAGGCAGCATCATGTCAACAACTGTACCAATCACTGAAATTTCTGATCTTGAGTATCTAAAGATTGTAACAATCAGAAAGGAACACTTGAATACAGTTACCACATATTTTGCTCTGAAAGCAAAACCATGCAAAAAGAGCATTTTAGTCTTACCTATTCAATTCTTTTCTCTTAGTCCATACAGGTTACTGGTAACTTTGGGTAGGCGATCTGCCCCTTTAATTGTAGGCAGGAACAATTCTAGAATTGAATGCAGGGGGTGGAGCCTACCTTCCCTCCTTGGCTGCAGCTAGCCAATCAGCTCCAGTAAGATTTGAGACACCAACTATTGACTAGATAATAAGAAGGGAAAGAAGACTCCTGTGAGCATGAACCTGAAAGGACCCCCACGGTCTGCCACAGGAGAGCCAAGCATGGTCCCTTGACAGGGTGGGAGACCAGTAACCTATATGGACTAAGGATTTAACAGGCAAGACTAAAATTCTCTTTTGTCTGTCGTCCAATACAGGTTACTGGTAACTTTGGGATGTCCAACCATTGAGTTTCCCAGAGGCGGGAAGGAAGGCCAGGACCAGGCGCAGGGTCCCCAAAGTCACCAGAGCATATATGAACCATCAGTTCAGAGATGGCCCGACAAAACAATGACGTGTCAACGGACACTGAACAGGGGTAAAGACACCCCAACTGTTACACAGCACACTGAACTAGAGCCAAGAGGGCTCAAAAGTGAAGACAACACAGCAACACAGTAGTGATTCGAAAAGATGTGCACAGACGACCAGGTGGCAGCCTTGCACAACTGATCAGCAAAGGCCTGATTCTTGTAAGCCCAAGAGGCCCCAATAGATCGTATAGAATGAGCCGTGACCCTGAAAGTCACAGGCTTCTTCCTCAGCTCATAAGCCTTACGAATAATGGACTTGATCCAAGAAGCAACAGTCACTTTTGATGCAGGTCTTCCTGCCCTAGGACCCTCAGAAATGACAAACAACGCTTCAGATTGCCTGATGGACTCAGTGCGATGTACATAAAACTTGAGACAACGCACCATGTCTAACAAGTAGAGATCCCTCTCCTTGTCAGAGGTGGGGTCAGAGCAGAAAGAGGTCACCACAATCTCCTGATTGATGTGGAACTCTGAAACCACCTTGGGGAGGAACTCCTGAGAGGTGCAAAGTACCTCCTTGTCCTTGTGAAACACCAAATAGGGTGGTTTACAGGACAGAGCATGTAACTCCGCAACACGGCAGACAGACACAATCACCAGGGGAAAGGCCATTTTCCACGTCAACAGGCGTAGAGAAATAGCCGCCAAAGACTCAAATGGAGGGCACTGAAGAATGCCCAAAACCAAATAAAGATCCCACAGAGGAGAAGGATTCTTGAAGGTAGGACGAGAATCAGCAATGCCCTGGAAGAAAACCTTGACATCAGGAAGGATGGCAAAGTGCCTCTGAAAGAAAACAGAGATCAGACGAATGAACCTTAAGGGAACAAACTGAGGCCCTTATCCACACCGTCCTGCAAAAAGGCCAGGACCGTAGGCAGATCAAAGTCTTGAGACAGGTCCGTATTGGCACACCAAGATAGGAAGGTAGACCAGACTCTATGGTAGATTTTGAAAGAAACAGGCTTGCACTGAGCATATTAGCCACCACGCAAGAAGAAAATCCTTTCTTCTTCAATATTGAGGATTCAATTTCCAAGCTGTCAAAGCTAGCCGATGAACATCCTCCTTCCACAAGTAACCCTGTAGAAGAAGATCCAGACAGCAAGGGAGCCAGAATGGCTCCGCCACTGATAGATCCAGAAGCTCCGGAAACTAAGCTTGGTGAGGCCAGTACGGAGCAATCAGAATGACTGGACAGCGCTCCAGTCGTAATTTCCATAACACCCTGTGCAACATTGGGAGGGGAGGAAAGATGTAGGCCAAAAGAAATAACCAAGCAATGGACATGGCATCCGCTGCCAGAACTAAAAGGTCCCTCCATTGAGAGCAGAACCTCGGAACCTTCCTGTTGTGTCTTGTCACCATCAGGTCGATGTAAGGAAGACCGCACTTCTGAACAATGAGGGCGAACACCTCTGGGTGCAGTTCCCACTCTCCACTGGGTGCCATATGAGGAAGTCCGCCATAACATTGTCTACGCTGGGAATGTGCACTGAGGATATGGCAAGAACGTGTTCTTTTGCCCAGGACAAAATAGCCTTGACCTCTAACCAAGCGGCGAGACTTCTTGTTCCACCCTGCTTGTTGATGTAAAACACGGCTGTGGCGTTGTCGGACGGAACAGTCTTCCGGCTGAGATGTCCAATGACGAAGGGCATGGAATATCGCCCAAAGTTCCAATATGTTGATGAGTAGGAGAGACTCCTCTGGAGACCATCGATCCTGAACGCTCAGGAGATCCAGGACTGCTTCCCAGCAGGAGAGGCTGGCATCCATCGTCACCGTGGTCCAGAAGGATATCAGGAAGGACTTGGCCTTCAGCAGACTGGAGAGGTCTAGCCACCATGACAAACTCAGTTCCACATGAAGAGGGAGGGACACAGACATCTTCAGAAGGTCCAGGTGACCCCTGCAAACCTGGATCACAAACCGCTGGAGTTCCCTGGTGTGCGCCATGGCTAACGGTACCACTTCTGTGGTGGAAATGAATTTCCCCACTAGAGAGGATCTTGAGCCAGAGCAGCAGATACTCTTTGGGCGATCTGGTGAGCCACTTCCTCTGTGAGAAACACCATGCTCTGCTGAGTGTCAAAGAGAAGGCCCAAGAAGACCAGACGCTGGGATGGGACAAGATCCGACTTGTCCATGTTGATGATCCACCCGTGATGGGTGAGAGCATGGATGCAGTCCTTAACCTGTTGATGAAGAAGTTCCGTAGAGGGGGCTTTCAGAAGCAGGTCGTCCATGTACGGAGTAACACTGATGTCGTCTCGGTGGAGGAAGGATACTAAAGCTCCCAGGACACGGTTGAAAACTTGAGGAGCTGTAGTCAGACCAAATGTAAGAGCTGAAAACTGAAAAAGCCCCTGGTTGCAGGCAAATCGGAGATACTGTCGGCTCTCTGGATGAATGGCGATGTGTAAATACACGTCCTGAAGATCCAGAGAAGCAAGAAATTCCCCCGGGGACATGGCAGCAATCACTGTACGTAGAGACTCCTGGTGATAATGAGTCCGGATCACAAAGGAATTGAGATCCTTCAAGTCCAAAATGAGACGACAACCGCCGTCCTTCTTGGAGACCACAAAGAGGTTTAAGTAAAAACCCATACCTCTGTCCTGAACTGGAACCGGCTCTAGAACATCCTTGTCCAGAAGAACCTGAATAGCACCGAACAGATGGCATTTCTCTGCACCCTGAGGTGTATGAGAAGGAAAGAAGCGAAAGGGAGGAAGAGAGACGAAAGGGATCCTGTACCCTTCCGTCACCACTTGTAAAATCCATTGGTCCGCCACTGAATCCTCCCAAATGCTGTGATAGTGACGCGGACGACCACCCAGAGCAGAGTGCAGACCCGGGTTCGGTGAGTCATGCTGAAGAAGGCTTGGAAGAGACCTTGGGCTTCCATTGCTGTTTGGGCTTGGAGGAGGTACACGGAGCTGAATGAACCGTCTGGTTCTCCGGGCGTGTCTCATTCTGAAAGGAACAAAAATACCGGTTATGCTTAAATGGTGTTTTCTTCCTAGGGACCAAGGGTAGAAGGGTACTCACGCCCTGTGGCCTCACTGATCAGATTCTTAAGATCTGGCCCAAACAATGAAATGCCATGAAAAAGGTAAGGAAAGCAATGCTTTCTTGGAAGCAGTGTCACCAGATCTTGAGCCAAAGAGCCCGTCTGGCAGCCACAGACATGGTGGAAACCCTAGCTACCAAACAGATGGCATTAAACAAGGCAGCAGAAACATAGTGCTGAGCCTCAGAAATGCTGGCAAGGAGGCGCAACATATCCAAAGTAGGAACATCCTGATGAACAGCAAGGGTGAGCTGTTCAGTCCAGACCGCAATGGCCCGGTTCACCCATGCTGCAGCGAATGCTGGATGCATGGCAGTACCAGCAGTGGCAAAGACGGACATGAGGGAGACCTCAAGTTTCTTGCCAGTCCAGTCCATTAGAGCAGACGCATCAGACACTGGCAAGGCAGTAGACTTGGATAGCCTGGAGATAGGAACATGCACTTTGGGGGGGGGGGTGAACCCACTGAGCATGCACAGCATCAGAGAAGGGATAAAGCTTGGCAAATTTCTTGGAGACAGACGGTTTTGTCTGGAGACTTCCACTCTTCAGACACAAGGCAGTCAAGAGTGGGGTTAGGTGGAATGCAAGTAAGGGGCTTTTTAGGCTCCTGAAATACATCAGAAGGAAACTCCTGGACTAAGGGAAGGCTAAGGGTATTCAAAACAGCCCTGATCAGGCCCTCAGCCGAGGGCTCAGGACCAGCCTCAAAAGGATCCCCACCGCAGAACATTCCTCAACATCTGAATCCACCAGAAGTTCCTCCTCAGAGGAATCTGACAAGTCAGGTACACCCTGAGGTTTTGGCAAAGAAGACTTGACGGAGGAGAGGGGTCTGCCAAAAATGGAAGACCCCCTGTAACCGGGATGGAAAAAGTTGCAATGTAGAACTAAGGTCCCTAGTAGCAGCCTTGAACTCTTGCACCCAAACTGGCTCTAATGCATGGCTGGAGGTCCCTGGAAGACTCTCAGGGACATCAGAACATGCTGGGCATAAATGACCTGAGAATTCTCTAGGTAACCCTGAATGACAGGAAGAGCAATGCGCAATAGGGGATACAGAGACCTCAGCATCCTTAGTCTTAGGTCTGGCCCCAAGCTCCAACGGTATAGACATTCTCACAGTGTCAAGTGTGTAGGATTAAAGTTTCACCCCCAGAAATCTCTAATTTAGACTTATCTGGCAGGTGAAGGGTTAATCAGGAGAGGAGTGTCCAAGCCCTGAGTAGGATACTTGTTCTGGAAATAGCACAAAATGGCTGCCACGGCGGAAGCCAATCAGAAACGAGCTTGCAAAGCAAATGCTCATGGGAAACGGTACAGTTCCATAGGAGTGAATGGAGCAATGGTGCCTATGCGGTAAAGCACGCCTTAAAGACACGGAACTCAAATTTTATAAAATTGAAGGTGCAATTTTAAAAGACATGAAACATCACTAGAACATGTTAGGATACCCAAAAACACACTGGACCAGTAGGAAAAGTGTCAGAAAACCCAAATGAATGCCAAACCAGCAGCTAAAGTGTTAAGTACAACATAAACCTGCTCCAATACACCCAACAGACATACAGATAGACCGAATGAGTGCAGAAGTGTGCAACAGGAACTCCAAGGAAAAATCCCTGTGGGATGGGGCACTGTGGGACATGTGGACCTGCAGGACTCAAAGGGTTGCTCACCTTTCCTGCATATCTTCTGTCTTCAGATTACCATGTTTTAAGAAGAAGTCTCGGTGGGCAACTCCTGAGGAAAGAACTTGTAGCTAAGATTTTCCCCCCAGGGCTTAAGGTCCACAAAAAGCACCTGGTCACTGAGCTAGCCACATCTAAGGGCATTATCAGTTATGGTAATCCGTCTAATGGTGGTATTCCATTTCTAACAGAAAAATAAAAAACTTCTAAAGCTATAGCAGAACTGTTCCCTTGCCTATGTTCTCTTCACCAAGAAACAAATCTTTCTGGAGCTGGTTGTCTAGCTGCAGCCAAGGAGGGAAGGTAGGCTCCACCCCCTGCATACAATTCTAGAATTGTTCCTGCTTACAATTAAAGGGACAGATCGCCTACCCAAAGTTACCAGTATCCTGTATTGGACAACAGAGAATCACTGTTTCCCTGTATCTTCCATATTTCTTCAAGATTTTAGCAATGCCTTCGATGCCCCTGTTGCGTGCAAAGAGGCGGGTGCAAAGAGGCTAAGGTTAGGCAATGAGGCAAAGGGGATAGTGAGGGTAGAATGGCGGAAGGAGAATAACAAGACGAGGGGTGAAAGGGAGGCAAAAATGAGGTGGCAAAAGAGGTTGGGAGGGGGAAAATGGGAAGGAAAAGTGTGGAAAGGATAGGTGGGCATTTTAAACCAAAATTGTATGCAAATCAGTGACCTGTTGTGGCAAGATGAGCTTTGCCACCCTGGCCACTCCTGTCAAAATCACTGCCCCCTGCCAGTTTGCTATAGTATGTAGTAACTCTGCCCCAATGCCTCCATGGGGTGTAGCTGCCAACGATGCAGAAAGTGGTCCCTAAACTAGGCCTTTTACACACACACACACACATATATATATATATATATATATATATTATTAAACATATATTGTTTTGTGAAAGCTGAATTTAGTACTTTAAGTGTATCCTTAATTTAGCAATATCTCATCCTACTAAATTTGGTTGACACAACAAGGTTTTTTTAACATAAAAATAATGTTCTGCTGAACATATAAAGCAAAAGGTTCAAAAAAGACATTATTTGCCCATTTCGCACAGTCCTACCTTTCAGACATTAAAGGGATAGGAACACTTAAAGGGATAGTAATACTTCGTTTTAACTTTATTTTATTTTGTAGGTATTAAAAAATATGAAGAATGATAAGTCTTATCTCTCAAACCTTTAAGGTTTAAGAGATATTCACAAGCAAAGTCTCCCCTCCCGCCCCTTTTACCTACTGTAAGCCATCTCTTCTCAGATGTGAATCTGGTTGTAAGACCAGACAGATAACAGCAGGGGACAATCTTCTTTGTATGAAAACAATGAAAGTCCTTCCCCCCTTGACAAGTTTTTCAGCTTTTTCCCTTATCTTAATTGAATATTGTCCCTCTCTGCAGTCTACCTGGGCACCTCCCTTCTGATCAGGCTGAACAGGGGGGGATACTTTGCTTGTGAATATCTCTTAAACCATAAATGTTTGAGATAAGACTTATATCATTCTTCATGTTTTTTTAATGCCTACAAAATAAAATAAAGATAAAACAAAGTATTACTATCCCTTTAATACTGAAAATGTATATACTGCAGGGCTTATACTGCTGAGAAAAACAAGGGCACTCCTCCCACTGTGGAGAGGTATTTTATTCAACTTGAATTTGCTTAGGTGTAGTACCTCCATGCCTGAAATTTTAATGTGATGTTGTTGCTACACCACCCTATGGAGGTTTATGATCAACTCATCATAGATATTCACAGACTGCTGTAGCAAGAGCCATCACAAAAGTTAGGGTAATGAGAGCATACTCACAATAGGATTACTCCCTGAAACCACATCTTACCTGCATTGAAACCAACTATCATAATTATCTTTATTTTCTTAACAAATAAGGTGCAGAATACTATTTTTATAAATATATACAGTACCTACCAACAAGGCCTCCCAAGGAAAACAATTACACATCCTTACTGCAGTAAAATATCCCTGCCTTTGTTTTAGACCAGATTCAAATAAAAGACACTTCCTTACCGGGTAGCCATTTAAAGGCTGGAAATATAGGCACTTATCGGTGATGCAAACATGTCCCGGATTGGTGACAAGCGGAGTTACCATTTCTGCTTCACATTCCATGTTTGAGGTTTCAGACACACTATGAAAGCTGTGAGACATTCAGTAAAGCAAAACATTACAATAGTAAAAAAACAAGTAATTGCTACATTTTTAAATTATAGGGATATATAAGTTTGTCTTACAAAAAATGGTGTCCTAAAAATGAATTATAATACCCTAAATTGTTTGCTGCATCTTTTCATACAGATAGAGGAACTGTGGTGTCTCCCAAATAAAAAACTCCAAATTATTTTTTTTATTTTTTTTTTTTTGGATTTCAAAAAGCTTTATTGGGGAAAAACCAAAACAAGCAAAACATCATGATACACAAGTAGAGAAGTAACAGTGAAATGAATCATCAAATATTGATGTGTAAATAAATGACATACAACTTCAGTAATATTGGTAATGAAAATAGAGAAGATCAATATCAATGTCGCATGCCAAATGATTCAAATGACCGTAAATAGGGGAGAGAGAATTTAGAATGAGAGATAAAGAGACAGATAGAAAATGAAAGCAGTAGGTAGACCCATCAGTGAAGAGGAAAGGAAAATATAAAGTATACAGAGGACAGACGGGGTAAGAACAACAGAAGAGGTGAATAAAATAAATGATGTAGATAAAAGAAAGTGTGAGTAAAGAAAAGAAAGTATCAGAAAAAACAAAGAAATAAAGAATGGAAGTAGAACATATAACATGTACCTAGATGCTCAAGTATCCATATCTAGTGTTGAGACCATCACAATGGGAGGTGATGATATAAGTAGTAATATAAATATTCCATATCTAAAGTGTGAGCCATATCCCGCCTCCAGTCTGACATTGTCAGGGGTAAGGGGCTTAACCAACGGTGTGAAATACAAACCCGTGCTGCCGAAAGTAAGAGAAACCATGAGGTTAGAGTGTGGGATGGCATGAGGAAGCTGGGGTTTAAAGGGGAACTACCATACCAACACAATGGACTATCTAAGTCTTTGTCTTACTAGCATTATTAGCAATCCATAGTTCGTTTTCTCCAAAAAAGCGTTGTAAGAGCACAATATTTATACTAAATCTCTACCTGATGATGTCTTGCCCCTTGAATCCGTTCTGCGCATGACTGCTATGGAGCCACTTGGCTCCATTGTACCTTCCTCCATCTTGCTCATCACTCGTACGTCATTGTCCTCAGCACCACGTGACCTGCCAAGCTCTTGGCATCAAGCGCGGTTAGGTCATTTCAGCCTAGTGGAAACAGACCGGCGGTTTATATATAGTGAGTGCTTCACATGCACTCGCTCCCACTAGGCTGAAATGACCTGACGGCGCTTGATGCCAGGAGCGCGGCAGGTCACGTGGTGCTGAGGATAATGAAGTAGAGTGATGGGCAAGACGGAGGGAGGTACAATGTAGCTGAATGGCTCCATAGCGGTCATGCGCAGAACGGATTCAAGGGGCAAGACGTCATCAGGTAGAGATTTAGTATACAGACTGTGCTCTTACAATGCTTTTTTGGAGAAAACTAACTATGGATTGCTAATAACGCTAGGAAGACAAAGACTTAAGACAGTACATTGTGTTGGGGTGGTAGTTCCCCTTTAAGTCTGGTATAATCGTAAAGAGTACAAGTTGAGGAGAAAAGGGGAGCGATAATCCTGATATAGTGCAAATGTGGTCATGTACCGACGACCAAAACGTTATCACTGGGCAGAACCACCATATATCACTGGGCAGAACCACCATATATAGAAGCTACAGGAGACCCGCAATGCCAACACATCCTGTGAACCTGATTTGAATTTGGAAAGTAGCAGAGGAGATCTATACCACCTCAGGAGAAGCTTGAAGTTGGTTTCTCTGTAAGAGGTAATCTTGAGGTGGGACCAGGCACGATTTAAAACTAACAGCCAGCCAGTCTCGATCAGTGATAGCGATACCCAATTCCACTTCCCAGACTGTCTTGCTGTGTAGCAAAAAGGGGAGTGCAGTGTCTTCTGAGATCGATCTTAATAAATTGTAAAGCACCAATCTTCATTTGGGGACAGACAAGTCACTGAGTAAAAGTGTTTCAAAGTATGGGGTCTAGCTCGATAAGTGTTAATAGACGGAGAGAGTAGAAAGTGTTTTACTTGCAAATAACGCCATTGAAAAACTTCAAATTCTTCTCTTCAGGACCTGTCAACAAATCAGGTTTTCATTATATCCCCAAATGTCAGATCAGTCTACGGATCAGTCATTCTGAGAGATCCAATTGTACTTGAGTGAGGAGTTCCTGAAAACCTGCACTTTTGGTGGGGATGTATAACTGCAGTTTGTTTATATTGACACAAACCCATAAAAGAGAGTACCACTAGCTGTGTTTTCCATAATGCTCTGTTACTGCTCTATTTCAAAGGTTGTGTTCGTGGAGCAGTCAGGAAGTGCCACTGACTGTCTTGACAGTTCCTCATTTCAAACAAGCAATGAATCCTGATAGTTCAGCTTTATCCCAATAATAACGAGGTGGCAGTGGCCTTTGCTAGGTAGCAACAAACTCTCTAATCTTCCTAAATCTGGTTAAACTCTACTAATAGAGTTTTGTGCCCTTTAGGTTGAAAACTAAGCATTGCATTGCCATAGACAATTATAAAAACATTGGGAATTCACAGCTAGTCTGAACTTGTGGCCAGACAAAGACCATCACTACTTTGAAAGGGAAATGAAATAGTGACTAAGAGAAAGATCAAATGAAGTAAAAGAAAGGGAGGGATGAGAGATATGAAAAAGCAAGTTATAGAAACAGAGGATTTTAGTCTTACCTGTTAAATCCTTTTCTCTTAGTCCATACAGATTACTGGTAACTTTGGGTAGGCGATCTGCCCCTTTAATTGTAGGCAGGAACAATTCTAGAATTGTATGCAGGGGTGGAGCTTACCTTCCCTCCTTGGCTGCAGCTAGCCAACCAGCTCCAGTAGATTTGAGACACCAACTATTATCTAGATAGTGGAAGGAAAAGACGACCACTGTGAGCATGACCCCGAAGGACACCCACGGTCTGCCACAGGAGAGCCAAGCATGGTCCCTTGACAGGTTGGGAGACCAGTAACCTGTATGGACTAAGAGAAAAGGATTTAATAGGTAAGACTAAAATCTTCTTTTCTCTGTCGTCCAATACAGGTTACTGGTAACTCTGGGATGTCCAACCATTGAGTTTCCCAGAGGCCGGAAGCAAGACAAGGACCAGGCTCAAGGCCCCCAAAATCATGGGCAAGCGCTGCCTCAAATTTTTTGAACACAGAGGGTTTCCTGTCTGGAGATTTCCACTCTTCAGACACAAGGCTGTCAAGAGTGGGGTTAGGTGGAAAGCAAGTAAGGGGCTTTTTAGGCTCCTGAAACACATCAGAGAGATCAGGAAGAACCTCTTGAACTAAAGGAATGTTGAGGTTAGTCAAAGCAGCCCTGATCAGGCCCTCAGCCAAGGGCTCAGGATCGGCCTCAACGGGGTCCCCAAAAATCTGAGAGGAGCCCACAGCAGAACATTCCTCAGCATCTGAATACACCAGCAGTTCCTCCTCAGAGGAATCTGACAAGTCAGGTACTCCCTGTGGTTTTGGCAGGGAAGACTTGACGGAAGAGGGGGTCTGCCAAGAATGGAAGACCCCCCCCCCCCCGTAACTGGGATGGAAAAAGTTGCAATGTGGACCTAAGGTCCCTAGTAGCAGCCTTGAACGCTTGCACCCAAACTGGCTCTAATGCATGGCTGGAGGTCCCTGGGAGATCCTCAGGGACATCAGAACATGCTGGGCATAAATGACCTGAGAATTCTCTAGATAACCCTGTATGACAGGAAGAGCAATGTGCAATGGGGATACAGAGACCCCTGCATCCTTAGTCTTAAGGTCTGGCCCCAAGCTCCAACAGATTAGACATACTCACAGTGTCAAATAACCTTGCAGTATAAGAAACCACCCAATTACAGTGTGTAGGATTAAAGTTTCACTCCAGAAATCTCTAAAATAAACTTATCTAGCAGGCAAAGGGTTAATCAGCAGAGAAGAGAAGGAGATTCCAAGCCCTGTGTAGTATACTCTTTCTGGAAAGGCACAAAATGGTTGCCGTGGCAGGAGCCAATCAGAAACGAGCGTGCAAAGCAAGCACTCATGGGAAATGTAGCACCCCCAACAGTGCCCGAAGCTCCCTGAGCCCCCCAACACACATAAAACTTGAACTGGATGATAGAACAAGGGCAGACAATAAAAATGCTCCATCTCTGAAGTCGCTAGGTGGAGCGGTTGCAGAGATATGTCCCAAACTGTACAGTCCCATAGAAGTGAATGGAGCAATGACGCTATGCGGTAAAGCGTGCCTTTACTCAAATTTTACAAAACTGAAACAGTAAAATAAAAATGCATGAAACATCACTAGAACATGTTAGGATACCCAAAAAAACACTGAACCAGTAGAAAAAGTGTCAGAAAACCCCCAAAAGACGCAAAACAAGCAGCTAAAGGGTTAAAGTACCACATAAACCTGCTCCAAAACATTTAACAGACATACAGATAGACCCAATGAGTGCAGGAGTGTGCAATAAGAACTCCAAAGGTAAAAAACCCTATGAGGAGGGGAACTGTGGGACATATGGACCTGCAGCACTGAAAGGGTTGCTCACCTTTCCCGCAGACCTTCTGTCTTCAGACTACCATGTATTAAGAAGAAGCCTCCTGAGGAAAGAACTTGTAGCCAAGATTTTCAGCCCGGGGCTTAATGTCCACAAAAAGCACCTGGTTACTGAGCTAGCCAATCTAAGGGCATTGTCAGTTATGGTAATCCGCCTAATGGTGGTATACCATTTCTGACAGAAAAATAAAACAAAATTCTGAAACTACAGCAGAACTGTTCTCTTGCCTGTGCCTTCACCAAGGAACAAATCTTTCTGGAGCTGGTTGGCTAGCTGAAGCCATGGAGGGAAGGTGGGTTCCACCCCATACATACAACTCTAGAATTGTTCTTGCCTACAATTAAAGGAGTGGATCGCCTACCCAAAGTTACTAGTAACATGTATTGAAGTACAGAGAAGAGAGGGTATAGAGCAATAGTAAGCTAAAAGCAGGGGAGAAAGGGAATGCTTGCTATGGGGGGGTGCAAGAAAATAAAAGGGGGGGACTACAGACAGATGTAAGCAAGCGAAAAGAGAGTGTGAGAAACATAGAGATGGAAAGATGAGGTACTGAATAAGTGAGGTAATTGAGCAATGAGAGAGGGGAAGAATTAAGGGGCCACTAACCCTTTATTACCACAACAAACTCTATGACTAAATTTAATAAAGAATGGTTGAACTGGGACTTACAAAATGTGGAAAAGTAGGAAGTATAATAAATGATTCCTAATGAAACTACTGATCTGCCACTGCCACACAAGTCTGTGTGTTTTATTGATTTTAAATAAACATATTAACAGATCAATGATGTTGTGGAATCAGTGTTTAACCCTGTATCTTATTTAGAACGTATCATTGTACAGTGATAAGATAAAGTGAGAATGTCCGCATATGTTGTATAAAAGTGACCTGCCACCTTGATTCAGGTTTGCACATCTGAAAACTTAATTAACCCTTTGAGTGCCAGCACATACCTATTCTTATCAAACGATGTTCTTGCCAAACGTGACTGGAGAATAGCAGTTATCTGATTTAAAAAAAAAAAAAAAAAACAGTAAATAATTAAAAGCCTTAAAACCTTAAATTCAAAATTCATTCCTCCCAATAAATTATTAAGTCCTTACCATTGCAGTCTGGTCTCCAAGCTTGTCAAGACGAGAAGCTCTTTGAAGCTGAAAAATGTTCATTTATTTATTTTGTGATTGCCTGAAAATCAGTATACGAATGCCTTTTTAAAATGGCATTCAGCAACCTTTTTGATGATTTAAAAAAAAAAAAAATAATAAAAAAAAAAAAAAAAAAAAAAAAAAAAAACTTATAGGGAATTTGTATTCCATATTCACTTTTCTTCCACATATGACCCTGACACTGCACTCCTGGAATATCTGTTTATCGAATGCTTTCTGTCAGGTACTGTGAAAACTGGGATAGTGATGCAGTGTAACACTATTCCTGCAATAGAAATACCTACCTCCAGTCATTTAAATGCAGATCACGTATTGCTGCATGTATAGTGTTACATTGTATCACTGTCATGGTAGATTGGTCTCTGGAAACATCCATGGAGCTCACTGTCAGGGATGTAGATGTGTAAAAAATAAAGTCTAAGCAATTTAACTTTATGTATTATACAACTCTTATAGTGCAAAATGTAAGGAGTGCCCTGAACAAAAATACAAGAAACGTCACATCCCCCTGCCTACAAAAGAGGTGTGAAACATGTGCAAACATTTACACCATGGACAAGTACCCATACCAAATCCCAGTTACACCATAAGTTCAATGCTACCTTCACCTGCAAATCGTCCAATGTAATATACCACATCATGTACGCAAAATGCCCAACAGCTCTTTATGTGGGTGAAACTGGCCAACATTACAAGAAGGTTGAATTCCCACAGATCCATTGTTAACAACAAAGAGACGGGCACTAGTCGAAGAACATTTTTCCCATACTGGACACAGTGTAAGGAACATTAAATTGACTGTATTAATGGGACTGTTCCACATTCAGAGGGAGAGAAAAATATGGGAGGTTAAATTAACATACCAGTTTAATACTATAAATAATGGCCTGAACAGGGAATTTCTGTCACATTAACACATTGTGGATTATCTAATAAATTAACGAAAAAACACCAAAGCACTCTACTGCTCACTGTATTCCTGAAATATTCACTCACTATTCGTGATGAGAAGAAACCGGTGCTACAGGGGAATAATAGATATCCACAACAAAAGAATGAAAAGAAAACCCTGCTGTACTAGCACTCTGGCATGATACTTCTTTTATGTGAATAAAAACATGCTGGATCCTCAAAAATAAAATAAAACATACCTTTTATTGAAAAATAATTAAAATTCAAACATCATATAGCACAGGGATGCTAAAAGAAAAAAACTGACAATACGTCTGAAAATTGGTCTATGTGGATAAATCCACCTCTAAACCTAGGCTAGAACAGAGTTAACACTAACTGTTAACCCTTAAAACCACCGCCAGATACAGGAAGTATAACGAAATATCAGATATATGCCCAATAACTTACAACAGCATAAATCTACTGATGGAGTCTAACTGTCCGATACCAAAAACATAACGTAAGACATTAAGTAAGCTGTCCCTAAACCCCTCAATACATAAAGCAGCTCAGGATAGGAGGATCGCTAGTCTAGCTGAAATCCTAACTCTCTATCGTTGCCGGGGCATTCAACCGGCTTGCCTTTGTTTACAGACTGACTATCTAAGTACTAAGGAAACGGTCTATACACCCTTAAAGTGAGCACTCCCTCATAATCCTGTGTAGACTACCAAAGATAGTTTGCCGGGACATTCAACCGGCTTGCCGTTGTTTACACTTCACTAAAGAATAAAAATCAAAAGGGGTACTTCACCGGGGCATTCAACCGGCTTGCCGTTGTTTAAAGTCTCAGCCAATACTGAATCTACGTCCTATGAGGACAGTCCCAGGGATCAAAAAAAGAAGATCCTCTGTCATTTGATATACAAAGTATCCAGCGAAAGAAACAGAGAATATGAAAATATTCCCCGCTCATAAAGCCTGCAACTCAGACATATGCCCTAAAAAAAGCTATGAATTCGCGTCCGCTAGTGATCTGTAGACTAAAAACATGAAAGAGAACAGAGAGGATTACACATCCCTAACTGATGCCCTAATATTTAGGTGTAATAGCTAGAATCTAACTAGTCCGGATCGAAACTAAATATCACTTGAAGAAACACTAAATCATGCCTGACGCGCGTTTCGCTACTGAACGCTTCTACAGAGGACTCATGGACTCACCATGCCTCTGTAGAAGCGTTCAGTAGCGAAACGCGCGTCAGGCATGATTTAGTGTTTCTTCAAGTGATATTTAGTTTCGATCCGGACTAGTTAGATTCTAGCTATTACACCTAAATATTAGGGCATCAGTTAGGGATGTGTAATCCTCTCTGTTCTCTTTCATGTTTTTAGTCTACAGATCACTAGCGGACGCGAATTCATAGCTTTTTTTAGGGCATATGTCTGAGTTGCAGGCTTTATGAGCGGGGAATATTTTCATATTCTCTGTTTCTTTCGCTGGATACTTTGTATATCAAATGACAGAGGATCTTCTTTTTTTGATCCCTGGGACTGTCCTCATAGGACGTAGATTCAGTATTGGCTGAGACTTTAAACAACGGCAAGCCGGTTGAATGCCCCGGTGAAGTACCCCTTTTGATTTTTATTCTTTAGTGAAGTGTAAACAACGGCAAGCCGGTTGAATGCCCCGGCAAACTATCTTTGGTAGTCTACACAGGATTATGAGGGAGTGCTCACTTTAAGGGTGTATAGACAGTTTCCTTAGTACTTAGATAGTCAGTCTGTAAACAAAGGCAAGCCGGTTGAATGCCCCAGCAACGATAGAGAGTTAGGATTTCAGCTAGACTAGCGATCCTCCTATCCTGAGCTGCTTTATGTATTGAGGGGTTTAGGGACAGCTTACTTAATGTCTTACGTTATGTTTTTGGTATCGGACACTTAGACTCCATCAGTAGATTTATGCTGTTGTAAGTTATTGGGCATATATCTGATATTTCGTTATACTTCCTGTATCTGGCGGTGGTTTTAAGGGTTAACAGTTAGTGTTAACTCTGTTCTAGCCTAGGTTTAGAGGTGGATTTATCCACATAGACCAATTTTCAGACGTATTGTCAGTTTTTTTCTTTTAGCATCCCTGTGCTATATGATGTTTGAATTTTAATTATTTTTCAATAAAAGGTATGTTTTATTTTATTTTTGAGGATCCAGCCTGTTTTTATTCACATAAAAGAAGTATCATGCCAGAGTGCTAGTACAGCAGGGTTTTCTTTTCATTCTTTTGTTGTGGACATTGTGGATTATCCTTTACAACAGACAAACTTGAGTTCCGCTGGAAGCATATAAAGGTTTGACACCTCCAGAGGATGACTGCAGTTTACATCCCATTCCTTTACCATTGACTAAATCAAAGAATCTGGGTCTGGACTGAGCTGATCTTATCTGCTTTCCATTCTAAACAATGCAACATGCACTTACTTGTATTTAAGATAGAGGTTTTCATATTTATCTGTAGAACATGCCTGAAGAAGAAACCTAAGACGTCTTGAAAGCTTGCATCCTATATCCGTTTAGTTAGGCAATAAAGGTATCAACTTGACTATACTTGCCTCCATGATTTCTAACCTGAACTAACAGCTCAACTTCAATTTACCCTCTATTGGGTGCTTGTAAAAGGTAGAGTACATGGTTGGTCCTATATAAATAACATAGCATTAAAAGGATAGTAATGTCTTAATGTTATAGAAAGTAATATTACAGTGCAGAAAATAAGAAATCCATCAGTGCTATTCCTCTCTCTCAAACCTTTATGATTTGAGAGATAGAGCGTTCTAAATTTCCCCCCTCCCTGATGTCAGTTGTAAAGCTGACAGATGGAGATCCGAGTTTGCTGACTCGATGAGGCTCTTCAGCAGAGCCACAATAGCTAAAATGAAAAAGAAATACTTCTTTGAAAAGGTCTACAAAGTGTGTGTGGTTTGTAGACCATTCCAATAAAGTATTTATTTTTCATTTGTGCTATTTCGGCTCTGCTGAAGAGCCGCCTGTCGGTCCCTAGAGCAGGATCTCAGGAGAAAGGGAGGGAGGGAGGAACTTTAAAACTCTCTATCTCTCAAACCATAAAGGTTTGAGAGATAGGAACAGCACCGATGGATTTCTTATTTTCTGCACTACAATATTACTTTTTATAACATTAAGCCATTACTAATACTTTAATATATGTGTACTTTACAAAACAAAAAGGTTATATCTTTTTTACATAATTTAATTTCCAAAAACTGAAAATGTCTTAAGTTAATCGCTAAATCTGGAGGAATGCTCTTCATATGAATGCGAAAATTACTTTTATTCTTAAACTTCATTAGTTTGTTAATATAAGAATACATACCTGAAGAAAAGTTGGAACAACATCATCAACCCTCCTAGTATCTTCCAACTGAAAGACATAACTATTTCCACCCTAAAATAAGAAAAAAATATATTATGAATTAAATAAGTGAAAGTTACAAATCAAAACGAAAACCAAACACATCACTAGCCCCACCCTCAGTGCTTGTCAGACAGCATATTACAAACAGATATAAATTAGAGATGGGTACTATTGATGATTAAAAATAGTAAAATAAAATATAACCATTATTTTGTATTATTAAAATAAACCACGGCAAATTAAAAAAAAAAGAGCAAACCTCATGCACTATAATCTCTGCAGATCCCTGCTGCACTCTTGTTCATGCGCGTGACCACTATCAAACTGATATTGTCTTATGAGTTATATTTTTATAAAGATCAATGTGTGTGACATGATCTAGTTTGTTGTCATTTAATTGTCTGGTTATATATATGGCAAACTGGCTTGAGTTCAGATCGCTACAATCGAACAGTTTGCTGTCTCCTGGGAGCTCGGGTTTGACATGTGGCAGATTGGGTTGACAGATTGTTGGGAGGAGCTGGGCATGACCCAGCTGTCAGGGTACATGTTGGTACTAATGACAAAGTCAGTGGAAAATGGAGGTCCGATAAGAAGGATTTCAGAGACTTAGAATATAAGCTTAAGCAGAAGACCTCTAAGGTAGTATTTTCTGAAATACTACCTGTGCCACGCGCTACACTGGAAAGGCAACGGGAGATTAGGTAATTAAATGTGTGGTTAAATACTTGTTGTAAGCAGGAGTGGTTTGGGTTCCTAAGGCACTGGGCAGACTTTTCTCTTGGGGTCAATCTTTATAGTTGTGATGGATTGTACCTTAGCGGAAGGGGGCTATGGTGCTGGGTGTTAGGATGGTTAGAGGGCTGGAGGAGACTTTAAACTAGAAAGAGGGGGGAGGGTGCTGCAGCACAGGATGGGGAAGGTAGTATATTTGAAGAAACGGGATTAGTGAAGGGGCATGGGGGGGTTATGGGTTAGTTCAATTGATAGTGAGTTGCCACTGTTAGAGCCTGATAAAAGACAAATACATTTGACCAAAGAATGAAATCTTGAAAGGGACAATAATGTTCCCCCCCCAAAAAAAACAAACAGTTTTGTAGCCTTTAAAAATAAAATCAATATGCTCCAAACCTGATCTCTCACACTTTGTAGATCTTTCCAATGAATGAATTCTTTATAGATAATGCAATCTCAGCTCTGATGCAGAGCCTCCTCGAGTCGCATGACTCTATTCTCCTGTTGTCAGCTTATTGATTATTTTTTTAAAGGCTACAAAACTTGATATTTTTTTGGGGGACATTACTGTACCTTTAACCCCTTAAGGACTAGCGGTCCTGGGACGTTTCCATCCCATAAGGACCGCTTTGATCCTTGCCGATGCACAGGTAAACGTGACCTATTGCGTGTATCGGTGCGCCGCTTTGTGGCCTGAAAGAGATCGCTCCAATCTTCGAGCGGTCAATTTTAGGCCCTATTTATACTTACAGCTCTCCTGGTGGAGCGCTGTAAGTAAAAAGTACGTGACGTACTATGACCGTCATCGGTCCTTAAGTATTTAAGGACCATGACGGTCATAGCACGTCATGTAGTCCTTAAGGGCTTAAGAATGGCAAAAAGATAAAATGCATGCATTCAAATGCTCATAGCCTGGCTGGTAAGATGGGGGAACTAGAAATGATTGCAAAACATGAGCAGTATGATCTAATTGGTGTGTCTGAAACCTGGCTGGATGATACGCATGACTTAGCAGTCAATCTAGGGGATTATTTACTTTTTAGGAGGGATAGGGTTAATAAAAGGGTAGGAGGGGTATGCTTATATGTAAAGCATCCTTAAACCTAGTTTAAGGGAAGATATAAATGAAGGCTCCAATGATAAGACAGAGGCCTTGTGGGTTGAAATACACACTGGGGGCACACATAATAAAAAGATGTTAGTGGGGAGTTGGAAGAAGCCCAACTTTTACTGCAAATGGAAAAGGCTTCTAGGACAGCAAAAGGTAATTATAATGTGAGATTTCAACTATCCTGAAATTGACTGGAGCAATATGAATTCCGACACAACAAAGGGAAATAATTTTTTAAGTATGATAAATGATAATTTTATGTCCCAACTAGTAGAGGAGCCAACTAGAAAAGAGGCCTTGCTTGACCTAGAGCTCTCAAACAATTCTGAAATTATAAACAATGTACGAGTAAGGGAACATTTGGGCAACAGTGACCACAATATGGTATCCTTTGAAATTTGTTATGAGAAACTCAGTAGCAAGGGTTTAACTAAAACATACAGTTTTAAAAATGCACATTTTTCAAAGTAAAAAGAAATATTAAAGGATATTCAGTGGGATGTAATTTTCAAGAGATAGAAATGCACAAGAATCAAAGAATGTGTTTAAAATGCTCTTAGATAAATATACCAGTCAATATATACCATTGGGGAATAAGCACAAGAGGAGTAAAGTGAAACCAGTTGTGGCTTAATAATGAGATTACGTGGACCATTTTCTCACAGTGCCTAGAGAGATCAGCTGCACCTCACTGACGAGGCCCAAAAAGGCTGAAACGTACGTCTGGGGTTGGCTGCTTCTCTTATTCAGAGAGGAATTGCCTGGCACTTCATGGCTGGACTGTCTTTTGGTAGGATCAGTATGATGTGCTTTAGGATATTTCCTCTCTGTGAAAGGCACTAGTGAGCTAAGAGATTGCACCCTGGGTAGGATACTTATTCTATAAAGCCTCATTAATTTGAAGGCAGTCTCATTCCTAGATGAGCATCTCTGACTAGCACTTTTAATAATGAAGTTTGCAGGGAAATAAGAAATACAGGCCTTTAAAGCGTTTAAGTCAAATGGGTCAGATACATAATTTAAAAAAAATACAAAGAATGTAATAAAATCTGCAAGCAAGCAATTAAGCTAGCTAAAATTGAAAATGAGAGAAATATTGCAAATGAGAGCAAGAAAAACCCTAAACAATTCTACAAGTGTATTAAATACAAAAAAGTTAAGGTTGATACTGGTCCTCATAGGACTCAGACAGGTGAATTGATTAGTGAGGATAAGGCTATGGCTGACATCTTAAATACATTCTTTGCATCAGTATATACAAAGGAAGCAGCAACGACAGGCAATGGGCAAACAGACAAAACCTCAGAATTTCCTCCATAATGTACATGGCTTACTAAGTACAAGGTCCAAAAGAGACTGGAGAGGGTAAAATTGAATAAAGCACCTACACCTGACAGTATACACCCGAGGGTACTTAAGGAACTTAGTTCAGTAATAGCATTATATATATACTTAATATGTAATGATTCACTTTCATCAGGCATAGTGCCCTGTAATTGGAGGAAAGCGGACGTAGTTCCAGGCCAGGAAATTATAGACCAGTGAGCTTGACTTCCATAGTAGGTAAGATACTAGAAGGGTTACTGACTGACAGTATTCAGAACTATGTGAATTAGTAGGAATCAGCATGGTTTCATGAAGAATCGATCATGTCAGACTAATTTACTTGCATTTTATGAAAGAGTAAGTAGTAATTTGGACAAGGGAATTGCTGTTGATGTAGTATTCTTGGATTTTGCAAAAGCTTTTCATACAGTGCCTCACAACAGGTTACTACATAAAATAAAAGGCTTCGGTTTGGGTGGTGTTATCTGTACATGGATTGAGAACTGATTAAATTACAGACGGCAAAGAGTTGTTGTAAATGGAACCTTTTCAAATTGGTCTAAAGTTATAAGTGGAGTGCTACAGAGTTCAGTCCTGGGCCCAATGCTTTTTAATTTGTTTAATAATGATCTAGAAGTGGGAATTGAAAGTAGTGTCTCAATCTTTGCTGATGACACTAAGCTATGTAAGGAAATACATACAGAGCTGGATGTTTTTTTCTCTTCAGAATGATTTAGATAAACTGAGTGAATGGGCAGAAAAGTGGCAGATGACATTTAATACAGATAAATGTAAGGTTATGCATTTGGGCTGTAGAAATAAACTTGCTACATATACTCTAAAAGGGAAACAACTTGGGAAATCCTCATCAGAGAAAGATTTAGGAGAACTGATAGATGATAGACTTCACAGCAGTATGCAGAGTCGCTCAGCTGCTGCAAGAGCAAACAGGGTACTAGCCTGCATAAAAAGAGGTGTAGATGCAAGGGATGCCATTATTATCCTACATCTGTATAAATCCTTGGTTAGGCCTCATATAGAATATGGAGTACAATTTTGGGTGCTAGTTCTTAAAAATGACATTGTTGAACTGGAAAAGTTGTAGAGACATGCAAAAAACTGATAAAAGGATTGGAGGATCTGAGTTATAGAGAGAGACTAGCCAAACTGGGTTAACTTATATTAGAGAAGAGATGTCTAAGGGGTGATATGATTACCATTTACAAATCCAAGGTCAATAAAAAGAACTATCCAATGAATTATTTACGCAAAGAGCTGAGCTAAGAACAAGAGGTCACCCATTAAGACTAGAGGAAAGGCTCTTTCGACTAAAACAAAGGCAGGAATTCTTTACAGTAAGGGTGGCAAAGCTATGGAATTCTTTGCCTCGGGATGTTGTACTTTCAGATAATGTAACTGCTTTAAAAAAAAGCAACTGATGCCTATCTAGCACAGAACAATATTGAAAATTATGACAGATGGCTTCAATACATACAGGATGTTGATCCAGGGAACTATCTGACTGCCATTTGGAGTCAGGAAGGAATTTTTTTACCCACATGGGGCAAAATTGGAAATGGCTTCAGAGGGCTTTTTTTTCCTTCCTCTGGATCAACAGGGCTGTTTTTGGCATGGTTTGGACTTGATGGACGCATGTCTTTTTTCAGACTCATCAACTATGTTACCATGTAGTTCAAAAATAGTAGTGCAGAAGCAGTATTGTGCGCAAAAATCATTTGGTAAGGGACACTGCTTTGTGATCATAAAGGCTGCAATGATAAACAAACAGACTGATTATATTTAGTACAATTAGTTGCTATTTCATGGAACATGAGTCTGCGTCCATGTACCTTAACGTACATTTCATTTATGCAGCTTTCTCAAAGAATAAGAAGCTGGCAGAAAACTACCGGTTTTAAATTATTAGCCCCTCATCCACATTGGTGCAGAAGCTTTCTTATTGGATAAGAAGATTGGCTCGACATTGAAACAGTGCTACAACGTACATTATTTGACGAATGTATCAATTACTTATCCAAAATAGAGTATATCTCATAATATAGTAACACCATGATTATGATACACATATATAATGAAATAAGTATCATGTAAAAGACAACGATATTCATCAAAGAACAGTTAAAGAGATAAATAGTAGAGCTATAGTAGCAAATGCTCATGTTCAGGTCCTAATAGGGATAGTAAGTAGATTATCAAACTCCAATATCCATCCGTCCTGGAGAAAAGAGAAGAAGGAAAAAAAAAAACAAAAGAAAAAAAAAAAAACACAGCTTGCTAGCCTGAAATATATTAGCAAAAACGAAGTCCGACAAACCCTTCTTCTTCAGGATGTTGGCCTCAAGAGCCAAGCTGTCAAAGCCTGCTTCTCCACCTCTGGATCACACAGCTGATCCTTAGACAAGAGGTCTGGAAGCACAAGAATCCAAAAAGGGCTCAGCCGTGGGTAGACTGAGAAGATCTGAAAACCAGGACTGATGAGGCCAGAACAGGGCAATCAGAATGACAAACCCACTCACATCTGGATTTCTTTGGCACTGTGAGAATTAGGGGAAACTGAGGAGTGTCCAAGGATCTGGCACAGAACTGAAACAACTTTCAATTCAAATTTTAGGCCATTAGGTCCAGCATAAGAGGCCCCCATACGCAAACCACAGAGTTGAATACAGTCTGGTTGATCTCCTAGTTTCCAGGATCTAGGTGTTAGCAACAGAGAAAGTCTGCCACAATATTGTCTACCCCTGGGACAACAAATCTTTTGCTGTATTACCTCACTTACGGTCAAAATCAGCATCAGAGAAAGTTGAAAAAAAAAAAGTTAGTCCAAAATAATTAAAAAAAAAAAAAAAAAAAAGCTAGTGGCGTATGTTGCATGTCTTCTTGTGATGCTGGGAGTTGTAATCCTAACTGACAGTTAAACACAAATCAATTCATAAAACCATAAAAAAATAAATAAATAAAATAAAAATAAAAAATGTATTGGTTGAAATTTTTGACATTCACCATTCACCCAAGTAGCACAGCTATTGTGCACTCTGCTTGTAAGCATATTAGACTGGGCAGAGAGACCATATAATCAACTGTAAGTGCTGGTGAATGGAAGACACCAGAATCCTGTATAGAGGCATGAACTTACAACCACTCCCATAAGTGTTATCATAAATGTATTTACAGGACACTTGAAATGTAACCTTTTAAGAACCAGAGGGGTATGCAATTCATTGTATTATAAATGACAGATACATAGATGGACAGAATTCATACACATTCATAATTATTGTGCCTCAAGGATGACATGTTGATGCTCTTACAGATCTAGATTTATATATGTACACATATGATATATATACATACACAAATACTCTGACTTGGCAACATTTACTTACACGTTGAATTTTGTAAGGTGCAACTATATTTTGCTCTTTAATGTGATACACCTAAAGACAAATAAAAAAAATAGTTACAATTTATCATGCATAATTTACATACACAAAGTTTTCACAAACAGAGCAAAGTAAATCAGTGTTGAATTTTTTTTTAAATAGAAAACATTCAAACAAATCAGAAGGCAGGCGATATTCTGCAAAATTATTTGATGTAATGCTTAGTTATACAACATTAATGTCAGAAAAAAATACTAACAATTCTGACATTACACAGCCTAAAGTGAAGCAAAACTGCAATCAACTGCATCATACTGAACAAAGTGAAATTCCTACTGATTCAAATGTGATTTTTAATAATTGAAAGCTAGAGTTCCCCAGCTCATTGCTTCGTAATGCAGGGATACCTCTTAACCATTCAAGGGGTTACATACTCCTTTTAAAATAGTGGGAATTTAAGGAGTTTTTATTTATCTTCTTTAATGTAAAGGGCAATTATCCTATTGGAGGAGTCTTGGTAAAGCTGTATTGTGTGGTTCCAAAATGGCTCCTATAAGCCACTGTGCAAGATAGAAAATGGTCAGTCCCCTCAGCAGGAATACAACCTAGAAATATGTGGCTTTCAGCCTCAAACTCCTGGGTGCATGCACAGTCCCCATAGATCCATAAGGTCATTCTTTCACACTCAATACAGAGGGTCTATGGAGACCTGCATTGCTCAGAAAAGGAAACACAGACACAAGACTTTAGTTTCTGACAGTTATGTAACACTGTCTACAGTTTTATTGCTGTTTAACTTAGGTGAAGGTGTGCATATATTTTAGTGTAGGCTTATGTTTTGCTTTAGTACCAGATTCAACTTATTTATACTCTTTTGGACTGAAATCCATGCAGCCACCTGCCAAGCAAGCTGCAGCAGTTATCTACAGCATCATTAAAGGGGAACTTTCACCTGTAAAAAAAAAAAACCTCTTTCCACATGTTTACCTATGAAAATAGTATTCGGAAACGCATTATTATTTTTTTTTAATTTAGGAACATTGTGAGATATGTAGTCTTCAAGCTATGCAGTTCCGCATTATGCGGCAGATTGCAGGCTCAGAATAATGATAAACGGAGCTTGCTGTAATGACAGAGGCGATTCACAGCACTATGAAGGGAAGCGTGAACTTGGTTCCTGGGGCAGCTGGGAAGGAATGGAAGGAGAGCTGTGTCAAAGATTTAGCGTGTTGCATAATATGGAAGTGCACAGCTTGAAGACTAAATATCTTACAATGTATGTAAACGAAAATAAATAAATAAACACGTTTCCTAATACAATTCTCATAGGTATGCATATGGGAAGAGGTTTTTTTTGTTTTACAGGTGAAAGTTCCCCTTTAAGTCACTTTAATGTTGCAAATGTAACATAAGCCTGCACTCTGCTCAGATTTCTGTACATGCTGCTCCAGAGATTTCACCTAGCAGGAGGCAAGTACAGCATATACTGGGTACAGTTCTGTCAAGTCAATGGAGTTTTGTTTACAGTAGAGGTAAGGGGATATCACTACTTTTTAACTGCATTATACTAAAAAAACACATTCACTTGAATTTGAGGCAGATAGGGACTTGCCTAAATCTGGGGTGCCTTGATGAGGCAGGCAAGCTTATTATGGTGTTAGCCAGAAGTATGCAACTAAACCCCACTGTTTATTATCTATAGTAAGTCACAAGGTACTTATTTGTAAATGTCAGGATTTGATGCTCTGACTTTTTGTGTTTACTTTCTATGTAGCCAAGAAATATTTGATATAGTTCTTGGTATATCAAACATACAAGCTCACCAGGAACCTGTACATACTTTATGTGGTAGAGGTGCCTTGTGATTGATAATTACTGGGCTAACTCACTGTGAAGCATTCAATGGGTTAAAATCCCAATTTAAACAATCCCCTGAACAAAGACCCCAAGAGGACACCTCTGCCTGGGGACAAACTATACTTTTTTTTCATGTGTGTCAGAGTTCTGTGTTCCTCATGGACCAAGAGAAAAGGGTATAAAATGGAAAGTTCTCTAAAATCCTCTTCTTTTTTTTTTCCATTCAATGTGGAAAATAGGAGCCACAGGGATATACCAAAGTATCCACCATGATTCTGAAGGAAAAGACAAAAAGCCCTCCTCTGGAAATATCCTAAAGCACATCATACTGATCCTACCAAAAAGTAGTCCAGCCACAAAGTGTCAGGCTATTCCTCTCTGAACAAGAGAAGCAGCCAACCCCAGAAGTACGTTTCGGCCTTGTTGGGCTTCGTCAATGAGGTGCAGCGGATCTCTCTAGGCACTGTGAGCAAGGGGTCCATGTCTGGATTACCCTGTTATCCTTAGGGTGACTAGTCCCAAGGGTAATTTGCATATGCAAAGAGCTAGTCAGAGACGCTCAACTGGGAACGAGCCTGCCCTCGAATTGATGAGGCTCTATAGGAAAAGTATCCTACCCAGGGTGCAATCTCTTTTAGCTCACTAGTGCCTTTCACAGAGAGGAAATATCCTAAAGCACATCATACTGATCCTACCAAAAGGCAGTCCAGCCACGAAGTGCCAGGCAATTCCTCTCTGAACTAGAGAAGCAGCCAACCCCAGAAGTACGTTTCAGCCTTGTTGGGCCTCGTCAGTGAGGTGCAGCTGATCTCTCTAGGCACTGTGAGTAAGGGGTCCATGTCTGGATTACCCTGTAATCCTTAGGGTGACTAGTCCCAAGGGTAATTTGCATATGCAAAGAGCTAGTCAGAGACGCTCAACTAGAAACGAGCCTGCCCTCGAATTGCCTAAGAAATCTAGGAAAGAAGTCCTTAAAGGGATAGTATTGCCATAAAATAACCAAAGCTAATCTTGCAGGCAGTAAAAAGTTAAACTAAATACCCCAAGTCACATCTCTCAATCCTTTATGGACTAAAGTTTCCCCCCCCCCTGACGTCAACAAACCAAGCACACTTTGTAGACTGTTCCAGTTTAGGATTTCAGTAACGTGATCGTGGCTCTGCTGAATATGGTCCCGGGACCGGATTCCCCTGCAGTCTGCTTGAGCGCTGACATAATGGGAAGGGGAGGGAGTGGGGGAACTTTGGTCCCGAATATCTCTCAAACCAAAGGTTTGAGAGAATGGACTTGATGTATGCAATTTAACTTTCTACCGCCTGCAAGATTAGCTTTAGTTATTTTATGGAAATACTATCACTTTAAACAGGCACTACCACCTGAAGAAAAAAAAAAAACCTGAAAAACTTTCAAGCCAAAGCTGGCCTCACTTGAGACTAGGACATTGATATGGTAATGTTTGGTGAAGGTGTGAGGAGATGACCACATTGCCACCATCCATAGCTGCCCAGCAGGAGCCTGATTCTAGTAAGCGCAATATGCACCCACAGATCTGGTGGAGTGTGCAGTGACTCGGAAAGGAACATGTTTCTTTCTGAGAACATATGCAATGGTTACTTTAGACGCAGCTTGGCTCACTTGAGGGCCCTCTGGAATAACAAAAATATATATTTTTTTAAGACTACACGTTAAGACTACACGTGATAGACATAATGCTTAAGACAATATAACACATCCAGCAGATAGAGCTCCTGCATGTTAAAAGGATTAGGACAAAGACGGAAAAAGAATTTCGAGGTCGATGTAAAAAAAACCAAAAAAAAAAAAAACCAGAGATAACCTTGGGCAAAAAAAAAATATCTGGAAGTACGAATAACTGCTTTGTCCTGGTGGAATACCAGATAGCACTTGCACTTCAGCCACTATGATAAGAGACAATGGCCAAAAGAAGACACAAAGAAACATAAAAAATTCAAAAGGAGGCTTCTGGAGAACGCCTAACACCAGATTCAGGTCACAAGGAGGAATGGGATTCCTGAAGGCAGAGAGCCACACCTGACAAAGGTCTTGACATCAGACAGAAAGGCAATCTGAACCTTAATCTAATTCAGACTGACTCCCTTGTATGCACCATCCTGAAGAAAGGACTGAAGAGTAGGAAGGCTGAAAGACTGTGGTGACACATCCAGATCAGCACACCAATGGTAAAACAGAGACCAGAACATAGTGGAAATGAGATGATGGCTTCAAGAACAATGCCGTCAAAGTCAATCTTTCCACTTGATGGTAGCAAAGTGGACCTTGTCTCAGGAAATTAAGCCTCAGAGGCAAGACTGGAGAACCCCTTTATTAGATGGAGGGATATAATCAACTGAATATATCAGAATCTTAACCCAGGTTGTCTCTTGTTCTGCAGTGGAGAGCCCAAAGGCATTAGACAGACATAGCGTGTTTGGCATCAGGAACAGCAAGTTAAAATGATTAATAGGACCCTAAAATTCTTAGGCTTTGATTTCACCATGTGTCACTTGGAATCTTACATGTTCAGAGAAAAAAAAAACCTTCAAAAGTAGGACAAGTAATCCAGAATTAGGAGAGATACAATACACATACATACCCCAAAAAAGAAAGAAACGAATCCAGCCTCTGTTTAGCCCATGCAATGGGACAAGTAAGATGGCTGACAAAGCACCAGATTGTACTATACAGAAAGCCTGATAAAAAGGGGGTTCTGGGTAGTGGTGAAATTAGTGAAATTAAGTTGTCTGAAAATTGTCTCCCCTCTGACATGCAACAGAGCAGGTCTACTGATTCATTTTGAGCCCACTCTGACCCTTGTATGTGAAATTTTTTCCTGTAAAGATTCACAATACACTTCTATGGAACAAAGATGACAGCTGCATGTCCCATTCTTAAAAGGTGCCGTGTTTTAAAAACATAAATATGAAACAAGAACTTAAAGCTAAAATACATACAATGTACATAAAGTTAAAAAACAAGAATAGAATAAGGCTGCTAAAAATGCAAAGAAAAAGCCTGTAAACAGAGATTTAATACAGTACAGGAAGAGTTAAGAAATCCATACTACTGAAGCAGCCACCTTTGTAAGCATAGGATGCATGAGAAAAGGGAAGAATTGAGTGCCAGACAAACTTTAAGACCACCACTTTTTAGTGGGTGCCAGGTAAAAGAAGGGATATAGCAATCAGGTCCAAATTACCAGTCTTCAGACTCCCTTTACATAAATAAAGAACTTTTTTTAAAAAGAGCAGAACATAGAGGACTATGTATGTTAGTATTGGGATTAACATTTATTTAGTGCTTGTTGATCCAAGGAGAAATCTTATTGCAATTTGGAATAGAGAAGGATTTTCCCCCATTCAAAGCAGAATTTGAAATTGCTGTAATGAAGGTTTTTTTGCCTTCTTTTGGATCAAATGAATAGGAAAAGGGTTGAATTTGATGGGCACCTAAACTACTATGTAGCTATGTAACTTCAGTAATGAGGCACAGACTTATAATAAAGTCAACCTCCACAGGAAAATGGTCCAGAAACACACCTGTAAACTGGCCAATCCAACTCCAGGGAAGCCAGTTAGGGAGTCCACCTAATGGGGCATTATACAGACCCATATCCAAGTAAAAAATAAATAGGAATTCTAAAAACTAAGAACAGTGCCAGCTTGCCAATTTGCCCAAAGGTAGGTCACTTTAAACTGAGGAGCAGAGGTAAAGCTGGAAGGGAAGAAGGAAGCCTCTGCCTCAAAAGACATTGCCTTTTCAAGAGCCTTGCCACCTGGATGAGAGAACTTTACCATATGGTTCCTTTCACATTTGACGTATGAGAAAATCATGTTTTGCATACACTGGTCTTTATTTGTTTTTCTTAGGCCTATCTCGCAATTGCAACTGATTTGCAATAATTCAGAGAAAAAAATGTGTGAAACATCACAATGTTTTATGGGACTATTCACTTTGCGGTCCAACAGTGTGCTGACGCAACATCATGTAATTTGTATTTATTTCTATGGTATTCACCACATATCACAATATCTCTATTACTGTTATGTTGTGAAGGAAAAATAGATTCTTGAAATTCAAACGCATTGAGAAAGACATGAAAACCTCATGCACATCGCATATAACTAGCAAATAGTTTTACGAGCTTTTATATGCAATTTCAGTGCCTCAAACAAACTGCCACAAAGGACCTTGTGTTTCCAGGGTGAGTGAAATAATTCTGGGACAAACCAATGGCACCACGAGGCACAAGTAAAAATTGCCAACAATTCAGTTTATTTAAATGGGGCTTTTAATCCCATGAATGCTAGCAAGGTCTCCAACGTATTGCAAAGCAATGAGCTGGAGAACTCTCTCTAGTATCCAAGGGGTTAAGAGACCCATTTAAATCCAATGGGAATTATTTGTCTGATACAGTACATCTGGTTTGTACCAGAATTGCTCCAGTTTGTCTTAATACATAAGGGCCAATGCCGAGTGCATTATTCAAACCTTTTATTTAACAACATCTTGATAAAAAAACAAGCCATGATGGATGGAACATGGAATATTAACATATCTGCTGTATAGTAAACATGTGTCTTACCTGATTAAATACAACAACAAATCTTCTTTGTTTGGTGCTAGAAAGATAAGAAAAAAGTAAAATAAATCTCTTGAGATGGTACAAGCAATACATTAACCCCTTGGGTGCTAGAGACATCCAATGTGTTGGAGATGCCTTTAGCATCCAAGGGGTTAACACATCAAAAGGCAAAAATAGGTCTTACTTTGTGAATAAGTGATCTTTCGCTTCCAATTCCTCTATTTTTGTGCAATCCCGCAATGCAATCTAAGATTTAAAAACAATCGACAGATTCCACATTGTTATATGAATGACTTATGAATACGATTACCATTCCAGCACCACTTATCTAATATAACTTACTGTAATATTTATCTAAAGCAAAATCTTAAAACTTACCTTATATATAGGTACTGAGATATCATCAGGCTCAAAAATGAGAGATTTTGAACATATTTTAAGGGATCCACTGATTTTTCTGTGAGAAAAGGAAAGAACATAACAGTGGTATAATATAGATTCAAAGTAATGAATTATTTTGGTTTTGCATTGATGGAAAGAAAATGCTTGGAGTGTGATGACTTCTCTCTGTAGTAAAAACACAAGGGCCTAGATTCACTAAAGGTTGATGCTGTGGCGATATGATTTTGTTGATGTGTTCAAAACGTGTCAGCATTTCTATGTACTTACATTGACATATTCACTAAAATTTACGGATGCAAGGGGAGGGGTTGAGAAGGTCCTGATTAGCATACTGGATTGTCAAAGTGCTGTCGATATGGAAGTGATGCCCTCCCTTGCACATCACCAACACTAAGACAATCCTGAAGTCAGAGCGTTCTCTCTGCTGCCCCACTTGGTCACTGGAGGAATAGAGAGAACACTTTCAGCAGCATGAACAGCATCACTTTCTTATGCCTTTGGGTGTCATTGGGATGTACATTGCTCACCTTTGTGGAACTGAAAGGAATAACAAAAAAAAATTACACCAAGCACTACACAATTATCCTCTTAGCTCTGTATCATAAAGCTTGGGGTCGGGCAGCATCAATGGGGATTTGTGGCTACCACTTGCTCCCCAGCCTCATTCTCTTGACCACTGGAAGCCAAAGAACCCCATATACACTGCCTGCCTGGCCCCCAAACTTGTTCCCTTGCCCACTAGTAGCCACAGATCCCCATGTACACTGTCTGACCCTCTACAGCCTTTCCCCTTGCTTACGGCTATCCACAAATCCCCATGGGCACTGCCTGGGCAAAGGAAGAAGGCTGCGGGTGTCAGGCAGTGTATGTGAGGCTAACACACACACAATGGTGATGTTCCCCCTGCTGCCCAACATTCTATAACTCAGACATGCTGCATGCCCCCCCCCCATCAAAATCGGTACCATACGGTACCAAATAAATGCAACATGCTGCCCCTCCAGGCAAAATCTGACATATGTGGCAAATAAATGCGAGATGCTGCCCAACAATTTATACCTTCGACATGCTGCCCTGGTCGGGATGGATTGCAACAAAGAACAAGCTTATGTCAGCATAAGGAAAAACCTGACCTCCTACTCGAGGTGGGCAGGGTTTTATTTATATGGATAGACAGAAAATTGTCACTCGGATTTCAGATCTGAAGGGAGGCTTTGTGACGTTTGGAAATGGGGTGGGTGGGGGACACTTTATTATAAAAAAAACAAAAAAAAAAACAAAAACACCAAGAAGTAAAATGTTTTGGACTGTTAGAAAGGTACACTTTGTGATAAATTATGCAGAAGAATCAACAGTGCCTTCATATCTTACCATTAATATCCCTTTAACACCTTTATGGGAAAGCTTCAGATTATTTACAAATTATAGTTTTATTAAGAAACAGTCCTGCAATAGAAACTCAACAGTACAGCAATGCATAAATCGACTTTTTCTAATTACTGATAAAAAGTATGTTGAAGAATCAACCTTGCCTTCATAGCTAAACATTCAGAGGCGTAACTAGAAGCCACCGGGCCCTGGTGCAAGAATTGCCATGGGCCCCCCGACCACATTGGCCCCCTCATCCACATTGGCCACCTCCACATTGCCCCCCAATCTCCACATTGCCCCTTCCACAATGCCCCCCCTTCATCTCCACAATGCTCCCCCTTCATCCCCACATTGCTCCTTCATCCCCACATTACCCCTTCCACAATGCCCCCTTCATCTCCACAATGCCCCTTCCACAATGCCCCCATCTCCAATTCATCTCCGCATTTCCCCTTCCACAATGCCCCCATCACTACATTGCCCCTTCCACAATACCCCTGGCCCTACCTCCAGTCCCTGGTGGTCTAGCTGCATGGCTCAACAGATCTGTGCCTCCTTCGGCACAGATCTCTTGAACTGAAGCTCCCGCGCGCCGCTCTAGTAATGCAGAGGCTGGGAGATGATGTCATCTCCCAGCGCTCTGTATTACTAGAGCGGTGACCGAGTGGGAGAATAGCTGAGCGACTGCTGCAGGTGAGGGGGTCGCAGGGGGCAGCCGGGACCCTGCAGTGACTGGCCTGGTCGCAAGTGCGACCTCTGCGACCACTATTGTTATGCCACTGTAAACATTTCTCTCTCCAACAAAATGTGCTGAACCAGTTATGCAATTGTGACAATAATGTATTCAAATGATCCTTTACACTGCAAAATATTCAAGGGGTTAATTTGAACTTGGAGGTGTTTCAAGAAGCAAATTCTGTCATTAAAAAAAAAAAAAATACAATGAAACAAATGAATTTCAGCTGCAGTACTAATGTTTGTCTTAAATGTATGATGTCTTCCTCTTCACTACTACAGGGGATAGATGTTCCAATAGTACTAGCAGGTGGCAGTGATATTACAACCCAGACAGCAGCAGAAGCACTCATTGCTAGTGTTAGGCTTGTTGATGTTGACCTGTATTGCTGCTTAGTTTGTAACCGCTAGTGAGAATGGGTGTGAGATGGACTCCAAATTGCTAACAATGATGATGATGAAAATGATGATTACATTTTTTTTTGTTTTGTTATTTTTGCTGTATCATCATCTCTCTCTACATGATCTGTATCAGAATGGAAGGGGCCCAAAGGGACACACTCTGAATCAGCATCAATAGCTAGATCAGAAGTATCAACATCCAGTAGTACCAAATTAAATTCCTTCCCACTACTTTCATATTGGTGTAGGTTTTTTAAAGTCTGATAAAGTTTTCTACATTTCTTTTTATGAGGATTTATATAACATTGCAACTAGTTTGAGGTGGGGTGTCACTGTCACATTATCTGATGCAGCAATCTCATTGCTGCTAAATCCTGCTCTGCTATGGCAACACTAATATGTGACACTACCATGTTAAAAATCTTAGTACTACTACTGGTGGAACTTTTCATGTCACTATTACAAACAGCCATATCAGGAGGCGGAAGATCATCAGCATTTACTGCACAATCTACCATATTTGGTAGACATAATGACAGTAGTAAAGTTTTTACTGTAAAGTACATGGCAAAGCTGTTGTACAGCACAATAGCATAGCAGCTGCACCAATATATGCTTGTCTTTTTTTAATCCGAGTGTGAAGTTGTGTCTTATCTGCTGTTGTCTGTCTGCAGATAACGTATGATGTATGTATTTGTCTACAATCCTTCACTTTCATCTCCTGTAGGATGTACTAAATGTCTGTCACCTATCCGTCAAAAGTCTTTTTTTTTTTTTTTTTTTTTTTTTAGCTGTTCCAGCCTACAAAATCATACCCACAATCCCTGCAAACATCCAGAAAGCAACTGGCTATCACCAATATTACATAAATCAGGCAACTCCATCTCCCGTTATTCGAATGTCTACCACTTCACTAGCTAATGTCAAAATGTCAGCTACTCTCTTGCTCCCCACCCACCCCCAGTACTAACTGACACATGAAGTAAACAGACACCCTCCTTTATACTGGAAGTTAGATAATCAGTTTGCGGGCGTCCACAGATTTTTTTTTCCAGTGAAGGGGGGGGGGGGGAGGTGAAAAGTCAAAATCAAGGTATGTTCTGAAGTCTTTGTCATAAATTAGGCACAACTAATTATGCATATTAGGTGCAGGGCATATGCGCATAGGCAAACAGGGTTGAAAAAGTGGCAGATGTAAGATTAGCCCATAACCCTAACTGCCCTGTTCTACATTCACTCCATTGTCCCAACCCCCTCCCCCCATTTGTTCATTCTTTAATTAGCATTATTGTTGGGAAGTATGGTGCCAATCAATAATTAAAAATATGTACATTTTGAACAGTGCAGTCTTGTAGTGGGCTTATTCTCATCCAGTAAGTACGTTGGTACTGCTGCAGTTTGATTATTAACTTTGAATTGTTTTTAATATTGAACCTATTTGGTGGGGGGTACCACTGAGCTTACAACTAAAATCAATCTACACCAGAGATTACAATTGAAAAAGAGCTACATTAGTGATACACAGGGCTTACAATAGATATGGTGCTACACTATCATTATATATCACAAAGCTTACAGCTAAATGGAACTACACAAGTGAAACCCCACAGCTTATAAATGAAATGGTGCTACAGTAGTTATACCACAGAGTTTGTAATTTAAATGATGCTGCACCATTGTTATCCAGAGTTTACAACTGAAATGAAGCTTCACTAGACATCCCACGGGGCTTACAAATTAAATAATGCTGCAACAGTGATACCACATAGCTTATAATTGAAATGGAACTACACTAGTGATACCACAGAGCTCACGATTGGAATGCAGCTATACTAGCGATACCACAGAGCTCACAACTAAAATTGAGTCACACTAGTGATACCACAGATGTTACATCTGAAATACAGCTACACTGGTGATACCCCAGAGCTTACAATTGAAATGGGGCTACACTAGGGATACCACAGAGCTTTGAAAATCAATAAGATCGGGACTTCTATGGCACTGTAAGTGTTTAAAGTGCCATATAAAATAACTTGAACTTGGGAAATGTTTTTTGGTTCTCATTGGTGTCCTCTGTTTTGTCCCACAACTGTTACATTTTTCCTTTGTATTTAAGGGTCAGGGTGTCCCAGCACAGTCACCTACCCACACACTGGGTCATATGCACAAAGCCAAAGATTGAGAAATCTAGGGTCGATTGCACCATATGGGAAAAATAAAACTTCCAGTATTCCTCCTGATCTTAATTGGGCTTTTAAACAAGCTAATGTTCAAGTGGTTAATTTAAATGAATATTAACTATTCTGTATCTCCTATAATGCAGCTGGTTTGTTGTCTTTGTACATATGGCCCAGTGAGATGACTGAAGTTATTAGATAGAAAGGTAAAGATAGAAAATGGTAGGGAGGGATGGAAGGTAAACAGAAAGTGACCAGTGATTCACTCACGCTTTAGAAGTGGTGGCTTATGGAATGCGAGCTCCGTTGTACAGCTGACCATAATTCTCTCTGCCATCAACGGGTGTCTGTGCCCCTTACTCCTTCACATTTTGGGATCTGGTGTGAGAAGGTCCATAATAGTCGAGGAGCTTATGAGAAGCAAGCTTGGTTTTTGGAGGTAGAAGTCGATGGGTTAGAGGAGTTCGAACAGCCAGGATACAACTGACCAGAGTAAAGGAGTCAGATAAGTGCAACAAACAAACAATCAATCAATGATTGACTCAAGGCTGTCAAAGTTGGGGTCTCCATCAGTCAGTCATCGCAGAAGTCTCTAGTCATAGGGTGAAGTCTCACCATCGAGGGTCGACCGGTAATTGGACGCTCAGTGTCAGAGGACATACAGGTGCAGCAGGAAAATGGTCGATGCAAACTGCAACAGCAGGTGATGGCTGGGATCTGACCAGCCATCAGGGAGCATCCTGTCCCAGTCAGAGATCAACCTACTGGGGAGAATTGGCTGTGATCTATCTGACCGGCTGTAGATGGAGACTAGGCCCAGTCGGAGAACTACCTGCCGGAGGCGAGTAGCCAGGATCGATCCAACAGGCCATCAGATGTATAGCAGGGGCCCTGAATGACATCAACATGTCTAGCAGGAGACTCTCACAAGCACAGGATATAGCAGGAATTTGGACTTGATAGCACAGGTCAAGCCAAAGGATCACATGGTGGAAGACATCAAGCGGGATCATAGTCGGAGACTTTAGCCGGGTCACAACAGGAAGTCGGATAGCACACAGAAGCAGGAGAAAGAGGAGGTCAGGTATAAGGCCAAGGACAAGCAGGATCAGCAACAGACTCTGGAAGGCTCAGTACCCAATCAGAACTGAAAGGGGAGGAAAGATCACCCAGATGGAGTGATATTCACAGATAGCAAAGAGAATCATGACCAGCTGTACGAGAGAACACATTCCACAGACGATCACTCTACAACATGTTACATATTTCTCCATAACAGGGATAACTTGTGAGTTCCTCTGCTACTTGAGATGGGGAAAGAAGAAAAGCTATTCACATCAGCACAGCTGCTGGCTACCTTGTTGCTAAGACCTGAAGGAGTCTGATAGGCAGTCATGCATCATGTCACCACTGGGCACTGAAATGTTTGCCCCCTGGTTACAGAGTCCTTAGGCAAGAGCAGGAAAGGGCTAGTGCCCCCCTTGACTACACCTGTAATACAATGATGTCATTATTTTGCACATATATATTAGTGTGTCTTAGCATTGGATTTCTTTCCCTACAGTCAGATTATCATAATTTACCAGGAAATGTTACAATTGCGCCTTTGTTTAAAAGATAAACTCTTCAGTTAGACCTGGATGTCATGTCCATGAAGCCAGACAAGACAATAGCTAGTGGGACCTCAAACACTGCTCACTGAACACTAATCTTAACTCTTTAAAGGACCAGGGGGTGTGCAAATAATTGATTCACAATGTGTGGCACACTACTCTGATTGCTCCAGTTAAAAAAAAAAAAAAAAAATCCAGAAAATATCAAGTCACCCCATGGACATGACATCCAGGACTGGGCATCTAAGGGTAAATTTCCTTAGGATTTTCTGTCCATAGTCAGGAAAGTGAGTGTTGGTATTATTAAGAGGTGTTTGTTCTCCACTAAATAATAGGTTGAGTTTTGTTTTGCGGGAAAAGAAATGATAATTACAACAAACATATAAATGATTTTGTACAATGGTTTGCATAACAGACTATTTTTTGTTTTACCTTTCACGTTGATCTGTTTCTTTGAGGACTTGGTGGGCTATGTGCTGCTCAAAAAAATATTCCTCCAGGTCCAGAAGCAATAGCGAAAACCTTTGGAAACAAGATAAATTATATAAATTCCCTTTTACATTAATCTTCTTGAACAATCCTGAGAGTATATCCAAGAGCTGATAATAGTCTACTTTGCATATTTGATTTATAAAGCGCCATCATATTCCTTGGCACTGTACAAATGGGGAAATTTTACAAACAAGGTGGCATACATGAACAGACTGATAGAATTTGATAGAGGGCCCTGACGTTTAAACCTATAATCTAGAGTTAACACGGAGTAATGTATACAAAGGGTGAAGCATGGCAAATTGTAGCATTATATATAAGAGTAAATGACAGAGTTTGGTAGTAGAGAAGGACTGAAGATAAGCCAACCAGATGGTGTTACAGGGTAAATATAAGTCCTCAGAACAGAGGACTTCTGAAGTAAAGCTGAGAGAGATTGCTAGGCAGAGTAAGTAAGGGGTAGACCAATAGAGACAAGTCTTTACAGACTGCAAGTTGGGCAAGAATATGACAGAGTGGGTGCAGCTATTGAAAGGTCTTGGAGACAACAGCAAAAAAGCAAATAGGAGAAGGTTGGCAGAGCAGAAAGACTGATTGAGCAAATATTTGGAAAGGAGGCTCTATACGATGGTTGTACCAGATTTGTAAAGGGCTTTGCAGGTCAGTGTTAGCATTTTTAGTTTGATCCCAGAGGTTATGGGGAACCTGTTTAAGGAAAGAAAGATTGTGACAGTAGTGGAGAGGTGAGTGAGATGACCAAGCCTGGCATCAATGTTCATCATGGACTGGAGTGTTGCAAGTATCTGGGGAGGAAGACCAATTAGAAATGAGTTACAGTATTCAAAGCATGATATGATAAGGGAGTCCTGTTGGCAGCTACTATGACACAAGTTCACATACTGGAGATGTTGGGGACGAAAGACAGAAGATTATGTAACTGATTGGATGTGATGAATGAATGCGAGAGCAGAGCTAAAGGTGACTCACAGGCAGCTGGCCTAGTTTTATGAACTTGTTGACATCCAGACAGGTACATCAGCACAAGGATCAGGGCCTGAATTTTAATGTCCTTTATAAAGGGGGAATTTCCCCCTTTAGGTTTACAAATATATGGGGGGCATTTTATGAGAACCCATATGAGTGTTATATTTTTACCCTCAATTAAAAGCCTTAAGCCTTTCTAGCATCTCACATACAAGAGGTTGGTCCAGTTTTAACCATAAAAATGTCCCTTTGGTAGATACGAGGGCTGCATATATTGGTGCTGACTGTGATCACTGCAGATTGACATACAAAGAAGACCTGGTGCAATTCTGAGGCAAACCAACTGTACCTCAAGAGAGAATTGAAATTTCTCATTAATTTAAATGGGGCCTTTAACCTGTTAAATGCTAAAGCCCTCCAACTCATTGCTCTGCATTGTTTTAGAAACCTCTCTAGCATTCAAGGTTTAAAAAGTCTCATTTAAATGAAAAAAAAAATTCTTTATAAGTCCCTTGTGGTACAACTGGTTTGTTCAAGAACAGCCCTACTTTTTAATTAGTGTAATTAAACAACAAGTCAAACACATACTTAATATTTGTGTACTGCGGATGAGGTTATTGTTGCACATATATAACTACTTACAACACACAACCTACCTCTCATACTCCATATGTACAGTCTCATATCAACATTACTAGAAATGATTTAACAAAAAAAAAAAAAATAATAATAATGATCAGAGGAGAGATGGCACACTTAACCAATCTGAGTGCCAGAGGAGTACCACTCTGGCACTCAAAAGGTTAACAGTGGCATCTTTTGGGGGCTTGATTCTTTGTACACAAAACTAAATCTTTATTTATTTATTTATTTTTTTAAACATTGGACAAAAGATGGCCAGAAGGTGCCAAGGACCCAGCTGGACATCAGGATTACAGTTAAGTTTTTATTTCTCAGCACATCTGTTAACTCTTGGGTGACTAACCCATTGAGTGCCTGAAAGGTATGCACTGGCACTCATAGGGCTAACCATTTTTTCTTTTTTGTTTGTTTGTTTGTTTTAATAAATCACAAGTGTGTGTTGGAAACCAGTGTTTCTTTTGCCATGAAAAGTGTGTTCCCTAACATGCAGTGAAGCCACCAAATGGAAAAGACTATTACGTGATGTCCAGTGGGCGCAAATTTTGCACCCGTTGGACATTTTTGTATGGCGATGGTTGTTGACAGCACAGTTAATAGAATAGCAAACTGTGCTGTCAAAACCACCACAACTGGTTTAAAAAAATAGCAGGGGTAATAGTGTCAAGCTCCAGATTTGTACCGCCTCATCCCCAAGGCCAGGTCACTCTTTCCGTTGTCTAGAATTTTTGTCTAACCACCACCACCACAACAAACACACTCTCTAACTATATTTTTTGTCTGCTCCCCACACTCATCCATTATGTGAGAGTGACTGTTTGGGGACAGGCACATAATAAAAAAAAAAAAAAAAAGCGGCCTACCTTTTTTTTTTCTGTCTGCACCCCACTCTGAATATCATTTTGTCTGCCCCATTATCTTATCTCTTTTTGTTTTGGGTTGCTCCTCATTTTTATTCTGCTCCATATCTTCTTCTTGCTCTGCACAATATTTTTCAGCTCCCCCTAGATTTCTGCTCCCTACAATCTCCCACATCTTTGCATTCCTATAATTCTTTATACTAAGGCCGTTTTTGCCTCTTACCTGCTCTTGTACTGCACCCCTTGGATGCTACAGACATATTCAAAGAATTGTGAAGAAATGCAACGGATACTTCCCTAGCATCCAAGAAGACAATTATATTAATAACGGGCAGTTAAAAAGCAGTGAAATGATCTGAAATACTTACATATAATAAAATACAGTAAACAAGCTTTCAAGATAGTCTCTTCATCAAGCCTAAAGCAATCTAGCTGATCAATACTGCTTAAGAATAAGATCTCTTATGACTATTTTCCTAAAAGACAAGTCTAAAAGCCATCATTAAATACTGTAATAAATTTATCATTTCCATTTACATTTTGCAGATATCATCTTTATTACTGCAAAATTGTAAGCATTTGGCACTAGACTGGAAGAGAATCTAAAGGTCTTGTTTGCATTAAGAGATACATACTCACTAGATTACCACTGTCAATGGTCTACATGGTCTAACTCTAAAATGAGAGGCGTCCCCTTGAAATAAGTGTTTAAATGGGTTAAAGTATTACACAATAATCTTACCATAAATCTAATTTTCTAATATATATAATAATGCAGATTAGGCCTATAAAACAGGAACATGGTTTGTTCACAGTACTAGCCCAGATATTCTCAAACTGATTGATGGGGTGGAACCCATCCGTTTCACAGAAAAGGTGAAATTTACTCAGCGATATTTGTTTTTCCTCTTTGTCCTTCCACGGCATAGACTGTGGGCCATTGGCTCTGCCTTCCAGCTGGTAGGACCAATCTAAATCTTTTAAAATACTTCCGCTTCCTACCTGGTTCAGTTATACGTTTGTCCAAGCTGTAAAAGATAGATTGTTAGATACAGCCAAAAATTTATATACACCATAATGCTAGATATCATAATCCCCTAGGAACGATACCATACCAGCATAAACCAAGGGAGGGTTGCCGTGGAAGGACACAGAGGAAAAACAAATATCGGTGAGTAAATTTCACCTTTTCCTCTGTGCCCAATCCACGGCATAGACTGTGGGACTTACCAGAGCAGTACCTCAGCAAGGGAGGGCAGCTTTGCAAATATCTTCCAGAGATGCCAATGCCTTCTGAGCCCATGAGGTAGCGATAGCCCTGGTGGAATGAGCCCTGATTCCCTGAGGAGGAGCGAGATCCGCTGATTCATATGCCAGTTTTATGCAGTCTTGTAGCCATCTAGCAATGGAAGGTTTAGATGCTGCAAAGCCCTTGAATTTTCCACAGAAGTGAATAAATAAGGAATCAGTCTTACAAAATAATTTCGTTCTAGTAAGGTAGATTTGCAGGCAGCGGATGAGATTATGAAGTCTATGTTCTATTTCATGAGAGGGTTCCGGACAGAAGGACGGTAGTACCATTTCTTGATTGAGATGAATCTTGGAGACTACTTTAGATCGAAAGGAGAGCTTTGGCCTAAGGATTACCTTATCCTTGTGAAACACCATAAATGGAGGGACGGCCACTAAGGCCTGCAGTTCACCGACTCTTCTAACCAAAGTGATCACAGCAAGAAATGAGGTCTTGAGGGCGAGATGTTTAAGGAAACAGACTCTAGAGGCTCGAAGAATGGATGGGATGCCAGTTGATGGAGTAAGAGGTTAAGGTCCCAAGGGGGAATGAGTTCCCTAATGGTGGGTTTTATCTTGGTGACAGACTGAATATATCTCTTAATGAGATAATGCTCCGAAAATAGAGTAGCTAGAATCGCTGATATGGCGGATTGCTGGTTTAAGACCTTTTTGAAATCCAACCTGTAGGAAGCCCAGGGAGCAGAGATGAAAGTTCTGAGTCATATACCATTAATGAAAGGTATCCCAAACTCTATAATATATCTTAGATGTCGATGACTTCCTTCCCCTGAGGATTGTATCAATAACTTTATCTGAAGAACCCTGTAACCTCAAGAATTCCCGCTCTGCCTGCAGGCCCTGAGCCAGAAGAAGCGAGGGTCTGGATGAAGAAGCAGGCCCTGCATCAGCAGATCTGGAATGTCTGGAAGACTGATGGGATCTCTTATGGATAGTTTTAATAGATCCGTGTACCACAGCTTTCGTGGACAATTTGGTCCAACTAGTATGACCTCTTCTCTATCTGTCCTGATTTTTCTGATGACTTCTGACATCAGAGGTATGGGAGGAAACAGATATGCTAGAGGAAATGCCCATGACATCCGTAGAGCGTCTTGTACCAGTGCCAGTGGTTCCTACTACCGGGAGATATAATCCTGACACTGATTATTCTGTGATGTTGTCATGAGATCTACTACTGGATTTCCCAGTTCTTGTTGCTGTTTGCGCAAACAGGTTCTTTTCTGCCCATGAGAAAATCTGTAACGCCAGTTTGTTCAACTGGAAGCTTCTTGTGCCACCCTGATTTAATAGGTAGTGGGCAGCAGAAGCATTTTCTGATCTGATTAGAACTGCTCTGCCCTTTAGATCGGATTTAAACTGCTTGAGCATTTTCCAGAACGCAAGTAGTTCTTTGAGGTTGATGTGCAGTAGGAATTCTTTCATGGACCAAGTGCCCTGTACTGTCTGTCCCAAATGCCTCCCCATCCAGAGCTGCTTGCATCTATGTGTAGGATTACCCGGTTTGGGTCTGCCAACTGGCGTCCTTTTGCTAAGGTCTGGGGCTGAGACCACCAATTTAGATCCTGTTTGGTGGATTTGAAGACTGGTATCGGATACAAGAGGTTGTAATGATGTCTCTTGTAAAATGTAAGGTAATTCCCCTGGGTTATGCGTGAGTGAGCCTTGGCCCAAGGTAGGATCTGATAGGTGGAAGCTAGGTGGCCTAATAACCTCTGGAACTGATTCAGACTGTGAACAGATTTTTTCAGAAACAGTCTGACTGTCTTCCATATGCTTATCTGTCTGTCCGCAGAAAGAGATACCATGGATCTGTTGACATCGAACTTGATTCCCAGCAGTAGTATTTGCTGACTGGGAGAAAGCGAGATCTTCTGTAAGTTTATTAGCCATCCCAGTTTGGAAAGAAAGTCCCTGCAAATGCTGGTGCTGGCTTGTGAGCTCAGTTTGGATGTTTCCACAATGAGAATATCATCCAGGTAAGGGATGACTGATTCTGTACCCGAGTCTGATCTCCACCACTGCTATGGCCAATATCTGGTAAATACCCGAGGGGCAGTTGCTAGCCCAAATGGTAGGACTCTGAATTGGTAATGCTGATGAAATATGTGAAAGCGAAGATACATTCTGTGAGACTCTTGGATGAGCAGATGATAATACGCATCTTGTAGATCCAGCCTTGTGAGATATGACTGGGGAGGAATTGTCTTCAAAGCTGACGATACAGTTTCCATTTTAAAGTGTCTGATCTTCAATAGTGAGTTCAGATCTTTGAGATCCAGTATGAGTCTCATGACTCCTGCAGGTTTTATAACATAGAAGAGCGTTGAGTAAAAGCCCCAAAACATCTGAGACTGAGGCACTTCCTCTACTACCCTGTTCTGGAGTAATAAAGAGAGTGCAATCTTTATCTGCTGGGTCCTTACTCTGTGTTTGATGTCCTGAATCTCGGAATCTTAGGAGCAGTTTGAAACTCCAATAAATATCCCCTTTGAATGACGTCCAGAGTCCACTGATCATGATGAATCTGACTCCAGGACCTGTGAAACTCCCCCAGTCTGCTCCCTACTGGAGGAGAAGGGGACAAACTGGCTTCATTGAGGGTATTGCCCTTTTCTCTGGAAATCTCTACGATTTACTCTGGTCTTGGGATCAAATCTTCTGCCTGGTTGATATTTCTTGGCCTCTTGAAAGGACTGACGACTAAACTGACTGGAACTAGGTGGTGATCGGCGAGATATTTTCTCTTGTGGCAGAAAGAGCTTTTGCCACCTGAAGATCATGTAATGATTTCTTCTAGGGAATCCCCAAATAACTTAGAACCAGCAAATGGTGAATACACCAGATGATTTTTTGATGAGGGCTCCGCTTCCCAGGATCTTAGCCATAATGCTTTTCTAGAAGTGATTGATATTGTCCAAGGACGCATCACATGAATAATTGATAGCATCCTTGACAACATCCAAATCCTTGAGAATGCGGTTCCTGGAGACAGAGGATGCAATCTTTTCTTCTATTTCCGAAATCCAGATGAGCAGAGTACGGAAAATAGATACCATGGCTGTCGCTGTTTTTAAATTATTCCCTTTGGTACTGAACTTTCTTCAACGCACTATCTGCCCTTTTATCCATTGAGTCATGAAGAGATGTACCGTCTTCTAAAAGGATAGTGGTTCTCCTTGATGTCTGATATAGCTGCGTCCACCGTAGGCGGAGTATACGAGATAGCAGTTTCGTCCTCCTGAAATGGATACATCTTATGAAAGCGCCTGGGAACAGAACAGCGCTTATCTCCCTGTTTCCATTCGGTCTTAATAATATCCTGAATAGAACTATGTATAGGCATTTGTGGGCTTGCTTTTTAAAACCACGCGAAAGCCATATCCATAATGTTCAGCTCCTTCTGAACTTCAGTTAAGCCCAATGAATTCCTCATGGCTTTAACTAATCCGTCCATTTTATCGACTGAAAAATTTCCAGTTTCTTCAGGAATCTCACCTTCTTCAACTGATGAGGCTCCTGAGTCTACATCAAAATAACTTTCATCTTCCTCCTCTCTCTGTCTAGAAGTACCCTCCTTAGGATCAGATGTTCTAGGAAGCTTCCTGGCAGTCTCCTGCAAGGCAGAAAAAGTCTCCTGAATGGAGCTTTTCATCCAGTTGATAAAACTCTGAAACTGAAGGGGCACCTCTTGACCTGCAGCTTTCTTCAGGCAACTATCACAAAACTTTGATGGGTCACTGCCAGATAATGACTGATCACAGCCAGTACAGATTTTTCTTTTAGGAGATGATGGGTAATCAGTTTTAGGTTTATCCACAGATTTTGTTTCTTTGGGAGCAGACAAATCTAGCAGGCTACCAGTAATAGCAAAACAAACAATACTGTAAAGTAAGTTTTAAGCTTATTAAATAATTTCTTATTAGATAATTTCTTACCCCCATCCATCCGGATGCCATTGCATAGCCTCCTTTTATCTGTCACTACTGCTCGTGGTCTTCCTTTGTGTGCGTTCCACCGGTGACACGGATATGCGAGCACTTCCTGTTTCCTGTTGTTATGAGGCATTGTTTACCCGTAAGCTTCTCTTGGAGCTCTAGCAGGCTGAAGGCGTCCTGGAATGCTGGGCACTGCCAACGCTAGGCCAGGATTCAATGGGGGCAGATTGGAAACAAGTAAGGATGGAATCTTGTTGTGCTTAGAAGCGACTAACAGAGGATTCGGCCAATATTAATGCAATTGGATTAAAGGCCAGCCGCATATCTAAAGTAACAAATTCCTGAAGGTAGAGAATGTTCTTTTAACGTATTTATGGAGAAGCAACTTCTCTGTCCTCCAGCTAGGTAGGACCAATATAACTGAACCAGGGAGGAAGAGGAAGACTTTTAAAAGATTTAGATTGTCCTATCAGCTGGAAGGCGTAGCCAACAGCCCACAGTCTATGGATTGGACACAGAGGAAAAAAACTCTTGTTTCTGACACTTTACAGATAATACTGTACTCTCACATCGAAGGAAACTTATATTGAAATTGTTATGGATACCAAAAGATACCATGAATGGAGATCTCCCTGCAGGCCATATTTAGATTTTAAGCATTGGATACCACGGCCTAACATTTAATGTCTCTAATTTTAAATGTAAAAGTTTAACGATACTAACTTAAAGTACAAGCTATGTAAATATATATGACCCAGTTTCATTGTATGTGTTTTAAGTGTTAAGACATGAATGTCACTTGCTTAGTCTAACCCACATGCTCATCAGTTTTTTGACCTCCCTTAATTCTGAGCATGCCTCTGGATTTTAAAAAATCTGCTCCCATAGGAGAAGACAAAGTAAACCATGATAGCTGCCCTTTGAACAATTCCTAAATAAGTTTTAAAAGATGTTTAGGGCTACAATAGGCTGGGGTATAAACCACTACAAATATGTCTGGTACCAGCAAGGAATCACCTAAACACAAGATTAGTTGTATTCTGGAGAAATTACACGGTGGTGGTGAAGGAAGCCATACAAAAATGGAGCGCGGTTATGGCTATTGCCCTTGACAAAAATGAAGTCAGCTTGTTGTAAACAGACTACAAATAAAGAAATCCAGAGTACAGCAAAACTGTGGCATGTCTACCTTTTGAGTGCCAGAGGGGTCCAAAATGCATTGTGCACCACTCTGGCTCTCAAAAGGTTAGATACCTGTCACGGTTTTTCAGACACTCAGACAGCAGGTTTGAATAAAACACAGTTTTATTAAAAAAAAATAAATAAAGAACAAAGATCGCCCTCAATAGGCAACACAGTAAATAGCGTTAGATAGGCTACATAGGCCTTCACAGGACCAGTATACAGAAGTACGGATAATACATATACTGTCACATGACAGGCTCACAATAGCGACTGGTAATCAATAGTTAAATACAAAGGAATCGTCAGTCTCTGTTGTGGTGTTTGGCACGCCCAAGGTGAATAAGAGGCACCAATAGGTGCTAGATTATGCAACACCTTAAGTCCACAGGTGTAGAGAGCTGCTTAGGCAGTACAGGGACTGAGGCAGAACACTGCCGAGTAGTTAGCAGATAGCCCCACGGGCGTATAACGGAGAAAACTTGTACTGCAAGAGCGTGAGTCAATAGCCCCCACGGGCGTATAACGGAGACCAACCGTACAGCGATAGCTTGAGCCAATAGCCCCCATGGGCGTATAACAGAGACAACTTGCACTGCAAGAGCGTGAGCCAATAACCCTACGGGCGTAAGAATGGACACTGGGTACAGCAAGAGCTTGAGCAGATAGCCCCCACGGGCTTTAGTAATGGAAACCAACTGTGCTGCAAAGTGCTTGAGCCAATAGCCCCACCGGGCAGTAATGGAGAGTAACACTGATGGAGCTAGTGCCAATAGCGCCTCCCACGGGCGCGTTAACGGAGACCGACTACTCTGCTTAGTTGACAATATGAGCCGCTGTCTAACCAAGGCCCACAACGTGGCCGGCTCAGCAGGAGCAGCGGAGTACTGCAATGGCTCTGCAAGTGTTAAGAATGCTCAGATCAGGGAGACGGTAGCACTGCAAAAGTTAACATCAGCACCAGGGTAGGATATGTAGCTCTGGAAGTACAATCGGAGGCTCAGCGTGTGAAGGAATCGCTCTGCAAGTGCCAAGGAAGACTCCACTTTGGAAGCACAGCACTGCAAGTGTAACGGGAGACTCAGCTCTGGAGACACGGCTCAGCAGGAGTTAATGGCTGCAGTCTCGATCAGCTCTGCCACGAACACAGCAGGAATCAGAATGTCGCCAGAGCGACAACAGCAGCTGGAAGCAGGAACGGTAGCAGAGACTGTAGCAAGCCGGTACAGGTCAAGGAGCAGGAAGTCAGCCATGCCGGGTCAGATCACGGAGGGGATTCTCAGACAAGCCAGATCAGTCACGAGCAGGAACGTCAGCCAGGCCGGGTCAGATCATGGAGCAGGAACACAGGAGCGTAGTCAGAACAGGCCAAATCTGTACACAGGAAATCAGGAATGCAGGAACACAGCAACAGCAACACTGGCTCTGGAACACCATGAAAGGGCACCTGACAGGTGCTAATGGTCAGGTATAAAAAGGTCACCAGGGGCGGGCCAAACAGTCTCAACCAATAGGGGAGCAGCACAAGCGAGAGTGACAGAGAGCGATCACAGGAACCGTGATAATACCATCAGTTATTGATAAAATGAGCTGTTCACATTACTCTTCCTGTAATTAAATCACAAACCTGTCTTGCAGGTTCAGTTGATGTCTTGCTACATATTTAAATGAACAACTACATAATATTTTTGCTTACAGTCCCAGCATTTCATCAGCTTTCAAACAGTTTTTCTTTAACTTCATGAATGCTAGATACTTCTTCAGCACATTATAAAGCAATGCACACAAGATATCTTTAGCACTCATGGAGTTAAACCCTTCCTGCAAATCTGTCTCATCAGTCAAACTTTGATTATTCAAGTAAAGATATAAATCGCTGGCAATTGCACCCACTGGTTGTAATACCCCATTAAATACTGACCATATTTCCATCTTGTTCCCCATTGTTTCCTTTAGAATATAAGTTTTCTATGTGGGTTTGTTCAAACAGTGTTTCCCCATAGGCTGAATGACCTGAGAAAAAGCGCTCACTTGATTACTCTTTGACAGGAAGTAGAAGCTATTGGCAAATGGGGGTAGATGCTAGGATGGATTTAAATAATAAAGGATTGAATCGGTGACATCTGGTTTGGTTTTCTTACAAAACTACCTGTGGGGAGAAAAAAAAACTAACTCATTAATTAAATGAGAAATATTAATGTTGGTTTGTTCCAAAATGGTTCCACATTTTCTTAGTGCTTAAGCTTCAATGACTAAAATATGAGCAAGATAAAGGCTATTTACTAAGCAACTGTAATGAAGCTAAATACACCAGATTGTCCTTAGCAGCCGTTTCAAATTTCCCTCTCTTTGAAACTGCAAAGGAATAGACATGCCGGTCCTGCAGAGTAGAGTACCTAGGAATAGGGGGTCAAAAGGGACCCTTTAAACCATTCCTGCAGTAAAGACAATGCAGATTCTATTCCGAAACAAATATTGTCTTTTATTGGAAGTGGCCCAGGTTTATATAGCCACATTGTCAGGAAAAGGCGAAGTAGCATGCAACCAGATTAATACTAATTAACAAATAGCACAATGGAAGCAGGTTTTACAGACAACCACAACACCAAATGACAATGTTGAATACACAGCAGTGGTGATGGGATTAGGGAAGTAACAACTAATCAAACTTGGAACAGGACAGTGGGACACACCCAATGGAAGACCATAAGGGGATAACATGCAAAATACAACAATTTAACCACTGCAGGCCCCTGTAAAATTGTAATCCAAACAATTTCTTAAAACAGGGGTTCTGCACCGTTACATGTATCACAGATGCACTTACAGTCCTCAACTCTGGACTGCGGTAACGGCGCAGGTCCGTTACATTACTTCCCCCCCTTCCGAGTCCCAAACCAGTGGAAAGTCTTTGGAGGTGGCTTGGGAATGGGGTGTCCATGTCTCCAGCACCCAGTTATGGTTTTAGAACAATGGGGATCCCCATCCCATGGGATGAGACCTAGTGGGCTCCTGGAAGTATTGAGCCAAGAACTCAGGGTCCAGTAAAAGTCTGTACTTTGGGGCCCGTTAGTTCATAGTGAGCAGGATGATTCCAAGTGGAAAATGAGGACAAAGGGACATTCCGTTACCTTTTTTCATCTACCAAAAAAAGTATTACCTGGGGCGCAGCACTTGATCAAAGTCCATTCTCATAACAATACAGTCCCTGTCCTTAAACTTGCTGCTGGTGATTGGATTCTGGCATCCCAAACCCAGGCATCTCGGATTTCCTCTGAGGATGAGACTATGCCGCTCTGCATCCCAGCACTCCGGACTGCCACTGAGAATGAGGTTCTGGCCGCCCACCTTCCGGCATCTCTGACTGCCGCTGGGAAGGAGGGTATTCTGCCCCACATCCCTGTACCTTTAACTGCCACCAGAGAGGTGGTTCTGGCACTCTGCATGCCGGCATCTCTGACTGCTGCTAATGATGAAGCTCTTCCGTCCCAGCATCCCTGTACCTTTAACTGCAGCTAGAGAGGAGGTTCTGGTACCCTGCATGCCGGCACTTCTGACTACCACTGGAGATGATGCTCTTCCACCACGCATCCCTGTATCTCCATGTGCCATTAGGGTGGTGGTTCTGACATCCCGCAGGACATCATTTCCATCTGTAACGTGGGATGAACTTCTGGCATCCCGGCATCTTGGACTGCTGCTGGTGCCTCTCAACACTTTTCATCTGGGTCTTGTAGGACCACTTGAGAATCCACTCATCCATAACAATCTGGTGTAACTCAGGCCATAGGTCTGGGTTTGCACAAAGGTCCAGCATTACTTCTCTTTGGTCCCTTAATTTCAAGATATGAATATCCCGCTGGCCTCCACAGTTAGCCAAAACAAATACTGTCTTTTATTGAAAGCATCCCAAGTTTATATAGCCACATTGTCAGTGGAAGGATGATGTGACATGCAATCAGATTAATACAATGAACACAAGGCACAATGGAAGCAGGTTTTACAGACAACCATGACCCCAAGACTAATCTCCTCACACAAACGATAATGGTGAATAGACAAAAGTGATGAAGGGATTAAGGAAGTAACACCTAATCAAATCTAGGCCAGACAGTGAGATACACACAATGGAAGACCAAAAGGTGATAACACACCAAAAAAAAAATACAACAATTTAACCCTACAGACCCACTGTAGTCCAATCAATTTCTTAAAAACATGGGTGCAGCATCTGTTACATGTATTACAGATGTACTTAAAGAACTCAACTGTGGGAACAGCCGCAGGCCCATTACAGCCATAAAAATAGCCATATATACCATTTTGCAGATTTATGCGAGAGGAAAAAAAAAAATTATATATACATACCGTAAAATCTCAGTTATAATACACACCTGTGTATAATACAGAGGTGTATATTATGCCCAAGATGCCGATGTATAATATGCACCCTTGTTTTCAGGACCTTCCTCCTACAGTATTGCCCTCTGAGGATCTCAAGGTCCTGAAAGCCAATTGAAGGAAGCGGGCAGCAGCTGCAAGCGTGCCACCCGCAGGGAAGATGGGAGAGAGGGATCTTTTTCAGATACACCATAACAATATTGAAGTGCAGCCTCAAGAAGTAAGTTTTACTTTGTCACCGGATAGTGCTGGGAGAGGGGAGGGAGGGAGCAGGAAGCTCAAACTTTTTTTTTTTTTTTAAATAAGGTGAAGAGGGGTAAAATTGTGCATAGTATACCCGAGATTTTACGGTATACAAACACAACCTTTTTACTAAAATGTTAATAAGAATATTTGAAAAATGAATGTGGAAACTTAGTTCAACAGAGAAATATGCACAGAAAGTTGATGTCCATACAGTATGTATTCTCAATCTGGAAGTTGGGTCAGAGGGAACCATACTCTTGCCGATCACTATTGGGCGCAATATTCAAAAGAAACGTGGTGCAAGTCTGGGTCAAACTAACTGCACCATAGGAGACAAATAAAAACTACCATTGATTGAAACGTGGCTTTGAACAGATTGAGTGCCGAGAGGTCTCCAACACATTGTGATTTTTTCCCTATGGTGCAGTTGGATTGCCCCAGAATTACACTACTTTTACTGAACAGGGCTCATGGATATGACTTAGGTCTGAAACAACATGTGATATCAGGAAGCACTTATGGTAAAATAGGAAATGAGAGATTATTTTCGAACTCGTCCCCCATATCAAACATAAAGGCAGCATTTCACCTTTGAGAAAAGTGAGTCAAAGTCATATTTTAGTCAATGCTTAATATGTATGGCTGATTAACTTGTTCAATAACAATATAAAAAAAAAAAAAAAAGAGATTTAGCTAACCCATTCCCTGGTGTACTGCATAGAAGAACGCATACATCCCACTCAGTGTCACAGTCCTGTTCACATGCTTATACAGTCACTCAAAAAAATGCAGGATCAAACACTGGGGATTATTCCTCCCCCCCCCATTGATCTACCTCAAGAGTCAGACCAGAGTGAAAAGACTACAAGGCGGTTAGTACCAAAACCTGTGTTCCTTTGAGTAAACAGCCACTGGCTCAGAAGAGCCAGAACAGAGCAGAGACTCTGCATCCCATATAGAAGTAACTCCAGCTACAGAAATACCTCCAACAAAATCTCACAGAGTGACTCAAAGTAAAATGACCCTAAGGAGAAACAAAAGGTTGAAAGTACAACCCCAAAGGGATGCAGTGTTTCTAATAGTCTGGTCTTTTGTACCTTAGTCCCAAAAGGCCCTGTTGCCTGTTGAGGTCACTCAAAAACCAACCTAACTGCGTGGAAGGGTATACAAGACAAGAAGAAGGAGGGGCTTTCATTAAAGGACCAGCCTCCTGGAGGAGGGCTCTATACCCAATGGTCTCTGAATCCCTCAAAAGACACAAATGAAAGCTTTAATCAATGAGAATTTTTTTTAATACTAAATGTGATGTTGGTTGGACCCAGAATTTGCTTACAATTTACATTAAATGCACATTTTAACTAACAATGATAGCGAAGTTTTGCATATTGAAGAAATATACTGACTTCAAAAATATAACGAATTAGCTTTACCTCAAAATCACTCCACATTGTCCTCTCTATGTATGCCTATGAAGCCAAAGACAACATGTCAAGACTGCAAGCATAGATGTATTTTACAGGAAATAAACTATTGGGTTTTTTTTTTTATAACCAATTCAGAATCAAGGAACAAGAAATATAAATAAGTAAAAATACCAATACTGCACAAAACATTCATTCTTTACAACAGATCCTTGAAAGCAGTATTGTTGTAGCAGTTTAATATGAGATATATTGGTAAACTACAAAAGTTGAAACACCTGTAGACATCTAGTTGTGGTAGAACTACTATATAGTTACATAGTAAAATTAGTAGGGTACAAAAAAAAAAAGGACATAAATCTTTTGCCACAGTATAACAAAGAAAACAATAATTATATATGTGTTTCCTACTCTAAATAAGTATTAATCTGATTTATTTACTAATACACAGTAGAACTTTGTGAGTTCCCTTCATGGAGAAACGCATGTAACCTTCTATTAAATGTACTGATTGTAACTGCCATTAACACATGCTTAGGCAAGGAATACCACAATTTAAAAAACTCTTACCGTAAAAAACAAACACACCCTTCCTCCACTTAAGTTAAACCTCCTTTCCTCTAATCTTAAGGGATGGCCTCTGGTTATTTGATCAGGCCTTGGAATGAAAAGCTCACCAGAGAGACCCTTGTATTGACCTGACATATACTTACACAATGTAACAAGATCTCCTTTTAGTTGCTTTTACTTCAGCGTAAATAATTAGTTTTGTTGCTCTTCACTGTACTCTCTCAAGTTCTAGACTTTTTCCAGCACTGGTACCCAAAACTGAACAGCATATTCGAGGTGAATTCTTACACCAATGTTTTGTACAGTGGCAAAATGATGTTATCCACTCTTGCTTCAATATCCCTATATATATGTAGGACTTTTTATGCCTTTGCTACTGCTGTCTGACACTGGTTCAAGCTTGCAGATTACAATGACTTTCAGATCTTTCTCTAGCAATGAGTTACTTAAAATGGTTCAATTAAGTTTATAAGCAGCACTGTAGTGGCTCTTCTCCTCCTCCTCCAATATCCTCAGCCTGTCAATCTAGGTCTCTTGCCATCCCCTTGTAGTGGCTCTTCTCCTCCTCCTCCGTCATCCTCAGCCTGTCAATCTAGATCTCTTGCCATCCCCTTGTAGTGGCTCTTCTCCTCCTCCTCCTCCGTCATCCTCAGCCTGTCAATCTAGATCTCTTGCCATCCCCTTGTAGTGGCTCTTCTCCTCCTCCTCCGTCATCCTCAGCCTGTCAATCTAGATCTCTTGCCATCCCCTTGTAGTGGCTCTTCTCCTCCTCCTCCGTCATCCTCAGCCTGTCAATCTAGATCTCTTGCCATCCCCTTGTAGTGGCTCTTCTCCTCCTCCTCCGTCATCCTCAGCCTGTCAATCTAGATCTCTTGCCATCCCCTTGTAGTGGCTCTTCTCCTCCTCCTCCGGCTTCCTCACCCTGTCAATCTAGATCTTTTGCCATCCCCTTGTAGTGGCTCTTCTCCTCCTCCTCAGTCATCCTCACCCTGTCAATCTAGATCTCTTACCATCCCTTTGTAGTGGCTCTTCTCCTCCTCCTCCGTCATCCTCAGCCTGTCAATCTAGATCTCTTACCATCCCCTTGTAGGGGCTCTTCTCATCCTCTATCGTCATCCTCCCTAATCAACTTACCCTTCTCATTTTCCAAAGGCTCAGTGCACTCAAGTTTGATTTTTGTTTGCGGTTTATGTATTTGAAAAGCATTTTTTGGATTAGTCTTGCTCTCCCTTGCAATTCTTGATTTTCCATTTGTTGCTAACCTAATTGCCTTTTTCAAATCTTTGTTACACGCCTTGCATTCCAGTAAATAATTTTCTGTTCCTTCCATCTCAAATAGTTTAAATGCCTTTATTCCCTTGCCATTTCCTTCTTTGCAACTGTATTTAACCACACTAGTAGTGATCTCCTTCTTCTGCATTTGTTCCCCAAGTATATAATGAATATAATTCTGCAAATAAATTTAAATTCTGATCATTTTTCCCTTTAAATAAATATTTTACCCCAATCAATATGTTGCATTGATGCTGTTAACGTTTTGAAGTTAGCCTTTTTTACAATTAATAGTCTTGGTTGAACCTATACAGTTTTGCATCATCAAACAGATCTCAAATAAAACCATGTTGTGATCACCATTTCCCAGATGCTTACCTACTTTAATATTGGACAGCACGTCTATGTTATTTGCCATCACTAGCCCCATCATCCTCAAACAGCCAAACACAGCTAAAGGGCTATATGATGTCCATTCCTGCTATAAAAGTTTTGAGGGGGAAAAAAAAAATAAAAAACACATACACAGAAAAAGGGGATGCTAACCACAGCAATATCCATCTTCAGCACCTCTTGAAATAAAGACACAGAGGCTGGAATAAGTCATCTAAAACAAACCATCACTGATTTAAATGGAGTTTTTAACCCTCTGAACAATAAAAGAAGTCTCCAACAAGACTTCTCTATTATTCAAGGTGGCTATCGCTGTCATTAGACACTTAACCATGCACTGCTACTAGACACGCTGCACTCCCTTGGCATCCGTGACACATCGGTGACGCACCTCTAGAATGGATTTCCTCCTCTCTCTCTAAACATGCTTTCTGTGTTTCATTTGCTAACACTCCATTGTCTCCCCATAGCCCCATGGATCAGTCCTGTGGCCACCTCTCACTTGGCGACTTCATCTCATCTCTTGGCTTTAACCCCTTAAGGACCATTGCCATGCCAGGACCATCACGGCGGTTCAGCACTTAAAGACCAATGACGGTCCTGGCACGGCATGGAGTTCAGGGCTCCCGTCGCGGCTGCACGCCACTCCAGAAGTCCTGAACCAGAAGCACAAATAAAATAAAAAAATGCCCCGTGGTCCGCAAGTGCCGGCCGCGCGTGCCGGTCCTTAAGGGGTTAATTACCATCTATATGCAGATGACACACTAATCTCTCTTTCCCTGATCCCACTCCAGCTGTGCATTCTAGAGTCATTTCATCATGGATGACCCACCTCCATATTAAACTTAATATGGCTAAGACAAAACGGTTTGTATTTTCTCCTAAAACCCATCCACCAAGTCTGCTCTTTATCACAACTGACAATTCTGCCATCCACTCAGTAACCAAAGCACACTGTCTTGGGGTCATAATCGATTCTACATTAACATTCTCCCTCCATATCCAACCTGTCACGAGAACATGTTGATTCTTCATAAAAAATATTGCAAATTTATGTGCCTTCCTCTGTAGGTCAACCACAAAAATTCTCCCTCAGGCCCTCATTCTCTCTAGACTCGACTACTGCAACATTCTACCCTCTAGTCTTCCTGCCTCTCAACTTTCTCCTCTTCAGTCTGTTGTCAATTCTGCTGGGATACTATCCCACTCATGTGCTCCTGAAATCTCTCTACTGGCTACCAAAAAAGTATCACATTTCTTACACTGCCCCCCAAACCATTACTAACGCATCACTAGGCAAAGCCATACTTTCATTAGGCTGAATAAGTCTGCATTATTGTGGAAATACATGTTCTTTGGCAGGTACCAGCTGATACCTTGGAGAAAACATACCTCTGAGTCTGCGCTGTCTGTCCAGTTCACTGTCAGCATTGGCAAGTGACGTTCCTTTGTACCTTAAGGTACCAGAAGTTACTGAAAGTGCAGGCCCACAAATCTTCTCTTGTAAATTATAAGCAACTGATGCCTGCCAAAGAAGTTATTTTTCCTCAATAATGGGGCTTCATTCAGCCTAATATAAGTATGACTTTGTCTATCGCTATGTTAGTAATGGTTTGGAGGGCAATGTTGTTAAGATGATAGTTTCGTTTTACGCCTCTTTGTTCTTCAGCACCCTCTTACATTTCTGCTCTTATCTCCCGCTACACTTCTTCCTGTCACTTGCGTTCTTCTCAAGGGTTATTCCTGTCCTATCCCTACACAAATCGAGCCATTTCTCGGCTACAATCTTTTTCACTGGCTGCTTCTCAACTTTAAAACACCCTCTCTATCGCCATTTGCCAATCATCCTCACTCATCACTTTCAAGAATCTCCTGAAAACCCACCTGCTCAAGAAGGCATCTCCATAACAATATCTTCCTTGTGCACATTGACAGCAACATCTGAATCATTCTGCAATTCCTTCACTTAGCCTTGTACTTGCACTTATGATCCTCATCCCCTCTAATTAGATTGTAAGCTCCTTGGGGTAGGGTCCCTTTCCCAGTCTATGACTCCCTCTGTTGCACCTTTTCCCTGCAAATAATGTAACGATCACACTTTAGCCTAATGGGCTTAACCCAGTTCTGTATTTTTGTATTGTACTTTTACAACTTCTTTAAAGAGGAAATTTCTCCTCTAAAAGACTTGTAGCCATGTTCTTACGTTATTAAAATACTATTAGGATTGGTGTGCATTCTGAGGCACACTGAATCTTTGGCACAGCTCTGCAGGAATTCCCAGTGCTGTAATTGCCCTACCACCTCCCTCCCAGCTGTCCCAGGGAGAGTGTTCACACTTCTCTTCGTAGTGGTGTGAGTTGTGTCTATCATTAAAGTAAGCTCTGTTTATCATTATACTGAGCTTGCAAGCTCAGTATAATGATAAATGGAGCTTGCTGTAAAGAAAGACGCGACTCACACCACTCCCTGGGACAGCTGGGAGGGAGGTGGGATTACAGCACTGAGAAGTCCTGCAGAGCTGTGCCGAAGATTCAGCGTGCCGCAGAAGTGCCAATAATGAAAGGTGTATATCTTAGGAAGTAGGTAAGTAAAAAAAAAAATAAAATGCAACAATCGTAATAGTATTTTAATAACTTAAGAACATGGCTACAAGATTTTTAGAGGTGAAAGATCCCCCTTAAAGTGCTGTGTACATGTATGGCGCTATATATAATAAAGATATACATACCTTTACATTTTGTTTGTTCTTTATAGTGCAGTTGGTTTCTCCCAGAATTGCTCCAATAATTCTTAGTACATGAGCCTCAAAACTGTTTAAGTCATCAATTATGGACGACCTCCCCTTGCTTGTCTCTGTCTTATGTACAGATGTTTCTTAAAACCTTACATTTTTTGTTAGTTTTATTTTGACAGGCACCTAATGTTCATACCATACTGGCAAATGTGGCCAAACAGATAAATATACACATGACTGACTTTACAGTTTTGGGTGGATCCAGATCAATAAGGTTCACTTACATTTTCACAATATGAAAAAAAGCACTTTAAAAAAAATGTTGCACTTCCCATTTTGTGTATATGTTGTAATCTACCAGTCAAATATAGTAACAAAATGTCATATGTACTTAATAAAAAAATTGTATTTACGTTTCAAAGAAAGACATTTGGATAAAGAAGCACTTTACAACATTAGCATAACTGTGTGCATGACAGATGACAAACACCCACAAGATCTTTTTGGTCAAAACAAAAATCACACATATATCAGTTTTGTTTTCAATCATTAGCAAATTACGAATATCACCCAGTTCCTTTTGATATCCCAGTACCAAACTGTAGTCTTAAAACAACCTCACTGGGAATATAATCTATCATTCAGGTTACAGTCACAAACATTACTCAGTAGCTGGGAGTACTAGTTTAACGATCACTTGATACTTATGTGACATTTAACCCTTTTGTGCAGAATAAGACAGGTGTTCATTGCAGCACTAAGCGATAACGTTATATTCAAAGTCATGGATGTGTAACTTGTGGTTCCCCGGAGTTGATGGACTACAACTTCCATCACTCTTGGCCAGGCACCGGCCCACTGATGTTGAAGGAAACAATAGTGCAACAACAGCTGGAGAACCCATTGACAGCCTCATGCATAAATGACTGAAAACTATTTGACAAGCCAGGACTACACTGGTGACATTGAATCCTTTGAGTGCAAGAGGTAGCAAACGCGATACCTCTCCAGTACTCAAAGGGTTATTCCACATACATTACATTAACTCCATAAAACCACTGTTTAACCCTACAGTGTTTTCTGGATGAAGTTCCTCACCTCTCTTTGGACGAATGCTGCAGTAGCTCTGCCTTCTTCCAAAAAGCCATGGAGCCCCTGGTCCTCTAGCAGCCACCCTACAAACACTTACTGTAACCCGTGCCGCAAATGCCGCACGGTTGTCTAATCTAGTAAACAAATATCTATCATAATGAACAGCTCCAGCTCACAGCTCATCACCAAACCCTCATCCTCAGACTGCTAAAGCCAGGAGTACTGAAAGAACCTTTCTGATTGGCTTGAAGTTGCCATTACAGATATGTTAGCCTCCTTGCAATTGGACAAAAATGTGTCAAATGACACGTTGCAATGGATTGGTTGCTACATTACTTCCTTGCGTTAGATATGCTGATGGATTGGCTGGTAGTTGCAGGTTGACGAAAAGCCGGTATTGACAGAAATAGGCGCAGTTACTTTATAACAAAAACAAGCTTTTAGCTGTTAGGAAGTAAGGTTTTGTAACAGTTAGTGGCCTCCAAAGGAAACGGAATTCTCTATGAGTGAAGTGTGCTGGGTTTGTATGAGCGGGGGTGGGCAACATTCAGCTTTACAGCTCTTGCGGGATTAGAATGTCATACCTCACAAGTCTTCTTCTTGAGACCAAAATCACTCTGACCCGCTTTTTTAGGAGATCGGACTGTGTGCGGTGTATTTATCAGGTTGTTCAACAGCAATAAAACAAACCTTGTGTGTTTAAACTTTATAAATAAAACACTTTGGACTTTCTGTGAATAATGCTCCCAGCAACAAAACCTGAAACGAAAGTACCCCTTTTTGGCCATTGGAAAAGTTGGGTGGTGTGTAATTTATATCAACCACAGCTGCCGCGACGGGATGAGAGCTAGTATAGCTGTAGTCCATAAACAAATAGACACAGACTGTCATTTGCTGCTTATTTTTCTTATTGCAATAATTTTTTAAAGCGGAACTTTCACCTTGTATGAAGTTGCCCCTTAATTAAGCATATGGCGACTAGCTTCATAATAGTTCTTTTAGCTCTCAGAAGTACCCAGTTCAGAAGTAATCCTTAAACTTCGGAGACTGATGGCCAGGTTAGTGCCATCTGTGTGCCTGCACCATCAGTCCCTTCCGGTGCCTTTTGGCACAGTGCAATGCCTCTTAGAGGAGACTGGGACTGACAGCGCAGGTGTGCAGACGTCTCAAAGCACAGGAATGTGTACCTTAATGATTAACCCCTTATGTGCTCAAGAGGCAGAATTCATCAGTAATTAACATCTTTAGTCACCTTTCTGGCATAAAAGAGGTCAATTACTAATTATGCCACTTGAGCATACAAGGGGTTAAACAGTGAGGTACTGCACCTATGAGGAATTCAGTGGGTTAATAACAGAATAAAACATTGCTGTAATCCTGTCTGGCATGCAAAGCGTTAATAACTGATTATACCTCTCTAAAGCATACTTGAGTTAAAAATAAACCTTTTATCTGTTACTTTTTTTCATTAACCCTTTGAATGCCAGAGTGGTATGCAACTCTGGCACTCAAAGGCTTAACACGCCATATATGCAGACCTAAAGACAGTTAAAAAGAATTATATACTACCATTTCAAACTGTGACCCAGAAGCTCTGCCTGCTAATCATTTACTGTACCAGGACACACACTGCAGGCAGAGCAGGGACGGCTAAGTCTTGGGGATAGGACAGATAGGACAGGACTCGGTCTTCACTGCTGCTCGGCTCTGGTGAGTTGTGCCTCACGGTCCAACATTGTGGACTGGAGAGGTGAGATCATATGATCTCCCTACCAGCCAACAACTGGGGAGGCCCACCGGGGGATGCCCGATCCCCCAATAGGACAATCTGCCCCTGTTCCTATCTCAGTGTGCTTTTTCTTGTCCCAGGAGGAAGGCAGGTCTGTTTGTTGTTTTCTTGCTCATCCCTAGGTCCTCACTTCTGTCTATAGAAGTCCTGACTTCTGTCTATATGCCGGTGGAGTTTCCCGGGAGAAGGCATTGGAGTGGGGGGCATACCCTATCCAGCAACGTTTCCACAGGGAACGCGCATGCACCGGCTGGCGAATAATGTCAGCAGCCCTGCTGGGATAAGCTCTTGCATTCCAGAGCTGCCTTGTAGACTCCGGTTAGCAGTGTTATGGGGCTTCTATGATGATTTTGGCAGACAGGGGGACCTGGGGGCCCTCCAGATTTTGTCATATAAAGCTGCCATATTTTCTTAGACTTTGGGAGTTGGAATTATCTTTCTCTCTCTCACATGACCAGTGGTACCAAATCTTCAAATATAATTTAATATTTAGATGCTTGGACCAAGGAACTGAACTATAAATTGTTGTCTAAATGGTACATGACTCCAGACTTTCTTAATAAGATTACCCCTTCTAATTCTCCTCTGAGCTGATGGTGTCTCCAACATAGAGGAACACTCTTGCATATCTAGTGGCAATGTTCAGAGATTGCAGCCTTCTGGGACAATATTCTATTGATCATCCTAACCCTCTAGAACATACATATTATGAAACATCCTCTTTTATGCCTTTTCTCTTACACTCCCCAGATATCTATGTTTCTCAATACAAAGCAGTCCTCCATAGTTTATACGTTATTACATTTAGCTAAATCCCTTATTTCTCAACTATGGACAGTTCAGAGGGCCCCCTGCCGCAATCTATGGTATGTAAAGATCGATACACATGCATTCATAGAGAAATGTCACTCACAACTTATACCTTACCGACCTTTCACCAAAAATGGGACACATGGCTCCAGCATCAGGCCAACAATTCTTAGACTCTCTCACCCCCACATACACACACATACTATATTTGGAGCTCCACTTTGACCTCCTCAGTCCACTCATCTCAGTAGTCTCTCTTTGCCCCTTTCCACCTCTGCCCCAGTGTGCATGGAGTTCATAACAAACTGCATATGTGACTCCTCCTCATCAACATTTCGTACAGGTTTGCTAGGGACTGACTGTGTGTATCCCGAAAGTTTGTTTTTTTTCTTTCTTCGCCCACTAGTTTCTGAAACAACATGGTTACACAGCTTCACTTCCCATTTACTCTGACATTAGATGAGATTCCTGTCCTCTGTTGTACAGGCATTTACTTGATATCAGACTTTGTACTCTCAGGAACCTTTACTGATCATACTCCACCTTTTTGTTTAATTATTACTCCTGGCTGTGAGCCAATAATTTTATGCTCTTGTCACTTCAAGTACCTGTTGTACGTCTTAACCCGTTAACGACCCATGACATGCCAGGACCGTCATGGGTAAGCTTCCCTTAAGGACCCACGAAGGTCCTGGCATGTCATGGGTTAAATTATAGTAGTGCGCCTCCATGCACGCTGCTATCATTCATCGCAGGCTGAGGCTGAGCGCTCCGGTACTGGAGCATTCAGTCTCAGCCCTTGTCACTTGTGCCGGGTCATGTGATCGCTGCAGGAGCGTTCACATGTACCGGCATTTGGAATTAATGTGTCTCCCCTTTGCCTGTCTCTCCCTTACGATCAAAGTAAGGGAGAGAGAAGCAGAGAGGAGACACCTAGTGGAAAAAAATGCAGCAGCTGGGGGTATTAACCCCTTCACTGCTGGAGACTGGCTGGATGCATGTCCATTTCTGACCTGCAAAGATACACTTTTTTAAAACAACACAATTTTTTTTTGTACAAAAAAAAAATATATTAAAAAAAAAAACATGTCAATGAACAAAATTGGGAGTGTGATTGTTGTGGAGCCATGTAATACACTTACACCGCCAAATGTCAGGGATAAAAAAGTGGGAAAATAGGGTGGGAAAAAGGAACATGGGGATTTTCACCCAGGGGTGACAGTGCCCCATTAAAACTGCCCATTTTGTAGGTATGACTGAACGGTCATACCTTTCTTGCAGTCTCCATAAAAATTTAACCCATTGTGGCCAAATGATCCCAAGAGAAAAAAATGGTGTTTTTTTAATTTTACAAAAATAAACTGTGGGTTATCCATATAAGTATGGTATCAAAAGAAAGCCCTATTTGTGCATAAAAATATTGTGCGGTATATAATTTATGTGCCTGGAATAAAATACTTAGAGGGAAAACACTGTTGAACAAAGACCTAGTCAAAAAGGTCAGAATTGCTCTTGTCCTTAACCCTTTGAGTGCCAGAGGGGTACGCAATGCATTGCTTTGCAATGCTCTGCGTACCCCTCTGGCACTCAAAGGGTTAAGCGAAATCCACCTCAGATTTTCCTGGTCCTTAAGGGGTTAAGGACTTACAAAGATGTCACTATTGTATATGTATTATACTATTTGCTATGTTTTGTATCCACTTATTATACTTCTTCAATAAAGCTCTTTGGAAAAAAAAAGCATACATGTGACTATATGCCTACAAAACCCCTGACTTTGTGCAAGTGTACCTAGAAGAATTTATGCTGTTTTGAAGGCAAAGGGTGGTCACACCAAATATTGATTTTATTTAAATTTTTATTCTGTTCACTCACTAGGCATTTTGTTAATTGATAAAAATAAACTATTAACATGTCTACTTTTGAAAGCATTCTTACTTTACAGCATTTTTTCACACATGCTTGTTAGGGACCAGGAACCAGACAGACACAAAGATGTAAAATGCAAAACACCTTTATTAAAATAACAAAAGCAAATAAAGCAAAATCGTGATTCAGAAATGTAAACCAAAAGACAAGCTGAGGTCAGGAACTAAGACAGGTACTCAGCCAAGCGGGGTCAGGAATATGGAGATCAGCGAGGTCAGGAACAAGCCAGGAATTAGAAACCAGAAGGGACGTCAGAGGAAGCCAGGTCATGCACAGGAAATCAGGAACGCAGTAGAACACTCTTGCATCCAGAAGCAAACATAAGGGCAATCAGGTAGTGAGCCATGTTGCTTTATATACCCTGGGAGGGTTGGCTGATAGCAGTCAGGTGAGCAAACACAGAGAGGTCAGTTGATTCAGCAAAGGGAAGGCAGCAGTAATGGATAGCAGAGAACTGGATAAACTCAGACAGTAGAATAAAGCAGCGTTAGAGCAGCTTAGCCAAACCTTTATAGTAACCCCCCCTGCAGGGCAGGACCAGATTTGTGAGGAAAGCGTGCATGGAAAGCACGGAGGAGGGCGGGGGCATACATGTCTGCGTCTGGAACCCATAAGCACTCTTCTGGACTGTACCCTTTCCAATGGACCAAATGTTGAACCCTCCCTCGGAACCTACAAGAGTCAACTATGGAGTAGACCTCGAACTCCTCATGGCCGTCAACAGACACCGAATGAGGTCGAGGAGTGGCTGTAGGGAAGCAATTGCATACCAGGGGTTTCAGCAGCAGATATGGAACACATTGTGTATCCGCATGTTGGGAGGAAGGTCTATGGCATAGGCCACAGGGTTCACATGTCGGAGGATTACGGAAAGGCCCCACAAAGCGGGGAGCCAGTTTCTGAGTGGGCACTCGGAGGTGGAGATTTCTGGAGGACAACCAGACCCTCTTCCCAACCTGGTAGGAGGGTGCAGGTAAGTGTTAATGATTGGCCTGGAGCTCCTGGGATCGTTGTGAGCTCGCAATGACTCTTGGATCTGCACCCATGTGGAACGGATTCGCTGGAGATGATCCTCCAATGCCAGCATCCCCTGGGAAGAGAACAAATCTGGAATCATGGAGGGTTGATACCCATAATTCACCATGAAGGGAGAGAGCCAGGTAGAGGCCGAGGCAGCAAGGAAGCAGGTCTGACCAATTATTTTGATGGTCTGAGATGTAGCACCGCAGGAATTGCTCGAAGGCCTAATTAGCCCTTTCCACGGCCCCATTCGATTGTGGGTGATAGGCTGATGAGAAGGAGAGTTGGATACCTAGTTGCGCACAGAAGGCCCAACAGAATCTTGAGACAAACTGGCTACCCCGGTCGGAAACTATGGACTTTGGGAACCCTGTGTAGCCAATAGACCTCTTTGACAAAGACCATAGCCAACTCTCTAGCGGATGGGAATGTTTTGAAAGGTATGCAATGAATCATTTTAGAAAATCTGTCAATGACCATGAGGATGAATGTGTTACAGTTAGACAAAGGGAGGTCGACTATGAAGTGCATGGCAAGATATGACCATGGCTTCTCCCCATTGGGTATGGGTTGGGGAAGGCCCACTGGAAGGTGACTGTTTGATTTGGTCTGCACACAGACTGGACAGGAAGCGACAAAGACAGCAAAGATGGAAAACCGACCAGAGGAGGTGGTTCTTACAGGGATGCCCTGTAAGTGGTGTGTGGAAAGTACCTTGGTACGGAGGTTATCAGGTATGAAACAGCACCCAGAAGGAGTCTTAGCAGGTGCATCTAAGTGGGCGGCCCGTATTCTCTCCCCGAGGAGAGATGTAATGCTTGTACCTATGGTGGCCAGTACTTGGTCCGGAGGGATAAAAGGACTAGGAGGGCTCTCCTCCTTAGCGCCCGAGAACTGTCTAGATAGGGTATCAGCCCGGACATTTTTGTGCCCTGCAGGTACGAGACCACATAATTAAAACGGGACAGAAATAAGGCTCATTGAGCCTGTCTTGGAGTCAAGCGCTTAGCTTCGGACAGGTATGTGAGGTTTTTAATGATCAGTGAGGATTAGGATTGGCACTGAAGTTCACTCGAGCAAATGCTTCCATTTTTTAAGAGCATGTATTCTAGCCAGCAACTCACAGTCACCAATTCACCAATTTCATAGTTGCACTCCGCAGGACTTAGCTTCTTCGAGAAATACCCATACGGGTGCAACTGGCTTTCAGTAGGACATTGAGACAGGAGGGTGCCTACTCCTGTCTCAGACACATCAACCTCAAATATTAATGGAAGCTCGGGTTTCGGGTGTGCCAAAATGGGTGCTGTGGAAAAGGCGACTTTTAATGCCTCAAATGCTTTGATGGCCTCCAGAGACCAGTGCATGGAGTTACCGTCTTTTTTGGTCATGTCGGTAAGGGGTTTTACAATCGAGGAAAAAATTGCAGATACATTTCCTATAGTAATTAGGGAACCCGAGGAAGCGTTGAAGGAAGTGGAGACCTACGGGCTGGTGCCACTCGAGAACAGCTGAGAGTTTCTCAGGGTCCATAGTGAAACCAACCTCTGAGATTACGTACCCCAAGAAGGTGACCTGTTTGTGGTGGAACTCACATTTTTCTAATTTGCAAAATAGATTATTTTCTCTTAATTTTTGCAGAACTCAGGCTACATCTGTGTTGTGGCTTTCCATGGAGGCGGAATGGATCAGAATGTTGTCTAAATATACCACCACTCATTGTTGGAGCATGTCCCAGAGGACATTATTTAAGAATTCCTGGAAAACTGCAAGAGCATTGCAGAAACTGAAGGGCATTACGAGATATTCGGATACGAGATAACCGGAAGTGACGCGAGCACCCGGCAACGGAATACACAACCTGTTGCTAGGGAGCCCGTCGCATCCAGCAAGAACGGAGCCACCGCCAGGAGAAGACGACGGCAGACAAGAACCGTCGAACAGAGGGCGGACGTGACAGATTCTGTCTGTGCAACCACGGATAACGCAGGACCACAGGATAGTGAGGAGGGTGGATCACCTGGAATTGTAAAGTTGTGTGATGGAGACCCCCTACAGCCATAGATAAGGGAGTGGTTTTGTGGGTGACCTGTGGCGGCTGTAGGGGTCTGCCATCAATCGCCTCAATGGCAAGTGGACTAGTACGGAGCTGCAATGAAATGGGGATCTTCTGGGTGAAGGCACTGTCGATAAAGAGGCCCGCTGCACCAGAGTCAATAAGTGCCTCTGTAATAATGGAACACTTGCCCCAAGAGAGCCTAACGGAGACTAGAGGTTTATCCTTCTGGATAGCCGGGGACGCTGAGATGCCACCTAAGGTCTATCCCCTATAGGATCTTAGGAGAGGTCGTTTTTCTGGACGTGTGGGGCAAGTCCGCAGCATATGCCCTGCCTTACCATAGTAAAGACACAGGCCCTCCCTCCTCCTAAAGGCCCTTTCCGCAACCGAAAGGCGAGTGAACCCAAGCCATCTGGGATCCACCTCGCCTGAGGTCTTGAGACAAGGAGGCACGGGAGGAGAGGGAGGCATGGGTGAGGATGAAAAGCTCGGGGCTAAATGGATGGGATGCCTCCACAGGCGCTTCCAGAAGGAAAGTCTCTCATGGGTACGGGAATCAATCAAGATGCAATATGAGACCAGTTCCTTTAAATCTCTGGGGAGGTCCCGGACTGCAATCTCATCTTTAACTGTATCTGAAAGCCCATTAGAGAAAACAGCCATGAGAGCCTCATTATTCCAACCTACCTTGGCTGCCAGGGTACGAAACTCTATGGCATAATCCAAAACAGTCCTTGTACCCTGCTGGATGGACATTAGTTGCTTGGCAGCCGAGGTGGAGTGGCCCAGTACATCAAATACCCTTTTAAAGGATGCCACAAACTCAGGGTAATTGAACACTATGGGTTTCTGCATCTCCCAAAGTCCATGCCAAAGACCTGTCAGAGACTAAGGAAATCACAAGGTCTACCTTACTCCTATCAGACGGAAAAGACTTTGGTATCATCTCCAGATAAATACTGACCTGGTTCAGGAAACCTCTGCACTGGTTAGGGTCACCCCCATAATGCTGGGGAAGCGAGGTGGACCCAGTCATGCCTTTAGCAACATTGGAATCACCATTGGCAGTTGGAGTGGAAGTGGCAACAGCTATAGGGGCAGCCTGTGCAGGGGTTGCTGAGGTGGTGGAGCCAGATGCGCAGTACGGAGCAACAAAGTCTGGAGGGCTTACACAAACTCGTCCATGTGCTGGTCTACCTGGTCAAGCCTGAAAAAAACATTTGGTGGATTTCCTGTACCTTCTGAATTCATGGCCCTTGTATTACACAGTAAAGTATAATAAATACACCCCAGGGCTGGCACATAAGATCACATACGTAGATCTCCTATAGACTGCCTGAGCCTAACATACACACCCCATGGTGCAGCTAGGAGGAGATTAGCATATCTCCTACACACAGCCATTTAAATTTCCACACCCATCACTATCCTTTCACCAAAACAAAAAAATGGCTGACACTCTCCTCTTGGGGACAAAAATTTCACCCATAACCACATTCTGTTTTTCCTAAAAACAGTGCTGTTTTCTCTGCAGCACTCTCCAAAAATCACATGTAGTGCATTCAGCACACTCCAGCACTGTTACACTAATGTACATTGTTAATACACATGTGCCGTAACCCTTTGACTACCAAAGAGGTGCACAATGCATTGCAAACTAATGCAATGCCCTCCACTGTGGCACTCAAAGGGTTAGCATGGCCTCTTCCACTCACAAGCTTGCGTCCTTCCATATTTTCCCCAAACTATATTAACTCTTTCAGCACCCCAATCGTAGCCCCTCACTGCCACTTGAATTCTCACGCTTGCTTCACTACAACATATTAACTCTTTCACTGCCCCAATGGTAGCCCCTCATAGTGTCAGAGACATTGCCATGATCGGGAGCAAATGGTTAATTTTTCTTTTAAACCTAGTTCTCTAAAAATCTGTGTTTTAAAATGTGTTTAAATTACCTCATGTAACAGAGACAATGGGCCTCTTTGCTTCAATAAGGGAGTGAAAATAGTTGGTGACTTTAATGGCAGATTGATATTCAGTTGGAGACAAAATGTCTGGGAAGAAGATGTCCTCCTATGTGAGAAAGGCTGGTAGAATGACAGGTTTATAGGGTTTCTGATAAACTTATGATCTCTCCCTTTTGTGATAGAACCCAGACAGATGTCATTACTAGTGGTTCTCAGATTGTCAAGGAAAATGTTAATGTGGAGAGAGAGGGCTATCTTGTGGATGTAAATAGCGTTATTACCAGTGTTTTGAGAAAATCCACAAAATTAAGATAATAATATGACTGTATAATGAGATGGTCCTTTAACCAATCAGAGCAGATTTTGATAAGAGGAGTTTCATATTATATATATGCAAGTTGAGTGAGAAGAAAGGTCTCTTGGCTTTTTCTCTTGGTTCCTGGGTCCATTCCTGCTGAAATTCTTGCTGACTGCCATAGAAATCCTAAGAAATCCACACACTTGGACTGGTAACTATATATTTTCTTTATTTAAGTTCTGCAAAAGTTCAGAATCATATACACATTTCTTCTATATTTGAAGAAACCTAATTTGTCTTATAATTGTCTTAATTGGACTGGACAAACCATTTGGGATCAATTATAATAAGCTATATTAGCTCTAGAAACTCTGAAATTAAGCAGAATTTATTTGTTATTGGTAAATTGTTATATTTTGCCAGATAAGTGTAATATAGTTAAATAGCTTGGTTTATATATTAGTTAATATAATTTCTGTTATTTCTAGAATATTGTGTTTTTGGAAAGATTACAATATCTAATATTGATCTGGGGAATTCTTTGAATTCATTTATTAACACTTTAACCGCTTTTGTCTATTTATTTGTGGTGTTTCTTTGGAATTCTTTGAGTGTGTTTTGGGTCTAAAACGTTTGTAAAGTGAAAGTTTCTTTTAAATTTTCACTAGACAAAAGAAGCTGCCATCTGGAGGTGTGGTATCATATCATTATACTGGATTAACCCTTGGAGTACCTTATAGATTTCTTTGTGTGTGTACTAGGCCTAACTTTTGTAAAGTGAAAGTTTCTTTTAAACTTTCACTAGACAGAAGAAGCTGCTATCTTGGGTGGGGCACCCTATCTTAATAAGTGGATTAACCCTTGAAGTACCCTATAGGTTTTACATAGGACTGCTATAGTCATATTTGTGATATATGTTGCACGAAGTTTAATTTACTGTCTAGACATATATTATTGGATTGATTCTAAGTATATTCTTGGTATTATCTATTATTGACTATATTAAAGGGATAGCAATGTTTCATGAAAACAGCAGCTCCAATTAATCTTCATAGCATTTGAGCCACAGAGAGTGTTATTTCAGTACTGTCAGAGTTGTAGTTCAGGAGTAATTAAATAATAAAGTATCCCCCTCCCGCCCCTTTTACCTAGTGTAACACTGCTCCCCTCAGATGTGGAATCTGGTTGTAAGACCAGACAGATCACAGCAGGGGACAATGCCCCCCTTGACAGGTTTTTCAGCTTTTTCCCTTATCTTAATTGAAGATTGTCCCTCTCTGCAATCCACCTGGGCACCTCCCAGCTGTTCTAAGATGAGCAGTGTTACATCAGTAAAATGGGCGGGAGAGGGAGACTTTATCATTCAATTACTCTTGAACTACAACTCTGACAGAATTGAAACAACACTCTCCAAGGCCTAAATACTATGATGATTAATTAGAGCTGCTTGTATTATGAAACATTACTATCCCTTTAAATGCAATTTATATGTTTTATTCAGAAGGTATGCAAAAATTGTAATCTGTAGATAATTAAATTATAGTGATTTAAATATGGGATTCTATTCCAGTTAGTCTCTAAATGTGGTTTTATATATGGTATAAAGGAATTGTCAGAGGACCTAGCTTAATATTAAAGCCAATTCAAATGACAACATACCTTAAACCATTGTAAGGATCAATTATCCTTTTCTATGCTGCTGAGTGCAATTATTGTTATCCAATACCTCTGAATATACCTATGTGTGTTTAACCCTTTAATTGCTGGTAATCCTAATGGTGATAATTGTGGTTTGAGTTACTATATATCTATTGTAATTGCTGGTCACTCATTTATTTCATTGTTGCTTACACTTTTTATATATATAGTATATTGTACTTTAATAAATTATATATATTTTTGCACAAATATATGGGATTGATTATTTCAATTAATTCTTTACTGTGAAGTAGCATATCAATACCTAATATAGTGTAAAGTTCTCAAAATTATTTTATATTGTCATTTATCTATTTATGTGAAGATATCCAGCCTTATTGGTTCTCTTGTTTTAACCCCTTGGATACCTTCGACATAATTTGTTTGAAAATAGCCACTACAATTCTCATGGTCACTTCACTACAATATATTAACTGTTTCAGAGGCTACAACGCATTAATATCCAATGCGTTACGTACCACTCTGGATTAAAAGAGTTACAGGCTACTGTGCTACCCTGCTCTGCAACGCATTCATTACAAATGCCTTACCTTAAACTCTGCCTGCCATACCACCAGTACTGAGAACCCAGAAGTGAGCTGACTGGTCTCATGGTTCCTCTGCCAAGAAGAAGAAACTGTACAAACTGGAATCACCCCATACAACAGGGCTAGGGCCATCCACAGCTTGGACCTGAATAGAACTCACAACTCTTGGAAAATCTTGGTGATTTTCTCTGCAAGGAGTAGCCCTCACCCCAACTATCTCATCTTTCAAAAAACAAATATGCCATTTTCTCCCTCTGCCACTCCTGTGACAAGGTAAGGGATTGCAGGGGCCTTCTTCAATATACACACACACTCACACACCACAATACATACACATGCACACAATATACAAACTCACACGCTATACGCACACACCCTCATGCTATACACACACAACACACATGCAAGACATACACATGCACCACACACAACATGCACCACACACACACAGTACATAAATGCATGCAATACACATACAAAGCACAAATAGACAATACAAACACACAAACAACACTCAACACACATGCACAGCAAACATGCCCACAAAGCACCCACATCAGCAATATACACATGCACAAAAAACACACACAATACACACATGCACGAAAAAAACATGCGCAACACACACACATACAAGCAATTCACACAGACACACAATACACAACACACAATACACACATACAACACACACGCAAAACTCACACAACAAACAATACACACCACACAATACATACAACACAAACACTATACATACAAACGCACAACACACCCAATACACACACGCATAATACACATGTGCAACACAGGCAATATACACAGATACACACAATACACATGCCCACAAAACACACACACACACATACAATATACACACACGCACAACACACATGCCCACAATACACGCATATGCATACAATACAAATACATGCAGAAAAAACACAAAAAATGTATAACACACCACAACACATTCACAATACACAACACATAAAGAATACACACATGCAATACACATGCACAATATACACTCACATGCAAAGCACACACAAGTTACACACATGAACAACACACACACACAAATACACAAAATACACTATAACACACACCATACGCACACACATGCACAATTCACCACTACACACACACCATACGCACACACACATGCACAATACACCATTACACACACACATACAACACACATGTGCAAAAGACACACACATGCACCACACAATGCACACCACACACACAACACACCCAATACATACATGCAATACACACGCACACACACACACACACACACACACAATAAACACCCACACACTCAACAACAAAAACATACCACAACATTCACACAATACACAGACAAACACAACACAGATGCCCACAATACACACGCCCACAATACACAAGCAATACACACAGACACAATACACTGCAACACACGTGCGGACAACACACACATGAGCAACATACACATGAGCAATACACATGCAATACATATGCACAATGCAAATAGACAACACAAACATGCACAATACACGCACAATACACACAATACATACATGCAATACACATGCACAATACAAACAGACCACACACACACACACATAATAAACACACACACAGACAACACACACACATGCCCACAATACACTCACAAAAACACGCATACAACACACCACAAAATATACATGTGCAAAACACATGCACACAACACATGTACAAAACATACGCACAATACACATACACATGCATAACACAATACACAAACAGAACACACACAGGCAATACACAAACACACGCAAATTCAACAATCCAGTCATTAACCCCTTAAGGACCATATGACGTGCTATGACCATCACGGTCCTTATACCCTTAAGGATGGGTAATGGTAATAGCACTTCACATACTTTTTACTTACAGCGCTCTACTGGGATTCAAAGTGTACTAATAGATGACAGACTTCACAGCAGTGTGCAGTGTCATACAGCTGCTGCACTAGCAAATAGGGTACTATCCTTTGTAAAAATGGGTATAGATGCACACAGGATAGGAGTACAATTCTACCTCTATATAAATCCTTGGTAAAGCCTCATATGGAATATGGAGAACCATTTTGGGAACCAGTTCTTAAATAATATATAATCAGACTGGAAAAATGCAGAGATATGCAAAAAACTGATTAAGGGACTGGAGGATCTAAGTTGTAAAGCGAGATTAGCTAAACTGGGCTTGTTTATATTAGCCAAAAACATGTAACTAAAGCCCCATTGTTATTATTTATAGTAAGTCATAGGTTATTTATTTGTAAAAATCAGGATTTGCTGTGCAGACTTTCCTTTTGTATTCTTTGTATATGTAGCCATATGCGCTTCTGAGTACACACATATGTAACTAATTGAATACTACCAACCCCTTAAGGACCATATACCTTCTTTTTTTATGTTGGCAATCCTGTTCAGGGCTCCCCAAATGGCGTGCAGCCGGGCGGGGAGCCCTAAAATCCATGACGGTCCTGGCACATCATGGGTCCTTATGGCTCACCAAACCATGCCTTGCCAGGACCATCATGGGTCCTTAAGGGGTTAATAAATGCTATTTTGAGCTCACCAGTAACCTTTTTATATTTTTTGTATACATTAGAGAAGAGAAATCTAAGGGGTGATACGATTAACATTTACAAATATATGTGTGGTCAATAAAAAGAACTCTTTTTATTGGTAATCCTAATGGTGATAATTGTGGTTTGAGTTACTATATATCTATTGTAATTGCTGGTCACTCATTTATTTCATTGTTGCTTACACTTTTTATATATATAGTATATTGTACTTTAATAAATTATATATATTTTTGCACAAATATATGGGATTGATTATTTCAATTAATTCTTTACTGTGAAGTAGCATATCAATACCTAATATAGTGTAAAGTTCTCAAAATTATTTTATATTGTCATTTATCTATTTATGTGAAGATATCCAGCCTTATTGGTTCTCTTGTTTTAACCCCTTGGATACCTTCGACATAATTTGTTTGAAAATAGCCACTACAATTCTCATGGTCACTTCACTACAATATATTAACTGTTTCAGAGGCTACAACGCATTAATATCCAATGCGTTACGTACCACTCTGGATTAAAAGAGTTACAGGCTACTGTGCTACCCTGCTCTGCAACGCATTCATTACAAATGCCTTACCTTAAACTCTGCCTGCCATACCACCAGTACTGAGAACCCAGAAGTGAGCTGACTGGTCTCATGGTTCCTCTGCCAAGAAGAAGAAACTGTACAAACTGGAATCACCCCATACAACAGGGCTAGGGCCATCCACAGCTTGGACCTGAATAGAACTCACAACTCTTGGAAAATCTTGGTGATTTTCTCTGCAAGGAGTAGCCCTCACCCCAACTATCTCATCTTTCAAAAAACAAATATGCCATTTTCTCCCTCTGCCACTCCTGTGACAAGGTAAGGGATTGCAGGGGCCTTCTTCAATATACACACACACTCACACACCACAATACATACACATGCACACAATATACAAACTCACACGCTATACGCACACACCCTCATGCTATACACACACAACACACATGCAAGACATACACATGCACCACACACAACATGCACCACACACACACAGTACATAAATGCATGCAATACACATACAAAGCACAAATAGACAATACAAACACACAAACAACACTCAACACACATGCACAGCAAACATGCCCACAAAGCACCCACATCAGCAATATACACATGCACAAAAAACACACACAATACACACATGCACGAAAAAAACATGCGCAACACACACACATACAAGCAATTCACACAGACACACAATACACAACACACAATACACACATACAACACACACGCAAAACTCACACAACAAACAATACACACCACACAATACATACAACACAAACACTATACATACAAACGCACAACACACCCAATACACACACGCATAATACACATGTGCAACACAGGCAATATACACAGATACACACAATACACATGCCCACAAAACACACACACACACATACAATATACACACACGCACAACACACATGCCCACAATACACGCATATGCATACAATACAAATACATGCAGAAAAAACACAAAAAATGTATAACACACCACAACACATTCACAATACACAACACATAAAGAATACACACATGCAATACACATGCACAATATACACTCACATGCAAAGCACACACAAGTTACACACATGAACAACACACACACACAAATACACAAAATACACTATAACACACACCATACGCACACACATGCACAATTCACCACTACACACACACCATACGCACACACACATGCACAATACACCATTACACACACACATACAACACACATGTGCAAAAGACACACACATGCACCACACAATGCACACCACACACACAACACACCCAATACATACATGCAATACACACGCACACACACACACACACACACACACACACAATAAACACCCACACACTCAACAACAAAAACATACCACAACATTCACACAATACACAGACAAACACAACACAGATGCCCACAATACACACGCCCACAATACACAAGCAATACACACAGACACAATACACTGCAACACACGTGCGGACAACACACACATGAGCAACATACACATGAGCAATACACATGCAATACATATGCACAATGCAAATAGACAACACAAACATGCACAATACACGCACAATACACACAATACATACATGCAATACACATGCACAATACAAACAGACCACACACACACACACATAATAAACACACACACAGACAACACACACACATGCCCACAATACACTCACAAAAACACGCATACAACACACCACAAAATATACATGTGCAAAACACATGCACACAACACATGTACAAAACATACGCACAATACACATACACATGCATAACACAATACACAAACAGAACACACACAGGCAATACACAAACACACGCAAATTCAACAATCCAGTCATTAACCCCTTAAGGACCATATGACGTGCTATGACCATCACGGTCCTTATACCCTTAAGGATGGGTAATGGTAATAGCACTTCACATACTTTTTACTTACAGCGCTCTACTGGGATTCAAAGTGTACTAATAGATGACAGACTTCACAGCAGTGTGCAGTGTCATACAGCTGCTGCACTAGCAAATAGGGTACTATCCTTTGTAAAAATGGGTATAGATGCACACAGGATAGGAGTACAATTCTACCTCTATATAAATCCTTGGTAAAGCCTCATATGGAATATGGAGAACCATTTTGGGAACCAGTTCTTAAATAATATATAATCAGACTGGAAAAATGCAGAGATATGCAAAAAACTGATTAAGGGACTGGAGGATCTAAGTTGTAAAGCGAGATTAGCTAAACTGGGCTTGTTTATATTAGCCAAAAACATGTAACTAAAGCCCCATTGTTATTATTTATAGTAAGTCATAGGTTATTTATTTGTAAAAATCAGGATTTGCTGTGCAGACTTTCCTTTTGTATTCTTTGTATATGTAGCCATATGCGCTTCTGAGTACACACATATGTAACTAATTGAATACTACCAACCCCTTAAGGACCATATACCTTCTTTTTTTATGTTGGCAATCCTGTTCAGGGCTCCCCAAATGGCGTGCAGCCGGGCGGGGAGCCCTAAAATCCATGACGGTCCTGGCACATCATGGGTCCTTATGGCTCACCAAACCATGCCTTGCCAGGACCATCATGGGTCCTTAAGGGGTTAATAAATGCTATTTTGAGCTCACCAGTAACCTTTTTATATTTTTTGTATACATTAGAGAAGAGAAATCTAAGGGGTGATACGATTAACATTTACAAATATATGTGTGGTCAATAAAAAGAACTCTTCAAGGAACTATTTACTTAAAGAGCTGATCAAAGAACAAGAAGTCATCCATTAAGAGTTGGTCTTAAATGAAGCTTTGTCCAGGGGGTCTTTTTTTTTTTTTTTTTTTTTTACAGTAAATGTAGTAAAGTTATGGAATTCTTTGCCTCAGAATGCTGTGCTTGCAGATACTGTAACTGCTTTCAAAAAAACTATTAGATGCCTATCTAGCACAGAACAATGCTGAGAATTATGACCACAAGCATGAATGCAGATAGGATCCCGTTAAATATTAAACTGCCGTTTTGAGCACGGAAGGAATTTTTTTTACCCACTTGGGGCTTAATTGGAAAATGGAATTGGAATTAATTGGAATTGGGGCTTAATTGGAAATGGCTTCAATGTTTTGTTTTTTTGCCTTCATCTGGACCAACAAGAGTGATATGACATGTTACATATAATCCTAAACTTGCTTTTTAACACATGTAATTGTCATTTAACATTTAATGATATTTGTGTTGTTTGTGTTGAGAGATAAGTGCTAATATCTGTTAATTGACTGGGATTTGTGTCCATTTCTGTTGTATTTAGAAAGATTGTTATCTTATCTCAGCCCATTCACAGATAATCCTATATGTTTTTTGTTTTTTTTTAAATAACTCATGACTATCCTAATGGGTGCCCTTCTTGCCATATATTGGTGGGAATGGTCCTTTAATAGGTCTCCTCTATGGCTACAGAAGTCTATGATGTCCTTTAGTTAGAAATAACACCCTGAAAACTTAAAGGGGTAGTAAAGTTTCACAAAAAAAGCAGCTCCAATTAATCTTCATAGTATTTTGGCCATGTAGAGTGTTATTTCAGTACTGTCAGAGTTCAGTTCAAGAGTAATTGAATGATAAAGTATCCCCCTCTTTCACCTAGTGTAAGCCACCTCCCCTCAGATGTGGAATCTGGTCTCTTGACCAGACAGGTTGCAGCAAGGGACAATCTTCTTACTGTGAGTAAAAGGAAAACCCTGCCCCCCATGACAAAGGGCAGGTTTTTTCTTTTGGTAACTGAAGATTTTCCCTCACTGCGATCCATCTGGACAGTCTTGCTGCTCTGAGGTTATCAGTGTTACATTAGTAAAAGGGGTGGGAGGTGGATACTTTATCATTCATCATTGACCTACAACTCAGACAGGACTGAAATAATGCTCTGCGTGGCCCATATACTATGAACATTAATCAGAGCTGCTCTTTTTGTGAAACATTACTATCCCTTTAAATGAGTGGTGCACCTTAATCTTTTGTCCCATTGCACCCTGGGTCACACCAGTATGGACACATTTGCAAGGCAAGGGATGGCAGAGACATCCATAATTCAAAGCTAGGGTCAGGCCATAGATCAGGGCAGGTGGAAATTAATTAGGGCCTACAACCAAGTCTGGAAACCAGATGATTAAGTCAGTTATAGAGAAGGAGAAGTCTAAAGCTAGCAAGCTCACCATCTAAGTATCCAAACAGCAGTCATGCAGGACCAGAAGCAAAATAATGTTCATATAGGAATACAACTGAACAGACAATCATGTGTACACACTGGCCAGTGAGCACATGCATACTATGGTGTAAAGGGGAGGAATTGCACCAGTGGACTAAGCGAAGATGAATGTGAGCAAACGTACCCAGAAGTACACTGAACTCCAGGTATGCAATGATTATTTATTTAAAATCATGTAACTGCTTTTCCTTTTAGGTTATCGTTTCTCCTTAAATGGAAGTTTTTTACTATCAAAAAAACATTGGACCAGATCCAGGAGAGACCTTTTGCATTCCAACTAACCTGCGGTCTATGGTGTACCATTTTGTATTGATAGTTGCCCATGGGAACAACCCAGTCCTACTGCAATAGTATGGTAAACGTATCGACTATCATGATGGGTTTAGCAGTGTTCTAATTTCCCCTGTGTTATGGTGCTTGTTAAAGGGGAATTATACCCCAGGAATAATGTTATTAATTTGTTCAGGTGTATTTCTATGGCTAAAACGGTACCAACACTCATCTTAATTTGTTCAAGCACTTAACTAGTGGGTATCCTTCAAACAATATTCAGGTGCACATTTTTTATTTGCATTTGATTTCTGTTTTCGTATTATGCTAGCAAAGATGATAATAATGTTAACTGGTTCAAGGCACCAGTTTGGATTATCACACATTTTATAGGATGCCTGCCTAAGCCTGTCTGTAAGGCTTCAATAAGGCCACTGGGCAGGCAGTATATCCAGTCAGTTATGTTTTATTGTGATTTAACCCAGTGCTTGTTACCCCTTAGGTGCTTGGAAGGTCTCCAGTATAGGCCATTCTAGTACCCAAGGAGTTAAGGATAATACAATTTACCATTTATTTAGTGATATGAAACAAAGTACATTTAGTACAGCTTTGACTGACTACTGTTTAGAAATTAAATAATGCCATCTTGTGCCTTCCAGAAGAATTACATTTCAGTTACAAACAAGAATGATCTGTTATTAGTCAAAGTAAACATTGCATGTTGTCTAGAATTACAAACCCCTCCCCATGTGTCCCTCTTTAGGAGTGACAGCCCCTCTTTGAACCCAAATCCCTTTGTCCCTCTTTTCTACCTTGGTGTCTCTCTTTTTCCACAATCAGGTGTGCATATAAGTGTATCACATTACTCCACAGCAATAAAACTCATATACAATTTGTTTTTGTGTTTATACATTTGTCTGGTCAAATAAATTACTTTGGTCACAAAGTGGTCCTGAAATAAGCTAAAAAGTTTTGGTAATGACAAAACCATTAGTAACATCAACTAAATCAAACTCCATTTGAAATGTTGAGAGGTATGGAATTACAGAGTACTGACCCAGAAGCTAAATTATATACCCAGGTTAACCAAACAGCTTTATTGTTTACTCCTCAGGGTTTACTCAGAATTGAAGATTTGTCCCTCAGGGCTGGAAAAGAGAGTTGGGAGCTGTTTGACCAGTTATTTCTCTATTTTGTGGGAAATCCTAGAATGTCGTCAGTTGGTGGAGCCAGCATATGGGATCTATTGGACTGTGTGGATGTAAGGTTTGACTTTTGAGGTATTATGGGTTTTGGATCCTTCCTTACTTTTTTCCCCTCAGCCTCCCTGCGCCTATTGGACCTCTGGGGTTTTTATACCAGTCGAGCCTATGCTTCAGCACTCGATTATTCATGCTACCTCCGTTCCTGCATTTGCCAGGGTTTTCTTTGTTCGTGCTGCCGACTTTGCTGTGTACCCGACTCAGCTTTATCCAACTACGTCTACGGTTTGCCGACTACTTGTTGCCGACTCAGCTTTATCCGACTACGTCTCCTGTTTGCCGACTACTTGTTGCTGACTCTGCTGTATCCGACTATGTCTTTCTGCCTGCCAATTTGGTTCCAACGCTCCCTGTGACCTGCGGCTGTACCCTGACTACCTGCTCGCTCATCCTCCGGTATCCTTGTTTGCTCCTGGTGACCTCTGGCTATTCGGCTCTGCTGGTCCTGTGCCTCAGCTGTTCCCGTACGACTACTGCCCTCTCATCAGTGTCCGCCTTTTCAGATGATCCCTGGCTGGTCCCTGCCTCTGACTTGGTGAGTGTGTTGGCCTTCGTTCTTTCATGCAGCGGGTATTGTGCTGTGCTGTTCTTTGATATTCCCCGGAGTCCCAGTGTTCTCCCGGCTCCTGCAGACTAGTTTCTAGCCCCTTATCGGGGGCTGGCTATTCCCCCATGGTGGATTCAGGACACTCTGTGGATGCCTTGACCACCCTATTATTAGACAGGTAGCCTTTTTAGGCTTTTTGGTGGGGGTGGTCTCCTCCAGGAATATCTTGGGTCTGGTTATATGTATACTTTGCTAAGGGCGTTTTCTGTTGCATATATTCTTCCATTTGGCTCTGTGTACTTACCTCTCTGCTAGGTTTATGGCCATGTTATGCAGGGTGGCTTAGCGGTCTCACCCCACACATTTGGAGGGGTAGCCTTGGGGGCACTACCGTATGTCTGTCCTTTCTGGGCTGCTATCTCTGTGCGTAGGCTGCTGGCCAGGCGTCTTGGTCCCTGATAAAGCGATCCTTTACTGAGCTTCTCTGCGGTCCTACTCTGACAGTATTTGAATCACTGGATAATCTGTTGTAGGATTCTTGGGCTCCAGTGGTCACAGCCTCTATTGTCCTTGTCGCTGGTCACCTTGGGTGCTTTCCGGTCTTCTGTTCTGGGCACAGGATCCCAACATTCTGGGGTCTTGTCTGTTCTCCCTCTGCCTAGGGATCCTCCTGGTCGGATCCTGTTCAGGTCCTTCTCACAGTTTACACTTTATCCCATCCTGGCCAGGGTCTCAGCTCAAATGAGATCGGGCATCTGGCTTCGTGGACAGCACCTTTAGTCCAGCTTCAGCTGCAGCGGGATAGGAGTATACTGTCTACGCACCCAGCACTGTACTCCAGCATCAATACCCAGCCTCTGGACCTGAACCCTGGTCCGTGGACTGTTACAGTGGACTCCTAGACCCAGCAGTAGCATGCTCCAGAGAAGAAACTCCAGTCAGGAGCTGCATCAGGTTTCCTGGTGAACGGAGTTCCCTCTTTTGCGGCCTGCAACAGTGCACAGGCTAGGCAAATCATCACACCTCCCTCAAGGATCTCAGGCAAATTATAGAGAAGGGTCTTCCAATGACAGAGAGGGTGGGAGTGGGAATCCCTCTCACATAAATTTTGGAGACAGCTTTCTGCCAGCATTCTCTTTGCGGTAAGCAGTCTCACCTTTTGCAGATGTCTGGCTGAAGTATGTAGTGTTTATTTTCTGGTTGCAGTGTTCCTATCATTTTTCTTTACAGTGTCTGTGTGCTATTTTATCTTATTGCAAGTGTTACTTGATCCTTTCCACAGGTAGGCCTTGTGTATTCTACCTATTGGGGTATCTTTCTGAATTATTTTTGTCAGTGTTGGTCTCCTTCTGGTCCGCTCCATCAACTATCTGCTTACAGGGGTCCACTCCTAGTTTTAGCCCAGTGTCCTCTAGAGATAAGTTTTCAAGTGTGTTTATCCAGGTCCCGGCTCCAGCTCAAATGGAGTTAGACAGTCAGCATCTTTAATCCAGCCTTGGCTGCAGCACAAACACACTTGAGGCTGCTCCGTACCCAAGCTATGCTCTCTATCCCGCGCTCTCTAGCCTCTGAAACTAGAGAATACTGCATCCAGGTGATATATATATATATATATATATTTTTTTTTTTTTTTTTTTTATTGTGCTTAGATTGATGGTAACCTGCTGCTGCATGCTGCTTCTCAGTGATGGAAAAGATACATAGTGATCTGTGACAGTTATATAGTCTGTAATCTTACTACTTGTCCACAAATCTGTTAGCAAGTGAACTTTCATACCTTACAATGTTGACAGCATTTCAGAAAAAAACCCACCACCCATTTGTACAATTGCTGTACAGCCGTCCTTAAAAATAAATGTGGTTTGGGATAAGCTACTAGAGTTCAACACATGACCTCAGTTTTTTTAATCCTCTATCTTCAACAAAAGAATGTGGCATGTGTGTTAATCCTCATACATATTTTTATATAATTTTTGACTTGTTTCTAAGAACTCAGTAAATATTGTTTGGCAGCACATAGAACAAGAACTGTGCAACTTAATTGCTTTTAACAACATGTATGTATGTTTATTTTTATTTATATGGCACCACACATGTATTCAGCATCTTACAATAGCAGTATATTACAATAAATAAATGGGGATAAAATAAGTGTTGCAGTCATAGAAACAATAGGAGAGAGATTGCTTCTCCAAGGAGGTTACAGTCTAAGATAAGATTTCTTCCTAGTGTGGGAGGGTGATAGCAGGTCCGTGCGGCAATTTGTGGACTATGAATCAAATTGAGTCAACGATCCGCTTTACCTTGTCTTTTGACACAGTTGAAACACATTGTATAGACATGACAATAGCCACCTCTGACCCAATCCTTTGTCATCAAGGATTAACTAACATCGGGAATTATCACAGTCTACCTTAGAAGCCTAGTTATCCTGTGCTTCCTTCCGTGGTGTGTCGGCCGGCATAGTTGCGGCCACCTCCGCATTGCTGACATCATGAAACAGGCACTGGCTAGGACGCCTGTTTATGGGCCTATTCTGTGTGGCCTAATTGGGTCCCGCCTTCTTCTGCTTCTTTATAAACCACCCTGGGCCTGGGAGTTATTGTCCTAAAGTGGTGTTTCTGATATTGTCTCTTGCGCTCCATTGTGACCTGTGTTCTCCTGAGAAGCCGCTCCGTGTATGTCTCCGGCTTGTCTGACTACCCACATCGGTTCTGACCTGTGGCTCTGGCTGATTAATTCACTCCGTGTATGATCCCAGCTTGTCTGACTACCAACACTGGTTCTGACCTGTGGCTCTGCCTGACTTACTCTCTCCGTGTAGTCCCTGGTTTGTCTGACCTCTGGCTCTTGCTGCCTATCGCTCTTTCTAGTCCCTGGCTTGTCTGACCTGTGGCTCTGGCTGACTACTGGCGCTATACTCTCTGAACTTGCCTAACCATCAGTCTCAGTTTCATGGTCCAGGTCTCCTCTCGCTCCCTGTTGCCTCTGGTCGCATGACCCAGGGTGGACACTTGTGCATCAGTTACCATTCCCTCCTGTGTTCATCCTCATGATGATAGCTCATTTTGTGTCACTGAAGGGACTTCCCTCCTCCAAGGAGTTGGCCGAAATCTTTCCTAAGGAGGTGGTTCGTCCCCATGGTATACCCAAAGTGGTGGTCTCGGATCATGGGAGCCAGTTTGTGTCGAGTATTTGGAGAGCCTTTTGTGGTCAGATGGGGATCCAGCTCTCGTTCTTTTCAGCTTACCATCCACAGACTAACAGTGCTGCAGAGAGGTCTTATCAGGCACTGGAAAAGTTTCTCTGTTGTTTTATCTCCGATCATTATAACAATTGGGCTAACCTGTTACCATGGGCAGAGCTTGCCAGAAATAGTGCGGTTAATTCCTCCTTTCGGAACTCTCCCTTCCTGATTAATTATGGGTTACACCTTCTATCCTGCCTGGGTCCTTTGAGGCGCAAAATATTCCTGCTCTGGAGGAGCACTTGAGGGTGCTTCACTCCACATGGGTACGGGTTCAGAGATTAACCCTGTAACTTATGCCCTCGACCTCCCCGCTAACATGCGCATTTCTAATGCATTCATGTATCGCTACTGAAACCATTGGACTGTAACAGATATACTACTGCTCCTGTCCATCCCAGACCTGGCCAAGTGGGGGACCATGAGGAGAATGAGGTACAAAGTCTTTTGGACTCTCGCAGGGTAAGAGGACAAGTCCAATATCTAGTTCATTGGAAAAGGTATGGACCTGAGGAGCTTTCCTGGGTTGCTAAGAAAGATCTACATGCTCCAGCACTTCTCCAAGAGTACCACTCCCGCACCGCCTCTAGTGCTGGTCCTCTTCCTCAGGGGAAAGGTCGTTAAGGGGGGGATTACTACCACAGGCTACCTTAGAGGCCTAAGTATCCTGTGCTTTCTTCCTCTGGGGTGTGTCGGCCGGCATAATTGCGTCCACCTCCGTATTTCTAACATCATGAAACAGGCACTGGCTAGGGCACCTGTTTATGGCCCTATTCTCTGTGGCCTAATTGGGTCCTGCCTTCTTCTGCTCCTTTATAAACCTTCCTGGGCCTGGGAGTCATTGCCCTTATGTGCTATTTCTGATATCATTTCTTGCGCTCCGTTGTGACCTGTGTTCACCTGAGAACCTGCTCCGTGTATGACCCCGGCTTGCCTGACTACCCACATAAGTTCTGACCTGTGGCTTTGGCTGACTGATTCACTCTGTGTATGATCCCAGCTTGTCTGACTACCCACATTGGTTCTGACCTGTGGCTCTGGCTGACTTACTCGCTGCGTGTAGTTCCCGGTTTATCTGACCTCTGGCTCTTGCTGCCTATTGTTCCGTCTAGTCCCCGGCTTGTCTGTCCTGTGGCTCTGGCTGACTACTGGCTCTATACTCGTCGAACTTGCCTGACCATCAGTCTCTGTGTTTCATGGTTCAGGTCTGCTCTCGCTCCCTGATGCCTCTGGTCGCGTGACCCAGGGTGGACACTTGTGCCTCAGTTACCCTTCCCTTTGGTGTTCCACCCGCACCATGGTCCTAGTCTCCGGTATCTCGCAGTATTGCAGTGCACAGCACAGTGTGCAGCTCTGAGTAGGAGCCTTGGTCCTATCATCCTGTGTTCTGGGGTTGTGTGGGCTATACTATTATTACTGTACTTATTAATAAAGGTGGATTTATATTTTATATTCGTGTCTGTCCTTCTTTGCCTGAAAACCATGACAGGAATAAATTCTTAAAGAGGGGATATGATGATCATCCTTTCAGAGATGAGTTGGTGATCTCCGTACATGCGTATGTCACACTGACTGATATGAGCCTTCTGTCCAGTATACAATGTGAGTACAGGTTCCATACTCTAAGTTACAATATTGTGTGATGGTATTTAACTATATGGCGGTTTCTCTTTTTTTGATGTTTCTGGGATCGTGCCTTTTTTGGAGAGCATGATACAGATCAGCCTTCTAATACCCAACATTGACATTGTTATACTGTATCTTGGGGCAGCTGTATATCCTTCAGTCGCTAAATTTGTTGGAAGTGGAGTATACCATTTTTCCAGCCAGTCCATTTGTGAGTACGCACCCCAAGGTGTTGGTGGCGGTCCAGTTTTCTATCATAAGTGATACACACAGGGGCACTCCTTGTTGTCTCTCTCCCGGTTCTTCTTTCCTCTACAGTTAATGCAGGGCACTTGTCTTGTCCCAGTTCCTCTTTCCTCTACAGTTAAAGCACGGAACTTGTCTTGTTGGAATTAACCCATTGGTTCAGAATTAAATATGTACCCCTCTGGCACTCAAAGGGTTAATAGAGGCACACTTGTGGCAAAAGCTTCTTAGTGCAGGGTGCTTATGATGTCTTAATTAACAGCTATGCCTTATGTGGCTTTGGTTAGACAGCGCTTACTGTGTGATGAGGGGGCAGTTTTGTGGCTGTTACAGGAGCAGTAGCATTAAACATGTTGTGCCAGGAACATTGCTGTGCAATGCGATGGAGTGATGAGAGCTTGTATGAAGCAATAATGGGGTGCAGGGGACTTCGTGTTTCAGAGCAGGTGCAAACTTACCATTTCCTCAAAGTGGTTGCTAGGCAACAGGCACAAACAATTCCAGTCAGCAGGTGAGTGACTCTGTGCTGTGTGTTTTTTTGCTGCCACATCACTTTCACACTCTAAGCTTGCCTTTCAGCCCAGGCAAAGAGCAGTTTGATTCACATTGGCTCAGGTATGTGTCCACGGTGACGTTGGTAGGGATGAAGAAAGACAATGAACGGGGGGGGGGGCAAAGAAAAAGCAAGGAAAAGTGGAAGAGGCTGAAAAGAAGGATGTTACTGCAGTTTGTGTTCCTCCAACTATTGGGATAATGTTGGCATCAAATAGTGTGTGTAGTAATTGGGTATGGTAAAAGGAGGTAGTGGAATTGCTGTGCAATGCCTGGTGTTGTTAAAATTAGAGCTAAAAAGAATCATATGCTCTGACGAACACATAATGTTCTACTGGTAGCCAGGATTGCAGTGCATTGCACAGCACTCGGTGTTCAGTCCACGGCAGAGAGCAAGGTTGAAGTCAGGGGGAACATGCGAAACAGAATAAGAATATAAGAAAAAACATCTGAGGGCATGAATACTATATTGTAGTGAGCTTGAAGGAGATCATTGGTTAATACATGTTAGTGGTCAGGGCCGGATTTGCCATAAGGCAAAGTAGGCACCTGCCTACAGGCGCACACGCCACCGAGGGGCACCTGCCAATGTGATTTTTTTTTTTTAATTCTTTAAAAAAATAGCCACCTCGCTGGCTGCGCCTGCGCCTACTCCATGTTGCCCTCACATTGCGGCCCCCCCCATTGTCTATTTTCTACCTCCCTGGCAGGACAGGTCTGTGCCTCCTTTGGCACAGTCCTGTAAGTGCTGAGCTCCCTCGTTGGCTCTGTAGGAATGCAGAGCGCTAGGAGATGACATCATCTCCCAGCGCTCTGCATTCCTGAATAGGAGACCGCGCGGGAGCTTCAGCAACTACAGAACTGTGCCAAAGGAGGCACAGACGACAGATCTGCCAGGGAGGTAGGAAACGGACAATGGGAGGGAGGCAATGTGAGGGCAACATGGAGATGGTGGGGGCAAGTTGGAGCCGAAGGGAGGAATTGTGAGGGCAATGTGGAGCTGATGGGGTCAATGTGGAGATGATGGGGGGCAATATGAAGTTGAATGGGGCAATGTTGAGATGATGGGGCAATATGAGGGCAATGTGGAGCTGATGGGGTGCAATTTGGAGCTGATGGGGGGCAATGTGAAGGTGTTGGGGGCAATGTGAGGGCAATATGGCGTTGAATGGGGCAATGTTGAGATGATGGGGCAATATGAGGGCAATGTGGAGCTGATGGGGTGCAATGTGAAGGTGATGGGGGGCAATGTGAAGGTGTTGGGGAGCAATGTGAGGGCAATATGGAGATTTGGAGCATTGTGGAGATGGCTGGGGGGGGCGCTCCAGATATCTTTGCCTACAGGCTCCTGAGATGTAAATCTGGCCCTGTTAGTGGTCCTGAATGCATTAAACAAAATTGAAAGGTAAACACTGTTGTGTCGTGAGGAAGTAGTGGAGACAGAGAATGGGCAGCCACTTATGTTCCCCCCTTAGAACACTTTAGATGGCCCAGCATTGTAAGGGCTGACAGACAATCCGCAGTGGACAGAGGTACCTCAGTATATTGCGGCATGTCCCTGAACCAAGACAGCGAATTGGGCATAAAATAATGTATGGATGAATGTCTCTGGAAGTACTATTTGGTGCTTTGGTGCCACATTTAACATATGCCATTCATGCTTATTGACTGCATCCCTTGAATTAAGGCAATATAATGCATCTCAATATGAAAGCAGGACAATAGGCTTTCAGGAGTGGGAGTCGTGACTATGTGCTACAGTGTATCATGTGCAACCTTTTTTACTTTACTACTGGACCACCTGAGTGAATGGAGTGCTGCCACTCACACAATGTGATGGAGACCACATTATAGCTTGTGCAAGCACATGAGCAGCATCACTCATTTTGCCCACTTACTAACTACTTAAAGGGATAGTATTACTTAAAAATTACTATCCTGCATCTTGTAGCCCTTAAAAAACTGAGTAAAATGACACCAGCGGCATCTCTCAAACCTTTATGGTTTGAGAGAGATCCACTTTCAAAGTTCCCTCTTTTTGGCTTTCCCCAGATGTCAGTGTTCTACCTGAGAGCAGGGAAATCCTCTCCTGGGATCAGCCGGCGGCTCTGCAGCAGTGCAGAGATCACTGTAATAAAAAAAGAAATCCTTTACTAAAATGGTCTTCTACGTGTGCTTGATTTGCAAGCACACATAGAAGACCTTTTAAGTTAAGGATTTCTTTTTTATTAACGAGATCTCTGCACTACTGCAGAGCCTCCACCGGTCCCGGGACCGGATTCCCCTGCTATCAGCTAGAACGCTGACATCAGGGGAGAGGGAACTTTGAAAGCGGATATCTCTCAAACCATAAATGTTTGAGCGATGCCACTGGTGTCATTTTACTCAGTTTTTTAAGGGCTACAAGATGCAGAATAGTAATTTTTAAGTAATACTATCCCTTTAAACACTGCACTGTGATGGAGAGAGTATAGCTCAATACAAGGAAAAAACCCAGACTGTCGCGGCAGGTGTGAGGCAGGGAGAAAATGTAATGGCTAGTGGCAGAGTAAGTCAGGCATTTGTATTTATTTGTTTATAGGAGACACTGAGGAGTGGTTACAGAGAGAGTGAAGGCAGAAGGAGGATGCACAAAGAGAAAAGGACAGAAGTGGGAAAGTGCGAGCCATTGGAGCTGTGAGTCGGAGTGTGAGAGGAGATAGTGGGGAGTGGAGAGATCGTGAGGAGGGGTTAGGATCACACACCACTCTATGTCCTGCTGAGGGTGAATGGAGGAGATATGCATATCTCCTCTTTGTGCCTACCCTGGGGTGTGTGGCATGTCCAGAGAATTTGTGGTCACATGACCATGTTCTCTTTTATAGTATCTATCTATCTATCTATCTATCTATCTATCTATCTATCTATCTATCTATCTATATCCTTCTGGAGATGGGGTCTCCAGTACTGTACACAATACTCTAGGTGAGGTCTAACTAGAGATCTGTAGAGTGGCATGACCACTTCTCTTTTTCTGCTACTTATGACCCTAGCTATACAACCCAGCACCCTGCTTGCATTCCACGCCTCTTATTACATTGCCTGCCTACTTTTAAGTCATTAGAAATAATTACTCTCAAATCCCTTTCCTCTGCTGTCTCTGACAGCACAATACCCTTAATAGTATATTTTCCCTTTGGATTTTTATGTCCCAAGTGCATTATTTTACATTTATCAACATTAAACTGCAGCTGCCACACTCTTACTCATTCTTCTATTCTACCTAAATCATTTGTCATTTGGCTTATTCACCCGGAAATGTCTACCCTATTGCAGATCGTGGTATCATATGCAAAAAGGCATACCTTACCTTGAAGACCTTTTGCAATATCATTAATAAAAATATTAAAAGGAATGGGCCCCAGTACAGATCCCTGAGGTACATCACTAGTAACACTCCTTTCGTCCAATATTCTCCATTGACTACCACCCTCTGTCTCCTGTCAGTCAGCCATTGCCTTATCCATGTAACTATTTTTACATCCAGACCCAAACACTGCAATTTATTAATGAGTTTTCTATGAGGGACAGTGTCAAATGCTTTACAGAAATCTAGATAAGCTATATCTACTGCTCCCCCCTTGGACTATTATTTTAGTTACCCAGTCAAAAAAATCTATTAGGTTAGTTTGACAAGATCTCCCTGCTGTAAATCCATGCTGTTTGGTATCTTGCAATTCAAATTCAGATATTTAACAATTATTTCCTTTAACATAGTCTACATTAATGTTCCCACTATTGATGTTAGACTTACTGGTCTGTAGTTACCAGACTCTTCCCTGCTACCTTTTTTGTGAAGCGGTACTACATTTGCTAACTTCCAATCTTCTGGAACTACTCCTGTCTATAGTGACTGATTGAATAATTCTGTTAAAGGTTTTGTCAGAACACACTTAAGTTCTTTTAATAACTTTGGGTGTATCTCATCTGGTCCCATTGATTTATCTGTTTTTACCTTAGAAAGTTGAAATAGAATGTCTTCCTCTGTAAACATGCATGTTTCCCGTGTCTTGTCATTTCTTTTTTCTAACAGAGGTCCCTTCCCTTCATCTTCCAATGTAAAACGTGAACAGAAATATTCATTGACACAGTCAGCTAGCCCTTTAATCTCATTTACATACTTTCCATTTTTTTTCAGTCTAACTATTTCTTGTTTCGTTTTCCTCCTTTCATGTATATATCCAAAAAATGTTTTATCCTCCTTTTGAATTGACTGGGCAATTTTTTCTTCTATGTGTACTTTGGCACATCTGATAATGCATTTGGCCTCCTTCAGCCTAGTCTTGTACCAATACCTATCTTCTTCCTTCTGCGTCTGTTTATGTTTCTTAAATGCTTCTTTTTCTCATTTACTATATTTGCCACTTGTGTGGAGTACCACAGTGGCTTTCTTTTTCTTTTACCCTTGCTGACATGTCTAATGCAAAGTTTTGTTGCGTTTAGTAAAACACATTTCAGATAATCCCATTTCTTCTGGACTCCATCTAAGGATCTCCAAGTTGTTAAAGACAGACATAAAAATGTTTCCATTTTAGAAAAATCAGCCTTTCTAAAGTCTAGAACCTTTGTTTTTGTGTTGGGCAACTCAGTCTCTAAACCACACAGATTGATGATCACTGGAGCCCAAACACTCTCCTACAGCTACATCTGATACCAAGTCTCCATTAGTAAATAATAAATCTAGTGTGGTTTCATTCCTAGTAGGCTCTTCTACTAATTGACTAAGAGCTAATCCCTGTAAAGAATTTAGGATATCTCTACTCCTGGCTGAACTTGCTGCTTGAATTTTTCCGTCCACATTAGAAAGATTAAAGTCCCCCATAATAATAACCTCACCTTTCACCTTCATCTTAGTAACTTCCTTGACCAGCAGTTGATCTAACTCTTCTGCTTGTCCTGGGGGTCTAGAGATCACACCTATACGAGTGACCATCTTATTTCCATATTCTAAAGTTATCCAAACTGTCTCTGTGTTCTCCTCCATAGTAATCATGTGGCCACTCATGGTTAGATACAAGTGTGCATGATCCCTTCATACACTTTTGCCATCATTAACCCCTTAATGACAGGCTTTTTTTTCCCATTATGGCGAATGACTTCCTGGACTTACCAGGTAAGTCGTCTGTCACTAAGGGGTTAAGACTTTAATTTGAGAAGTTCCGAAACACCACCTTATAGCATATGCAGGAAACGGAATAATGCTAAGTAAATTTTCTCTTTATGTGTTTGGTACCTAGTGAGAGACAAGGTAGAATGAAATGGAACATCCAGGAATAGTCATCAACTTCTCACACTCCCTACACCTTAGAGCAAGCAGTGTAAAGAAGAGAATTATCACTGTAGCTTAGTAAATTGGTGCTATGCAGGAGCAGTACTAAAAAATAAGTTCCAACATCTATTTTCACACATAATTGTATTAGCTCATCCTGAATTTTATGTATCTCCCTTTTAAATCTTTGGATGCTTTGGATGCTCCACATTGTATCAGAGCTGTCTCTAGTACCCAAGGGGTTGGACTGGGTTGTTGAAAGTTCCTTTAGCATTTGCTATTTGCTTTGCTCATGTGCAGATATTTTTCTTTGTCCTTACAACCTCATTTTTGTTACTGGCCCTAGTGAAATGTATACATTACCTATACTCTCAAGAGGCAATTTTATAAATAAAACATTATGCTTGTGATAATTTTAGATCTATTCATTTTATCCTAAAGAGTGGCCTGATTTGTCTGGGATTTTCAAATAAATATATCAAGTTTACCTAAGGGTGACATAGTTGTGTAAGAAATCATATAAAAGGTTTATAGAAGAACATAAATATCAGTACATTATTTCTCAGCATATTCCTGCAGAACACAGACACTCTGCCCGTTGGCTCTGCACAGCTTGGATATGAGATATGATTGAGCTTTGGAAGCACAATTAGATATGAAATGGAGACAAACAAGATATCAGGGTTTTATGTAATAAGATTAGCTGTGGAATATAATGTTGGTAGAGACTGGTCCAGTGCTCTTTTATTCACCATATTATTGTATTTTTAAACAGAAGACAGTTATCAATTCATTCTCCGTAGTTCTGTTATTATTTATTTGAAAAATAGTTGTCACTCTGATGTTTTCTGTAGGATTTAAAATTAATGGTATTCATTTTTTTAATGAAATTAAACAAAATTGTTTGTCTCTTGCACTATAGCAAAATGTTGTTGAACTACATCTCCCATCATTTTAGTTTGTCATCACGTATCCAAGGATGAAAGTACAATAACAGATGGAAAGCCACAATTTGTCTTACATGACTTGTCAGTGGCATTTTTTTACAGTTGCCATGTGCCTTTTATCAACATCCACAAGCATAGCTATGATGAGTGTCTCTGCTGCTGTTGGGAGTGAAGCACAGTTTGACACCTAGTAGTAAAACTGCAAAACCTATGCCTAGTAGTAGTAACCCCTCAGGAACACCATATTTTATGAAATCTACAATACGGAGATAATTCACTGTCTGTGTAAGAAGCATATGAGAAGGGAAAAAGCAGGATCACACCTAGGCCCTTCCTAATGGAGATTCCATCTGAAGCAAAAACACAGGTCGAACTGGGAGACACACCATCAACATGTCAGATCTGCCACAACTAGCAGCAGCAGGACCAATCCTAAACTTTGCCAGGGCTCTGTGGCACATACTATAAGTGGTTTTGATGTATCAGAGAGTGTGCCAAGATTTCTTTCATGTGAAATAACACCTATGGTTTCTGTTGCACAGGAGTATGTTGTAGGAGATCACAGAGTCATAGACTAACCACACATACAACACCACTCCCACCACATCCACAAGTAATGCTGTAAAAACAATAAATATACAAACTTCTTCCAAGTACTGCTAGACTACACTTTCTGAATTCTTGGGAAGGAGTCAAAACTCCTCAGTAGCATGGTAAACAGAGCTTGTTGTAACGTTAGCCATCAGAAATACACCTTTGAAGGGAAGCATGAACATGCTCCCTTGGGCAGCTGGGAGGGAGGTGGGAAGTCCTGAGGAGACGTGCCGCACATACTGTGTGCCGCAGAACGCAGAAGTGGGAAATTTTAAGCCTGAATATCTTCAACACGAAGTAAGATGCATTAAAAAAAAACCAAAGCTTACTTAGTTTTACTATGTAAATCATCAGGACTCAAGTTTGGTGAATGTGAATGTTCGCCTTTAATTTGAAAAAGTGGCGACGGTTGTTTTGACAGCACAGTTTAGTATTCTACTAACTGTGCTGTCCAAAACCACCACACCCACATAAAACTGTCCAATTTGCATCCATAGTACACCACTTAAAACTAGTTGAATTTGGTATACACATCTGGCTTCCATTAAACATTTACAAATAGTCCTAGGGCTTGGTTCAATTCCTACCATAAAAACCAAACAAACAGTCATTTTTCAAGCACAGTAAGCCATCCAATGACCTGTGCTGTGACAAACTACCGAAGGAAAAAAAACACAAGTGTTAAATTTGCACCAATTGGAAGCAATGGTGTCAAAGCAGGCACAGGAAGAACTGGGTAGCAGTGTGAACAGGACAGGTCAGCTAACTGTGCCTGCTGCTACTGCTGCCAGTGTGTCTTCAGATTCACAGGAGGAGGAGGAGATTATGGCAAGTATGACAAAAGGGGACCCTAAGCCACACTTGTTATCTGCGAGCAATCCCACCAAAATGTAGCAGCTAGAGAGTGGTGGAGGTGAGGGTGGGGGTTGTGACTGTGAAGCAGCTGCTGGGACTAGCTCCAATATGGACCCTAATACTGAAGTGAAAGGGGAATTGAGCAGCTAGACTAGTAGCAAAGGGAGCCCACAACATACCTCTGACCTGGTGATTCCTATTCCCAGGCATTGTCCCTCTAGGACATGATTCTGAAAAAGGCAGAACTGGCTAGTAGTTCAATGTCTTCACTTCTCTCCTCCCGACTTCTCCACCCGCGATCTTGTTTGAATACTCACCGCTGGTGGTGTTCTTTGCTGTAGGTGGACGGAGACTACATATACCAGACTTTAACTTGTAATATTTTTTCTCCCCCTCAAGTCACTTTAGGGTATGATTGTGGTAGATGTCATATATAGCAGCTACATTTTTTGTGCCAGGAGATGGGGGACCTAATCGCTTGAGCTAAGGAGGCCTTATAGCCCGAGTGTAAGGGTTTCCATTATCTCTGGGGACAAAGATGCAATTTATGATTGTTCGTTGATCTTTTAAAGGGACACAAGTGTCCTGAAGGTGGTGTTTTAATTTGATTGTTTTTAATAACAACTACAGAAGTGAAGAAAAGCTACACAAACCATAACATTGTGGAAAGAAGACAACCTGTCGCATCTAATGAGGGGTGAATTGCCTTCTTACCCCAAGCCTGTTGTGCCCAAATGCTCCCAGAAGGTGGCACTAGTAAAATAGTAAAAAAAGGCATTTTCTTACATTTCTGCCCCTTCATCTGTATGGAAATCTGTGAAAATCATGGAATTTCCAACTGTATTCATTAGCTAGTGCTCTTAAGAGAAAAATGACACCTCATTGGTATGAGTTCACCTACCTTAGGGGGTGCTACAAGTACCAAACTACACCTATTGGAACCTCTAATTTTTCTTACATTTTCTCAAACATTTCTTGTCTATACAAAAATGGTTATAACAACTACAGAAGTGAAGAAAAGCTACACAAACCAGATCATTTTGGAAAGAAGACAACCTGTCACATCTAATGAGGGGTGAATTGCCTTCTTACCCCAAGCCTGTTGTGACCAAATGCTTCCAGAAGCTGGCACTATAGTAAAAAAATGGCATTTTCTTACATTTCTGCCCCTTCATCTGTACGGAAATCTGTGAAAACTATGGAATTTCCAACTGTATTCATTAGCTAGTGCTCTTAGGAGAAAAATGACACCTCATTAGTATGAATTCACCTACCTTGGGGGCACTACAAGTACCAAACTACACCTATTGTAACCTCTAATTTTTCTTACAATTTCTCAAACATTACTTGTCTATACAAAAATGGTTATAACAACTACAGAAGTGAAGAAAAGCTACACAAACCATACCATTTTGGAAAGAAGACAACCTGTCGCATCTAATGAGGGGTGAATTGCCTTCTTACCCCAAGCCTGTTGTGCCCAAATGCTTCCAGAAGCTGGCACTATAGTAAAAAAATGGCATTTTCTTATATTTCTGCCCCTTCATCTGTACAGAAATCTGTGAAAAGCATGGAATTTCCAACTGTATTCATTAGCTAGTGCTCTTAGGAGAAAAATGACACCCCATTGGAATGAGTTGACCTACCTTAGGGGTGCCAGAAGCACATAACTACACCTACCTGTTTGCTTCCTCGAAAATGGCTGCTTGTACTAAAATGTTCATAACTGTTAGAGACATGAAGGAAAGGTATAAAAGGTATACCATTTTAGAAAGTAGACATTCTCCTACATCAAATGAGGGGTCACTTGCCTTTCTATCCCTGGGCTGAAGTACACAAATATTTCCAAAAAATGGTGCTATGGGAATAAATACATGTTTTTTACATTTCCACCACTTCAAATATACTAAAATCTTTGAAAACCATAACAATTCCTGCTGTATTCAGTACCTGCTACCAACATGAGAAAAATGGTAGCCCATTTGTGTGGGTTAACATACAATATGTGGGTGCTAGGAACACGTACGTTAACCTGACACTTTTGTTTTTGAAATTATCTGCTTGCACTAAAATGGTTATAACCATAATAGATATGAAGGAAAGGTAGAGAAACAATGCCATTTTGGAAAGAAAACAACCTGCCGCATCTAATGAAGGGTCACTTGCCTTTTTACCCAAAGGCTGGTGTGCACAAATGCTTCCAGGAGGTGGCGCTAATGAAAAAAAAGGCATTTTCTTACATTTCTGCCCCTTCAAATGTATGGAACTCTGTGAAAACCATGGAATTTTCAACTGCATTTGTTAGCTAGTGCTCTTAGGAGTCAAACGACACCCCATTGGTATGAGTTGACCTACCTTAGGGGGTGCTAGAAGTAGAAAACTACACCTACTACGACCTCTGATGTTTCTAACATTTTCTCAAACCTGACTTGCCCTTACGAAAATGTCTATAACACCTTCAGAAGTGAAGAAAGGTAGGTAAACCATACCATTTTGGAAAAAAACAACCTGCCGCATCTAATGAGGGGTCACTTGCCTTCTTACCCCAATACTGGTGTGCATAAATGTTTCCAGAAGGAGGCGATATAGGAAAAAAAAGGCATTTTCTTACATTTCTGCCCCTTCAAATGTATGGAACTCTGTGAAAACCATGGAATTTTCAACTGCATTCATTAGCTAGTGCTCTTAGGAGTCAAACGATACCCCATTGGTATGAGTTGACCTACCTTAGGGGGTGCTAGAAGAAAACTACACCTACTACAACCTCTGATGTTTCTAACATTTTCTGAAACATGACTTGCCTGTACGAAAATGGTTATAACATCTTCAGAAGTGAATAAAAGGTAGATAAACAACACCATTTTGGAAAGAAGATAACCTGCCGCATCTAGTGAGGGGTCACTTGCCTTCTTGCCCCAATACTGGTGTGCATAAATGTTTCCAGAAGGAGGCGATATAGGAAAAAAAAGGCATTTTTTACATTTCTGCCCCTTCAAATGTATGGAGCTCTGTGAAAACCATGGAATTTTCAACTGAATTCATTAGCTAGTGATCTGAGGAGTCAAACGACACCCCATTGGTATGAGTTGACCTACCTTAGGGGATGCTAGAAGTAGAAAACTACACCTATTACAAACTCTGATGTTTCTAACATTTTCTCAAATGTAACTTGCCTGTACGAAAAGGGCTATAACACCTTCAGAAGTGAAGAAAAGGTAGATAAACAATACCATTTTGGAAAGAAGATAACCTGCCGCATTGAATGAGGGGTCACTTGCCTTTTTACCCCTAAGTTAGTGTGCACAGCTATTTCCAGAATGTGGTGCTACAGGAAAAAAAAACTTTTTTTTACACATCAGTCACTTCAAAGATACTAAAATGGTTCAATGGTGTGGCATTTCCTAGGAGGACTTCTTGCCAGCCTAAGAAAAATGGGACAGGAGCATAGCTACCAGTGAAGCAGGGATGGGAAAGCAAACAGTGCATGTGTGATTTTATGGCTAACAGATGAAAGAAGCTAGGGCATCAGCCGGTGTACATGCGGACCTGTGACTACCAGTGTAAACAAGTGTGTGGGAGGGATTAGGCAGTGTGTGTGGGTATGATCAGAGGAGCAAGGATGGTGGTGATGGTGGGACAGTGTCTGATAGTGTATATGGGGGATATGTGACTACCAGTGTGCACTGTATGTCCCCCTCATACAAAGTCTGATTCCCAGCCTGAATCTAGTGCATACTGGTACTTTGAGTCTACCAGTGAGCAGTGGAAACAGGCTGGGGGACAGGCTGGGACTGCCAGTTAGCTGTGGACCAGGCAGTGGGATACAGTACGTGGGGGGGGATTGGAGGCATTTTGTGTGCATGCCACAGGGGTGACCAATGTACTGCAAAGCAATGCATTGGACCCCTTGTTGCACACAAAGAGTTTTTTTTTTAATTATTATTTTGCATTCATACCTCGTTGGGGAGGCGGTATCAGGAACATTCCTGGTGTCCTCCATCAAGGTCTAAAAACAGAATAATGGAAAAAAAAAATGTGTGTGTGTGTGTGTGTCACAGGGGGTCCAACGTATTGCAAAGCACTGCGTTGGACCCCCCCCTGTGGCACGTGCATTTTTTGGGGCTTTTTCCCCCAATATTTTTGTGTAGACCTCGTTGGGGGCATCAGAACCCATACAATGAGGTCTGAATAAAAAATAAAAGGGGAAAAAAAAAAATAATCCTTTGTGTGCCACAAGGCTGTCCAGTGGATTGCAAAGCAATGCATTGGGCCCCTGTGGCACACAAAGGGTTATTTTTTTTTTTATCGTTACTTTGTATTCAGATGGCCACCAAACAAGCTCTGATCACAAAGTAATGATAAAAAGTCCTGTGTGTGCCACAGGAAGGGGGTCTGCATTGAACCCCCCTCCCAGTGGCACACGCAGGGTTAATTTTTTTAAAATTTATTTTTATTATAGACCTCATTGAGGGGCATCAGGATCCCCCTGATCCCCCCCCATGAGGTCTTAGTAAAAAAAAAATATATGTCCACAAAAGAAGTGACCCTGTGAGTACCAATCCTGATGGCCCCCCAACAATCTCTGGTAACAAAGTAATGATAAAAGCCCTGTGTGTGCCACAGGAGGGGGGGTGCATTGGACCCCCCTGTGGCACACACAGGGTTACATTTTTTTTTTTTAATTATAGACCTAATTGAGGGGCATCAGGACCCCCCCTGATCCCTCCAATGAGGTCTTTCAAAAAAAAAAAAAAAATCCCCCCAAAAAAGTGACCCTGTGAGTGCCACAGGGGTCTCCAGCACATTGCAATGGGTAACTTAGCCTTTTATTTATTTATTTTTTTTTTTATTATTTTTTTTTTTATCATTTCAGACCTCGTGGGGGACACCAGGACCCCACCTGGTGTCCCCTGATCGGCTGGGAGATCAATAAGGCGACTGCAGGAGAGCAAAAGCTCTCCTGCCCTTCTCTCCTACCACCAGTAGGAGTGAACGGGACCGGGGAAACTTCCCTAACGTCATCGGTGACCATGACCATATCTGTTGGCAAGTGGCTTTTGTTGCCCACCACGCTAACTACCTTCTTATACAATTCTGTACTGGAAAAATAACTGCCGCTTAGGATATGCCAGTGAGTACTACACTTGACATCAGTTCTATAAATCAATAAAAAATACAGCAGCAGATTCACTTGCCATTTCACAGGCATACAACGGATTGTTTTTATGAAGTTTTTGAGTCACTCCCAGAAATTCAGTAAGTGTGGGTTGGCAGTACATGGCAGAAGAACCCTGTAACTTGATTGTGTTAACAACATTATTATTGAAGGTGGTAGAGGTGGAGACAGCAGGTGTGCGCAGTTTATAACTCTTGTCATCTTCTGTAACAAACTCATACTCCTCTGAAGCAGGAGAGTCAGTCAGTTTTTGGACTGTCACTTTACTCACACATTCCTGTATTGCTCCTAATCCTTTCACCCTCCCCTAACCCCTTGTGTGTGAGACATTACTCAACTACTGTGTGTGTTTTTACTGTAAAGTACACAATTGAACTGATTGTGATGTCTTTCTTTGACCCTCTACAAAATACTCTATCTTGTCAAGTATTAATCTACACCAGTCACACCTTATGTATTTATTTACTTTTATTAACTGTCCCTCCTATCCCAGTCAAGAAAAAACAGAGAACACATTCCAAGTTCAACTTATTCTTTCCCCAGACTCCACCAACACAGAGATAACAGCCAGATTAGGACAAAACTTGGACCACAGCTGCCCATGTCTTCCCAGCCAGTCACACAGAATTTTGGAGTATTTGAGGTAATTCTCCTTTGCTCTCTTCTCACATGCCCAGACTTCCGTGTCCCTGACACAGAGATAACTGTCAGGCCAGGAAGGAACTTGGATCACAGCTGCTTGTGTCTTCCCAGTCAGTTGCAATGAATTTTGGGGTATATGGAGTAAATATCCTTTGTTCCCATCTCACTCCCCCAGACTCCCCTAACACAGAGACAACAGCCAGCTCAAAAAGGAACTTGAACCATGTCTGCCTGTGTCTTCCCATTCAGTCACACAAGATGTTGGGGTATTTGGGGTCAACCTCCTTTCCCCCTTCCTGTCTCCCAGAGTACCAAAAAAAGTATACACATCATATCCTAACTTTTACAATTAAATAATATATGAATTACTATAAATAATAAACAGTGGGGTTTTAGTTACATGTTTTTGCCAAAGGTATAAAAAGTTGTCTGCCCCATCAAGTCACCCCAGATTCAGGCAAGTCCATATCTGCCTCCAATCTGTGAACATTTATTTAGTATAATGGAATTTAAAAGCAGTGATACCACCTTACCTCTACTGTGAACAAAACCCTTGTAAGGGTAAATGATGGAGGTGTTTATACCTTTGCTAATTCAGCTATCACCTTATTATGGAGCTACCAATCAAGAGACGAGGAGCCCAAATATATGCAAAAATATAAAATATACAAGTTCCTAGCGAGCTCAGAATAACAATTATTAAAGGTGTTCAAATCATTGCAAATAGTTACATATGTGTGTAGTCAGGAGAGCAGCAAGAACAATATCTTGGCTACATATACAAAGTAAACAAAAGGAAAGTATGTGCATCAGATCCTGACTACTACAAAAAATAACATAGCAACATAATTGATGAGGCTGAAAAAAGACGTGTCTATCAAGTCCAGCCCATACCAAATCACCCCTGTTGATCCAGAGGAAGGCAAAAAGAACAAAAAACATTGAAGCCATTTCCAATTAAGCCCCAACAGGAAAAAACATCCTTCCTGACTCAAATGGCAGTTAGATAGTTTCCTGGATCAACAGCCTATCTGCTTTGAAGCCAACTGTCATAATATAGATAGGTATACATTTATTTTTTGAAAGCAGTTATAGTATCTGCAAGAACAGCATCCCAAGGCAAAGAATTCCATAGCTTTACCACCCATACTCTAAAGAATCCCTGCCTTTGTTTTATTCAAAAGCACCTTTCTTCTAGTATTAATGGACGACCTCTCACTCTTATTTCAACGTTTTGAGTAAATAATTAAATGGAGAGTTCTTTTCATTGCTTTTGAATATATTTGTAAATGGTAATCATATCACCCATTAGACGTCTCTTCTCTAATGTAAACAAACCTAGTTTGGCTAGTCTGTCTTTATAACTCCGATCCTCTAATTCCTTTATCAGTTTGTTGCAAGTCTCTGTACTTATTGCAGTTGAATAATGTCTTTTTAAAGAACTGGTGCCCAAAACTATACACCATATTCTAGATGAGGGGTAACAAAGGATTTATACAGAGGTAGGATAATATTAGCATCCTTTGCATCTACACCTCTTTTTATGCAGGCTAGTATCCAATTTGCTCTTGCAGCAGCTGAGTGACTCTGCACACTGCTGTGAAGTCTATTGTCTATCAGTACTCATAAATCTTTCTCTAATGAGGATTTCCCAAGTTGTTTCCCATTTAGTATATATGTAGCATGTTTGTTTCTACAGACCAAATGCATAACCTTACATGTATCTACATTAACCCTTTGATTACCAGAGGGATACACAACGCATTGCAAAGCAATGCGTTGCGTACCCCTCTGACACTCAAAGGGTTAAAAGTCATCTGCCACTTTTCTGCCCATTCACTCAGTTTATCTAAAGCCTTCTACAGAGAAAAGCATTCAGCTCTGCATACATTTCCTTATACAGCTTTAGTATCATCATCACAGATTGAGATGCTACTTTCTTTTATTAAGACAATGTGCCACACAATCAATACAGTGTTTAATACCCACAAAAGCAAAATGGAAGCCACTCTGTTTCCTGTCAAAAAAGTGAGTGAATAGATAAAGAAATCTGAATCAAATCAATATTTGGTGTAACCACCTTTTTCCTTCAAAACAGCATCAGTTCTTGTAGGTACACTTGCACAAAGTCAGGGATTTTGTAGGCATATAGTCAAGTGTGTGATTAAACAATTATACCAAATAGGTGCTAATGATCAGTTAATGAAACACAATCATTAAGTGAAACAGAAACAGCTGTGTAGGAGGAATAAAACTGAATGATGAACAGCCAAACTCAGCTAACAAGGTTAGGTTGCTGAAGAAAGTTTAAAGGGGAACTACCACCCCGCAATAACTTAACCTGAAATCAGTCTTCATCTGGTGACTAGCCGGCTCCCAAAGGGACTGACAGCGCAGGCGCACGTACGTCACTTTGACGAGATGTCCTTGCTTCCTGCTCCTGTGACCATCGGAAAAAAGCAAAAATCTTTGAAACCGGGTAATATTTCTGGCGACTAGCGCTACTAAGCAGCTAGTCGCCAGATGATGACTGATTTCAGGTTAAGTTATTGCGGGGTGGTAGTTCCCCTTTAATGTCAAAAGTCATACAACATGGCAAGACTAAGCATAGCAACAAGACACGAGGTACAATGCAATATGCACACAATTCATGTCAGGTACAATTCACCAAGCCAGTGGCTCACAAATCCATCCTCAAGCCTCCACAACAGTGTATATGTTCTGGATATCTTCAGTAAAGCACATGTGGTTCTTTCATCAGAAAAGATGGCACAATCAGATGGTATGAGGTAATGGTTGATACATTTGTGGTCTTGGGAGCAGATCCAGAAACATGCACTGTTGGGGTGGCTTAAGGCCAGGTTGAGGAAACACAGCACTGAGCTAAAGAGGTACATATATCCAAGGGAAATAAACTATATCATTAGGAACACATGGGAATTCACAATGAATTCAAATGATCCTTAAATCCCTTGGATGTCATATGGGTCTGCAACAATTTGCTTCCCATTAATACAATATTTGCAACATTATTTACTTGTCCCTTGGAATGATACATATGAAGGTTTTTTGCGTACGTTAGCTGTAAGTATGATATTTAAAGCTATATCAGTGCTTTCCAAACTGTGTGTCGTGACACGTTAGTGTGTTGGCTGCAGTGTGCAGGTGTGTCACAGGCAAAGGTGCCGTTTACACAGCTTGAGATTGTCATTCAACCCAAGCACGAGCTACAATGGGAGCTGAGATAAAACACTACTACTTAATGGTCGCATTTACACAGAGGAAGATTGCCTCCGTGTGCTGCATACAGCTGGAGCGCCACAAAAAAATTGTAACAGCTGGAGTGCCTCTGTGTGCTGTATACATAATATGTATGCAGCACATGGAGGCACTCCAGCTGTTATAAATCTTTTTGCGGTTCAGCTGTTAAAATCTTTTGACATGCCACCTCCTCCATACCTCTCCCCTCTCTTTGGGCTGCCAGGCTGGAGTGTCCCCGTGCACCGAGGCTGCCTGTCACATGGCTGCTGCTTCTGCTTGTGGTGCTGATGAGACAGGACAGACAGACAGTACTTCTGAAATCAGTTATACGCTATCTATTTAATAATGCGACATGAGAATCTTGCGCTTATATGTAGTGCAACGTTCTCATGTCGCCCTTTTAAAAAACACACAACATGCTTAATGCCTTCCGCAGTATGAATGAAAGGTTTTCATGAGATATGTTGTGTCCCCATACATCTTCTTATTACAATTTATATATGTGTCTGTATCTCTTATAAGGGATTATTAGTTCAACCTCCAGTTTGCTAGCAAAAATTAATTACTGTGTCACGAAATGATGCATGTCTAAAAAGTGTGTCACCAACATGCAAGGTTTGGAAAGCTCTGAGCTATATCAACCTATTTTGTTTATTTGTGCTAGTCTCCCTCTAAATGGGGTTTTTAACACTTCACTGTGAAAGAAGTCTCCAAAGCATTGCAAAGTAATGCACTGGAGACCTCACTAGAAATCAAAAGGTTAAAAGGCCCATATAAATCAATGTATATTTTCATTTACTCCCTCCTGTGGTGTGTTTGTTCAAAATGTTCATCTCCTTAGTATGAGTAAGGTCCTAGACTTTAATCTCTCACAAGCAGGGCCCTCAGATCCTTTTGTTGTCTATGTTTCATTTGTAATATTTACTATCTCTGTATGTGTATTCCCTAAGTTGGCGTTATAAAAATAAAGAATAATAATTAAGAATAATGAAAGTCAAAAAATTGCTACTTTCATGAAGCTGTCTTCTTTTATTTTGCCAGTAGATGGCACTGAGCTGACATTTCTGTTAAATAACTATGCTAGCTCATCAGAGCATGCATATACTAGTTGTATTGTAATTTAATACTCACAGAAATATAATGTTTAAAAACTGTCAGAATTGAAATATGAGGAACTGCAAAGCATACTAATAATTTTCTGGATGTGGGAATGGTATGTAGACAATAACATGCAGATTTCAACTTGACTGATGTTTTCACTCTTTATGTATATGTACACTGTGCAATTGTTTGAATTTAAGTAGCTTGTTTATGTAAATAGGTAAGGCACATGTGCACAGATGGAAATAAATAAAATAAATAAAAATAGAACAGAAGGATCCTATTCATTGCTTTCTGAAAATGGAGATGTAATTACCTGACTGGCCACATTTAAAACCTCACTCCTGTTTTGGTGTTTTTTAATGGTGACCAATTAGGATCGTATCATGTGGTTTTAAATTAGCTTCCTAACTGGTCCACTTAGTCTATGATTAAGAGATTTCGGGCGCGAAACATGTCAGGCGTTTCTTGGATGAACGTTATTCACTAGGTGCAACTGTGTCTGCTCCCTCTGTTATTGGATATGCCTAATTTTCAATTTTTATATAATAAAGTTAATGTATTTGATCGGCCTGCACATTTTTCTATCATGCATCTGAGAGTGGTTTGACGCCACGGATTGGTGAGTGCTCCTGATATCATTGTTTGCTTGAATTGTTCCTGGAATATGGCGTCGGAGAGCTGTTTCAGAGAGCACCCCTTCCTTGCTGGGAAGTCCTTCAACATTTACTGTTTATCACTACACCTATTGTTCATTTGTTTCAACGTGCAGCACCTAATCTGTTTGCTTTCTAGACATGTTTTGGTGTTACTCTTCTACTAATAATGGTGAGAATGGGCCACAAAGTACACTAAAAATGCATAACTTTGGTCTAAGCCCCTTATCTCTTGTGAACTTGGCAAGTCCTCACCTAGGGCTCGATCCAGTTGACCATGTTAAAAAATAAAAGTTACTAACAGGTGTGCAACTACCTGCTCTGTAGCATACTATCGAGCACAAAAAAAACCCACATTGGGTGCTAAATTTGCACCCATAGGAAGCAGTGAAAAATAAAATGAATATGTGATTCAGTGTTAAGGACTCAACTTTTTTGCCAAAAATCTGTGGCTCAAAAAGTTGGTGTTGAGTCCCCCAACGCATGTTAAAAACCACTGACACTAGAAGTGAATTGTAAAAAAAGATCAGTAAAAAGGTTGTGACCCGTGGATGTACTGATATGGGGCACTAAGCCCCATGCCAATCCTGAGAACATAAAAAATGTGTGTAATGTGAAAATGAGTAACCGTTTCAGTGCCAGAGGGGTATGCAATGATTTGCATACCCGGCTGCCACTCAAAGGGTTTTCAAAATGTTGTTAAGCATGAATAATTTAAAGATATGTGTGTGAATGACAAAAAAATATTAAAAACCCTTTGAGTGCCAGTAGGGAATGCAACGCATTGCACAGCGTTGCATACCCCACTGGCACTCAAAGGGTTAAACAGCCAAAAAAAAACCCATCAACACTTACCTGTATTCCTGATGTCTAGCGAGGGTCTTCTGCACCCTGGTCTTCTTCAATTCTTCTTCTGTAAGATTCTTTCTTTATCTTTCTTCTTCATCTGTCATCTCCATCTTCATCTGTCATCCTCATCTTCTTTCTTCATCTGTGCTCCTCTTAATTCTTCTTCTTCAAACTTAGAGTGAAACATGTAAAAAAAATAAAATAATAACGTTAGCAAAATAAAACTGTCATTAAACATATGTTGCTGCTGCCTCTCTCGCAGGCCGTGGTGGTAGGAAAAAACCCTCTTCATATCTTTCTCCCCAGTGCGCACCGAGGGAAATTTTAATAGGGATTGCCTTGTTCAAATTGCCTCTCACGCTCCCACTGGCTGGGATGTGGCTTACGCATTGCAGTAACCCCACCTACCAGCCAATCAGCTTCTAACACATAGAGTTATTCCTCCATAGCCCACATCCCAGCCTGTGTAAGCCCACATCCAAGTCAATGGGAGCATGGGGGGAATTTGAATAGGGACTAGCCATATAAAAGGCAGACCCTATTCAAATTTCACCTTAGTTGACATCAGGTACGAGGAGGGTTTTTTTTTTTTTTTTTGCTGGTTACTCCTTTTACTAACTCTATTTTTTTTTTTGCAGTTTCAACAGTCAAGAAGAAGAATGAATATTAGCACAGATGACGAGAGGATGACAGGTGAAGATTGAGATGACAGATGAAGATAACAGATGAAGAAGAAGAAAGAAGAAAGAAGAGGGTAACAGATGAATAAGATAGAAGGAGAACTGAAGAAACAGAACAGAGTGCAGAAGATCCAGCTGGTCATCAGGATGACAGGTATGTGTTCTACCTCTTGATGACTGGATAGTGTTAGGGCTAGTATGTGTTCTACCTCTGGGTGATAGGAGAGTGTTAGGGATAGTATGGGATCACTTTACTGTTCTTGTTAGGGGTAGTATAGGGCCAAGGGAAAGGTTAATGTTTGGGAGGGTGACTATGTTTTTGAGCTCACGTGTCAAACATTGTGCGTTAGCTGTTTTCATTTTATCTTCCCATTTCTCTCACTATTTAGTAATGGGATTACAAACCCATGATGAATATTTGGTTACAAGTTGGGTTCTGTGTCCCAACATTCATCGTGGGCTATTGGCAGGACAATTGGATTCCTACGGTAACATTCTGTGTGTACATGTGTGTGTGTGTACCGTACGGTATACAATTTTGTCCTACCAACAGTTTTACTGGGGGCAATTGGATTGAGCCTTGAATTGCATAGTTTTAGATATCCATTTTAGCTGTGTCTCTAGTGTGTTTTGTCTCCACACATATCTTAAAAAGGATCTGACACATTAAAATAAATTTAGTTCATTTTAAAGAGATGTAAAACTGCCTGTATATTAGACTAGTCATTTGTTTGTAATATAAATAGTTTTTCTGAGTTTCTGTGCTGGGCCAGTATTACCACAGATGAATGAATCTAGGGAGAGTACATATACTGGGGTTATTTCTAATAGCATAGTAGTGATACGTTTTGCCTCTTAGCTAATGTGAAGAGATTTAGCATAAAGTTTCAAACAATGCCACTTAAATATTACAGTTAATTTCTCAAAAACAATTTATTTTTGCATAAAAAGGGCTAGTACAAGATTTTAATTCTAATAAAATAAAGTTGTCCTAGGGAGACAAGTCCACATTAATCCCTTAAGGACCAGAGATCCTAGGGGTGGATGACAGTTAAAGACCACATAGAGCATTTTCGGCTCTCCAGCACACGTCTGATGATATGTACTGGTTCACTGAAAGGGTGGCCTGAGAGACACTGCTACAGTCTTGGAGCGGTCGATTTCAGACCCCACTAATGCTTACAGTACTTCCACAGGAATGCTGTAAGCACCAAATATGTGACATGCCAGGACCATCACTGGTCCTTTAGGCAAGTTTACCGGTGATGGTCCTGGCACGACACCTGTCCTTAAGGAGTTAAGATCTAGGTCTCTATGGTTGTCACCTCATACCATTAATATATGCTGCTTGTGAAAGTTGCATACTACAGGATTTTATAGCAGCCATTGCAGCCTTAGACCTATGGAAAATGTGTCAATAGACAATTTGTGCTCCTAACAGGTATGTACAAGGCTAGTTGCATGAAAATAAATTCCCTCTTTTGCACCAAGATGTGCACAGTGTGGGAGTGCATGGATGTTCCAGGGAATTCTTATATGGCCCGTTCTATACCATATGCTAACAGAGAACACAGGAGACATGCGCCTGATTCTTCCTTTTCCTTATGCCTACACATTGAAACCTTGCTATGGCAGAGTTGTGCAACTTGGTATGTGCTAATGCCTCTGTGTATAAACACAGGTGCCGGTGCTACATTAGCAAACATATAGGTGCAGGTCATATTCTGTGATAGGATTTGTACATTCCCTTTCTTCTTCTCTGTGGTTGCCACATCATGTTTTACTACAGCCTGCTTATGAAATATGCATACTTCAGGTCTGTTTAGGATCTATTGCAGCCCTAAATCAGGGTCTACAACTACCATCATTCTCAGCTTGCCATTGGGGTGAAGGTTTGAATTGTCAGTGCAACTCCATTGACTGTGCTTAAGCTATGCACTAAAGCATTCATCAGCTATAACTGTGGAAATCTCTGCCATCATTAGGACTTTAATGCCATCAAGTCTCTTGCACATGCACCATGCTCAGCAAACTGGAATAAAATCACACCATTTCCTCTATGACCTGTTTATTGTACTCATATTGGCACAAGCAATGTTATGGGTCGCTGAGGGTCTGGGTCTAAAGCTGTTTTCCAATGGCTGTTCTTGTGTAGAATCTCTGTTGTACATGTATGTATGTATGTACATATATTTTGATTTAAATGGTGCCAGTAGGTGTACTTACCACTTTCCAGATTACATTTTGTATAGAGGGGGTACAATAAGTGCAGTAATTAAGCATTTATATAGACAATAATAAAGAGAACACCAGGTGAACATAAATTAGGATAGGAGGTCCCTGTCCCATAGAGCTTCCAATCATTCACCTCATTGACTGGTTGAAGATGATGGAAATTATCTGCTGAACAATGGCTGGAAGGTTGGAGAGAAAGAGAGAGAGAGAGAGAGAGAGAGAGAGAATAATCCTGTGGGTTTTCTACAAATAAAACATTGTGTCTGTTTAATCTTCCTGTTGTTATACAAGACATGCAAGCCTTGATTTACTCAGAATAACTCTCACTATATATACGTTATATATATATAATTTTATTTTACGTACTAGTACCTCTACGTCTCAACCATACTCATAGATCAAATGTCTAGCATTCCAATGTCTAAAAACCAAAGGCGCCCTGATAGAACCAGGTGATTCTTATCACCCTCTGACATTGAGCTAGTTTTGCCCCTGCCGTAGGAAGTTGCTTACAAGTCTTTGGTGAACGTGGGACATTATTTTTATTAGGAATTCATGCTGATGCTTATGTGAGACTCATAAAAAGATGAAGATTAAGTCAAATTAGAAGATTGACACTACACTATAAAGGAACCAATGATGGATGATGTGCAGGAATCAGATTCTTGATTAACTAAAGACTGACAGACTCAGTCGTAAAAGTAAAAAGTATTCCTGAAAAATTTGCTTCATGTGCTATCAACCAGTCTCTGTGTTCTTCAAATCATTCAAGTATATGCCCCAACAAGTAGCGACAGTGATGAGGAGGTTGAAGAATATCATGATGATTTATTTTGCCTCTACAAACAGGACAATTTCCACTCACAGATTTAAAATGTAAGAATTGGTAAGATCCAAAATGGGGACAAATCCATCAGAGCACATGGAACTAGAAAAAGAGATGAAAGAGGCAAGCAACTGAATGAATTTGCAGAAGAACACAGTTTGAACATCATGAATTAATTCTACGGGAAGAAGGCCCAGGGAAAATGGACATGGAAAAGCCCTAATGGTAATACAAGTGAAATCAACTTCATGATTGCAAATAATAATATGATTTTCTCTGACTGCTCAGTCTTAAATTGTTTTAACATTGGAAGTAGCTATCGTCTAGTGAGAGCAAAAATTAAAAATTACTGCAAGAAAAAGAAAGAAAATTATCAAATCAACAAACATGAAGATCAATACTAGCCAACTATTGAAAAATCATAAGACGTTTGAGTTAGCACTGTCTAATCACTTCAGTGTGCTGCAAGACCTCCCAGGCACAGACATTTCAACCCACAATGGAAAAATATTTGAGACTATCGTGGATACTGCCCATGCCCTTGCACCTACTACAAAACAAGAAAAAACAACCTGATTATCAAAAGAAACAGTTGCCATGATGAAAAAGCAACAAGAAATTAAGCAAAACGGTAATATTAGAAACATGATAGAATATGTAGAAACGTGCTAGACCATGAGGAAGATTCATTGCTGAGCTCACTAAAAGTACATTAGATTATAATCAAAGGGTAAAGAAATCAAAATGAAAGATGGCCATACATTGGAGCCAAATGTTTGCATTAAAGCTTGAAGGTAGTACAACAGTAAAAACTCAACGACAAATACTAAAACAAATGGAAGAATTTTATTAAAATCTTTATAAACATATGGACAACACATGAATTCAGTGCCAGAGGCTGAAGCTGTGCCAGAAGTTTTGGTAAAGAAGTAGAAGCTGTCCGGATGGCTGGTGAAGGGACTTCTTAGTTTCTCTGGCAGTATGCCGGTGGTCTCTCCCTACTCCTCCTATATACATTTATGGTTGTTTGACCTACTACCCCATGTGTATATCACTATGCAGTATGGCTAGCAGTATCTGACCTCATAGCTGATTACTTTTTGCTCTCGGCCAGTTTGGGACTTGCTTTTATGGGGATTGGGGGTTTTACATTGTTTATACGTCATCTATTGTATGATGCCTAACGTTCTGTACTGATGTTTGTTCTGTAACCTACAGGCCGCTCAGGTGGGGGAGCCTCCCCTGCTATGACCGGTTGTTCCTGATCACTGCTGATGTACCTTACTGATGTCTGCCTGTTTAGTTTAGGGCCATGCAGCTTGTCCATGCTTCAGTTCCCTGCTTGTGCTTGTTCTTGAGCAATACTGTTTCCTGATGCTGTGGATTAAAGCCTTGGTTGTCTAATTGGTTTAACCCATTACTACCTGACCATCCCCCTAGGTCTTTTGACCTCTTTGCATCTAACAAGGCTGTACCGCGGACCCCTCGTGTCTATCTCCTGTACCTCTTTTCTCTCCTTTTCTATGGCTCTTTGACTCTTCTCCCTGTCTTTGTTCTCTTTCTCTTTTTTACTGAAAATTTTCTTTGCCATGTTTCATGACCATTTGCCTATTCACTGCTTTAATTTGACGCTTCTTGCGTGATGCTCCATTCTATGCAACAGTTCTTCGCTTACTTGACTATTATGGATGCCTGATTTTAATTTATTTCTAATTGTACCTTGTGCGATTATTTTATTTTATGGTCCTATGTCATGTACAATTTCGATTTCAATAAAGTTTTAAAAAAAAGAAAAAAAAGTAGAAGCTGCAATAAAATCAGTGAAAAATGGCAAAGTAGTTGGACCTGATAAAGTCACTATTGAAATGTTGAAAGCCAAAGTAAACCCTTATACAAAGCCCTAGCTAAACTATTTTCAAAATACCGACAGAAAAAAGAAAAGTTCACAGCGCTAACGCACCATATCATATATGCATACTATACAAATATACAATGAAAACCAAAGTGAAAAAAGTATAGATAGCAACAAAGAATGAAAGGATTCTCAAAGCCCTCAAAAGTTAGACCAAGAGCCAAGCAAAAAAAAACAAACCTGCCCTCTTCCATATACATTTATCATATATCATATCACTGGGTTAGTAAATATGAGATTTTCATTGCATAGCTTGGTCAAAATGTGTTTAAACTCACTTACCCTGTCAAGGTACCCCATATAAAGCAAATCCCTATCTAAAATTAAAAGTACCCCTGGTATTTCTGTAAATAAGCCCTTAGGATTTGATATCCAAATTAAAACATTTAAAAACACATTAAAGCAGGCAATGCCCATGGGGATTTCTTGTAATAAACATGTAGGACTTGATATCTAGTTAAAACATTAAAATCACATAATTTCTAATACCTTAATGTGAGACTTATCCTTCTTTAAAAACAATAGTGGCCTGCAGTGAGTGGGTAGAAGCCCAAGAGGACCAAAACACTATCAGTCCCCTTTACAGATCTTTTCCATCCACCCTCACAGGCCACCTGGGGTTTGCACATTGCTTTAATTACAAAAAGGCTTAGGCCAAGCAAGCCAAGAGAAAAGGCCAAAACCATGCCTTTAAATAAACTACTTGCAAGTGATAGCAAATACGCGTATAATGATTTAAAGTGCATTTCGTTTTAAATCACCTATAGTTTTGAAATTACGTAGAATTCAGTGAAAAAGCAGCTAGCATGAGAAAAGGAGTTATGAAAAAGCAAAGAAAAGAAGGAAAAGACAGACAGCACTAACTCACCATATCACTTACTTATACTATAAAATAAACAATGAAAACCCAAAGTGAATAAAGTGTTGATAGCAACAAGGAATGGAAGGGTTCTCCAAGCCCTCCAAAGTTAGCCCAAGGCCAAAAGCAAAAAGCTAAGACAAAAAAAAACAAACCTGCACTTCTCCATACAAATTTTCAAAGTTTGGACCCTTTATGGAGCATATATCATATAACTATGTTAACAAGTATGAGATTTTCATTGCATAGTTTGGCCAAGCTCACTTACCCCATCAAGGTACCCCACATAAAGCAGTCCCTATGTAAAATGAAAGTTGCCCCTTATATTTCAGGAAATAAATGCGTAGGGTTTGATACCTAGAATAAAAAAAACATTTACAACAAATTAAAAACACGCAATGCCCCTGATACATTCTTCTAATAAATGAGCAGGACTTGCATGGTTTGGCCAAAGTATGTTTAAACTCACTTATCCCATCAAGGTACCCCATATAAAGTGAGACCCTAAAATTAAAATTACCCCTGGTATTTCTGTAAATAAGCCTGTAGGATTTGATACCTAAAATAAAAACATTTTAAAACACATTAAAACAGGCCATTCCCCTGATGAATTCTTGTAATAAACTTGTAGGACTTGATATCTAGTTGAAACATTAATATCACAAAAGTTCTAATACCTTTATGGTGGGACTCAACTGCTTTCAAAACAATGGTGGCCTGCAGTGAGTGGGTGGGAGCTCAAAAGTACCAAAACACTAGCAGTCCCCTTTATAGGTCTTTTCCACCTATCCCCACAGGCCACCTGGGTTTGCAAATTGCTTTAATTGCAAAAACACTGGTGTCAAGTTAAACTATTTTCAAAATACCTACTACTAGGAAACATGTCTGAAACACGGAAAAATGCAGAAGTCATCCTACTGCACAAAAAAGGTTATAAGGCAGATCTAAAAATACTCCCTTCCAATAAGCCTATTGCCAGGTGTCTGCATGGTTATCACAAAGGTACTATCAAGAAGAATGGGCAAAATACTTAATGAATCACAAAATAAAGAAGAATCAGGCTTCAGGAGTGTCCAGACAATGTAACAATTTATAGAGTGCCATAATGAGTACAACCTTCTTTTATGCATAGCCTTCATTGACTATGAAAAGGCCTTTGACTCAGTGAAAAAGCAAGCAATAAGCAATGCTCTGATCAACTAAGGAATAGCTAATAGAGCTTACATCGATATCCTCCAATCAATATATGAAAATTCAGCTGCATTAATACAGTTCAATAATGATAAAGTCCAAATCAACACAGAAAAAGGGGTCCAACAAGGAGACACAATCTCCCCCAAACTATTTTTCTGTTTGTTTAGAAGTGATTTTAAGCAAACTGAATTGGGACAAAAAAGGACTTTAGATCAATGGAGATTACCTACCTCACTATTTGTTTTGCAGATTATATAAAACTCTTTGCCAGTTGCCCTGAAGAACTGCACAAATGCATTGAAGAGCTACAACAGGAAAGCAAACATTTTGGTCTGGAGATGAATATCAACAAAATGTATGTCATATTTAACAAAGGTACCTTACCAAGGAAAATCACAGTAGATGGACAAGAACATTAGAAGATGACACATATGTTTACCTTGGACATGAAATGTCAACAGATGGAAACACCATGATAGAAATTGAGCGGCAAGCATTTGGAAAACTTAGTAGTACTGTATTTAAGACAAATTCACCACTCTGCCTCAAGCAAAAGTTTTTGACCAATATATCCTCCCAGCTCTTATATATGGCTGTGAAACATGAAGTGACAAATTCTAAGCACAATGAAAAAGAGACTGAAAAATGAGTGTGTGGATTTGCCAGCAAAGGTTTATGATGTAATTGAAAGAGTTAAGTGCCTGAAATGGAATGGGAAGGCCACATATTTCGCTAAATACTAAATTCTCAAGAAGAGGACCAAAGACAAGATGGGTAAATTAATTTACCAAATTTGTTGGTACACAGTGGCAATAAAACGCTCAGTCATTGATATGTTTGGGATTGATGTGATAATTTGTACATGTTAGATCTAGTTAAATATTGTTTTACTAATTAATGGGAGTTTGTATATATGTAAGATTGTTATTATCTGGGCTAATTAATAGCTGAGCAGAGCAGCAATTGCCAAGAGCAGCAAATCTAAGTGCAGAAGGAGAATTGTGGTGATTTAAGTAAGAAAACAACTGCAAAAACTGAAGGTCTTGTGCTGTCTGTTGTCCCCTGATTACATTAGTGCTGTGAAAATATCAGGCATGTCGCAGTGCATGTATGTTTTGCTTTTCTCATCCCAGGAAACCTTTTGGAGGTTCAGATATTACCCAATTTTTCAGCAGTTTTCTGTTTTACATCAGGAGATTGATAATTTGAAGACTGAGATCTACACAGATGCAAAAGAAACAAGTACCACTGCCTTACTGACTTCGAAGAAATGACAGATGGACTTCAGCTGGTTCTGGAAGGGTAAGACTTGTGGACAAGAGGCATGTCCCACAATCTGTGTCTCTTCATAATTCTTTTACTGCACTTTCAGAACACTGCCTTAATATTGGGACAACTCAGGAAGCAGAGATTTCTATTCAAATACATGAAGAGATTCAAAAAAGTGCAGGAGGGAAGTGTATTTCAAAGGAAAAAAATGTTAGGACAAGAGGCCATAGTCTAAAATTAGAGGGACATAGGTTTAGATTTAATGTAAGTAAGTTTTACATCACTGAGAGGGTAGTAGAAAAGTGGAACAGCCTACCACCAGAAGTGGTAGAAGTTAATACAGTGACAGAATTTAAGCATGCATGATATAAGCATAAGACTGTCCTGAACAAGACAAGACCAAGGACCAAATAAGGTCTGAGGTTCTTACAATAGGAAAATACGCAGACTAGATGGACCAAATGGTTTTTATCTGCTTTCAAATTCTGTTCTATGTTTCTAGGAACAAAGTTGTTGGAGTTTTATGAGGAGGCCTTCATCCTGCAGAGGTTTGAGCATTAACCAACTGAGCTATCTATCTATCTATCTATCTATCTATCTATCTATCTATCTATCTATCTATCTTTCTATTTAATAAAACATATCCACTACATTAATAATATAATTTAGGAAATAACACAACAAATATCATACAACAATTTAAGCATTGAATCCTAGCTTTAACTCTGGACTGGAGGACCGGGTGAGAGAGGAGTTAAAGAAAGGGAATCCAGTGTTTATTGTGGTAAGAATATTTTCATAAAAAAACACTGTTGAAAGAGTTGTTGAGTATTTTAATCTAATAACTTGCAAGAAAGGAAGAAGTTGTCAAACAAATCTAGTGGACTTTTTGATTATGTTACTAAAATAATAGACAAGGGTTGAGCAGTAAATGTTCATTGCCATTCAAAGGCAAGTGTAGGTGCGTGTCCCTAATGACACTCCATTCTGGAGACATGAATGAGCGGTTGTGCATGGTTAGTGCTGCACATGGGGAAGATGAAAGAATAGAGAGCCCTTTGAATATGGGGAGATCGACCTAAGCTATACGACTATTTATATACTATGTGTTAGTCAGATGAAACCGATGATATATACAACTATTTCCTCATGTATACATGCTGCTCTTATTCAGTCCAAGTTGTATAACCATTGGCCTGTCAAAGTCAGCTGCTTGTCGTAGTATGCATATGTGTGTGTATATATATATATATATATATATATATATATATATATATTATAAATAAACCTGCGCTCCTCCAGCTAAAGTGAAAAATAAAAAATAGTGTGCCCTGTAAAGGGCATATATAATAATGTGAATAATTTTGAGGCTCTAGTTGCCCACATTTTTGGCCAAAGAAGGGGGGTAAGCTTGCCAACCGCGCCAAGGTACCTCAAGTATGGCAAGAACCTACACTGAACACTTGAGACCCTATCTAAAAAAATAATAACAAAAAATAATAAATTAATTAAAATTGTCCCAGAAGAAATGTTGCAGTAATGTGTTGGAAATGGACCCTTAAATGTATAGCTTCTCTACAATATATAAATACCAATGTATGCAATTAAAAACAATTAATACACAAAGATTAAAAAAAGGGTCAGTGGGGTTCCTACCACACATGTCTGCTGTTGTGGATGTCCATACAAAGGACTGAGACTATCTCAGCCTCTATATAACCACCAGCAGACTACAAGAGGAGCAATTAGTTGGAGTAGGCAAATAGAATGGTCCTTGTGTGGCCTGAAACTTTGACCACTTGATTTGATACAATCCCACGGGTGCTGCCCCTTCTTTCCAAATCTTATATCTATATATATATATATATATATATATATATATATATATATATATATATATATATATACACACACACACACAGAGCGAGAGAAATACCGTATGTATAAATATATATATATCGTATATAAAATAGAAAAAAAAATAGGATTTATAAATTATGTGTGATGTGAAATGTATGATAAAATATGAAAATGGTAATGATACTGTTTGCGAAAGATCTACATAAATTAATAATAAATACTAAATGAGTTCATGAACAGGCTAAATTGTTGGATGCATTTATGTGTGAAAATTATAATTAAGGGATTAATTAAAGAATAATGTGTAAATAATATTACAAATATACAAATGAACTGATCTAACTAAATAAAAAAAATGTAATAAGAAAAAAAAAGTCAACAAATGTGAAAATTGATTCTAGCCAGCTATTGAAAAATCATACAAATTTTGAGTTAGCACTATCAAAAAGCTTCAGTGTGCTCCAGACAAAGAAATTGCAACCCACAATTAAAAAGTTATTGAGACTATAATAGACACTTCCCAAGCCCTTGCATCTACTGCAAAACAAGAAAACCCAATGCAAATATCAAAATAAACAGTTGGCATGATGACAAAGAGACTAGAAATTAAGCAAAATGGTAATATTAGAAACAGGACAGAATATGTAGAGGTGTGCAAGACCATAAGGAAGTGCTTTAAAGAAAAAATGCAAAAGTTCAGTGTTCAGCATATCAAGAGGACACTGGAAGAAAACCAAAGGCTAAAGAAAGTAAAATAAAAGATGGCCACGCATAGGAGCCAAATATTTGCATTAAAGCTTGAATATAGTACAACAGAAAAAACTCAACAATAAATACTAAATTGAATGAAATAATTTTATTCAAATCTTTATAATGATGAAGCACAACAACTGAATGCAGTGCCAGAAGCTGAAAGTATGCCAGAACATTTGGTAGAAGAAGTATAAGCTACAATAAAATCAATGAAAAATGGCAAAGCAGCTGGACCTGAAAAAGTCACTGCTGAAATGTGAAAGATGGAGGTCAACCCTTATTCAAAGCCCTAGCTAAACTATTTTCAAAATGCCTGCTACTAGGTAAAGTGCCTGAAACATGGAAAAATGCAGAAGTCCTCCTATTGCACACTCTTGATTAATTGTATCTTAAATAAAAACTATTTCAGATTTGAAAAATCTTTCTACCTACAACTTCAAAGGACAGAAATGGGGTCAAACATGGCATCCATGTATGCAGGTATCTTCATGGATCAATGACATATTCTTTCCCAGCTTGATTTTTCACATCATATTCTGTGATACAAGAGATTTATTGATGACATTTTATTTCTATGGCAAGGCACTGAAATAAGATTTTGTCAATTTGTTGACTTGTTGAATGCAATTAAATCCACTATTCATTTTATACTCACCTGTGACAGAGATGCTATCAATATCCTAGATATGACCATCTACAAGGAGGATTGACACTAAGAGCACAGATCATAATACACTCCTGCATGCTAGCAGTCATCACCCAATCCCTTTAAAAGGGGTCTGCCTTATTTACATATGGTGAGAGTAATCAGAAACACCTCTAGATGGCTCTTATCTATGGGGAAGAAATTTGTCCAGAGAGGATATGATCCAAGGGAGGTTGAAGAGTCTATCACTAAAGCAAAATACCTGGAGAGAGATTCATTGTTTTCCATGGATCAGATGAACCCTAACCAAACTAAAGCCTCTAGGTTCTGTATCTAACCTACATATACCACTTTTTCTCCTGAAATCTGGGAAAGTATACTTAAAAATGGTCATATTTTTTGAAGGAGAACAGAAACTGGGATGTTTATTTAAGGCATCCCCTCCTTGTTTTGCAGTGGTTATCTTGTACAGGCTGATCCATTAACGAAATATGATGGTAGTCAGTGTGACAGAGGCATTGGTTAGCCCATCCACAAGGAGTTTGCAGATATAAAGTTATACTAATTGTCCCAATCTGATAACCTGGAAATCCTATACGCATCCACAAAAGGATACAATGTTCCGAATCAAATATTTTCTTAATCGTGAAAACATTTGTGATATACATTATTGTAAGACCTTGTGGACTGTACTAAGTGGGCAAGACAAATGTGATGTTGAAAGAGCAAATTAACAATCATAAATCAGCTATACATAAAGCTTTGGATGGGTCTTTCTGATTTCAAGTTTATGACCATTATAATGGTCCACATACCATGGAGAGGGGGTAACAGACATTAAGTGCTACTTCAGATGGAATACAAAACTATCTTTAAATTGAACACTTTGCACCCAAAAGAATTAAATTATGAACTCCAGCTGAATTGATTTTTATGTATTATTCTCCTTTCTCTGGTTCGCAAGAAGGATATCGCAAATGCTCTTGAAGCAGTACATATAGAGGCGATACCCTTGTGACTAAGTCAGGGGTATAATGCCCAACTGCATCCGTAACTATCTTAAGATCTCCAGTTGGACTGCTTTAACTTCAAGTATGCCTCTCTTCTTTGGGGATCACATGGAGGATAGCTGGATCAATTTGAGAGAAATTACATAAATCACCCCTTAAAGGTTACTATCAATATAAAGCAGTAAGAGGCAACACCCTCATGAGAATGGCATGGGGTATGTTGCCCAACTGCTAGAGGCTGATGTTTGAGGTAGTATTACACTTCACATTGGAAGAAATCCTGGATTCTGGTATTTTGGTTACATGGTTTGGGAATCCATTAGATTGGAATTACATGCTCTGTCTTAAGACCACATGGCTGTTGGACATATTCTGCCTATCTATGGACAAGCGATTCATCTGTATCATGACATTTTCAACTTAATTGCAATATGGAAGATAATCCTGATCTGCCTGAAGAAGATTATGTATAGAGACCTAGTTCACATAATCACGTTTATCCTGTTTTGGAAGTCTCAATTCCTAATTATTTTTTTTTCTAATAAACTTTTAAAAAACTTTTAGTTGTTGGTTCAGCTCTCATGATTTTGCTTATTCTAAGTCCTGTTGTGCTTGGGTTTCAAATCTCTAGTCCTTACCCCACTGGGGATGCTGGATACTTGGGACAATGGGAATAGCACCTATTGTTGCTTTGTCTGGGTTTTCTATGGATGCAGTATTCTCAATTATGCATATTGGTGGTTTGCAGTTTTCTCAATGTTCATACTCATGTTCGTGTTGGTCTGATTTGCTGCACAGTGTTCCCTGTGCAGCCTATAACTGGTGGTGACACCACTCATCATGTGAGATTAAAAACCCCACACTATTTCTTCAAGTGTTATTTTCTGTTGTTATGCTTCATGGAGGACTCAGTAAAGCTAATTAGTAGTTGGCTGGGACATTTTGCAACAGAGTGGAGCTCTATGACACTTTTCATCTTTTAATGTTTGAGGCACAAAAATTTTTTTTTACTCTGAATACTGGCTACTTGCTTGGTGAAGAGTGCCATTGGAGATGCTTTTTTTTTAGCACCCTGGGGACACTCTTTGCCATTACACAGCATTAAAGTTTTGATACATTTTGCATATTTCTCATTTTGCAGTGGGTGTAATAGAGTATTTAAGGCTCTTGCTAGTAACAAGGCACGGGTAGGTAATAATGCATAAGAATACTTTTATTCCAGAATATTTTATTCTCAAGAGCTTGTGAAAACTTTTCAGAAGCTCTTGAGAAAGTAAGCTGGACTTACAAAACGCGTAGAGAGTTATATTCTGTTTTTATATTGTTGTACTAGCATTGCTATTTTATTTTTTTTTATACCAGTAGTGTGTTATATTCTGGAATAAAAGTATTCTTATACATTATTACCTACCCGTGCCTTGGTACTAGCAAGAGCCTTAAATACTCCAATACACCAACCGCAAAAGAGGTAAATTTATATTTAGTGGAGGAGACTATATCCTGTGAGAGGAGGAGATGATCCCACTGAAAGATGTTTGACCAGAAGGGGGAGAACTGAGGTGGGACCCTGGAAAGCAGAGTGGTGTAAACCGACCTGGGGTTTAAACCAGGGACGCTGAGATCATTGAGATGCAGTTAAAAACCTCTCTGAAGAGTGAGTACCTTTCTTTGAGCACGTGGTGAAGGTGAAGGGAAAAGTATTGAAAAAACTACGCTTAGAGGAGACCGTTTGCGCTGTTTTCTTATCTTTTTTTCTATAGTTTTACTGTTGGGAACCCCTACCCATATGACAGCTGCATAGGACCCTCAGAATCATCGCTCAAAATATTTTTTTGTACCAATTGGATGGACTAATTGTGAGGATATTGTATCGGATATTGTTTATTATTATTGTATGCACTGGAATATTATCACTGACTCGTTGTGGCGCTTCCTGTAATATCCCTTAGTGGACACTTGTAGTAGTACCAAACTTTAGGGATATATATATTGTCTAAAATAGAAGGATGGGTTGTTTGGATACCTGATGATAGTCTGTGTTTTATGACTTCATATAATACTTGGATGATGCTGATTCAGCGTTTTTGGCGGGTATCCAAAGGGGGTGAGTGTCTGATTAGATACATTTGTTAAGTTAGTCTTGATAAGCATAATTCTCTGTTTGTGCAACTGTTTTTCCTGAGGAAGATCCATGTTGAGACCGAAAATGTTTGGCTATACTGGAGTTCCAGATGACTGATTAAAGAACCTCCTTACATGATCTTATTGAGTTCTGTCTCATGCTGGGCCTTACAGCTAAGTATTTTCTGTATTTACTCAAGGGTGTGCACCAAATATTTTGTCTTTTTGCTTTCTTTATGATGTATGAGTGTTGCTGTCACACACCTTTACAAGGCAATACCGAATCAACTTTTAAGCTTTTGGGGAGGCTGATTTTTGCAGAAAAGTGTTGTAAGCTGCATTATATCATAATTCCTTCTCTTTCCTTTAGCCCTTTTATCCCTTAAGAATGCTATTGGGAGACCTGAATGAAAGACAGTATTTTCTACATGTCAATTACTTTTTTACATGGTCTCCATAGATAGCACATGGACTTCCCCCACTTATTCATGACATTTTGATTAAACACTTTATTTAAGCATCAGTTGTGTTCTAGTTTTGTCTTTGTTCAAACATTGATGATGGCTTGGTGGGAGGTATTTTAATCCTTTGAGTACCAGAGGGGTATGCAATGAATTTATTTTCCCTGTTCTGCTTGGCAGGTGGGGATCTTATGGAGGTCATCATGGATAATGAAGGCTTACAAGGCTGAGCCTTCCGAAACCCAGGGCCATGCCTCTAATGGTGCACAGTGAAAACATTGCCTCAGGCTGAGGTGGCAAATTTTGATTTTTGAAGGGGGCATGACCACAATATCAAGTTGTTAACCCTGCTCTCAAAGGGTTAAGGAAACATATGAATAATGAGTGTACAGCTCCTTTCTCTATACTCGCCATTAACCATTTGAGTGCCAGTGAGTTGTGCAATGCAATGTTCTGCAACGTGCTGCATACCTCTCTGGCAGTCAAATTGATGAACAAATATCATTTAATCACTTGTGCTCAAATGTATTTCTCTGTGTATACAGAGCCATTTTCTATACTACCCACATGTGTTCTGTATGTCAGAGACAGGCTTCCAGTTCAACTGTAAGAAGTGATTAATCTGACACTAAGCGGCACACAGAACACATGCATGGAGAGGAGAATCCAGCTCTGCATACAGACATAAATACATTTGAGTGCCAGTGCTAAAAAGGACTTGTTTAACAACTTGACTGCCAGGTAGGTGTGTCAAATGTTTAATGGGGGTGGGTTAGGAAGGAAGCTGTAGCATAATTTAACTTGATGGTAATTTAACCCTTTCGGTTCTAAAAGGGCATTCAGCCACTGAATCCTACTCTGGCACTGAAAGTGTCAATATAATATGTGATGTCCTATCCCACCTTGCACACCTTCTTCCCTCTCACTCTCCTCACTGCACCATATCATCTGTCTCTTCTACATCTCTCCCTTCATTGCACATCTCTGTCTGCATTTTTCTCTTTCTTGCTATTGCCACCTGAAACAAGATATAGTGTGGTGAGGCAAGTTTATTGTTTTAACTTTATAGGAATTTGTATAGGTACTCTAATTAATAGTCGGAGCTTGCAGTCACTGCATTTCAATTTGTAAGCTCTGTAATATCGCACGTATACATATATTTAGTTGTAAGCTCTGTGATATCACTAGTGTAGATCCAATTGTAAGCTCTGTTGTATCATCAGTGTAGCTACATTTCAACTGTAAACTCCGTGGTATCCGTAGTGTTTCTCCATTTCAATTGTAAGCCTTGTTCTATCACTTGTGCAGTTCCATTTCAATTGTAAGCCCTGTGGTATCAGTAATGTATCTCCATTTCAAATGTAAGCTCAGTGGTATCGCTAGTTTAGCTATATTTCATTTGCAAACCCTGTGATATCCCTAGTGTAGCTCCATTTTAATTGTTAGCTCTCAGGCATCACTAGTGTACCTCTATTTCATTTGTAAGCTCCATAGTATCACTAGTGTAGCTCCATTTCAATTGTAAGCTCTGTGATATCACCATTGTAGCTATATTTAAATTGTAAGCTCTCCGGTATAATGTATCTCAAGTATCAAACTCTCAAGTATAGCTATATTTCTGTCGTATCATTAGTGCAGCTCAATTTCGATTATAGGCTCTGTGCTATAACTGGTATGGATACATTTCAAATGTATGATTTGTTGTATCACTAGCATGGCCATATTTCAGTACTTTACTTTTTTTGGTATCACTAGTGTAGCTGTCACTCTCCTTCTTGTTCAGCTCTGAGATGCTTGAGATCGACTCTAGAGAGAGATGCTCGTGAGCGGAGACAGTCCCCCTACTTCTTTGCTGTGACCAAAGCCGAGTTAAATGTGCTGGCTACAAAGCCAGATGTCCAGTTCAGGTTAAGCCAGAACCCTGACCAGGATAGAGGTAGGGGGGTACTGGCAATGAGCTGAACTAGAGACTAGGAAGGACCCTTGATGCAGATCTGGTAGACCCAGAATAGGTACCAGGATAATCCTGATAAGAACACAGGGATCTACAGGCAAGACTCCCTTCACCACGGCCCTAGTGTGGGCCATCAGCTGGGCAAGACTGCTTCAAGCAATAGCTCAAGTGGTGGGCTAATGCTGGGTAGGATAGCAGGACAAATAAGCCCCAAGGATGGGCTTTAGCAGGACAACACTGCAGACACTTAGCCCTAAGGATAGGCTAAAGCAGGACAAGACTGCTTCACACACTAGCCACTGTGAAGTGCTGTTACAGGACAAGACTGCAGACACTTAACTCCAAAGATAGGCTACAGCAGGGCGGGACTGCTTCTGACCAGACCCCTAAATGCAGGATAAGGCTGCAAAACAGCAGGTTAAAGGGATAGTAATACTTCATTTTATCTTTATTTTATTTTGTAGGCATTAAAAAAAACATGAAGAACGATATAAGTCTTATCTCTCAAACCTTTATGGTTTAAGAGATATTCACAAGCAAAGTATCCCCCCCTGTTCAGCCAGATCAGAAGGGAGGTGCCCAGGTAGACTGCAGAGAGGGACAATCTTCAATTAAGATAAGGGAAAAAAGCTGAAAAACGTGTCAAGGGGGGAAGGGCTTTCATTCTTTTCATACAAAGAAGAGTGTCCCCTGCTGTTATCTGTCTGGTCTTACAACCAGATTCACATATGAGAAGAGATGGCTTACACTAGGAAAAAGGGGCGGGAGGGGGAAACTTTGCTTGTGAATATCTCTTAAACCATAAAGGTTTGAGAGATAAGACATATCATTCTTCATGTTTTTTTAATGCCTACAAAATAAAATAAAGTTAAAACGAAGTATTACTATCCCTTTAAGACTGCTAAATAATGGTCCCAGGGTTGTTTAAACTTAAGACCCAACTGCTCTCAATGAGGGATGTTCCAGCGAGTCGAACCCCTCCTGAAGCTATACAGTGGGATGAGACAGCACTATATATATATATATTGGCAACCCCAGCAACCAGCTATCCACGGCCCTAATAGGCCATTAGTTCTAAACAAATCTTGCCCCGTATAAGCAATACCGCCGTAAACTACGGAGAGGAGGACAAAAGGGTGATCTGGACCCAAAAGGGAAACTGGAGTGCAAGAAGGCAATCTACCCAAGCTCCGCTCATCAGTGTAAGCTGACCGGTGAGCAAGGAGCTGGGTAACAGAGAGTGTAATGCAGCCAGACGCACTGAAAGGGTAAATGCAGCAGGCACACCCTGCTACTAGGATCACCCTGCCAGGCGGTGTACAGAGAGACACAGGGAGGCTGAACACTGCGGTCTTGCAGAATGCAGAATTAAAGAGGCCAAGGCACCAGGAGGGACAGTCACAACGGAGGTAATGCAAGCCAATAATCGTAAAACATAGTATCGGAGGAGAGGCAGAAATCAAGGTCTATCACAAGCCAGGGGGTCAGAAACGAGAGCAGTCCAAAAACACAAAGCCAAGATCAGAATCAGGATCCGAATTGTAGAGAAGCTCAAATAATCAGGTGCTAGATGCTCTGTAGAGCGTCCTTAAAGGGATAGTAATACTTAAGATGTAAAAAAATATATGTTGTAGGGTTTATGTCTCCGAATAAAACAAGGGTACTCCCACTACTGAGAGATATTATATTAAAACATTTCAACAGCTCAAACTTGAATTCTTTAGGTGCAATATCACAGTGGCCTGAAAATTACAGTGGCGCTGTTGCTACACCATCCTTTGGAGATTTATGGTCTATAGACCAGAGCAGTGCATATAATGGTAGAGCAACAGCACCACTGTAAAATTTCAGGCCACTGTGATATTGCACCTAAAAATTCAAGTTTGAGCTGTTCTAATTTTTTAATAAAGCATCTCTCAGCAGTGGGAGTACCCTTGTTTTACTCAGGAGGATATACCCTACAACATATATTTTTTTACATTTTAAGTATTTCTATCCCTTTAAAAACAGCTCTGCTCCAATATGCAACAAGAAAGAAAAGCCCATAGAAAAGGTGGGAATGAGAGAGAGCAGCTTGACAGCAGCCCCATTTCAATTAAAAGCACTGTAGTATCTAAAAAACAATAGCTGAATATTAAATCAATTCAAAATTAATAAAATTACTGCCATGTTACCACTAAGTAGGTGCTGCATGAGAAAAAACACACAGCAAGGCAACGCTGCTCAAAATGTGCATTTTTCCATGAGCGTCTCTTATTGGTGAGTTATATTCCTACCATATCATAAACATTCAAAAGTCAAATATGCCCTGGGAAAGAGACCTTTTATTAACCTCCCAATTCACCCTCCACCCGTGGAGACAATGAATAAAAATTAATTAACAGGTGTGAGAATTCTGTCTTTTTCCACTACAGAGCAGTTGCAGTGCCACACAATTCCTTAACTTTGCATTTTATATATAATGTACTGAATGATTAACATGGTTACTACTTCAGTAATGTACTGGTATAGCCTGCTTTCATTCGCTCAGTGCACAAATGAAACAATATGGTAATAGATGAGCGGCATATTGGAAATTCACATAAATGATTTGCATAGATGTGCTATGCTCCTTGAAACCCTGTACCTCTGTTCAACTTGTTTACTAAATATTTATTTTGTGTCTCTTTCTTAAGGGCTTGTGTCTAGGGATCTATAAACTGTGTAAGCAAAATGTACCCTCAAACGACTTTTGATGCTACTGCTTGTTCTTTCATTATATCACAGCAGAATGGCTGTGAGCTCTGTTTCAGCCATCCCTCTGGCCCTTAATGAAACTTTGGGCTTCTGTTTGTCAGCACATATTAATATCAAATATCCTGTTAGGATGGTTAGATGTTTATCTTCAACCATGTGGCAGGAGAAAATAAGAATTTGAATAAATATGCTTTGCTCAGGTATATTTAACCCTGGAAAAAAGTAATACACCTTGCACTTAACTCAGGCCTTTTTTAAGAGAAAAAATATTTAATCAGCCCTTCATAGCATGTATCATGAAGGCAGACATGAAAGTTGTTAGCAGGATTACCCACTGCACATTGTAATTGTAACCTTTTATGGACCAGGAGGGTATCCACCACATTTCTGGGAGGCATAATGTTTTAAGTACAAAGACACAATTTACTTGTTCATCCACCCCCTTTTGAAGCCTACCATATATTTTCATTGTCATCTCTTCTATTAAGGGTTCAGTATTGAAATGTCATCCTCTATTGGATGACCATAAAAATGCCAAGTTAAAAATGTTGTATGAATCAAGGGCGATATCAGAATGTTGGGCAAATCAACAGAGTGATCATAATAATCTCACAAGCTTAAAGGACGACATTTCAATAATAAAGCACTTGACACTTGTTTCCTTATTTCTTCCATCCCACCCTTTCTTATGAAATAGCCAAAATTGTATTATTGCTCCAGTTAATTTTACATATGCCCAACTGTTTAACAGCCTCAATGTCTCCTAGGCATCTTTACAAAATTAAGAGTTTAACACTTTGAATACAACCCACTCAAAATGATGCTGTTTAACTCCAAAACTGATCCATTTATTTTGGCATATGCCCCACTGTTTAACCACTTAAGTACTAGGGGAATCACTCTGGTTCTTCAGGGGGACAATCAGCCTCAATGTCTCCTAGATGTCTTCATAAAATTAAGAGATTAACACTTTGAATATGCAAGCTGCCCAAAAGTCATGATGCTGTTTAGCTTCAACGCTATGAGTGCAAAAGGGTACCTCTTGGGCACTTAAAGGGTTAAATCCAGATATCCATGTATCACATTCACTGTACTCTGCCATCCCCACAGATGATTGTGCACTATTCCTTGCTTATTTGGAGTATATCGCCACTCTTACAGACACTCCTGATGCTTTCCTAGCAGATCCATAGCTCTGACTCTGTTTGCTGCAGGAGGGAAGAAGGTAAAGTCGCGGAGGTGAAGAATGGGGATGGCAGATTTAAAGCGTTAAATTATTTCATTTATTTATATTTTTATTAGCAACAATAACAACTTGTTACAGCTAATTGGTACAATTACATAGTTACTGAGAATGCACAAATCATGATCACCTACATAATAGGATGATTGATAACACAAATAAATATAGTAAACTGAAACTAAAAGTCTCATGTGTTGACACTAGGTTAACCATAGGCTGAAAATGAAACGTAATCAAAAGAGTACATTTTACTTGTCCAGACTGAAGACAAATAATCCATAATTCCACTCTACAGGACCAGAGAGCAAGAATGGAAGAGATAACTAGAAAGGTCATAATTGGAGAGTAAGGAGACGTAGCAGAGATGTAGTAGCAGTAAGGAAAGAGCAAAAGGAAGTAGAGTGGATAAAAAGTCAGCCAGCTCAAAGAGAAAAGAAGGAGGGAGTTGGGATGGAAGGGAGGGAGGTCAGGGTGTCAAAGATCTTATTGGGCCGGGCTTAGACCCCCTGACATGGCCATTGTGAATCCACTCTCCATGACAGTTAGTTTCTAGTGTCACAAGAATTGTCACCCAAGAAACATCTGCAAGTTTGGCTTAGATTACCACTATCTCTAGTGAGATACTGGTAATCTATAGGAAAGCCAGGGAAACTAGAGTGTGTAGTACAAGCTTAATGACTTGGTAGATAGGGCTTTTTTCTAAATCTACCAGTCTCTGTACTCTCAGATTCCAGTCAGAACCCGGGGGGGGGCAGCCTTTTTTCAGTGCAGTGTGGGATGAGGGGCCTAGCATAATTTAGGAGAAAGAGCAATAGCTTTCATTTTAATAGTGTAAAGGGGGACATGGGAGAAAAGAAATATCATTGGCTCAAGTGGGGGATCGAAACTGAAAGAAAGTGATTGATGTCCTCTCTCACCTGAGTCCAGTAAGGACACGGTGGGAGCAAGACCACTTTAGGACACTCATGGAGATTGTCTGTGGTATATCACAACCACATCTTTTCCCATCTCACTGGTGTATAATAAGTTTATAATTGGTTTCCCTATGAGGGATATTCACAGATGAAGAGATGAGCGTTTTATATATTGAGAGCCATTGCGAGGCTGGAAGGCATAATCCTAGGTCTGTCTCACGTGGTGAGGTTTGGACCAGGAGGCAGGTGGGCTGAGGAGTTTCAAAAAGGTAAAGCTGCGAGACATTGAGGCTGATTTACTCCTTAAGAACCAAAGTGATAACCCCTAGTACTTAAAGGGATAGTAATACTTAAAAATTACTAATCTCAATATTGTAGTACTAAAAAAAATTAATTGCAAACCAAGCACACGTAGAAGACCTTTTAAGTGAATTATTCCTTTTTTATCGCGATCTCAGCTCTGCTGCAGAGCCACCGGATGATCGTAGGACAGGCTTCCCCTGCAGTCAGCTACAACGCTGACTTCAGGGAAAGGTGAGGGAGGGGGAACTTTGCGAGTGAATATCTCTCAAACCATAAAGGTTTGAGAGATGTCACTGGGGGCATTTCATTTATTTTGTTTAGTACTATAATATTTGGATTAGCAATTTTTAAGTATTACTACCCATTTAAGTGGTTAAACAGTGGGGCATATGCCCAAATAAATGGAGCTGCTTTTAGGACTTCCTGAGTACGGGTCGGATGACATTTTCATTGGTTTGACATGGGCTGTCAAGACTGGAATTCCTCTTCAATCTAAGCCCGACATCTAGTTATTTCTACTGTTGATGGGAAGTCAATTGGTAGCATCTTTGTAACCTTGTAAATCTGTTTCCTCAGTGCTTCTCATGGAACTGTTCACCAACAATCTTCATCAGACTACGCTTTTTTTCTGCATGCCAGACTTTCTTCTTGTTTTCCCGTTATGACTGAACTCAGCCTGCCTCAAACTTGGCTCGCATGACTATGATTTTGTCTCAGCCCCTTGAACCCATGATACAGTGTTCTACTGCTGACCACTGACATCCACATGTAGCTTGGGACTCAATCCCTAGATGTGGCTGCCTCTGCATGGTTCAAAACCTCTACCTGAGTACTTTTTTACCATCTTCAGTAGGACTCACTAGGAATAAGCAAACCTGCAAGCAAGTCCTACCTTCTGTAGTCTGTTTAGATTTCCTCTATCTGTGGAATTCACCATCACAAGATCCCTCATGTCATCAAAGCCTGTGCCTAACCCCCTTTGTTCGCTTAATGTCTGCTAATACCAGTTTACCTTCTATGTTGAAAATGTTTGCATGTAGACTCCTTACAACTACTAATAATGATAATAATAGCTAGTAATAATGCTCTCATCATGAAAATAATTATTGAGATTGATACAGAATCCTGTACTTGATTTGCTGAACACTCTTGAAGTTAAATCAGTGAATAGATAGAGAAACTTCAGGTTTTAAACTTTTAAAGTACAGCTTGATAAAGCATTGTAAAACTATGCAAGACAATTGGAGTAATGTGTGTTTGTAGGAAGATTTTCAAGAAAATTTCAAGTAACATAGTAACACAGTTGACAAGGTTGAAAAAAGACATGCATCCAGCAAGTCCAGCCCATGCCAAAACACCCCTGTTGATCCAGAGGAAGGCAAAAAAAATCCTGAAGCTATTTCCAATTTAGCCCCAATATCACGGTACCCATGATTCCTCCATTTGCGACATTTCTACTTCCTGGTCATTTCCTTCTAGCATTCTTATTGGCGATCAGTATTACTCCTCTCACTGGCTACCTTTAAATGCTAGCGCTGTCATTATGGCAGCGCCCTTTCGTGGTGTTCAAGTATCTAGCGTTTGTTCCTGTGGTTCCTGGTATCCTGTGTATGATCCGGCTCGACTGACTACGTTCCTGAGTGATCCTCTGTTCCTGACTTCCGTTGCGACCCGGCTTGGCTGACTATCCTGCTCTGTGTACCGACCTGGCTTGGCTGACTATCCTGCTCTGTGTACCGACCCGGCTTGGCTGATTATCCTGCTCTGTGTACCAACCTGGCTTGACTGACTATCCTGCTCTGATTCACCGAACCAATTGTCTCTCAGCCTATCCAAGCTCCTACTCAGTCCATTGCCTGTTCTGCTCCGTCAGTGCCTGTCCGGCATGGTGTGTTCCTCCTCCTGCATACCTGCATTTATACGCTTCACCTCGCACATCTGTCTGCTTCATTGCTATGAGGTTGGCTGCTGCTCCGTTGCACCTCGTTAGTCTCAGCTTGTGCGGCCGTTCTGCCTATCCAGAGGTCTTTCAGCGTCCTAAGCCTGTCTACGGGCCGGTGCGTGGTTTAGTGACTTCTGTCACTTGTCGTTGTTCTAGCTCTCAGGTTGGTGCGGTTGCCTTGCCTTGTCACTGCCAGTACTGCGCTACCACCTAGCGTACTAGGGGTCCGGTTGCCGTGCCTTGTCGCTGCCAGTACTGCAATACCACTTAGCGTACTAGGTGACCATTGGCTTGCATTGTTACAGCCAGTACTACTATACCACCTAGCGTACTAAGGGTCCTGTTGGCTGTATCTGCCAGTACTGCTATACCACCTAGCGTACTAGGGGTTCGGTTGCCTTGCCTGGTTACTGCCAGTACTACTCTCCCTCCTAGCATACTAGGAGTTCGGTTGCATTGCCTTCCATCTGTCAGCTATTATCCTCACCCAGCTACCAGGTTAATTATTGCCTTCACTCCTGTCAGTCCTGCTGACTTCCCTAGCGCTCTAGGGCTCCTGTTACTCAGTCTGGGCCTATTCCTGTCATTCCTACCATCCGGTGGGATCTGCTGTTTCTGTTCCTGTATATTGCTACTGCTGCACTATTCCTGATCCTGGGTCCACTGGTGTACCTCTCTGCCTCATTGTATTCTCGTATCTGCATCCTGTATTGCAGAGTCTACCATTATTATTGTTGTGCCTGTACTACTGTATTTCATTCTTGTTTAATAAAACTGTGTTTTACTAAACCTAACGTGTTTGAGTGTCTGAAAACTGTAACACCCAAGTAGGTAAAAAAAATTCCTTCCTGACTCAAAATGGTAGTCAGATAGTTCCCCGGATCAACATCTTATCTGTATTGAAACCATCTGTCGTAATTTTCAATATTGTTCTGTGCTAGACAGGCATCCATTGCTTTTTTGAAAGCAGTTACATTATCTGCAAGTACAACATCCCGAGGCAAAGAATTCAATAGCTTTACCACCCTTAATATAAATAATCCTTGCCTTTATTTTTGTCGAAAGTGCATTTCCTCTAGTCTTAATGGATGACCTCTCATTCTTAGATCATTTCTTTGCATAAATAATTCATTGGATAGTTCTTTGTATTTACCTTGAATGCATTTGTAAATGGTAACCATATCACCCCTTAGACTTCTCTAATGTAAACAAACCCAGTTTGTCTAGTCTCTCTTTATAACTCAGATCCTCCAATCCATTTATCAGTTGATAATGTTTGATTATTCATATAAAAAAGAGCATATTTGTTTATTTAGAATATTTTCAATTTGATCTTCATAATTCTTCAGTTTCAGTATACATAAGTTAATCAGAGGTTCTGTCATTTGGACTAGCTTACCAGTATTGAAGCAGAGAAATTCTTACAGGGGAGCTATACTTATAGAGCATTTGTTTAACCCCAGCAGTCCTGGGACATTTCTGTCCCATAAGGACCACTTTGATCCTTGCCAACGCGCCGGTACACGTGACCTGTTGCATGTATAGGCGCACTGCTTTGGGGCCTGAAAGAGATCGCTTCAGTCTTGGAGCAGTCAATTTTAGGCCTTATTTTTACTTACAGCTCTCCCGGTAAAGAGCTGTAAGTAAAAAGTAAGTGACGTACTATGACCGTCATCGGTCCTTAAGGGTATAAGGACCATGACGGTCATTTAGTCCTTAAGGGGTTAACAAGAGGATCTATTTAGGAGTCCTTTACATTTCTGTCCAGTATTTATGTATTTTTGCATTGTTGTCTATATTTGAGCTCCATTTTAGTCTGCCTCTGCTCAAACTAGATGAATATGAATGAGGAATTGTATAGGGCAATGTCCAACCCATGGTTCTTTAGTACACTGTAAACATTTTCAGAGACTGAATTGCTTCAGCTCAGCTATAGACTGCAGCTAACTTCAATTGGAAAAAACAACATATAGGTACCCAATTTGCCCTGTGATGGACCCCAACCTAAGTCCTATTAAACAAATTAAGTTATTACTATTGGCAGATTTCTCCTTTAAGATGGAGTTATAACAAGCTTTGTTATAACATATCAATCCATAACATACTTTTAAAAAAATCTTTCTTAAGTAGAGAAAATAAAAAATGTATTTAATGATAAAGAATAATTAGTATTTGCACTTTCTGTTTTAAGAAAAACAGATCTTACTTTGGAGAATACATCTGGTTTCCTGGGCCATTCTCACTCTTAATGAAACAGATGGTATTTAAGAGACAGCAGAAGGTGGTACTTGGGATAAAGCTATAGGCATGCTTCCAAGTAGAATTTAATTTGGGCAGTTTGATGGAAGGGTGGGGTGTTTTAGTTATATTAAGCTAGCAGTGAACTCCACTGTGCATCATTTAAATATAATGTTCTTTGTTTATTATAAATGCATTATTAGAGAGAGCAGATGGGGCACATACAGTATGTACTATACAGTCTCTTCAAATCAAGTTTGTATAGAATTAAAATGAAGTAGAAAACATGTAATGCATAGTTACATCTTTAGCTTATCTTATTAGATAGGTAGATATCCACTTCTATTAACTCCTTACATGACATCTCCAATGCATTTAAAAACAATAGCTGGCGACATCACGAGCATAAGGGAGGCAGATGTACTAAGAACAAATGGGGCAAATCAAACTGAACGAAAGGAGATTAGTTTAAAAAATCCTATTGATTTAAACTTGGGTTTTAACCCCTTGAATGCTAGAGAGGTATCCAGTTCTTTGTAAATAAATGCTGCCAAACAAATCTGCTGTGCTTATATAGTTTTATATAATGTGCAAAAGTGTTAGGCAGGTGTAAAAAAATTCTGTAAAGTAAAAATGCTTTAAAAATAGACATGTTGATAGTTTATTTTTATCAGTTAACTATATGCATAGTGAGTGAACAGAAGAAAAATGTTGCCTACCTGTGTTCTGTTTTTAAATAGGCTTCCTACACTAAAATGGTCCTAACTATTAGAGATATGGAGGAAAGTATCATACCATTTTAGAAAGTAGATATTCACCCCATCAAATGAAGGATTGTTTCTTAACCTGGGCTGATGTGCATAATTATTTCAATAATTTGGCACTACATGGATTTTTTTTAAATCTCCACCACTTCAAAGATACTAAATCTCTGAAAACTATGTAATTTCCTACTGTATTCAGTAATTTCTACCAGCCCAAGAAAAATGATGCCCCTTGCTATGGGCTGACCTGCCACAGGTGGTGCTAGAAGCACAAAACTACACCTACCACTTTTCTTTTGTGAAATGACTTGCATGCACTAAAATGGTCATAACCTTTCCATACGTAAAGAAGAGGTCAGTAAGGCATAGCATTTAGGAAAGAATACATTCCCCCACATCAAATGAGGGGCCTCTTCTGTTTTTAGCCCTAGGCTAGTGTGCACAACTCTTTCCAGAAATGGGGCTTTAGGAAAAAAACATACTTTTTTACACTTCAGTCACTTTCCAGTACCTAGGGCCAGCCTGAAAAAAAATGGTACCCCATTAGCATGGGCTGACATACTATAATCAGAGCCAGTAGCATGGCTAAGGAGAAGTAGGCAGTATATGTGTCCTTCCATAACTAACAGAGGTACAAGGATGGGTGGTGGGTTCATGGTTTGTGTGTAGGGGTTTATGAGCAATAATGGGCAGAGGAACCAGGCTGGGGGGAGGGGGGGTCAGACAGTGTATGTGGGAATCTGGGCAGTGGACCAGGCTTTGAGGTTCTGACAGTATATGTGTGGTCTGTAGTGGGACCAAGCAAAGGTGTCTGTGAGGTGGAGGGTAAGTCCCAATAATAAAATAAAAAGTGTGCCAGAAGCATGTCCGACACATTGCTTTACAATGCAATTGGCTCACCTGCTGGCATACTTTTTATTTTATTTATTTATTTTTATATTTATATAATACTCATCTCTTCACTCCTCTCCTCCCGATCCCCTCACCTGCGGTAATCCATAAATTCCAACCGCTAGGCCCGTCGGTTCGTCGGTGGATTGAGACTATACTTCACGGGTTGAATTTCCAATTCGCTCATTCACCCTTACCTCTTCACTCCCGTCACCTGATCTGCTATTCCTTCTCGGCCTTACACAGATCTCACCCGGCTATTTGAGTTTTTTGCCTTTTTTGTTCATGTTCTCTCTCTTCACAATGTCCTCTTAGGCTCCTCCCTCCAACGCATTTCAAAGATCACGGTCTCCTTCGTCTGGGATCAAAAACTGGACAGACTTCAATTTCTACTCTTTTATATATGCTTTTTAACCCTTTCTTTCCTAATAGTTTGAACATTCTTTCTTTAGAAAAAGGGTTTTCAGTCTCATATATTCATAACATATCTCCAATATATTTACAAACCTCATCAATAAAAAAATAATAAACAATAAAATCTAAAATATAAAACCCATTATTCTATATATTTAACCCTTACCATTTTGTACGTATATCTTCCACAACATTAATTTAAAATCCTACATTAATATAATGTATTTCCTCTTCCTGTGCACTGCATATAGATACAATAATCCACCTTAATTCCCTATATTAATACCTAAATATCTATCAACCTTCTATCAATATTTAAGTGGCTTCCATCATTCAATCCATTTTTGTGAATAATCACACATGATTTTACTCCTTTGAATCAAAAATGTTCTTTTGCAACACATCCCTTATGTCCCACAATTATATATAACCCAAACTCTACAAGTGACAAATACACTTAAATTATCCAAACCTGGACATCTACAAGAAACCAAATAACTCACTACCTGCATTTAACCCCCTTGGGTACCTGGCAGTCTAGCTTAAAAATCCACTTAGATTCCTTCCTAGACATAAGGCCAATATGGTCTCCTCCTCTCCAATCCGGATTAACTACCTTTATTCCATAAAATTGCATCAATCTAGGATCACTATTGTGGCACATCTTATAATGATTGGACAATGTATGTTTTTCAAAACCTTTTTCCAAATTTTTTAATATGCTCATATATTCTCTTTTTAAATTGTCTTTTTGTCCTCCCCACATATTTTTTTTGACAAGGGCATTCTATAACATTTATTATATTTGTTGTATTACATGTAAAAAAAAATATATTTGTTCTCTATTAAGAAGAGGTTGATCCTATAGGTGGATTTTAGATTTATTTTTTAATAAAACGACCCATTTTGTTACATTATATTTGGCTGAGTATTATATATTAGGTGCTCCAAGGGATATATATATTGTAAGTTTTTTATATCGTATAGTGCAGATATTATCTTGTGAGCTGCCTTTATGCTTTGTGTATATTGAAGGAGAGGCACGGGAATGGTTAACTTATATTCAGGATTTTTATATTTAGAATGTATTTTTAACCCCTTAAGGACTGGCTGGCACTTAAAGGCTATGGAGCATTTTTTTTTAGGGGTGCAGCCTCGCAGGGAGCCCTGAAATCCATGACGTGCCAGGACCATCACTGGTCCTTTAGGGAAGTTTTGCCATGATAGTCCTGGCACGTTATGGGTCCTTAAGGGGTTAACAATGTGAATACTGGAGAATTGTCTGATGCAGCACATTCAATACTGGATTGGAAAGCAAGGGATTACGGGACACCTTCCACTTCACCAGTGACATGATATGGAAAGCTTTTCCCAATCACTCCCACTCCTTCTAGGAAGTTTGGGTAGGATAGAAGCAGAAACGCCATGTTGATTCCCTGTGTGTTTATTGATCTCCCAACCAATCATCTGGGAGATCAGTAACTGGGGGGACATCAAGAGGTGTCCAGATGCCCTTAATATTTTTTTTTTCTTTTTCTTAAATGTGGCCACTGCGTAACTCATTGTGTCCATACTATATATATGGATACATCGGCCCATGCTTGTGCATTGTACAGGTTTGAAACCCAATAGGTTAAGAAGTGACTGTAAACTTAGATAATGATTGAGTAAAGGATAAAGTATATCTAGACTTTTCAATATCATCTGATACACGATGCACATGAGACTGGCCTATAAAGTAATTAGGTCTTACAACCTTTGTAATTAAATAGAAAACAGGTTGAAGGATAGGGAGTAGAGTGTAAATGGAATATTCAAAAATACTGTTAAAGCAGAGAGTGGATTACCTCAGGCATCAGTACTTGGTCTACTTCTTCTTAGCATGTTTATAAATCACATGGAGGTAGGAGTGGAAAGCTAAATTGCAGATGAGACTATTATGCAAGGCAATAAACTCAGAGCAGTAAGTTGGTTCTCTATAGAAACATTTACAAATTGGCAGATTGGGCAAACACATTGAATATGTGATTTAACATAGGACAATGGATACTAGTGAATTTGGGAAGTACAAATAAGCATGCCACTTATGAACTTAATGGGAATATTCTAGAAGACCCTTTGCTGGAAAAATAGATTGGAGTACTCATAAAACTGCAGTCTTGGCAACAGTGATCAGTGTCAAACAACAACAGCAAAAGCAAACAAAAGAACATCCTGCATAAAAAGATGTATGTACAAGATAGTGAACTAGAGAATTTTGACACTGTAAAAGTTCTTGGCAAGACTTCCCATGAACATCTAGTACATTGTTGGGCACCTGTCAGTTAAAGGACATCTGAGAACTAGAGAAGCTTTGAATATGAAGAACATCAAGCCAGACTTGGTTAATCTGCTCTACAGAAAAGAGACCTAAAAGAGAATCTCATTACATTGTCAAGTATATGCAAGTTCAATATAAGAATCTCTCAAAGGAACTTTTCATCCAAAGGCTTGGTAACTATGGGGGAGATTCACTAAGCAGTGATAAAGAGGTGACAAAGTGGAGATGACTCCTCCAGTTTATCACTTCCCCAGTTCCCATGTTATTCTATGGAGCCTATTCACTAAGATCTCCAAAGTTAAAGAAATATTAATGCATCGGCTTCAAAGAATAAGATAGGAGTTGGAGAAGTGGTAAACTGGAGAAGTCATCCCCCCATAGCGTCATCCCTTAAGATTACACAAAAGAAGGTTTAAACTTCAGCAGATGAGGAGATTCTTTACAGTGGCGTCTGTTAAAATTATAAAAAGTAGATTTTCTTAAAACTAACATTCTAAAACACTAGCAATTAGAGTTAATGTTAAAGACCATGCACAGTAAATGTAGTTTCAATTGTATACTTTAATTTATTAAACATGTTCCCTGTGTTTGCATGATAGTATATTAAGCTTTGAGATACATAATTGCTTATGTATTTGGTAATATTAAAAGTATAAAGAAATTATAAAGCATATATAATATATTAAAAAGCATTAGTTCAAAATAAGCATATGTACTTAACTTTATTTATTTTGAGCAAACTCATCTCACAATTTGCTGACATTCCCTGCATTCCAACATCTATATATATAATTTGCTAGGATGCATCTCTCCCTATGTGCGTAACACTCATGCACACAGAGCGCAATGGTTCTTAGCAGATTGCGCATTTGCGGCAGTTGAGGAGAAAGCAGCGACGGTGGACGGGAAGGCAGCAGTGGAGCGGTACACTCCGGGGATCACAACAATACCCCGCCGTCATGCGGAGGAACAGAAATACTTCTGCATGACCTAGACCCTGTCGAATGACGGGCTTTAACTTATTTACTTTATATGTTGTTACCAGTTATATACTCTACTGTTACTGTAAAGAAAGTTGTATCTTGTTTATGTGTCATACTAAGATACATATACATACATTTCAGGCTTGTACCAGCAAAGCTTCCAACTGTCAGAATTTTACAGTTGTAAAGTAAGCCTGTTAATTTGAAACAGTCCAGAATGTAGTAAGAGCCAAATGATTAATTGACAGCTTTAAAATAAAAGCACAACTTTTTATACTATTACATTAAAGGAGCAATAATAATCAAATAACCAGAAAGTTAATTTACTGTGCGTTTACTTCCTGAAAGTTCTGACAGGAAATGACTGTCACATTCTATGGAAAAGTCATTGACTTTCCTCTCCATTAGAATCTAACAGAAGAACTAATTGGAATTTGACTACTGGAGTGCACTGCTAATGTAAAAGAACAAGGGGTTAAACTGTAATAACTCTGGAAATATGCATCTTTCAGCAATAGAAGTATCCTTATTTTACTCAAAAGGAATTGCCCTACAATATATTTTTTTTATAAAAAGTTTACTGCTCCTTTAATTTAGAGATAGCCAGTGGATATTATATTAATTAGATGATTAGTGGCACAGTTTTATAATTTTAATGCACCTGTACCATCTATTAGAAGCAGGGTCAGTTCTCTTTCTGGGTCATAAGGCGCCAGTGGTCAGAATGGCACTTACGCTCTTAAAAAAGAGGGTCTCCGGAGCTTGCATTAGTGAAACATAACAGGACACAGAACAAACTTGTTCTTCGGTCCAAACCTTGGCTTAGTATAAATATCAGTACTCTACCAGGATTCTGTCCTGTGGCCTTTGGCTGAATCCCTGCTCAACAATATATGTTGACATAATGTTAGAACTGAGTAATGTTACATTTAGAGAAAAACAGGAAAAACGTATTAGATTGTATTTTCACTTTAAAGGGATAGTAATACTTCATTTTATCTTTATTTTATTTTGTAGGCATTAAAAAAACATGAAGAACTATATAAGTCTTATCTCTCAAACCTTTATGGCTTAAGAGATATTCACAAGCAAAGTACCCCCCCCCTCCGTTCAGCCAGATCAGAAGGGAGGTGCCCAGGTAGATTGCAGAGAGGGACAATCTTCAATTAAGATAAGGGAAAAACCTGAAAAACTTGTCAAGGGGGGAAGGTCTTTCATTGTTCTCATAGGAAGAAGATTGCCCCCTGCTGTTATCTGTCTGGTCTATGGACTGCATTCCACATCTGAGAAGAGATGGCTTACACTAGGAAAAAGGGGCGGGAGGGGGAAACTTTGCTTGTGAATATCTCTTAAACCATAAAGGATTGAGAGATAAGACTTATATCATTCTTCATGTTTTTTTAATGCCTACAAAATAAAATAAAGTTAAAACGAAGTATTACTATCCCTTTAATTAATGCATTAGGTACTTCTTTAGCATCCAAGGCAGCGATTCTCAAAATGAGTTCTCATGACACCTAGCAGGTCAGATTTTAGGATTTTCCTACTTAAGCACAGATGAGTAAGCACTGACCAGTAGTTCTCATTAATTTACCTGTTCTTTTGTATTTACTGTACATCTTTAAAACCTGACCTGTTGGTATGTCCTGAGAATCTTGGATACAAGGGGTTAAAAAACTTGAATATAAACCAAAACCATTTTCTTCCTTTGTCCTTCTTTGGAACAGAGGTGCAGGATACATAGGACTAATAGCTAGAGCATGTTTTCGGAAATCTATCCAGCTCCAGGTTTCAAGGACACCAGACATACTAGGATGTCTGGGGAATTCATACTTAAATTAGTTTTGCTATTGTGTATTATATTTTTGTATCCTAATGCCAACGTATTATATTATTTTACTAGTACGCATACTTTCTTCACTTTTCCTAGTATCAGACACTATCCCAAGGCCGCAAAAACTTGTAGTCTCTGTTCTAACAGATAATCATATGCTTTTTCTGTTGCACATAAAATTACTACATAGTATGTTGGATTTCTGAAAAGCAATTCCATTGTATGGAAGTAAATCCATAACATATTATTCTCATTTTCCATGGAGAGTAAGTTAGAAAATATATTAATGCTTGAAAGGTCTCTGGCCATTGGAGACCTCTCTACCATGCAAAGGGTTAATAGGCGATTAACACAAAACATCACTATGACAATAATAAAACATCCATAAAAATAGTCATTGCACTTGATGTATAGTATCAGTTATTACAATCTGTAGTCATAGAAATGAATGCCTCATGGTAATTGTGCCATATGTTACAATCTTACAACAGTTTAGGTTTTTAAAATGTCATAAATGTTAACCACAATTATGTAGACATTAGTTCTGTTAAATAAAACTTCAATTTATCTTCAGATTCAAACACATATATGCTTTAAACATTCTTGCTTTTTCCAGAGGGCAAACATTCTTGGCAACAACATACTCTTTAGAGTGTAGTATATAAATCAAAAGTGCAACATTGACTCTAATTTTTTGCCTGTTTTTAAATTGTAAATATTTCTATAGATGCTTTTGGCACAGCTAAAGCATTCTTAGACTGTGAGTGAAATATGTTAATCTTTTTTCTGCTGCAAGCACATTTTCTTTAATGCCCCTCTTGCTTTAAGGACTATGTTTTCAATATGAATATAAGTTCTATGAATGCTAATTAGAGACTGAGGACTGAAATTTAAGTTACAGAGAAAATAAACCAGTTGGGTACTAGAGACATCAACTCATTTCTTTGCAATGCATTGGAGACATTTTTAAAAAAGGTTATGGCACCACTACATATTTACAAACTGAAGCAGTTTTATTCCACATGTATAATAGTAAGCAATGCAGCAGTCCTCCTGCCTTATCCATATGAGCAGTAAATTGGCTAAAAAAACCTGTTGAGATTAATATGGATGGAATGCTAACCTGTTCCTTTGGCATTTCTGATATCATGTGATGGCTTTTCCACAATTCTATGTATGAAATGCTTAAACTGGTAGTTAGCCCTAGGGCAAAATAGAAATAAGTACAATAGAATGTTAGGAGGCGAAAATAAATCAGATATTGGTTTTTATTGTCCATACATTGTTTACATACAAATAATGAAAAAAAAAAAAAAAGTTTAACAAGCTTCTTGTGGTACCATAGCTGTGATGGGAGTATTTGTTTTCTGTTTCATCAAATCTCATCTAGCCCTCTTGGTTGATATTATTTCCTATTATAATCAGTTGTGGGTTGACAGGAAGAATTTGGAAGGAGGAAGAGAAGATCAGATCAGTTTAGAAGCCTCTGAGAAATTCAGTTTATGAAACTATTTCCTGTTGTGCCAGTGTCCTTGTTTTCATGTAAGCTGCTTACAGAGCAGCGTTTTATACCAACATCCTGCAAACTGAAATTTTCAGTGCAGGATGTTCAGAGTTGTGGATGACGCCCCCAAATGAGTGATGGATGGGGGCATGCTATACTAGATAGTCTGCATAAACATGTAGTGTGCATGTCTTTTAGACAAAGGATTAGGTGTGAAATCACTGTCCTTCATCCATGCGATGAGACAATGAGGTGAAGTGTAAGTATAGGGAAACATTTATTTAACTTAAAATGCACTTAGCATCTTATTTAAAAATATTGGGGGGTGTTTAAGGTAGGTGATAGGTCCACTTTAAATAAGTTTACCTTAAAGTGATAGTAATATTTCACAAAAAAAACCCCATCTCCAATTAATCTTCCTAGTATTTGGGCAATAGAGAGTGTTAAATAGAGAGTTGTAGTTCAAGAGTAATTGAATGACAAAATATTCCCCACCCACCCCTTTTACCTAGAGTAAGCTGCATCCCCTCAGATATGGAATCAGGGCTCTTGACCGGACAGGTCGCTGCAATGGACAATCTACTTACTGTGAGCATAAGGAAAACCCTGCCCCCCTTGACAGGTTTTTCCTTTTTTTCCTTATGCCCACTGAAGATTGTCCCTTGCTGCTCTGAGTAAAAGGGGCAGGAGGGGGATACCGTACCATTAAATTACTCTTGAATTACAACTCTGACAGTGTTAAAATAACACTCTCCACAGCCCAAATACTGTGAAGATTAATCTGAGCTGCTGAATAGATTTCTATCCCTATACATGATTACAAATATAAATTGGACACCTTTAAAAGTATTATAGATCATCGAACAAATGAAATATCTGAAGTCCTGGGACATCATTTTTTCCAAAAACAAAACTTAAATGCAACGTATAATTATTCTACAAAAAAACAAAACAGATTACATACAGCATGGAGACCAGATGCAGTCTGGCAACCTAGCTCAAATATCCACCAGATCTTTCTGAGTGACATGTAACTGACATAATCCCTTCCTCTCCAACTAGATTCAACTATGTCTATGCCATAGTAATTTAGGAAATTTGGATCTTTATTGTTTGTTTGTTTGTTTTTTACATTTTATAAACTGTGCGTGTAAAACCTTTTGCTATAATTTTCATATGCTCATATACCAATTTTTAGGAGGCTTTTTATTCTCCCTACATATTTCTTATTACAGGGATATTCAATTACATATTTACAATTTTTCGTACTATATGTAATTGTTGATCTTATATAATAAATTTGATTACCAATACTACCTTCTATTTTTTCTATTTTCTGTGTCTATGGATTTTTGACATCTATAGCACCTTTATCATATGTGAAATCCCCCTTTTTCTTTTATTATACAATATTGGCCTTCTGACACTTGGGTCTACACTTGGAATATTTTTAAACATTATTCAGTCTCTCTGGAATAATAGAATGTAAAATTTTGTCCACCTTCAAAATATCCCAATGTTTGTTCACAATTTTGCTATAACTATTAAAATCTTTGTTACATGGTAATACTATGGCTAACTTAAATTCTTCCTTACTAGTCCTACTTATGGATGGTTTTAAAGTATCTTCCGTAGTTAGCCTCTAATTCGTTTAACCCCTTAAGGACCATGGACCATTTTTTTTTTTTTTCCCTCCCGGTTCCAGGCTCCCCGAACAGCATGCAACCATGCGGGGAGCCCGGAATTCCGTGATGGTCCTGGCACGTCATGGGTCGTTAACACAAAACAACCCATGATGTGCCATGACCTTCAAGGGTCATTAAGGGGTTAATTATGCATCTGTTATCTCTGGGGAATAACCTTTGTGTCTAAATTGAGTACACTTTTTAGATTCTTCCAAAAACGTTATATCCCTCAAACAGTTGTGCTTAAGTCTACATAGTTTTCCAAATGGTATATTCATTAGCCATTTAAAATAATGGTAACTATATGCATAAATTAAACTATTGACATCAGTAGATAATTTATAAGTTTGAGATAAAACGTTCTCTTGAGTGAAAATTCTCAGTTACAGGAAATTCAAATTGTGTGTATCATATACATGAGCAAATGTGAGATTATAACTCTTATTACCAATGTATGTTAGAAAGTACAATGTTTCATTTGATATGTGTTCTGATTCACACCATCCCATGTATAAGCTGGCAAAACTAGGTACAAACCTAGTGCCCATATCTCTACCAGTTCTTTTAATCATCTTTTATTTTTTTTTTTTTCAGAAATAATGATGTACAGGCACTTCAGATATTTAATTTTTTAATTATATATAATTATTTTAAGCTATATCCAATATATATTGGTAATCACGTATAAGGATAGAAATGTATTCAATTTGAAAAGGGTTATGATAAACCAATGTAATACATTAAGGGTTAATAGGACACTATATAAAGGCAAGATATGTGATTACAATCATTGCAGCCCAGAGGAAGGAGAGGTGGGTCTCTGAAATGCATATTGAGGAGTCAATCAGTACAACCAGTATAGAAAACAGTATTTGTCAATAAGCTGGGTGAAGATTGTAGAAAACTACTACAAACTGCATAAACACTGACTATATGGACAAAAGAAGGGAAGTTGCAGTGAAGAAAACCAAGTAGAAACTAAAGAGCTAAGCAGATTCTATGTATATATTATGTCCCCTAAGTTTTATTATGACTCTTGTCTCTTAGAAATAGCAATCAGAAGTTTGGCATTGTAGTTCGTGTATAAGTCCCTTGTTCCAACGCTGAAGAAAATGATCAAATGGTTTGACTGATTATTGTATTGAAATCCTAACTTTAAGATAACTTTGGAATCAATATTAGATATTATGTCAAAGTAGAAATAAGGTGCTTATAACATAATTTAATTAATTTACAATTCATATCTGATTGGTATTCATTTTATTAAGCATTTGTCTATTTTGGATAAATCACAGGAAGAAGAGTTAATCAAAGATATTTAAATGTATATTTTTTTAACACTGCATCACATGTATTCATTATTCTGTCATTTTTTTGGAATTCACTTTATTCTGTTCACAGGAGACAAAGTTACATATCAGAGTTTTATATCTTCTATCATTTTATTCATTCATCACTCTTTCATTGGGATTTATAATAGGCTATGTTTGATCATCTATCACCATCTCCATTTCATTTGTTTGTTCAGGGATTAGATATATTACTTGATTGTGTTATAATATTTGTGCAAACTAAGTAATCACAATATTTGTAGTTTAGATATTTGGTGGAGGCAGAGGCAGGAGTTATTTTATATGCGTATGCTGGAGTTATCCATATTTATTACGGTTGTCTAATTTGGACAGCTGTGTGGAGGAAGAGGTCCCAACATAGTTGTAGAGGCAATTGTGTATTGCACTGATACATATGCATAGTTTGGTGTACTCTTACGCTCATAGGGGTAGTCCTACACATGGTACTCGGGATAGTGTATCAAAACCAAATGGCAATTTGGGTTACTAAGCAGTCTAGATTTTGACATTTTTTTTTTTTTTTTTACAATTTCATCTGTAAGCACATGAATTAGCTGTCAGAAAAATGGCCCAATCCAGAGGGTCATGGAAGCTGAGCAGATTGCCATGTGAGTACAATTCATATGCATGCATTTTAAGATTGGTGGAGATGATACAGGACCATTGGGCACCGTCTCTTTGTTTTATATTTTGTGTGTTTAAACTGTTTGGGGAATGAGATGGAGAAAAGTGGACTTTACACATTGAATGTTAAGAGATCATTTTGGAAAGTGTTTCCAACCCATTAAGTGCATATTTTTGAGGATTAGTTTTATAATTTCACAGCCACAAACATGGAGAGTATATCACCACTAGTTATGATGGTGGTGTTGATGTGGTTCTAGAAGATTCTACACAGAGGACATCCCCTTTATTTTCTCGTTCTTTGTTTTTCTACAGCTTACTCTAACTGCTAATCCATTTGGGTGATTTGAAACCCTGCGAGCCATCGGCAGTCTCTTGATTGGCTGTCTATATAGAAGGTTGCTGGTAAGTCCAGCTTATCAATAAATCTTAAATAATGATTCTTACACCGCAGGTCCTATGTACATAATACAAATAGAAACAAAAAGAAGAAAAGAGGGAGGCGTATACTCAAGTGTAGTTACCCTATATATTAGTTTTATTAACGGGTTATATTCCCTGAGTATTACCAGACCTGTTCAATGTAATTACTAATATTCATGAAAATGTTCTTATATGAAGACACAACATACGACAATTAATGATAAAGATCACTTCATCTATGTACTTTAGTATCGATGACTTACAGTAATCCTCCACTTCAATGTAAATCATATCTTTATTAGTCTTAATATTAAAAAGGATTCATTATTTATTCAATGAACCTGATTAAAAACAAACATGTCCTCATATTCATCTAGTGCACACACAATATCCTGGGTCAATTCTAGAAGAGATCACTCATAAATATGTATATATCCCAGTAATTGATGTACCATAATTGTAATGATTCTACAATACCATCCGTGTCATTCAGATTGATGTGACCAATCCCACTCTGTATATGTAATAGATATTTTCCAGATCGGATAATAAAGACGTGACCAAACCATATTATTGTTAGGCAGATATATACAAAAATCTTGGCGCTATAACGCAGCTTAAAAGGAATATACTGTTAACATAGGCTGTTAGAGGGTTCCCACATAAATAACTATTTCATTAGTGTGGTATAGTGAATGACACTTTTTCCTACAGCAGCTAAAAAATGGTAATATTGGACTGCTAATAGCTCATCCCATAATCAGTCCCTGATTTCTCAGCTAGCCACCTATTATGAGGAACCTACTGTTATTCCTTAGGCTCTACTCTGGGGCTTATTTAAAGCTAGCAGCACTGAAGGGGTTAAAGCATGCATTAACTATAGTTGCCAGCATTCCTTGATGGTTATCGTCACTTTATTAAGTTAGATTAATCAGATAGCCTTTTAAAATTGACCTCTACGTCTCTTCCTTTATCATGTAACACAACAATGACTTTAGGTAACTTTCGCTCTTAGTCTTAAAGTTGTTGATACATCACCATGTGTGTTATTCTTTCTCTAATTCAATGCACAAGTTGTCTTTTTTTTCTCAAAAACAGCTAGTTGCAAAAGAATACTTTCATTTTTAACCGCTTCTAATTGTCTCCCCAATCAGTTAATTATAAATGAGCTAGCTACCTTTTGTTAAAGAGCTTTCTTAATTTTCTTTTCTCTACTCAGGGGCATATTTAAAGCTACCCATACTAAAGGGGTTAAATCATGCGGTAACTATAGTTGCTCACATATATGGTCTTAGGAAGCTTACACTGGAGTCGGATACTTCACCTTATATCCTTTAAATGTTCACATTCTTTAGCACTGTATACATGTATAAGGTCTGTCTGATGTGTGAGACATATACCTATTTGGATTTGAAATTATAATTATCTGTTCTTATGGTTTTTAATCTTTTTAAGTAAGTTAGTAACTCTAATAGGATAGTCACATCTTAATACATGTGTGTTTAGTAAAGTAGTTTCTAAACAATGATATACTACTAGTATATCCGAAAACGCTTGAATAGTTAATAAAGCAGTGGTGCTCCCTATCACTAATGGGATGCCCTCATGGCGTTACCGAGTCCTCAGACTGCACTATTATACACCCCCACTTCAAAAACAACATCAAGATATTTTAAATCTGAGACTGGTAATATACGATAGTTTACAGATGATCTCCGGAATAGTTAGTAAAGCGGTGGTAGCTCCCTAATACTAGAGGGACGCCCTCGTGACGTTACCCAGCCCTAAAACTGCAATATTTTCTACCACCGCTTCATAAACAACTTCAAGATATTGTTAGTTGGTACAATGACTAGAAGATAAGAACGACAATGGCCCAACGCATTTCGCCACACAATGTGGCTTCTTCAGGGGATATAGATGAAATGACCCCAGTTGTTGAGTGTATTTATAGTATTTCTAAACGGCCAGGCAAGATTACATCATTGATGATGTATTGATTGACACCCATTATCACTATTTCAGACCTCAGCATAGATTTTCTATAGAGAAGTCAATATATTAACCCTTAAGTAAGATAGGTAAGTCAATTTTTCTGTTCATTGCAATAGTCCAACTTCATAACTTCAGAATAAGCAAAATTGTAATCCAAGGTATTTTATTTATTTATTAAAGGAACATATCTAAATTGGTTGCTCCACAAAAATGTCATTAATGTAATACAATTAAATCATTGGAAACATATATTTTAATTTTCAAAAAATCAATGCATATTTTGATAGAGATAGATATTCACATATAATTCACATCACTATGTTCTAATTATTCTAGCCAATAAACTCTATAGTAGAGTGGAAATATTTGATTTCCAAATCTCTACAGATTAGTAATGAATTGCCTATGTATATTAGTTTTGAGAATTGCTTAATTTCTTGAAAATTAATTATTTCATTTTTTGATATGATCCTATAATGAATTCCTCAAATTTGCAATAGCAGAAGGAACTCAGATTGATGATTTATCTTTGACAGTGTTACACCATATTAATACTGTTACATACTTTAGTCTACATACATTAGTCTTTGATAAAATGGGTTAAACCATCATTAAGTCCCTGAGGACTTAGAGACTTCAACCTATAAATCCATTTAGCCTCTTGGCAAAGAAGTTTTCTGTCCAAGTCACCCTTTCTTATAGTTGGCATAATATGTTGTATGCCTTTGAATTTGATTGCTTTGATGTCTTCATCATGGCATTCAGTGACATGTTTGGATCCTTTTTTTCTTGCTTGTTTCTGATATCGCCAAGATGTTCTAAAATACGCAACTTAAATTGGTGTTTCGTTTTATTTTTATCGTTTATTTTTTTTGTTATATTTTTTGCCACATAGGCAATCAATCAAGTAGATAATCCCAATTGTTTTAAAATTTATATTGTAAAATTTCAAATTTCCTTCTATTAGTTTGATCCATCACCTGTTTTTTACATATTGTTTATGTGAGCCTAAATGTAACCATGGGGATGTAGAGAGACCAATAAAACTGCTCTCCAACTTTATTTCATGCTATCCAATTTTAATGCTGGAATGCTATTTATTTTTATACTGTTTTTATTCACTTAATCTCATTTATCTGTACCAGCACTTTTATGGTATCAAACATTGGCACTAAGACCGGTGCTTATGTCAGTGTCAAGTTTCATATTTACATTCAGATTTACCCATGTTGATTCTTGTGGTCAGTACCGATTCATTTTGAATGGATATTCAGTGGAAGGATGGATGATACATATGTACACTTGGTTCATTATCTCAGAGCTTATTTCCTTTCATTGAATTCATTTTATTTACTCATTAATCTTCAAATGGTGAAATACGACTATTTTATAAGACTTCATTGACTTTCCCATAGACATTATTTTCATAAGCACTTTGCTAAGTGTATTTATAATTAGTATTTATTATTGGGACTTTATGAACTTTTATATATTTTAATACACTGTGCATGTACTTTATGTTTTTGTTTGTGTATATAACATCAGTTTTTCTGTGAAATGTGATGATTTATTGTTTTTTAGTTTATTCTTTATGTATTGCTACTGCAGTGTAGGTTTTTTAGTATTTTGTTTAAATAAAATTATCTTCTATATGATGTCTTGCTACTACATATATTTTTATTTCAGGGTGTATTGCATTGTTGTGAATATATATATTGATTTTGGTCTAGTTACATTTTTGGGGTGTCATAAGCAAGCTGTCACAATACCCGTGGATAGGAAGGCCAGGAGAAGGAAGGAGTACCTAGCTGGAGGAACAGGGAACTCCTCCAACAAGGGATTACTGAGCAAGAGGCTGGGGTGCGAGGCTTGAGAACGGTGCTGGGGTGGGTTGCCTAGACCAGGGTTGTGCTGCGGCTAAGCCGTCTATAGATGCTGGCCGCGAAGCCATATGTTGTGGTCCCCAGCAGAGGAGCTGCTGGGTGACCCCGGATAACCCCAGTCTAGACAAACTATACTAAGCAATCCCCAGGGAGAATAGACAAACACTACATACTGGAACAGAGGTACTAACTCAGGAATCTGGAGCGGGTAGGTCCCCCGCAGCAGGAACAGGTTACCTACACTGAGGCCGACAGAGTCAGAGACTGTAGTGGACAGGGTCATACGCAGGAAGACAGGAGACTCAGGAGCAGGAAGAGGCAAGGTCAAGACGGTCCGGGTCATACACAGGCTGGCAGGCAACACTGTAGAAGGCAGAGGCTGGGTTGAACGGTCCGGGTCATACACAGGCATGCAGGCAGAGGCTGGGTAAAATGGTCTGGGTCATACACAGGCAGACTGGCAGTACAGGAGGAGGCAGAGGCAATGTCTAACAAGGTCCAGATCATACACTGGAATACAGGCAACACAGGGACAGGCAGAGGCAAGGTCATCAACCCAGGTCATACACAGGAGAACAGAGCCCAAGAACAGCAATGCAGACTGATGAGACGCTATAACAACACGTCTAAGCAGTGCAAGGCATCAGGTGAAAAAGGCTCCCAACTGGAAGAGTACCTGACATCGAGGCGTGGATGCCGGCTGGGCCATAGAGAAAGTACAGTGAGCGGTCCGCCGAGATGCGCATGCGCATAAGCACAGGAGCTGAGGAACACAGCCAAGGCCAGGAGACGCGGCAGAGAAGCCCTAGGAAAAAGTAGGAAAAAAGGGCAAAGGGGGCAACAGAGGCACGACACAAACTCAATTTACCCATAAACATTAGTTGTTAGCCTCCACAGAGGGCTGTATATTTATATAATATTTTAAATTCATTCATAGTCAGAATTGACAGTATTAGCTCTAGTTATTTTATCTTTATCCAAATCCCTATTCTTTGCTAAATTCCTGCTTTAAGTTTATATATATATATATATATATATATATATATATATATAATCATTCACTAGGATGTTTATCAGAAGCCATCATGCGCAATAGAGACTGCCTGAATGCATAGAATGCTGGGAGTTCTGTGCTGGGAGCATTCTGTGCAGTCTGTACAGTGCATGACTTCATCAGCGGAAGGACGCAGGACAGGCCTCTTAACATTACCCAGACCTTGGCCCATGTACACGGACTTTTACACTATATATATATATATATATATATATATATATATATATATATATATAATATTATGCCATGGTTTTACTTTTCAAACAATGTAATGTTGCTGTGTTTAACTTATTACATTATAAGTGGTTAAAAAACTCATCTACCCACTATTGATTAGCCCCATAATCTTTCTCAAAGCCACATTATTTTAGACCTTGTTAACTAGAAACCTGTTACAGCATGAAATAAATCATAATCAAATAATAATCAAATAATCATGACATTTTTTCTTTAAAACATGAACATAAGGGTGACATGTGGTGAGTGATTTAACACCCAGCTTGATAACAAACAATAAAACTTGTAAATAATAAAGAACAGATGTTTGTACCTAATACATTTTTCAAAATACTTATATTCTCTTTAAGTACAAATTGAAAACAAATTCAATGTAACTAGTTCATGATTATATAATATAGTATTATTGTTACAGTTAGTTTTAATCTGTAACGTGCACTCACTTTGCAGGGAGCTCAGATTATGAGCCCTCTATAAACTAAAATTGATAAACTCATCCACAATTCCAACAGGGGGACATGTTATTTTAAAGGGACAGTAACACTACAATTCTTTTTATAAATTGCTAAGGAAAAGTTCCTGTCTGCCTCTATTAACCTCAGCACAAAGCTTTTTCACCTCCATCCAAATCCTGTCTGTAACAAAATATATGTAATCTAATGTAATCTAACTTCAGAGAGACTGCATTTGAACTTGAATCCACTCTTATCTAAAATGAGGACAGGGTGGATTGCTATGAAGTTCATCATTGGCTTCAAGAGAATAGCCTTAAAGGGATAGTAATGCAAAATTTTCACTTTACTTAATATTGTTAGGCTTAATAAAACAAATCAAGCCATCCATGTCTCACTGCCCTAACTTGTATAGTTATTTAGCAATTGCTGTTTATATTTTCTCCCTCCCTCCCCTTTTTACTACGTTACCTCTCAAGCCCTAAGAACAGAAATCTGGTCCGGAGACCATAGGGAGTGTCTAGAGGGAAGATACATAGCCAAGGTAAGCCATGCCCACTCAGTCTTGTCATCATCATGAAGCCTTTGTAATGCATTCCCCTTTTCTCAGAGCTTCATGCGGTCACGTGTAACCTTTCCTTACCCATAGTTCATTGCATCAGCTTGCTTGTTGGACAAACATCGAGTTTCTAAGCAGAACCATTTCATTCTGTTGCTGTGTTGTAAGTAATACACATAACCTACCGATACCAGATTTCTGTTCTTAGAGCTTGAGAGGTGACGTAATAAAAAGGAGAAGGAGGGGGAAAATATAAATGGCAATTTCTAAATAACTATACAAGTTAGGGCAGAGAGACATGGATGGAATGATTTGGTTTTTTAAGCCTAACAATATTAAGTAAAGTGAAAATTAAGTATTACTATCCCTTTAACACCATATACTTGAAGATCCTTGCAATAAATAAAGTTCAATGGGAGTGGTCAAAGTATTAGTCTCCATTATTAGCACATAAAACATAGTTTTGCAATGCTAGTACTCCATTAATCCATTAACCCTTTGAGTGCCAGAGGGGTACGCAACGCATTTCTTTGCAATGCGTTGCGTACCCCTCTGGCACTGAAAAGGCTAAGGTTCAGAAAGGTATATGATACATTGCTTACCAAACATTTATATAAGACTTTTGTCTTCTAGGGGTTAATCTAGCAAAGCTCAAGATTTTAAATAAAAATATTTAAACATTTCTGACAAAAATACAAAGAAGAATATGTAATTGCTTTCAATACAATACAATTACGGGGTATGCAACAGCAACAATGTGGGACAGTGACCATTTTAATAAAGTATGTAATGGTTAACTTGATATGGGTGAATGGTAACACTTTCCAGTTGTTGACCAGGCAAAAGCAAACTATAACCAAAGTGACTGAGTCAACAGTAGTTTAAAGGGATAGTAATGTTTCATAATAAAAGCAGCTCTAATTAATCATCATAGTATTTGGACTTTGGAGAGTGTTATTTCAATTCTGTCAGAGTTGTAGTTCCAGAGTAATTCAATGACAAAGTATCCCCCTCCCACCCCTTTTACTGATGTAACACTCCTCAGCCAAAGCAGAAGGGAGGTGCCCAGGTAGACTGCAGAGAGGGACAATCTTCAATTAAGATAAGGGAAAAACCTGAAAAGCTTGTCAAGGGTGGGCAGGTATTTTATTGTTTTCATATGAAGAAGATTGTCCCCTTCTGTTATCTGTCTGGTCTATGGACTGCATTCCACATCTGAGAAGAGATGGCTTACACTAGGTAAAAGGGGCGGGAGGGGGAAACTTTGCTTGTGAATATCTCATAAACCATAAAGGTTTGAGAGATAAGACTTATATCATTCTTCATGTTTTTTTAATGCCTACAAAATAAAATAAAGTTAAAACGAAGTATTACTATCCCTTTAAGGAATGTATCACAAATATCAAAAGTTTAAAAAATATCATAGATATTACATTTGAGAGAAGGTAATGAAACAGAAGTATAAATGCAAGGATGTAAAGTGAAGATTATATCAATGGGGTGAGTATTTACAAAGAAGAGCTGAGATGTAGTTGGATACAGTATTGTAGGCTTTTTATGTTGGAACCAAGATATTAAATAATCTTCTGGATAGAAGAAACAGTGCTAGTAAATGAATTGATAAAAGAGCACAGTAGTTGAGTCTGGCAGCAGAAGTACCAGAGAAATTTGTTGAGACGTATACCAATTAGAAGGGGGTTAGAGTAGGCAAACTGGGTCATGATGGACTAAAATTTTGGTGGTCTAGAGTGAGAAAAGTTTGAATTCAAGGTATCTTATAATATAAAGTGGTAGAATGCGTCGCTCTCTGTGAGCCGTAACTGCACATGAGCAGTAGAGAGTCTTTACTGTGCATGTGTGGTTTCGCACACAGGGAGCTTCACTGTGAGCCATCTGGAGCTCCCCGCATGCGCAGCAGAGACTCGCCAAATGTACTGCCCCGCTCCGGAAAGCTCATGTCACGTCTCTGCTACCGGCTCCGGATCAGCAGCCGGGGCAGCTGGGTACACTTTAGCCTGTGTATACGGGCTTCCATTCTAGTGTTTCATATGTGAACATAGCATGAATAAGGTAGAGACAGTAAAGTTTAAATAGGAACAATGTGAAAAAAGAAAAGTAGAGTAAAAACTAGTAAATGATGAGTAAATGGAGGTTGGAGGTTGAGATGCCTGGTGAATTGTTGACAGTTAGGGAATTTCAGAGGAAATACTTGTTGAAGTTTTGTAATTGTTCACATTTCTGCCTTTTTTAGACTGAGCAATAGTTAAGGGGAAGACATTCAAGGAGAGACTATGGAGATGAAGTTAGTGACTTAGATATAAAGTGGGTAAGTCAATGGAGGATAGAATCCATGTCACTAGTATAGATATGATAAAACCAAGAACAGTTTATGGGATTTAAGGGAAGAAGAACAGTTTGAAAAGAGCAAGGGACCAAGACAAGCCTTGTGATACTCCAACAAACAGTGATATAGATGGGGGAGGGGAGACAGAGAAGAAAACCATAAAGGAACAGTTAGAAAGGTAGGACCAGAATCAGAACTTCTCATCACATAGACAAATGACACAGATAGCTTGAAATGGGAGTGGACAATTCACTGTGTCAAAAATATCTGCAATACTTGATGGTGCCAAACCAATGTAAAAAGAGAAACATGGCATATACAGTACATTTGGGGAGATTTATAACAAGTATTCTTAAACTTTCTTGTATGTTGGTAATTTAAAATATTGCTAATGCTGTAAAGTGAGGTGCTATATATAAATGAACAATTACAATGTTTTAAATATGGTGGAGGTCTGTGACTACATTTCCACCACTTTTTTTTTTTTAAAGAACAGGTTATACCAAGAGTTAAAATTCTGATGATAATTCTGCCACAAAATGATCACAATTTGTGACTTTTTTAAAATACATTTGCATCTGCAGAATATACAGGACGAACGCCATGTCTACTAGGTTGCATTAGAACTTCAAGAACTGTTGAAGCATTCTTTATAAGTACCAATATTCATTTTTTTGAATACTTATACATCACATTTCATTTTACTCCTTTGTTATAAATGACAGTGAATGTAAATGTTATGAATTGAAGGATACAATCAACTACAAACATGAAAAATTCTATTAGTTCAAAAACATTATGCATTAAAAATGAATTTAAATTAGCATACAAATCAAAGTACTGTCTCAGTTCAGATGTTTTAGCTAAAGATATAAAACATGACATTTTTGATACTCATGTCACATTCAACAGGCAAAGAGGCTGACATACTGAGAAGTGGAAACATTCTGGGGATGCACCATTGGGAGCAAACAAAATGTCATTATATTCACATGGCTTTATATAGTCACATGGCATTAACCCCTGGAATGCTAGACAGGTCCCCTAAGCATGGGGAGCTTTTAGGTTTCCAGGGGTTAAAGGCTCAATTTTAATCAATGGGAATTATTATTTTTCCTCTTTGATACAGTCTGTATACTTCAGCATTGCTCCACTTTTTAGTACTTGAGCCTCACAAACTATAGGCATTTAAGAGCTTAAAGGGACAGTAATACTTTGTTTATCTTTATTTTATTTTGTAGGCATTAAAAAAACATGAAGAACGATATAAGTCTTATCTCTCAAACCTTTATGTTTTGAGAGATATTCACAAGCAAAGTTTCCCCTCCCTCCCCTTTTACCTATGTAAGCCATCTCTTCTTAGATGTGGAATGCAGTCCATAGACCACACAGATAACAGCAGGGGACAATCTTCTTCCTATGAGAACAATGAAAGACCTGCCCCCCTTGACAAGTTTTTCAGGTTTTTTCCTTATCTTATTTGAAGATTGTCCCTCTCTGCAATCTACCTGGGCACCTCCCTTCTGCTCTGGCTGAGCCGTATTATATCAATAAAAGGGGCGGGAGGGGGATACCTTGTCATTGAATTACTCTTGAACTACAAGTCTGACAGAATTGAAATAACACTCTCCAAAGTCCAAATACTATGATGATTAATTAGAGCTGCTTTTGTTATGAAACATTACTATCCCTTTAAGATCCCCATTTCAAACAATTAGAGGTTTTCACTCTCCACTGTTGTGTAAATGGGTTTCCCCCAAACTCCTCCACTTTCCTTTTGAACATACAGCCCTAAATGTTTTATGTATTTACCTTAAAAGAACAGTAGTGCATTATTTCAACTTTTAGCATTTTAGTAGTATATTAATATATTCGACCATTTATCCAGTACTATCTTATAAACACATACTGTATAATGGGCAATAAATTGAATGCTAAAGTAGTTACATGTGTTTGTGAATTTAATCTCCTGACAAAATTAGGAACTCAAAGTACAATATTTTGATGTGTTATATGATAAGTTAATGAAGGGCAGTAAGCTGTTCTGGTAAAACAAAATAAACAGTTTAACACATGAAAAGAGATTTGTGTTTGATTAGTTTGTGGTTTTACAGATGGAAAACTAGCAATTTACAGCTGCAGTACATCTTTAGGCTATGATCACACTGACTTATTTTGTAGCTGCTTTTGATGCAATATAATTACATACAAAAATGGTACAATTCAACTGCATTCTACATTTTTGTGTAATATGTATTTTGTTTTTAGTCCCAGTATCCCTTTTTCTCCATATAAGCAGCAGAGGCAATATCTCATGGAAAAAATCAGATATTTGAGCTATTCCATTGTGATTCCATTCAAAAACTATACTACAAATGTGATGAAAAATGACAGCATGCTACATCTCCCTGCAACATGCTTTGAAATGATTGCTAGTGTGAACTGACTCATATGACACAATAATATTAAAGTGGAACTACCACGGCATAAAAAGTTTATCTTAAATAACTCCCCATCTGGCGACTACCTGCTTAGTAGCTCTAGTCGCCAGAATTATTACCTTATTAAATAGATTTCTCCTTTCTTCCCCTGCTGATAGGCAGGACGGGGCACGGACATCTTGACATAGTGACGTCTGCGCACCTGCGCTGTCAGTCCCAGCCGGGTCTAGGAGGCATTGCTATGAGCCGTTCGGCTCTAAAAGGGGCTGACAACACAGGCGTGAGGACATCACTATAGCAAGATGTCCGCGCTCCGTCCTGCCTTTCAGCCGGAGAAGAAAGGAGAAATCTATTTAATAAGGTAATAATTCTAGCGACTAGCGCTATTAAGCAGCTAGTCGCCAGATGGGAAGTTATTTAAGATAAACTTGTTATGCGGTGGTAGTTCTGCTTTAAACTCAAGCGATTTTTCATGTGCCATAGTAAAGACTGACAAGCCAAGGTAAAAAATGGAAAACAGGAATCAAAGCTCTGGAACACTAGCTGGAAAGACACTATACATGTGCACTGAATTGTCTATGAGGATACATGATATAGGCCTCAGGGGGTGTGTCCAGGAAAGCAGACAGGATGACAGGTAATAGCAGACCTGAATGAGTGAAGTGGGTATGTTCAAATAAACAGGCACCGCTGCAAATTACAGCTACACAAGACTTTCTGGACTGGCTTCTTACACCATTTTCTGTGATATATATTTAAATTTGGAAATTTTGTGAAATGGGAGGTGTCAGGCCAAGGCACGATTTGGCCGTCTGGGTTGTATAATTTGTTTTTTTGTTTGCTGACCTGTATGTTATTCTAAGTGCACCAGTCATAGGTCGTAAAATTAGCTGGGTAGATAAAATCCCCAGAAACTGAATGAGTAGATCACCAGAGCAGAACAGAGTGTCATAATCTTTATTGGACCCTGTGCTCTGATGGGGTTCATCCAGGGGACAGTCAAATATTATGAAATAGGGATAACATGTATATATAGTGTAAAATGGTTTAATACAAATATATTTTCAGAATGCCCAGGTTTTACCCTTGTGGTGGGCACCAAACATGCCAGGGGGAGGTGTTCCTACTATGAGTTACATGAATAGCCACTTTGCAACCAGTTATATCCAGCATGTTTGGTGCCCAGATATTCACACAAATATGAGGAATATGATTATTATAACATTATAGAGGTGTGCTGTGGGTTGCATGTTTTGGGAAGCCTTATGATTTTTCAGGTAGAACTCTGCAGTTAGATCCCTGACAGGCCTTATTGAGTGGGCTGTAAACGGTCAGGCCAGACCCCTGACCCTCCCAGGTAACACCCAGGGGTCTGGCCTCTTAGAAGCAACTGTGGACCCTATTTAATATGGGTTTTTGGATGAAAACAGTGAAGGGGGATATACCATTGAAGTTCCCGCAAGGACTCATAAAATATTGGTAATTGTACTTAAGGATTTCTTGTGTTTCTCCCATTTTATTTTATGGACTGTTTTGCTTATGTGTAATCTTTATTTCTGTATGTCCTTTATTTCTGTACTTTTGTAACCAGCACTGTGAAGCCTTTTTTCAGATTAAATGTTCAATTAATCAGCTCTTGTCTCTGTTCTCTAACATGAACTCACTACTCTGAAGGAAGCTCAGTTAGAACATGCTACTAAAGGGTTAAGTCTAAATGTTTGAGTATTAAGGTGATTTTATACTATAATTCTGTTGTGTTTGGGGTAACCCAAGAAGCCCAGATATAAAGTCTTGGTGGTGGCAGCGATTGTAGTACTGGAGTGATAGTGTAGGAGGGATTTCAGGGGTTAATTTGGTGGTTGCTAGGAATAGTAACAGGTAACCAGGGGTCTGGTATTGCTAACCCTTTCACTCCCACACTCTCCCTACTGTTTCAGCAGGGCCTATAGCCTTCGTTTGTGACAGGGGGGGTTATGCACTAAAGCATGACAATGAGGTGATATCCAGTGGAATCACTTCTCCAGGTCCTATGTTATTCTATGGAGCCTATGCGCTAAGATCTCCAAAGATGGAAAAGTCTTAAAGGAATAGTAATGTTTCAAAATAAAAGCAGCTCCAATTAATCTTCATAGTCTTCGGGCCGTGGAGAGTGTTATTTCAATACTCTCAGAGTTGTAGTTCAAGAGTACTTCAATGATAAAGTATCCTCGTCCCGCCCCTTTTTACTGATGTAACACTGCTCACCTCAGAGCAGCAAGCTGGTGTCCATGTGGATCACAGAGAGGGACAATCTTCAATTAGCATAAGGGAAAAACCTGTCAAGAGGGGGCAAGGATTTCATTGTTCTCACAGAAAAAAGCTGTCTTAAGCTGTCTGGTCTTAAGACCAGATTCCACATCTGAGGGGAGGCGGATTACACTAGGTAAAAGGGGCAGGAGGGGGATACTTTATCATTCAATTACTTTTGAACTACAACTCTGACAGTATTAAAATAACACTCTCCATGGCCCAAATACAATGAAGATTAATTGGAGCTGCTTTTATTTATTTAATGCATTTTTTCCATAGAATACCACATGACTTGGAGAAGTGATATCACTGGAGAAGTCATCTCTGCTTTATAACCTCTTTATCACGCCTTAATGCATCTCCCCACAATGTCTGGCTATTTTGGTCAATTCGAGTGAAAGTAAGTACCAATAGTGATAAAGCATACTTATGCCCAGTTAGTAGTGTAATTCCTTGCCTAGCAAACTCTAGCAGGAAAATGAGCCCAGTCACTGTACCTTAGTCACAAACAATATTGGAGCAATTCTGGAGTAAACCAACTGCACCATAGGGGACAAGCTAAAATTACCGAAATTCCCATTATTTTAAATGGGGTTTTAAAGGGACAGTAATGTCTCAAAAAATATTTTTTAATTTTGTAGAGTTTAATATATCAATATGCTCCAAACCCTATCTATCAAACTGCTATGCTTTGAGAGATATAGGGATTCAAAGTTCCCCCCCTCCCTCCCCTTCTCTTGATGTCAGCTATAAGGCTGACAGCAGGAGATTCGAGTCATACGACTCGAGGAGGCTCTGCAGCAGAGCCGAAATCGCGTTATTGCAAAAGAATGAATTCATTGGAAAGGTCTACAAAGTGTGCCTGGTTTCAAACACACTTTGTAGACCTTTCCAATTAATGAATTCTTTTTAAGTAACGTGATTTGGGCTCTACTGCTAGGGTTGCCACCCAGCCAGTATTTTACCGTCAGGCCGGTAAAAAATTGGCTTCTGTCCAATGTTAAGTCTATGGAGAGAATGCCATGGCCGGTATTTTTTTTACGGAAAGGTGGCAACCCTATCTACTGCAGAGCCGCTTGCTGGTCCCCAGACCAGGATCTCCTGCTGTCAGCTAGATGTTTGCATCAGGAGAAGGGGATAGGGGAACTTTGAATCTCTATATCTCTCAAACCATAGCAGTTTGAGAGATAGGGTTTGGAGAATATTGATTATTATTTTAAACCCATTAAGCCCAAAGTGTTAGAGGTTCCCAATGCATTTCCCAACCTCCTCTCTTCCCTATTCCTTCTCAACATCCCATGCCCCTCTCACTCTCCCATAACTACTTTCTTTCCCAGCCCCCCTCACTCCCACCCCCTGACTACGTTTTGCCCCTGGCTACCACTCACTCCCAACCCTCTTGCTTTCATATGCTCCACTTTCTTCCCTCTCCTGTGTCTCCCTCCTCCTATCCCATTATCCCTCTACTCCTCAGCATAGAGGATTGACCTATCCATATTTATCTGGAACAATCCAGAATTTTTTCCAGATCCACCATAAAATGTGCAAATCAATACTGTAGAGGTCTCTAAATTATTGCAAAGCAATGTGTAGGAGGCCTTTTTACATATTCAACTGGAATTTATATTTGTCCCCTGTGGTAAAGCTTGTTTGCACCTGTTAGAAACTGCGTCTGGTGGTAGCAGTTATTTGAAGAAGGAACAACTGAGGATTTTGTAGATTTTCATTAATTCATCATGATGCCCCAGTATTTGTGCATGTGACCAAACTTTTTCTTTCTTTTTAATCAATAATAGTTGTGAATAGTAGTGGAAAGCAGAGTATAATATTTATTTTCTCTGACTTGTATATTATCTTTTATCAGACCTAACTCCACTGACGCTGACTTATAGCAAAAGTAAAGGATCAAGGTAAAGGAATTTCTAACTATAGATATTCAACAGACAGCTTGGGCTAAATCAGCTCTTCACTGGGCACACAGGTGACATTTCTATCTTATCCATTCAAGTCCACTCTCTATAGTCTCTATAAATTCACTGAGATGGAGAGGACAGTGATTTCACTTCTTCTACCAAAAGCTCAGAAGTGCAAATACCACTCAGAACCCAGAGATCATGGAGATCTTCAAGGCAAACAGAGAGTTAATAGACAAGTTTTAGAACTCCATTTTCAAATCTAACTACCTTTAGTTAGGAACTCAGCCATTTAAATAACATTTTACTATCTGTTACACTACAGCTCTTTCTTTGCTATTACAGAAATTAATAGTTTGATTCTTGAAATCTAAGCTACTGTTGCTTATGAGAGATTTATCAGTGATACAAAATAGTTTACTAAAATAATGAATAAGTAACTACTTTCAAAGCAATTAAAAACAAATGATATAAATTATGTTTTGCAGATATTATGATTTCAATTTTTTATTTCATAGCAGTAATGCTGATTAAAATTTTAAAGGCTTTGGCAAACCTTCCCTACTCTTGCAATTGTTCCATCCAGGCCCTTAGGCAATATGTTAATAAGAAGGCATTTTTGTTTAAAAAAACATTTACTCTTATGAAACTAATAGGTTTTATATAAACCATCTGTTGGTGAGGAACTGCAACAATATGAACTTTCTTATGTAGATCCTTAGAGAATGTCTGTGACTATACTCTTTAATAAATATAGTGCAGTAGCTTATCTGTAGTACATATGCAAGCAGAAAACTTTCATATGACAAGATTTAACCCGTTGGGTGCCATGGAGGTGTCCAAATAATTGTTTTGCAATGTGTTTGACATCCCTCTGATACTCAAAAGGATGAACTTGGAAATGAGTAATTTTAGTACAATAAACATATTTTGGGTGCACAGTGCATTGTAATCGATGGGGTTTGCACCCCTGTTGCACGCAGAGGGTTAACTCATACATTAGCCATCTTTGGCTGCACTCAACAAATTCTCTACATACTAAAGGCAGGTTTAAAAGTAGGCGATAGCAAAAAGCCCACCGTCGGGTGTTTTGTAAGTACAGTCTTATGAACAGCTACCGGCAGTTCTCAATCATTACGGCCGATAATCTTACGTGCATTGAGACCTATGGAACAAGGCTCTCCAAAGCCATTTAAAGGTGTGCGGTACTGCTACTTACTTGGAAAACAAACACCTTCCCATTGGTCATCACTCACTTCATGACCACACCTGAACAATGCCCCAACACTGTCTTAAAGGGACAGCTCAACACACTCACATGTGGCGTGTTTACCACTCAGGGAGAGAGAGACAGACAGAGAGAGAGAGAGAGAGAGAGAGCAATAAGTATGTTCTCATACATATTGATGCGAAGACTGAAGAGAAGGCATGCGAGGGCTAGGGAACACCGGCAACTCCCAAGCACTCCTGTTCAACAGCCTTCACCTGTTGCAAGTAAGGAGGCTCTGGCTGAAGAGGCACACAGGAGCCCATCCCCACCTGCAGGACAACACCTACCTGAAGAAGCAGAGCTGCTGCAACAGGATGCTCCCCAGCTATAGCAACAGGATTCTCCCCAGCTACAGCAACAGGATGCTCCCCAGCTACAGCAACAGGATTTTCCCCAGCTGCAGCAACAGGATGCTCCCCAGCTGCCACACTTACCCCTGGATCATAGTAGGATTCACAGACGACCACCAAGGCCCAGCAGGGTGTACCACACAGGGGTCACGCTCCTGGGAATGACCGATGATGAAGTGATAGACCGATACAGGTTGACACCGCACAGCATCATTGCCCTATATGAGGTGATCAAAGATGATGTCAATCCAATATACATCCACAACCACATGCCCTGTCTGGCTTGCAGAAACTCATGTGTGCAATACATTTTATGGCAAGTGGAGCCTTCCAGTCAACAGAAGGTTACGCATCAGGCATGTCACAGCCCACATTTTCTAAAGTACTGGCTCAGGTGTTGCCAGCCTGGAAAAGCAAGGCCAGCAGGTACATACACTTTCCCACCACTGACATGGAGTGGACACGTGTAAAGCAGGACTTTTACGCAAGGGGAGGCATGCCCAGGGTCATGGGTGCAATAGATAGCACCCATGTAAGTATCAAAAGCTCCATCACGTGAGGGACATCTATTTATCAACAGGAAGAACTTCCACTCCATGAACATGCAGATGGTGTGTGACTCCAACATGAGGATCACCAATGTCTGTGCTAAATATCCCAGGAGCTGTCATGATTCATACATTGTCCAACACTCATCTGTACACAGAGACTTTGAGAATGGAACCTATACAGGGGGCTGGCTTGTGGGTGAGTTAACAATACAAAATCATACCACATCCACAAGTGTACTTCCCTGTAATGGCAAAGATTAATGGGATAATGCTTTTGTAACTGTTGCATGACAATCAGTTCATGGGTACTGTTACAAATCCTGTCATCCTGTTCCACTGGTATCTATAGCATGACCCATTCTGGAACAGAGGATTATCCATCTGAGTCTACTGAAGCCTTGACAACACTTTCATGAAGCTCACCCCTTGATGTTTTCAAGTGCTTGTCTTGGTGATGCAATGTTTAACCTGATGTTCACAGCAACATCTACTGGAACATTCACATATCCACAGAAGACCCAAATACATGTGTTGACTAATATCTGGGTATCAAACCTGTACAGTAAGAATACTCATCCTCAGAGTTTCAGTATCTTGTGGACAAAACAGTTCAGTTGGGTTTCTACAGTATCCTTTTCATAGTTTATATGTACCTTTTGGGTGCTCATACAAGTGTTCAATGCATATGGGCAATATACAGACACACATATGTTATAATGTAGTGTGATACACATTAAAGGAGAATCATCACTATTCACTATGTGCCTGTTAAATAAAATTTTGGTTTAGACTTATCTCAATGTGGAACCATACTCATGACTTAAATGTCCCTTATACATAGGAAGGCATGACCTATATCACAGGAGTCCACTAGTTGTTTGTGCATGAGTGGACTTTATGTATTCTTGCAAGGAAATGATGGCAGTCATACATTAAGGTGTGTTGTGAGTGATAAAGAGGTGATACAGGGGACATAACTTCCCCAGTGATCTCATGTCCACAATTCCCATGTTGGTCAAAGTAACCAATGTTCTGTGATTGCTCTGGTTTGACATATCTCAGTACAAATCTCAGTACATAGGCTACATTAACAAACAGACTAACTGGAGAAGTGATATCACTGGAGAAGTCTGTTTCAACCTTATGAATACATTAACACAACTTACTGGATAAATCAATGATCACCCTAAGATTTTAATGTGTGCGCTGTTATCACATTGTACAAATATATGAAATATCAAAACAAGGATCTCTCCGGTGAGCTATTCATTCCAAACCCTGATCGAATAACCAAGGGCCACCCTTGAGATTAGAGGAAAGGAGGTTGCAATTTCAGCAGAGGAAGGGTTTTTTTTACAGTAAGGTCTGTTAAATTGTGGAATTCTTTGCCCAAGGATGTGGTTATGGCAGTTCCAAAGGATACATTTAAGAGAAGATTAGATACATTTATTTCAAATGGAAACATTCAGAGTTATACTGTGTACTTGTGGTCAAAACAGGAAGTTCTGATAAAGACTAACTTATTTGGCAGCAGGAATGCTATATAATTCTCATTTATCTGAGTTATGAGGCAAAAGTTGAACTTGGTGGACCCGTGTCTTTTTTCAACCTAATTCACTATGTTACTATATTAAAGAAACGTGCATTGAACAGTCTCCAGCAACTTCCCTCTGATTCAACTGTACTGCTGAATTCAAATTCATGCCAGTGTCCAATGGTGAAATATTTGACCACCTACTCAACCAAAAAAAAAAATGAAATCCCAATCTAGACCTGACCAACATCCATCAAAGTTACTAAAGCTCATTGCATCGGTCAAAGCATCACCTTTGCATTCCTATTTAATGCTTGCTTGTCATTCAGTTATAATTAGCCTGGTAACTGGCTAGAGTTAAAACGATCGACAAAATGGTGGTAAAATGTGGTTTCAGTGTAAAGATTTTACTATCCACATTATCTAAAGTCCTGGAAAATGAGGCTAGACTAAACTGTGCAAATATTACCAACTATGCAGCTTTTTCAGCCCCATTCCAATTTTACTTTTGTCCAAATCACTTAACAGTCACAGCCCTCCTAAAAATATTCAATGATATCCAGAGTGGCAGGGGACACGGCGAACTACTTTCCTAGGTTTTGCAAAGGCATTTGATACAGTATGCCATAATATTCTGATAAATAAACTTCATGCTTAGGTAATCATTCCAGAAACTGGCTCTGATCCTATATCTCAGGCAGAATGTGATGTGTCTGTTGCTGGCAGTGTTTTCCTTCCACTTACAGTAACTTGAGTTCTCCAATACCTCATTCTTGGCCTTCTTATATGCTCCCTATTTAGAAATTATTTACCCATTGTTTGCAAAGCATCTTCTGATTTCATGTATGCAGGCAACACCATAATGTAAACTAAAAATCCAAACAAATCACAACTTGTGGAAATATTACAAGATGATTTATCTGAAGCGGACATATGGATCACAGACTGTGGGTATAGAGCTGTACCCACAGTCTATCCGTAAGTGCAGTCTAGAAACATTAATTTTCGCCAGTTTAGGATTAAAAAAAATATTCATGAATTACACCTAATCGCTAGGAAATCTAACGTTTAACACGCATTTGTACTGGGTTGATAGATCCCCTTTAAACACTGTCAGGACTGGTATTTAGTACAAACTGCAAATTAGTTAAACTTCACAGTATTCATTTAAAGGGATAGTAATACTTCGTTTTATCTTTATTTTATTTTGTAGGCATTAAAAAACATGAAGAATGATATGTCTTATCTCTCAAACCTTTATGGTTTAAGAGATATTCACAAGCAAAGTATCACCCCCCTGTTCAGCCAGATCAGAAGGGAGATGCCCAGGTAGACTGCAGAGAGAGACATTCTTCAATTAAGATAAGGGAAAAAGCTGAAAAACGTGTCAAGGGGGGAAGGGCTTTCATTGTTTTCATACAAAGAAGAGTGTCCCCTACTGTTATCTGTCTGGTCTTACAACCACATTCACATCTGAGAAGAGATGGCTTACACTAGGAAAGAGAGGCGGGAGGGGGAAACTTTGCTTGTGAATATCTCTTAAACCATAAAAGTTTGAGAGATAAGACTCATATCGTTCTTCATGTTTTTTTAATGCCTACAAAATAAAACAAAGTTAAAACGAAGTATTACTATCCCTTTAACCATTTTAGCAAAGTTTACAGGTAACCTGGACTGTCAACTCCTACAAGTACCTTGATATGCGGCTTGACCCCAGACTCACTTTTGGTCTTTCTATAATATAAATATAAATGAATATCTAAACTTTAGCCTACAGTAGGTGCTTTGTTTAGGAACTAATCCTGTCTAAGCTTTCTGGTAAGAAAACATAATGTGCAAAATATGTTAATGCCAGTAATCAACTACAGGGATGTAGTATATGCCACTGATCCAGAAATCCATCTTAGTAAACTCATCAGTGTGTATAATTGATTATGCTGTTTTGTTCTCCAGTACAATAACATGACTCATAATGGTAATATGTTTAAAGAGGTCAATTAACTAACACTTGAATTCAGACATAGCCTTCATCTTTCTTGCTTAGTCTATAACCACTAATCTGGAAAGCTACAAGACTGCCGGAGCAGAATACTCACTCCAACTCTACATACTTTCTATAACCTAGGATACACTGCCAGCAACTCACTGACTATTCCAAAATGAAACAAAGAAGTACATCAATCTACCTTCTCCTACAGAACTCTAAAAGCCTGGAATAGCCTCCCTGAAAAAATCAGATTTTCTCCTTGGTTATAATCTCTAAAAGTAACAGCTTATTTTCATTTAAAAACAATATGTAACTATATAAAAGTGAATGGATTCTTTTTTTTATTATTTTGTATTTGTGTAAATGTATATTTGTTATTGTATAAGCTGTCCAGAATATACTTGAAAACAAGAGAAATCTCAGTGTGGAACAACAACCTATGGGGCAAACCTGGTTTTCTATGGCAGATACCTAGACAACAATCACATAGATTCACCAAGCTTTGTCTGCGGGAGTCCCTTTGGATATTTCAATTAGGAACATTAAAACTGACTGGCCTTAATGAGGAAATTGATCTAGGATATTTAAGATAAGGATACATTTATCATTTAGTATTATGAGATATTTTGATTTTATATGATACTATATCTTAATTACTTATATAAAATGTTGCTTAGTATAGGATATGGAAATAGGTATATAAGCGATCGATTTAAAAAAATAATTTTTAGCACACATATAGTGTATTTTTTATATTATGTCATTATATATTTTTTTAAGATATACATGTGGCACTAAACTTATATTAAATGTATTTATTGCATCTACTTTACTTACTTCTATATCTATATACAGTATATATATAGTATATATATTTTTTTTTTCCAAAGGGAATATTGTTTCTTTAACATAATTTCTTTGGATTTAAGACACTTTTTTTTAGCAATTATTGCTAGAATAATAGAATATGTAGTGATTATTAATGGTTCCTATAATTATATAATTTGTGAAATTTACTTAGTTTTAACTTTTCTGTGTTTTATAGATTATCAATCTTATGTATGATATTAAGAATATTTTGGTATGTTTAGTCTATTGATTTTTATATCCAGTTTCAAACAATGGTCTTTCTTGGTGGAGCTGTCAGCGTTCCAGTGGTGGAACATAGTCAAGGGACGATGGAGAGGTTCTGTTTTAGAGGCATGCGTAAATACATTGGAGCATGATGACAAGCCAAATGGAAGCTGGCAGGAAGAAAACCTGGAGAAAAGATATTTAAGATTGAATACATTTATATTCTCTTGTCACATTGTTTAAAATGGTCATTTGAAGAAGTATCTTATTTTGTTTACTTTCAATAAACAACTGATTACTGTTGAAATTTCGGATCTGAGTTTCCTCAATGTATGTGTGGAGTGATATGAGAAAGAGTTTTATCGTAAAACAAGACCTTTATTTATCAGACATCTTGAGTGTGTCACTTATAGTGGGGGTTGTTTACAAAATTATTGAAACAGATCTACTCTTAGAGGTAGATTTAACCCCTTAGGGACCCTTGACGTACCAGGATCGTCAAGGGTAAATTTGCTCGAACGACCCTTGACGGTCCTGGTACGTCACGTACTTTTTACTTACAGCGCTCTACCGGGAGCACTGTAAGTAAAAATAGGGCATGAAATAGACCGCTCCAAGATCGGAGCGATCTGTTTCAAGCCCCATAGTGACGCGCCGATACACGTGACAGGTCACGTGTACCGGCTCGTCAAAGTGCCCCTATGCGGACGTTATGGGACGGAAATGTCCCAGAACCTCCGGTCCTTAAGGGGTTAAAGGCAGGCAATAGTTAAAAAAAAAAAGCACCGTCGGGTGTTTTAACATGCAGTAAGCCATTCAAAGGTCTGTCTTATGAACAGCTAACGGCAGTTCACTAACCCTTACTGCCAATAATCTTACTGCATTGAGGCTCATGGAACAAGGTTCCCCAGAGTCATTTAAAGGAGTGTAGTACTGCTAATGGCAGAAAAAAGATACATTTAACAGGTAAAAGTTAAGACCCAGTTTTGTTAGCGGTAACACACATAACGGCAAAAAGAAACCACAGTCGCACAAAATAAAACAAAGAAACAGCATAGAGCACAAGCATGCAACTGGAACATTGAACCCGTGTAATGCCAAAATAACACACAAATCATGCCCATGCATCACAAGTCACTGTCACACACAACACAACAACTTAGCAACACCACAGGGACAAGGCTTTCAGAAAGCACACCAACACATCAAAACATTGCATGGAACAATGGGGGTTAACACATAACACGGACATCTGTCAATAAAAAACAAGCTCACCTGGGCAACATCGCAACACAACAGAGACACAACCTACACTCCACAATGTCACACTTGCAACTCACAGCTACATCAATCAAAACACAGCAGATTTTAAAACACAAACAAACCTGAAAACAGTTACCTGGACAATAAACACCTTCCCATTGGACATTTCTCACTCCATGACCACTCCTGGACAATGCCCTACCACTGTCTTAAAGGGACAGCTCACCATACCCACTTGTGGACACTAGACTTGTGGTTGACATCCAGGCCCCACCCATACCAGATGTTCCCATGGACATTGGGCATGATGAAGAGACCCTGAGAGAGATGCAGATAAGAGACAGGCTGATCAGGGAACACTTCAGCTGTGAGTATAACACAGGCATTCACACAATCCATGCATGTTCATCATCAGTCCCGTGAATTGGTGCCAACACATTAACCATGTCACACATGATGTTCTGTTTCACACCACAGGATCAATGACACAGCCCTGACACTGGCAGCAGAATGGACCCCAAACATCATCCATACCATGGACGTGAAATATTGTGGCTGGGTATTCCAATACCATCTTCCATTCCTTCCTCCATGTTGACATTGCTACCTCAAGAATATCATGCATACCCCCATGAGAACCAAGGTACAACACATTACCCATGTTTAGCATATTCCGGGGCTTGATTGACAGCAACTAACGTGAATTGCCATGATCATAGCCATAGCAACCATGGTACCCTTGTAGCGAAAGAGCATTATCCAATTCATTGCATCGCATAACACTCTCTCACATCAGGGGTTGACTGGCCATTGGAGTGAACGTGGGCCCTATAGTGTGCTATAGCTGAAAAGAGCAGCAGAGGGATGGATCTACAGTCCTGTTATCTTCTCCCATAGACATCCATAACGCTGGAGCAGAGGAGTTTCCATGTGACTGGACTGAAGCCTTGACAACACTTCCATGAAGCTCACCCCTTGATGCTTTCAAGTGCTTGTGCTGGTGATGCAATGTTAACCTGGTATTCACAGCAACCTTTACTGGAATATCCACATATCCACAGAAGACCCTTTTTCAACGATCGACTCCAGGGGAGGCCTTACGCCTTTGTTGCTATTTCTCTAGAAAACTGTCTAAGACAGAGATGGTCTATCAGATTGGTGACAGAGAATTACTGGCCATCGTTTTGCCATTGAAAGAGTGGTGACACCTCCTGGAAGGTTCCAGTTCCCCAATTCTGATTCTTACTGATCACAAGAATCTTACGTATTTCTCTGAAGCTAAACAACTGTCTTCCCATCAAGCCAGATGGGCATTGTTCCTATCCAGGTTCAGTTATGTGGTTTTGAACCTTCCGGGCTCTAAGAATGTGAAGGCTGACGCCCTGTCACGCCAATTTTGCAGAATGTCCAAGGAGGAGGTAACTCCCACTCCGATCATTCCAGCTGATCGTATCCTTGCTACCATACGCACCTGTATTACTTCTCCTCTGGGAGAGGAGATATTGGCCGCCCAAGCATCTGTCCCAGCAGAGACTCCCAGCGGGAGATGTTTTGTGCCACAGCTTCCTCACTTGCAACAGGTGAAAACTGTTGATCAGGTGTGCTTGGGAGTTGCTGGTGTTCCCTAGCCCTTGCCCTTGCATGCCTTCTCCACAGTACTCGCATCAATAGGTAAGCAATCATACTTATGAATCTCTCTATCTCTATCTCTGTATCTCTCTCGCTCTGTCTCTCTCTATCTCTCTCCCTGAGTGAAAAACAAGCCACATGTAAGTATAGTGGGCTGTCCCTTTAAGACAGTGTCAGGGCATTGTCCAGGTGTGGTCATGAGGTGAGTGATGACCAATGGGATGGTGTTTTTTGACCAGGTAAGCGTTTGCCGGTGTGTTTTATAAAATCTCCTGTGTTTTGATTGGTGTCTAGCTGTGAGTTGCAAGTGTGACGTTGTGGAGTTTAGGTTGTGTCTCTATTTTCTGGTGATTTTGCCCAGGTGAGCTTGTTTTGTATTGACAGGTGTCCGTGTTGTGTGTTAACCCCCATTGTTCCATGCAATGTTGTTATGTGTTGTGTTGGTGTGCTTTTTGAAAGCCTTGTCCCTGTGGTGTTACTAGGTTGTTTTGTTGTGTGTGACAGTGATTTGTGGTGCATGGACATGGTTTGTGTGTTATTTTAGCATTGCACGGGTTAATATTTCCATTTGTATGCTTGTGCTCTATGTTGTTTCTCTGCTTTATTTTGTGCGACAGTGGCTTCTTTTTGCCAATGTGTGTTTTCACGGCTAACAAAATTGGGTCTTTTACCCGTTAAATGTATAGTTTTTCTGCAGTTAGCAGTACCGCACTCCTTTAAATGGCTCTGGGGAATCTTGTTCCATGAGTCTCAATGCACGCAAGTGTATCGGCCGTAATGATTTGTGAACTGCCATTAGCTGTTCATAAGATGTACCTTTAAATGGCTTACTGCAAGTTAAGTATCTCCTGCCTTTAAATCTACCCCTATCTCTGATGTTTTATTGGGGGGAGTTATGACTCAGAGTTTGTGATGCTCTTTGAACACTTCTAAGGTTTTTACCCTGTTAGCTCTGCGTTAGCTAAACATCAGTTATTAGTGATATGATATTTGCCTCATTTCGGCCACGAGAGGCATGTATGCACACCTTTTGATACTTGTTTGGAATTTGGCTTCATGCGGACCCTGGTGTTACATTGCTCCGCTTTTTCTGTTGTGTTTACTGCACTGCCAACTTATAGAATCTGACATTTTTTGTGCATTCACCTGACAGTCAGATCCACTGGGTCCAATGGTGTGCAATGCACCCGAGTCTCCTATGAGCACCCACGAGCAAGACTACAATAATATACTGTTTATTTTGCACCTATGCTGGCCAGTGTCATACATTTATTCTCATGATGTTGATGCTCATATTGGTTTGTAACTGGACATGGTACACATTTAACTGGTTTTGTGCTTATTCAGACATGACTAATGCGACTAATAACTAGGGGTTGGCATGACAAAAATCAGCAAAAACCATGTGGTTGTCTGTTTTTTTTTTTGCAGGAAAAATAACCGCTTTAAATGAACAATTAAAATCTTCAAAGTTTTTGCCTATTGACAAAATAAGCTGCTATTTTTTAATGGCTAGAAAGTTTTCACCCCTTTAATCATGTTTTTCTCCTTTTCTCTGTAAAAACATGCTATTTTCCAGGAAGTGAGACACAATACAAGTAAGCTACAAAGAGAGAGAGGTGTTAGGCTGTTGTACTGTGCATTAATAGCAAAACTGAGTCAGGAGAGGCTGTTATGCATCCAGTGAGTCTGAAGAGTATGAAGTGACCACTAAGAGCATTGAAGGGTCTGGATGTTCTGGTTCCCAAGACCCAGTGATGGCCAGTCCCCCTACATCACCACCCTTAGGGATCTTGGGGAAATGTGTCTCATGAGAGGAAGAAAAGGGTAGTAGAAGTATGAGCATGACAGATCAACTAACTGTGTCTGCTGTCATTGCTGCCCCTGCTGCCAGTGCTGCACCTGCTGCTAGTGTGTCTTGTAATTCTCAGGAGGGGGGAGAGGAAGAAATTATGCCAAGTGTGACAGCACCCTTGTGTCACACTTGCCATCCCCAAGCAGTCCCTCCACTAGTACTACTATTAAGACAGTCAAGCAGCTTGTACAGATTGTTAGGAGTAAGGGAGGGGTTGATGATATGACTGGTGAGGAGGAAGACTCAAGGACTGAAACTGATGTGGTTGGTGTTAGTTATAGTAACAGTGATGGTGAAGCAGCTGGTGGGACTAGTGTTAGGGGAGTGATAGGGGAAGTAATGCAGATCAGTCAGACTAGTGGTCAAGGGAGCCCACAACATTCCACTGACTCTGGGAGTCCCCTACCATGCAATTGTTCAGGTGGAACATGATCCTAGCAGAATACAACCACCACCAGGAACATAGATCAGCTTCCTGTAACTGCTGCAAGTGCTGCCAGTCTGCCTTCTTCAGGTCAACAAGAGATGGCAAGTGTGACCTTATGGGAACCTCTGTCACATTTCTCATCACTTCCTCTAACCGCTGAGTCATCTGTAATAGAGCAGCAGCAAGGAGGAACTGGTGGTGATGATGATGGTGGAGAAGCTGGGACGAAAGAGACATTAATGGCCTTTTTAGCCTAAACTGAGATGGAATGGGAGACAGATATGGCCATGGGCATCACTACCACCGCCAGCAGTGAGCTTTAGAATTTGCAGAGTTTGCTACTGCTGTAATTCCAGTGCTGCTGAGTTGCAAGGGCAGCAGGATGCTGAGGAACAGGCTACTGTGCCACAGATCACTGTGGAGACAGTGGTAATGAGGTCCAGTGATGTGGGACTAGGACAGGTTCCACTTACCAGCAGCAATACTCCTGGTAGTTGCAGTGCTGATTTTGAGGCAGTAGCAGGAATAGCAGCAGCATTATAATCTGCCACAGGCAGTGAAGGGGAATGTGGAGGAGAAGAAGAAAAAGGCCATTCTTCTCCACCTTTCCCTTCCCACATGAGGTCCGGGGTGTGCGACTATTTTTCCTCTTTGGGCAGGCACAGTGCAGTCATCAGTGACAGCACTGTTCACAATTTGATACACACACGAAACACAGACACCATGACATTTAAGTGAAACATGTTAAAGCCAAACCCCCATCAAAGAAATCAGGCACAGCTGTTGCTGTACCCCCTCATTCTTCCCAAAGGCAACAAGAGGGGAGGCAGAGATCAAAGAGAAGGAAGAATAGCAAAACTCAGCCAAGGCTAAAAGTTTGATGGTGAGCAAAACACCTGGCTCGCCATCACCTTCTTGCTCTAGGGTAACTTCATCTTCTGGCGATCCACCCTGTTCATCTTTACCTCCCCCCACCAGCTGATAGCCATTCAGCAGATGTCAGGATGTGGCATTTAGTGTTCACTCATTGCACACTCTGTGGTGCACTGACCACTCATGGCAATATGGTGGATGATAATCTCAATCAACACATAAAGCAACATTTGAGGAGATTCCATTAGACAGAATATGCTAAGCTGGTGGCAGGGAGTCTTCATCATTATTATTAAACTGTCTGCAAGTTGTCACATGTCCTTAGTGGGGAGTGGACAAGGGCCATAATGATAGCAGCAGTAATTGGTTTCTGGTGGGATGATTTCATATTGGAGACCCTAAGCGTCATGGTGTTTGGTTACACTTATGCCAGTTGTTTGTTGTGAGTCCAGATGTGCCCATTTTTCACAGTCCTTCCCTTATTTATCACGAACACTGTGCACTTGGCAGTTGCTGATGAGAGTCACAGTTCCTGCTCTCAAGGGAAAAAAATATATTCTATCAAGTTAACACACCCATGATTTTGGAGTAGGAGAAGGTAGAGAAGCATTATTGGCCAACTTCTTCTTTTCCCCACATATACCTGAATTGGTAGGGGCTAATTATGGTGCTGCTTCCTCTAGTGCATCCCTGGAGCTAGTAGTAGCAAGTGGAACCTTCAACATCCATCACCCATGTTACTGCTGTTGTTGAGCCCATTCACTTTAAACTGCCTAATCATCCTGCTGTTTAAACTACTCAGCAGCAGGAAGAACAGGAGTAGCAAATTCCACATTAACACTGGGGCGTTTGACAATGGCCACTGGCTACTACAACATGACCTTCTGGCACTAGGTCAGTAGGGCATTTTTTTCTCAGGGCTTGTTGTTTACAAAAAATAAACCAGAGGCCTACAAAAAAAAACCATACAATTTTGGTGGCTTATTTCTAACAAGCCTAAGTCCTACAAATCAATGTTTCCTCAGGGCTTGGGTGTAGCATGTGTTTCATTTCCTACAACTAATCAATGTTTCCTCAGGACTTGTGCCTCTAATAAGTCTAAGTCCTACAAATCAATGCTTCCTCTGGGTTTGGACTGCTAACAACAAGTCTAAGCCCTACAAATCATTCTCTACAAAATAATTTATCCTGTCAACTATCAGTCTGCCCCAGCTGCAGCTTATGTCAGGGGCTCGCAGTCTCTGTCTCATTACGTACCAATTTCTTATTTTATTTTTTATTAAGTGTACCCCCAATATCAATCAACAACACCCCAAAAAAAATTCCCTGTTCAAATAATTTTTTTCCCCAGACTCCAACCACTAACACAAGCACTCTCCTCAGAGCCCTTTTATACTATGTCCTATGTTTTTTTCATTGCATTTATTTTTAATTTTTTTATTAACAGTCCCCCCCTAATCCCAGTCAACAAACCCCAAAAAATTCCCTGGTCAACTGATTGTTTCATTACACTCTACCAACACAGGCACACTCACATCACTTTTATACTATGCATGTATTGTGTGTAAATTCAATGTTCCCATTGATTTCAATGCAATGATCTAGGCGAAAAAAAGCTGAAAAATGGCACTTTATGTCAAAAATTATTTGGTAAGTGGGAAGTGCCATTATTTGCCGATTTTGGTTTGAGATGAAAATTTTGGCCTATCCCTACTAATAACGGTATTTAGGCATTGGACAAGACTAGTCATGGCTCTCTGTGGAATGCTAAAGAGTAATTAATCGGGGATATGCAGTATCTTTGTTTATTTCCCTCATGATGTCAGAAGTTAATGAGGTCACCTGCCAATGATTTCAAACTTGTATGTTGGCGGTTCTATACCAGATCCTCCTTTTGGGGGTATTTATATGTTGAGTTGTGACAGTGTGTTTGTCTTGATAAAGGTGGCAGTGTCCACCGAAACATCAACTTTCTTTATATAAACACAACATTCTTTACTTTCTTCATTATAAAGAAGTCCAGTGAGTGATGTTTATATCTTCTGAATGCAAATGCATTTGTAAATACAAAATATACATGCATATTACATGTACACATAACAGGTTGGGCCATCTGGTAAAAGAGTTCTAATATTAGTGTTTCATCAGTAGAGCAGAAGGTTGAAATAATTATTATTCAATAGTATAGTGTGTTGATATCCCACACATTACAGACTGGATACAGACATAAGCAGATAAAGATGCAATGTTTCGGTTAACTGAGTGGCCTTTATCAAGAGTGTGCTGACAAAAATACTAAACATTTATAACCAAATGAAAAAGTAGATGAAAAAAAAAGATAAAAGGACACTTGGGCTTAGAAATGATATACAGTAGAAAATATATTTCATAAGACAATCTGTCTACAATATACAGTTTGCCCCCTGAGCCTTAGTTTCATTTTATCTTTTTATTACTTTTTATTTTTTTCTCAATTCTTTAATGTTGTCACTTTACTATAAATGTCATAGTAACATAGTAAATAAGGTTGAAAAAAAGACATGTTTCCTTCAAGTCCAGCCCATGCCAAAAACACCCTTGTTGATCCAGAGGAAGGCAAAAAAAGCCCTCTGGAGCCATTTCCAATCTATCATTATATATTATATATTATTATATTCCTTCATGACTCCAATTGGTAGTCAAATAGTTTCCCGGATCAATATCCTATTTGCTTTGAAGCTATCTGTCATAATTGTCAATATTGTTCTGTGCTAGATAGGCATCCATTGCTTTTTTGAATGCAGTTGCATTATCTGCAAGCACATCATCCCAAGGCAAAGAATTCCATATCCTTACCGCCCTTACTGTAAAGAATCCCTGCCTTTGTTTTAGTCGAAAGTGACTTTCCTCTAGTCTTAATGGATGACATCTTGTCTTTCACTTATGTCTGCACACTGCTTTTGTAAAGGCTGCTCAGTCAAAACAGTGAGTTAAGGTAGACCTAATGTTAAGCTATATTAATTAAACAATCTAAGAGCCTCTTATTTATTAAGGTATAATTTCCTTTAGGATAATTTTCTATTGGTTGTAAGAATATTAATTTTACAAGTCTTTATGCACAACTGAATTTTATATTACATGGAATATCTATAGACAGAGTATTCCTTTAAAATGGAACTAAGCCCTGGGAACAAGTGTCTCTCTTTTAAACTACTGTGATATACCCTTTTTATTTTCAAATAATCCAGTTCCACTCAGGTCTGAGGTGTAATGAAGGAAAAGCTTTATTACTGTATACAAGGCACCACAGGGAGACTGGCCCTCATGAGAATGTGTTTGTCTGCTATAGTGTGGAAAGATTAGTTCCACACAAAATGTGATGTAAGCAGTTTACATTGAAATTTATTTAGTATATATTTAGGCACAATATCTGAGTATGCATAAGTGTAGAACACAGGTGTCCCTCTTCTACCCCTAAAGCTGTCCACAAGGTTCTGGGCATGTGGCCAGTGCTATCCACTCGGTTACTCCTCAGTCTTCTATATCACTATTACCTGCCCTTGAACTGATAAGGGAATTCTGCTAGAATTATTTAATTCTCTCTTACAAAGATTAACCCTTTACATGTCCTCCCCCCTTACCTCAACAGACTCTTAATCACCAGCAAATATTACATTCATAAGGTTATAGTTACTTTTATGACAGAGATACTTCCCAGGCAGCAGACCTGCTGGTTTAGCCAGGGCTGAATTGTGGGTTCTGGTTAACAAACAGGGAGGCAGAAAGTGGGCCTGACAGGAGATCCCTAAAGCTGCACTCTGTTTTATTTCTGCTGCAGAGTGTGGAGCGGTTTAGATAATAGTTGAAAGTAAGTTAAATAGAAGTTCTTTAGTGTAATACAACTTAAGACAAGACAACCTGGAACAGAACAGCAAGAAAAATATAGTGATCCAGAAAAGCAGCTACACCATTATGAGTTGTATTTTTCATGCAAAAATTCCTGAGAGGTATGATAAATCAGAGCTATTTTTATTTTCTTTCAAAGATGCCAAAATGTTTTGAAAATGTCCAACTGACTAATAGCAGTGATCTAGATAATACCTTATTATGACAAATTTGATAATTTTATAAAGTATAAAATATGGCCCAAACCCATAGAACCTCTTTCCCCGGGCAACCAGATGTGACTACCAAATAGACTCTTTGCTTTAGACACTACTACTGCCAGACCCAGGTGGCGTCAGTTTACTGCATGTTGTCGTCTGTGCTTGGGAGAGAGAGAAAGCTGAAATATGTATGCTAGCTAGTAAAGGCAGACAGACAAAGAGAGGGAGCTGGAGTTGTATGATTTAAGAAGTATTTATCGGTAGTATCTAACTGACCACTGGACAGAGAGGGTGTGGGGAATGTTGGTGTAAAGGAGGAAAGGAGAGTTAAAAAAAACAAAACAATGTTCTGACTGATCGTTGATATAGTGCATAGCACTCATGCATACTGCTTTAGAAATCCTTAGTTACCCACCAACAAGTGTACAGTCATGGTGGGTTTTCAGCACAGCTGGTTATACAATTAATGAATATGGGAAACATCTATCCAGCAGAAGTTTTGGTAGACTTATATTTTGAGAAATAAACCTGCATCTAATACAATATGAGTGTGCAGCAGAAGTGGAAACACTGACAAACAGGGAAGAATGCAGCACAGGTAGTGGTGGTAACAGCATGTAGGAGGAGGGATTTGTACGGTTGCCACCATCTATGACAGTTGGGACCAAAGCTATGATCATACATTGAAGATTTAAAATAATATGTTACATTGGAATCATACATACTACATATAATTTGTAAAGCATTCCTCCTTTCCTATTCATCATATATTTAGACCATGTTAAATGCAACAATTCATTAGTTGATTACCTTTATGTCATTGAAATTTAATGTTATTACCATGTATGTTGTTTATTAATATAACTTAAAATTACAAGAGTAATGTAGTTCTTTGTAGTACATATACAGCAGATATAGTAATGTTCATCACTGACACATATATACAATCTTCAGCAATGTATTATACTTTATTTTGGAGGAGGGACTGTGAGATCTTTCCACTTCCACTTCCATTTATTTTCATTTATGGTATTGGATTGCTTAATTCCATTCTTAAAATTAAATTATGAGGAGAAATAGTGTTACATATTTTGTTTCAAAAAGTACTAAAGACTAGATTAGTCACACTAATCATCACAAACATTTTTTTTCAAAAACTAAAAAGCCTATAGACCATGGTGGAGGGAGATAGGTTTACTTAAAGGGATAGTAATACTTAGTTTTAACTTTATTTTATTTTGTAGGCATTAAAAAAACATGAAAAATGATATAAGTCTTATCTCTCAAACCTTTTTGGTTTAAGAGATATTCACAAACAAAGTATCCCCCCCTATTCAACCAGATCAGAAGGGAGGTGCCCAGGTAGACTGCAGAGAGGGACAATCTTCAATTAAGGTAAGGGAAAAAGCTGAAAATCTTGTCAAGGGGGGAAGGGCTTTCATTGTTTTCATACAAAGAAAATTGTCCCCTTCTGTTATCTGTCTGGTCATACAACCTGATCCACATCTGAGAAGAAATGGCTTACACTAGGTAAAAGGGGCGGGGAGGGGAACTTTGCTTGTGAATATCCCATAAACCATAAAGGATTGAGAGATAAGACTTATATCATTCTTCATGTTTTTTTAATGCCTACAAAATAAAATAAAGTTAAAACGAAGTATTACTATCCCTTTAAGGTGTACTGATAGTTTAGCAGTAAGTTTCTTAGTTTATAAGAATTTATATTTTTATATAAACTGTATTGTCAGAAGAGCTTTTACAAAATGGTTACCAACCAGGCCTTTAAAAAAAAAAAAAAAAAATCAAAGATGAGATCAGTGGCTAACACATTAGTTAGACTTTGCAAAACTAATTATAATTAAATGTAAAACCTTTAGCAATATTGTTAACTAGCATACTATGGCGAGACAAGCTTTAAAAACGGTTAGCAGACCTACGGTGAGGTAATCCTTGAAAAACCTGTTAGCAGGCTGAAGTCACAAGGTAAGCCTTGAAAGAATTATTAGCGGGGTTAAGAAGGCCTATGACAATGCCAGCTTTGAAAAATGTTTAAAAAAAAAAAGACCTACAGATCGTCTCAATCTCAATCCAAAGCATTCCCAAAAACGACACCAACGGAGCAATAGACATGTAAGAATGCAGACAGAAAAAACAGGGGCACCGGTACTGCATATAATTAACATGCATACAGAGATATTTAACCTGTCTCTGTTCAGACTCTCCAACTATCCGACTCTCTGATACTCTGCTCCAAATCTTGGATTCCAAATTTCTGGGTAAAAATACTCCAAACAATGCTGCTGCTCCTCCATACAAAAAGTATTTATTTCTAAAACACAATAAGAAATGGCCTTTGCAACACTTTTCACAGCTAAATGCTGCTTTATCAAGCAACTGGCCTTACAAACTTTTTCAAATGGTTTGTTCCTGCTGATGGTGGTGGGTGACTGGCTCTTCCCATAGCTCATGACTCATTACTCACCAACTGATTAAAAATAATTATTCTACCCTGCAATGACTCGTGTATTTTACAGGGTGGACAGTTTGGAGGTGTTCCTTTATACCCTGTTTCCTATTAGTCTCCACCACCTTTATGGTCATTGCCAAGGTTTCACATCTGTAGTATCTCTGCTGGTGGTAATGGAAGTGTCAGTGCCAGGCATGACCTTGATGATGCAGGGCACTTGGGATATTATTTTCCCAGCCCTGGGCCCTAGCATGGAATGAAACAGATGATGTTCTGGGCTGGTGGTGGTAGTGGTGAGGGTTGGCCTGCATAAACATTGTAACATAGTAACATAGTAGATAAGGCTGAAAAAAGACATGCGTCCATCAAGTCCAGCCCATGCCAATAACACCCCTGTTGATCCAGAGGAAGGCAACAAAAAAGCCCTCTGGAGCAATTTCCAATGTAGGTGTGTAGGTGTGTGTGTGTGTTTGTGTCATATAGTTCCCCGGATCAATATCCTATTTGCTTTGAAGCCATCTGTCATAATTGTCAATATTGTTCTGTGCTAGATAGGCATCCATTGCTTTTTTGAATGCAGTTACATTATCTGCAAGCACAACATGCCGAGGCAAAGAATTCCATAGCCTTACCGCCCTTATTGTAAAGAATCCCTGCCTGTGTTTTAGTCGAAAGCGCCTTTCCTCAAGTCTTAATGGATGACCTTTTGTTCTTAGCTCAGCTCTTTGCATAAATAATTCATTGGATATTTCTTTGTATTGACCTTGAATGTATTTATAAATGGTAATCATATCACCCTTTAGACGTCTCTTTTCTAATGTAAACAAACCCAGTTTGGCTAGTCTCTCTTTGTAACTCAGATCCTCCAATCCCTTTATCAGTTTTGTTGCATGTCTCTGCACCTTTTCCAGTTCAGTAATGTCTTTTTTTAGAACAGGCGCCCAAAACTGTACTTCATATTCTAGATGAGGCCTAACCAAGGATTTATACAGAGGTATGATAATATTAGCATCCCTTGCTTCTACACCTCTTTTTATGCAGGCTAGTACTCTATTTGCTCTTGCAGCAGCTGAGTGACTCTGCACACTGCTGTGAAGTCTATTGTCTATCAATACGCCTAAATCTTTCTCTAATGAGGATTTCCCACGTTGTTTCCCATTTAGAGTGTATGTAGCAAGTTTGTTTCTACAACCCAAATGCATAACCTTACATTTATCTACATTAAATGTCATCTACCACTTTTCTGCCCATTCACTTAGTTTATCTAAATCCTTCTGTAGGGAAAAACATACAGCTCTGTATGTATTTCCTTACATAGCTTAGTGTCATCAGCAAAGATTGAGATGCTACTTTCAATTCCCACTTCTAGATCATTAATAAACAAATTAAAAATCATTGGGCCCAGGACTGAACCCTGAGGCATCCCACTTATAACCCTAGACCAATTTGAAAAAGTTCCATTTACAACAACTCTCTGCCATCTATCATTTAACCAGTTTTCAATCCATGTACAGATAATACCACCCAAACCGAAGCCTTTTAATTTATGCAGTAACCTGTTGTGAGGCACTGTGTCAAAGGCTTTTGCAAAATCCAAGTATACTACATCAACAGCAATTCCCCTGTCCAAATTACTACTCACTCGTTCATAAAATGCAAGTAAATTAGTCTGACATGATCTGTTCTTCATGAAACCATGCTGATTCCTACTAATGATATTGTTTGTCTTCTTCACATAGTTCTGAATACTGTCAGTTAATAACCCTTCTAGTATCTTTCCCACTATGGAAGTCAAGCTCATTGTAGTGTGAGGTTTTGTGGTACATTGTAGTTGTTATTGATATACAAGGCACATGTAACAGGATCTGATTTCTTGTAGGTCTGTTTCACATTGTCAACATAAGCCTCACTGTGGTTATGTTAGATTTGATTAATTAGAGCAGGTCTGCCAAGATGTGATTCCGCCTTCCCCTTCTTCATAAACCTTTCACCAAATGTGCAAATTGGAGATGCTGATAATTTCAAAGTCCCTTTCCCCTCAGTCCCACTCCCACCACCATTACTACTACCCATGGCAGTGATTCTTAATGTTAGTCCTTGGAGCACAACAACAGTGCATGTTTTAAGGTTATTCCTGCTTAATCACAGGTGAGTAATTAGTGGCTCAGTCATTGTGATTGATTCACTTGTGATTAATTAGGGATATCTTGAAAACATGACCTGTTGGTGTGCCCCAAGGACTGGAGCTGAGAATCACTGACCTATGAGTATGATGGACACACCAGTGTGAAACTGTGACATTTTATGACCAATCAGATGACAAAGCATTAACTAAATTACTGAACACCATAATGTCACTGCTGTTTGTTAGTGCTAAGAAATTCAAGGAAAAGTGAAGGAAAGTGAAGGAAAGTCAGGATAATATTAGAGACACGGAGGCTAATATTATGCTTTAACTTCCTTTACTGTTCCCATGGCAGCAAATATACAGATCTATTCAAACAGGAAAAACTGTATGACATTCCAACATTTACATACCAGTCGATGCACAGCAACTCCTATAACTGACAATCTCCTCATAAACATTTCCTCTTTTTTTGATGATTTCACATTCTGATGCTTGAACTTTTTTAACTTCATTCCAATACACTCCATGTGACTGTAACTGCTTCAAATATATCCAAAGATTTTCATCCTGTGAAGAAAAAAGATAAAATACATAATGGGTGCATTTTTTAAAAGAGGGATATATTCACCACCATGTCTCTAGCAAAATCTTGACTTGCCTTAAAATTTTATTACAAGGATAGAAGATCATATTATGCTAGTTTAAAGCTTTTCAATAATAAAATAAAAACATGATTAATAGCTTTAAAGAAAAATGCTTTGAATGTAAACTCTCTAGACCAATCTGCTGCTTTGAGAATATCTCTAAAACTGTCTCCAGTCACAAACGTCTAGATACCATAGCACCCCTTGAGGAATAATTTCCAAAAAGAGTGTTATCCGTACCCGCTGAGCACATGATCCACCAAACCCAGCACTCCAAGTTGCAGAAGATACCACAGAATTAGTCGTATGCTTGTAAACAGCATACAATGCAAAGGAGAGGACATTGAGGAAACACTGGGTAAAAATTTATTTTGATAAGGATTTTGTCCATACGAGAAATATAGAATCTAACACTCTCTGGAATGAAAGGTCTACCTGTCAAATCCAGAGCACTCACATCTGAGGCTCAAATAAATGAAATTAAACATAACATAGTTAATTTAGCTGAGAGCTGTTTTAGCATGAGGATATTATTATCTGGTCATGATTTGTTGAAAAGTAACATGATCATGACATCTGAAATACTAAAATATTTGGGAACACGTGGTCTGGATAATCTTATACCTTCTATTACCCCGACAGACCAGCCAAAATGGCAGACATATAACAGTCAATGGCTGTGTAATCCTTTTTTTCTTGGAAACAGGATGCTAAGAAATGTATCACATTTGCTATATAATCAGAAATGGGATCCAATTTCCGTTCCAAGGGCCAACTAGACCAGATGGATCAAATGGAGCTATAGCATCCTCTGGTTCCTGGAGCCCATGCCTCATCCACGAGGGGTCAAGCCAGTTTCAAAATTCCATTGACAATCCAGGGACCCCTGAAATCAGCCAAGTCAACAGAGTTAATTTGTTCAACTTAAATATTTTGTGTGGGCTCCCTGATGGATTTGCAATAAGTTTGCAAACAACATAATGAGATGTGGGTATTCTATCGCCAACTCTAATAGAGGGGTAAACCATGGTTGAGATGTCCAAAAGTGATGAGAACCATTGCACCTTTTGTCTCCTGACCTGGAGAATGGCTCTTGGGATCATAGACAATGGAGGAAATGCATAATTCCTTCCCATTTTCCAGGACTAAAGGAATGCATCCATGGTCTGAGTCTATGTAGGGATCAATAATGTGAAGGACCCAGAAAGACAGCTTGAATGGAAGCTAACAAGAGACCTATAATCTGGGATAAAACATTTAAAGAAATAATTTCATTTTTTTAAAATAATTTTTATTTCTTTTGAAATTATTTTCAATTTTGTTGGGTAGGAGTAATGATGAATCCCGGAAACTCTGTTTTTCTTGTTGGTGATAATATTGACTTTCCCAGTTTATGATGAAACCTAATTTTTTGTGAAAAATCTTTTCTCATAGAGCTTTGTACCTTAACTAATGCGGTAAAAGTGGAAACAAATTTGCTGAAGCTTTTTTTTATAAAAAAAATCTCCAAATAAAAGACCTTCCACTTCCATTCCTGCTTCTTTAGATTATTATTATTATTATTATGTACTTAAATAGCTCTGAATTATTCCACAGTGATGTACAATAGGGAATAGATATATTAACTAGTACAAATAGAACATGAAAAACAAAAGGATCAGGGGGCTCTGCTTGTGAGAGCTTACAGTCTAGAGGAAGGTTAGTGTTATGCAGAAGGAGTATAATGGGGTGTAAGTGCCTCCTGTCACATGAACTAGTGATCAGTGGGTGGGAGAAAATAGTGCTTTGGAGTTCAGTGGTCCAGGCAAGTAGTTCTGTTTGGGAGATAAAAGAGTATGTGAACAATGAGGTTGTGATGGGCTTGTGAGCAGAAGCTGGATAGGCTGCTGGCCTGGCCTTGCTCATAATGGTTATGGAGACAGTTGATAGACTTCCCTGAAGAGGTGAGTTTTCAGGGACCATCTGAAGATCTGAAGGTTGTAGCAGAATCTGATGGGATGGTGAGGGAATTCCAGAGCTTAGATGCAGCACGAGAGAAGTCCTAGAAGGTGGGAATGGGAGGATATAATAAGAGCTGCTGAGAGATGAAGGTCCTGTGCAGAACAAAGATGGCGAGTGTGAGTGTATTTGGAAATGAAAGATGAAATATAGGGAGGTGCAGTGTTAGTAAGGTCTCTGTAAGTTATCAGCAGAATTTTGAATTTAAAGGGATAGTAATGTTTCATTTTTCATGTAATTCAGATCATTCATCACATGTAATAGTACTGTTGTCCGATGCTCTTACTCTAAAAACGTGCTAGTTACACTGTAATGGTATGTTGAAGTTTGTTCCTCTCGCCCCTTTTCCCGATAGCAAGCCACCTCCCCATAGATCCTAAAACTGGTTCTGTGACCAGACAGATCACAATAAAAGACAATCTTCCCTCTTTCAGTATAAGGAAAACCCTGCCCTCCTTGATGATATTGTTATTAGAGGAGCGCTGTTTGAGGTAGGTTAGTATGACAGCAGAGTTCATTATGGACTGTAGTGGTATTAGTCGGGGGGAGAGGAAGACCAATTAGGTGTGAGTTACAGTAGTCGAGATGGGACATGATGAGTGTTTGGATTAGAGTTTTAGCAGTATCTTGGGTGAGAAAAGGTCATATTCTATATATGTTACAGAAGGGGAGGCAGCATGAATTGGAGGTTGACTAAACGTTGGTAATGAAGGAGAGGTCAGAGTCGAAGGTGACCCCTAGGCATTTTGATGTAGAGGTTGGTGAAAGGGTGGTGCTGTTAACAGTGAGGGTAATATAGGAGGTAAGGCTGGTTAGAGAGTTGGGAAAATTATAAGTTCAGTTTGCAAAGGTTAGGTTTGAGCTGAAAGAAGGACATCCAGTAAGATACAGCAGAAAGACAATTAGATACCTGGTACAGGAGGGATTGGGAGAGGTCTGGGGAGAAACAATAGATTTGAGTGTCATCAGGATAGAGATTTGTTTGCTAAGGGACTACGTGTAGATTGTAAAGAGCAAAGGACCCAGGACTGAACCTTGTGGTACTTCAACAGACAGTGGGAGAGGTGATGAATCTTTCCTCAGGGCTTATGCCTAACAAGTCTAAGTCCTACAAATCAATGCTTCCTCAGGACTTGTGCCTAACAAGTCTAAGTCCTACAAATCATCCTCTACAAAATACTCTATCCTGCCAAGTATCAGTCTGTCCCAATCACAGTCTACCTCAGGGGGATCCTTGTCTCTGTTGCTTCACTTACCATTTTTTTTTTCTAATTTTATTCTTTTATTTTGTAACTGTCCCCCCAATTCCAGTCAACAACTCCCCCCCCAAAAAAAAATCCTGTTCAAATTATTCTTTTCCCAGACTCCACCAACACAGGCATCCTCAGAGCCTTTTATACCATGTTTTATTTATTTTTTTGCATTGTATTTATTTATTTGTGGGAAATAACATAAAGTTTGCTATGTATTGTCTGTAAATTCAGTTTTCCCATTGATTTAAATGCAGTGAGCTAGGTGAAAAAAGCAGAAAAATAGCACTTTTCTCTGAAATTTCCTGCTAAGCAGGAAGTCCCATTTTTTGCTTATTATGGTTTGAGGCAAAAATGTTCACCCATCCCTACCCATAAGGTAAAATGCACAAAGTCAAAAGTATAGCAATTCCAATTGTTACATAGGGAAAATAAAACATTCCACAAATCCCCACTGATCTAAATAGGGTTTTTGGGATTTTAAACAATTGTATGCTGGAGAGTTCTCTAACGCATTGCTTTATAATTTGTTGTATACCTCTCTAACATTTAAAGGGTTAAAAACCACATTTAAATTAAGTCTTTGAATGCCAAAAGGATATGCAACACACTACTCTCAAATGTGTTTCACCCACCCTGCACTCAAAGGGTAACAGTGCCAGAGTGGTGTGCAAGTAATTGCAAACCCCCTGGCTTTCAAAGGGTTAATAAGCACTAATAATTGTTTAATTCTGCAATGAAAATGATTTATGTGGAAACTTATGAAACATTTGGTATTATTTGTTTGTGAGAAAATATGAAGTTTAGAAAAATGTACTGAAAGGTACTTTCATCTATAGTGAGAACATTCTCACCTGTCTGTTACAATCTTATCTGCATAAAGCAGTTGAAAATTGTGGTTTGATGGTTTTATCAGGTCAATAACAGAAATACCACTTTCTAAAAGTAGGTCTTACTCCTGTATTACCTTCCTAACCACCTGTTCTTCCGGTCTCTGTTATCAGCTTAGCCATCAGCTTCAAACTGCCTTTTCAGTTTCTATCAGACTAAAAGTTGACAGATGGGAAAAAGGACTTACTTGGCAATACTTTATACTTTTCTGTTATGTTAGGAGTGAGACATACAAAGTGGTGTAAGATTGTTTAGCAACAGCTGGTAAGCACCAGGGTGTGTGAGTCTGATTTTCAGATATGACAAGCACTTACAGGAATGTTGCCAGATACAGCTGTTCAAAAGCCTTAATAAACAGCAAGTCAATACTAATCTTTGCCAAATTAATCTTTTTCCTGACAGCCCTTCAGAGCAATTATGTCTGCACTTATTGTAAACACACAATGGTTAAGCACATTTTGCTTTAATTTGCAGTATAGTTTTGCATTTAGTTTGTCTCCATTTGGCACACTTTTCATTTGTTCTGTAGGCTCCTACATATTCTCTTGTTAGGAATATTAATAAAGAAATATATATTTTTGATGGGAGAGAAAATCTCCGACTATAAAAGATACTGAATAATACCCATGGCTACCACATAGTGAGCTATGTGTACCAACAAAGCGAAAGTTGTTATTACATTTAATTGCACATTTTTCTGTTTCGCATTGCACTGAAAACAACAAGGTAGTTTGTCATATTTATTTATTTATTTATTTATTTAGTACTAAGGATATTTACACACATGACTTCATGGTATGTATATGAAGCAGAATTAACCCTTTCCCCCACCCCCTTTGTAGTTATTGTGGCCCACCTGAGTTTCCCCAGAATTAGAAGGAGATCCATTTGTGTCCATAAATGGAACTAGCCTAGTGTTATATATTGGAATGGGTGGGAGGGATTCTGGTCCCTGCAGCTGTAGACCATACGCTCTAGACAGTTGTCTCCATTCGGGAGAATGGAGATTCCTAGGCCGAAGCCTACATCTGAAGTGAATGAAAAACAAAGGAATGGGGATTCCTCAAGGGGCTCAGGTGGATTTGCTGAGAGGTGCAGAGATCAAAGTACCCCTGAGTGAGGTGGGAAAAAGAAAGACTTGGTGGTAGAAGTTCATAGACAGGATGGGAATCTAAGGAGTATATTTGCAACATCCTGTATTGATTTGTTTTTATTATTGGAACAACTGTTCAATAAAGTTAAAACAAACAAAAAAAGAACAAAATAACAGATCCTCTGAGAGCAGAACTGTATCCTATATAATAATTCGCTAAAACGCGTGTAAGGACGCAGTCATGCACAGCAGAGACTGTCCATGACGAGGCTGATGCAGAGTGGAGCGCTCCAAAGGAATGTGTCAGCCGCAGCCACAGCAGTCTCTACTGAGCATGACTTTACCGTGACCGGCTGGCAGTGGCACTGTGGCCCGTGTAACGGGCTCTTCAACTAGTAAGTAATAATAGTGGTAAGTGTATCATCTGATGATTGTTCATTTTTATTATTAACAAACCCTTTGAGAAAGTACCAAGTGCGGTATGAAACTCATCGGGCATTTTAGTTATATCAGTAACTTTAGTTAATAATAAAAATATATTTATGTTTTACATTTGAATGCAACCCCTCCTTTTTGCTTTTTAACTTTTGATTGGAGGCACCACATGGCTAGAGGATACACTTACTCAGGTGAGTGCAACATATATGCAGTGGAGATTTATTATTTGTACTTATACAGGTTTGCTTTAAGAGGGTCTGCACCCATGTCCTTTTCTTTTGTTTTATTCACTGCACTGAAACTGTGGGAAGTGCATATCCACTAATGCACAGAAAGGAAGCAGCTCAAAAAACAGTCCTCTTGAATATAAGTGAACCCCTTCCACCCAAAGCTTTAATCACTGGGGAAGAGAATTAAGCCAAACTTTACTCTGTAGACCTTTGTTTAGTGCCACCAGCTTATTTATGTGGTTAACATTCTAAATAAGGAAAGCTATTTTGAGTCTGATTTTACCAAGATTGGTCTTTATGAATTTATTTGTATTTATTTCTCTCTCTCTCTCTCTCTCTCTCTCTCTATATATATATATATATATATATATATATTATATATTCAGATATATTTTTTATGATAATAGTGTTGTTCCAATATTCTAGTATTGAATATAATGGCTTTCTAATATTTTTTCATATTGGAGATTATTTTGAATGCATTTACATTTTTGTGGTATTATGTTCTTTTTGTTTAATAAAGTTACTGTTCTGTTTGGCAAATCACCCATCTGACATTTGTACTATGCACCCCTCCCACAAACACACATTGATCTTTTGGGGCTCATGCCCTTTCAAAAAAGGGAATCACATCTGGAGGAGATAGAATGTGATGAGCATTTGAGGAGGAAGGGCTAAGTAGGACCCAGAGAGAGTCAGATGGTGCCTTTTTCAAGAGCCCTTTGGTTAAATGGGTGCTACATATAGATGAGATGCTAAATAAAATGGATCTGATCATGTGTTTTTCATGGAACTCCCTATTTAACACTGATTTTTAGTTCATACAGGTATAATTTAAACAAAATTGTTAGTGCCATGTGTGCATAGAATTATGGGTATATGTATGTAGGAACTATAAGGTAGTAATCCTGAATCTGGTAACAGGATTTGTACATGACTGGATTATACAGGAAGGCAAGGTGAACCTACAAGGTTGTGGAACAGGCATGTCCAACTCAAACACAGTCGAGAACCACATACTGAACATTTCCCTCCGAGGAAGTGCATAGCACTGGCTATCTATCTATCTATCTATCTATCTATCGAATAGGTGATTTTTGGTTCGCTGTCAGCCACTCCCTGGGGCATTACAAAGAGGAGTTATGCAAAACTCCCCTTTATTCATCCAGTGGGATGTGGCTGAGGGCATAGTGTATTCTCAGATTGGCTGAGGATTCCCTATGCATCCTCAGTCAAATGGAATACATTTTAAATTACAAAACAAGACAGGATACAATTTCCTCAGATTGTGCTTCATGCACTGATTGCGATTATCCTCCACCTCACTGCAATGTGTGGTCAGCGTACCACATAGTGTACAATAGGCAGACACAAACTACCACATCCTGTCACATACAAAATGGCTATCAGCTGGTGGGGGAGGTCACGATGAACCCAGAAGATGCAGCTACATCTTCCTATGCCCAGACCCTAGAGCAAGAAGATGATGGTGAGCCAGGTGTTTCGTTCGCCATCAAACTTTCTGGCTCTGGCTGGGTTTCTCTATTCTTCCTCCTTTTTGACTTATGCCTCACCTCTTGTTGCCTTTGGGGAGGGACAGGGTGTACAGCAACAGCAGTACCTGATTTCTAGGGTGGGGGGGGGGTTGGCTTTAACCTGCTTCACATAAATGTCATGGTGTCTGTGTTTCATATGTGTTATGAAGGTGGTTGTGCCAAGGTGTGTTCCCTCCTTTCTCCTTTTCACTGATTTATCAAAAACTGTGCATAGTGCTGTCGTTGATGACAACACTGTGCCTGCCCCAAGAGAAAAATAATCCCACCCCCAGGACTTCAAGGGGGAGGGGAAATGTGAGGTACAATGCCCTCTTTCTTCTTCTCCTCCACATTCTCCTTCACTGTCTGGGACAGAGGATGATGTTGTTGCTGCTGCCTCAGAATCAGCACTACAACTAGGACCACGAGTATTGCTGCTGGCAAGTGAAACCTGTCCAAGTCCCTCATCACTACTGCCAGACCCCATTCCCACTGTGTCCACAATGGTCTGTGGCACATTAGCCTGCTCCTCGTCATCCTAACAAGAAGAAAAAGAAGGGCGCTCCCTAGTGCAATAAGTCTTGCCAATAAAGGGCCACCACCAATAAACACCGTACTCACAGTGTTCAAAATCACTAATAGTGATCAGCATACATAGATGGAGGAATCTGACTGCCCCCACTCAGTCAATTTGGAAAGGTGGATGCTGCTTCTTCTGAAAGCACTCCTCAATTGTAGATGGAAAGCCTTAAAAACAAGAAACAAACGAAGAAAGAAGAGCGCAAACCACCAGACCAATATTCACAACTTGATATCAAATAGGACTCAATCTGATACTCACAATTGGAGATCAAAAAGCTGGTACTCCATACAACCAGCTAAAGCAAACGGGGATAACGTGACACTGCCCCGTTACAGTCAACCAATCTCTGCAAGTGAAGCTCAGGGTCCTCCAAGTATAATATGTAATTTATTTAAAATACATCGATAAAAAATAATAACATGCCGTGCATAAAGAAACGTATCAATTTAGCCACAATGGCTCAACATATGATGCGTTTCGGGGACATACCCCTTTATCAAATAACACTGGAACTATTAAAATCTCTCAAGATCAGCTATTTGATCTCCAATTGTGTGTATCATATTGAGTCTTATTTGGTATCAAGTTGTGAATATTGGTCTGGTAGTTTGCGCTCTTCTTTCTTCGTTTGTTCCTCATCATCCTGTTGTCCTTGCAACCCAGCACCAGCAGGAATTACAGCAGTAGCAAATACCGCAATGTTGTCACTGCTGTTAGTGGTGGTGTTGATGTCCATCCCCATTTGTATCTCGGTCTCCCATTCATTCTTGGTTTGGGCTAAGTTCATTAATGACTCTTCCACCCCAGCTGCCTCAGAATTACCCTCATCATCATTGCCACCACCAGTACCTCCTTGCTCTATTAGAGTCTCACTAGTTGGAGGTGATGACAAATGTGACAGTGGGTCCCCTAATCAGATTGGCAGCACTAGCACTGATCTGTGCTCATGGTGGTATTACTGCTGCTAGCCTCCAGTTCTGCCTATCTCAGTATAGTGTCCCAGAGGCAAAATGCTTGGGGAAGGGGAATCACAGGGTCAGGGGGATGTTGTGGGCTCCCTTGACCATTAATCTGGCTGCTCCGCATCACTTCCTCTCCCACCTCAACATCAGCAGGAGTATCTATAGCGGTCATGCTAGTCCCACCAGCTGCTTCACTGACGGTAACAACATCAATTTCAGACTCTGAATCTTCATCACTATCACCCACTCTCTCACTCCCAACACTCTGAGTCTCTAGTGGCTGCATCGTAGTAGTACTTATGGGACTGGTTGGGGATGGCATGTGTGACTTAGGGTCCCCTGCTGTCACACTTGCCATCATCTGCTCCTCCCCGAGTATCACAAAGCACACTGACAGCACTAGCAGCAGGCACAGGTAGCTGACCTGTCCTGCTCACACTGCTACCTACTTCTTCCTGTGCCTGTGCTATGACACTATTTTCCCATGATCCCAAGGTACGATTTAGGGGGACTGGCCATCACTGGTTTTGGGGAATCAGAGCTTCCAGATCCTTCATGCTGGTAGTGGTCACTTCCTCCTCCTCTACAGACTCACCAGACATATCATGGTCCTTCCAGCTCCACCACTGTTTTTGTCATCCAGGTGATCATAGTCATAGCACACACTATGAGCCACTGCTGCCTTAATTTTTCAAAATTTAATACTGCACAACAGCCTAGAACCTTCTCTCTCTAGCTGCTTGTATTGTGTTTCACTTCTTGGAAATGTCACGTTTTTGGCATGAAAAAGTACATCTAAGTAAAGGGGTGAAAAGTTTGTAGCCAATGAAAAAATTTTGAAAAGTGTTTGGCAGTAGCTGAAAGTGGCATATATTTTAAGGGGTTTATTTAAATCAGATTTTCCTGCAAAAAAGAGGAAACCACATGGTACTTATGGATATTTTTGCAGGTACACAATGGGACCTTTCTCCCACCCCTAAATAATATGATAAGTTTTTTCAACACCAAACACACTGGACTAAATAAGGATTTGGGAATCAATTTAAATAAATAGGAATGTATTTATCCTATAGTGCAGTTGGTTTGTTCTTGAATTTCTATTATTAGTTTCCTTTGTATACGATTACATTTCCTCTGCATTTCATACTTTTCTGGCAATCAGAGGGTCAACACATTAGATTCACATACATATATTGTAATTTATTCTGTCCCTTTTTTTTCATACCACAAGTTTAATTCTGGAGTAAACCCACTGATTCTAAGGAACAATTAAAAATGTCCATTTATTTAAGTGGTGCTTTTAAATCATTCAATGCTAGAGAGGTCTCCCACACCTTAGAACTGGTTTGCCCTAGAATTTCTTTACTTTTTTTGTAACGCATATGGTGCATATATACAGGTGTACACCTTTCAATGTCTGAGAGAGACTTTGGATAAAGGAGGCTCACAGGAGAACAGTAAGAGTCAGATATTGGTGTAGAAGGTTTCAGTTGGATTCGAGGTGGTGGTGGCACATCTCTTTGGGACTTGCTCTCTGAGTATGGGTTGGTAACTGACACACAGGAATATCATGTAGCTTCTAGAAGTGGTCTCACTGCATGTGAGATGGTTTCTGCATACTTTCAGGATAGGTATGTTCTAGGTAGAGACAATGACCCCATGGACTACTGGCAAACAAAACAGTGTGTGTGGCCAGCATTGATACATACTGCAGTGGAAACCTTTAGTTGTGCTCCAGCAAGTGTTGAGTCTGAGAGGGTTTTCAGTGCAGCTGGTTACATTGTCAATGACCGCAGGACACGGCTACCAAGCAGCTATGTTGGGAGACAAACATTCTTAAAAGTGAACCAAGATCTCCAGGACAAATGAACCAAGTAAGCCAGGACAAATATATTAACAGCAGCAAAGATGAGGAGATGGAGGAGGGATGTGAAGAAGGGTTGCCACCAACTACCCCACTTGGAATCACTGCTATGACCAAAAAGTAATGTGTGTCTCTAATTTGATACACACATGACAATGGTAAAAACTCTCTCTCTCTCTCTCTCTCTCTATTATATATATATATATATATATATATATATATATATATATACACACACACACAACTTTCAATACATACACAAATCACACCATACCAGCTAGTCCCTCACCACCACTACTACAATACACATCTGCCACATTGTAGGTTGTACTTTATTTTTGTTATTACTTGACATCATCATCATGAATATGTGCCAGTGTCACTTAAGCAGGAATTTAGTGTTTTGGGCAAAGGACAAATGTACTCTGCATGCTAACACATTTTTGAAGGCATATGTTCTTGTAGGACTCACAACTTTGATTTTCAGCTACTTATTTTTAAACTACAGCCCTCAGAAGAAGTAATATTGTAGTGGGAAATGTAGTGCTCATAGAAAATGTAGGTGAAAAATTTTGTAAAATAGGCAAAAAGGAGGAAAATTTTGCATTGGTGAAAAGGAGAAAACTTTTGCGAAAAAAAAGAGAAAAATCGGCCAGTTTTCACAAAAAGTCGTGCAGGAAATTTTTCCCACTTTTCACTCACCCCTAATCAAGACAACTTAAGAATATTTCTGAACTAGAGGTATTCAACAAGATTAAAATGTAAAAAAAATCCTAAAGCGAAATCAGAAAGACTGACTACAAGAAAAGTTTGGAGGCTGTGATTTCTGACAAAAGGGGTGTCTCTAAGCACTGACTGATAGGGTACCCAGACATTTGCACATGCCACTTTTGCTTTACATTTTTTAATCTGTTAAATTCATCGAGTAAAAAGTAATTATTCATTATTATTTGTTGAAAAAAATTATCCAAATTTAAGTTTGTTGGCTGCACAGGTTATGTTACCTCCTTTTCGCAAAAAAAAAAATCAACAAAATTTAATTTGGCCAGGTGTGCTCAGACTTCTGCACTAAACTGTATATACATTTATATGGAAAAGTTAGACTTTCCCCTTTCCGACAAGGGGGCACTACTGTCATGACAGGAGTTGGGGGAGGCAGCCCCCAACTAATAACAAACATTATATATATAGGTTTATACTAGGTGATCACATGATCACCCTTCATCCCTACCCTTGCTGGAAAAGGGATACTTGAGGTCTGAGCTGCTCCAGCTCCTAACATACAATAGATATATAGGTTTATACTAGGTGATCATGTGATTATCTGGCATTGTTCACTTCAAACCAAACTTTGTTGGAAAGGGGAGACTCTCTTCTTTCCAGCAAAGGTACTCCTGGCAAGAAAGGAGTTTTGGGGGGTTTAAAATGCAGCACACCTGCTCTGAACAAAAAAAAAATACATAAATGTGTATAAAACGGACTACACATTTATGTATATGATTATACCAGGTGATCACATGATCCCTGGTATTAACCTGGTTCATGCCATACCTTGTTGGAAAGGACAAACTCTCCCCTTTGCAAAGTGGGTATGCCTAATTTTTTTGAAAGGGGAATATTTTCCCTTTACAACAAGGTAATCTCCAAGTTTCTAGGAGACAGGGGGGATAAGATATGAGATCCAGTACAGCTCACCCTGCCTTCATACACTAAAGTGCAGACTCTATTGGGCTAAAGAACCTACAATTACATCACTGAGTGCATGCAAGATGACTCATTAGGCCTCCCAGAACCTCCCAACGGAGCTGAAGAGATCACCCTGGCAAGGCTTATAATGTGTTCTCCGGCCCCCCTTACTGGTGTCCTTAGCAGTTTGAGAGGGTCTGCAAAAGGTATTGCCCATAACGTCCTTAGCAACCAAGTGATCAAATATGTTTCTACTAATATAATGAAAGAAAGTAGACAGATCAGTGCCCTTCCAAATTTAAATAAAAATAATTATGACAAATTAAAATAAATCATATTAACTAAAAATAATATGCTCATATTTTTATCTTTATGATTGAACCAAAAAAAATGTGGTAACCTCACATACCAAATCATCATCTTTAATGGTATAAAGATTTAACCCTTTGAGTGCCAGAGAGGTATGCAACACATTGCAAAGCAATGCGTTGTGTACCCCTCTGGCACTCAAAGGGTTATGACACATAGGATACCCAAACAAAAACCTTCCCCCCACCGAATCTCAAGATTATTATTATATGTGTGGTATATTTAAGAAAAAAAACATGGCAGTTGGTTTATTGGTTGTTGCAAACAAAGTCAGTATATTTGGACACTTTGGAGGCACAGAGCCAATCCCAGAGATCTGCTAACCATAAGGAGTGAAAGTCCAATGAAAGCAATCAAACATCAGCAACGTTCTTTGGGCACATGCATCCCTCATATGTCCCATAGTATTCTACCCACATCCTTGCCTCCCTTGGTTAATCCCTCCATTGTCAGATCTCAGCAATCTTGCTGTTATAGCAACAGAAGGGTTAACCTCCAGTTTAAAAAATCAAATCCCCCCCCCAGGACATTTCCAGATCCTAAGGCAACAAAGGGGTTAATCATAATAAATGAAACAAATAATAATAAAAAAGACCCTAACCCCCCACTCATAAACAACATTAACCCCTCCATCACCATGGCAGCTACAGTTAGCAACTGGAAACGGAATGGTTGATAAGTGAAAAAAAGTAATAAGGGATCCAGTGTATAAATGTATACAAAAATTAATACAGCATCCAAAACTTTCATATTAGTGTCTGCATTGTGTGTACATGTGCAAAACATATACCCACCCTGATTGGAGGTCTAGCTGTGTATGCAGTGCCCTGGCCTTCCACACCATTGGCCTAAAGAAATATAAAAATAAAAAATCCTGCTGCCACACTACACAATACTCAGTGCAATCAGAAAAAGTAAGGCCTCACATCTATTATGCTTGTGTGATACAACTCCTCATTCCTGGGGCTCGATTAGATATAAGGGAAGTTAAAATAGCCATTAGGGCTAAAAGAAGTGCTGCCTGGAAAACATACAATAAGCCTAGGCCACACAAACCTAACTAGCAACCTATTGCTCATCACAGCTTTCTGACTACGTAACTACTGCTAAACAACATGAGAAGCAGGAACATCAAAGAAAAGTAGCTTATTCTCAATGTTTGCTATAATGTGAAATGTTTATAGTGAGCTAGTTTCACAATCACCCTCTCCCCACCCTCTAAAACACAAACAACACTAATATTAAAAGCCTCCAGCCCCCCACTACATCTAACATTACTAATACTATACTCCCCCTATACAATACTCTGTAACACTAATCTATGCCTCTTTCCCATATGTTTCACAAGTAATTCACATATCGTGATGCTGGAGATCCTGTGGTGTCTTTGATGTCCTGGTCCTCCAGCATCTTCTTCAAAACTAAAATAAGAAATAAAAATAATCCTATGACCCGACCACCACTGATACTGCCTGTAAAAGCCAATAACTGTTAATTTTTTTTTCATGCTGGGGTGAGCAACAGACCAAGCAGGACTAAATGGGGGATTCAGGTTTTTTCAGAGGTGGCAGCAGTAATTTTTATTTTTTTTTAGTTTTGAGGAAAATGCTGGAGGGCAAGAATGTCGAGGACAATACTGAACCTCCTACACCAAAGTTAGTTATTTACTTGTGAAACATATGAGGAGGGGGTGTGATGCATAGAATAGTGTTAGGTCTGGGGGGGGACTTAACACTTTGACTTTCAGGGGACATGCAAATCATTTTAGTATTGGTAGTGTTTGGGAGGGTGGGCTGTTAGGGGACTTTATTTTTTAGATTTGGATACATTTATATTGATGCTTTGGCACCCATATTAATTTATCTGTGGGTTACTGCTAGTTTAGGGATGCTTAGTTGGCATGCTCCTGTGAATTTTCACTGCTGTTCTATTGATCAACAGTGGTTTTAGCTGTAGTGGACTCAATGCCTATGTTTTAGGCACAGAATTATGCGTAGAAAATGCATCCATTAACATGTTAAAATTTTCGCCTCAAACTGAAATCGGTGAATAATGGCACTTCCTGCTTGGCGAATAATTTCAGCAAAAAGTGTTGTTTTCCGCTTTTTTTCACCTAGCTCATTCCATAAATCAATGGGAAAACACAACACCTAGCAAATATTTATTTTTTCCAAAAGGCATAGTATAAAAGGGGCATGAATGTGCCTGTGCTGGTGGAGTGTGGGGAAAGAATCGGTTGAAGAGGGAATTTGTTTTGGGGGGGTTGATTGGTATTGGGGGAACAGTTAATAGAAAATAAATAAATATACAAAATAAGACATTTTTATGTAATGTGATAGAGACAGGGACCCCCTTACATAAGCTGCCACTGGGGTAGACTGAGAGAGTATTTTGTAGAGGATGATTTGTAAGATTTGTTGTTATTGGCCCAAGCCCTGAGGAAACATTGATTTGTAGGACTTAAACTTGTTTGGCACAAGTCCTATGGAAACATTGATTTGTTTATTTATTTTTTTTGTAGGTCTATCTTGAGAAAAAAATGCCCTACTGGCCTAGTGCTAGCAGGTCATGTCATGTTGGCCAATGGCCACTGGCTATTATCAATTACCCTGATGTAAATGCGGAATTTGCGACTGCTGTTCTTGCTGCTGTTGAGTTGTTTAAGCAGCAGGATGATTAGTCAGCTCAAAGGGAATTAGATCAACAACAGCAATTACATGGGTCATGGATGATGAAGGTTCCACATTCCACAACTAGCTCCAGTGATGTGCTTGAGGCAGTAGCAGCACCATAACTAGCCCCCACCACTTCAGGTATAAGTGAAAAAAGAAGAAGTTGGACAATAATGTTTCTCTACCTGCCCCTCCTTCAAAATGTTGTTACTAAAATATATTTTTTCTCCCTGGAGAGCAGGAACTGTGCCTCTCATCAGCAACTGTAATGTGCACAGTGTGTGTGGTAAATAATACCTGGCACAACTCTATCTAAACACCATGGTACCAGAAACCAAGTACTGCTGCTGTCATTATGCCCCTTGTCCACACCTCGCTAAGGACACATGACAACTTGCTGACAGTTTAAAGGGGAACTACCACCCTGCAATAACTTAACCTTCATTGATTCTTCATCTGGCGACTAGCTGCTTAGTAGCGCTAGTCACCAGAAATATCACCCGGTTCAGAAGATTTCGGCGTTTTACCGATGCTCACAGGAGCAGGAAGCACGGACATCTCGTCACAGTGATGTCCGTGCACCTGCGCTGTCAGTCCCTGGGGAGCTGGGGTTAGGACCCAGGAAATTTAGCATAGTACTGGGGCTAGGACTTAGGAATGCATACGTACAGGTTGCCACCAGAAGAATACTGACTCAGGCCTGAAGTCAGAATAGGTGGTGTGCGGACCAGCCAAAGGTCAATACTAGAGTGGGTAGTCAGCCAGAGCCGATGGTCAATACCAAGAGGATAGTCAGACAAGCCAGGGGTAAATGACAGTGGAGCACTGAATGGCCTGTCCCTTTAAGAGCAGGACTCAACATCACTAGAGGGAATCCCAGTGATGCGCGCCCGACTCTGCCGACCAGCAGAGGGAGCCCAAGAGACGCGGCAGGAGCCACAAGAGACAAAAGGGAGAGACCGGTGCCAGCGAGACCATGGCGTCCGGTTCTCCCTATACACAGGACACAGCACGGCTGCGAAGAACACAAGGAAGGGACCGGCTGCCTCTCTGCGCACCAGGCAGGCCGGTTCCCTAAGCAGGTAAGCTCTAGCACTTACAGTACCTACCCCTCAATGACCTCTCCCCCACGGGGGGCGGTCGAGACTTAGAGGGAAAACGAGCATGAAATTTTCGAATGAGAGCAGGAGCATGCATGTTCATAGATGAGACCCAGGAACGCTCCTCAGGTCCATATCCCTTCCAGTGTACTGTCACGGTTTGTTTTGAGTCTCAGACACAGAGTTAAGATAAAAACACAACTTTATTGAAAGTTTAAAGAGAACCCTCGCGGGTCCTGACATACATATATATAAACACACAACTTGCCAATATACCGGGCAAGGCAGCCTGGAGACTGGTAATACAAGTGAGTAGGCTCTACCGGCCTTGCAAATATACCGGGCAAGGCAACCTGGAGACTGGTAACAGGAGATAGCAAAAAGGCTCTACCGGCCTTGCCAATATACCGGGCAAGGCATCCTTAGGACTGGCACAACGAGTGAGTAGGCTCTACCGGCCTTGCCAATATACCGGGCAAGGCATCCTTAGGACTGGCACAACGAGTGAGTAGGCTCTACCGGCCTTGCCAATATACCGGGCAAGGCATCCTTAGGACTGGCACAATGAGTAAGTAGGCTCTACCGGCCTTGCCAATATACCGGGCAAGGCAGCAGGGAGACTGGTAGCAGGAGACAGAGAAAAGCTCTACCGGCCTTGCCAATATACCGGGCAAGGCAGCCTAGGACTGGCAGAACGAGTGAGTAGGCTCTACCAGCCTTGCCAATATACCGGGCAAGGCAGTCTGGAGACTGGTAGCAGGAGATAGAAAAAGGCTCTACCGGCCTTGGCAATATACCGGGCAAGGCAGCCTTAGGACTGGCAAACAAGTGAGTAGGCTCTACCGGCCTTGCCAATATACCGGGCAAGGCAGCCTGGAGACTGGTAGCAGGAGATAGAAAAAGGCTCTACAGGCCTTGCAAATATAACGGGCAAGGCAGCCTTAGGACTGGCAAACAAGTGAGTAGGCTCTACCGGCCTTGCCAATATACCGGGCAAGGCATCCTTAGGACTGGCACAACGAGTGAGTAGGCTCTACCGGCCTTGCCAATATACTGAGAAAGGCAGCCGGGAGACTGGTAGCAGGAGATAGAGAAAGGCTCTACCGGCCTTGCCAATATACCGGGCAAGGCAGCCTAGGACTGGCAGAACGAGTGAGTAGGCTCTATCGGCCTTGCCAATATACCGGGCAAGGCAGTCTGGAGACTGGTAGCAGGAGATAGAAAAAGGCTCTACCGGCCTTGCCAATATACCGGGCAAGGCAGCCTGGAGACTGGTAGCAGGAGATAGAAAAAGCCTCTACCGGCCTTGCCAATATACCGGGCAAGGCAGCCTTAGGACTGTCAAACAAGTGAGTAGGCTCTACCGGCCTTGCCAATATACCGGGCAAGGCATCCTTAGGACTGGCACAACGAGTGAGTAGGTTCTACCGGCCTTGCCAATATACTGGGCAAGGCAGCCGGGAGACTGGTAGCAGGAGATAGAGGAAGGCTCTACTGGCCTTGCCAATATACCGGGCAAGGCAGCCTAGGACTGGCAGAACGAGTGAGTAGGCTCTACCGGCCTTGCCAATATACCGGGCAAGGCAGTCTGGAGACTGGTAGCAGGAGATAGAAAAAGGCTCTACCGGCCTTGCCAATATACCGGGCAAGGCAGCCTTAGGACTGGCAAACAAGTGAGTAGGCTCTACCGGCCTTGCCAATATACCGGGCAAGGCATCCTAACAAGGACTCAGTGTAGGCAAGTACTGGAACATAATGAAGGTGATCTCAGTGACTGGTGAAGAGGTGGAGCAAACCAGTCGCAAGTGCTGGACAACATGGAGACCTACCGCTACTGTATAGGAGTCAGCAAGCAGCCGGTGAATAGGAGCAACCAGTACCCGCGTACTGGACTACACAGAGAGACGAAACTAGTGCTGTATGGGTGGCAATGAGCAACCGGAAAACATAGGAGCGAACCAGTACCTGCGTACTGGACTAACACAACCAGTGCTGTAAATGAGCAAACCAGTAACTGCGTACTGGACTAATACAACCAGTGCTGTAAATGAGCAAACCAATACCCGGTACTGGACTACACGGAGATGCTACCGGTGCTAAGAGGTGGCAGTAAGCAACCGGAATACATAGGAGGGAACCAGTACCCGCGTACTGGACTATCACAACTGGTGCTGTAAATGAGCAAACCAATACCCGCGTATTGGACTACATGGAGACGCTACCGGTGCAGAGAGGTGGCAGTAGGCAACAGGAATACATTGGAGCGAACCAGTACCCATGTACTGGACTAACACAAGAGGTGCTGGAAATTAGCAAATCAATACTCGCGTATTGGACTATACGGAGACGCTACCGGTGCAGAGAGGTGGCAGTAAGCAACCGGAATACATTGAAGTGAACCAGTACCCGCGTACTGGACTACACAACCGGTGCTGTAAATGAGCAAACCAATACCCGCGTATTGGACTACATGGAGATGTTACCGGTGCTGAGAGGTGGCAGTAAGCAACCGGAAAACGTAGGAGCCAACCAGTACCCGCATATTGGACTACAGGAGTATACAACCAGTGCTGCAGAGGAGCAAACCAGTACCCACGTACTGGACTACATGGAATACGCCTAGAGATCAGAATGTCGCCAAAGCGACCATGATAACGGAGAATATCCAAGACGATCCAGGAGCAGGAGGGACAGCCAGGGCGAGGAAGGAAGCTGGGACAGTAATGGCAGCCCAAACCGAATCAGGAACGGAGGCAGGAACCACTTCAGCAGAGAAGGCTGTCAGTCAGGTAGGCAGGCACTGGAGAGTAGAGTATTCAACCAAGGCCCATAGAACACAGGAAACAAATGCAGGTGGTTACTGATATAGAGACACCACGAAAGGGCAACCAAAGGGTGCCAGAACCCAGTCTATATAGGCAATACTGGGCGGACTAAAGACAGGCAGCCAATGGGAAAACCTCACAAATAACTGACAGGAAAAGGCAGCAATCATGGGCACTGTGATACATACTAAATATTGTAGTCGACCTTTGACCCTACGGGAGTCCAGAAAATTTTGTACCTCATACTTCTCATGATCTGCAACTCTAACAGGACCAGGACGGGCAGGTGTGGAGGTATATTGGTTGCAGGCCAAGGGCTTAAGTAAAGAAACATGGAAAACGTTATGGATGCGCATATTGGCAGGGACCTCTAGAGCGTACGCAACAGGATTGATTTTTTGAAGGACCCGGAAAGGACCAAAGAATCGAGGAGCCAGTTTGCTACACGGTACTTGTAGGTGTAAGTTCTGTGTAGACAGCCAGACTCTTTCCCTCATCTGAAACACCGGTGCCAGCAACCTTCTACGATCGGCCTGCCTCTTCTGCCTCTGTGTGGACCTTTGAAGTGTTCTCTGAACTTGTACCCATGTGGAGCAGAAATCCCTTAAATGCTCCTCCAGAGCTGGAATATTTTGTACCTTGAATGACTCTGGAAGTACCGACGGCTGGTAACCATAGTTAACCATAAATGGGGAAGTCTAAGTCGACAAGTTCATGGCACTATTCCGGGCAAACTCCACCCACGGTAATAGGCTTGCCCAGTTGTCGTGATGTCTGAGACAAAATAGAGCAGGAACTGTTCCAAGGCTTGATTCGATCTCTCCGCCGCACCATTGGACTGAGCACAGAACACTCTCCAAAAGTGTGACACAAACTGGCTTCCTCGATCCGACACAATCACCTTAGGTACCCCATGGAACGAAAGACCTCTGTAGCGAAAACCACAGACAATTGCTGGGCAGTCAGTAGTTCCTTGAGCGGTACAAAATGGGCCTACTTCGAAAATTGGTCAAAAATCATCGTGATGACTGTGAGTCCCTCTGTGACTGGTAATTCCACCATGAAATCAATGGAAATATGAGACCATGGATGCTCCCCATTAGGAACTGGTTGAAGAACAACAACTGGAAGGTGTCGGGGGGGTCTTAGTCTGCGCACATGTATGACAAGCTGCTACGAAAGCAGAAACATTGGCTCGAATACTAGGCCACCAAAACAGTCGAGATAAGGACCAGAATAGTTTATCTCTGGCAATATGCCCTGCTGCTTTGGAAGAGTGATAGGTCTCTAACAGTCTGCCCCTCAAGGGTTTAGGCACAAAGCATCGCCCATGCGGTTTGTTGGTCTGAGCCGTCTCTTGAGATGCCAATATCTCTGTCCCCAATGGAGAGGTAATGCTGGTGAGAATGGTTGCCAAAAAATACGGCCCGGTGGAATGATGGGTGTAGGTTCACAATCCTCATTAGACAAGGTACTGAACTGGCAGGACAGGGCATCAGCCCTAATGTTTTTCGTACCAGGTAGATATGACACAACAAAATTGAAGCAGGATAAGAACAGAGCCCATCTAGCCTGCCGTGGGGACAGACATTTAGCTTCTGAAAGTTAGATCAAGTTCTTATGATCCGTCAAGATAATAATAGGCACACTTGTACCCTCCAGTAAGTGCCGCCACTCACGTAAAGCCAGGACTATAGCTAATAATTTGCGGTCCCCAATTTTGTACAGGGAGAAGAATCCACACGGAAGCAAAGGCTTATCTGGAGAGGACTGCTGAGACAGGAGGGTGCCTACTCCTGACTCAGACGAGTCGACCTCCAACGTGAAAGGCAACTTAGGATTCAGATGCCTCAGAAGTGGTGCAATGGCAAAAGCTGCTTTGAGAGTTTCAAAAGCCCGAAGAGCAGCTGGAGACCACTTGAAAGGATTCACACCCTTGTGCGTCATGTCAGTAACAGGCTTAACAATGGTAGAAAACTAGTTTATAAATTTCCGATAGTAATTTGCAAAGCCCAAAAATCACTGAATCGCCATGAGACCCATAGGAAGGGGCCATTAGAGCACTGCAGAAATCTTCCCAAGGTCCATGGCTTGCCCAGAATGTTACCTGGGGCTGGTGAAATTCGCATTTCTCCAACTTGCAAAACAGGTTATTAGCCTGTAAGAGTTGTAACACCTTTGCCACATCAGTTCTGTGTTGCTCCAGATTCGGGGAGTGGATGAGGATGTCATCCAAATAGACAACAACAAAGTGCTGCAAAAGGTCTCATAAGATGAAATTAATTAACTCCTGGAAGACAGCAGGAGCGTTGCAAAGATCAAAGGGCATTACCAAATATTCGTAATGTCCGCTCCTGGTGTTAAACGCTGTCTTCCATTCATCGCCCTCTCTGATTCACATCAGATTATAAGCCGTCCGAAGATTGAGCTTAGTGAAGACCGAAAAACGCCCTAGTCAGTCGAATAACTCTCTAATCAGTGGAATTGGGTAAGCGTTCTTGATCATGAGTTTATTAAGCCCTAGAAAATCAATGCATGGCCTCAATTGTCCATCCTTCTTTTTAACAAAGAAGAATATTGCCCCAGCTGGGAAGTGGATCTCCGAATGATACCTCTGGAAAGAGAGTCCGCCACATACTCCTCCATGGCCCTATTCTCTGCCATGGACAGAGGGTAAACATGACCCTTCAAAGGAACAGCCCCTGGCAGCAATTCAATGGAACAATTGTATGGCCTGTGAGGAGGTAGGGTCATGGCCCGCACCTTGTTGAAAACATCACGGAAGGCTTGATATTCATCAGGTAAGACGGAGGAGGTGGAGAAGGAGGCAGTCATGCCCAACACTCTGGTAGGACAGAGGAGACATGACTCTGTACAATGTGGAGACCAAGACAGAATGTCGCAATTATGCCAGTCCACCCTTGGGTTATGCTTTTGGAGCCAAGGAAACTCCAGGATGACCGCATAATGGGGAGAGTTAATTACCTGGAACTGGAGGGTCTCATGATGGAGCGCTCCTACCAACAGTGACACAGAAATAATTTCATTTTCAGATGCACGTGGCAGTAGTGGAATTGACTGCTTAGCTGCAAACTCGGCATCAATGAAATACCCCGCCGCCCTTGAGTCAATCAATACCGTGGTAATCACAAAGGAATTGGCCCATGATAGGATGACCTTGAGGGTAGGTTTATCCTGAAAGTTTTCAAGAGACTGTCAAACACCACCTAGAGTCTGTTCCTGTCGGGTCTCTAGGTGCGCCCGTTTGACAAGCGTGCAGCAGGTGTCCGGGTTTACCACAATATAGGCAAAGGCCCTCCCGCTGGCAGGATTCTTTCTCTCTGTGCCGAGAGACAGGTAAACCCCAACTGCATCGGCTCCCCCCCATGTCTGAACTAGGAGGCATTGGAGGACAGAGAGGACTGGGTGGGTGACTAAAAGTTGTAGCTAAACTTGCCGGAGGCCTCCGCAGGCACTCATTGAATGAGGGTCTCTCCCTGATATGGGTGTCAATCAATATAGTGAATGACACCAGATCGTCTAGGTCGACAGGCAACTCTCTGGCAGCAATTTCATCTTTAATGTCATCACTTAGCCCCTGTGAGAAGGCGGCTGCTTGTGCTTCATTATTCAATCCCACCTCCTATGCCAACCTGCAAAACTCATGGCATATTCGGCCACCATACAGTTACCTTGGCAGATAGATATTAGCTGTTTGGCAGCAAAGGCAGAGCGGGCAGGCACATCAAACACCCGTCTAAATGTGGCCATAAACTCCGCAAAATTATAAATGATGGGTTTATCATTTTCCCATAGAGGATTGGCCCAAGCTAAAGCTTTATCCGAAAGGAGAGAAATCATGAACTCTACTTTACTAGGCTCAGTAGGGAACGCATGAGGCACCATCTCCAGGTATATGCCCACCTGATTAAGAAAACCACGGCAAATTACTGGGTTACCCTCATACCGTTGAGGAAATGGAGCGGAAGTGGATATTCCTCTGGCAACAGTGGGTTCCTGAGCGGCCAAAACAACCGGTGCTGGAACAGTATCAGCAGAGGCCACCGGTTGTCTACTGGGGCAGTCCAAGTGAGCCGCATGGTTTAACAGTATCTGCATGGTAAAGGACAGTTGAGCAATATGATTGTTCTGACTGTCCATTCTAGCCAAGATGCTCTGAACCAGTTGGTTTCCAGTACCTTCAGTACTCATATTGGCCCTTTCGTACTGTCACGGATAACAGGAGACTGGACTGATTATGAAACACCACCTTTATTGAACAATGCAAAATATACAACGGCAAAGGCATACTGATACTGATCACATAGTAGATAGGCACAAAGCAAGCGGTTCCTACCAGGAATAGGAGGCTGCTCTGAGGATACAACTAAGGCAACTGTTAATTAGCACCACTGGGGCTAGGACCCAGGAAAGTATAGTGTAGTTACTGGGGTTAGAACCCAGGAAGTATAGCATAGTACTGGGGCTAGGACCCAGGAAAGTTTGCGTAGAGGTTGCCACCAGGAGAATACTGACTCAGGCCTGCAGTCAGAAAAGGCGGTGTGTAGACCAGCCAAAGGTCAATACCAGAGCGGGTAGTCAGCCAGAGCTGATGGTCAATACCAAGCGGATAGTCAGACAAGCCAGAGGTCAATACCAGAGTAGGTAGTCAGCCAGAGCCGATGGTCAATACCAAGCAGATACTCAGACAAGCCAGGGGTCAATGCCAGAGCGGGTAGTCAGCCAGAGCCGAAGGTCCAATACCAAGTGGGTAGTCAGACAAGCAACAACACTGGACACCAGGGAGAACAGATAGCCAAGCCAAGGGTCATACACAAGCACTCTTCAAACCGAACTGAACTGGAACACCACGAAAGGGAAACTGGTATGGTGTCCAGGCAGTTTATATACCTTTCCTCCACCCCTGGGAGGTGGACCAATTAATGGCCTGTCCCTTTAAGAGCTGGATGCAACGTCACTAGAGGGAATCCCAGTGAGGCGCACCCGATTCTGCCGGCCAGCAGAGGGAGCCCAAGGGAAGTGGCATGAGCCACAAGAGACAGAAGGGAGAGACCGGCGCCATCGAGACCATGGCGTCTGGTTCTCCCTATACACAGAACTCAGCACAGCCACAAAGAACACAAGGAAGGGACCGGCCACCTCTCGTCACACCAGGGCGGCTGGCTCCCAAGCAGGTCAGTGCACCACACAGTGTGCAATGGGTGGATACGAACTACCACATCCTAACAGCTACAAGGTGGCTATCATTTGGCAGGGCTGGTAACTATTGAACGAGGTGGATTGGCAAAGGAAGAAGGTTACTGAGAGCTAGTTGTTTCCCTTTTCATCAAACTTCCAGCCTCTGCCTGGATTTCACTCTTCTTTCTCCTCTTTGATCTCTGCCTCACCTCTTGTTGCCTTTCGGGAAAGTCAGGGGGTACAGCAATAACGGTGTTTGATTTCTGTGGTGGTTGTTTGGCTTTAACATGTTTGACATAAATGTCATGGTGTCTGTGTTTCATGTGTGTTATCAGGTTAGTTGTGACAAGGTGTGTTCCCTCCTTTCCCTTTCTCACTGACTTGTCACAAATTGTGTACAGCAGCAGGAATTAGAGCAGTTGCAAAATCTCACTGCTGGTGGTGGTGGTGGTTCTGCCCATCCTCATCCCTGTCTCCCATTCCTTCTCAGGTTGGGCTAAAAAGGCCATCAATGTCTCTTCCAACCCATCTTCTCCACCATCATCATCACCACCACCACTACTAGTCTCACTGCTGGTTGGAGGAGGTGACAAGAAATGTGACTCCAACGTGTAGAAAATAATTTTATTGTATCAAAAAAGTAGTAAAAGTACAATGTAAATATATACTGGAGTACAAAACAAATTATACACACTAACTGTCTAACGAGTTTTGTGCAATAGGCACTTATTCATAGTCCTATGAATAAGTGCCTATTGCATGAAATGGGTTAGGTAGTTAGTGTGTATAATTTGTTTTGTACTCCAGTGTATATTTACACTGTACTTATGCAACTTTTTTGCTTTTACTACTTTTTTGATACAATAAAATTATTTTCCACACAGGAGGAGAACTTCGTCTTGTGCGAGGTGGTGATCGCCAGGGAGAGGCTTCTGTTCCCCAAAGGGAAGGTCATTGGGATGGGGTCAAAAAGAAAGGCTGCATGGAAGGAGGTCCTGGCTGTGGTGAATGCTGTGTCCAGCCGCAGCCGGTCGCTGGAGTCCATCAAGAAAAGGTGGACAGACTACAATGCCAAGGTAACATAGTAACATAGTAATTTAGATTGAAAAAAGACTTGCGTCCATCTAGTTCAAACCCTTTTCCTATTTCTGTTTACCATCGTGAAGGTGAAGAGGAAGATGGGAGAGCAGGCCTTGCATGCTGCCGGCATACGGGGTGGTCTGCCCCTGTGCGTGAAGTACAGCCTACCTACATGTAGGTAGTTAGTCCAAGTGGAATAGTCAAGGTTCAGCTTTGTGCATCATATGTAGCCTGCAGAGTTTGGATGGCCGGGGGCATTCACCACCATCCACACTCTGCAGGACATATGTGATTCACAAGGCTTAATCCTGGGGGGGACATTCACTATGGTGTCAGAAAGAGGTGACAATGTGTCATCACACCTGCAGTGTTATTCTGTGGAGGCAGTGCACTGAGATCTAAATAACACGTGACATCTCAGTGCTTAGTCTCGATAGCATAACATAGGAAAATGTAGAAGTAACCGCCAATAGTACAGTATAACCATGCACATGTTTGCTGTGTGTTAGGATTTTGGCTGTCCTGGGGTGTGCTCGTGAGTCCTCCAGCTGATTGGGTTGTTGGGTTCCACAGATCATGTTGGTTGATGTGCTTGGTGTCTGTTACTGTTTCTGACATCATTGGTTGGACTCTGTAGTCATTGGTCATCACTGGTGCATTGCTGTGTTAAGAGGTCATAGTGTTTTTGCTGTTGAGGCCTAAGTGTATGACATGCAATGGGTTTGTGTCACTCAAGGTGTAATGCTTCAGTTTTGGGCACCACATGGATCCTGATGAATGGGGATAGCAAGGAGGTATATGCCTTGCCATCCCCGCTGCTCAGGATACACATGATGACCAAATCTACACCACTGTAGGTTAGTAGAATAAATGTATGTGATCACATCAAGCTTAGCAATGTATGCCAGGATGGTAACCAATGCATTTCAAAGCAATGCAATGGATACAATCCTGCCACTCAATGGTTCACATGTCAATGTGGTAGTCTTGCAGCACTCCTGTCATGGCTCACATCACTGATTACATCATGTCATATCCCCACACAGCACTCCAGTCAGCACAAGCAGAGGACTCTGGAGGCACCTCCTCTGAGGAGGCCACCACCTCCAGGGTGCTGCCACCACAACCACCACTACAGCAGAGGCCCCACCATGGCCCCCAGGGTCCACCTTCATAGCGGCAGACCCAGCAGCAGCAGTGGGCAGTATCCAGCCCCCAGGGTCCACCTCCACAGCAGCAGCCCCAGCAGCAGCAGTGGGCAGTATCCGGCCCTCAGGGTTCACCCCACCACCACTACCAGCAGCTGCAGCCACAGCAGCAGTGGGCATCCTCTGGCCCCCAGGGTTCACCCCACCACCAGTACCAGCAGATGCAGCAGCAGTGGGCAGTATCCGGCCCTCAGGGTTCACCCCACCACCACTACCAGCAGCTGCAGCCACAGCAGCAGTGGGCATCCTCCAGCCCCCAGGGTTCACCCCACCACCAGTACCAGCAGCCGCAGTGGGCAGTATCCAGCCGCCAGGGTTCACCCCACCACCACTACCAGCAGCCGCAGCGGGCAGTATCTGGCCCCTACGGTTCACCCCACCACCACTGCCAGCAGCCACAGCCGCAGCAGTGGGCAGTATCCGGCCCCCAGGGTTCACCCCACCACCACTACCAGCAGCCGCAGCAGCAGCAGGGCCCCTGGTATACTGTACTCCAGGACACACCACCAGCAATGGGGAGACACCGCATGCCTGACATTGTGTGGATGCCACAGCATGGGCCAGTGCGGGCAGCCACCAAACCACAGCCGCAGGACAGTAGCCAGTGGCTGCTGGACTATGAGCACCTTGGCCTCAATGGCAAGCCACAACTACCACAGGCCCTGGTGGTGGTCACCTCAGCATCCCCACCCCAATCCACAACAACACCCCCACCACCCGTGTATGCCACACATTCAGAGAGTATGACATCCCCAGGGAGTGATTCATCAGGTGGCTCCACACCATCTCCCCCACCGCCTGTGGTGGAGCCACAGGACAGCCAGAGGGCATCCCCACCACTGTCCCCTCCACACCACACACTCCTGCCAACACCATGGTCATGGACCAGGAGTGATTGGCACTCCAAAGGAGGCAACTCCGAGTGGCCAGGAGGTAGGCGCGGTCCCTCAACAGGCTGGAGCAGCATATGGTATACCTCCTGGTCAGCATTAGGGCAATGGAGGCCCAGCAATTAACCCTCAAAAACCACCTGCTCACCTACACCAACCGAATGTCAGCTTTGATGGACCAGGTGGTTGTTGAGATGAAGGAAAGAAACAGGCTGGAGACCCTTCGCCAGGCCCAGGCCTCCAGTTCTACTGCCATAACCCCTGCCAGCACTTCACCAGTGGCACCCACAGCCTCCAAAACCACTAGGGCCTCACTGCGTCAAGTGCAGGAGGCCATCCCTGCAGCCCCACCCAAAGCACCCCCCAGGAAAAAAAATAAACGTGCAGTTGTTGCTTCAACACATGTCCATGTATGTTTGTTTTTTTTTATCAGATCCAGTTAGAGGCAAACTTGTCTCAGTGAACACAACTCCTGCACATCTGATATGGGTGTAAGGTAGTGATTTGTCTCCAATGCATTGCAAAGCTATGCAGTGAACACAACTCATGCACGATGAATGGCGTCACAAGCTTTTACAGCAGGGGTGAACACACACATCACATACAGACATGTTTGTCCAAGTTCAACTCACAGACATATGAAAGCCAAAGAACGTCAGGGTGTTGTTCCATGATGTGACTTGAACTTGAACAACATGAACACATTAGATATATCAACAGATCAACAACCTGATCACAATTAAGGGGATAGTAATGCTTAGAATGTTTGAACAAATATGTTTTAGGGTTCATCCCCCAGAGTAGAACAAGGCAACTCCCACTGATGAAGGGTGTTTCATTCACAGGTTATTTCAGCTCACTGTTGTTTTTTAAATAGGAAAATCACAATGGCCTGAAATTGTTGAGTGGCACTGTTGCTACACCATCCTATGAAGATTCATGGTTCTGGGACCAGAGCTGTCCATGGGATGGTGTAGCAACAGTGCCACTGTACAATTTCAGGCCACTGTGAGATTTGATCTATGACATTCAACTTTGAGCTGAAATAACTTTGGAATGCAAAGCTGGGGGAGTATCCTTGTTTTACTCAGGGGGATGAACCCTACTTGATAGGTTTATGAAACATATTCAGTATTACTATACCTTTAAACCCTGACAGGGAAGGGGTGATCAATGATACAAGATAGTCATATGTGATCAGATATGTAATTGACATGGACACCAACAGGTGCTCCTCATGGACGTGGATTCAATGTGTCACCAGAACAAACTTCTGGATCATGAGGAGTCATGCCATGGATGCCTGCAGAGGGTGAAGACAAGACTGGAAGGTGCACTACGAACACAACAGTCATGCTATTGCTGACCCATCATCATACCCTTGAGTGCCAGAGGTGTACACAACACATTGGTCAGCAATGCTTTGGAGACCTTACTGGCACTCCACGGGTACAGCTTGGTTATTTGACACGGAGTGAACAATCCATTGCTTGTCAGGGTGTTGTCTAGCCATCATGACCTTATGGGGTTTGTATCACGTTATGGCAAGCAGACATATGTATATGTGAGTGGGCACACACATCAGTGTGTAAACCAAGACCCATGAAACAGAGGAGCTATTTCATGGATCTCGATCTACATACTGATGAGGTGTGTGCTCAAGGTCTGTGTCACACACATACATATGTCTGCTTGCCATCCCCTTGATGGACACCTCACATGGTCCTGACACCTAGACAAAACATTGAAAAGCAATGGAGTGGCATATTCACTGTGCTACACACACACAAGTCAACATGGCAGGCCTACACGTTTGCCTCCACTGTCGTCTTAGGTACAAGCATGTGTACATACTGGTGTTGGTCTGTCTCTCTGTCAGTGTCTCTCTCACACTACATCTGAGGAGGGTGGGCTGTCACTGTTAAACAGCAGTAAGGTGTTGTTCATGTGGTCATAAAGATGGGACTAAAACAAAGGGGAGGAATCGCACCAGCTCTGTACATAACTCCTTACTCAAGATAAAACTGTTATCAGCTGAGGTGCACTCATAGGGATATATAATGATACCAAAGAAAGGGAAGAAAGGAAGGGGTTAACCAACCGGGGAAAACCACCTGTGCTGGATGGTTCTTAATTGATTTGATGTATTCACTTGATTAATTTTGTATTGTCTGATGAAGCTTTTGTTTGGTTTGGTATACTCCTGGAGTGTGCGTCAGTTATTAGGTTTCTTTTTTTTGGGGGGGCACCGTCTGGTGGTTCTCCTCTGGCTGGTTAACCCCTTCCTTTCTTCCCTTTTTTCTGTATCATGTGGTCATAATGGACTAATGGTAAGGTGTGTGTTATCCAGGTAATTGTTTTCTGGTGTGTCTGTGGTTAGTGGTGTGGTTATGTGTAATTGGTATGTACCTGTCAGGTGTGTGTTTTGTCTCCATTGACTGCTGAGGTTACATAGGTGAGCTTGGTTTGTTCTTGGAGTGAGAGTGCATGTTGTGTTGTGGGTTAACCCCTGTTGTTCAAAGGTGTGTTGGGATGGCTTATGTTGTGCTGCTTTGTGTTCCCCTTGTCCCTGTGGGGTTGCTGGACTTTTATTGTTTGTCTGTGACTTTTTTGTCTGGTGTAGGCCAGTGGTTCACAACCAGGGTGTTATGTGATGTTGGTGCGCCATGTGCACCAGCTCAGGGTGCATCACTTTTCCCATGTTTCTATATTCTGCATTAGTAATTGGTAATATTAATTTTACATATTTTTTGGGTAGATGTATGTATGGTACATTTGATGCACTATATTCTCCTCATTGCCATTGACACAGTGGGACCTGATATTGGGCATATATTATTTTTATTTGGGAATTCCCTTGTGCCCTCAAGGGGTGCCCAGGAACATCATGATTGCATGTTACGGGTGTCTTAAGTGGAGGGGTTGTGAACCACTGTTGTAGGCCTTGTTGTTGTATTTGCTAGGCATTGCAGGGGTTAATCTGACCTCTGTATGCTTGGGTTATGTCTTTGAATGACCTGCTTCTCTGTTTTATTTTCCTCAACTGTGGTTTTCTACTCTGAGTTGTGTTATGTTTCTCCAAAAAAAATGGGTGTTCGATTTCTGGAGGAAAATGTTGCAATTTAACTCACGTTAGCCCTAACTCAAACATTTGAATGGCTCTGGGCTTTGCTTCTACTTTGTTCCCAGTGGGCGAGATCTTGATGTTCTGGCGACGGGCGTTGTGTGTTTCAGAACTGCCGTTATTTCTTACTAGTAGTAACATTTGCATTGCTTACTTGATATACAAAACCACCGTCGCTGTTTTTTTTCTGCTGACGCCAACATTTGGATTGAGCCCTCAGTCACCTGTTCATACTTTCACAAAATTAATGTTTTTGTAAATCAATGTGCACATATTCATTATAGCATTTTGCAAGCTGCTGTTTTCTCTCTCTCACTGTGTTTCTAGGATTGCTGCAAGATATCCCCGTGGTCCCTGCATCCCACAATAGAAACAAGGGAAAAGGGGATTGTCATGGAAACCACCAGGCCCGTGGCTCCTGGAGGGGCCTGGGGGCCAGCCCCCTTCCTACAGACTATGGACTCTATGCATGGGGAAGCGGCTTTCCCTGCTTCCCAGTCCCTTCATGGGTCTAAGTCACCCTGTGCTTCTTCTTGGTGGGCACAGGGTGTCTAAGAAAAGGACTGTCCTTGGACTGATTGGGGGAATCAGCACAGGGACATGTGGTGACGTTCACCTCCAGGACTATAACAGTTGAAATATTGCTCATTGTATTGTATATGGGGTTTATTGTAATAGTATGTGGTGTGATACTATAAATTCTGCAAAGGGATTTGGTAGCAGGGAGTGGGGGTTGGGTACTTCAGGTCTGTGCTAAGGAATGATTGGAATGTTAATTTATTCCTGCTGTGCTTCCTTGACCAATCAGGGGAGGTTATTTATGATTCAGTTAGAATGCCCCATTTTCAAGTCCTAATTTGCATTCTTATCTTGATAAGGGTGTTGGTGGCTGATTGGTCAAGAATAGCAACACTGTCCCAAGTCCTAGTTTACATGCTGATCTTGATAAGAGTCTCTGAAAGTGTATATAAGCTGTGTGTTTGATTCAATAAAGACAGCTGATTCTAAACCAATACACTAGGCTTGCCTGGTGATTGTGAAAAACTGTGATGTTCCAGCAGAGCAGCCTTGCTCAGGATTGTGGAACTTTGTTCTAAAAAATATGGTGTACTTTCCCATGATTTGATCTATTTTCTTAGATACAGATGAGTGTTGGTACCCTGTTAGCCACAGAAATATAGGAGGCGAATTTAGTCAAGTCAATACCGTTTTTGGCTAGCTAAGCAGATTTAGAATGCAAGCTGTCAAGACCTCTTAGGTCTCTTCCTCAGAGGTCTTGAAAGCTTGCATCCTAAATCTTCTTAGTTAGCCAAATACTTGACTATATTCACCTCTTGCTTAGATACAGTCTCTCAAAAAATGCTAAATTCCTAGCTGTTCAACCCCTTAGATGCTAGAAATGAGGTATCCATACATTTCATCTAAATGTGTTGATAAATTCTAAATCTTCCAAGGAGTTCAAATGAAATAAAAAGTGTCCTGGGTTTCGTGGAACTGGAGTAATTCTCTTGGAAAGTAATTGCACCATAGCGGACAAAGGTATTTCATCAATATACAGTTAACGAGACTTATAACCCATTGAAGCAATGCATTGGTGACCTCTCTAGCATCCAGGCTGTTTAAACCATAATTTAAATCAAAGGGGAATTTGAAAATGTAGATTTGACCCCAATGGTACACATAGTTTGCATGAGAATTTTCCCAAACAAGTAAAATCTTCAGTAAATAGACACTTATCATTTCCAAAAGGTCAAAGGAAGATTGAATACTTACCTAGAACTCATTGTGGATTTATAAGCAATTATTCTGCATTTTAATCACTCAAAGAACCATATATACAAAGTGAAGCGGAGAAAATTGAAGGCAAGCCAATGGTGCAGTTGATTTGAAGCAGAACTGCTCTATTTTATGCATATGGCTTAAAAAGCATTTAAAGGTAAATCTTAATAAATATGGCTAGTTTTATAAGTGGATTTAGTGGATGATCCTCATTGAAACGGTGTATATGCATAAGTGGACAAAGATACAACATTGCTTGATAATTGGCCAGTAGCTCTGCAGGAAGTGTTCCATCCCCATATATAAATGTGGAACCCAGAGAATGTATTTTTAGATGTCAGTCTTCCTATAGTCTCTTCATGTTACAACTTGCCTGTAAACATTGTTATTGTCAGACAGTTGCAGCATGTTACATCCCTGTTTCATTTTTGTTTGCTTATTTTACTTATAATTTTATTCACTATTTTGTTCCATTATTTTCCTGGAAATTCTTTAGCAAGTTCAGGTCGATCAATAAGGTAGAAGATATTAATCACAAACATACTGCAAATGTGATATAAGAAACTTAGTCAAATGAATATAAAGCCGGATAATCTATAATATAAACATCCAAGAGCATTTTAAGGTGCCACTGCCATGATTAATCTTAAAAGATGTCATTTTGCTTCTCTTCCATTTGCCTTTTAGTTGAAAAGACATTCTGACTGATATGTGGCCTGGGGGAATTCTTCCATTTGTCAAAATACCTTTCATATTCATGTTAAGTACAACACAACTAGGGCATTTTCCCTGCTTCATGGTTCTTTCACTAGATTTGATGTGTGATCATAGGAGCTTATAAGAACAATTTATCACTACCCTCTTGCCAAGTTCCACAGCCAAACCCTGATTGAGAGCTAAGAAGCAGCATTGCATCTTTTCAATGCAGCTTACTCTTGGGGCTTATATAATTTTACTACAGTTTATGAACACAAACAGTTGCTACATTGTTGAAAATTTATTATAGTGTATTCTTTTTATCTGTATTGACTTGTCCAAATATGAATAAATAAGTGTTGGTCTGTTTTGTTTTGTAGCTTAAAATGCAAGTTTGTTTTTATTTAATGTCACAGTAGAAAGGAATTGTGTTCACATGAGCCATGAATCCAAGTTAAAACATCAAAGAAACATATTTAAAATGCTATGAAAATTACTTACAAACACCTAGATTTATTATTTCATAAATAGGCGCAACAGGCTTCATAAAAAAAAAAAGATTAAATACAGACACAGTATGGAGAAACAATAATACATAGCCATATATCAAGGTTATAATTTAGCTGTTTCCAATCTGTTTCTGCATCTAGTAAAATAACATGTAAGCATTTGGCAGTTTTATACATATAAGGACATATTGACATTTACTAACAATTGCACAAGAAGTGATACAAAAAGCCATTTAATGCGGTACAAAATAAATGTGTTTGCTTTCTCTACGCTTTATTTCTTCTCATGTAAAGGAATAGTAAACAATTATTAGGATATATATATATATATATATATATATATATATATATATATATATATATCACTTTGAGTGTCAAAGGGTTATCCAATGCTTTGGATAACCCTCCCGCACTCAAAGGGTTAGATCAGAGGGCTATGCCAGCTAATAAAGAATATCCTACTGCTGGGAGATGTTTCATCTAAAATATTTTTCAGAGCAAACATATTTATTTTACAACTAGGGTTTTACAGCCCTTGAGGTTAGCCCCTTTTTATGTGGGTACTGTTGGTATTGAAGTCTATGGAAACCTCCTGCTGCTGACCATCTGACTGGAATAACCGCAAGAAATGTTAAACGAGAACTGTCAAAACTGTGTTTGCTCTGAAATAACTTTTGAAGGAAGCACATTTCCCAACAGTAAGTAGTAATAAAAATAAGTATATACTATCTCTTTAACCAATGAGAACAAACCAATTGAGTCTTTAATATTTTTGGGGAGAGACTTTTTCTCCAAAATGTTTTGAAAATATAGACATATTAAGTATTAGAAAATAAGTAAAAACATGAATGTTTCCCAATTTTACCCCTTTTCTGTAATTAACCAACTGGATTGAACCAGTTACAAATTGCAATTTAGCTACAAAACATTCACATTTTATACTCAGGAGAGTGGACATAAATGATATTTACAACCTTGCTATGAGTGCTACATCAAGCCATTGGAAAAAGTCTTTTGTAATTTTATATAAACAGCCTTTATGAAAACCGATGGAAAATCCAGGGCTCTTATCCGAGACATCTTACAGTTGCTAAGGCAGTTACTAGTGCAGCACTTCACAGCAAAATCAACATAAAATTTGAATGGTCCAATTTCCTTTCAGTAAGGAGGGAAAAATGCAATGTTCTTAAAAGATTTTTGCAAAAGTAAAAGAAAAGAAGCAAGACTATTTTTTATCCCAGAGTGGATAGCCCACAAACGCAAAAGTCCTAAGTGCTTAGCAACTTGTATTTTCTAATGAAATGCTGAACTGATCTGATCACTTGGTGCAGTCCATTGACAAAAGCTGTCCCTGCATTCCTCATCTGAAAGATGTTTCCTTGTTTGAGTAATATTTTCAGGTGAGATACAGTGCTTTGTCTCTCTGCATGTTCCTGTAGAAAAATAAAACAAATCAATATATAAAATAACTTCTCTGGTATTACTCTAAAATTATACACACTTTTATTTTCTTAAATTGTCCATTCTAGATTGAATTTTAATTCTACCAAATGTTCAAATGTTACCAGTGTTACTTTGCATTTCCTTCAGTATAGCTACGTCAAAGAAAATAAACCCTAATTGTAAACTAGCTTAACCCCTTCGCATCCGATGGCGTACCCGGACCATCACGGCAGTCCGGCACTTAAGGACCAGTGACGGTCCTGGCACGTCATGGAGTTCAGGGCTCCCGGTGTGGCTGCACGCCGCTCCGGAAGCCATGAACCGGAAGTAATAATAAAAAAAGCCCTGTGTTCACCAAGTGCCGGCCGTGCATGCGCACGCTGGTCATTAAGGGGTTAAGGGAAGGGCCATTTGTTCCTGAGTACCACTGTGCAATTCCTGTATCTCAAAGGTTAATATTTACCATCCACTCCTGCCCCCATAATTTTAGAGAAAGGCTTCCTCTTCTTCTATCCAATTTTATTTCAGATGGGGAAAAATATCTTCTTTGCTTGGTATTTACCCCTGTATCAACATCCTACTTATTTTTATTGTTTTTTGTCATAATTCTGTATATTGAGAAGAAAAGGAAAGCTCACAGCGCTAACTCAACATATCCATATCCTATATAATAATTGGCTAGGATGTTCGTCAGAAGATGTCATGGGCAGTAGAGACTGCCCAAACACACAGAATGCTGGGAGTTCTGTGCAGGGGAGGGCTGGCCTGGGGGGCAGGGGGCAATTGCCCCCTGGACTGGTCATATGTCTGGGCTGGTAGGCCACTGCATCTTACTAAATCACCCGATGCTGCTGAAAAATGGAGCTACACTAGTGATACCACAGAGGTTCAATCCAAATGGAGCTACACTAGTAGCACAAACCATTTCCCTTGTAAGCTCTATAGTATCACTAGGTACGCTTTACTTAAACTGTAAGCTTTGTAGTGGCGCACTAGTGTAGCCCCATTTCAACTATAAGCTATGTGGTATCACGTGACTTACATCACAACATTAATGCCAATTTTAAAATGAACAAAAGGGGGTGGGCTGGAACAGTGTCTTGGAACGATAATAGAAATGGGCCACTTGAATGTACTTGCCCCCTGGGCCACAAATTGCCAGCCCTCCCCTGGTTCTGTGCTGGGAGCAGTCTCTACAGTGCTTGACTGTGTCGGTGGCAGGACGCACAGCAGGACCGGCCTCTTAACCCTTTGAGTGCCAGAGGGGTACACAATACATTACAAGGCACTCAAAGGGTTAACATCACCCGGACCTTGGCCCGTGTACATGGGCTTTTACACTAGTAGTAAATAAAATATTAATGTGAATATAGATCTATAAAGATAGCTGCAAGGAATGAGAGAGTTCTCCAGTCCTCCAAACATTAGGCTGAAACCCAAAGTGCAAAAACAAACAGAAAGACAAATTGGCGCTCCTCTATATTAAGTGCAAATGTGTGCCCTGTATTAGGCATATATAAGATTTCTTAGTAAATAAGTGAGATTTTATTTTCACAAATTGGCCAAGCCATGTATAAGCTTGCTACCCCGTCAAGGTATTTCACTTTATGGCAAGTCTTACTCTATAGAGCCCTATTTAAATAAAAATTCCCTGAGGAGATGTTGTAGTAAACGAGTTGGACAGGGACCCTTTAAATATGATCTTTGTAATGCTTGTGGGTCCCAGTGTATCGCAATTAAAAACAGAAGCCATACAATATAACAAAAATATGTAAATTAAGGACTTACCTGATGCAAAAAACCCCCAATGGGCCTGCATTTTGTGAGTACATATATAGGAGGGCTGCTGGATCCACAGGGTACTCTCCCTGTGAGGTGAAAATCTCCATGTCCCTCTTTTGAGATCAGACTTTATGGTGTGTATATAAGTGTAATACATTGCTCTACACTAATAAAAATCACATCTACTTCTAATTAAAGTTTTATATATATATGTGTTTATAAACAGTCTGTGTAAATATTATGCTTTGGTATTGCTCTAAATAATTTATTTAGTTAAAGTGGTGGCTATAGGTCATCAAGTGACCTCCACCTAATCCTGTCCCCAGCACCACCATTTTAACTAAAACCGACCCCTTCTTTTGTCATTTTAATGATTTCAAGCTCTGTTCTCTGCTTCTTTCTTCCGCACAGTGAGGAAGAGGGAAGCAGAGAACACTGACAAAAGCAATGTATAGTCTACATTGCCTTTGTCATTGGCACAGCAGATACATGTGATCACTGTAGCAGCAATCACATGTACCGAGCCACTGGGAAAAGGCTAAAACTAACTGCTCCGGTCCTGGAGCAGTCAGTTTCAGCCTCGCCTGCATGATCACAGTGTGCTCTAATGCCTGATGATGATGCACCAGGACTGCCACTGGTCCTTAAAGGACTGAAATCTGTGATTGTCCTGATACGTCTTTGGATGTTAACGAGTTAAAGAGTTCCCTCCAAAGGTACACAAGAACATCCCAACATGTTTCAGAACACCAACACAGAAAGTAATTAATTTGTTTCGGGGGTGGCAATCTAACATTTGTGGTGGTGGTGGCATATCTCTGTGCATCTTGTTCCCAGAGTATGGGTTGGTAACTGATATACAAGAACACTGTGTAGCTCCTGGGACTGGTCCTACTGCATGTGAGATGCTTTCAGCCTGCTTAAAATATAGCTACATTCTAGGACAAAATTATGACGCCATTGACTATTGGGAAACAATAGTGTGTGTGTGTGTGGCCACGGAAAACCTTTGTGGCTCACCAGCAAGCATGCAGTCTGAGCAACCATGCAGCTAATTATAATGTAAATGCCTGTAGGACATGGCTGTTGGTAGACTTACATTCTTAAAAATGAACCAACATCTCATCTACCTGAGTATAGGGTAACAGAAAAACCACAAGACAGGGAAATCCAAAGTACATGTAATGTTAACGGCAGTACTGTGGATGATGATGGGGGATTTGAAGGTTTACTACCACCTACAACTGGTGGGACCACTTCTGAGACCACTGATTAATGTTTATGAATAATATAGTAATTATAGTAATAATGGAAAGTTAAAGTAGATTTAAAGATGATAATGCAAATAATTTGTCTAGCATTCTTTCTGATGAATAAGAAGGATATATATACATTAATCACACCATCACCACCACCATACGCATCTGCCACATTCAGTGTAACACAGTTTTGATTTATTTAGCTCTTTAAAAATAATTTTTAGTAATAGCATTGCAGTAGGAAAGAAAAGCCTGAATAATCATTTTGTCAGGGTTACTGAAAGTGGAATTTTCAAAACATTACAGCAGGCTGGGCTTGAAAATAATTGATTGTGGGATTCAAAGAAGGCTAGCCCCAAAAAAAGTTTGCTTGTAGGCCTCAGGCTTGCAATAAACAAGTTTTGGAATACTGTTTTATTAGGGCATCTTCATCATTCTCATCATCATGTCACTTCACTTTCCAACAGTATGGACAACTAGCAGTTTATATACATCATGAATTAAAAATATTTGTAAGTACTTTATGTAACTGTGTTATACTAGATAATAGATCACTGAGGAGTCACCCATCTTATTTTTATTTTCCTTTTTTTGTTTAGTAGTTTTGTTCCCCTTTTCTTATGTTATGATGTATCAGTCTCCTTTACAATTAATTGAGGCACTTAGTTTTAAGTGTGTGTTTGTAGTTAATATAGTTGTTATCAAAAATATTGGATACCTTAAACAATGTTTTTTATTTGACTCAAACTTTTTTTAATTTCAATAATTATTTAATGTTTTTGCATTTAGCAAATTAATTGCTTATGTTATGTTATGACATATATTATTGGTGGTAGCTTTATATATATATATATATATATATATATATATATATATATATATATGTATATAAACACTTTTTATACCTGCCTCATGACCCATTTTATTTATTGTGTTGATAGGACTAGGTGGACGTAAGAAAGAGGAGTGTTTTGTTGTAAAACCCTGCATCCTGTTTGTCTCCACCATATTGCCATATTCATGCCTACACGTCATTTTTGTCTGGATGGGGTAATGGCATTGCTGGAGGGATTTGTGACTGTCTGGGAATACTTTCATTGGGTTTGGAGTTGGGAGGGAAGCAACTGGTGATGGCTGCTGAAAAAGCTGATGTGGCATCGCTGTTGGCTGATGAGGGTTGTCTGCAGCCATTTTGTCTTCCTAGTGGAGGTTGTATTGTTTCCACATATTTTGACAAGGGGTAGTACTAGCAAGGTCAGTAACAGCAGCTATGTTATAGGGGTGGGAATAATTTTTTCTTGCATACACGTCAACATGATTATGCTGCATATGCTTAAGTAATGCAGATGTGCCAAGCTGGGATGCCCGATTTCCCCTCTTTACAATTCAATCACACAGGGTGCATAAAGCATTTGCAGTTTACTGCACTGTTCCAGACCCCTGTGAGAAAAATTCCCACAACTGGGACTTCAGTTCAGGAGAAGATGTTACTGAAATACCTGTTGCAGACCCTGAGTCTGACCCAGCCCCTGCCTTTCTCATTCTTCTCCTCAACCACTGCGGCTGCTGTCTTTATTAAAGACAAATTAAGAGCCATGAATTTCAGGAGTATAGTTCCCTTTAATGCATTGATAGGCCAAAGCTGCACCACTCTTAGTGAGCCTGTAACATGCACTGATAAATTCACCCTTATAAACAACCTTATACTATACAAACAATACAATGTAAAATGCATGCATATGTTAAACACACTGTTATTGCTGCCACATGTCGCCCATATCAATTAGCCCTAAGGACTATTTAAAAACAGCTTTGCTGTTTTGAGGGAGTGGTGTGAAATGCAATTCTCTGCAGTTTATGCATTCAAAGGGTTAAGTGCTTATGTGACATTATGTAGATGTCCTAAAGCTGAATGTAATGAATTGTTAATTAGAATGAACTGCCATAGCCAAAAAAGACTGCTACAAGGAAATAACTTTATAACTGGACATCTTTTCTCCCCTCTAAATCTACACCTTTTAATATTATACATATTGATACTTGTATTTCTTAACAAAACTGACTTTAGCAAGTGTTGTCCTAAAAGTACATTATATAAGTCTCTTAAAAGAATCCACACATAAATACCGGTAATTTGACACTAGAGTGTGCTGTTGACTGCTCACCCATTACTGCAGTAGTCATTGTTCCATTCTACTGTCTGTCCTGGAGGATTCCTGCAGCCTGAACGAACATACTCCATTGCTTGAGTAACAACCTGGGTAGCTGTAGATGTTGGGTTGATAAGATTCTGATACTCTGGCTGAAGAGAAAATCCCTAAACAGGAGAAAAACGCATTGTTTTTTCAGCTCTAGTCCTGAAAAGATTAGAATGCTTTGCAAATATCAAATAAAAGAACACAACAATAAAATAATGTATTTATTTTTGTATAATAAAACTTGTATAGAAATTATACTTTGGCATGGATGTGACATTACATATATTTTTGGAGACAAAGAGGAAAACTCAATAAACAGAGAAAGTGTGTTTGTTTCTTACTTCTTATTAAACTCAAGGATACATTGCTTGTTAATTGTTAAAATATGCAACAGAATCTTTTTGAAAGACACTGGCAGCAGGTGGCTGAGGGTTTTATTAGGCTACACCTATTCAGCCATTGTTCTCATAAACCTTTTTCTTCATTCAATAACAAAGGGACCATCTGCTTCTTTTTTATTTGCACTTCTTTTTCAACAAAAAAAAAAAAAAAAAAGCAGCAAAGCTCTGTATTAGTTACTTGTACTACAGAGATGCAAAAATAATCAAATGTTATATTATGGGAACAGAAATAAATGGCTTGACTAGAATCTCCAAACAGTTAAATATCTATTTTGCTGCAGTACTAAAAGTATTTACTCTAAGAGCTTTTAACTCCTTGAAGATCTGAGGGGTGTGCAACATATTGAGAATCAACTCTAGCCCTCAATTGATAATTCTCATGACAATTGGCGAGGGAAAGTCATTAAAATAATCAGTTTGTAAAATAAACTTTGTTTTTAACAATTAACACATTTTAAAATTAAAACCAAAACATGTGTCAGGGTTTCTTAACCACTTTTTACATTTAACATGTCTTAACTCTTTAAAAACCACAGGGATGTGCACCACATTGCATCACAAGGTCACGATCACCCCTCTAGTCCATAACCCTTCGAATGCCATAGGGGTATGCAATGCACTGCAAAGTAATGAACTGCACACCCCTCCACCACTTAAAGGGTTACATTCAGATTCAGAGTTTTGTCATTTGTTAGTGTTTATAAACCAATTATGTATATTGCCTGAAATGTTAATGCCACAATGATATCAATCTGTTAAAGAAAAGCACAAGCCCTGAGGTCAAATAACAAGGCAAATTTACTGCAACTGTCTATTCCATACAAGTGGAGATTGGTTTGTCAAGGTCAGAGTACAAAAAAAAAATTGGCAGAGCTATACTTCCATTTTTCTAGCCTGAGGAGAAATAAATGACTCCAATTTACATTGCTATGAAGAGACAAAGATTGAAAATAGCTTCACATATACAGTGGATGCAGAAAATTGAATACCATGGTATTGCTTTCTCTTATGGTTACTTCCTATGATGCAAAAACTCATTACAATAAGGCTAAATGACAGAAAATATAAAAATGTGTTTTCAAGTACAGCAAAAGCAACATTATCACTCAGTAAATTGAGGTTCTTGATGCATTATTAGTGGTATATCATGTATAAGGTCTTCACAAAATATTCTAGAGATTGGATACTAAAGAGGTCGCTAACATGTTGTAAAGCAATGCACTGGATGCATCTTAGCATCCAAAGGGCCAGTAGCTGCTATGTCTATTTACAGAACAACCACCAATTCAATGTGGCTGATGCACTGAAAAAAGTACAGCAATTTTTAGGCAAACCAACTGCACCATGGGGGAAAATAAAAATGTGTATTTATTGATGTTTCATGTATTCAAAGCTTACTCATGATCCATGAAACTCGTTGCTCTAACAGCCAATGGCATGTTCTACTTAACTGGCACCCACCTTAAAGCCTCTCCTTTGTGCAGCTATGAACTGAGGTGCTGTTCAATTTTTACTTTATACTTCAATAAATAATTATTTGCATTATTATTTTGCATTCACTATTTTGAACACACACGTCAGTGCAAATTTCTCAAATTCCCATTGCAGATTCTTCCATGGTGCAGCTGGTTTGCCAAAGAATTGCACCCATTATTCTTAGTACCTCAGCCTCAGTATGACAATGAACTAAAAACCCATTGAAATCACTATCTGTATATTGTGTGAACTCATCAGAACTAAATGATCAGTTTAGTTTTATAAATATCTGAGACAATGGGGCTTCTTGATGTATTGTTGAAATAAAGTAGTAAAGTTGGTCTAATGAAAATACGAATGCTTCATTCATTTCTAGCACCTGATAATTGATATAATAGATTTGCACATTTGTTAACCTAAAAGAACAGCTCTTACCTAAAACATATAAATGTGTATCAGAGGTCTATATTTATTGTCGTGTGGTGACAAAAAGGTTCAAACTCCACAGTGATAAGATTACAGAAACCCATTGTTAACCATGTTTCATGGATAATACAAAAAGAGGAAGGGGAGTGTAATATAGTGTAGTAATTTTTAATTGATATATATACTTCAAATATATGAATCTTCAACAATTCTACTCACATTTGGATATTGCTACTGGTATATCTGTACAGTAGCACATCAACTATATTGAGGATACTGTGCTGCCTCCATACATGTAATTGAATTAAGCTGCTCAACCCTTAAACTCGAACGACTACTTCCTAGTTGTCACTCGATAACACACATAGATAAAACACAAATGGGAGAGCGCTAATGTATCATACAATGAATGTCAATGACTTCACTAGAAATAAAAAGTGAATCAATACACTTACTTGAACGGTTTAAAGACCGGAGTAATAAATGACTACCCATCTGAAAGATTGTGGGGACACGTTGTGCTAGTCCGCCCACTCAGACCATACCGTTGGAAGCACTGTGAACCAGATGGTTAATCCAATAAGTGGAGATTGTTGTTTCAAATATATAAATTTACTAAAAGTGTACCTCCTGAGGAAATGGTCGGTTTTGGATCATGAAACGCGTTGAGGGAATTTTTTTTTTTTTTTAAATGTGCACTTTTATTAAATTTATATATTTGAAACAACAATCTCCATGTATTGGATTAACCATCTGGTTCACAGTGCCTCCAACGATATGGTCTTAGTGGGGAGGACTAGCGCTACTTGTCCCCACAACCTTTCAGACCTGTAATAATTTATTACTCTGGTCTTTAAACCATCCAAGTACGTGTATTGATTCACTTTTTATTTCTAGTGGAGTCATTGACATTCATTGTATGATACACTAGTGCTCTCCTCTCCCATTTGTGTTTTCTATGTTTCATGGATCGCTAGAGTCATATGAGCCCTTTAAGTAATCGTGTGTGTGCCTGCAAAGCACTGCAATGTGTTGCATATTCCTCTGGCACTTAAAGGGTTAAGCAATATGCAGTACATGTTTCATCCATGAGCCCAAACTGTGCTTACGGGTCTAACTGAACAGCACTAACAGGCTGCATTTTGAGAAATTAACACAATAATTGCAGCAAAATAAAATATCTAATTACTGTCTTATAATAAAACCCTTTGCCTTTGTTAAAAAAGACAACAATATTTTTTTAATCCTGAGGAAGTAATTTGAGTATATTCATATAGAAGCTACAAAAATATGTTATTTTACCTCATTATTTTATGTGATAGTTATGTGTAAATTATTTATTATTACCGGGAATACAAGTTAACATTAAGTTTCTGATGTGTGGACTAATTCTGTAATAGCCTAGATGTGGTTCACAGTGAGATGGAGAATATCTGAATACATAAGCTGTACTAGTAATGTGAAGAGAAGGACAGATAATTAGGCTGTTATGGGAGAAAAAAGGACTAGAAATCTTGGGTGACTCCACCATCTTGGGGTGTAAACAACAGTCCAATGTAAGTACCTTTCTGTCAGGATGCCTGACTGTGTCAATAGAGCACACTCAAAAGAGGTTTTTCTGCATTTCCCCCCAGTATGTTCTTTTTTTACCATTACCTGTAGAACTGGGGCGTCAATTTCATGTTTGAGAAGCTCTGCTTGAAACCTGAGAAGAGTGGTATATGAAACAATGGAGGAGATTTATAAAAGTGGAGTCAGTTGAAAAGGAGCGATACAAATGGCTGTAAGATTCTCACTGGTAGTAATAAAAGTATTAAGGACAGTTTAGGAGGACATAACACTGTGTGGTGCGTTTCTTTACATAATGGTGTAAGAAAGTTTGTAGAAAGTGGTACAGTGGATTTATAAAGAAATATCACTATTTATGACAATTTAGAGTCAGAATTTTCACCAAATATTAAAGGCCATGTTTGACCTGTTATTTTTTTGGACACCACATTTATAAATGTACCTACAATATGTTATAAACACCAACAATCATAATAAGGAATAAGAACATTTTAAGGATCTGTTTTCAAAAATGAACAAGAACAGTTTTTATAAATCTCCCCCATTTATTTATGAATATAGCTCCAATGTTTTATTAGCAAGTAGTGAGATGCAGTGTGATCTCATCACAGTGGATTGTTCTTTTAATTGGTATACAAATACAATTGTGACTGATTTCCTGCTCGATATTACACAAAATAGTGACAGAAAAGGAAAATTAGTGACTAAAGATGGGAAAAAAGTAATTTTTTCTCCTGCAGGAATTTGGCAGAAAAGCAGCAATTTGCTTATTTTTCCACAAAAATTCAAATGCCTACAAAGCCCCTAAAAGTGTTCACTCTTCCTGTACCCCAGTAGGTATGGTTCAGGCTATACCAGTGCAGTGAGACAAGGCTGGGGGTCAACATGTGTGGTTCTATGGCTGTGGGCATGACAGTTGAAATCATGACCCTTTAAAGGGCAGAGTAATGTGGAATGCATTATTTCACAATGAAAAATAAGAAATCCTAAATCTTCTAAAATATATTTAATGAATTACATGTGAGGGAAAAGGGAAACATACCAGACACACACGCACACACACATATATATATATATATATATATATATATATATTAAAAATGTGTGCACTTATCACGGTGCCCGTGATTGCTGCAGTTCCTTGTCTGTCACCAGTAGGGGGCTGCTATTGGCTGTCTGCAGATAGCCCGCCTTTCATTGCCTATTTAAACCTGGATTGGGCACCCTTTGGTTGCCCTTTCGTGTTGTTTCTGACCTTCTTGCTATCACTATGCCAGTGATAGCTGGGCCTCTGTTCCAGTGTTCCTGAGTTCCTGATCTCATGTGTTCCTGAGTTCCTGATCTCTACTGTTCCAGTGTTTCCTGCATGCTGAAGTACTTCCAGTCCTGGTTCCGGCCTAGTCTCTGGTGTTGCAGTTCCTGCTGAACTTCTTCTCTGCGGTTTCCTGACCTGACTGGTCGTTGCTGGTTCCTGTCATCGCATCGCCTGTCTCCTGTATCCTGGCGACCTCCTGCCTGGTCGCGTCGGCGACATTGCTTGTTACTCCAGTGTGCGGTCACTGGTTTGCTCCACAGCCTATCGGCTATACAATTCTGTGTTGGTCCCAGCGTGCGGACGCTGGTTTGCTCCAAAGCCTTGCTGCTAGACAAACTCGCTTGTTACACCAGTGTGCGGTCACTGGTTTGCTCCAAAGCCTATCGGCTATACAATCCTGTGTTGGTCCCAGTGTGCGGGCGCTGGTTTGCTCCAAAGCCTTGCGGCTAGTCAAACTCGCTTATTACACCAGTGTGCGGTCACTGGTTTGCTCCAAAGCCTATCGGCTGTACTATCCTGTGTTGGTCCCAGCGTGCGGACGCTGGTTTGCTCCAAAGCCTTGCGGCTATACAAACTTGCTTGTTACACCAGTGTGCGGTCACTGGTTTGCTCCAAAGCCTATCAGCTATACAATTCTGTGTTGGTCCCAGCGTGCGGACGCTGGTTTGCTCCAAAGCCTTGCGGCTATACAAACTCGCTTGTTACACCAGTGTGCGGTCACTGGTTTGCTCCAAAGCCTATCAGCTATACAATTCTGTGTTGGTCCCAGCGTGCGGACGCTGGTTTGCTCCAAAGCCTTGCGGCTAAACAAACCCGCTTGTTACACCAGTGTGCGGTCACTGGTTTGCTCCAAAGCCTATCAGCTATACAATTCTGTGTTGGCCCCAGCGTGCGGACGCTGGTTTGCTCCTAAGCCTTACGGCTATACTAACTCGCTTGTTACACCAGTGTGCGGTCACTGGTTTGCTCCTAAGCCTATCGGCTATACAATTCAGTGTTGGTCCCAGCGTGTGGACGCTGGTTTGCTCCAAAGCCTTGCGGCTTTACGATTCCCCTGTTAGTCTCAGTGTGTGTACACTGGGTTGCTTACGATCCTGTCAATTTGCCATTACCATCTGACTGCTGCTACTATCTCTGGGTTGCCCTGCCCGGTATTGGTAAGGCCGGTAGAACCTTTTGCCACATTCCATCTGAGGTTGCCTTACCTGGTATTGGCAGGGCCGGTAGAGCCTACATTATGAATCTATTGAGGCTGCCTTGCCTGGTAATTTGGTAAGGCCGGTAGAACCGTTATGCGATTCCATCTGCAGGTTGCCTTACCCGGTATTGGCAAGGCCGGTAGAGCCTAACATTCTATTACTACAGACTGTCTTGTCCGGTATATTGACAGGACCGGTAGAGTCTGCCTTCTGTCTTGTTATATTCTGAATATATCTGTATGTATGTGGTTGCCATCCTACGTTATCAATTTATTATTTCAATAAAATTGATTTTTACCTAAAACTTGTGTCTGAGAGTCATAATAAACCGTGACAGTACGAAAGGGCCATGACCTCAGACAGCAAAGGTGAAGGTAATGCACAGAATATCCATTGGAGGATGGATGTGAACGAGCAACGTTTGGATCAGTTGGCAGTTGCAATTCAAACGATCCTTGAACGCACGGTACTTGCTGACAAATCTAGCTCTAGCCCGGTGGTCTCGCCAAGTCAGACACCGGAGAGTGATACCAGACCCCTAGGGGGCACTATTAAAGGGTTAACGGCTTCTGCACCCTTGCCGCTAAGATACGATGGTGACCCTAGTCTCTGCAGAGGGTTCATCAACCAACTCGAGGTTTTTATGGAATTGACGGCACACGCATTTCCCAATGATCGTAGTAAGGTGGGGTTTACAATATCTTTGCTCACTGGCACAGCTTTGGCTTGGGCTAACCCCTTGTGGGAGAATGCTAAACCTTGTACTAAAAACTTTAGAGAATTTGTGCAATCCTTTCAAAGAGTGTTTGAGCCTCCTGGTAGAACCACCTCTGCTGCCAAACGCCTTATGGAGATACATCAGGGCAGGCGTACAGTAGGCGACTACGCCATCGAATTCCGCACATTGGTAGCAGAGGTAGGTTGGAATAATGAGGCATTATTGGCAGCTTTTTCTCAAGGCCTGAATGACCACATTAAGGACGAAATCGCTGCTAAAGATCTACCTATTGATCTAGATGACTACATTGAATATGTTATGATAATTGACTCCAGAATACGTGAGAGATCAATTGCCAGAGATCGTAAGTTACGGTCGAAGAATAATGAGCCTAGTGGCATGTTTTGCCCACCCATCCCTCCCCTGGCATTGAAGTCTAGTGAACCTGTACGGGAGACAAGTGAACCTATGCAAATAGGCTTCACTAGACTAACCAAGGCTGAGAGACTTTATCGCAGAAGACAAGGGTTGTGTTTATACTGCGGTAAAAAAGGGCATTTGGTAAATTCCTGTCCGGTACGTCCGGGAAACGCACACACCTAGGGTACCTTGGGGGACAGGCCCTAGGTAGTGTACAATCGTCCCCAGTGTCGGGCACAATGAAACCCACCATACAGGTGGTATTATCTTGGGCACAACGCTCCGTGGTGGTTTTGGCCTTGGTTGACTCTGGTGCAGCAGGGTATTTTATGGATAATACCTTTGCTGAATTGCACGGAGTTCCACGCATTGAAAGAGAAAATCCCTTGACTATTGAAGCGATTGATGGCAGACCCTTAGAACCGCCTCAGGTTATGTTTGAAACTATGCCACTGTCTATGACTATTGGGGCACTTCACAGAGAAGAGCAGCAGTTTCAACTGATTAATTCTCTGCACCATGCGGTAATATTGGGCTTTCCGTGGTTACAGTTACATAACCCACAATTTGATTGGAAAAAGTGTGAAATTGCTGCTTGGTCCCAGTTTTGTATGGACAAGTGCGTCATCCAGCCTGTTAAGGTCCTGTGCACCTCCTCGGCTATACCGGATGTGTACCAACAGTTTGGCGATGTTTTTAGCAAAGGAGAGGCCAGTTTGCTACCTCAGCATAGACCTTATGATTGTTGCATCGAATTGCAGCCTGGGGCAGTACCTCTGAAAGGACGCACTTATCCATTATCTTGTGAGGAAAATAAGGCTATGGAGGATTACATTTCTGATGCCCTTGCTAAAGGGATCATATGAAAATCTACCTCTCCAGCTGGGGCTGGGTTCTTTTTTGTAAAAAAGAAAAATGGCGACTTAAGACCATGCATTGACTACCGGGGCTTGAATAAACTAATGGCAAAAAACGCATACCCAATACCACTCATCACCGAGCTTTTTGACAGGCTTAAGGGCGCTTCGATTTTTACCAAATTGGACCTACGGGCTGCTTACAATCTGGTGCGCATTCGAGCAGGTGATGAGTGGAAAACTGCCTTTAATACTCGAGCTGGGCACTACGAGTATCTTGTAATGCCATTTGGGCTATGTAATGCCCCCGCAGTTTTCCAGGAACTGATAAACGATGTTCTGAGAGATATGTTACAGACATGTGTTGTGGTTTATCTGGACAATATATTGATTTACTCTCAAGACATGGCACAGCACATCAAAGATGTATCCGCAGTATTGCTACGACTCCGTGAGAACAAATTATTTTGTAAACTGGAAAAATGTGACTTTCATAGAACCAGTGTGCCATTCTTGGGGTTCATAATTGGCAATGATGGCATTGCCATGGACAAGGATAAGTTGTCAGCTGTCTTACAATGGCCAAAACCCAAGTGGCTTAAAGCCATACAGCGTTTCCTGGGTTTCGCTAATTATTATAGGCGGTTTATTAAGAACTTTTCTTCCATTGTTAAACCTTTGTCCGATCTTACACACAAGGGCGCTAATCCTTCTTGTTGGCCGGTATCTGCTGAGAATGCCTTTGAGAATTTGAAGCTGGCATTTGCTGCGGCTCCTGTGTTATCCCACCCCAATCCTCTACTTCCATTTTCGTTAGAGGTGGATGCCTCAGATATTGGGGTTGGGGCAGTACTTTCGCAACGACACGAGAAAGGTGGTACTCTCAGACCTTGTGGGTTTTTCTCTAAGAAGTTGACTGTCACTCAAGGCCACTATGAGATAGGTGACAAAGAATTATTGGCCATTATCCTCGCTCTTAAGGAGTGGCGTCATTTGCTTGAAGGTACCAAGACTCCCGTATTAATCCTAACAGATCATAAAAATCTGACTTATCTCTCTGAGGCCAAGAGATTGTCCTCCCGTCAGGCCAGGTGGGCACTGTTCCTGTCTCGATTTAATTTCATTGTATCATACTTACCGGGGACAAAGAATATCAGGGCGGATGAACTGTCAAGACAATTTGAGGCCGACAGTGACAGAGTGGAAGCACCAGCACCCATCATCCAACCTGATAGAATACTGGCTACTATACGCACGAGTATCACTTCTCCTATAGGGGAGGAGATCCTGGCCTCTCAGGGGTCCGCTCCTCATGAAACTCCAGTGGGCAAATGTTTTGTCGATGAACCATTTCGTACTAGGCTGCTTGAAACCTACCATTCCTCTAAGGCTGCGGGACATATTGGTAGAGACCAATTGTTATGGTCCCTTTCTCAGTTATTTTGGTGGCCCTCCATGAGAAACGATTGTGCCGAATTTACGAATGCCTGTGCCACCTGTGCCCGCGCTAAGACCCCGAGACATCTCCCTGTGGGCTTGCTTCAACCGGTGCCTAATGGCGAACGCCCCTGGTCTCATGTTTCCATTGATTTTATGGGAGAGTTGCCTATGTCCAAGGGGTACTCCTTTATATTCATGGTGGTGGACAGGTTTTCTAAAATGGCTCATTTCGTGCCCCTCCATGGTCTTCCTTCAGCGAAGGAATTGGCAATGGTGTTCGCCAGAGAAGTATTCCGGTTGCATGGAGTGCCTAGGGTACTGGTGTCTGACAGGGGGAGCCAGTTTGTGTCTAGATTTTGGAGGGCATTTTGCCAACAGATGGGCATACAGCTGTCCTTCTCCTCTGCCTACCATCCCCAGACCAATGGAGCCGCTGAACGAGCTAATCAGGGCTTGGAACAATTTCTCTGTTGTTTCGTTACTGACCATCATGATAATTCGTCCGACTTGTTGCCTTGGGCAGAGTTCGCCAGGAACTGTGCGGTCAATTCTTCATCTGGGAGCTCTCCGTTTCTGATTAATTTTGGGTATCAGCCCTGTTTGCTTCCAGACTCATTTCAGACGCAACAGATTCCAGCTCTGGATGAGCATATCGAGCAACTCCATTCCACATGGGCACAAGTTCAGAGGGCACTTGGTCAGTCATTTCAGCATCATCAGCGCCATGCTAATCGCAGAAGGCTTCCAGCGGTTTCCTTTCAGGTTGGGGATAGAGTATGGCTTTCCTCCAGAAATCTCAAGCTGCAGGTTCCGTCTAATAAGTTGGCTCCCCGGTTTATTGGTCCATACAGAGTTATTCGCAAAATTAACCCTGTCTCCTATGCACTAGACCTACCTGCATCCATGCGTATCCATAATGTGTTCCATGTGTCCCTTCTTAAGCCTCTGGTTTGCAATCGCTATACTACCACACCTGTGGTGCCAGGACCTGTTGAGGTCGAGGGCCAGGAGGAGTACGAGGTTCAGAGCATTATTGATTCCCGTAGGCTTAGAGGAAGGGTACAGTACCTGGTACATTGGAAAGGGTATGGTCCTGAGGATCGATCATGGGTGGATAGTACGGACCTTCATGCACCTAGGCTAACTAGGGCCTTTCATGCCAATTACCCACAGAAACCTAGACCCTATTCTAGGAGAGGGGGTCTTTGAAGGGGGGGTACTATCACGGTGCCCGTGATTGCTGCAGTTCCTTGTCTGTCACCAGTAGGGGGCTGCTATTGGCTGTCTGCAGATAGCCCGCCTTTCATTGCCTATTTAAACCTGGATTGGGCACCCTTTGGTTGCCCTTTCGTGTTGTTTCTGACCTTCTTGCTATCACTATGCCAGTGATAGCTGGGCCTCTGTTCCAGTGTTCCTGAGTTCCTGATCTCATGTGTTCCTGAGTTCCTGATCTCTACTGTTCCAGTGTTTCCTGCATGCTGAAGTACTTCTAGTCCTGGTTCCGGCCTAGTCTCTGGTGTTGCAGTTCCTGCTGAACTTCTTCTCTGCGGTTTCCTGACCTGACTGATCGTTGCTGGTTCCTGTCATCGCATCGCCTGTCTCCTGTATCCTGGCGACCTCCTGCCTGGTCGCGTCGGCGACATTGCTTGTTACTCCAGTGTGCGGTTACTGGTTTGCTCCACAGCCTATCGGCTATACAATTCTGTGTTGGTCCCAGTGTGCGGACGCTGGTTTGCTCCAAAGCCTTGCTGCTAGACAAACTCGCTTGTTACACCAGTGTGCGGTCACTGGTTTGCTCCAAAGCCTATCGGCTATACAATCCTGTGTTGGTCCCAGCGTGCGGACGCTGGTTTGCTCCAAAGCCTTGCGGCTATTCAAACTCGCTTATTACACCAGTGTGCGGTCACTGGTTTGCTCCAAAGCCTATCGGCTGTACTATCCTGTGTTGGTCCCAGCGTACGGACGCTGGTTTGCTCCAAAGCCTTGCGGCTATACAAACTTGCTTGTTACACCAGTGTGCGGTCACTGGTTTGCTCCAAAGCCTATCAGCTATACAATTCTGTGTTGGTCCCAGCGTGCGGACGCTGGTTTGCTCCAAAGCCTTGCGGCTATACAAACTTGCTTGTTACACCAGTGTGCGGTCACTGGTTTGCTCCAAAGCCTATCAGCTATACAATTCTGTGTTGGTCCAGGCGTGCGGACGCTGGTTTGCTCCAAAGCCTTGCGGCTATACAAACTCGCTTGTTACACCAGTGTGCGGTCACTGGTTTGCTCCAAAGCCTATCAGCTATACAATTCTGTGTTGGTCCCAGCGTGCGGACGCTGGTTTGCTCCAAAGCCTTGCGGCTAGACAAACTCGCTTGTTACACCAGTGTGCGGTCACTGGTTTGCTCCAAAACCTATCAGCTATACAATTCTGTGTTGGCCCCAGCGTGCGGACGCTGGTTTGCTCCTAAGCCTTACGGCTATACTAACTCGCTTGTTACACCAGTGTGCGGTCACTGGTTTGCTCCTAAGCCTATCGGCTATACAATTCAGTGTTGGTCCCAGCGTGCGGACGCTGGTTTGCTCCAAAGCCTTGCGGCTTTACGATTCCCCTGTTAGTCTCAGTGTGTGTACACTGGGTTGCTTACGATCCTGTCAATTTGCCATTACCATCTGACTGCTGCTACTATCTCTGGGCTGCCCTGCCCGGTATTGGTAAGGCCGGTAGAACCTTTTGCCACATTCCATCTGAGGTTGCCTTACCCGGTATTGGCAGGGCCGGTAGAGCCTACATTATGAATCTATTGAGGCTGCCTTGCCCGGTAATTTGGTAAGGCCGGTAGAACCGTTATGCGATTCCATCTGCAGGTTGCCTTACCCGGTATTGGCAAGGCCGGTAGAGCCTAACATTCTATTACTACAGACTGTCTTGTCCGGTATATTGACAGGACCGGTAGAGTCTGCCTTCTGTCTTGTTATATTCTGAATATATCTGTATGTATGTGGTTGCCATCCTACGTTATCAATTTAATATTTCAATAAAATTGATTTTTACCTAAAACTTGTGTCTGAGAGTCATAATAAACCGTGACAGCACTATATGCAGGTATAATTAGTCCTGTCGTTCATAAATGACAATGTCCTATACCCAAAAAACAACGGCTTATACTGTATCTGTAGCAATAATGAATTCCTTGCCTCAGAAAAGCCAATTTTAATATATAATCAACATACCTGGGAACTTTTTATTGTTGTCTCCCCGGAGGGGAGTCCTCTGCTGTCATGGGTGGTGTGAAGAATGATGCGTATCGCATCAAAAAGGGGCGGGTCTTACAGCGAGTGCCCGGGGAGGGTTTAAAAGAAGGCTGGGGGGAATGAGCTACACCTGGGGAAAAAGTGGAAGTGGGTAGAGTTTCAATAGAAACTCCCCACATCCAGAGGACTCAGCCTCTGCCCCGGAGACCGGGTAAAGCAGTGCCAAAACCGGAGTCTCCGGGGCAAATCCGGAGAGTTCCCAGGTATGTTAATCAAGTATAGGAGGTCAAAGAGAATTGGAGAAATTAATCCTGAATTTCTTCTTGTACTACAGTACAGTATGCTTTTATTCTGGGGGACCTTACGTGGGGGTCTCATTTTTCTGATTTCCTTTTAGAATCCTTCCATTTTTGTACAAACAAATACTTTGTTAATTGTTACAAAATGAGTTATGCATTCCTCTGTTCCTTAAAATGTTAATTGATTCTTCAATCACTAATAAATGTATCTCTAAATGACTAATATGTCGTTAAACAGAAACTATTATAGTACACTAATTATATGGCAGCAAAATTAGTATCTAGCCGAGGGTTGCACTCTGAAGCCCCAAAGCAGCTCCAATCAGCTGTTTTGTGGTCAAAATCTGGATCTGGCAGGGAGAAGAGGGTAAATAGCTGAAGTTTAAGCCATGGTAATTTCAAGTTAAGGGAATTATTCTATTTGTATAAATTATAACTCAATTGTGGTCAGAAATCTGAATCTGGCAGGGAGGATAAGGTAAATAAGTGAAGTCCAAACCATATTAGTTTCACTTTAAGGGAATTCTTTATTATATATAAAAATATATTGTATGTTGAAGAAAAAAAATATTTGCAGTAGACCTTAATGTAGGTGTTAATTTACAGCATGCTTATAGAAAATGTATTTATTTTAAATCCTCAGTACTTTTATGCAGGTGGCTTCTGCATGTTTGCAATCAAAACACATTCCTCTTTTCAGTCATTTGAATAAAGAGAAAGAAGTGCATGACATCACTGATCCCCAACATACACATATAGAACATTGCTATATTACTAGTGACATTCAAGACCTTTCTGTGATAGCAAGGTAACGTTACATAAAATGGAGACAAGTCTGGAGCAGGAATTTGAAAAACGGATAATTACAGATTATATGCATAAGGGGACATATCCCAGTTAATCATTCATAAATGAAAATAGGGCAATTATGTGCAACAGAGTTGTGATGTAACTAGTGATAAGAAACAGATCAACAAAAGTCATTTATTTTAGCTGAATGAAGTGGAAAAGAAAAGCACAGATCTGCACTAAGGCTAACAGGTGTTGGTTGATTGGGAAAATTAGATACTGATAAATGTTAGGAGAAAGGGATCTGAACATATAGTATGTAGTGAAAAGCCCTGTGATTTACCACCATAGAGACAAAGTGAAACTGCACAGACAGAGGACTAAGCAAATCAAGATAGAGAGAGAGGTGAAAGAAGTTTAGAACTAATATAAAAGCCTGGATAATACATAGTTTAAGGCCCAACTACAATGTAGCACACATTATACATATATACACATCCTATGAAAAACAAAGTGGCTCTTTTAGAGGGTCAGCTTAAAGGGAAAGTGACACCTTCAGACAATTCTGATTTCTATACTTTTACCCCAAAATGGACAAAAATTGTGCAGTATGCCACCATAACCCATAAGTGATTAAGTAAATGATAATACCACTTAATAACTACCTGACACTTACCTTAATCTGGCCATCAAATCCTAATTGTCCCTGTGGATATTTCTCTTGCTCTTTGGTTCAACCTGGATGTTATATCCATAAAAGAGCAAAACTGACACAAGTTATTCTACAAGAGGTTATAACGTTTCCTAAAATGTCACCTAGCATCACATTGGGAGGTGATAAGATTGGACAGAATTACCTTGAATGTTGTCAATAACATGTCATTCACAAGATTTATTAATCCATAAAACTATACTATGTTGATGGTTGGTTTTCAGTCTGTAAAGATTATGCTCCAGAGATATAAAACCTCACATCTGGTACAAATAAGTTCTAAATACTTGAGTTCTTTATTTTTGAAAAGTCAGGGGTTATAATGAGTCAGTTATGTATTATTATTTTCATTAATTATAAGGTTACTTGAGCAATACTGGTTCCTACAAAGACTAATCTGTATTATAATTATGTTGTAGCTGAGAAGATCTCTTTTTTTCTTTCCCGACATGTACCTGAGAAGGTCCATACACCATGCAGCTGAAATATGGGGTTCAGCATACCACAGGAACAGAATATCTACAGAGCCTTAATTATTAATTATTCATCAGGTCCAATCCAAAATGTACCATGAATAATCTTGCAGAGGACACCACCCCCACTTTCAAGTTATGACTAGATGAAGTGTACCTTCTCATAGAACATTGTTTGACTGAGTGATTGAGGGTGATGGTTATTTAACCTCACAGATGCTAAAGACATCTATAATACATTGTGAAGCACTGTGTTAGAGACATTCTAGCAATCAAGATGTTAAATGCAAAGAGGACCCAACAGAATACATTGTTCCAGTACCTCTCTGTTCTTCATATTTGGTATGAGGCGATTTAAAATTCATGTAGCAAGACCGGAAGCACCAGAGCAGGTATACAGTTGTGAACATACCAGGAGTAATGTTTGGAAGTGAAACATTACCATTGTAACACGAAAATGTTCCACATGACATACCAGAAAATGAGGAGCATCTCAATGTATTTCACCTGCTAAAACACTTCATTTATTTGTTTATACATAACTGGACATGTTGGGTGGCTTAGAACTGCACAGCTATGATTAAGAACCCTAGACAGAAACAATTTTCCTGGTATCTTATCCATTAAGCAATCATATATTTAACATTTATATTGTAAAATGGTAAAAATATATGATTAAAATGTTTAATATAATAGTCTCAGTGTTCTAAATATTTCCATTAAATAAAAGATTGTGACCTTATGTTGAAAAGACCATCAAATATTGGGGAGTCTGAGGAAGCCCAACTGTTACAGCAAATGAAAAAGGCTTCTCAGTCAGGTAATCATAATGGGAGATTTCAACTACATGCAATTGACTTGAGAACTTCCAGAACAACAAAGGGAAATATTTTTTTAAGCATGGGACAATTTAATATCCCAACTACTAGAAAAGCCAACTAGAAAAAAGACCTTACTGAATCTAGTGCTCTCAAACAATTGTGACATGATAAACAGTGGATAGAGGTAATCTCTGCACAGAAACGTAAACTGCAGTAGTAAAATCCTGTTTTCTCTTACATCTAATGTGGAACATGGGATCCATGGGGATATGCCAAAGTATCCACAAAAATTTCTGGGAGGGAAAAAGAGAAAAAACCCTTCACTGTAGACTATTATTCCTCAGTACTAACTACTACAAAGTAAACACCAGGTTTCAACTGACAGTGAACCTGCACACCAAACAATTGAATAAAGTACAAGAACCAAAAAGATTCAGAACTCTGCAAACTCCTTAAACAGGCACCCCCATCTGGAAGACCTTCTATCCAAATCTGGCCTCACCCAAGAACAGTTCATATTACTCCAAAAAGACCAGCACATCTGAGATTATATCCAAATGTATAAAACACAACTTTATTTGCAATCAGCCAGTAAAAAACATATAGATAAACAATGTACCTCCAACAGTGGAATTTTCACAAGTTTTTCAACCATATGGAGAGACTCATATCTAGGAGCCACACGTCAGAAGGAGCAACTATGTAGCCTCAAATCAATCAACGCGTTTCACACTTTAAGCGCTTACTCATGATCAAAGTCTCTAACTCACGAACAGGACAATGATATGGCAGTGTTAGCTGAAGGTATGGAGAGACAACTACGTTACCTTCTTACATAGCTGCTCAACAGAGGCATGATTCTTGTAGGCCCAAGAGATGCTCACTGATCTGGTGGAGTGTGCAATGACATTGAAAGGAACAGGTTTCTTTCTGTCAGTTGGTGGCCTTGATCCAAGAAGCAATGGTAACATTAGATACAGCCTTGTCTGCTCAGGGGCCCTCGTGAATGACAAAAAGAGAGTCAGATTTCCTAAAAGGCTGTGTGTGCCATGTCCAACAGATTGAGCTTCTGTTTTTGTTTTTTAGAATGATCAGGGCAAACGGAAAGAACAATTTCCTGGTTGATGTGATTATCCAAGATGACCTTGGGCAAAAAACTCTGGGAGTGTGAAGAACCACCTTGTTCTGGTGAAAAATCAGGAAAGGGGGCTTACAAGACAAAGTTTGTTGTTCGACAACTCTGAAAACAGATACAGTGGACAAAAGGAAGGCTGTATTGAACATCAAAAGACATAAAGAATCAGTTGAAAGAGGCTTGAAAGTAGGCCTCTGGATAATCCTAATACCAAATTCAGATCCCATGGAAACGTGGGATCTCTGAAGGTAGGGTAGGCATGAGCCACCCCCTGAAAATGGTCAGGGAGAAACGTAATATGCTTTTGAAAAAGAATGGAGAGAGCTGTGATCTGAACCTTAATGGCCCTCCGAATTCTTGACGAAAATCCAGAATAATGAGCAGGCTGAAAGATCATGATGAAGAGTCTTGAGTAGCACACGACTGATAGAATATGAACCAGATCCTATGATGGCCTTAGATGATGCTTTATTGCTTGAAACATAGTACAAATCTATCAGAAAAACCCGTCTTCAAGATATTGGCTACAAAAGCCACACCATCAAAGCCAACATTCCAACCTGAGAATGGCAAACTGGGCCCTGGGTCAAGAGATCCGGTCTCAGAGGAAGGCAAAATGGCTCAGCAATGGACAGATTGAGAAGGTCCAAGAACCAAGCATAATGGGGGCCAGAAGGGGTGATGCGTATGACTTAATTGCTCTCTATCTTGATCCTCCTCATCACTACAGGAATCATGGGAAACAGCGGAAACACATATGCCAGATGAAGGTTTCATGGTCAAGGTCAAGGTCAATTTAATGCTGACCAGAGGAGTTGGCCCACACCCAGGATGACCACCTAGGGAATAGTAACTACCTGCTGGGATCAAGGGAGAACAACAGATAATACTTGCAGTACCATTTGAAGGTTGCTGAACAGGAGCCGGAGACACTGATTACGTGGAATTACCAACCTCTGGCTTGCAGGTGAAGGAAATTAAATTCAACTGGTTGGACTGGGATCAAGCTGAGGGTCAAACAGTAAAACAGGAACAGGATCGACAGAAGGTCGAAGTAGTTGAACCTCAACTGCTCCAGTGAACGGTGAAGTCAGACTGGTCGAATGAGTCAAACAGAAGGCTGTAGCAGCTAAATGGTTAGATAGTCAGTCTAGCAGAGTTGGCAACAGGTGGGAACATAGTACATAAATGACAAGAAGGAGAATAGAGAAGGAGAGTTGGGGTCAGTAACAGAGAATCAATCAATTGTACTAAGTAAAAAAATTAGGAGAGCAGTCAGGAAACAAGGCCAAGGTCCATATACGGACTATACACTGGAGCAAGGACAAGGGAACTCAGGAACAAGATTGGAAACCACTGAACAGCACTAGAATGCTTAGATCATGTTTAGACCAGCCCTTAGAAACTGGAGCTTGATAAAGGCTAACACCAGGACAAGGAACAAGGATCTGCCAAACAGAAAACAAGACAAAATAAAAAACAGGAAGGAATCTGAAAAAAGGTCAGAAAAATAGACAGAACATGACAGGAATAGACATCCATCAAAAATGCTAGAGGATCTTTTCGGTAAAAGAACAGAGTAACCTTCCAGTTTGCATGGGATGCCATGAGGTCCACTGATGGAAGTCCCCAGTGGTGGACAATCTGGTTGAATACACTGTGGTTGAATTCCCAATTCCTGGAATCCAAATATTGGCCACTGCAACTACGTTTTCCATGCCTGGGATGTGAACCGCTGAGATGGCTGGCATGTGAACTTTGACTCACTGAAGGAGACTCTGAAACTCCATCCAAGCTGACTTATTGGGCGATTGATGTATGAGAAAGCTGTCCCCTTGTCTGGACCGATGGCCTGTATTTCCAAAATGTTGACTGGAAAAAGACTCTCCTCCATGGTCCACAGACCTGTGCTGTTAGGGAACACAGGGTTGCCCTCAGCCTGTTAGACTGGTGTCAGCGGTGACCACTACCCAGTGTTAGATGGGGAGGTGAAGTCACCAACACAGATCCTTTTTCATCCTTGGACACAGGGACATGGCATGAGACAGGTGAGATCATTGATCTTGATCAACTGCTGAGAAAGTCCAATTGCAGCTCCCTTATGGGAAACTGAGGGTCAGGAATGGCTTCCAAAGTGGAGACCAAACAACTTAGTACTGCCATAAATCCCCTCACTGTTGGCAATAGCTAGGGAACCCAGAAACACCGTCCCTTGCAGGTTATTGAATCTCATGCCTAAGAATTATAGGACACGGGAAGACACCAGAAAGGACTCCTTGAGAATAAGTACCCAACCATGTTACTCGAGAATGTGAACACAGTCTTAAGTCTGTGAACAAAGTAGCCCTGAGTAAAAGGTCATCTAGATCAATAGTCATTGATATTCTTGACTGTGGAGGTAAGCTGCCAAAGCAGCCATCAACTTCATAATGATCCTTGAAGCAGATACTTGACCAAGGAGAAGAGCAGTGAACTGGTAGTGACTACTCTTTAAGGCAAAGTATAGGATACAGTGATGGCCTGGATGAAATGAGACATGAAGGTAAGCATCCTGGAGGTCCAGGGAGACAAGGAATTCTCCCAGAGATAACTGATCACAGAGAGTCCATTTTGAGCTGTGCTGCTAGCACATAAAGGTTGAAACACTTCTCCACGTCATATCACCAGTGACCTGAAAGGCTTTCTCCAGTCTCTTTCACTCCTACCCAATAGTTCACTTAGGATTCATATTTAAGACTCTGAACTGTGGCCTGAACCATGACAAGGAATTTATATCACATTAGTAACATTGTAACATAGTTGATGAAGCTGAAAAAACACATGTGTCTATCCACCCAAGTGGGTAAAGAAAAATCCTTCTTGATTCCAAATGGCAGTCAGATAATTCCCTGGATCAACAACATATCTGCTTTGAAGCCAACTGTCACAATCCTCAATATTGTTCTGTGCTAGATAGATATCCATTACTTTTTTGAAACAGTTACAGTATCTGCAAGCACAGCATCGTGAGGTAAAGAATTCCGTATCTTTTCTGCCCTTACCTTAACAAGAAATCACTCTCTTTTAGTTAAATGTGCCATTATGTAACACAATAATGGGATTTTTGGGCCCTTTGGGTGCCAAAGAGCTGTGCAACTAATTGCAAGCATAGAGGGTTAATCCATACATTCTATAGACATAGCCATCTTTGAATAAAGACTAAAATTCACTGGAGTATCAAAAAGGTAATACATCTTTTTTTTGGATAATTTAGCCAACTACAAAGATATTCTACTGGAGCCTAGGGAATGAATTATAGATAATACTGTTAAGAATGTCCACCTCCAGTAGAATTTAAATATTAAAACAATCTGCATAAGTGTTTAACCTGTCATGTATTGTGTATTCAGCCTTCATTCTTATTATTACTGAAGAAGAGACCTAAGTTGTCATGAAAGTTTGTATCTTAGAGCCACTCAGCTTGCCAGTAAATGTATCATTTTTACTCTACCAGTCTCCTGCTTTTTCTATGGCTTGCACCGTACCACCCTTTACCTATAACAATATAATAGAAAGACAAGACAGGGGGCACATTTTGGAAGAGAGTGGGTCACAGGTAGCCTGTGGAACACGTATGACATGTCTTTTTAATATGACATAGTGAAGACCATATAAAAAATGCCCACATAATATTGGAATTATCTTGCTGTATGTCAATGTAACGCACCTCTGGTTTATATTGATCTATACATACAGAATAAAATATATTTTGATTACATGGATTTCTAGTAAAGTCCCTTTGAAGCTAATAGATCTAAGTATTCATAACAATTTTATAGTCCCTAAATTTATATTGATTAATTTTTCATTGAAGGTACTACTTTCAAGGCAATCAAGCAAGGTGTTAGATTGTTCTGAACCATTAATATAATTTGTGTCTTTATTTAGTTATGTATTCACATTTTAACCAAATGGGTTCACAGCAGCTCCAAGAAGAGCAAAAGTTGATTTTAATGATTTACATTAACTTTTTTTTATATTTTGTGTTTTTCATTTGTATTCACAATTTTCCAAAGAATTAAATTATGTGACTAATTACATACAATTATTTCTAGTAGCTCCAGAACTCTTTACATACAATAAACACTAAATTATTATACCAGTCCTATTAAACAATTTTTCTTGTACTTCATTACAGTTGCAGCTTGATTTCTTTATTTTCAACACCACAACATTGCAAACAATGATTTTGTACAGTGTACACAGTTAACAAGTAATGATCAATTATCAAAAACATGTAAAACAAGGGCTTGGAGGTCCAATTAAATCTTCTGGATGTTTTGCTTTGCAATCCTCAGGAGAAAATTACCAGCTGTTTTGATCATGCCTAGAATTAGCAAACTAATCTTCTTATGTGAGGCTTAAATATAAATGTTAGGGGGTAGTGAATCAAGATTTATATCATGTGCAAAATGAAATTTTATAATTTAGATTTCTTATTCACCACTTTCTCAGTAAAAAGCTTGTAACAAAAGTAAACAGCGATACCCATCTTTTGCAATATTTATTTCCTATTGAGATATATTCAACAAACAATAATGTTTTTGTATTCTCAATTGATAATTCATAAATCATAATGCAATTTTAAAAGCATCCAAAATGCAATTATATTTAAAAGCATCTGTGTATTACAGTAGGAAATTGAAAATATATTTATTAGCTGTTAAAAATATTTTCTAAGATTCTCAATAGCAATATTAGAAAGGCTAAAAATGTAGACACCATGCATAGGAGTATAATCTGCTGAAAAGGGTAATTGTGCATTGTGTTAGTTGAAAGGTGTTAGCAGCTGAAGTGTGTATATTAATAATAATAATATTAGCAAGGAGTAAAGCACAATCAAATGCTAATGTGATTATTAATAAGTAAAACAAAGGACATGTAGATTCTTGTAAATGAAAGTTGAGGTTGGACTGGCAGTCAAGGAATGTATTTGTAGAGGTCGTGTATCTATGGATGGTTTTGACCCTTTCAGTGGTGTGTAGAATATAACAGGAAATGATTGGTGTAGCGTGTGTGTGCAGGAGTAGTATAATGCAGGTGCAATATTTTTTTTCAGGGCTTGTTTGTTCAGTTTTGCAATGTGATATTCATGGGTTGCAGTGGGCATTTTGCAGTATTGATCAGAACAGGCGAGTCATTCATAAGTGTCAGATGTGTATAGGAGTGTCAGAGTGCAGGTGTTTTAAATGTTGAGGGGTGAAGGTTGATATGGCATAGATGATGCTTGTATGAAAGGTCCTTGCTTTGCCCGTCTGACAACTCATTCCAAAATCACCATTTTCTGCACTTTCTGGCCACTCCTGACAAAATCATGCCACAAAGCAGCCACTATAAGAGAGGCAGTATGAAGGATATCTGCATAATTCCTCCTTACTGTCAACCCGAGGTATGTCTGCCATGGACACAGAATCAAGGAAACGTATCAATGTACACACACACACACATATATATATATGTGTGTGTGTGTGCGTGCAAAAGTCTTAGGCAGATGTGAAAAAATGCTGTAAAGGAAGAATGCCTTTAAAAAGAGACATTATTCGTTTATTTTTAGCAATTAACAAAATAGTAGTGAGTGAACAGAAGAAAAATCTAAATCAAATCAATATTTGGTGTGACCACCCTTTGCCCTCAAAACAGCATCAATTCTTCTAGGTACACTTGCAAAAAGTCAGGGATTTTGTAGGCAAATAATCAGGTGTATGATTAAACAATTATACCAAACAGGTGATAATGATCATCAATTTAATATGTGGTTTGAAACACAATCATTAACTGAAACAGAAACAGCTGTGTGAGGGAATAAAACTGGATGAGGAATAGCCAAACTCAACTAACAAGGTGATGTTGCTGAAGACAGTTTAATGTCAAAAGTCATACACCATGGCAAGACTGAGCACAGCAACAAGACAAATGGTATTTATGCTGCATCAGCAAGGTCTCTCCAAGGCAGCAATTCAAGGCAGACAGGGCTTTCCAGATGTGCTGCCCATGCTTTTTTGAAGAAGCACAAAGAAACAGGTAACATTGAGGACCACAGACGCAGTGGTCGGCCAATGAAACTTAGTGCAGCAGATGAAAGACACATCATGCTTACTTCCTTCGCAGTCAGAAGATGTCCAGCAGTGCCTTAAGCTCAGAATTGGCAGAAAACAGTGGGAACCTGGTACACCCATCTACTGTCCAGAGGAGTCTGATAGACTTGTTGCCAAAAAGCCATACCTCCAACGTGGAAACAAGGCCAAGCGACTCAATCATGCATGAAAACACAGGAACTGGGGTGCAGAAACATGGCAGCAGGTGCTGTAGCAGAAGGCATTTTATTTGCCAAAGGGCTGGAAAGCGATACAAGAATGAGTGTCTGCAGGCAACAGTGAAGCATGGCAGAGGTTCCTTGCAAGTTTGTGGCTGCATTTCGGCAAATGGAGTTGGGTATTTGGTCAAAATTCATGGTCTCCTCAATGTTGCGAAATACAGGCAGTTACTTATCCATCATGCAGTACCATAAGGGAGGAATCTGATTGGCCCCAAATTTATTCTGCATCATGACAACAACCCCAAACATACAGCCAAAGTCCCAAGATTACTCCTACAGATATATTGAAAGTAATTTCAGCTTGTCAGTCTGAACTTATGACTAAAATTGATGGTGTGCAGACTGACAGAGCAATATTGTCCATCATTATGATCTGACCAGTCAAGCGACCGGGTTTCAGATATGAGGGCAGTCTTCACGACATAGAGAAAAGGGGGGGGGGACTTCACCAATATGGAAAATTACAAAAGTAAAGAGCATTATAAAAAAAAAACTATAACGATTAATCAGATATGACTTTTTATTGTAGTATTACTATCTCTTTAAGGCCGATATAGGAGTAGGGATGAACAAAACTTGTAGCCTCAAAAGGGAAACAATTTTGAGCTAGTTATTAGGATAGGCAAATAAAGCAAATCTGGAGTGACGTTTAGGGAATCTTGTTGGCAGGTAATTTGTTCTCTGTGTTAGGGGAGTCTGGTGGACTCCGGGGGACTGTGACAGGAGAAAGGAGGTTAATCCAAAATACCCCAAAATCTTGATTGCTCTAGACAGGCAGCAGTGATCCAAGTTCCTTCCTGATCTGCTTTTCATTATCTCTGTGTTAGAGGAGTCTGGGGTATGAGAAAGGAGCAAAGGAGATTTACCCCAAATACCGCAACAGTCTGCGTGACTGCTTGGAAAGATACTGGCAGCTGTGATCCAAGTTCCTTCCTGATCTGCCTTTTATTATCTCTGTGTTTGAGGAGTCTGGGGTGTGAGAAAGGAGCAAAGGACATTTACCCCAAATACCACAACAGTCTCAGCGACTTATTAGAAAGATACAGGCAGCTGTGATCCAAGTTTCTTCCTTATTTGGCTGTTATCTCAGTGCTAGAGGAGTCTGGAGGTGTGAGATAGGAGCTGAGGAGAGTTACCCCAAAATGTTAAGTGACTGAATGGAAAGACACATGCAGCTTTTATTCAAGTTCCTTCCTCATCTGGCTGTTATTATCTCTGTTTTAGGGGAGTCTGGGGGAAAGAAGCAGTTGAACAGGGTGTGTGTTTTTGTTTTTTTGTTGACAGTGATAGGGAACAGTAAAAAAAAATAAAAATTGAAAAAGTAAAAAATAAAAACTTTGACTGATAGGTGATTGACATGAGCTGTGACTGAGGTAGATTGATACTAGAAGAGTTATAGTTTTTTGTAACTAGTAAGACATCATATGTACAATCGGTTCTGTTGTATACTTCACTGTTAAACAATGTCCAGAAAATATACTGGACAAATATACTTTTAGTAAAGTGGTAGTCCAGAAACTGACTGCAGCCATAGTTGCTGCAGCATGTGCAAAAAGGGATGATGATGATCCTTTTCCTCCTGAGGAGGCAGTTTGTCAAAGTCTCAAAAAAAGTTCCTCCTCCACCAACAGAGAGACAATGAGAGCAAAAATATCAGCCCACTGCTAAGACCACTGATTAATGTTTATGAGTAATATAATTATAATGGAAGGTTACTTAGGATGTTGATCCACAGTGAAATATCCGACTACCATTTGGAGTCAGGGAAGAACTTTTTGGGCCCACTTGGGGCTTAATTGGAAATGGCTTTAAAGTTTTTTTTCTCAACAGGGCTGATATGGTATATGTATGTATGTGCCATCTGTAAATAATGATTTTGTCTCTTCATTTTTTAAAATTTTCATAAAAGGTGTCTTTCTTTACATTCTACAAATTAATTGCTTATCTTATGTCATGCCACATATAATTGGCGAGCACTTCAAACATATTGATATGTATTTATTTTATTATATTTCTCTTGTTGACAGGAATAGGAGGGTAGAAGAAAGGAGTGTTTTGTTGTTTTATACATATGCTAGTGGTGACTGTGATTTATACACTTTATTGTTTTATTGTAGCCAACCCTCCTGGCATACAGCAGTGCTACATGGTTATGTTAAATGCTACTTGTGACATTCTGGTATTCACTACTGCTGTAATTGCTGCTGCTGAGATGTCTATGCAGCAGAAGGATTAGGTTGCTGTATAGGATTGGGATCATCAGCACTGATATAAGACGGGAGGTGGATCTTTTTTTTGCTTTCAGCTTTTGCATACTTAACATAAATGTTGTGGTGCCTATGTTGCATGTGCTTTATGAAAGCAAATGTGCCAAGGTGTGTCTCCTCGTTTTCCCTTTTAATTTTTATATCACACACAGAGCACAGTGCAGTCACTGATAACTACACTGTGCTTGCCCCAAGCGAAAAATATTCCGATACCCATGATTTCAGTGAGTGGAGAGATGGAGAATGATGGTCTTATTCTTTTTCTCTAGAATCACCTTAACTGGCTGGAGCAGATTATGCTGCTGCTGCCTCAGTAGCAGCACTAAAGATAGGACCTGGACTATTTGTGGCAAAGTGGAACCTGTCCTAGCCCCATAGCAGTATTGCAGATCCCAGTCCCATGTTGGCCATGGTAGTATGTGGCACACTAGCCTGCATCCTGTGATAGATGAACGTCTGACTCTGATAACTCAGCACCTGGAATTACAAGAGCAGCAAACTCCTGAATGTCACTGCTGTGGTTGTAGTGGTGAAGCCCATCCCCATTTGCATCTTTTTCTCCCATTCCTTATTGCTTTCCTCCAAAAGTGCTCTCATATTCTCATCCACATCTGCTGCAGCATTATTATATGGTGATCTATTCCCTTGGCCAATATGGCCATGCCAAGTTGTTTTAAGATGGATGACTGTCTGGTATCCAATGTTGACTGTAGAAGCATATATATATATATATATATATATATACACACACACATGAAAAGGGATTTTCTTCACAGTCCAGTCATGTTAGATCCATTCTGTATTCACATCTAGACTGAGATACCTTTCCTGTAATATTTTAGATCTTCTTAATAAAATTGTTCTGAAATTTAAAAATATAAATTTAAGAAAATATCTTGTCTCAGTGGAGCAACCTTCTACCTGTGACAAGTTAATTTACTGCCAAACCTACACTTAGTGCTAATAACCTTACTAATTATTCTGCCTGTGAGCTGTGGCCCGTGGTTTTGGCTTACTGTATTTATACTGCTTACACTCTGTATGGATACTATACTGCTGCTTATACACACTACCCTTATACTCTGTGCTGTGACCTTGCCCCACCTGCTTTCCTTTCTATCCCCCTTTCCTCCTTTTTTCCTTGCTGTTCCCCATCCCATTTTCTCTTCCTCCTTCCATTGGTTTTGTAAATTACTAAACAATTAATAGATTTAAAATAATAATAATAATAATAAAGGATGGATTGGCAAACAAAGTATCATGTAAATTAACATCATTCTATTCATAATCCTATATTTACAAAGCACTGCTGTACTGCACCATATTTGCCATTTCAATTTTAGTAATATATATCTATATCTATCTATATATATATATCTATATATATCTATATCTCTCTCTCTCTCTCTCTCTCTATATATATATATATATATATATGTGTGTGTGTGTGTGTGTATATATATAAAATACATTACTTGTGTTCCAATCATTTTTCAGTTTTGATAATACTCACAGTCCAAGAACAAAATATATAATTCAAAAAGAAAGGGAATATTCTATAGCTGAAAATCATTACTAGAAAAAGATATTTGTACATTGCACACCAAAAATATAATTCCATCTCCATGTGTCAGATTTAGAATAACAAGCTGCTGGCTCTGCAAATAAAGATAATAATCAATGAAAAAGAGAAGCTGTAAGCACAGCATACCATTTTTCTAAATTCTATCAGTTGTATGCTTCACACAGTGTAGCAAAAAAAAATAACCAGATCATTATTATCAGCAGTTGGTTTGCAGAGTTTTTCCATAACCATGGAATTTATCTATAAAATGAAGAGGGAAGCTTAACCAACATCCAGAATTAATAATGCAATTTTTTTTAAGATTTATAAATAATGAAGTAGTAAAAAAAATACAAGTTGCCAAAATTAAGCAAATAGGAAAGGTTTGGCTTTGAGTGGGTAAAGTGGTACATATTTTCTTTATATAATGATTACACACAGGATTTACTGTAATATGAATTGAATCACTTGAATTACAGCATATTCAAGGGTTAAAATAACAATGAAATTAGGTTGACCAAATGAATGTAATCTTTTGCTTAACCCTAAATTCAATACATGAATGTTGATATTTATGTGCATTGCTCAATGTTTATGTGATTAATTATGTCAGTGCCAGTTATTTAAATATATATATATATATATATATATATATATATATATATATATATATTAGAAGGGAGTTTTTCTTTTTTAAAGTTATTTGCAATAGGAAAAACAAAATAAGAGATCTGTCTCATGCAGGTAGGATAGTAGAATAGACCACGGGACAGAGAATGAATCCATAAAAAAATCTCATAGATAATAATAGTCTACTGAATTATATTTACAAACCTTTGCTCGTCTTCATCACCTACCCACAACAAGCATACCAAACATATTCTTTAAGTGCTTTTGCACAAGACATTTTCAGGTGAGTGATTGGCTCACAAAGACTTCCAGGGCAATGATCGATCTCAAGTTTATCAAACCAAATAACAATGACACAATCCCCACACAACATATGCACTTACATTCTTATGTATTGAAGATTGTAAGTCATAGACATATGGAGTGTGAGAAAACAAATACGATATATATTTTTGTCTGTCTACTTATTTATGACTCCTTGAGCCATATTCAGGAAGCTAAAGTGGTACAATTCTGGAATAAGCAAACTTCTACATAGGGGACAAATTAAACTACTGATACTTTTAAATATTCCATGGAGTACTCTAACACAGCCTGAATACCATGTAGGTCTCTAACACATTGAGAAGATATGTTGATGACCACTAGCATTCAAGAGATTACATCAGTGGGATATTTGGGGAAATATTGTTTGTCTTATATGGTGCATTTGATTTGTGCCAAAATTACTCCACTTACTATATAAGGTCCATTGTCTACAATAAAAGTGGCTTTTTTATATAGCAACTACTACTGATACTTTTTATTGTCTGTTTAAGAGAAGTAAAACTAGTAGGTCATACTGCATGCACCAAAATCAGTTTGTAGAAAAAAAAACACTATACTTATTACTTATTATGAGCTTGCATAGATACAATGTTTATCACATACGTTAGGGTTTATATACGAATAGTTATTATTATTATTATATATTTTTAAAAATGTTTTTTTGAATATGATTCCTAATTCTTTTAAGTGGTATTTTCTCTTTAATCAAATTAAGAACTAATCATTTATTATTTCCCAAAAAAGAGATTAGCATTAGCATGTCATGAATCCTCCCATGTGAAACCATGATGACATGACAATTTTATACAAAATATTTTCCAGAAAATACTGTTTCTTAGTTGAATCATTCATCTTGACTTTTATTAAAATCATATTTTATCATAATTTATAATATAAAATTAAAAGTAAACTAACCTGCTGCATTGCTGGTGAATGCAAAGCTGACTGGCCCTGCATCTGTAACTGGTTTCCAATGGACTGCTGCATTGAGATTGGCTGGTGTTGCTGCATATGCAGATGTTGGTGGAGAGGTGGACTCATCTGAAGAGATGGAGGAGGAGAAACAGCCATACTTGCTAAGGAAACAGTCACTGGCATTTGGTTGCTGGGCTTTGGAGCTATGTTTCGGTTGATACCAGGGTGCATAGCAGATAAATGAGGGTTCATTGCGGGTTGTTGGTGATAGGGAGAACTGAGATACAGTGTGGAGTGTGCCTGTGTGGGCGCATGAAACACTGGCGGCTTTGAATTCATCATCTGAGATGGCTGAGATGTCTTAACATCAACAGGATCGCTGTAGCTCTTGAAAAACAAAACATATCATATTTAATTATCAATGAAATATAGATATAAAATGTTATTTTAACTGTGCATAATGAATAGATACATTAAACATATAACATATTAACATACATAGTAACATAGCTGATGAGGCAAAAAAAAAAGAAGTGTCCATAGAGTTCAGCCAATGCCATATCACCCCTGTTGATCCAGAGGAAAAAACATTGAAGCAATTTCCAGTTAGGCACCAAGTGGGTAAAAAAAATTCCTTCCTGACTCCAGATTGCAGTTGGATATTTCACTTGACCAGCATCCTATCTGCTAGATAGGTATACATTACTTTTTTGAAAGCAACTATTGTATCTCACCCCTTAAATTAGAGCTGTCCAAGTTCAGTCCTCAAGGGCCACCAACAGACCAGAATTTAAGGCTTTCCCACAGGTGAGTCAGTGAAAATGAATGAAAAACTGATTAACTCATCTGTGCTTAATCATAGAAATCCTTAAATACTGGCCTGTTGGTGGCCCTTGAGGACTGAACATGGACAGTCCTTCCTTAAATAACCCTTCTCTAATGTAAACAAACCCAGTTTGGCTAGTCTCTCTTTATAATGCAGACCCTCCAGTCTCTTTTATAATTTTTGTTGTATATCTTTGCATTTTTTTCCAATTCAATAATGTCTTTTTTAAGAAGTGGTGCCCAAAACAGTACTTCATATTTTAGATGAGGCATCACCAAGGATTTACATAGAGATAAAATTATATTCCCATCTCATGCATTTATAGCCATTTTTATACATGATAATACCCTACTGTCTCTTGAAGCATCTGTGCTGTGAAGACTATTATCTATCAGTACTCCTAAATCTGTCTAAAATGAGGGTTCCACTAGTAGTTTACCATTTAGTGTATATGTCGTATGTATGTTTCTGCAGCCTAAATGTATAACCTTAGATATATCTATATTAAAACTCATCTGCCTCTATTCTGCCCATTCATTCAGTTTATCCAAATCTTTATGCATAGAAAAAACAGCTTACAGTATATGCATTTCCTTACACAGCTTAGTGTCATCAGCAAAGATTGATACACTAATTTGAATACCAACTTATAGATCACTAATGAACAAGTTAAAAAGCATTGTGCTCAGTGTCAGGACTGAACCCTGTGGCACCCTACTTACAACTTTAGATCAACTTAAAAAATGTCCATTTACAACACCTCTCTGCCATTTATCATTTAACCAGTGCTCTATCCTTGCCCAGATATCACATCCCAGACTAAAGCCTATTAATTTATGCAGTAAACTGTTATGACTGAGGCACAGTATCAAAGGTTTTTGCAAAATCCAATTATACTACATTAACAGCGATACTCTTGTCCAAATTACTACTTACCTTTTCATAAAATACAATTAAATTAGTTTGGCATGATCTTTTCCTCATAAAACAATGCTGGATTCTACTAATATCAAGCTCGCAAGTCTATCATTTCCTGGTTTCGATTTTGCCCCTTTTTGAATAATGGTACTACATCTGCTTTCTTCAAATCTCTCTGCACTATACCCGATAATAGAGAATAAATAAATATTAAGTATAATGGTCTTGCTATTACAGAACTAAGTTTCTTAAGAACCTTTGGGTGTATGCCATCAAGTCCTGTACTTTATTCACCATAACCTTTTCAAGTCTCTTTAGGACTTTTGCCCATAGCCTGCGATTGATTGCTGCTTCCTTTTGTTTATACAGAAGAAAAGAATGTATTTAAAGTATCAATCATAGCTTTATCCTGACTATTAAAGGGGATGTATCACCTTATAAAAAGTTGATACCATCCGCTTGGTTAATAAAAGTTATTATAGGAAAGCTTTGTTTTAAAAAAAAATCTAAATAATTGTTAGATATTCCCTCTTTAAGTCCCGAGGAGCTTTGCTGAAGAAATCAGCGTGTCCCATTATGCTGACCAGCAAAGCTCTTCTGCACATCCTATTTCTCCTCCCACCTCCCTCTCAGCTGCCCCAGGGAAAGAGTTCACGCTTCCCTTCAGTATGCTGTGAACGGCTCCTAGCATCAGAGCAAGCTCCGGTAACCATATATTAGAATATAATGCTAATTGCAGCTTGCTGTAATGCTAGGAGCCATTCACAGCTGTCACGGTCATCAGGCAGAAAAGGACAGACACAAAGTTAAAATATAACAACCTTTATTTGAAATATACAGCAATAAGATATTAACCCACACAACCCCAGACACAGGCTAATTGGACCCAGGCTCCTCTTCCGGAGCTGCACACTGTGCTCTGCACTGCACTACGGCGAGCTACCGAGACCAGGAAAGAGGCTTGAGTGGAACGCCAGTCTGAAGTGGCTAATATGCGTAAGTCCCACTTCGGTCTCGCGACCGAAGGCAACAGGGAGCGACAGCAGGCCAGAGCCATGGAACACGGAGACTACAGATCAGGCAAGCTAGGAGTGCACAGAGCGAGCAGGCAGCCAAAGCCACAGGTCAGACAAGCCAGGGACTACAAGGAGAGAATTAGTAGCCAGAGACAGAGGTCAGACAAACCGGAGACTGCAAGAAGCAAGTTAGTCAGCCAGAGCCATGGGTCAGAACCGATGTGTGTAGTCAGACAAGCCGGGGTCATGCACAGAGTGAGTTAATCAGCCAGAGCCACAGGTCAGAACCGATGTGGGTAGTCAGACAAGCCAGAGTCATACACAGAGCAAGTCAGTCAGCCAGAGCCACAGGTCAGACCCAATGTGGGTAGTCAGACAAGCTGGGGTCATACATGGAGCGAGTTAGTCAGCCAGAGCCACAGGTCAGACCAAATGTGGGTAGTCAGACAAGAAGCGGATTCTCAGATAGGCACGGGCCACAACTGAGCGCAAAACGAACTAGCAGAAACACCACATAAGGCAATGACTCCTAGCCCCAAGGAGGTAAATAAAGGAGCAGAAGAAGGCGGGACCCAATTGGCAAAACAGAATAGGCCCATAAACAAGCGTCCGTGCCAGTACCTGTTTCATGACGTTAGCCATGCGGAAGTAACTGCAATCATGCTGGTCGACACACCACAGAGGAAGGGAGCACAGGATAACTTAGGCCGCTAAAGTTAACAGCACACCGAAGGGAAGCGCGAACGTGCTCCCTGGGGCAGCTGGGAGGGAGGTGGGAGGAGAAATACAAGGTGAAGTAGAGCTGTGTTGTGCACATAATGCTGAAGTACACAGCCCAGAAAAGGTAATATTTTTACAATTAGTTCGATTTTAAAAAAACACAGCTTTCCTTCAATAACTTTTATTAACAAAGTGGATGGTAACACCTTTTTATAAGGTGATACATCCCTTTAATTCCCCTGTCTTGCTTATCTTGCTCTCTTTTTGCAATAATTTTCTCATTTTCAATTTTAGCTAGCCTAATTGCTTGTTTGCAGATGCACTTACATTCTTTACATTTTTTAAATCATGCATCTAACCTTTCTGACTTACACTTTAAAATCCTGCTTCTTATTTCTCTTTATTACTCAACATTGGTCTTAATTTACTCCTCCTGCACTTATTCCCAATAGTATATACTGATACACATATTTATATAAGAGCATTTAAGAGCATCTTGAGTGTTTTTATCTTTGAAGATTACATTCCATTGAATGTTCTTTAATGCCGATTTTAGCTTTATAAAATTAGCCTTTTTAAAGTTGAATGTATAAAGTTGAATGGTTAAACCTTTGTTAGTGGGTCTCTCATGACAGTTTTCAAAGGATGCCATATTGTGGTCACTGCTGCCTAAATTATCCCTGACCTATAGATTATTTACCATTTCAGTGTTTTTTGAGAACACTAGGTCTAGCAAAGCCACATTTGTAGTTGGCTACTCTACTGTTGGGACGTTCAGTTGTCTTTCACCATACTTAAAAAATTATTTCCTTTTGTTTTGCTGGAAGCCATATTTATCCAGTCAATTTCAGAATAATTGACATCTCCCATTGCATTTTCTGATTGACGAGCCTTTTTCATCTGTATTAAGAGTTAGGTTTCATTAAACTCCTCACTATTAGGTGGAATATAGCAAATTCCCATGGACATATTTTTGTTATGTTTGCACCACCACAGGACATCTACAGCCTCACTCGACTCTTCATTAATATCTGCTTTTATACTATGTGTTAAGACACGATTTACATATAGGCATACCCCACCTGATTTATTATCCCTATCCCTCCTAAAAAGTGAATAACCCTCCAGATTGACTGCCCAGTCCTGTGTATCATCTAACCAAGTTTAAATCACACCAGTTAGATCATACTGCTCATTTAATGCAATCAGTTCCAGCCAAACAATAAGCATTTACATGCATACATTTTAGGTTATTGCCATTCTGAGTAATTGCATTATTTCAAATGTTTGCTCTTTTCAAGATTTAACATAGGCATCTCCCTATTACATAAACTAGCCCATTCCCCATTTCCACCTCAAACCCCTTCTTTAAACCCATCCTGCATTGTATCACCCCCTTTCCTAGTTAACATCTCCTACAACCCTCTAACCATCCTAATCCCTGGCACTGTAGCCCTCTTTCCACTAAGGTACAATCCATCTATACCAGTGGTCCTCAGTCTTTTTTTGCTCAAGGCATCCTAACACACAATCTGGAACTTTCAGGGCACCCCTAGCACATCTAATGTAATTTATCAATGGGCATAATTAAGGGAACCATACATAAACATACAGTTATTATTAGGTCTCACAATCATACTTACAAAAATAAATATAGTGTACAGAACAATTTCCATAAATAAACATTTCAAACTAAGTATTCACACCCTAAGCTGATGTCCATTGCAAACCAAAGTGCCATGGCACCCTGGGTGAGAACCACCGATATATACTACACAGATTGCCCCCAAGAGACAAGACAACCCTGTGCACTAGAAACCCAAATGCCTCCTGCTAGTGCTTACACAAAGTCTTTGCCACACATTTAACTCCCTAATCTCCGGTTGTCCTTCCGGTGTAGCACGTGCCACAGAAAATATTACCTTAGAAGTCCTTTGCTTAAACTTCTAAACTAAATCACTGAAACTCTTCTTATTAGGCCTCCATTTCCAAATGACTTTGTCTTTGGTATCAACATATACCATAACAGTCACTTCATGCCCAACCCTTCCCAACAATCTATAAATATGGGGACCCTGGAGACAGCAAACTGTTCAATTGAAGAGCTCCTGGTGACAGATTATACTATTTGCACATTTTCTAAGATAGATAGATAGATAGATAGACAGTCTGATTACAAATCACAAATAAAGAAAAGTAATATATTTGGTTTCATATATAAAAGTGATTAAATGACCAACAATTATCTGAACAGTATAGTATTTTACTTGTGCTCAAATACCCTGTTTTTAACAGAAGTGTTTAATTATCTCTTCATGTAATTTCACATTTATCCTGCAGAGATGAATGATCAAGAAACAGTTAATTGGGAGGTTATCCATCAACATGCTTTTGACAAAATGACAGTATTTTGAAAAGAAGATGACTTTAGCATATACTGTTTGCTTTAATAATGAAAATTAGACTGAATAAGTAGTTCATGGTTTAATCTCATCTATTACTTCATAGATATGCTGTGCATTTAAACAAGCCATTAAAATATGTCTTTAGCAATTAGCTTGATGGTAACTAACATGCTCAATAAAATATAAACACATATGAGTAATAAATATCTTCAACCAAGTTATTTTAAATAAATAAATAAATAAAATAATTACTAAAATAAAATACATTTGACGTGTATGTTTACATCTCTTATGCTTGATTAACAGTGTACCATTTTAAAGTGTACTTAAACTGCTGTTTAACTAGTATATGTATGTATATATATATATATATATATATATATCTATATATATATATATATATATATAATATATTGGTCCACAAGCTGGGAACCCTAAAATTAATCGGCTTTTTTTAACACTATTGGAGTGAATTATATTTGCTTAAGGTATACTGCAAGTTCTGGTTAGTGAAAAGGCCATTAGTATGATAAATTGCATGTTCAGTGGCCAGAATTTTGATTGATCTTCAATGAACCCCTTAAGGGGCCAACACCACATTGCAAATTCAATTAATGCAATTTGTGTGATGCTTGGACTGGGTCAATTTATGGAGGGAATATGCATTATTTCTCCAAGGAACTGTACCGTAAAATTATGTTCTTCATAAATTTCCTCAATGCAAACATACATTCATCAGAACTCTAGCAGAGATTATATAGCCTATAGAATTAAATTAACATCCTGCTTACATTTTTAGATAGACAAAGGCTAAAATAACATAGGAAAATATGCGGTATAGTTGTTGATAATATGAATGCATAATATGAATGCATGTTTTAAACAGACTCACCTAAAGGTATCATCTTTTTCTTACTAATCTACAAAAAACATTTTCATAATAATTTTTATAACTATAACCACAGTTAATATTGTACATAAACACCGAAGGAATTATTTAGTTTTTTCCTACATTCTACAAAAAATAGTAGTGATTTTAAAGGGATAGTAACACTTCGTTTTAACTTTATTTTATTTTGTAGGCATTAAAAAAACATGAAGAATGATATAAGTCTTATCTCTCAAACCTTTATGGTTTATGAGATATTCACAAGCAAAGTTCCCCTCCCCACCCCTTTTTCCTAGTGTAAGCCATCTCTTCTCAGATGTGAGTCTGGTTGTATGACAGTACAGATAACAGAAGGGGACAATTTTCTTTGTATGAAAACAATGAAAGCCCTTCCCCCCTTGACAAGCTTTTCAGCTTTTTCCATTATCTTAATTGAAGATTGTCCCTCTCTGCAGTCTACCTGGGCATCTCCCTTCTGATCTGGTTGAACAGGGGGGGGGATACTTTGTTTGTGAATATCTCTTAAACCATAAAGGTTTCAGAGATAAGACTTATATCATTCTTCATGTTTTTTTAATGCCTACAAAATAAAATAAAGTTAAAATGAAGTATTACTATCCCTTTAAAGATATAATATAGTTCAGATCCAAATGTCATACTTCCTTGTGCTCTAATGTAAACGATTTCCCATCTGAAAAATACCATACACAGCTACTACTATTATATGATTATCAAATATATTAGTGAATCAATATTATAATTTACGATTCACTGTCTGTATTATGCATTTAGATAAAGAGGATGGATTTCCTTCATAGCATTAAGTGGGTCATATGATCATGGTTTTCCTTTTAAGATTTAACAGATAGTGACATCATTCATAATACTTCTCTACCTGAGAGTGAAGTTAAATGTAAACCTATGGGTCACTGAATTCTAACAAATTTCAAAAGCATCTTTAGAACAGTCTAAAAGGCGATGTATGATATTTCAGGTTATCTACAATATAATCACAATATCAATAGTATTAGGGCACTGATCAAGTCTTATCATCTCAGCTGCCAATTGTCCAGATGTTGTCTCGCAAATGTGCTCCACCATTCACCATTACAATATCAACATATAAAAAAAAAAAGACAAGGGAAAAAAACCCAAAAAAAGGTGAATCTAATGGGGGCACATAATGATCTGTGTAATAGCAAAATTAATCGTTTATAGTGATTAGTGTCGGGGAATAGTAAAAAAATATAACTTTTATTGAAGATAAAAAATAAAATAAATTTGAATGAAAAAAACAGAATTCCCATTGTTCATTGTGTATACTCCTCCTAATAGATGTCTTCACTGGAAATGCTATAACAATATTGCTATTTGGAAAATATAAACTATTCCACATGGGATTATTCTAATTTAAAACAATAGTATCTACATTGATGTCAAATAAATATCTTTACTATCTTTTAGATACACATTAAAACACCTAACGCTCGTTTCGCCCGACCGGCTTTATCAAAGGCTGACTAAAAGGTAGTAAAGATATTGTATTTGACATCAATGTAGATACTACTGTTTTAAATTAGAATAATCCCATTTGCAGTATATGTAGACAATAGTACAGAGTAACCTTTGGAGTGCTGGAGGTATACTATAGGGACAAATGGTAGTTAAAACACGGTGTGCTACTTAGAGCACCCGAGAATAGGAGCTCCCTGCACAGCGATCCGTGAGATAAGTATGCATATATCATATTGTCCACTGGAAATCCTATGCTATTTGAGATAATTGGATACATCTGTCACACGGATTAACTACTAGTTGTGTGGACAGATCAGATACATGTGATACATCGTACTCAGGGCAGATTCTACATGTAGTTTGGAGATTAAATTCGAGTAATCATTGGGTTAGAATTAGCCCAGGACTATCTCCACTATAACAACATACATGTGGAAATACTAGTTGACCCTGGGAACACTGGTGATGTGAGAGAAGGATGAATAATAGTCCAATACGGTGTACTACTTAGTATACTAGATATCAGGAGTTTTCCGCCCAGTGCTTTCAAGGCATAGACGAATTTCATACCTAAGTGTGTAACCCAGTTTGGACATAGGGTGTGGAGTAGTTTATATTTTCCAAATAGCAATACTGTTATAGTTTTTCCAGAGAAGACATCTATTAGGAGTAGTATACACAATGAGGAATGGGAATTCTGTTTTTTTTAATTCAAATTTATTTTATTTTTTATTATTTTCAATAAAAGTTATATTTTATACTATTCCCTGACACTAATCACTATAAGTGATCCATTTTGGTATTACACAGATCATTATGTGCCCCCATTAGATTCACCTTTTTTGGGGGGGGTTCCCTTGTCTTTTTTTTTTTTTATATATCTACAATATAAGGGGAAGATTTTCATGAAATGTGGTGCCTTGATCAACTCAAATAAACAGTAGTTTGAACAGATGAACTTCATGGATGCTAGACATGTCTCTAACGCATTGTGTAGCAATGTGTTGAAGACATCTCTGTCATCCAAGGAGTTAACATAAAGAAGAATGATCTTGGTTAAGGGAACATGAAACCTTGAGGCATGGTGAGAGTTTGTTGGAGAATAGAAAATAATCTTATGTTTAACCCCGTTGAGTGATAGAGAGCTATCCACCACATTGCAGAGCAATACATTGGATACATCTGTCACTCAAAGGTTAAGCAGTCATGTGAATTAGGACTGAGATTTGTTTTGTCTGTGTCTGTATGTTACTAGGTTTCGCTGGAACCAGGAAGGAAAGCATAAAGGAGGGAGGATTAATTATCACTCTGTTCCCCAAAAACCATGGGCTTAGGATCTAGGGGTGTGTGAAGGAGCTGTTAATGTACTTAGAAAGTGCTTGAATTTTTTCCCCGTTTCTCTCCGCTCTTTTATGTGAGACACTAAAGAGACATTGATGTCCTATTGTGTGTCCTATGTCAGGCCAGATGAGCAATGAAATTATATGTAGGCAGGTATCTATATTCTCTTGCTGTCAATAGTGCCGAATGTCTGACACCCTCACTCAGACACATGGTCTGCTTGAGAGAGAGAGACAGAGACAGAGAGATGAGGAGGATGAGAATTTTGAAGCCAGCACAGATGGAACAAAAAGCACATGATATGCTTTATCACATTCACTGAGTGACTGTATTATTCAGTTAGAGCCAGCAAGGTCAGGGAGGGAGGCAGAGAGGAAAGGGAAGCCAATGTTACTCATTGTTACTTAACTAAACACTGCATAATGTGATTGATCATGTGCGGTCTATATTCCAATAGCAAATTCAGCTTAATCAAGCATAATCAGACTTTGGATTATACACAGTTCATTCACATTGTGGTCAGACAGGAACAACTCCCTTACATCTCTCGCCCACACAAAACACTTCTCAAATCACTCTCTCCACTAACTAATTACACATAACCCCAAAACTCTCCCCACAAATATATGAGAGACTTGTGCCATAGACAGAAACCAGTGGCTGTAATAGATATACCTGACTGATGTATGATGGACTCCTACCTAGGTAAGTACTTCTGTTACACAGATTAATTATATATATGTATATATATCTATCATTATATAAATTTTATATATTCATTTATATAGATATTGAAATATATAGGTTTTTTGCCAGTCCTGATTATTCCTGCTGATTTGGATCCTGTGCTCTTTGCTTCTTTTGAGCCTTCCTTTGTGGTTACTAATTTTTCAGTCCCTGTGCCTTTACTCTGCTGCGTTAATTCCTCATGCACCACTGGGTTCCCTGAAGTCTCAATCGATGAGCAACTGCACCCATACTGGTCTAGGTCAGGCTCAACTGGTCCTGCCTATTCAACCTTGTGGTCGACAATTTTAACCAAGGCTTCAGCAAGATCTCACTTGCTGTTGTTATCCATCCCAGGCTGTGTACTGCAACCTCACTCTCAAGCAGCTTTAGGCAGAAGCTTGGGGTGCTTGCTCTGGCTTCCAACGTTTTGCTCTTCAGTAGACCAGCACCACTATCATCAAGTAGTGCCTAGATTTCCCCCACTGTCACATGTGTCTGCCTCCTGTCCTATAAAGTCAGTGTACTTGACTGATGTATGATAGATACCTAAGTAAGTCCTCCTATTGCAAACAGTAATTATACATATATACATGACTGCCATACGATAGTTAATCCTTCTATTACACACAGACACACAGTATTTATATAGCTCTGTCTGACAGTGTTTATGATGGACCCCTACATAGGTAAGCTCTTTTAATACAAATAGTAATTATATAGATATACATGACTGTTGTTTGATGGACCCCAACCTAGGTAAGTCCTTCATGATACAAGAAACTTCTATAACCCCCCACAACCACTCCCTCACACACACACTTTTTGGGGCTCTGCACTGCTACCACTGACTTAAACCTGCAATTCAATTTTTGCATTTCAATCTCATTGTTTGCACTTTTTTATTTAAAATGCCTTTTACATTTCTCTGTGTTTTATGACTATATTAAATGTTAACTTTATAACAAAGTTTAATAGATATAAAAATTAAATGAACCATAATATATTTTTCCACAATTAATTCTAAGCAGAGTTATAGCCAAGTAGAAGAGTTTATGGAATGTATTTATTTCTTGTTTTTTGTCATCCATGGTTTGGCATTGTGCATGGTGATCTTAGACTTGTGTGTGGCTGCTCGGCCATGAAAACCCATTTCATTAAGCTCCTGGCAAACAGTTCTTGTGCTGGCATTGCTTCCAGAGGCAGTTTAGAACTCAGTAATGAGTGCTGCAAATGGGGACAGATGATTTTTATGTACTACAGGCTTCAACTCTTGGCAATACCATTCTATGAGCTTGTGTGGCCTACCCCTTTGCAGGTGAACTGTTGTTGCTTCTAGTCATTTCCAGTTCACAACAGGAGCACTTACTGCTTACTGGGACAACTCTAACAGGGCAGAAATTTGATGACCTGACTGACTGAAAGGTGGAAGACTATGACAGTGCCACACTGAAAGTCACTTCGCTCTGCAGTACAGGCAATTCTACTGCAAATGTTTGTCTAAAAGACTGCATGACTGTTGCTTGATTGTTTACACATGTCAACAATGCTTATGGCTGAAAGAGCTTAATACACTAAATAGAATAAGTGTCAACATACTTTTGGTCATGTAGTGGCGGTGCTAGTGACCTGTATTTGCATATTGCACCTAAGAAAACAACTATGTACAAAATGATTAGCAAAAAAATGGATGGTGTTGCTTACACCAAGGGATGGCAAGGTAGGAGTTTAAGTGAGCTTCCTTGTTTTGTGCTATGTATTATCAAGACACACACAAAATCAGGGCTAAACTCTGTAATTGTCATATCTATTCTATAGCTGTTAGAGTGCCTGAGGGGTACGCAACACACTGTTCTGCAATGTATTATGTACCCCTCTGGCACTCAAAGGGATGGAGGAGACATTCTGGCTTGTATGCTTTAGAGGCTTGTGGTGGCAGAGTTGTGTGTACTAGTAGGCACAAAATGCATTTTTATATAAGTACAGGTGTTGGACATTCAAACTTAAGAAAAAGTTCAGCAAACTGGCTGATGGATTTGTTCATTTGCTGCCAGCTCTAAATTAATGATTACAAACACTTACATTACTTTTTAAATAGTCAGTACAAGCTTGCGCTATCACGCTATGGCCTACACATGGCATCCACCCCCCTTTACTTGTTCTTTTCTCCTTCCTAACCCTTTGAGTGCCATAGGAATGTACAACAGATTGCACATCAATGCACTGAACACCACTGTGGCACTCAAAGGGTTAATGAATGAATATGTATCTTAAAGTTGATCAATTAGTTAAAAAAACTTTTGTTTAATAATTAACACAAAAAGGTTTACCCTATTTGTTTATCACCATGTATTAAATAGGAGCAGATGTGTTCCTGGGGACATGCTATAGGACAGGCGTTAAATGTACTTGTACATACCTGGAAGTGCAAGAGTATGATTTTCAAAGCAATGTATAAGCACAGAAAATGAGCTTTGCTGATACATTTGAACATCCGCTTACTGAGTTTTTCCTTCTAAGATACACTGTTTTCCTTACACTTCTAAGCTTTTGCTGTATAAATTATAATTATACATTTTTACCAAAAATCATCTGTTTTCCACAGTGTATCATTCTGACAGTGAAGATTTACAAACACACACAGACACACATACATACACGCTTGCAATGCTCGCATGGCCCTCTGCATACATTTTGAACACAAATGTGCCCTTCAGGTTAGGGAGTCCAACATGTGGTGAAAAAAATTCAAGTCGTAGGTCAACTTCTAGATTACAAAATACTCCCAAAGTATGTTAACTTTCAGATTACAGGAGACTCCCATATTAGGTCAACTTCCAGATTACAAAATACTCCCATAGTACGTCAACTTTCAGATTACAGGAGACTGCCATATTAGGTCAACCTCCAGATTACAGGAGACTCCCATAGTACGTCAACTTCCAGATTACAGGAGACTACCATATTAGGTCAACTTCCAGATTACAAAATACTCCCAAAGTATATCAATTTCCAGATTACAGAGACTCCCATATTAGGTGAACTTCCAGATTGCAAAATACTCCCATAGTACGTCCACTTCCAGATTACAGGAGACTCCCATATTAGGTAAACTTCCAGATTACAGGAGACTTCCATATTAGGCCAACTTCCAGATTACAAAATACTCCCATAGTACGTCAACTTCCACATTACAGAAGACTCCCATATTAGGTCAACTTCCAGATTACAAGATACTCCCATAGTACGTCAACTTCCAGATTACAGGAGACTCCCATATTAGGTCAACTTCCAGATTACAAAATACTCCCATAGTACGTCAACTTCCAGATTACAGGAGACTCCCATAGTAGGTCAACTTCCAGATTACAAAATATTCCCATAGTAGCAAACTGCATGATGGTTTTTTAACAGCTCTCACATAATGCTACTCCCACTGACTTTCACTGTGATTGCCCATCGTTCTGCATTCATGTAGTTTGTCTCTTGCATGTGCACATGTGCGTAGCTATTCATAGAATTTGTATGGCAGGACACCCTAAATTTATATCCCCAGATTTTTCTGGAAATGTGAGATAAAGTAATGTGTACTGATTTTGTGTGACCCAGTTTCATTTTCTCCTTAATTTGCTAGGCTTCTCATTTTTCTGGGGTTTTGTAAAATATCTTACTGTTTTAGGGGCAATTTAGAAGCTAATCACATCTTGAACAGGTGTTGAGTGATTTCAGCGTATGGGGCAAAGGTTTAATAGTGCTTTAATAGTGCTCTGAAAAAATAATATTGATTGCAACTGGGTTTGTTTAATGTAATGATAGAAGGAAACATTGTTCCTAAAAAACACAATTCATATGAAACTAGGATTGAATACAAAAAAATTAACAAAATTAACAAAATGTCACAAAAATCTAAGCCTGCAGGTATTTCTATTAGCAAATTTTGGTACACAAAATATTATTTTTAGAAACAATCCGAACTTTAAGAATTAACAAAAACACAGCTTGCATTAAAAGCATATGTATATTGATCAAATTCAGCTATTTTATCTATTTTCCCTGTAATTTTCATGGTCTGTTTTATTACATTTGGCCTATATGGAATAGTGGATTTGACTGTGTGTCTTAATTTTTGCTGTTGAGCTTAGTTTTATACATTTTAATGCTGTCTATGTAATTAAAAATAAAGTAAAAGCAGGAATGCATTCTAAGCATTTTTTGTGCACAACTGCATAAATTTCCCCTGAGAGCCATAAGGTGGTATATTGTAAGAAATCATATGTTTTTCTCCAATGACTTGTATGTAACAAATGGCATCTCTATTTGAATGACACAATGAAGCAGTTATTTCTTAAGAACCAAGTGGTGATTAAAAAAATATTGATCCATGTCTTAAGTATAAATCTCAAGGAACATGCATCATAAAATATAATGTTTCATAAACAAATAAGTTCTAAATACAGCTGTATCACCAGAATAGCAATGCAGTCCTTAAAGGGGAACAATACACATAGAAGCAAGGGCTCTTAAAGTGATAGTAATGCTTCAAAATAAAAGCAGCTCCAATTAATCTTCATAGTATTTGGGCCATGGAGAGTGTTGTTTAAATACTGTCAGAGTTGTAGTTCAAGAGTAATTGAATGATAAAGTATCCCCCTCCCATCACTATTACCTAGTGTAAGCCACCTCCCCTCAGATGTGGAATCTGGTCTTTTGACTGGACAGATCACAGCAGGGGACAATCTTCTTACTGTGAGAACAATTAAAACCCTCCCCCCTTGACAGGTTTTTCCCTTATGCTAATTGAAGACTGTCCCTCACTGCAAGCCATCTGGACACCACCTTTCTGTTCTGAGGTGAGCAGTATTACACCAGTAAAAGGGGCAGGAGGGGGATACTTTATCATTCATTTACTCTTGAAGTACAACTCTGACAGTATTAAAATAACACTCTCGATGGCCCAAATACTATGAAGATTAATTGGGGCTGCTTTTATTTTGAAACATTACTTTCCCTTTAATTTACTTAATAGAATGTTTATATAGGTATTTATCCTTTCTACATCAGTCAGGTATATTTATACCTATGATGTATACCAGGACAGTGACCATTTACAACAATTTTCCCAAAGCCAATATCATTTTTTCCTATTGGGTAATACACATTGGTTAATTTTACAATTACAATAATGTTCAGTGGTTGTACTGGTACAACAACTTACAGCTAGAGATGAGAGAAAAAAAATCACTTAAAAAGAGAAAAGAAAAGTGAGAGATACAACATTTTTGATCTGCTACAGTAATTCCTCAAAAAGTGCAGTTTCTCTGCAGCAAACCTCCACCTTGTTCCACTGCACTAAAACCAGACTAATCTCTAGCCTTCTTCCTCCCTCAGTAGTCACAGAGACACACACACTGACCCCTAGACTTGTCTTACTGCAATTGTAGCCATAGAACCACATATACTAATCATAAAGCCTTGTCCTATGGTAGCCATAAAACCACGCATTTTCACTTCACAGCCTTATTCAGTGGTAGAGCCCCTTATACTCTGGGACAAAGCTTGGAGGGGACATTGTGTGGTGCTATGGTCATCATGACCCATGGAACAAGATTGGAGTGGACACAGCGGGGTTCTTTGGTTACAATGGGACGCGGCTGAGGGGAAAGTGTGTGGCTATTTGGTTACTGTGGGACAAGGCTGTGGGACAATGTGTGGTTCTGTGGATACAGTAAGACAAGGATGTGGGGACATTGTGTGTGTAGTTCTATGGTGACCGTGGGACAAAGCTGGGGGGGAACAGTATGTGGCTTCACGGTAGCAGTGGGACAAGGCTGGGGGGGACAGTGTGTGGTTATATGGTTATCATGGGACAGTGCTGGGGTCAGAATGTGTGGCTGTAAAAAAATAATAATAATTTTTTGTGAGATTTCCTGCTAGGGGTAAAAAAATGCCCCTTTCTGTGTGTTCTCTTTTTAAGCCCATACTTACCCACCATTGACACCAACAGTCCCATTTTGGCAATAGTACTACACATTCTAACCCCCCAGGCTTGTGCCATGGTGGCCAAAGACCCACACATACTGACTTACAGCTTTGTCCCAAGGTAGCTGTAGACCTATATATAACACTCCATCTCAGCTTTGTACCATGATAGCCATAGACCCCCCCCCACACACACACTAAGCCCTTCAGTCCTGTCCAATGGTAGCCATGGACCCTCAAACAAGTAAACCTCACCCTTTCTTGTCCCATGGTATTCAAAACCCTACACATCCTTCCCTACCAATAGCATTGTCCCACTGCATTTGTATAGCCAGAGAAACCGAGAATGAGGCCAGTATTGTGCTAGGAAGCAAGATGGGGAAAAAAGAGAGAGAAAGTGGGATGGATAAAAATGAAGAAAGTGGGCGAGTTGTCCAGAACTGCCTGAAGAGGTTTATTTGGTGTTCATAAGAGTGCCCTGGACAGGAAAATGCTGTGACTGATTTAAAATCTTGATATCATATACATGATTTTCCTGCTGATTGTTTAACAAACAAATGAAGCTCAGAAATGAAACACTTGTTTTGCAAGACATGATTTGGGTCTTGTGAAACAGCTTTTTTTTTGTACAAAATACAAACATAATTGATTTTCACATCTATAGTACCCACACATCATCTACTGAGAAAAGCCTGTATGTTATAACTGACAGTTTATGGACATTACTTTATTATCACTGCCAAGATACATATCAAGGGGTTTGATTCAATAAAGTACAGTAAAACAGTCATTAAGCATAAAACCAATGCTGAATGATAACCATACCTTTGTTCCACGGCTATTCAATAACCCATCTACCAAAGTGTGCAATGAGTGTAGGCTGCACAAATCCATGTAACTTGATAACGTGCGTTAGCTCTTTGTTTCCTCACAGTGTGAAGATTTAAATCACTAGATAACTCAGGTTCAAAGGAAAGTAGCTAATGCTTGACATTATCAGGTGATTTGGATCTTCTGAGATTTATAGCACAGGACCCAGGAGTGGAGGATAGACATAGCAAGAGAGAGAGACAGGCAAACACATTGTAGATGGGTAGACTTGGCATGGGGAGTGGAGAGAATTGCATACAAAAAAAAACCCATAACACACTTTGGCACATATTGCACACATTGCATCCACGCAAACAAACACACACATACCTTTTATTTTTGGACACAGATTTTATATTTTTATTTCATACACTGTGATTGGGTGAGTATGAGGGAGTAGCAGAGAGTAAGTGTGACCGTGTGCCTGTGTGAATGACTGGGTGTGAATGTGAGAGTGAGGGAGCTAAGAGAGTGGTAGTAAGATGGCAGGGAGATAAGTGGAAGCTGGAGGTATGGGGAGAAGCGCAGGAGAGGAGGGAAGAGAGAAGGGGATCTCCAGTCACGGAAGGAGGGGGAGACCTTGTGGGAGGAGGAGTACCCAACAGTCAGGTACACAGCAGCCAGGGACCGACATGGCAGTGGGAAGCAGAGGGGATGTGGGAAAGTAGCACATACATCCTGGGACAGCACAGACAGGGCCTGACAACCATATGACCACAAACACTGTGCATACATCCAAGACGGAGGAGGACAGACTGTGTGACCCCATGTACTCCTATGAGGAGAACATGGCCCTGGACAGAGAGAACATACACTTCTCCACAGAAAAGAGCGGGGGGAGTGGTGTGCGAATCAAGATAGCCTGGTGTCTGGTGGAGGATGCAGTCAACACGGTGCCCAAGTGCAAGCATAGCTCAGACTCCATTAAGAAGAACTGGGCAGACTGCAAAAGAAATATCAAGAACAAGATGGGAGAACAGTCCCTGCATACTTGAGGCACTGGAGGTGGTCCACCAGCTAAAATCACCTTCAATAGCTGGGAGGAGATTCTACACCAAAACCTGTCAACAAAGCAGTTGAGGGAATCCAAGGCAGCTGTAACACAGGAGATGACAGCACCGTCCAGCCTCCCAGTAAGTAACATGATACATAAATATTCACCACACAAACCCTGTTAGCTAGTACCACACAGCACAGTAGCAACTGAATACATGGACATGAATGAGCCGCAAAGATGAGCAACACAGCGCTAATGAGGTTAAAACAAGGTGAAAGTGGTGTATAGCCAAATGAATAGCTGATGCAGTAGACAGGCCATCTCATTTCAAATTACAAGGTTTAACTCCCTCAGTGTTGCATAGCTCAAACATGCTCACCTCACACAAACAATGATTGCCTTCACATTGTAATACAAACATCGGTTATGTTCATGTTGCAGGATTCAACAAGGATTATCACACCCCTGAACAAACACAAAATGACTATATGTCCAACACACATAGTGTGTGTTCAGTAACACATGGCCTGAAATAACACATTTGCTCTGGAACCACAACCCTAATGACAAAGTTGAGGCAATGACAGTACCGCACACAGGCAAAGCAAGTCTAAAACCATACACTGATGGGGGAAAACATCTAGCTAAGTAGATGGAGAACACATGCTTCATTCAGCAGGTTAACAATCCCAAACACACATTCAAAATGTGATGCTCGATGCCAAACAGGGAACCATATCCATAGGGAACTACAACACACACATCTTAAAAAGCAGATGATACATGATTGTGGATAATGAGAATGGAGGTCCCAATATACATGTAACCAAAGCTGACTGCCCCTGGCTTTAGATATATGTGCTGTCTATGTCACATAATATGTATGTATATGTATGTATGCATTCCTCCTTTCCATCCCCAGTATTCCGGATACATATGATAACAAAAGGTCAACCACAGTAGGTCGGTTTCATCAATGTACAGGACGTTGTCAAGCTGTTGAATCAATGATTGCCAGAAAGGCATCCCATGCAATGCAATGCATAACTGTCTGAGAGGGCTCACTGTAAAAACGCCACGTTCACAGGATGGTGGGGTGGTCCTTTTAAGGCAGAGGTGGAGTGTCGGTCGAGTGGTCAGCAGGTAACAAGGAACCAATAAGAACGATGGGCTTGTCCAGGTGAGTGCATACTGGTGTGGATGTTGTTGTTTGAGTGTGTTTGGTCCGATTGCTGTTTACCTGTCAATCTGCAGCTGAATCTTTGTTGTCCATTGGCTACTGATCTTGCACACATAGGCTTACATTGCTTTGCGCTTGACAGGTGTGTATATTCTCTTGGCTGAACATGACATATTTGTATGTGTTAACCTCTGGTGTGCCATAGAATAGTGCAATGGCTTGGGACACATTGATTTGTACATCCCTTGTTACTCTGGGTGTTCATGGATTCATGTAGGTTGTCCAAGACTTGTGTGACTGAAATGCACATTTCAAGGATGCTTGCATGGGATTTCAGGGGTTATTTTTGCAATTGTTCTCATTGTGATATGTCATACCTGTTGTGCGAGATGTTTCTTCCCTGCTTTCTGTTTTTAACCTTCGGCCTGTGTTCCACACCTGGGATTGTAGGCACAGTATTTCCATCAGAAAATGTATCTCTCTAACGTGCATTACCACTCACCGCACACAACTGATTAGCAAATGGCTTGAGCTGTTCCATTGACATGAATGGGCAAAATCTTACAAGTCATTGTTTAGAGCATGTTAGCGGTTCCCAACACATGTAGTAGAATACCAAATTTTGCTTGGAAAACTATCATAACCAAATGAATGGAGCCCAAGATTGGTTAAAGGGGATCTCTAATTACACATTGTTTAGTCTCATTAAAGTTGCCAATTTCAGCTGTTAATTTTGCTTTTTGCTTTTCAGTCAATGAAATGGTTCTAAGAGATTTTTGGTCAAGTAGCTTGTATCTTTAAACAGAACCTGTAAACCTCCTTTTTGACTTTACATATTCTGCAAGGGCATAATATGAAAAGAATGGAGATAAAGAAAAATATCATTATAACTTAGTGATGTGTGGGCTGCTGAACACGTGAGAACCACTACCACTCTTTGTTAAGAAAAGAAAATAATTGAAACATCAAAACGTTTAGCACCCAAAAAAGTAATACAGCCACAAGATTAAAAAGATATTCATTAATTAAACATATTCTTAGACTAGGTAAAAAAATCCATCATATATAGACACACATATTAGGATAACTAAGACGGGAAGAAGGGAAACAGAAATCCTAAAATTAAATTAAAAAAAAGGAGGAAGTAAACTATCCTATATAATAATTCTGTAATGTATGTCACGAGCAGTAGAGATTGCCCGAAAGCACAGAATGTTGGGAGGTGTAGGAATGCTGGGAGTTCTGTGCTGGGAGCATTCTGTGCTTTCAGGCAGTCTCTACAGTGCATGACTGCATTGGCAGCAGGTCGCAGAGCAGGACCGGCCTCTTAGCCCTTTGAGTGCCAGAGGGGTACGCAACGCATGCAAAGCAATGCGTTGCGTACCCCTCTGGCACTCAAAAGGTACACATCACCCGATTCTTGGTCCGTGTACATGGGATTTTACACTAGTTAATAATATTACACATGTCCTGCACATCTCTTCTCTCATCTGTGCCATTCTAAAAACCCAAAAACAAAACATAGGAGGTTATACACTAAGACATGATGAAGAGGTGATACTGTATGCACTATATATATATTCCGTAGAATAACATATGAACTAGAAAAGTGATACCAGTGGACAAGTTATCTCTACTTTATCGCCACTTTATCACACCTTAATGCATAACCCCCATAGTCTCTTAACATCCCTCAAAACCTGAGTGAAGTGGAATACAGTGGAGAAAAGCCACAAGAGTAATACATCACCTAAAAAATGCATATATAACAATTCAAGCAAAGGTATTGTAAAAATCAATAGATGTAATCTATCACAGAACCCTATGTGATAGGGCAGTTAGAGTTTACATATTGTTGAAGAATATGTAAACTAAAATGGATGATTTCTGCCATGTTAAGCTCAGCAGAGCATGTTTCTGACCTGTTTAGCAGAGGCCACACAATTAATTACTCATCTGCCTTGAAATTGCCTCACTCCTGCTGAGACAGCCAGAACATATCAGCTTCCACCAAAGGGGTAGAATAAATATCATGTAAATCCTGTCAAGATGGATGTCCCCACTGAGGCTGAGAAACTGGATAGATGACAATTCATCTTTAAACAACAAAACAGTGGCTATGAACCTTTTTTTTTTTTTTTTTTTTTTTTTTTTAAATAAGGAACCCATAACACACACTGGAACTTTTTATGGCACCTGTAATATCTTACAGGTCATTTGAAAGAAGAAACAAAGGGACAGAAAAATGCATAAAGGTTTCACAGAAAAAGTGTGGTTCCCTAAGATGGTGCCCAAGGCACACTGAGGTGTCATGGCGCTCTGGTTAATAAAGGGTCTTAAGGATCTGCACAAGACATACTGTACCAAAGAACTTACTTTTACAGATGCTAGCTTGGAGTACTTGATTTTCAAATGTATATAACCCCATTTTATTTTATGGATTATGTTCCTTTACCCATTTTACAGCCACAGGGTCTCCAATGCATTGCAAATCAATGAGATGGATACCCCTGCTGTTGTTTATGATATGTAATGTTGAATTCGCTAATTCTATCTTGGCAAAATGCAGTAGTCATCTGATATTAGTTTAATGTATGACACAAATATTTAATGTTACCTTAGATACAAGACTCGCTCTGTATGCAGCCAACTGCTTCAAATACTCTTTTTTGGCAGCTTCTGTTTTCTTTTTATACACCTTAAAGAAAAAATACAATTCAGATATTAAATTATATACATTTTTACAATAAATTTATAGTACTTTTATTTTTTACAATCTACTACATATTTATTTAGGCATTTTGATTAATATACCACAAGGTATTATTCCCTTTAATGTATACCCTCATCTAGGGCCAAAAAAAGCATCATACCTTGGCACAAGTAGTAATGAATGCATTATGTGTGCAAATACAAGTATTTTATGCATCATACTGTGTCCTATTCACAGATGAGTCAATTGTTTGCTGTACTTATTCGAGTGTGAAATCTGATTATTTTAAAATCGTCTTAATCCTTCAACATTCCAAGGAGTAGGCAATGAATTTCTTTGCAATGTGTTACATACCCCTCTGGCACTCAAGGGGTTAAACCATTTGGCTCTTTTTGAATTCTTGAAAGTGAGCAAATGGTAAAAACTGTGTCCTGTGTTATACTTACATAATGTTACAATTTAAACATTTTCACTCTGGTCTAATTCTCTAATTTTGCACAAGGGAAATTGGAATTTCTAGGAAGTAAAATGTATTATATTATTTTCAAATGTTACAATTTAACATTTATTGAAATTATCTTGTACATTTATCCTTTTTGCCCAGGTTTGTTCTATGATGATAACTGAATATTTTGGACACCCTTATAAAGTGGCAAACATATAAAATTCCAGAAAAAGTGATTTCTTTAATTCTTTATAATTATTAAAATTGTTGTTGCTTTTCCAAAATGTGGAGAATAATGAACATAAGTATACATTGCTAATTGCTGACATCTACATAAGTGCATTATATTGTACGTAATGTAACAACACAAGTAAACATCAGAAATACATTAAGACAGAGCTTGTTTAATACCTGCATACTTCTAAAAGAGTGTGAAAACCAGTGTAGGTCAGTGCTATGGGGTGTAAGTGCCTCCTGCCACATGAACTGCTGGTCCGTGGGTGGGAAAAATAAGGGCTTTTAAGTGCAGTAGTCCAGGCAAGTAGTGGGTCTGTTTGGGAGAAAAAGACTATGTGAACAATAAGGTTGTGCTGGGGTTTCAGGTGGGAGAACGATTTTAGAAGGGCATGAGAGTGAGCAGAAGTTGGGCAGGATTTTGATCTGACCTTTCTCATAATGGTTATGGAAATAGTTCATAGGCTTGCCTGAAGATGTGAGTTTTCAGGGAGCGCCTGAAGATCTGAAGGCTGGGAGAGAGTCTGATGGGATGGGGAGAGAATTCCAGAGCTCAGGTGCAGCATGGGAATGGGAGGATGTAATAAGAGCTGCAGAGACAAGAAGGTCCTGCACAGAGAGAAGATGGCAAGTGGGAGTGTATTTGGAAATGAAATATGAAATATGGAGGGGGAGGGGGCAGTTTTAGTAAGGGCTCTGTAAGTTAGCACCAGAATTTTCAATTTAATTCTATATACTAATGGGAGCCAGTGTCGGTATTGGCAAAGAGGAGGGTATTAGAAGAACGTTGTGTGAGGTAGATAAGTCTGGCAGAAGATTTCATTATGGACTGTAGTAAAGTTATTCAGGAGAGTGTAAGGCCTATTAGGACTGAGTTACAGTTGTTGAGGTGGGACATGATGAGTGTTTGGATTAGATTTTTGGCAGTCTTTTGGGCGAGATAAGGTCAAATACTAGAGATGTTACATGCCTTGTGTAGCCTACTGTGGGTGTCCACCGTTGCATCCTCCGTACAGGTGATCCTTGCCTGTTTGCTGTAGCAGTCCTGTCACTGTCACCTCCTGCTGCCTATTGGTGACATTGGGCCTCCGCTATCCTGGCTACTTAATCAGTGGCTCCTTAAGTTCACATTGGGCTTTTCTTGGAGATTGCTTTCTAGCACTGATGTTTTTTATCTGGGGATCACATCTGGGTTGTTTACCTTCCTACTTGCTCTACTGTTCAATAAAGGTGGTGTTCATTATACTGTACCCATGTCTTGTCTTGTTTGTACTGCTCCTGTGACACACACACACCTTAGATTATTGTAAACACATGTGTTATGTAAATGAAATACTTTTCTCTTGCTGTAAGTAACTTATAGAGGTATACAAACAGATGTGTATGTCATGAAATAACCTAAAAATTCTGGGTAATGGCAAGCCCCCAACAACACAGTGTAAAACACAAGTGTCCATCATTGGGCATTTGAAATGTTGGGAGGTTTGCAACAGACAAAGAATAAAAAGAAATAGTAGAAACTTATGTGCACTAAAGGAGAGGGCCAATAGCAAGATACTTCCCAACAATGGCAGGACATTACCATTTTTTGTTAACTCATTAAATAATTTTAGGGCAAGAGGGAAGTGTTTCAGTTAAAAACTTATAAAGACTCCACGGAAACTTAATGAAACATTACTGAGACTTATTTCTGTGGAGCAATGTTAGACACTTATATACACACAACAGAATATGATCTTCTAAATGGGGGGGGGAGGACAACATGGTGGGAAAGGGACAGAGGGATTTGGGTCTCAGGGGGACACTTGGGAGGTATGTTAACACTGTAGTTGCTGGAGGAGTGTAAAAAGCATTGTAAGTGAGCTCCTGTACACTTACAGAGTGCGACCTCACATTATGGATATATATATATGAAGTTATAAATACATTAATACAATTTAAAGAAACATTACTGAATGTTATTGGTCTGTCAATAGGCGCATAACAGTCTGATCTTGTAAATGGGGGAAAAAAGGGGACATCATGGTAGGAAAGTGACAGAGGGATTTGGGTCTCAGAGGGACACTTGGGAGGAATATTAACCTTGTAGTTTCCGAAGGAGTTCAAAAAGCATTGTAAGTGAGCTCCTTGCACAACCCTGTACACTTGCATAGCTGATCTTGCATTATCAGCTTACATGTGAATGCGGTCACTCCCAGCCTTACTGTGATCAGCTGATGGACAGCTGTGCTCTGTCACTTGACATTGCCTCCTGAGTTAGGAGATGGCTGGGAAAAAGCAGGCGATTTCAACTGTAGCGAGGGGAAGGGTGGCTTGGAGAATGTGGACAGAGGACCAACAGTTCCTGTGGTGAGTATTCCCAGGCAAGGATTGCTTTTGTCATATGGAGCCAGAAATTTATCATGTGCTGAAGTATTAGATGTGTGCTAGGCGGCATGCAACCGTGTGTGACTAAATCCTGAGCTGCATTCAAACCACAACCTTTTTATATGTTGACATTTTGCATTTGAGATGATGATGTTCCACCTTTGTTAACCCTTTGAGTGCCAGAGCAGAACACAACACATGCAAAGAGGCACTTTTATGTGTATCCTGGCCTCATATGGCAGCAGGATACACATAAAGGAGCCGCTATGCACTGGCATAGCACTGTACAGCTTAAGACCTGTTGGACATGCTGTTGTGAAAGAGGCCTGAGACTTATGCGGGATGGCATGCAGTCCCCCGTCTGGCTAGAGCAGTAAGAGCTCATACCTCTGGTAGCTAGGGGCAGAAAGGAGAGAGACTTGTTTAGGGAGGGCATGATACAGACGTTGGAGTGGTAGTATAGGGTCTGGGGCAGCCTCTTTGTGGCTCGCGATGAGTGGATCCTTCAGGGATCTCTGACTTCATGCAGTGACAGTCTTGGGGACAGTGAGGGGAGTGGAAACTCATTTTAGAGATTTTGGAGGGAGTGGCCTGGCCACTCCTGTCAAAATCAGGACCCTCTGTATCTTTTACACTGGCAGACAGGAAGAGATAGTAACATCTCCTCCTTCCTGCCGCCCGGGGTGTGCCAGGCACGTCCGGAGAATTTGTGACCACCTTCTCTTTTATAGTATAGACTAGAAAAAACATCTAGACTGGAGGGCTTGCTAGGCATAGCAGAGACAATCATTTTATATAATTGCAACGGAGTAAATTGGGCATTTAAGAACAGTTGTTCTGGGCATATTGTATGGAGATTAATTTTGGACCAAAACCATACTTGGAGAAAGATAATGAGTGTCAGAATTAGTTTAGACATTTTTACTGTAATGCACAAATTTTACCATGTCAAAAGGGTTATACAAAGTCTGGCAAGAGAGTTTTTTGAGAAAGGGAATGGTTTTAGCCACATGGACTCGTAAGTGGTATTCTCTAAGGTGTGATAAAGAGGTGATAAAATGGAGATGACTTCTCCAGTTCCTATGTTATACTATATAGCCTATGCACTAAGATTTCCAAAACTTCAGAAATGTTAGTGCATTGGCTCCATAGAATAAAATAAGAATTGGAGAAGAGATAACACCATAGTAAATATTCCCCATAGCGGGTTTGTCAACAATTTCTCAGAATTATCCCCTTAGTGTCAAGTTTCTGTTTAAGAGAAAGTAGGTTAAACAGTTCCTATAGCAGGTCAGTTGACATGGCATAAAGCATTTTTACACATCTGATAATAGGGGTAATAAAATACAGTAAGATACATCTCCATTGTAACATAGTATGCAAACGGGTTTGATAAGAGGTTGCATAGGGATGGTGCATAGGGATGGGAACAAGGGAAAACCATGTACAGAAACAAGTACAAACAAGTTGAATTGCATTCACATGATGTATGAAAAGAGGGGAGTTAAATCCACAAGTCCATTATTGTGGGTTAAAACCAAAGTGCATAGGTAATGTTAGGAGCAAAACATAACAGAGCATACAACTAAGCATGCAATTGCAAATTAAAGAGAATCTTGTCGCTTAATGTAAGTCTCCTATCATGAGTTTCTGCTGGGTAATGGAATGGTTCAGCAAGTGTACTGCTGTATGAGGCCTGATTAGGAACTCCATCACTGATGTCTTGCTAATGAAAAGGACAATAACTTATTTTATGAACATGGAACATTAATGCTTATATGGTAAATAGTAACCATCAATACTCATCAGAGATCTGATTCCTCAAAATCTGCTGTATCTTGTGAGTGAACCTTCAGGTTAGCTGTGCTAGTTGGCAAATCAAAATTAAAGGGTTAGTAATGTTTCCCTTGACACGCAGCACGGATCATTCATCATAGTTAATAGTACTAATGTCTGATGCTCTAACTGTTCAAAACTTGCTAGTTACACTGTAATTATATGATGAAGTTTTCCCTTCCTGCCCCTTTTCCTTTTTCAGAGTTTCTGTCTCAGATCTGACAGCGGATCACGGCAAGGAACAATCTTCTGTCAGTATTAGGAAAAACTTGTCCTCCTTCGTCAAGGAGGGTAGGGTTTTCCTTATACTGACAGAGGGAAGATTGTCCCTCATTGTGATCTGTCCGGTCACTGTTTTTCAGATCTATGGGGAGGTGGCTTGCGATCGGGAAAAGTGGCGGAAGGAATAAACTTCATCATATAATTGCAGTGTAAAAATCATGCTTTCAACAGTAAGAGCATCAGGCATCACCACTATTAACTATGATGAATGATCCAAACTTTAAGGATCCAGGTCTTCAAGGCCTCATTATTCTTTGTCCTGTGTAGGCATGGTCATCTGAGCTCAATTTTTGTCCATGATAACCTTAACAAGGAACTGGACCCTCCCCCCAGAAAATTATGATATTATAAGGAATGAGTGAAAACTCCTGATTTATTTCTGAGATAATTTTTAAGAAAAAACATTACCACTTTTTCAGAAGAAATTAGAGTGCATGGAAAATACATAATATATTGCCCAGTGGATTCCACCTGAATATCAAGAACTAGAATGTTGCTGCAGATGCCAATCCAATATGTCCACTGTAAGCTCCCATTTCTTAAAGGTACAGCTGGCCCATAATGAAGGCTGACTACAATAATGTACATTTTAATGAATAATGTAATTGTAATGAACGAGGCCACCTCTGAGGAAGAGAGGATGGAGCTGACAAAAACAGAAGAGCAGAGTGCAGAACTAGCTGTTTTTCCACAGACCTCAGAATATGATTGATAGACAGATGGGCATACTCATAGTACTTGTGCACTCTGTAATCAGAATCCTTGTCAGTCTTCCAGCTCCTATACATAATCTTACTTAGACAAACAATATTATTAGTAGGAGCCAGCATGGTTTTATGAAGAACAGGTCATGTCAGACTAATTTATTTGCATTTTTTTAAATGATAAGTAATAATTTGTACAAGGGAATTGCTGTTGATATAGTATACTTGGATTTTTTTTAAAAAAACCTTTGATACAGTGCCTCACAACAACTCACTCTCAAGTTAATTTGCATCTGCAGAGGAGGAGGATGCTGGAGAGCAATATATTCTAGATTAATGTAATCATTAATAATAAGGTCATCCTTAGCTTTTCCCCTTACAGGGATTTTCTCAACATTCACTATTACTTTCTGGATAGGTGTACTTGTTTGTGTCACTGTCAGATGAAGCAGTTGGTTGAACAGCTACACATTCTTCCATTATGACATCAAGACTACGATGCAACATTGTCATCTTCAGTGTTTTTAGATGGCTTATTATTACTAATGGTGGTGGAACATTTTATGGAACTTTGACAAATCAGGAGGAGAGGGATCATCATAATTTATTGCACACGCTGCAGCAATCATGGCTGCAGTCAATTTTTGGACTACGAAATTACTAACACGTCCCCACAATGCTCCTACTCTTTTCTCCCTCCCACTTCCCCAAGCATGTTTGCCAGACATCATTAAATTAGTGTGTGTTTATTTTAACAGTGAAGTGCACATCAGAACTGATTGTGTATGATGTGTTGCCCTTTACAAAATATCAAACTATTTTTAACTTTTTTTTTTAATTCTCTTTGTGGTCAAGATTTTTGATGTGTCAGCATTGTATGTAATGAACCATATTAAAGAGTAAAACATCATAATACATATAGCAAATACCAAACTAGTAACCATTTATATTGTATGGTTGTGAATAAAGCTGAGATGGACGAGTATTCATGCCAGCACGATCACTCATATACATAAAAGGGGATAAATCAGTAGAAATTTGGTAATTTGCTTCCATAGGGGGCAAAAACATTCCCAAAATCCCACTGATTTAATCCCTTGAATGCCAGAGAGGTCTCCAAAGCATTGCTTTGTAATTAATTATTATATAACACCATACAGAAAGTACAAAAAGAAACTGATGTATTCACAAGGGTTTGGAGACCTTCTCTAGTATTCAATTTTTTAAAAAGTGTTCCAAATATATAATTATTTTTGTTGTTGTTGTTTTCTCCAGATTTGCCATAGTTCCTCTTAGTAATCATCCATTAATTGAGGCTTGTGTTATTCATTGATAGAAAGAATTGACTATGTTGAATATTGCTGATAAAAAAGGGCATTACTAGACTCACAAAACCTTGAGTAGTATATTTTGTAAATATCCTAAATTGTACTAGTATTCTTGGCTAAATAAAAAAAAATGAAATGCATTTCATGTTAAATATTCATTAAAACGATTGCTCTTTTGTTTGGATCATCTCTGGCATTCAATGGGTTATATCAGTGGGAATTTGGGAATATTTCTGCCACCTAGGGTACAGTTGGTTTGCTACAGAATTGCTAGAGATCTTCTTATCATATCCCTTTCTTTTTCTTCTTTTCTACAAGGTATAATTCAGTGTTTTTTTCAGCTCGTGTCTTAAATAGTTGTTCAAATGAGAGACAGTTCCATGGTCTCAAAGATTCCAAGGATGACACACAAGTAAGCATGGATCATGTCTTTTGGGTTTAAAAGAGTAACTGATTTGATTGACTTGACATAAATTTAATGGAATTACTGAGGCTCCAAGAAAAAGATGTTGGTTTGTAGGCTCTGAGGATTTGTCAGCTGCCTTAAAAAGTGTAATTCTGCCTCTTCATATCCCTGCTGCTTCTAATTTAGCAGGAAAAGCTCATAATTGAAGTAAATTAACTATTTACTCTTGTCACTTCTACCAGGGAAGAAGAGGACACACCAGCAGGAAGGGATGTGTGGGAAATTAAATTCTTCTTCTTGCTTCTGTCAAATTTGCCCTTCTACAACACATTAGCAGTAATTTCATGAGACGTCAAATATTGGAATAAATACTGAGAGATAAAATAATGAGGTGTTGCTATTGAGCTGAACAGCTATAGATAATTTTACTGCATATGAATTATGCAGAGTAAAGGAAGGCATATGTTGCAGTCCTCTTGCTTGCACGTGCTACCTGATCATTAAATTCCTGTAAGGATTCCTGAGGGACTCAGACAGACTGAAGCACTGAAGATGAACTGGAGTAATTGTGGGCAAAACAACTGCATCACAGGGAAAAAATAAAATATCCCCAAATTCCCACTGATTTAAATGAGAGTTTAGCCCCATTAATTTTGGTGAAATCTGTTGCATAAGGAACTTTAATTTGTCCCAAATGGTAATGCTGGTTTGCCGCCAAAAAGGTATTCTAAGTACATCAGCCTTAGTGTGGGGAATGAGGAAATTTGCCAGAGCAATTCATTTCCTGCTGTTACATGTTAATCGGGCCATATGTTAAAAAGAAGAGTGAAGGAAGTCTGGAGCAAACCATTTTCATTATGGGGGTGAAATAAAAATTCCCAGGGTGCTTGAGCCCCTTGAATGCCAGAGATGCTTCCAACATATTGCTTCACAATGTCCTGGAGTCCACTCTAGCACTCATTGGGTTAAAAAAAAGTATTTAAAAATGAGAATTGTGGAAAATGTATTTGTCCCCCACAGTTTAGTTGTTTCTTCCAGAAGTACATAAGTAATGCAGTGGAGTCCTCTCTAGTATTCAAGGGGTTAAAATTAGGGATGGACGATCTCCGGATTGGTCGCAGCACCTACACTTTTTTTAAACTCCTCTGATGGGGGATCTTAGGGTTGTAACGGTTAATGTGAGAGGTCTCAACTCCCCTGAAAACTGTTCCATGGCCCTTAGAGAATTCACCAGAATGTCTGCGGACATAGTCATGGTTCAGGAAACCTACTTCCCTGCCCACTCCCTCCGAAATTCTTTAATAAAACATACCCCACTGCTTACTTCTCACATGCAACAGAAAAAAGCATTGCGTAGATATACTGTTCAAAGCTAACACTCCATGGTCTCAGACCATCGCACACTGATGACACAGGTCAATTCCTGATACTTAGAGGACTAAATAACATTAACATATATGGTCCCATATATCAAAACTCCTACAACGTATTGAGAGCTTTGAGGAAACTCAGCTGATACTAGGTGGGGACTTTAATGTTGCCTTAGACCCTCAGCTAGATAGCTGCACTGCGAAATCCTTCTTTAAACAATCACACCTGAAATATCTTAGGAACAAACTCGCACATCTGCAACTTATCGACTCTTGGAGATTATTTCATCCCTCTACCAAAAACTACACTTTTTTCTCTCCTCTGCACTCCTCATATAGTCATATTGACTATCTTTTAATGCCACAGCAACTCCTCCACCACCTTCACCAAGCTTCTATTAGGACAGTCTCCTGGACTGACCACTCCCCTGTCTTGATTTCCTTAGTCATAGGACAATCCCATGTCTCACACTCTTCCTGGAAATTGAATGAGACCTTAGTTAAAAACTGCTTGGATATTGAGAACCTTTAAAGACACCTCAATGAAAATTTCAGTCTTAATTCTACTCCTGAGGTTCCCTTCGTTGTGAAATGAGAAGCTCATAAAGCCCATAAAAAAAAAGGAAAAAATAAATCAATTTTAGCCCTCTTAAAAAATCCCTTGAACCTTCAGATTTTCAGACCCTAATGGTTCTAAAAGGAGAAATTAAAGGGATAGTAAAACTTAAAATGTAAAAAAAATATGTTGTAGGGTTTATCCCCCTGAGTAAAACAAGAGTACTCCCACTGCTGAAAGGTGTTTCATTCAAAAGTTATTAATTTTCAAAGTTGAATTGTTTAGGTGCAATATCACAGTGGCCTGAAATTGTACAGTGGCGCTGTTGCGACACAATTCTATGGACAGCTCTGGTCCCGGGACCATAAATCTCCATAGGATGGTGTAGCAACAGCGCCACTGTACAATTTCAGGCCACTGTGATATTGCACCTAAAAAAATTCAACTTTGAAAATTAATACCTTTTGAATGAAACACCTTTCAGCAGTGGGAGTACTCTTGTTTTACTCAGGGGGATAAACCCTACAACATATTTTTTTTACATTTTAAGTATTACTATCCCTTTAACATTCTTCTCTGTCAAAACACAGCAAAATCCACCATGTGGTTTAAATACCAGAGGTACTTGGAAGGGGAGAAATGTGTTAAATCGTTTGGAGCAATATTAAAAACATGTAGACGCTCCCACACGATCACTCTAGTCAAGGACTTGAAGGGAAGAGCCCAGAACAAATTCCCAGATATAGCTGGAGTTTAGCACATACTATCATGGACTCTATAGTCTGGAATCGGATGGCAATCACATAGATAAGTTTCCCTCACAAAAGTTACTCGACTGTCTCAAGGACGGAGCAGTACTGGGCCTCTCAACACAGAAGGAGAATTTAGAACTACCCATCTCTATGAGTGAAATAGAGAAAGTTATTAGATGAATGTCCCTAGGGAAAAGTCCAGGCCCAGATGGCCTCCCATTACTATACTATCGCGCCTTCAGACCAATCCTTATAACGCACCTTCACACACTTTTTAACCTCATACACTCCAGGGGCCACCTTCACAACCCAAACACTCGAAGCTCATATCACTGTAATCCATAAAACAGACAATGACCCAGATAACTGTGCTAACTATAGGCCAATCTCTTTATTAAATGTTGATGTAAAACTCATACACATAAATCAAAGTGGATTTGTTCCTAAAAGGGAAGCACGGCACAATATGGCCTTGGCCATTTCCATGATCCACACGGCTCACAGACATAATATTCCCTCAGTGCTCATGTCAGCCGATGCCAAGAAGGCTTTTGATAGGGTACGGTGGTCCTATATCTTTGCAGTCCTTGAAAACATTGGACTGGGGCCACATATGTTAAATTGTATTTCTAGTCTTTATATGTCCCTTACCACCAGTGTTCGTGTTAATGGGGTTTTGTCTGTACCGTTTACTATAACCAATGGCACACACCAGGGATGCCCTCTCTCCCCCTCTTATTCATCATCACTCTAGAACCTCTGCTTAACTCTATCAGACTAAATAAGCCCATTACAGGTATTCCCTCTGCAAACAGACAACACAAAGTAACTGTGTTTGCACACAATATTTTGATATTTCTCTTCCATCCTGAGAAATCTTTACCCCCACTTCTTCAACTTTTGCATATCTATTGCTCTCTTTCCCAAGCTAAAATAAATTATGATAAATCAGATACTCTGAACATCAATGCGAGTCCAACATCTATACAATTTCTGCAGCAATTTTTTCGACTTAAGGGAAAGGACTCAAATACCTGGGGATACACCTTACTTCCACCATCTCTTGACTCACGGATCTTAATTTACCTCCACTCATATATTCAATTAAAGAAGACACCAAAACCTTGTCCAGTCTCATGATCTCCTTGACTGGGAGGATAAACCTACACAAAATGATGCTTATACCAAAAATCTTATACATTCTGACTGCTCTGCCAGTCTTCATACATTCTTTCTATCTATCTCACCACCCTCCCATCTCTCTTATCCTCCTTTATCTTGAATAAGAAACATCACCGTCTTCACAGAGAAATTCTAAACTGTAGCACTAGAGATGGGGGACTTTTTTATAGCGCAACCGGACACTTTGGACAAGAGTAGTCAATGACACTCTTGATCAGATTGGCCCTATCCAATTACTCTGGGCCTCGCCCACAGCTATACCTACTGAATGCAGCTCCCATTCAATAATAGGTCACCTGTTAAAAGTTTAGAAATCATTGAATGAATCCCTGATTCTCGCACCAGCCCCCACTCCTCTCGAATCTGTGGTAGGAAATCCAGAATTCAAACCTGATCTAGGGAACACAGTCTTTCCTAAATGGAAATTAGCAGATATTGATACCCTAGATGCACTCACACCAGCACATAGCTTCCTTTCTTCAATGACCTATTCGAAACTCTCGAGCCCAGGAGTAGGATCCACCGGTGGACCTACCTTCAGGCCAAACATTGGGCCTTAACCCAATACACCACTGGTAACCCCAACAGAGACCTAACAAAGTTAGAGAAACTCCTTATATCACCCCCTCCCTCACTTCGTCCTCTGACTGTCTGTTACTCATTAATTAATGCTAGAGTATGTGACCGTAAACTGTATTTTCTACTGGAATGGGAAAAATAACTCAGCACTACCTCTCCTTGATATCTCCAGTTGAATTCCACATAAAAATGCCCTCGATATCTTTGCCCTCCTCTCTGCCACTAAGTGCCTTATTGGCAATTATGCTATCTCAGGTACCTCCTTCCTACCCATCGTGGCTGGCCTTAACTAACCATAGATTGCAGCTGGAAAAATGCCATGCTATAACAAGTTCCTTCCTGATCTGGCTGTTATCTCTGTGTCAGGGGAGTGAGAAGGGAGCAAAGGAATATTACACCTAATACCCCAGATTTCTGAGTGACTGACTGGGATCCAACTTTTTTCCTGATCTGGCTGTTATCTCTATCCTAGGGGAGTCTGGGGAAAGAAGTAGATGAACAGGGAGTGTGTTTTTTGTTGACAGTGATAGGGATAGGCAAAATATGGCAAAGATCTCCTAGGAAATGTATTGAATTTATTGGCAATGGCAAAAAGGAGAAAATGTTTTGTATTGTCCATGGACGGGAAGTTTTGCCAAAAAAAAGCACAAAATCGTCCTGCATGAAATTCCTCTGACTTTTCATTCATCCCTAATTAAAATCCCCATTTAAATCAATGGGAAATTTTGATTTTTTTAGTTCCCCATAGTACAAATGGTTTGCCTCAAACTCCTCCACTTTTCTTTTGAACATATATACTCTAAATAAGGTAAACATCATCTGCCAGCACTTATGGACACATACCACAGTTTAGTGTGTACTGATGCATACACTCCTCCATGGCTAAATCTAAGACACAAGCACCCCCAAATGCCACCCCCATAACATGAGCAGGGAAAAGAAAGAATGTTTTAGAGACTTCCTCTATCCCTTTTTAATACTTTATGAGAAACAGGGAACCAAGCAATGGAGCTCCCAGAAGGGTCTATATACTCCTCCACAGCCTTCCCTTGGAGAAAGTGGTATAAAGAGGCTAATTATTGGAGTAAATTATTTAGTTGATAGGTATTAGGGAAGCTAAGCACACATAATTAATTCCTGAACTGAGTAACTCAGAATTATATTAGTACATCCTCCCAATGTCGTCCTACTACAAGAGCTGATGTTTAATTAAACACAACTATACAGAAGTTCATACAACAGAAATTATGAATATTAAAAAATGGTGCCATGGATCATTTATCTCCTTGGCTGAAGCTGTAAAAGCACAGTTACCCCCCTCCCACTTTTTGACTTTACAAATTCTGCCACTGCATCGCATGTAAAGTCAAATTACCCGTACATTTTACTTTTATCACACATACTTTTTGACACTTTTAGATCAGTATTCATGGCTACTACCTCTAGATGTCTGTAGAGCAAGGAGCCTTGCTCAGACAGTATCTGATCAGAAAAGCAGGAATAGTGGAACGCTATACCAGTATGCCTGCTAATGAAAAGCTTGGAGGCTGGGTACTTAAGGAGTTCTATCCATCCAAGTGCAGGTCATATGTAGACAAAGAAGAGCAGAATAAGCTCTGTAAATGAATATGATTCCGAACCTTTGAATTCCATAGAGGTATGATACTTCTCAAGCACTCATAAGGACCCCACTAACACTGAAAATCACTCAGCTAGCGTGCAAAAACATACTTACTAATATTACAATCAATCTGATAACAAGAACCACCAGAAACTCGTACAAAAACCACTAACCCCAAAACACCCAAAAAATCATTCCAAACCCCCAGAGAACTTTAAGTACACTTCCTTCTTTGTACCAGTCTGCAGCACTAAATAATGATAGTATTCCTAATTCGTATGAAGCCAGCTAAATCTTGATGGTTGCATTGAGCTCTGTCCTGCTCATGTGACTACAAGAGTATGGAGCTTGAAGCCCCAGTTGTCACATGAGCAGGGCATAGATTAATTAAACTGGCAGGGAACAGCTGCCTTCAACTAATGTGAGAATAATATAAGCTGTAGAATATGCTGTGGAGGGCGGTAAAAGGGGGAAGAGTGTTTGGAGTTTTTTAACTTCTAGGGTGAGTTTTTTGGCATTTTGTTAATGGGGAAAAATGTTTGAGGTTAGTGTATGAGTTTCTGATGTATCTGCTGAACAGCAGGGATGGAATAACATTTTTGCTGCAAATACAAAACATGCTAAAGGGAGTGAATTTAGCTTACTGCATTGTCAGTCTGAGTTGTAAAAGAAGGAGAAAACTGCTGAAAGAATGGACACCCCCCAGTCTTTTCCAACAGGTAGCTAAAATCCACATATACTGAGCTAACAGCTTTGTCCCACTGGTGGCCACCACAATCACACATCAACAAACCCAGCCTTCTCCCACTGGTAACCATAGAAACATATATATTGCCACCCAGACATGTCCAACCTGTATACATAAAACCACACAAACTGACCCCTCAACCTTGTCCCACTACACTAGTAGCCACAGAACCACGTATACTGGCCAGCACATATTAACATCCCTAGCTTTGTCCAAGTGCAATGGTAGCCATAGAACCACACATATGTACCACTCTGCCTTGTCCCACTGGTAGCCATAGAACCACACACATATTGAGTCTCATTCCACTATTGTGGTGGGAATTCTCACAGCCATATAAAGTGTAGGTGGAAAACAGCAAAGTTCTCTTGAGAAATTCATTGGCAATAGCGAAAAGGCAGAAATTTCATGTTTTTCTATGGAAGAGAACTTCCAAGGAAAAAAACTGCACATTGTGTTTTTTCTAGAACAGTAAAAATGGAACTTTACACCCATCTCAGCTGGTCAGACCAGCTTGAAAACTGACAGGTATGATGCTGGAGTCTAGTTGAGTGTAGGGCAGTGATCTCCATGTTCAGATTTGTTTTGTGTGTCTCCATGGCAACAGGTGTTATGCATTGAGCGTTGTAACGGAAGCTGAGAAGGGACCGCGTCACCTTCCGCCGTCGTTCCTGGGTCTCTCCTTCTCGACGCAGATAAGCGCCGTCGGATGCACCAGTTAAAGTATGGACAGTCACTGGAAACAGCCGCAGGATCGCTGGAAGCAGGGAAGCAGGGAGGAGTCCACGTCGCCGCCTGACAGCATATGAAGTTGGGACGCAGGAAGCTGGCAGCAGGCGGTCGGCGATTCAGGATACTTGGCGCAGATGGGTATCAGAGTGGATACTTTAGACCATAAGCAATACAAGACTCCAGGACTCCTTGTTCACTCCAAAACAGAACTCTCTTTATTGAACCAAACCACACATATTTATACAGTTTCAAACCACACTAACTTGGAGCACAGTACAGGAGACTTAATTCAATCACAGTTCATCAATAGGACACAGCAAATGGTAGGGCAGAATACAATGGAGTAGTCACAGGGATAATTCAGTCACCACAAAGGGTCCAAGAACCAACAACAAATGATTCAGGGAAACATAATAGGGCAGACATGATTGGATTAATCACACAGCAGGGGGCCACAAGACAGTGCTCAATACAATGACTTGAGTAATTAAGCAAAAGGCTTGGGGGACTACAATACATATTGAAAGTAAATATGCTCAAACTCAAATGATTAACCTTTTGCAGGTCAGAAGAGTTTGCAGCACCCAAGCCTTGAATTGTTCTTTCCTCTGGTACAGCTGCCTATCCACATAAGGCTAGCCAAAGTCTCTTAGTCCAGGATAAGGGCTTGAGAGATCGTATGCCAGGGCACAAAGGAGTGTCCAGTATCCATAATCCTTGGGCCCAGGGGTGAATAAATGCCATGCCCAGACAAGAGCTCCCAGTAACGGGTAGGATCCGTTACATTTCTCCCCCTTTTGGTTCCAAGCCAGCGGGTGCGGTAGTAAACGCTGGCTTGGAGCTGTAGGAGGGCATGGAGGTGGTGAGGCACTTGTCTGGACAGTGCACTAGTCCGAAGGCCTTGGTCCTAGGCCAGTTTCTACTGAGGGGCCCCTTGTCCTGTGCCAGTGGTTAAAGTAGTCTTTCTGTTCTGGGCCAGGGGAAAACATGAGCCCTTTGTCTGGGCCAGGTAGGGGGAAACAAGGCCCTGGTCCTGGGCCAGGGAAACAATTGCAAGTCCCTTTGTCCTTAATCCTGGGCCAGAGGGTGAAGCAGTCTTTTTGTCCTGGGCCAGGGGAAAACATGAGACCTTTGTCTGGGCCTGGTAGCGGTGTACAGGGCCCTTGTCCTGGGCCAGTGAAGAAAATGCCAGTTCCTGTGTCCTTAAACCTGGGCCAGGGGAACTGATGCCTGTTTGTCCTGACAAACATCAAAACAGGTGGCCTCTCCTGGGCCCATCTCCAGGCAGTGCTGAAGTCAAATCCTTCTGGGTCTGGGGCCAGTGGCTCAGGGTCAAGAGCCAGTCTATAAGGGGGATCTCCCTGGGGCAATTGTGCCTCTGGCTTCTGGGCACCAGAGTTTGGGGAGAGAGACCCATCTCCCCCTTTTAGTTGGGCCAGGGCCCCAGAGGGACAGGAGCGGATGCAGCTCCCACGCTCCTGGGTCAAATCAGGTATGGGCCTGATGGGGAATACATTCCCACCCACCAAGCTGGGGTCAACAGGGGACAGGGCAACACAAATGTCCTTGGTGAGGATCCTGGTCCCACTCACCAAGGTGGGAATCTCCAGTGCAGGGAGAATAGCAGGCTCTTTAATGATGACCGTGGCCCCACGCACTAGGCCAGGGGTCTCAGGGGAAGGCAGAACAGATGCTGGGCTGGGGATGAGGACGGCTGTCCCACTCATCCCAGCCAGGACTTCACATGACCTGGTGCTCTTGCTCTCCCGCACCAAGTCAGGGGTTACAGGGGGACTGATGGGGCACTCTTCCCCACCCATCAGGTCAAACAATATATCCAGGGGAGTTCCAGCAGCCCTACTTTCTCCCAGTCCGCTGGTGTCCTCCTCTGGTAGGCCATCACGCACAGGCCTTTCTTTTGCCTTGAGGGAGACCGCAGTCCCATCCCTCAAGGCGGCATTACTTGTACTCCTGGGGAGCACGCACGGCTCCGCTCCCAGGCCATCTTCCACCCCCACCAGGGTCAACATTTTGTGGCTGCTGCTGGGTTCTCTCCCACCCAGTACAGCAGGGGTCTCAGGGGGACTGATGGGCTTGCTCCCACCCAGCAGTTTACAGTCCATGTCTTTAGGAGGGCCAGCAGCACTGTTTTCTCCCAGCCCACTGGGGTCCTCCCCTTGCAGGCCATCACACACCGGCCTTTCTTCTCCCTGGAGGGAGACCGCAGTCCCATCCCTCCAGGCGGCATCACTCATAATCCTGGGGAGCACGCACGGCTCCGCTCCCAGGGCATCTTCCACCCCCACCAGGGGCAACATCTTGGGGCTGCTGCTGGGCTCTCTCACACCCACTACAGCAGGGGGCTCAAGGGGACTGATGGGCTCGCTCCCACCCATCAGTTGGGGCACACAATTGCTGCTGGTGGGGACCTGCGTCTCGTCCACCGCAGCTGGGAAAACAGGGAAAGGGGCAACTGGCCTCTCAGGGGAGACGTCCGTCCCATCCCCTGATGCCGAGGCATCTTCTGCACTGAGGGGGAACGAATTCCCACCCCTCAGCTCAGGCAACAGACAGTCTAGGGAAATAGGGGTATCAGGCAGGGCAACAGGGGCACTGGTGAGGAACGCATTCCCACTCACCAGTGTGGAGTGAACAGGGGCAGCTCCATCTAAGTCCTCAGCTCCACTGAAGTCCTCCTCAGATGAGTAACCCCCCCAGTCTTTTTCCTCTCTTTGTATCTCCTGGGCTTCCTCTATCCAGCCCATGTACATTAGCTCCAAGTTCCATTCCTGCTCGACTAAACGGTCTAGGTTCCCCTCCAGGTCTGGAGGAAAGTAACTTCCAAACATGGCCTTTCTTTTCTCCCAAATCTCCCAGTAGCGGCTGTACTTCCTCTGGCCAAAAGTAGCATCCTCCTGAAAGGCCATCCATACCAGTTGTTGGAGTTTCAGGCGCAAGTTGAATGGGAAAAAGTTGACCATAACTCCTGTATACTCCTTGTGAAGGCACTTGATCATTTCCCAGTATCCGTCTTGGACTCGGAGCTCCTCTGTGATGCAGGTGGTGACCTCCCGGTAAAACTCCTCGGCTAAATCACCTAGGAAGGTCTCCCATTGACATCCGATGTAGTGGTACCGCATGTCATACACTCCTATGGCCTCCGGTAGCCGCGCTTTCGCCACCATCTCTTAGCTGGTACACCCGATAAAAGAAGGAGAAATCCCACCGCTATGCCACCAATGTAACGGAAGCTGAGAAGGGACCGCGTCACCTTCCGCCGTCGTTCCTGGGTCTCTCCTTCTCGACGCAGATAAGCGCCGTCGGATGCACCAGTTAAAGTATGGACAGTCACTGGAAACAGCCGCAGGATCGCTGGAAGCAGGGAAGCAGGGAGGAGTCCACGTCGCCGCCTGACAGCATATGAAGTTGGGACGCAGGAAGCTGGCAGCAGGCGGTCGGCGATTCAGGATACTTGGCGCAGATGGGTATCAGAGTGGATACTTTAGACCATAAGCAATACAAGACTCCAGGACTCCTTGTTCACTCCAAAACAGAACTCTCTTTATTGAACCAAACCACACATATTTATACAGTTTCAAACCACACTAACTTGGAGCACAGTACAGGAGACTTAATTCAATCACAGTTCATCAATAGGACACAGCAAATGGTAGGGCAGAATACAATGGAGTAGTCACAGGGATAATTCAGTCACCACAAAGGGTCCAAGAACCAACAACAAATGATTCAGGGAAACATAATAGGGCAGACATGATTGGATTAATCACACAGCAGGGGGCCACAAGACAGTGCTCAATACAATGACTTGAGTAATTAAGCAAAAGGCTTGGGGGACTACAATACATATTGAAAGTAAATATGCTCAAACTCAAATGATTAACCTTTTGCAGGTCAGAAGAGTTTGCAGCACCCAAGCCTTGAATTGTTCTTTCCTCTGGTACAGCTGCCTATCCACATAAGGCTAGCCAAAGTCTCTTAGTCCAGGATAAGGGCTTGAGAGATCGTATGCCAGGGCACAAAGGAGTGTCCAGTATCCATAATCCTTGGGCCCAGGGGTGAATAAATGCCATGCCCAGACAAGAGCTCCCAGTAACGGGTAGGATCCGTTACAAGCGTCTTCTGTTATTTTTTAATTTAAGTATGTGAGTGCACACTTGTTTGTGTTTTAACCCTTTGACAGCAATGTAAACAGGGACATTTTGTTTGTATTTTGCAAAATCTATTACAGCTTTACTGTGTCTTCAATTAGAGATGCATGTTTAATTTTGTAAATTTTCATCTGGCTTAGATTCAACATAACTTTCATTTTTCACAACAATTTTACAAAACGGAAAGAGAATGACCTCAGTGGTCTTTGTGAATTGTTAGACTAGTCAGAAAAGTAGAAACATATTTAAATCTCCCAAGTGTACCTAGCATAATAATGAATCTTATTGTTAAAGAATATAACAGTAACTCCCCAAAAGTAATTCAACCAATGCAAAAAAACAGCAATTTTTGAAAATATAACATGAAGCTAATATTAGTATGTCAAATTTGATTATGACTCCTTGAATAAATAAAACAAGAAAGTGTATTTAAAGTAATAGACACACTGAGCTGATATATTAAGAACTGGAGGATTACTGAAGCGAACCAACTGCATCCTAGGGGATAAATTAACCTTTAAACATCCCCAATGATTTCAATGGGGCATTACTACTAATTACTAATGATGCATTTACCAAGATTATTTAAAGTGGATCTGTCACTACACAGCTTTTAGTATCCTTAAACATTATTAATTTAAACTAACTATAAAGTGTGCTTCTTGCTTTTTAATCAGTGCAATGGTTTTAGATATAACTGATCAAGTAGTTGGAAACATATGTTTCATTGAGGCTGGTATACTAAATAGAAATAGAGCAATTCAGGAGCAAACCAACTGCACCATAGGGAACAAATACAAATTCTGCAAATTCCTATTGGTTTTAATTGTTATTTTAAAAGTTTCCTTTAAATAATAGGGATTTTGCATTTGTCCCCTACTGTATGGTCATTTTGCTAAAAAATTCTTCTTCTTTGTAGATCAACCTAATCTTGTAGTTTGTAATTTGGACGCACTTTATTTAGTGCAGTGGTTCCTATACTACCTAAAGCTTTTATCTAACAGCTTAGTTGCTAGAGAGATCTAATGCATTGCAAGCCAAAGTCAGTCTTCTAGAGAGAGAGATAGGATAGGGGAAATGTGCATAGGAGAGTAGTGGGAAAAAAAGATAGGAAGACATGTACTAAAGCCTCTAGTGAGTGGTTTTCTCCAGCTTCTGTCTTTTTGACAGCTACTACCTTTAATAACAATAAAAACACACACACACTGAATGATATAAAAGTGTGAAATCTAGTTCAAAATTCTCATTTTCATTATTGGGAATTTGGATTTACCCCCTTTGGTAAAATAGGCTTGCTCAAGAATTGTTTCACATTTTCTTTGTCCATATGGCCTTCCATTTCTGGCGATAACATTTTGGTTTAACAAAAAGTCTGTGTAGATAGGTCACATGGTCAGACTGCCTCATTCTTGTTGATCATTGCTTTTTAACCATAAAAGAAAACACTCTAGTCAGGGCCAGATTTGCCATAAGGCAGAGTAGGCAGCTGCCTACAGGCGCACGCCACCGAGGGGCGCCTGCCATTGGGATTCTTTATTCTTTTTTTTCTAAATTAGTCACCTCTCTGGCTGTGCAGTGGCAGAACAATAATTCCCCCACCCGGCGCCCACTCCATGTCTCCCTCACATTGCCCGCCCCCCATTTTCTGTTTCCTACCTCCCTGGCAGGACAGGTCTCTGCCTCCTTTGGCACAGTCCTGTAGCTGCTGAGCTCACTCATCATCTCTTTAGGAATGCAGAGCGCTTGGAGATGACATCTCCCAGCGCGCTGCATTCCTGAATAGGAGATCGCGCGGGAGCTCCAGCAGCTACAGGACTGTGCCAAAAGAGGCACATATGACAGATCTCCTGCCAGGGAGGTAGGAAACAGACAATGGGGGGAGGCAATGTGAGGGCAACATGGAGATGGTGGGGGCAAGTTGGAGCCGAAGGGGAGCAATGTGAGGGCAGCATGGAGATGGTGGGGGCAATTTAGAGATGATGGGGGCAATGTGGAGCTGATAGGCGGCAAGTTGGAGCTGATGGGGCAATGTGAGGGCAATACGGAGATGATGGGGGCAATGTGGAGATTAGGAGCATTGTGGAGGTGTCCAGTGGAGATGGCCAATGGGGGGAGCTCTTCAGATTTCTGTGCCTACAGGCTCCTGAGATGTAAATCCGGCCCTGACTCTAGTCCTTAAAGGGCTAACCTGTTTAGCTACAACTAGACAATTAGGTTGGTTTTTCTTTACTCTGTGTCAAGTGAGTTTTATGTATATGTAAGCTCTGTGAATGTTTCAGTTACAAAATGTATTTTAATGTCATTTAACTCTTTTCTTTATTTTAGTTCACTCCATTGTGCAATTTGTAAATCATACAGAACATGAACTTCCATATTTTTTGTTTTACCCTTTATATTGGCATTTTGATATAAAAATATGGAACACAACAGGGCATTTTAGTCTATGTTAACTGCAGTCTCACTGAGTTAATCACAGTATCTTTGCTGCCGTATGTCACACCATTTCATTAGGTTATACTATTTCTAGGCTAATTATACACTTATTCAGTGTGCTGTAAAATTATCTTCCCTACGCTCTTAGATATTATAGTTTATTTAAATAAATTAAGTGTTTTGGGGGTTTTTTTTTTCAAAAGACTGTGCAAAACATACAGGAAAAGGGATCTGTGGGCTTTAATGAAGTCATTGGGGATTTGTTTTTGAGCTATAAGCGCCTCATTCAACAAGTGATGTTTTTTCATATGGAAAGCTGTTTTTATACAACTAGTTAATGGTTTTTAAATGTCTAAGAGCCCTCTTTTTAAAACAGACACGCCAAACTTAAATGTAGTTGAAGGCCACATACTCAACAATTCCCTCTAAGGAGGGCCATAGCAGTGGCTGCTAATGTCTGCAGTATTTTTTGTTAGGGAAGTTTGGAGAGAGTAATGAGGGTAAATGTTTTGCTGCTCTACTGTGATTATTCGATAATGACTGAGCCTCTAGTTTACCTCTAGAACATGGTAATGAAACATTTGACTCCCAAGCTGTTGGAGACTACAGCTACATACCTCCCAACTGTCCCTCTTTCCCACCCTGGTGTCCCTCTTTTTAGGAGATCAGACAGACAGTGTGGTGTGTATCCACAGCAATAAAACTTACATTATGTTCAGGGCCCATACAAAGGGCTCTCCAAAGATCTGTTCATTAACAGAACAGTACACAGGACAAGCGGCCACCCACTTAGACTTGAGGAAAGGAGATTTAATCTACAACAGCGGAAGGGTTTCTTTACAGTAAGGACAATAAAGGTATGGAATTCACTGCCTGAGTAGGTGGTGCTATCGAATACATTAGATGCCTTTAAAAGGGGCCTGGATACTTATTTAAAAGAGCAAAACATAGAGGGCTATGTACATTAGTATTGGGATTAATATTTAGTTAGGGCTTGTTGATCCAGGGAGAAACCTGATTGCCATTTGGAATCAAGAAGGAATTTTTTTCCACCCATTCAAGGCAGAATTTGAAATTGCTATATTGAGGGTTTTTTTTGCCTTCTTTTGGATCAACGATGGTAAACAGGAATAGGAAAAGGGTTGAACTAGATGGACGCAAGTCTTTTTTCAACCTAAATTACTATGTTACTATGAATGCTTATTTAAATTTCAATATATGTGTTTATAAATTAGTCTGTGTAAAGAAAATACTTTGGTTTTGTTCTAAATCATTTATTCAGTTACACAAAGGGGTGTCAGTAGGTAATGCAATAACCTAAAAATTCTCAGTAATGCCCCAACCACCAGCCGCACTGCCAAAACTACGAGCTAAAACAAAAGTGTCCCTCTCAGGTCATCTGAAATGTTGGGAGGTATGCAGCTACTAGCATTCCCAGCCAGCCAAAAAAGGGATATTCAAAGTTTGCTCACCATAATCCAGATGGTGACAACAAACCAAGCTGATCTGAAATTAAATTTGGTCTAGCAGGGCTGCACTGTATTTAAAATGAGAAATCCTGCTGGGGGCTCGTTATTTAGGACCCACAAGAGGTCCCAGGGCCACATGTTTGACATCCTAGTTTTAAATAAAAGTGTAGTCATTCTAGGGCAAATCAAATGCAATACATAGGACAATAAATAAACTCCAGAAATTCCCATTGTTTTAAATGGGCTTTTGACCCCAATTAAGCAATACATTGGGATCTCTCTAGCATTCAAAGGGTTATAAGTGCCAAATAAATATATGGGACTGTTCATTTTTACCCTGTGGTACAGGTGGTTTTCTCTGAAACTTTTCCCCTTTCCTTTGGAATTTAGAGCCCAATGTGAGTGTAAATCTGTCCCTTTTGCATAGATGACCTCTATTGAAAGGAGGTTCATGTTTTCAGCACCCAGGAAACAATTACATCAACAAGACACAGTGTCCTTCAAGTACCATTGGCAGCAGGAGAGAATGGACACAGAACGATGGATATAGGGTAGGGACCCCTTACATACTTAAAGCCCAAGACAGGCACCATGTGACTGCATTTTGATTATTGTTTTTATTTGTTTTCTTAAATAAACTTGATACAATTAGATACTTTTCACTAATCTTTGTGATTTGCGCTCTAACTGTACTAGAAAAAATGGAAAAGTGAAGGTTATGCTATGGGTTTCATGGAAGGTACTTGGATGTACAATGCATTCTGAGATTCATATGGAAATACTAGATTGATGCACTACAGGTTCATGAAATCATTTTAACACAATTAACCATTTACGGGTCAGAGGGGTGGCAAATGCATTGCTTTGCAATGTGTTATGCCCAGCCCCCCCACTGGTCCTAAAAAGTTTAATCAGTTGGATAGTAGAGACATCTTCAATGCATTGCAAACACATCTAGCATTCACAGGGATAAATTATATTATTGAACCCTTCTAGTGCCAGAGGGGTATGCAATGCATTTCTCTGCAATGTGTGATGTACCCTTCTGGCACTGAAAGGGTTAAAGTTTGGAATTCTATATGAAAGTGAGTGTCCTACTCATCTCCAGAATGCCAAGTTTGGTACAATGGTCATTAGTGAATGAGAAGATGACAAGCTAGAGAATTGACACCTTTCATCACAATGTCAAATCGATCTGTGTCTGCTTGAAAACACACAGTGCTAGTGTCCCACTCATTCTCTTTATACTCTGTCTTAAGGATTCCCAAACCTGTATCACTACTGGCCATGTAATCAGGATTCCCCTGCTTTAGCACAGGTGATTCAGATGCTTCTCAATGAGAATATGATGAATTTTTATTTACTATGATGCAGCTGTGTGCTCCAGGACTGCACTATTTTCTTGCATTTTCTTCCTCTAGAACTGTGCCTCTTTAGGTTGATGAATAAGGCTCAGTATAGTAAGATTCTGGTACATAAACCAATTGGCAGATGCATATAACTTCACTATATGCAACTGGCCAGTTGGTTTATGTACCAGAATATTACTATACTGAGCCTTATTCATCAACCTAAAGAGGCACAGTTCTAGAGGAAACAAACTGCAGGGTACAAAGAAAATCAAGCTTCCAATTAATTTAAATGAGGATTTAACCCTTTGAATACTAGAGAGGACACCAACGCATTGCTAAACAATGTGTTAAATACTGCTTTATCATCCAAAGGGTTAACATCCCCATTTGAATCAAAATGCATTTATTTATATGTCCCCTATGGTACAATTAGTTTACCCATTTCACCATTTCATCTCACAGCATCAGACTCGCAATGTGCTCCCATTTAGATGCACAGTGGGTGCCCATTCAGGTGCACAGAGTACTCTCAGCTTATTGTGAAACATAACGTATACAGCATAATACCATAATGTCCACGGTTGGATTTACATCCCAGGCAAGGCATTCTAGGAGCCCTTAGCTCAACCCATGTCCACACTCTTGATTCTTCACATGACTCCACCCCCCAGTTCCATCCACTGTCCCTTGGCCAATGAAAAACTTTTTGATCCCTTAGGCACTATAAAGAACTCAAACAAATTGCTCTGGACCCAAAAGTGAAAACACATACAAACAAACAAATCTGCACTCTTCTATATACTGCGAATGATGTGTGCCCTGTAATGGGCATATATAATAATCCTTGGTAAATCTAAGTGAAATAAGTGAGAATTTCGTCCTACAAATTGGCCAATCCGTGTGTAAGCTTACCAACCACGCCAAGGTATCTCACTTTATGGTAAGTCCTACTCTAATACACCTACAAATACTATCTAAATTAAAATTAAAAAAATTAATCTCTGCAATGTGTGGGAGATCTCTCTAGCATACAAGGTATTAAATCATAGACTGTAAAAGGGTATAAAACTATCGCAGTGACACTGACATTGCAATGGCCACATCCACATTCCAAATTTCATGCTCTAGGCAGTTGCTTACTCTTTGGGAAAATCTGGCCCTGATATTGCCAATAGCACCCATTTCTGTGCAATATTGCTACATCTGCAGTAGTGACTTCTTTCATAGTCACTAATATAGTTATTAAAATAACAATAACCTACTCAAGCAACAGAGCTTCCAAATATGAATCATAAGAAAGTCTAACATTATAGAATTATTTTGCACTTAGCTAATGAGACAAAAATAATAGAACATTTACAAATATGTTTTAGTGTCTGTATGGGTTCTTGAATGATTTCAATATGAATTACAATTACAGTTTGATTGCCCTCTCTGTCTCCCTTTTTTCCACTAAAATGGTATCTTGACAGAGCCTGACTGCATTACTTTAACACATATTGATATAACAATAGCACAATGAATCACTGTTTACATACTATCAGTGTGTTGTAATGACTGGTAGATGTGGAGCAGAATCCAGATCCAAACATTAAAGGGATAGTATTGCCAAGTTGTAACAAAAGCTAATCTTGTATTCGTTAAAAAGTTAAACTAAATGCCCCCAGTCCCATCTCTCAAACCTTTATTATTTGAGAGATATTCGGGACCAAAGTTCCCCCCTCCCTCCACTTTCTCTGGCGTCAGCATTCATGCTGATTGCAGGGGAATCTGGTCCCTGGACATGCGGAGGCTCTTCAACAGAGCTGAGATCGTGTTATTGAGAAAGAAATCCTTCAATGGAATTGTCTACAAAGTGTGCTTGGTTTGCAAGCACACTTAGAAAATTGTTCCAGTGAAGGATTTCTGTTTCAATAACGCGATCTCGGCCCTGCTGAAGAGCCTCCGCTTGTTGAGGGACCGGATTCCCCTGCAGTCAGCATGAACGCTGACGTCAGAGAAAGTAGAGGGAGGGGGGAACTTTGGTCCCAAATATCCCTCAGACCATAAAGGTTTGAGAGATGGGACTGGGGGCATTTAGTTTAACTTTTTAACGCCTGCAAGATTAGCTTTTGTTACAACTTGGCAATACTATCCCTTTAATGGGGGGGGGGGTGAATTTATTCAGAGTTTCTTAAATGGATAGTAACTGCACAATATAAAGTTATTTCCAATTATTTATGATACTTTTTATAGTGCTCTGTCCCCTTTGTAAATACTGATATAATTGTAGTCTTGTTGTAATTTTAGATTAAAGGTTCCCCCCTCCCACCCCTTTTCCCTATGTCACTCACAATCTTCTCAAATCTGAAAGCCTTTCCGGACAGATCGCAACGAGGGACAATATTGAGTCAGCATAAGGAAAATCCTGCTTCCCTTCGTCAAGGGGGCCAGCGTTTTCCTTATACAGACACGACAATATTGTCCTTCATTGCAAACAGTCCAGTCAAGCGACTGGCTTTCAGATCTGAGGGGAGTCTGTAAGATGTACTGAAAAGGGGCGTGAGGGGGGAACCTTGAAATAAAATTACAAGAAGACTACAACGATATCTGCATTTCTAATTGTACAGAGCATTAATAAAATATAATGAATAATTAAAAGTAACTTTATATGGTGAATTTCTCTCTTTAACCCTGTGAGGACCAGAGGAGTGTGCAATGCATTGCAAAGCAATGCAATGCAAACCTCTCTGTCCTTAAGAGTTTAACCCGTTGAGTGCCAATATACAAATTCATATTATTTGTAACCATTCATATTTCTATTTTGTATTTCTCAAAATAAACAGGAGATTAGTACTCTGAATATCCCTCCCCCCCTCACACACATACCCCTTCTATATTTCCCAGGGTCCACGTCAAACTCTGAATTAGATTATCTTCCCTATTTCCCCTGTTATGATAGAGTTTCTTAAGAAGGAAGAAAGAAAATTATTTTGTTTTTTTTTTATGGTATAATCCTGAGCCACTTAACTTGCTTTTGGTTTATTAGTTTATCACAAATGGCATCTTTAGCTACTTCCAGGGGCTGTACAAGGTTCCCTGGCACCCTAATCCAGTGGTTTTCAAACTGTGTCCATAAATTCACAGGGTTGAAAAGGTAAAAAGGTTTCCTTAGAGCAAATGTCAGTGGCAAATGACGGACAAAGCTGGACAGTGAGGCTGATGTACTAAGAGAAATTGAAGCAATTTTACTCTAAATAAGTTCCCATTACTGTCAATTAAAATGTGTCTTTTTTAAATATGAAGTTTATTATAGTTTATACAATATAGTCAAAACATTGCTTTTATGACTTATACATTGTAATGAACTATTAACTCTCTGAATGCTATATAAGTCCAGAGACTGGTATGTACTGGATAGTATTCATGGGGTTAAAGCCACCTTTGACCATTTGAGCAGCATGGAGGTATTCAATGCATTGCACTGCAATGTGTTGGATAATCTATGGCACTCAATGGGTTATTTTTTACTTGTTGAATATGGTGCAACTGGTTTGCCTCCGAATTGCTCCAAGCTGCCACAAAAGGTGTTTTCACAAAATGCAGTTTTTTCTGTTATATTTCTCTTGTAATAGGCACCATAACCTAGCCTGGGGCTGGCAATGTGAGGCCCTCCAGCTGTTGTCAGACTTTAATTTCCAGCTGAAAAACTCTGCCCTAGGTGCGCCTGTAGGATGGCACCCCTAAGAAATAAACCATGTGAAAGCTAACCCTTCATAACCAATTGAGCACCAGAAACATAAAAAATACCTTAGTATGAAAGAAAAATGTACTATAATAATTACCTTAATTTTGATTGAAAAATTAGGACATTGAGAAAAAGGAGCAAGATGCGAGGTGGTTGTCAGCCTAAACAAGTTTGTCCAGTGGTTGCACTGGAAGTGTCTATTTTGTAGAATCCCTATTTATGAAATATAGAGCATATTTATCTTAATGGGTACAGGTGCGCAGCTACTCAGTTCTAAAAAAACTAAAACATTAACCCTTTGAGTGTCAGTCATTGAGAGTATTCAATGCATTGAGAGTAGTCAATCTTTGGATCTCTAGCTGTTGGGAACTACAACTCCTATAATCCCCAATCAGCGATATCTGGTATTCAAAGCACTGAGAGTAGTCAATCTTTGGATCTCCAGCTGTTGGGAATTATAACTCCCATCATTCCCAATCAGTGATATATGGTAAAAAAAATGCAGTTGCCATCTCTAGCAGTTATATGGCCAATAGCTGACTACCTCCAGAATAAAGGTTAACCCTTTGAGTGCCAGAGTGGTATGCAATGCATTGTAAACCACTCTGGCACTCAAAGGGTTAAAGAAAAATAATCATCTAAGGAAGTGTATTTTTACCACATAATGTGTCTTGATAGAACTCAGGTGTGTCAGTCATCATTTTTGCATATTAAATTGAGCAAATATTAACTTGCTTTTACTTTTAAAGGGATTGTAACATTTAACAAAAAAAAAGCAGTTCTGATTAATTGTCATAGTATTTGGGCCGTGGAAAGCTTTATTTCAATACTGCCCAAGTTGTAGTTCAAGAGTAATTGAATGATAAAATATTCCCCCTCCCACCCCTTTTACTGATGTGACTACTCACCTCAGAACCACAGGACTGCCCAGATGGATCACAGTAAGGGACAATCTTCAGTGAACATAAGGAAAAACCTGTCAAGGGGGCAGGGTTTTCCTTATGCGCACAGTAAGAAGATTGTCCTTTGCTGTGACCTGTCCGGTCAAGAGAAGAGATTCCACATCTGAGAGGAGGCGGCTTACAATAGGTAAAGGGGTAGGAAAGGGGATACTTTATTGTTCAATTACTCTTGAACAACAACTCTGACAGTATTGAATTAACACTCTCCATGGCCCAAATGCTATGAAGATTAATCAGAGCTGCTTTTTTTGTGAAACATTACTATTTCTTGAATTTTTTATATGGGGCACCTTCCATATTCAGAGAGTCAAAGAAGTACAATTCGGGAGCAGCCCAATGGCACCATACATTGCAAGAACATAAAAATGGCCATTGTTTTAAATTGGGCATTTAACACTTGGTATGCTAAAGAGGATTCCAACCTCTCAAGCATTCAAAAGGTTAAAAGTCCCATTTAAATCAATGGGAATTTGGAGATTTTTTTATCCCATATAGCGCAGTTGGCATGCACCAAAATGTCACGGCTTCAGTTTCCAGAATAAGACCCCTAAAGTGGCGCAAACCAGCTGCACTACAAGGTACAAATATTCCATTGATTTAAAAGGGGATATTAACTACTTGAATGCTACTGGCTATTCCATTACACTATGAAGCTACTGTACCTGTATATAACACAAGTATTAACCCTTTGAGTGCTAGAGAGGTATCCAACGCATTGCAACACAGTGCATCGGATCCTTCTCTGGAACTCAAGGGGTTAAATACGCAGACGCAAGTATTTTATATTTATACCAAGCACGCTGCTATAAACAGAAATACCTAGCACATACTTAAACAAAATGTATGAACCATTTGTTCTCCCAGCGAGCCTTGGGCAGCTGCCCATTTTACATGATTGTTATAGGGAGCCTGGCACACGTATAAAATGCTCCTTTAAATGTCAATTTAATAAATTACTGTTTGTGCCTCTAGAAGTAATTGCAATTCCATGGAACACAGTAGGTTGCTCATTTTTTTAACAATATAAAAACATTTCAAAACATGTGCCTAACAGAATATTTTGTAGGTTCTGTATATACCTATGATCAACAGGAATTCAGCCTCAGACAGTACTAGCTACGAACATAAAAAGAACAGGGGTGATATGTTTTAGGATGCTCAGAATTTCATTTTATGCTGATAATAGAAATGCCGATGTCAATGAGTCTTTTCTATCCATTGTAATACATCTGTATTTCCAAGAACACATGCAGTAATTCTAGGAGGCTAAAAATACAATAGCCAGTGTGACTGGTCATGGAAAAATACTGTCATTTTCTCAAATGGTTTTCTGAAAGCGGATCAAAATACATATCATCTTACATATTCAAAGAGGGAGGTGTACTAAGAATAAATGGATCAAATCTGGGGCACACCAACTGAACTGAAAGCAAATAAACATTCCCCAGATCTGACTGATTTCATTCTACAATCAAATTTTAAATGAAAAATATTTGTTATAAGGATTACCCTCTTGAGCAAAACAAGGGTACTTGCACTGCTAGGAGATTTCAGCAATAGGAATGAACTTGTGAACCTCCTTGTCCGTTAAAGGTTGGGAGTAGGAGTGGGAGTGTCCAAATGACACAATTTAAGTCAAAAGGAAGGTGGCACTTGATTTGAGTTGGCGGGGCTGGGAAGAGGGGAAACAGGTTTAAAAGAAAAAAAAATTGTGCTGTAATAAGTTTTGAATGAAAGATCTCCCAGGAATGGGAGTACATTGTATTTTCCACTCATCAGGAAAAACCATCTAAAAACATCTTATAAAACTTTAGTGGTTCCTTTAACCCTGTGACATTCAATGGGTTTAAAGGGTATCTTATCCCCTGGGGAGGATTTCAACACATATTTTATATATATATATATATATATATATATATATATATATATAGAGAGAGAGAGAGAGAGAGAGAGAGAGAGAGAGAGAGAGAGAGAGAAATATATATCTATCTATATAGCCTTTAAAGGAGAAGTAAACTTTTTTTTATGAAAACCCATTTTATAGAGCATTTCCTGCTCAATAAAACAAGGTAATTCCCACTGCTGTCAGATGTTTTATTCAAAAATGATAGCAGTTTAAATAATCAGGAAGTGAATTTACTGTGTTTACTTCCTGATAGTTCTAACTGACAGGAAGTGACAGGCCGTTTCTATTACATTCTATGGAGAACTGTATGTCTCTGACTTTTCTGACTTTCCTCTCCATTAGAATCTAACAGGAAATCTAATTAGAATTTGACCACTAGAGGGCACTGCTAATGGAAAAAACATGGGTTTAAACTGTAATAACTCTGGAAATATAAATCTATCGGCAGTGGGAGTACCCTTATTTTACTCAATAGGAAAATCCCTACAATATATATTTTTTCATAAAAAAAGTTTACTGCTTCTTTAAGAATGGCGTGGTGGCAAGCTTAGCATTCTATGGCCATATAATGTGACTAAATCCTTAAAATAGTAGTGATATGCAGGCAATGATTAAAATTTGGATGTGCACCAATACTTTGTGTATTTGCTTTCAGCTATTTTGGTAAAAACTGGTTGCACTCTAGCAATTTTAAATGTGTTTTTTTCCTTTGGGTACGCTTACCAAAACCTGGACTGGAATTTATGTGTGTGTATATATATATATATATATATATATATATATATCACACACACACACACACACACACACACACACACACACACACACATATCCGATCAACGGAAATGTGTCTCCTATAGTTCATCTGGATTGCTCCAGTTCTCCATTGCACATAACCCTCAGAGTTGTTGAAATCAGCTGAACATTTTCCCAAAGAAAATCCTAAACATAGATTTACCTGCTTTTGCTCCTCTCCGAGTCCATCCCACATTGAAGCTACTATTTTGGAAACCTCCCCAAATGTAGCATTTGGATTTTGACCCTTAATGGCAGCTTGAGTGTCTCTGAAGAATAGTGCATAAGCAGAAACTGGCTTCTGTGGCTCATTGGGATCCTTCTTTTTTTTCTTCTTTGGTGTTTTGGGCTTTTTTCCCACATCAGGGGCCGGCCGTTTTTCACCTCCACTGATCTATAAAAGAAATATTAAAATGTTAATTTAATATTAATGTGCATGAATATCTATACCAGCATACCTCCCAAGTATTCCTCTCTTTATGACGGACAGTCCCTCTTTGAGACCTAAATCCCTCCTTTCTAACCTATTGTCTCTCTTTATAGGAGATCAGAATGAGTAGTATATAGTACATTGCTCCACAGAAATAAAACTCACATAATGTTTAGTTAATCTTCAGTATATGTGTTTGTAAATTAATCTATGTAAATAAAACAATTTGGTTTTGCTCTAAATAATTTATTCTGTTACACAAAACAGATGTCAATAGGTCATGAAATAATCTAAAAATTCTTTGTAATACCCCACCCTGCAAAAACACCACTCAAAACAAAAGTGTCCCTCTTTGGCCATTTGCAATGTTGGGAGGTATGATACCAGGGATAGACTACTTGGTTTAGATCAGAGTTATAGTCCAAAATAGCAGGAAAGCCAATTGTTGTCCACCCTGATCTACAGATAATATTCAAGTCATAAATATATTTACACTATTAGGAAATAAAGCCATAATTTAAGCTTTTGTTGTATATTTCTAAGTCACTTGCTTTTCAGTCTAGAAAACAAGCCACCCTGGCTATATCAAATTAAAAAGTGCTACGCCTTAAAAATACAAAATCCAAAGTTTTTATCAAAGGAAAAAAGCACAAGGTTCTGACTTAATTTTGAGAATGATAGCTCATAGACTATGAACTTATTAGCAAGTGACAAATAAGGATGCTATATGGCATCTTGCACTGTTTGTCTTTCTATACATACAGTACAATGCTGGATTTTTTATTTTGAAGAGTAGCCTTTCCTTTGTACATTTATATAGCCAGTATGCAGTTTGTTTTCTGACTGATTGTATCATGGAAAGGGACGGATTCTAGGCCTTGAGGCCTGTGATGTCTCATAGATGCCATTAAACAGCCTATGTGAGTGTTACGGTTCAGTACACTCAGACACGTTAGGTTTAGATAAAAACACAGCTTTATTGAAGCACACAAGGAATAATGTAACCCTCACGGGTCCAGTATAGCATCAACTGACACAAGACAGGTTACAAGTGGTTACCCACACGGGTCCAGTAAAGTGCACAACACAATACTGACACAGGTCAGGTAAATCGTGATACAGTGTAAGAGTATGATATACAGTGGAGTCACTGGCAGAATGGCTAGCAATGACTGCGGACAATGTTGCTTAACGCCACAGGAGGTGACAATGTCCTGAGTAATGGAGGCAAGCTTACTAGCACGGTTCCACTACGCTGGACGCCCACCGTGGACTACAAAGGCAAATCAGAGCTCGCGCCAAACGGAGGCCCAACGGAGAGATCAACACTAATGCTCTTGTTATGCCCCAAAGGGTTAATGTGCTCACATAGAATGGAAGACAACAGGAAGCGCCCAACTTACCCACTAGACGGTACGCCCTGGGTAAAGGTAGCAAGCACACTATTATAGTAAGTGGATACGAGGCAGCACCCCTGAAGGGGTTAATAATTGCTATGGTCTGGATAACAGCAACCACGGAATGCGCCCAACTGAACCTAAAGCGACCAAGCGATGTAGCATGGTGTAATAGGATACAGGAACACTGAGACTCTGAGCCAACTGGTATGATAGGACAGGGTACCCAAGTACCGGAGACGTGAGACACACTTAGAGGGAACCGTGCACTGTAAACAGCCGGAACTGCCACATAAAGTCCAATGAACAAGCTGAGAGCAGGAACCAATGCCAACCGGTTCAGTAACCAGCAAAGGAACGTAGCCAAGCTGAGTCGGAGCAGGAAGCAGGAGCATCAATCTCGCCGGGTCGGTACACGGAGCAGGAACGTCGATCTCGCCGGGTCGGTACACGGAGCAGGAACATCAGCCAGGCCGGGTCAGAACAGGAAGCAGGAATGTCAGCCAATCCGAGTCGATACACAGAATCAGGAGCAATGACTAATGGCGTGGTCAGGCAGTCCGGCGTCATACACTGGATCAGATACACAGAACTATCGCTAGGCATCAGGTACACCACGAAAGGGCATCAGCCAAGTGACAGCCTAGAGTATAAAAAGGCTGTCACTAGGAGGAGCAATACAGCACAGCCAATAGGAGAGCAGCAAATAAGAGATGGACAGAATGTCGCTCAGATCACGGGTGTCGTGATAGTGAGTCCCACTGAATGCTTCATTTTGCATTAATTAGCAGCATTCAAAAAAGCATATCCTGTCTTAAATACTTTTTATTCAAATTTACTTTATATTAGTTTTCTATAGATATACTGTATTTAACAAGTAAAAACCTGGGCATACACTAAACTACACGGGCTACTGCACACAACAGAAAATATATTCTTGTTTTAAGGGATAAATGCAATGACATTTTAAAACTACAAATAAAATATGTTCAAATTATGAAATATTATTACTCTTAGTCCTTAATACAACCATTTATTTAAAAAGAAAATATGTAAATAAAAGATTGGTAAATACTCCACATATTTTAAATAAAAGTATTCAGTGACTGTTGTGCAAATTATGTCATCAGCAGTCTGCCGATATAATAAGTTTTTTTTCTTATTTTACAAGTGAGAATATTTTGGGAAACATAACATACTTAAAATATGAGAACCTTGTATTGAAATGGGAATTTCCATTTCAGAGGAGAAAAAGGTATTTGATTCCTCAAATAATGCCTAGTGTACAAATGTATGAATTTAAAACAGACAATTTCAGTTATGCTAAAAATTCATATTTTCTGGTTTTGTAATTTAGGTCTGGTCATATAACTTAGATTTAGTTTTTTCTAGAGGCATTTATTCCCATACCTAGTTAGTATAATAATGTATATGTTAATCTGAAAACCAATACTTTCTCCTAATTCAAGCCAAGCTTGGAAATCTCCAGAGTTTTGATAATAGGATACAGATGTCATTCTAAATGTCAATGTAAATATGAATTAGCATAACTTTTCAATTCACTAGGAATGTAATGAAAAGGACCTTTATAATATAGATAGAACAATAAAGTTTGTTTTGATTTAATAATACCCATATAAACAGCTATACAATATATTATTCTAATCTTTCAGTATAATAATATTTACTACATAGGAGCATACAATGACACAATGGAACCTGGGGATGTTGTAAAGTAATCTAATGGTAAGTTAAAAAGATTATTACTGGTGATCTCATGATTTAAATAAAAAAATATATCAAAGTCATTTTTTCATAAACAAAAATCTAAGCTAATTAATTTAAGGACAATTAGCACTCAAATACAACTCGCTGTTAACTTATTAAATGACAGATCATAGTATTTCCTGCTTGCCATGGATAAAACACCACTGAACCCAGTTAAGTGGAGAAATGGGAAGTGTAGTTTTCTCTGCCTACCTGGTAATGCTGGAGACGGGCTTCATGTTGCCTTTCAGTGTTACTGATGTGGAAGGGTTGCACCAAGTGACACTGAAGTGTCAAACTGAATGCAAGGAAGGGTTCCTAAGCTTTAGGAACTAGTAGGGAGGTGCTAGACTCCTACAGTACTTAGGGTATTTTGGACAGAAGTAAATATTAGTGATTAGAGTAACAAAGCAAAGGATCACCAAGAAGAATATGAAGGAGAGTAAGGATGGGTGAATGAATATGATATAAGAAATTACAGATGAATCATAATTACAAAGCTTAGGCACCCATAGTTTGATTTTCTTATAGTCTGACAAACTATAGTAAACACACTTTGTAACGATACACCAAAAGAGAAAAAAAATATTCTTAAAGGGACCACAGTAGAAGGACTAGTTGGGACTCGACATAGGCTCACTTGGACCAAACTCCTTTGCGTTTCAGATAATCAGATATTCTTTCTCAAGGGTCTTGAGAAATTAAAGCAGACTATCTAACATTTGTAGGTGTTTGGCCTAGGAGATTCTCTATCCAGTAATCCTTATACTGCAAAAAGTCAAGATTCAGAGTATACAATCACACACACCTGTGACTGGATTGCTGTTAACCAGGTCTAGAATCTGAATTCTGCCACAGGATTTAATTTATATCAGGACAATATATGCATATGAATGTGGCGGATTTATGTTGTTATGAGCATCCAACAAGTTTACGATTAGCACCACCTCAGGATCCAAAAGCTAAGCATGTTTATATCTGTTGTCTGAGAAGGAAACCAGCCATATACCTAGGCACCTCCTTAATAAGATTCCACCTGAAGCACAACCACAGGTCTAACTGGGAGGCACACCATCAACATGTCAGAGATGCCACAACTATCAGCTGCAGAAGCAGTCCAAAAAAGTTCCTGGGGCACATAATAGAAGTAGAGCTGATGCATCAGAAGTCTGCCAGGAGTTTGTTCATTTAATATAACACCTATGGCACCTGAACAGAAGATTGGAGTTTAAATGAAAAGAATGTGCTGTAATAACCTTTTAGTGAGACATTTTCCATGTGTTCATGAACCTAAAAAAGTGCAATTGTGGAACAAACCCAATTGTAGCACATATGACATACACCGAATTCCTAATATTCCCATTCATTTAAATGGGACTTTCATTTCAGAGACCTCTCTAGCATTCAAGGGGTTAAAAGTCTAATTTAATTAATGGGACATTTTAGTAGTCCCATATGGTACTATTGGTTTGCCCCAGAATTATATCTGTTCTCCGAATTTTATTTGGGCTCACAGCATTGCCTCAGGTTGCATACAAGCTTTAAGTCAGTTTTACATTTCATTGCAGGGAATATCCTCCGGCATGGAAGTCTTGCTAAATACTACCCTAACATTGTTTTGTTGCGGAAACATAGGTTTTTACAAGTCCATATATTTTAAATTGATGTAAGAGTAACAAATCTTTTTACTTTATACCCGAGAGCAGGGTTGGACGACCTGAGGCCCTTCAGCTATTGTGGAGTCCTACAATTCCCAACATTAGATTCTAATAGTCCTATTTTAATTCACTCTGATTATGTTACTGTTCTTTACTAAGGTAACATTTCTGGGTGATATAAGTTTTATTGAGGTGTGCTGAAAACTGAGGTTATTTACTGAAGCAGCACAAGAAAAAAATATAAACTACATAAAGAATTGGGACTACTATGCAGAAAATGCTGCAAGGAAAGTAAATTCATGAAAACAAATCACACTGTTTGGAAACTCAACGTCCATGTTCAGATTATCTTGCAACAACTGAGAAGCTGTGTTGACTTATCAATTATTTATTTATTTATTTTTATGTTTAACCATATTCACTGTCAAAGCAGTTAGAAACTCCATGCTTTTCTGAGTCAGCTGTCACCATTCCTGTCTGAATTCACATTAGAATAAAGTATTTTTAAATCTCTCACATATCAACTGATTTAAACTCAAAAAGTCAAAGAGGCTGAATTCTGGAGCAAATCAGTAGCTCTTTAGGAAAGCCACAACCTGGGGCAGCAGGAAAGTGGAGTTATGCAAAACTCCTTCTTTCTGTGACCAATACGATTGCTGAGTGCAGCTGGTTACTTCACACACTTTGCAAGAACTACATGCAGCTGTGGAACACATACTACCTACCACATCCACATCATTCTTTCAATCTGATCACTCTTATACATACCTCCCAATATTTAAAATTGCCAAAGAGGGACACTTTTGTTTTAGGGGGTGTTGCTGTAGGTGTGACTGGTGGGCGGGGCATTACTGAGAATTTATAGGCTATTTCATAACCTATTGACACCTCCTTGTGTAACATATTAAATGACTTATAATAAGAGCAAAGTTTTTTATTTACACAATCTAATTTATAAACACATATACTGACATTTATACAAACATTAATGTGAGTTTTATTGCTGTGGAGCAATGACATACACTTATATACACATCACACAGTCTGATCTCCTAAAAAGAGGGATATCAGGGTGGGAAAGAGGAACAGAACAGAAGAGGAACAGAAGGACTGTCCTTCCTAAAGAGGGACACTTGGGAGGTATGCTTATATAGCATAACAACCAGGAGTTATGGATGTACCCTCTAAATCATACCTACACAACACTCAATCCTAAGAAACATTGCCTCATTTACACAATAAAAGCTACAGCAAAGCCCATTTTAGTTTAGTAACATACCCTTTTAAAAAACATAAAATTCCATGTGCACAATCAAAACATTAACATTACTGAATCTAAAATCCCATGCAGCATTTGTTAGTTATTTTATATTTATCTATGATCTATTTATAATCAAATGAAATCTTTTTTTGTGGTGGTCCTTACACAAATGCCTGCAATGTCCAGAATGTGGTGGTCCATTTATAAATGTCTTTAATGTCTGCAATACATCCTATATAATAATTCGCTAGGATGTTTGTCACGATGCAGTCATGCACAGTAGAGACTGCCCAGTTTTGGGCAGTCTCTACTGCGCATGACTGCACTGCGTGAGTGAGGCGACGCAAGACTGCATCGCACGGAGCAGTGAGGTAGTGGCCGCTTAACCCTTTGAGTGTCAGAGGGGTATGCAACGCATTGCAAAGCAATGCATTGCGTATCCCTCTGGCACTCAAAGGGTTAACATTACCCGGACCTTGGCCCATGTACACGGGCTTTTACACTAGTTAGGTATATTAATATATAAGCCTGTGATGTCCAAATTCTACAAGCTTGTTTGTACTTATCATTTTGTGTTTGCCTGCAGTCATGTCAGGATTATCTGGCACATACTATAATCATTTTCTATATCACTGCACACATATCCAGTTTATATGGCAAATTCGGTGATCAGTTTCTATAAGCCTTCAGCCATATCCAGTTTATATAGCATATGATTATCAGATTAGATATGCCTACACACTTCTATTTGATATGGCACATACTGTATAATGATCAGTTTCTATAATCGTTTAGCCATATCAAGTTTATATGGCACATATAATGATCATTTTCTGTATGCCTTCACATGTCTAGTTTATATGGGACACATACTTATCAGGCTCTGTATGCCTGCACACACATGTCCACTTTTTATTTATTTATTTTTGTATCCTTACCTGCATTAAAATATGAGGGGATGCACAAAGCACTAAGGACATTATCCAATCAGTAACGCCTCTGCAGTTTCTATGTTTAACACTTTGAGTGCCAGACCGTTGTCCACTTCTACTCACTGTATATATTTTCTCATACTTAGTGCATCTTTGTCTTGAAATGTTACACTGGGGCCCCACTTTTGTGTCTAGCACAGTACTTCTCAACCAGGGTGCTGTGGCACACGTCGTGGCACTTTGGTGTGCCACGGACAACTACTTAGGGTGCCCCATTTTATCTATGAAGACTTTGACAAAAATGTAAATGTAGAGTTAGAATTGTATATTTAAGGAAATTGATATTTAGTATATGTTTATTTTAGTTGTGAGAGCTAATAGCTATATTTATGCATTTGGAACCTTAATTGCATACTTATTAAATTATGTAAAATGATAGGTGTGCCCTGAAAATTCCACACTGCGTGTCAGGGGTGTCATGAACAAAACAGTTTGAGAACCACTTATCTAGAATTTCTGTTCATTCCAGTATTAAAAATAGATGTAGCTGGGCCAAGATTTCAAGACAAAGATGCACCAAGCATGAGAAAATATATCCAGTGAGAATTAATAGGCATTTGTCTTAATTTTTATGTCTACCTACAGCTGGTAGGGAGACATAAAATTAAGACAAATGCCTATTAATTTAAATGGGGCTTTTAACCCCTTGAATGCTAGCACGGTCTTCAACAACTTGAAAAGCAATGCTTTGGAGATCTCTTTACTTGTAAACCCTATCATCCCGTCGTGTTAGCCTTTATATGTATCCCCAGTATTTCTTGCAGATCTTAATTTTTATACATATACTTTATTGCTTTAACAATTTTACATGATTAAAACATGTATGTAAATGTTTTCCCAAAAGGTTAGCAGATGTATATTTTCAAAGAAATGTTTAATTCTACCAATCTGTTTCAGAATTAAACCTCATCCCCCCACTAAGCGTATTACTGCATGCAAATTATTCTTTGTGGTGAGCTGAAAGGGCAGGTGACCTCACTGGGGGTGGATAAAACACATTCAGCTGGTTTCCTTAGCAAAAACCTTACAGCATATTTTATACCTCTAGAGTATGATGCAACCCTCAAGAGGGCAGCAGGAAGCTTCTCTGAAAACACAGGCTCCCAACAGTGCAATAAAATGCATGTGGTGTTGTGCCCAGAGCTACAGGAAAACAGTGAGTTTTTCTCACTACCAGAAATGTCGCTAACCCTCGTATAGCGCTTAATTTGAATAAAGTGTTGGGTTAAGAATGTGGTTGAGCTTTTCTACTTTTGAGCAGCATTTTGAATTGGCAGCTTATTATGAAGTTTAATCTAAAAAACAAATTCACTGCCAGTGTTCTAAGATGTACTTGTACATATCATGTTTCACCCTTATACTCCCTTTTCTTGCCTATTACACTCTCTGTGGAAACTACCTTGTCTGGAAGGAGGAGCCTGCCATCCACAGGTAGAGAATAATGAAGGCCATGTAAGGCTTAGCTTCCCCAAAATAAACAAATTAGCAGATTTTAGTGGTAACAGTAATCTTATAAATATATTATTATTGCCTTCCCCAAACACAAAATCCACCCTAATTTTATGCTACTCGCTCAGTTTGGGCTGTTTGGTTTTCACTATACTATAATAATAATACACACATATAGAAAATGTCCTCCTTTTAACAAACCTCAAAAAATTTCCAGTGGGAACTTTGCCAGTTCCTGCGCGTGTGTGTGTGTGTGTGTGGTGGGGTTACACTCAGTATGCTTGGCTCTAGCTATACCAGTGAAGTGGGACAAGACTGAAAAGTCAGTATATATGGGTCTCTGGCTACCCTGGGACGCTACATAAACATACAAATACAACCCAAGTGAATAAAATATTAACATGTGTCAGTAATTCTTGCTAGGTCTCACATTATATATGAACCTATTGTATTTACAAGGGGAAATCATATTTCACAATTATCAAATCGTGTTTTACAATCTGAAATAATTGCAAATTCTGATGGTTCAGCAGAACTACCTCAATCTCTTTTGTTCACCTCTTTATACAACAATAGTACCTACCAGGGCTCAAAATTTCCACTCGCCAAAAAATTTAGCCCTGGCTAGCAGAAATTCAGCCCTGGTGGGTATGTTTTGTCTTGCAGTGGCGAGTAAATTTTCAGATCTGGCTAGTAGCAAAGGACTTAAAATTATAAGTCCTGGTATCTACTCTCTGATAATTTTTTGTAATGTATGTTGAAAACACATTATTGACTGGAATAAAAAATAATAACAAATATTTATACCTTAATAGCATCATCCACTTCATCTTCATGTACTGAACTGGATGGTGAAGGAGTAGCAGATTTACTACCAGGAGGAGATGGAGAATTGTGGGCAACATTGTTTCCTCCCATATTCAATCCAAGCTGAGCACTGAGTTGTGTCTGATTGATTGTAGTCAACTGGCTATGTTGCATCATTCCTGACTGTCTAACATCTGGAGGCTGCACTCTTGGTCTCATGGACACCATTTGTGAGTGATATTGAGTTCCTTCAGAATTTTGCAGCTCTTGAATCTATGAAATAAGAAGATATTTCATTATATTTTGATTGACCTATAAGGTATTACTATACTTTTTGAAAGGGTACAAAAATAGTATTATGATCAATTATAAATGATATAAAGGATGTTTAATTGTATTGTAATATAAAGCATTTCATTCATTTTATGGATCATACAATATAAATTAACATGACTGGAAATATAACTTGCCAAAAATCTATGATTTAAGCTTTAACTGGAAACATGAAAGTACTGTTTTAAAGTTATATTCATAGTATTATATTTCTCTTGTGTAGCTGTAAAAGAAGAACGAGCCTTTGTGTGTAAAGTAATGATAATAATTTTATTTTAAATTACATTTTTCTTAGTCATCTAAATACAAAAAAAAAACAAAAAATAGAGTTCAATAGACTCTGTTTAATATTCCGAAAAATAATCTTCATCCAAAAATGATTTTAGCCTTTTTTATACTGAGAGAAATACTTTCTAACCAGGTGATTACTGGCCCTATTTAGGAAGCTAAAGACAAGCAATTCTTGAGCAACCTAACTCCACAACATCTAATGCATCAATTAAAATAACCACTCCATAGAGTGCAATGTCCTAACTACACTGCATTCATATTCAATTGTACACTTTATACAATGAGAAAACTGGGTCATTTTCAGTAAAGATAATGAGAAGTCATTTTGGAGTAAACCAACTGCACCACAAAGGACAAACAAACATTACCAACATTTCCACTAATTTAAATGGGGCTTTTAATACCTTGAATGCTAAACAGGTCTCTAACACATTGTGAAGCAATACACTTGAGACCTCTCTAGCATTGAAGGGGTTAAGTGTCCCATTTAAGCCACAGGGAATTAATGGAATATTTTGTCCTCTATGGTGCAATTAGATTTCTCCAAAATGGCTCCTCTTTAGCTTCCTGAAACTGGCCCTACGTTCTCATTATAAGCAGAATAGAGTTGGATATGAATGCAGGGTAGTTAGGACATTGCACTTTAAATTTAATGAGTCATTATTTAATTGATGCAATACTTTGTTTTTTCGTGGATTAAAAGCATTTTTTATTTGTCCACTTAACTGGCAAATTATTGTGTTCAAATGTTTTATAGATTGTAGCTAAAGAAGAACAGATGTTTAAGAGCTTTACATTTTCTCATTTAAAAACATGATTGTTTAGTAATTATTGTTAATACCATAGATAATTGAGTATTTATTGTATACATGAATAGAATAGATATGCCATCTACAAGTATATTTTACTTTAAAAAAATCTATTAATTTTAATTAATATTGTTGACATTGAAAATGTTTGTTTTATTTTATAAAGTTATTATAATCATCCTAACTGCAGTAACAACTTAACATATGCCTAATATGGGGGAACAAAGATGACCCTACTGTTTAAACTGTTATTATAATCAATATAGAAAGAGAGACCAAGATTTTCCTGCTGCGTTTTAACAGATAAAAACAGAAAAGTACTTACTCTACCTCCACAGAATTCTCTCAAATTTTATTGCAACCCATTACAGCCCCTATCCATGTTCCAAACAGACTACGTTGAGACAGTGGCTCCCTTTTCATTCACCTGTGTTTTGTGGTATGAGCTAGAACATATCACCATACAAGTGCACATACTCTGCAGTTAAGACTTTAATGCCAGCTAGTTCTGAATGCCTACCCAGTAGAATGGGAAAGGAAATGGAGTAGTGTTACACCAGTGTCCTCTGTGCTTTAGTATATATTGTAAAAAAAGAAGCACAGAACACATATACTTCCCCACTGCCCTGCCTGGGATTAAGGGAAGAACCTCTAATGTTAGTTGCTTAATAAACTGGCATTAGGCAGGACCAGCACGAAGAAATTGGTTCCAGCACTTAGTTTAGAGTGGAATCCTATCAGTACATTTTCCATACTGCAGTATCGTACAGTGTCTTTCTAAAACCTTTAAAATCTAAATCAGTGCCAATAATTTGAAAGTAACGCCCACAATGTGTAACCTACTCTGTCTCTCTCAAGCAAGACAAGGCCAAGGGTTCTCAAACTTGGTGCTTAAATCTTAGCATACATGCAGGTTTTTATGATATTCTCAAAACTGATCTTAAGATGGAAGTCATATAATTAGGTGAGATGGATTTGGCAATATATATCTGAGCCACTGATTCATCTACTTGTGCTGCAAACAAGGAGATTATCAAGATCTATACTCTTGGGGCTCAATTCAGACAATCACCTGCGCTAAACTAAATGGGTGTTAATGGAGGTCTACCTTGCCCTGTAAGCTAGCCAATGACTCAACTTTGTTAAAAGCAAGGACACTTATTTTATACACCGACCACTAAAAAAAAACCAAAAAAAAACATAGTAATGAATAAAAAAAAATCATACCACAGTAATGACTAAAAAGCTGGTATAGGTATTCCTGAGCTCTGGATACATTTTCTGCTGTACACATCAGACCCTCAACTCACTATGTCTAGAATTCACCAGATGCTCTAAACCAACGTATACACATCATACCTGTCTCAAACCACATGGGTACTTTAGGGGGAAGGTGAGCCAAGCAAAAATAACCCTTTCCACCCCACACAAAGCATCAGAACATGAAACAAAGCCACCACGACATTCCTGCACAAACATCACAACCATTAAGACCCAAATACCCTCAAACATTATGCATCACCACATAGATACCTGTACCATCAACATACACATCTATCATCAAGCACACAACATACACCTGGACATCAAACAAAGCCAATACAGCATTTACTCAAACATGACTTCCATGCACGACAACTATCATCCAATCACAAACAACTCACTTCAACCATTCTATCTTTAAAATAGCACACAAATGCCAAACACAGAAAGACATTCTCAACATGCAATTGATATGGTTGATAATACAATGCAGGAGAGAGGTGAGTGACAGGAATGTTGACTGTGAGGATCCTGGTCATGCTGCTAAGCTACCTTATCCCTCATCACAGCACTATGCTCATCAACAACATGTTACCTTTTGTTGGTATGGCATATGTTGGTGCAATCTGTCATGTGCTGACCTACCTGTGGGTGTACCACCTGGTGTGGCAGCTCTACCCATCCAATAACAACAGGTACCAGTCCAGGGCAGGGACCAAGCTGCATGGAGCAGGAGAAGGGCATAAGCCAGAGTATCTTGGATATCCCATCACAGATGTTGAAGGGCCATAACTGAAGCATTTACAGCTATGGCAAGGACGATTTAGACATACATATCATTCTCTTTCCCCTAGTAGGAATAGGAAAAGCTCAAGTTAGCCTTCTACAGGAGGGGGTTCCCCAAAATTATAGGGGCTACTGATTGCCCCATTTGAATTGTTGCTCTCCAGGAGGAGGAGGATACATATGTTAACTGTAAAAGCTACCATAAAATAAATATCCAGATGGTCTGTGATGCAAACATGAAGGTTAACCCATGTGTTTGTTGCCTTCCCTGTGAGCACACATAACTCCTATATACTGGCCAATCCTCCATCCACAGGGACTTTGAAAATAGAACTCTTCATGGCTACTAGATATGGAATAACACCTTTACCAAACAATGATAATTAACACGATACTTAAAATTTTCACTCCATATGCCAAACCAAAGTACTCTTTTCTGCCCTACAGCAGATTCAGGCTATGCTTGCAGACCCTGGCTCCTGACTCCAGTGGCTGTTCCTCAGACCTCTGCCAAGCACAGAAGCAATGAGGCTAGCCTGTAACAAGGAATATCACAGAGAGAACCTTTGACCTTCTCAAAACAAGGTTTGGGTGGCTTGACACAACTGGTGGAGCTCTAGAATATCATCCCCAAAATGTGTGTCAGATTATCACAGTATGTGCAATACCCCATTACATTGTGTGGACATACACCAATTAGTGGACATTGTACCTGAACATATGAAAGGGTATCCACGCCTGTGGGGGTTGATCAGGATGTGCAGAGAGATCCAGCGGCATGTGACAAACTAATAGAAAACCTCTTCACTCTTATTTTCATCAGTTGCTAACATTGATATAGTTATGTACATGTAAACTGTACTCTGTTTAACATGAACTTTCCCTCTTTTCAATGGATGAAGATGGTGTGGGTTGTGCATCTCTAACAATTGCACAATCATCAATAATGAGTAAGATATATGTGTTATGGAATGTAAATCTTTTAGGGCCATATGTTCAAAAGAAAAACGGAAGAATTCTGGGTCAGGCTAATTGTACAGTAGAGAAGAATTAATAATTTTCCTTGACTTAAATTGTGATTTCAACCCCTGAATACTGGAAAGGTCTCAAATTCATAACAAAGCAATGCATTGGAAAACTCTAGAATGCAAGGGATTACAATCAACATTTAAATAAATAGGAATGTTAGGAATGTTGCCATGAAGTGCAGTTGGTTTGTCTCAGAATTCCTCTATTACTGAACATATAGCAGTTAGAGTTGTAGATTAGTTTGAAATCATCTACTTGAAATCCTATCATCCTGGCCAAGCCTGTACAGGCAGCAATGTTGGTCAGTATGGTAAGGGTGTCTAATGACAGAACAGTACCAAACAATATAATATTAATATTCACAAATATACACCTGCATTATTGATAGAGATAACACATGGGATGGAGAGAAATAACATAATTGTTTTATTGGAAAGAGATATCAGTGCAGTTTTATCTACTTTTGCAGTCACATGGAATGTCCTTTTGTCTCTGCTTAGTAATCCTCCTAGGTACTGGGGTCTGAGAAGGTGCCTCCTTTGAGGAGGAGGTAGAAGGCTCACTGAATTGGTCCATTTTGATCCTGATGATATTATTTATCCCAGACAATTCAGTGACTAGTCAGCCCATTAGACCCACCATATTGCTGGTTATGAGACTGAATCTTGAGGACAAGGGGGCTAGAATGATGTTGTGTATCCCCATGACAGCAGTGATGTTATATTCCAACCTCCTCTGGTGCCTCCACTCCCGTCACAGCCATGTTCTCTGTACAGTTACATATTCCACGTGCAGGTGTCTTGGTGTATGTTGGACAGTGAGATGAGATAGGGATATGGAAGAGGGTGCGGATGTTGCACAATGGTGGCAGTAGGTGGCAGCTTCTATGGTGGTCATTGTGGTGGTGGCTGGTATAAGTATGGCAGCTGAGATGGATGTGGCTGCAGGGGCGTCCATGGCTGGTATGGCTTTTATAGTTGGTGTGGCTTCTGTGATTGTTGAGACTTCATTTTCATCTGTGGCTGCAGGCAGTATTGACGGTGCCATGTATATGGGGGTTACATGATGGGTGAGTTAAGTAATATTCAGATGGACCCCCAACATCCTGTTCCCTGCCTGGGGATATATCCTGGAACCTGCAAGGCCAGGTGGTATGCAGCTCTCTGAGTGGATAGGCCTCTGAGGTAACCTCACCAGACCAAGAGGTGGCTGATCCATGTGCTACACTTGGGTGGAGGTTTATGGTGAACCCCGCCAGCTTGAAGTCATCAGAGTTGCATAGGTGTTCCCCTCAATGGTCTGAGGGACCCAGCCTGAGTAGAGGGGGAAGGGGTCTGGGTGATATCCAACTTGATTGATCCTGCTATTGTCAGAACTGACTGGAGGAGGAAGGGTGTCTGGGTGGTATTCAACCCAGGTTTATCCTGCTGCTTCCAGGGGGGTGACTGGGTGTCAAGCAACATGTATGGGTGGGGGTGGCCATATCACAAGTGGTGTCAGTCATTTTGTATCAGGCCTTAGTCATACTGTAGCTGCCAGCCTGTGGTAGTGCTGCTGGATCAGGTTCTGACAGTTCATCTTCAAGTGTGGGTGCTGCAGTGTGGAATTCTGTTTGGAAAGAAAGGCTCACTAATATTGGAATCAGGCATAATGAAAACAACAGTTAAACATAAACTATCATTTGTTAACAATCTGTCTTGATATATTTGCTTATTTCACATTATTTAATGAAAATATACTGTAAATTACATATACCCTTTTTGAATAGTGGCTGCCCACCTTTGACACAGGTGTTATAATGACAGCTTGCATATTACAGAGTTATTGTTTTGGAGATGTATAAGTGGTGCTTTAAGGCATCCATATGTCATCTGTTGAGCTACTAATATCTTAGCAATAAGTACCTAGTATGACAGTGTGGTCATCTTTCTGCAGGTTAGGGAGCTAACACATCAGTCTGAGACTTACATGTATATTGGAACATCTCTATACCTACAGACAGGAAAACAGATATTTTAAGGGTCAGCATCACTCAACAAGAACCCTGTTGATTTTGAAAGATCTTTGAAAATCACATATGTGTTGTGTTTGCCATTTGCGGTCGACACAAGTATTTTTGGTGTTCATTAGCTGTATCCATCATGACATTTAGGGCATGCTGTTCAGCGACGTCCTGTTTCAGCCTGACATTAACACCCTCTATCAGTGACACTTAACCCATTCAGTGCAAAGCAGAAGTGGTCAATGGACTGCGGAGCAGTGTTCATCTAATGAACATTAATTTTTTTTCACATTACAACATGGATTGGAGCACATATAGATGGTCTGAGAAACACTTTCCATATCTCAAAAGTTGTTTTAGGTGTTGGGACCCATTTTGCAACAACACGTTTGATGCTGGAAATTGCATTGCAAAATACATTTAAAAGAATACAGACATATTTGTCTCCTTACCATGCCTTAGAAGAGCAGATGAATCCCCTGAGTCCATTCCTCATGGAATGCTGGTGACAGTAGTGGAACTTAGTCTGCAGTGTATCATCTCCTCTCATCTGTTGAAAGCAATGTGGATTGGGGGGCTGCCACTTATTTTCATTTTCCTTATGTACCAAGCCTGTTCTGCCATTTTCCTCTTCACCACTCTCATAGGTGGCACAGCATTTCTTGATGGCTTCTTGTGTTCTGTGGACAGTAACCATGCCTTTGACAACAGCCTCCTGGATCTATCTCATGATCTCCTCTAATGGCAACTGAGACTCTTCCTGTGGCTGTGTATGCCCCCCCCCCAGAAGCCCCTTTCCCCAGTCTCACTGGCACCTCTTCCTTGCACTCTTGTGTACATTGCTACAGTCCTCACTCCTACTGCCTCTCCCCTCTTCCTCCTACCTGAGCATGCCCCCCGATTCCCTTTCTTACAATCCAGCTACTTTGCCCATCACTTCCCCTCATCCCATCCTTCCACTCCTATGTACCCTCTCCCAACTTCCTCTCCTTCCCACTCACTCTGGCACACCTCATTTGCATCCAGTCACTTCCGCTGACACATTCAACCATTCAGTTATTCCACTGACACACCTTCACCTCCTCGTTCTGTTGCACAGTACACTTTCACTCAGTTGCTTCCCCTGATGCTTGATCTCACTTGACCCAACAAACAGTCTCTTTCACTTGATCACTCACACTGTCTCAAATAATAATATGGTTTTGTTTGCCAAAAAATGGGGTGTGTTTGTGATGGTGGATGCAGTGTGTGTGGTGTTTAAAAATGTAAGTTAAAAATGTGCGTTAAGTGTTTTTTTTTTGTTTTTTTATTGTGACGCACTCCTCCTGATTCCTATATGATTAGATGTTTTGTGTGTTTCTCTATGATTGTGATTGTATTGGGCATTTCACTTGTCTTTTGCAGGGTTTCCATAAGTCGATTGGCTGTGGAGTGACTACTTGCTGAGAATAGAGCAAGTTACTCTTAGATATTTTCTTTTTGATATTATTTACTACACAATTTTAGACCTGTAAAACATATGCACTTTACACTTCAGTTAAGTGTAATGTAAGCTACTGGTATATGCTGGAACTACCATTTAACGTATGTTATCCTGAATGTAAGAAATTACATTGAATAAAGCAACATGGCATATTGATTTAGTGTGCTCTAACAATTTCTTCCAAAAGTCTGTTATTAGCATAGCTCATTGAATCAAGCCCCTGGTGTTCTTGAGGACAGAGCTTAAGAACCTATGTTATGCAACAGGGGTAATGTAACCTTTCATGCTTCAGTTGTTAGAGACCACAACTTCCATCATTGCCCAACCAGCCAAAGGCTATTTGAGGATCATGGGATTTGTCGTGCCCTTCAGCTACAAAGCCAAATGGTGCCTACCACTGGACTGTGGGAACACAAACCATAGGTTGGGAACCCAGTAGGTCATAGCTATGGAATATATGGGATATATAAAAAGGCTCCTTGAAACACTTATTCATAGAAAAGTATATCTTGCTATTTTATTTAATGCTGAATTTTTAACTCATTGAAAACTAGAGAAGTTTCCCATGTATTGCATTTGCATTGCATTGACTAGACTTGTGCATGGCAAAAATATTTGTTTCATCTGAATCATTTGGTAATTTTTTTACCCGTTCCTTGATTTACTTTTGTAATACTTGGTGTAAGTGTGTGAATTAACTAATGGATGAATTTGAAATAATGGAATGTGTTGTCTGTTATTGTAATAATTTGTGTTCTGTGTTATTCATTTGTTGTTTTTAATGTGAATATCACAAAACATGTATATACATTTTTTTGTTTTAATCTGAATATCACAAAATGTCTTCTGGAGGCTTCTCAAGCATTCAAATGGATAACAGAATGAAAACTGTTTAATGATATACATATACAGTTGTGCTTAAAAGTTTGCATACCCTTGGAGAATTGATAATATATGTACCATTTTTAAAGAAAACACGAGTGAGCAGGCAAAACACATTTCTTTTATTTCTTATGGGATTCATATTCAACTGTAGATTATAACAGAATGGCACAATCATAAAACAAAACATGGCAACAAATAAAAAAATAAAATGAACCCTGTTCAAAAGTCTGCATACCCTTAGTTCTTAATACTGTGCATTTCCCCCTTTAGCATCAATGACAGCGTGCAGTCTTTTGTAATAGTTGTCTATGAGGCCCCGAATTCTTGCAGGTGGTATAGCTGTCCATTCTTCTTTGCAAAATGCCTCCAGGTCATGCAAAGTCTTTGGTCGTGTTGCATGAACCGCACATTTGAGATCTCCCCAGGTCAATTTGGCCTTATGCTTAGGGTCATTGTTGTGCTGGAAAGTCCAAGAGCATCCCATGCGCAGCTTTCGTGCACAAGAATGCAAATTGTCTGCCATTATTTTCTCATAACATGCTGCATTCATCTTGCCATTAATTTTCACAAGATTCCCCATGCTCACCCCCCAAAAAAACATCAGTGAGCTACCACCATGCTTCACAGCGGGGATGGTATTCTTTTCACTACAGGCCTTGTTGACCCCTCTCTAAACATAGCACTTAGGGTTGTGACCATAAAGCTCTATTTTGAACTTGTCACTCCAATTTACAGTGTGCCAGAAGCTGTGAGGCATGTCAAGGTGTTGTCAGGCATATTGTAACTGGGCTTTTTTTGGCATTGGCGCAGTAAAGGCTTCTTTCTGGCAACTCGTCCATGCAGCTCATTTTTGTTCAAGTATTGTTGTATTGTGCGCTTTGAACCAACCACAGAGCAGCCTGTATTTCTCCTGAGGTTACCTGTGGGTTTTTCATTGTATCCTGAACAATTCTTCTGGCAGTTGTGGCTGAAATCTTTCTTGGTCTACCTGACATTGGCTTGGTATCAAGAGATCCCTGAATTTTCCACTTAATAAGTGATTGAACAGTACTGACTGGCATTTTCAAGGCTTTGGATATCTTTTTATATCCTTTTCCATCTTTATAAAGTTCCATTACCTTGTTACGCAGGTCTTTTGACAGTTCTTTTCTGCTCCCCATTGCTCAGTATCTAGTCTGCTCAGTGCATCCATGTGAGAACTAACAAACTCATTGACTGTTTATACACATACACTAATTACAATTTAAAAAGCCACAGGTGTGGGAAATTAACCTTGAATTGCCATTTAACCTGTGTGTGTCACCTTGTGTGTTTGTAACAAGGCCAAACATTCAAGGGTATGTAAGCTTTTGATCAAGGCCATTTGGGTGATTTCTGTTATCATTATGATTTAAAAAAGGAGCCAAAAAACTATTTAATAATAAATGGCTTATTATGATCACTATCCTTAAATAAAAGACAGTTTTTTTGCATGATCAGTCATATTTTCAAAATCAATGCCAACATTTCACAATTTCTGCCAGGGTATGTAAACTTTTAAGCACAACTGTAATTTTATAACACAACTGTAAAATTATAGCCAATCTCATTAGAGAATATTTCTGAGCGTAACTTAAAAGTAATCAAGCAATGCTTCTAAAATAGTTAACTTCACAGCATCATATGGCTACTCAGAAAACCATATTTTTATGCTTCTCAAAGTGCACCATAATACGTAAATCTAGCCAGTGCATATTTTTCTGCTTTTACACAGATTATCATGGTGAAATAGCTCCACAATACAAACACCAAATGAAATATTGTAGCTTTGTACATTTATCCAAAGGTGTTACCTTTGACAGTCAGGCTTGCTATGGTACAAATTTGGATTTCTATGCTACCTCTTATTTTCAAATTACAGCTTGATTATAATATGACATTTCACACAAATTTGAGATTGGATGCACTTAATAATTAATGGACAAACAACCTATTAAATGCAATTAAATATTCTGCTGACTGCATTGGTCATGGTAAACTAGAAAACATATTCAGGTATTTATCAATAATCAGTTTCCTCTTCTTTCCCTATGGATCTTACATTTACTTGCAATAGCCAAGGAAGTAAGCTATCGAATGTTGGTAACTTGGACAATACAATCCATAAGTATTTGGACAGTGACGGAATTTTTGTTGTTTGGCTCTGTACTCTAGCACATTGGATGACTAAGAGGACAAAGTGTAAGCTGCCTAATTTAATGTGAGGGTATTTGCACCGTGTTGGAATTACATCTCTTTTCATACATAGTGCCTCAGTTTAAGGGACCAAAAGTAATTGTACAAATACTAATCTTGAACAGAGTCAACATACTTAGTACTTTGTTGCAAATCATTTGCATTTGATAACTGACTGAAGTCTGCAACCCATGGAAATCAACAAACTCTGAGTATTGTCTCTGGTGAGACTCTACCAGGCAAGCACTGCAGCCATCTTCATTTCCTGTTTGTGTGAGATATTTTCCCTTCAATCTTGTTTTCAGCAAGTGAAATGCATGTGCAGATGGATCCAAGTTGGGTGATTGACTTGGCCAGTCAAGACCATGTCACTTTCTAGCCCTGAAAAACTGCTTTACCAGTATGTTTGGGGTGACTATCCTGCTGCAAGATATAGTGTCTTCCAATGAGTATTAACACATTTTGTTGGATATGAGCATGTAAGATATGCACTTCAGAATTCATCCTTCTGCTGCTTTCAGCAGTCACATCATCAATAAAGACAAATGGGCCAGTCCAGGTGCAGCCATACATGCCCAAGCCATAACATTACCTTCACCATGTTTCACAGAAGATGTGGTAAGGTTTTTAATAATGTGTTCCTTTGCTTTCTCCACACTTTGCTCTTTCCATCACTCTGGCACAGGTTAATTCATCATCTCAAATGCCCATAAAATGTTGTTTGAGAACTCTACAGGTTTTTTAAACATAGTTTTTATCGAACTGTAACCAGTGATTTCTGTTCTTGAAGTTTACAGTGGTTTGCTTCATAAGCAAAACCCTCTGTGGTTATGCTAGTTTTATCTTTGACACTTCTATGCCTAGATCCCGGAAAGTGTTCTTGATCTGTTCAACAGCTGAAAAGAGATTTTTCTTCATAATTTCAAGTATTCTTCTGTGACCCACCACAGTGGTCTTCCAAGGTCTATCAGGTTTCTTGCTATTGCTGAGCTCACCAGCGAATTTTTTGTTTCCTAACCATGTACCACACAGTTGATATTGACTCATGTAATGTTTGGCTATGTTTCTAATAGACTGATTCCAAATTTTCACCCTCGTGATGGCCTGCTTTACTAGCATTGACAATTCTTTGCTCCTCATGTTGAGAAACAACAGCAACAGAATCCACATGCAAATGAAACAACTAGAATCACCTCTAGACCTTTTGTTAGAACTCGTGCATGAACTAACAATTCAAAGATATATACCTGGCTAAGAAACAGCTGAGCAGTCAATTGTCTTTTGGTCCCCTAAAATGGAGGGACTATGTACAAAAATAGCTGTAATTCATACGCGGTTCATGGTTCACGGATGTAATACCCTCAAATTAAAGCTGGCAGTTTTCACTATATCCTCTTAGCCATGGTTTTATTTCAAATCTAATGTTCTGGTGTACAAAGCCAAAACAACAAAACTTGTGCCAATGTCCAAATCCTCATGGACTGCACTGTATATGCTACTGATAAAAAAAGTATGCATACGCAGTTTATGTCTATGTACATTTGCTTTCATTGACTAACATGCGATATGCCAGCCAAGACCTGGCATATGGGTTTTTGCATTTCTTTTATAAATCAGCGTTTAGAAGTTTATGTCCACCCTTTGACATATACGGGAATTGAAAAATAATAATTTCTTGTTCACATTTTTGTAAACCTACCAAAAGGACAAATACAAAAACATATTGAAAACATCTCTGTTGACATAAACATAGGGCATGTGTACCAAGCTGAAGCATTAGTAAATAAGGAGCAAAACAGGTACACCATATGTATCCTCACTGCTATCCATGAGGGTTTTACTAAGCTTTGATGCAATACATATGGCTAGTTGGTTATTTTGGAGTTGTAGTCCACAGTAGGTGTCTAGCTGACTAGCCTTGTCCTACATTAAGAAACCCAGAATATTAATTTTTTTTATAAATGTTGAGTTCGGTGTATATCTAGGGACTTATGCATAAAAACAAAAGTGGAGTATTGCTCTGGGCAAACCAAGAGGAGCATAGTAATCAAACAACAATACTTCATAGTTTAAATGGAACTTCACAATGCAGTGGATTCTTCTCATAGTCAAGGAGTTAAAACCCTTTAGAGTCAATGAGAAAATTTTATTTGTCATTATGGTTCTGTTAGTATAACGTAGAACTATTCTACTTTTGCTGTTATACATATCCCCAATGTTATATAATTCAGGTCAGTCCTTTTAACCACTATTCTGCATTGGAGACCTCTCTAGCATGTGAAGGTTTAAAGTGACAATCTTCTTCCTTACTTTACATATTCTGCAAGTAGATAGATAGATAGATAGATAGATAGATAGATAGATAGATGTATAAACATTTTAGAGATTACACAGCCACGGTGCCAGCACAGAGCTTAAGCATTGGCCAGCTTTCTTTCTTAATAAATCCATTTAAGTCACCATAATGTACCAGTTCCACAACACCAAATTATATGTGTCAGCCAAGGGTGTGCTGGTAATATGCCAATAAAACATTCCCATAGCAAGTCACCTGCATGACATGCCTATTTTGTTCAATGGTCAACAATTATGGAACTAGCCCTAGGTGGCTGGATTATGGGACTGACCCTTTTTGAGGCCTGGCCAATGTGTAGAAAGACAGAGTGGCTAAACTGTGAATCTAACATCTTGTGGCAAAAACACACGTTTTACTTTCCATTTTGTCCTTCAATTCACTTATTTCCTTCACTGCAGAGGCCTAAACTCATATAATTGGTGAAGGAGACTTGTGTGACAGAAAACTAATAAGGTAGAGGGGTTGCATATTGGTAACAAAGTCACTACTTTCGACTGGTAGTGACATGCAACCAAGCAGTGTTTAGCAGGAAATCCTTTAGTTTGCTCCCACCCACCCCACCACTGAAACACATGTCACCATCTGTCAGATGGGACTCTAATATACATTATATGAGTTTTGGGAATTAGTGCAGTGATGGGAAAATGTAGAGGAAGAGATGCAGAGAGGCCTCCTAGCAGTCCTCCTCTCTATGTAGCTGATGTTATGTCTTGGTGTAAGCTGTGGTCTCTGCTAAGGGGTGGAGTCAGTAGACTAACCCACTGAATACTGGGCCACTGGGGCGTGCCTGAATGCCCAATAAAACAATCTGTTACTTTATTAGATGCTGAGATACCAGGGATATTTTTTCACTGTTTCGAGTTTCACAGTTCCTGACAAAATGCTCTCTGGAAGCAGATATTCCATGAGCTTACTGTCAGGGACTTAAACGTATAAAATACAAAGGGAGATAAAAATGTAAAATAAAAAATAAAAATAAAAAAAAAACGAAGATGAAAAAATTACAAAATCATAGAAACTTCAGCTCTACATATTTGATATATATGTTAAGTAGTGAAAGGACACCAACTGATACTTCAAAGAAGGGTTAGTCAATTGATGGACCCCCAGCAGATGTGGACTACAATCATCCCCAACCTGGAGGTCTATTTGAGAAGCCCTGCTTTAAAGTAGCAGAGGTTGATGTAATAACTGGAAGTGGACCAGTTCTGGGGCAAACCAACTGCATCATAGAAGAGAATTAAGAATTGTCCTTATTTTAAATGTCACTTTAGACACATTAAATGCCAGAGTGCTTTTTAACGCGTTGCTTCGAAATGGGTTGGATACCTTTTTGGCATTCAAGGGGTTAAAAGCCCAATTTAAAGCAATAAGAATTTAACACATTTTATTTGTCTCCTATGGTGCAGTTCGTTTTGCTCTAGATTTGCTCTAGTTCTCCTTAGTACATCAGCCTGCTTTTATAGCTGTAACTGAATCATTCTTTGATGCAGGGAGAATCTGGTTTATGACAGATTACTAGTTTCTTGTGATCTTGACTAAATAGCCTTTCTCCATGTGTTACAATTGCCAAATGGGATTACAAGCCAGAAATTCACTGCTGTCTAAACAACAAGCACTGTATAAAACATACCAGGATAACTCCCGGCCTAATATGTTCAATTGCACAGCTATCATTGTATCTGCCTCTAGCAGGCAATCTATATCAAAACAGTTGTACACATAAATCTCTAACTACATCTTGACTGAATCTCTTTTGATCCAGCTGTTTTACTGAATAGCAGTTGGTGAACAGAGAGCTAGAACACGGGTAGCCCCCAGGCCCTGTTTGCTAATGTTACTTACCAGCTGCTGCTTTATGTGGTGTTAGAAGCACAGGCAAGGCTTGGACAAATGCCAGTTTTAGAAAGAACTAGAGACAGTGAAGACTCTTTAAAGCCCTTCCATTTACCCTTGTCTGTCATTACTTGACACTAAATATTGTTGAGTTCTGTCCCCATGGCTACTGAAAGATCCTGCAGGAGATGAACTGTGATCAGGTTGAACCCCGCTGTATACACTACTTTGGGAGAAAATGAAGTCATTGATATAAATTATTGAACTGCTTGAAGAATGTCATTAGAAGTACTGAGCCTTATGTGCAAAGGCAAGATGTACTAAGGAGAAGTGAGGGGAAGATGAACTAAGGGGTGATGCCATGGTGAAGTTTGTCTAGTGATATGTGTTGATCACTTCTTCATTGATAATAAGACACAATTCGCCATATGCACTAAGAATTATCTATGCAAGGGGAGTGGGAGAGACTGTAATCATTAGCATGTAGATTTAGAGTAATCCTGGCAATATGTTAGGGAAGGCAAGTGTGGGGAGCGGAGAGGATGTGCTCTGAATTCAGCACCGAGAACACCACAGCACTCCCTTACCCATTTCCATTTGCCTTGCAGAGTCTCTTACAAGTTCTCTGTTTATGTGAACAAGCTGATCACCAGATACTCAGCTGATCAGCTGTTTCCTGTAAACACAGAATTGAGGGAGAAGCTGTCATATGTAACAGTTTCAATGCTGGTTCTGTCAGTTTCTGAATCAGCTGTGCAGCTGATCCATTATTTATTCATTTTATAACCCTTTTAATGTCACAGAAAACCCTTTCAATGCACATTCCTACAGCATTAAAAGGGTTGAAGAGAGACAGCTGCCATCTCTGCTCTCCAGCAGAAACAGCAAATTGTCCTCTGGCTCCAAAGAAAGCCAAAGGAAGACACCAACAACCTCAGGTTGGAGAAGGTGGGACTATGAACTCTGAAAGCATAGGCAGCTACCAGAGCTCAATGCATGTGACAAAGTGACACATTAACATATAAAGAAACTAACAGGAATATGGCAAAGACTCATTAAGATGCATTTCAATATGCAAATGAGTCATTATCAAAGAAATCACTGCAAAATCGTAAACCTGGAGAAGGCATGAGAAGGCATGACAAATGTTGGCATATTTACTAAATATGTACAGGGATATCATGGAGCAGACACCTTGGTGAATTTGTTGAGATGTAATTGAAGCAAACAGGCCACAATATCCCCTGCCTGACCCCTAACAGAACCTTAGGGCATCTCCTCCCTAGAGGAGTTCTGGAGAAAACCAGCTCCACCATAGGGGACAAATAAAAAAAAAAAATTAACACATTGAATGCCAAAAAGTTATCCAATGCATTGAGATGTAATATGTCACAGGATTTAAAGGAGTAAAATGCCCATTTTAATTAAAGGGAATGTGGTTAGCTTTGTTCAGGTCCTGGTTAGGTCATCAGCCTCAAAGTAGAGTTTTTCTGGGACAAGCCACCTGCACTATAAGGGATGAATACAAAGTCCCATTCATTTAAATAGGAACTTTAACCCTTTGAATACTAGCTTAGAAATGTGTTGGAGCCCTCTTTTGCATTCCAGGGGTTAAAAGCCCTATTTCAATAAATAGGAATTTTGATTATTTTTATTGGTCCTCTATAGTGCAGTTGCCCTAGAAATGGTTCCACTGTGCATAACATCAATTGTATTTATGAAGACAACACTTAAAAGTGATGAGAACATCTGTAAATAGCGAATTTTACAACACAGTCTATATTTGTAGACATCTGAGAAGAACATGTAACCATTTTTTAATCAGCAGAATATTTTGGCACGTGACGAAGGATAAATATATCAACTTTATCTTCAGGTCTGATATTCAGTCAGGTCATGCCAGGATAATGACCAGGAACCATTTTTATAACACTACATAAGGTAAAAGGGGGAAGAAATGGCAATGAATTTTGACAGCCAAAAATGAGGTGACCTGATACTTAAATTTAATTTCTGAAGTATTTTTTTAAGGTTCTTCTGCGTGGGTGTGGGTGTGTGCATGTGCCTGTGTGAGTGAATGTTTGAATATCACTGTATGTTTTTGTGCATTGGGTACTATTATCTGTAGTCAGGTAACCTTAGGTATGGATTAGCATGATAGAACTCCCTACCCATAATGGCCTTTTAACATAAGCTGTGATTTTATCTAGAGGGCAAATCTAGGAGGCAAATGGACATTCACAACAGGAAGCCCACCCTAATAAAGGGTAATGTCTCAGGAACCTGGACTGATTTGGACACATAGTAGACTATGACAACAGCATGCTTAAACACCTGATCTGGTTAAGAGCTGTCCACTACTACAAGATCCAAATACATTTCTCATAATTTCCAAGGGAGAGTGCTACAAAAGCATCTTTGCATATTTATTGTATCCCAGAAACAACACTCTAATACTCCAACATCCTCCTGCTCCTCTCCAAACTAAAATAATTTATTACATTCCATCGAAGTATGGATGTCCAACAAATGGTTAGGATAATCTGCAGTCATTTATACCCTTCCTGATGTAGAGATACCATTTGTGGATATGAATGACATCAATCAATTAGTATCAATTAATATACTAGCACTTGCCATTGTTGCACTAATTATATCTCTCTTTCTAGGTAAGTTTCCAAAGATAAATTATCTAGACAGCCAGACAGTCAACTTTTCAATCCTAAAATGAAACACCTCTCATGGCATTGATGTACATATATTTAGAAATATCTGAAATCTGAAAAGTCTGAAGAATATGAATGTCTAAAATATAATTTTAACAACTTTCAAACATTTCAAAACAGTAGGGATGGTGAAAACTTTACACATCAAAAGAGAAACAGGTAACAAATGGCATTTCCCATCAAGAGGGACATTTTTACTGAAAAGTGCCAATTTTCTGCTTTTTCCTGCCAGTCTTATTACATTGAAATCAAGGGTAAGACTGAATTTCATCCACTGCATGGCAAGTTTGCCTTCTTTTTCCATAGGAAAAGCATAAAAGGGGTGTTTGGTCTTGCAGCATGTTAATTCTGTATTTGGTAGCAAAAGAAAAAGCAGCATATTTTTTCATCTAGTTGGATAGGCAAGTAAAGCAAGGCTGAAGGGTAGTTTATATACACCAAACCAGCCCACCATCACCATGCACATCTGCCACATTCAGTGGAAGTTGTAATCTTAATTGTGTTATAATTATCTCTTTAATTATCTAATTAAAAATAATGTCTACCAAGCATAGCAGCAGGCTTAAATAAAGAAAAACCTGAAAAGAAATTATTTGGCATGCTTACAGAAAGTAAAACATTCAAAATATTATAGCAAGAAAAGGCTTGAAAATTTACTGCTGGCTTAAATCAAGGCAAGCCCAGAAAAAAAAATGTATGTAGGCCTCAGGCTGCCAGAAACAAACCCTGAGAAAAAAATTGTTTGTAGGTCTCAGGCTTGCAAAAAACAAGCCCTGAAAAAAATAAATAAATTGTATGTCCATATAGCCTAGTGCCAGCAGTGCTAGCTGGTTTGCTGGCAAATGCCACATGTGACATATTGGCATTTGTACTGCTGCATTGCTGCCCCTGAGTTGTCTATTCAGCAGGAGGATTAGGCTGCTGCATGGGACTGGGATCACCAACAGCACTGATATAAGACACCGGGTGGTATGATGATACTTCTACTTGCCACTAGCCCTAGTGTTACTGAGGCAATAGCAACACCACAACAAGCCCTCATTCCACTTCAGGTGCATCTAGAGAGAAGAAGGTCCAATTATGTCTCTCCTCCTGCACCTCCTCTAAAATCATTGATTGTGGTAGAATACTATTTTTCCCTTAAGAGCAGCCAGAAAGGAACTGTGTCTTTCATCAGGATCTGCAATGTGCACAAGGAAACATTGTGAAATAGGGGAAGAACTGGGTGGTAAGTATAACAACAATTAACATATCTGGACTTAATAGACACTACTGCAACCAAGAAATGTAAAACCATCCCCCAAGAAACAAAATACTGCTGTCACTATGGCTTTTGTCCACTCCACTAAGGACACTTGATGTAAAGATAGAAGAAGACTTAGTAAAAGTAATGAATCCTTCCTGACACCAGCTTAGCTTATTCAGTGGGATGGAATGTCTGCAGATGCTCCATAATACCCTGCATTTGATTGCTCTCCACCACATTGCCATGTGTGGTAAGGGCGTCACACAATGTGCAGTGAGTGGACACAAACTGCCAGATCCTCATATCAACAGACTCGCTATCAGCTGGTGGGAAAGATAAAAGTGGCAAAGGAGGCACACTAGAGGTGGAGGCAGAGGAGCCTGAGGGTGCTGGGGCAGAGACAGTAGTTTAATCCTCCCACACCAGTACCCTAGAGCAAGAAGATGATGACAAAGAAGGTTTTATGCTGATAATTTGTCACGGAGTGACTATGAAATTAACACACTGACAAGTACAAATGAACTTAACATAAAACTTTATTAAGTACAATAAAGACAGGTGGTAATAAACAGGCTGGTAGTAACAAATGACAACAGTAGTAAGGTAATTACACAGAATGGCAGTAGATGGTAACACACCTTCACGAGACCAGGGAGGAACAGTGTACTCACCTTCCTCACCCTTCACCAGGCAGGTGAGCAGTAATGGAATGGCCCTTGGACTACACAGGTATACGCAAGGATAGTGCGGGTACACCGAATGCACGGAATGAATGGCACACCTTCACGAGACCAGGGAGGACTAGCGAACTCACTATCCTCACCCTTCACTAGACAGATGAGCGATAATGGAAAGGCCCAAAGTTCACACAGGTAGATGAAATAACAGTGTGAGCATACAGCTTAGGTCTGGATAGTACACCTTCACAAGACCAGGGAGGAACAGTGGACTCACTTTCCTCACCCTTCACCAGGCAGATGAACAGTAACGGAATAGCCCTTGGACTTACACAGTAGATGTGAGTGCAGTGCAGAGCACTCCCACACACACACACACACACAGTCAACAAGATATGAAAAGAGCGCACCAATACCCGGACAGAGTATACGATAGGCTGGTAGCCAAAACGGAGGCTCTATAAGGCAGCACACAACCGGGACAGCCACGGGAGGTCAAACACACTGTATGACTGACAAGCACCGCTAATGGAAGCGAGCGCAGAGCAGAAGGCACAGGCAACACGGAAACCAAACCGAGGCACGGAATGGCAACGGAGTGCAACAATGGAGAGAGTAACCCAAGAGGCAGCCAATGGTCAGAACCGGATCAGGTAGTCAGACGTCGCCAGTGGTTGTAGCCGGAGCGAGTAGTCAGACGTAGCCAGAGGTCAGAGCCGGAACGGGAAGTCAGACGTAGCCAGGACTCAGAACCGGAACAGGTAGTCAGACTTAGCCATGTAATGCACAGGAACAGTAATGGACCAACACAGCAATAAGCTCAGGTACACCATGAAAGGGCAAAGGTAATGACACAGGTTGAGGTTTAAAACCCTGACAGGTGGGTGGAGTGATGACCTCACCAACAAGCAGACCTATAAGAATAGCGACTCAGCGAGAGCGACAGTCAGGAAATAATGTTGCATATAGGCAACACTGTGAGAGGCAATCACGGGGCACCGTGATATAATTGAACTTTCAGCCTGGATTTTTCTGGTCACCCTCTGGGAATTTCCTCTCTCATCTTTTTGCCCTTGAAGATGCATAAGAGGCACAGTAACAGTGTCTTCTGATTTCATTTTTGAGGGGCTTGACTTTCATATGCTTAACATAAATGTTGTGGTATATATGTTGCATGTCCTTTATGAGGGCAGATGTGTCAAGGTGTGTCCCCTCCTTTCCCCTTTTCACTACCTTATCATGACTGCACTGTGCCTGCCCCATGATTTCAGTGAGGAGATAGGTATAAGAAAATGGCCTTCTCCATCTTACCCAGAATTACCTTCACTGGTTGGGGTAGTTGATGCTGCTGCTTCCTCTGCATCATAACTAAAGCTAGGACTAGGAGAAGTGCAGCCTGTCCTAGTCCCATATCCCTGTTTGAAGAAGCCAGTCCCATGGTGGTATATGTCATAACACTCTCATCATCATCCTGCTACTATTGTGACAGATCAACATCTGCCTCTGATGACTCAGCAGAAGGAATAACAGCAGCAGTAAACTCCAGAATGCCATTGCTGATGGTGGCAGTGATGTTCATCCCCATTTGATCTCTAACTCCATTTCTTATTGCTTGCCACCTACAAAACTCTCATAATCTTATCCACACCAGTTGCTCAGCCATCACCCTCACTCTCATCACCACCATATGAAGTCTATTTCTGTTCTATGGGACTGGTTGGGTATGACAGCTGTGGCAGAGGGTCCCCTGCACAGTTGCCATCTACTTGGAAGAAAACAGACTGCCAGCAGTAGCAAGAACAAGCAACTGATGTGTGATGTTGCTCATACTGTTAGCCAGTTCCACGTCCTTCAATAAACTTCTCCAGAGGGACAATGCCAGGGGAATGGGAATCACTGGGTCAGGGTCAAGGGTATGCAGACTCCCTTTCCTGCTGGTGCTTCTGACTTCCTTCTCCCCCTCTGTATTAGCAGCATCACGGTCCACAGAGCCTCTCCTGCTGGTTATAGTGCTAGCCAGCACTTAAACAAATTTTATATTAATATTAACGTTTATTTATTTTTTTCTTGCTCCCTCTCTCTGCCTGCTTCTTCTCTCTGTCTCCTAAACTACACCACACTAGATGGTGGGAAATTCTGGGTTTTTATAGTATGGAAGAGGGAAGTTTTGCCAACTTTGGAAAACATAGGCAGAAAATTGAATCAGTATCACAGGAAATGCTGTGGTGTTAAATGGTGGAAAATCTACGGTTCTCTTTATTGGTAGGAATTCCTGCAGGAAAACATGAAAAACATGCTTGTATCGTGAAAATACCCACATGAACAAAGAGGGTCTTTTTGTCCATTCCTACAAAATAGGTCATAAATCTATCCTTGGTTCATTTATAATATTGTGCTGGAATGAACCTATACGAGGTTGGGGCTCCTTAAGTAAAATCGTCAAGAATCATTGTGAAACATGGGCTTGAGATAAGGCAGAGGACTCTTTCACCACTGTCATTATCCTGGTCCTGTCAGGGCTGCTATGGACCATTTTTTTATTCTGGACTATCATATATGCTGCAACTTTAACAAGGGCAAAGCAAGTATTTCTCTGATTTTTGTTAGTAAGATCCACTCCATTCCGGGCAAAGATACATGGAATTAAGACAAGCTAGAAACCATCTTCAATAGTGCCTTTTTATAAAACCGAAAACAATGTTTTTAACTTCACAATTCTTTGTAAATTCTTGCAATACATGTAGGTACAGAAGAGATGTTCTCTGGTGTTTGGACTTGGATCTATAGTCAAATTATTTGTGCTAAAGGGTCTTCATCACAAACTGTTAAGTTAAATATACATCTCTTTTAAGGCACTTGCATATAAATAGAAGCTCAAACTATTTATTTTGCCTTACTTTGTCTTTCTCTTTCATGTTTTATATGGAAGGGTAAAGGTCTCAAAGCTGTTCATAAAAGTCTTTGACTTTGTTAAAATTCTATTCTTCTTAAACCAACATAATAACGAAGTTATTAAAAGGGTTAAAAACCTATTAAATGTCAAAAAATTCCCTTGATTTAAAATTAGAAAAAAAGAAACAGAATAGGCTTTCTTACTGAATTATTTAAATCTTTACTGACTGATCAGTGAACCATGAAATTAGAAAAGTGTCGTTGTTAAGAGTGTTCTCTGGTTCTTATAAAACTTTAGAAAAAAATAAAAACTACGGACTTAAGGTCATTTGAAGAAATGGGATTTTATCCAAAATATATGCTGTTTATAGATATAAGGCTGCCATAATTAGAACTTTCACCTGCAAATGGAAGATTAGTACACATTTACGGGAAAAGCTTGTATAGTTAGTTAATACATTATAGTTGCCTTTTCTGATACTATGGGATCTTTCAATGTCAACTAATTTAGCTCCTCTCATCAAGCTATATTAACATTTTAAGAGTTTAATTTTATCATTTGATGCTTAATAACTGGTTTAACCATTAATTAAGCTTTCACATTCTACTCTTCTTTTTATCATGGAAAAAGAAATAGGCAGATCAGTAAGCGTCATGCGAGAATTAGTAGATTCATATTTATGGCTGTGGACTTCAGGGAATGTTTAGATTTCCCCATGTAGTTAATTTTATGGTACACAATATGCACACATTTACTTGCTATTGAAGCACTGTAAAGATTCTTATCCTTATAACATAATGTCCGAGAATGCGTCGCACACTGTGTGCATTGCCGCACATGCACAGTGGGGACTTGCAGAATGGGCTGATCCGGAAGGCTGACAGCCTGTCTGTGCTCCCAGCTCCGGGGCAGCAGCGGAGTCAGCTGGGTGACAAACTGTAACCCAGCACCTCCGCTGCTGTTCCCCTGGAGCCAGGAGCACAGACAGGCTATGAGCCATCCGGAGCTCCCCACTCCGGATCAGCCCATGTATACGGGCTTTGTAACTAGTATAACTATAAGGATCTTATATTCAAAAGAAGGTGAAATCATTCTGAGACAAACAGCATTGTTACGGACAAAAATATAATTGGTTTAAATTGTTATTTTTAACCCCTTGAATGCTAAATATTTAAAGTTATCAGTTTGAAACCTCTCTAAGAGTCAAGGAATTAAAAGCCCCCATTTAAATAAACTGGCATTTTGTATTTCTTCCCTATGGTGAAGTTGCTTTTCCCAGAATGACTCCACTCCTCTTGTGTATTAGAGCTTTTTGATGTAGCTACTGTACTTGTGCTTTCTTAATGAAGCTGCATAAAAGAAAATAAAATCCACAAGTTTGAAAATTGCATTCTTGTCTGTCATGCTTTCCTGTATGTGAGTGTGTGTATATATATATATATATATATATATATATATATATATATATGATAAAGATCCCGAGAAGCGGATCGAAACATTGCTGCTGCTTGTGCTGCTAATGTTTATGATGGAGCTGTGAAGCAGTTTTTATATATTTTGAATTTTGATACCTAAACCGTGAGTGCATACATTACTTTGTCTACAGTTGTTATTATATGGTACAGCACCTGGTGGGTAGATGGTGGTTGACGCTTGAAGATAATATGTGAGACTTACCAATTATATATATATATATATATATATATATATATATATATACAGTATTGTGCAAAAAGTGAAAAAAAATGCTGTAAAGTAAGAATGCTTTCAAAAATAGACGTTAGTTTGCTATTTTTATCAATTAAAAAATGCATAGTGAGCGAACAGAAGAAAAATCTAAATCAAATCAATATTTGGCATGACCACCCTTTGACTTCAAAACAGCATCAGTTCTTCTAGGTACACTTGCACACTTGATGCCGTTTTGAAGGCAGAGCGCGATCACACCAAATATTGATTTGATTTAGTGTTTTCTTCTGTTCACTCACTATCATTTTGTTATTTGATAAAAATAAACTATTAGCTTGTCTATTTTGAAAGTATTCTTACTTTACAGCATTTTTTCACCTAAGTCTAATATATATATATATATATATATATATATATATATAGATATATATATAGATAGATATACATACATAGATGAAGATGAATAGATGGATGGATAGATAGATAGATATAGACACACAGGTATCAGGGTGTCTCACCAGTCAATAAGACCTCTGTGACGCTTCTATATCCTTAAGACCTTCAGAGGTAGCTTAAAACCTAAGTCAAATAATATTTAACAGTACCAAACAAAAGTCATTACTATAACATAAATACATTTGATACATTAATATGTATACCTAACAGCAAAAACTCAACAAGGGGCTCTAAATGAAGGGATACACATAAATTAACATATAGCACAATATATAATATTCCAAGCAACTCTCAGACTCTTAGTGAGCGAGCAGCTATATACTATATATTATTAGGGTAGAACATCAACCACCAGCACAGAGCACGGTGTTTGGGATTCAGGATGGCTTGGCTTAGATTCAGGAGGCAGAGGAGGAGTAAGTGATTGTGTGGCTTAGGAAGGAGTGAAGCATCTTATTGGCTCAGTGGAAGTTGAGATACTAGTAGTCACTCATGTTTTGTTGCTTTAATATATATGATCATAATCACTGAGAAAGTATTCAAATAGTTTCTGCTTCAGAACAAGAACAACTTCGGGGTTCTACTATTAATACACCATTGAAAATATAAATACATTTATAATTTTGTAGATTTTTGTACAACAAATGCATAACATTTGCTTTACTTGTCTTATATACACATTTATGAAAGATGTGTGGCCACTAAAGTCCAACAAGAGCTAGGAGCTTAGAGACTTAAATTTAATTGGCTCATTTCAGAAATGCATTTCCAACCTTTTAAGCTAGAACACTAATTAGATTTTGTATGCAGCAGCATTCTTCACATAAAGTACATTTTTATAAACAAATGCCAGTCGTTTTATTGTTACTAGGAATGTGACTTCTTTGAATTTGATGTTCTTACACTGGGTTCCAAAAAGCAGAATGTTGTAATGTGCTTTTAATCTTTGAAATAGCAATGTTGACAGAAACATTTATAAACATTGGCTATGAGAATTAGGCAACTAAATTAGATTTTAAAGATGATGATTGGCATGAAAAATAGCAGTTCTTCAAATAATTCACAGTGAAGCAAACAATAAATCTTCTTTTGAGCAAAGATTGTATGAAACTTCATTTATCCTGTGTGACCAGTGAGCAAAGGTTGTACTTTAATGAATGGAAACTAGCAACAAGGTCAGTTTTAAAAGCCTCCCAGGCTGAATGTCTGACATCTCAGAACATTAAAAGTGCTAGCATGGTAATTATTGTTTTGGCAGAGTCATTGAATGTTGGGCTACAGATTCAATAGCATAAATTCTGCTCTGTGAGAAAAAATAGAAGCAAAGTAAGTTTGTATTTTACATTGATGCTTTCATCTAAATCATGGGATGGCAAACAGTGTCTTCAGTTGTTATCAAAGCTCCTATCACTAGCCACAGATCAATGGAGTTGTAGTTTAGTAACAGTTGATGGTTTCAGTTTGCGCTCCACTTATCAAAGGGCACAGTTCTAACCTACTATCTGGTTAACTTTAAATTTAAAACTATAGAGGAGATGCACTAAAGCTTGATAAAGAGGTGATAAAGCAGAGATGACTTCTCTAGGTATATCAGTTCTATAATTCCTATGTAATTCTTTGGAGCCAATGCACTAAAATGTCTCCAACTCTTTGATCTTAATGAATAATCTCCATAGAATAACATAAGAACTGGAGAAGTGATATCACTGGAGAAGACATCTCCGCTTTATCTCCTCTTTATCATGCCTAAGTGCACAACCCCCCATGTATTCTAACCTTAAGGGTCCTTGTCAAATATATATTTTTTATACACTGATTTTTCCTAGGTAAGCATCATCCTTTGTAACAGTTATTTGTAATAGCAAAATGATATCTTGGTCATTAATAACAACAGTAAACTGAGCATCATCCATGTGGCTTAAGATTCTCACTTAAAGGGATAGTAGTACTTTAATATTACTAATCCCCATAGTGTAGCTCTTTAAAAAATAATTCAATTGCCCCCAGGTTCATCTCTCAAACCTTTATGGTTTGAGAGAAAACCGTAAGCAAAGTTCCCCCTTCCTCCCCCTTCCCTGAAGTCAGCGTTGTACTGAATGCAGGGATATCCGGTTTTATTTTTCATAAGGCGGCGGAGACAGTGAAAGATAGGAGAGAATGAGTGCGTTTGTGAGTGTGCACTTGTATGTGTACGTACCTATGTTAGTGGACTTCTCTTTCCAAGTAAAACAACTTGAACTTTAAAAGTATTTTGTATGCACACTCTGAGCTTTCATCATATTAAGTGACAGGAACAGCACAACAGTACTGCTTTGAGTTCCAGAAAGGTATTCAACACATTGCAACACAATGCTTTGGATATCTATCTGGTACTCACAGGATTAAAGGGATAGTAGTAGTTAAAATGTAAAAAAAAATATATGTTGTAGGGTTTATCCCTCTGAGTAAAACAAGGGTACTCTCACTGCTGAAAGGGGTTTTATTCAAAAGGTATTGTAGCACAAAGTTTAATTTTTTAGGTGCAATATCACAGTGGCCTGAAATTGTACAGTGGCACTGTTTCTACACCATCCTAGGACAGCTCTGGTCCCAGGACCATAAATCTCCATAGGATGGTGTAGCAACAGCGCCAATGTACAATTTCAGGCCACTGTGATATTGCACCTAAAAAATCCAACTTTGAGCTGTAATAATTTTTGAGTAAAACACCTTTCGGCAGTGAGAGTGTCCTTGTTTTACTCAGGGGGATAAACCCTACAACATATTTTTTTTACATTTTAATTATTCCTATCCCTTTAATAACAAAAGTGAGCTTTAATATAATAATTTCCAAGCAGTGGTAGTGTCATTTTTAAATGATGAAAATTTATAAAAATAAAATATTTTTTAAATACAAATTGACTAAGCCTGTTATGATCCTTGTATGTATTGTAGGAATAGTCAGGTTTACATGTAAATTTGAAGAAGTAATAATTTAAGTACTTTTACCACACAGTGCAAACTGCAGCTTGAATAACTTGAATCAAATATGGCTGCTAATAATAGAGACTAGTCTCAGTGGTGCTATTGTGTATCTTAAAGTGAACACACATTAGTAATGCAAACTTACACTAAAATAATACTACAGCTGTTTTAACTCCTTGTATTCTAGAAACATTTCCAGTGCACTGCTTCACAAAATGTTGCAGATTGCATTAGCATTGAAGGGTTAAAGCATCATGCACAAATGAAAAGTGGAATAATTCTGGGCCAATAATATCAAAGGAACAAGAAGAAACTCATAGAATTCCCACTGATTCAATTCTGTTGCTTAAAGTGATAGTAATGTTTCACAAAAACAGCAGCCCCAATTAATCTTCATAGTATTTGAGCCATAGAGAGTGTTATTTCATTACTGTGAGCATTGTAGTTCAAGAGTAGTTGAATGATAAAGTTTCCCCCTCCTGCCCCTTTTACCTAGTGTAAGCCCCCACTCCTCAGATGTGGAATCCAGTCCATAGACCAGACAGCTCACATCAAGGGTCAAAATTCTTACCGTGGAAACAGTGAAATCCCTGCCCCCCTTGACAGGTTGTTCAGCTTTTTCCCTTATTTTAATTGAAGATTGTCCCTCTCTGCAATCTACCTGGACACTCCCTGCTGCTCTAAGCTGAGCAGTGTTACATCAATAGAAGGGACGTGAGAGGGATATTTTATCATTCAATTACTCTTGAACTACAACTCTGACAGGATGAAATAACACTCTCCAAGGCCCAAATACTATGAAGATTACTTAGAGCTGCTTTTATTATGAAACATTACTATCCCTTTAAAGGATTAAGTGGGGCTTTTAACCTATTTCATTTTAGAAAGGTCTACAACGAAGCAGTGGCAATATTTATTTGACCATATGGTTCAGTTGGTTGGCCCCAGAATTGCTAATTTTTTTCTAGCCTAAGTATGCTATATCCTCCCTTATAATAAAGGGCAGTTTTATTCTAATTTTGATGACCTGTAGGAACCTTTAAAGACTGAGGTTATACAAGTAAGACATTGTGCAAATTAATATTATAGTAAGGTATGGCACTGAGAAATAAGTAGTGGCCTATTTTTAGTATATAGGCACCAAACACTATCAAACACATTATGGCATTACATTTTGCATGGCGTAAGAGAGGTTTTTAAATGTACTAATAAAGGATACATTGTATTGACTCACAGTCCAGTGGAGTATCATTAAGCTATGAGTAACCAAGGTCTATAAAGTAGTATTCCTACCATCTTTTATCTCATTTCTTTTCTTTCAACAGTTCAGATGTTCAAATATAGAAAGGCTTTTGGTAAAAATTAAATACACTCTATACATCTCTTTCATCAATACGTAAAACTATAAATACCTCAAATTCCCACTGACTTAACCCTTTGAATGCCAGAGGGGTATAAAAGCAGTGTGAAGCAATATGTTGTACACCAAATTTCAAATGTCTTTATCTCCTGTGTATTTCTGAATTTCCTTCTGAGTATTTTGATGATAAGGTTATGGATGGAATGGTTTCTCTGGGCAAAATGATGACTAACTGGGGTATGGTTCTTTGTCTTAGGGTATTTCTCAACAGATTGTTGTCTGTGTGTATTCATACTTAGATTTAGTGGTTTCACCAATGTAGCATCCAGATTCACATTCAGTGCATTGTATCATACGTGCAACATTTGCTGCTGCACCCTTTAATGATCAATTTTTTTTCAGAGTCTGTGACTACCTGAATACCAGAATAGGTGGTTGGGCATATATATATATATATATATATATATATATATATATATATATATATATATATACACACACAACCATTAATACTTATCTTCTAAATCTTACTGTAGATAAGTACTGATGGTTGTGCAGCAAATACAACGCTTCCTAGATTTTTGGTCTTTCAACAGTTTCTACGTCCTATGCCAATTGAGGCGGTAAAAATTCAGCAGCTTGGCAATTATATATTGCCATTGATTATAAAATGATTTCACTGTGGAATAACTTTTATACATTGAAGCAAAATGAATTTATCATATAAACAATCCCTTTATGTACTCTGTTGGAATAAAATAAGCATCATCAACAAGTGAATGATGATTTAAGGAAAATATTAACAGCAAGGGAATTTACCAGTAATTAATTACTAGAATAAATTTTCACGAAATTTGCAGAGACAAACTGTTTAGAAATCTGTTAAACAGCAAATTATGTTTAACAAATGAAAAATGTAATAAAATGTAATATAAGCAGAGGAATCCCAGATGTTTTATAGTAGCACTTGATGAGTACTGAGAATGATGAAGATATGTAGACTACATAATTACAGTGAAAATAACAGTTGACCTTGTTATAATACATTCTATTTTAACTTTTTTTTTTTTAAAGCAAAGAAAACTCACTTTTGCATTATACTTCTTCCAGGTTAATCCATAATATTTCTACCTTAGGGGCTATTAGAGGTGATATTCTTTAGGAAGTTGTCTTAAAACAGTTATTCATTTTTGGTTTTAAAGGGATAGTAATACTTGCAAATTACTAATCCCCATATTGTAGCTTTGTTAAAAAGAAACGTATTGGCCCCAGTGTCATCTCTCAAACCCTTATGGTTTGAGAGATGATAGCACTCAAAGTTCCCCACTCCCTCCCCCTTCCCTGACTGAACACTGACTGCAGGGATATCCGGAATTACTTGCATCAGGTGGCTCTGCAGCATTGAAGAGATCGTGTTTATAAAAAAGAAATCTTTCACTAAAACGGTCTTCTACGTGTGCTTGCAAACCAAGCACATGTAGAAGACCATTTCAGTGAAATAATTTTTTTTTATAAACGCAATCTCTGCTCAGCTGCAGAGTCGCCTGTTGTACATAAGACATACAACAGCTTCCCCTGCAGTCAGCGTTCAGTCAGGGAAGGGGGAAGGAGGGGGGAACTTTGAGCGCTATCATGGAGATATACAAAAGCAACCAGTAAGATGCCAGGGATGGAAAGAGAAGAACCCCTCAGAATAAAAACCAAGTTCAATGAGAAATTAACTGGCACAACATGAACCTCAGGTGTCAACTAACACCAACACTACTAACCAAAGAAAATAATCCAACATGGTAATGGTCCAACTGGAATCAGTGAAGGGACACCAACACAGGCACAATATCCTGTAGAACCTTTTTGTCCATAGCCAGCTTCAGCCAAAGCCAACCCATTAACATGGTAGAATTTGATGAATATGTGAATGGATAACATAATTTCCTCCTTGCACAACTTCTCCACAGAGGTCTAATAAACTGGGAATTAGATTTCTGGAAAGGCTACACGTGATGTACATAGTACTTTAAACACCTTTCCACATTCAAGAGGTGAAGTTCCCACTCCTGTCCACTGGATGGAGCTGAAGAGAGAGTAGGAAGATCTATTTCCTGGTTGACATGAAACTCAGAAACAACTTTAGGGACAAACCCTATAGGAGTCCTCAGAACTAGCCCGTCAGGCTGGAAGACCAAAAAGAGAGGTATACAAGACAAAGCTTGCAGTTAGGCCACCCACCAAATCAAGATGACAGCCAAGAGAAAGGAGGTCTTAAGCATCAGGAGATGCAGGGAATATGAAGACAAAAGGAGCCTTGTGACGCACTCTCAGGACCAGGTTCAAATCCCATGGGAGAGTGGAATCCTAAAAGACCAGGTTGGAATGAGGCACACATTGGACGAAAGATTGCACATCAGGCAATGATGTAATATGCTTCTGAAAAAGTAAAGGATGAGCATAAATCTGAACTTTAATAGACTAAGACTAAGTCTAAGCAGTTTCTGAAGACATTCCTGAAGAAAAACCACGACAACAGGAAAATGAAAAGGTTGTGCCGGGACCTCTGTTTCTTACACCACACATACAGCAGGGATCATACTGTGTGATATGCCTAAGAGGAGACTGGTTTCAAAGCCTGTAGCATGTAGCAGTGACATTATTAGAGAAATCATTCTTTCTTACGATTCTGGCCTCAAGAGAAAGGCCATCAAAGCCAGCTTCCCCACATGTGGATGGTAAAGCAGGCCCTGAGACAAGAGGACCAGACTCATAGTGAGCTGAAATGGCTCCACCACAGATTAAAAAGATCCAAAAAACAGACACACCCCAGGCCAGAGCGGGGCAATCAAACATGGTCTTGTTCCATTCTGATTTTTCTTAATACCCTGGGAATTAAGGGAACCAGAGGAAACACATACACATACATTGTGTGTACAGAGAGAGCTAGTGGATCTGGGATTTGGCACAGAACTGGGGATCCTTGTGGTTTAACTGGGAGGTCATGAGGTCCACCACAGGGAGATGTCATAGATGAACTACGGATTTGAATACACTCTGATTGAGCCCAAACAGCTGGGATCTATATGTTGGCAACTGTGAAAGTCTGCCACAATTTTGTCTACTTCTGGAATGTGAATAAAAGAGGGAGCTGGCACACTTCCAACATGAAAACCATTCAGACCTTGGCCCACGAGGTTAAACTCCTGGTCCCTCTCTGGCTGTTGATGCAAGCGACTGTTATATTGTCCAACTTAATCCACACTGGGAATCCCTGGAGGGACTGAAGACAGTGTCTCAGAGCTACGTGAATTGCATGAAACTCCAGAATATTGATGAACAAAGAGCTCTCTGCCTCAGTTCAAAGACCCTGTGAGGTCAGGTAATCCAGATCCACACCCCAGCCTATCAGACTGGTGTCTGTCGTAACTGTGACTCAAATCAGATTAACCAGGGGCTGTCCCAAGATCAGATAAGGGCTTTGAAACCACCACCAAAGGTCTGGTTTTGCTCTGCCAGACAGAGACATGACAAGGGAAAGGTGCTGTATGGACCAATTTCATCATAGATGGATGGGAAACTGGCTGAGGCACTCAGAGGGATAATGACTGGATCTTGTTGACAAACAGTAAGACCTTCCCCTTAAGGGTGTTGAATCTCATGCTAAGAAAGCAAAGGACCTTGCATAAAACCAGAGAAGATTTCTTGAGATTGAGAACTAAAGCATTTGCTCCAGAATAGACACACAGGACTGAATCTGAGTGAACAACGACTCCTCTGACAGAGCTTGTCTGCCTGATCTTTGAGGGCCATGGCAACAGCCAGCAAGAAAGCAGCATACTTAGCAAAGAGAGAAAATGGGGGTCATCCATAGTGGGAGTGGTCCACTGCTCTAAAGCCTCTGCAGAAAAAGGATAAAGAAGGGAAATGTGCCTGTTAAGGAAAAACCTGCTGTTAGACATCTTCCATTCCTCTGTCTGCAATTGGTCCAAGGAATGGTGGGAAGGAAAACACACAACCTCCGTTCTTGCATCTCTTAAAATATCTGGGGAAGAGGAACTAGAATCAGAAACCTCCAATACCTTAAGCTTTTCTAGAAAAAGCCTGAGTAAGACCCTCAGAGGAAGTGTAGGGGTCTTTCACATAAGAGTCCCTGACAGAGAAATACAAATCTCTGTCATACACATCAGTTTCCTTTCCTCAGTGCAGGAATGCCCAATAATGGGGATATCCCCACTATAAAATCACTAAGCACTTTTTGGTGGGCACAGGGTGTCTCATTGACCTAGAATATAAAGTATTTTAATAGATGAGGGGATAGAATTGAGGAAATAAAGGCCTTAACCCATTTAGTCTCCTGTTCATCAGGTGAGGGCCCCAGAGATTGAGCAAGGGCACCAATGCATAAAGTACCAGAAAATTCACTAGAAAGCCAAATTTGGCATGATGAGTAATGGGTTAATGGGGTTAAAGATACCCCTGAATCCTTTGAATCTTTGGATTTTCCCATGCCTTCCTTAGGGTATGACATAATCCCCCAAGACTCCCAAAAAATAAGATAAGAATAGTAAAAGAACTCAACCTCAACATAGCCAGCAGATCCCAAGAGGAAGAGGACTTGTCAGTTACCACCTCTTGCTTTGGGACCATCAGAGTTTAAATAGACAGGAAAATAGGTAGACGAGAGATAGATCAATTGGTTGTTATCCACAGTAAATGTCTATGCTTCTATGTTTTTAAGGATGCAGGTAGGGATTATAGATGATTACTCCATGTTTATGTTTGCCAGTTTACTTTTCTTTCCAGTTACTGGAAAGTCAATAGAGCAATATTTTTTCTGCAAAACTGAAGAAAAAAACCCCAATGTAAATATATTGCATAATTAGCATCTTGTGACTATTGATAGAAAAAATAGTTGCATACTTATATAGTTAGTGAGATGGAAAAAAGTAATACACCCATGAAGATCAACCTTTGTTAGAACCCTACTAAGATGATCAAACAAAAACGTCACTGCCAATTTCGTACCAATGAGAAAAACTACCTTCCTTGCTCTGAAATGATTGTGGGATTACCCCTAGATCAATCATTTTAATCCGTGATACCTATTTTTTTTTTTAATTAAATGCGTAACACTGAACTTCTCTAAAATCTATTGTAACTGCAAACACTGCATGCTTTGGTTGTACATTATGCATCTTGACAGTATTTACTGTGAATAACCCCCTACCTCAGACAAAGCCTCCATTCCTAATCATAAAAGAAGTCCTCAAGGTATCTTCCTGCCCAGGCCTTAGAAGAAAAAGTTCCCATTATATGAATTAAACTGATCTTTGAATATGCTTGTACAATCTAATTAGAGCCCCTCTAGAGTAAGCAAACCAATTTAACGCTAATGGTGCAAATGACTACATCATAATTATGTATATAAAATTTGTAGCAGAGCAGTTATTATATATTCGCTATTACATGGTAACGCTCCTTCAACAGCAGATGATGAAATATATCATCAATCCCTTTTATGAGTATATTTTACATTCTTTTTTTTAGAACAATATAATTATTAAGATTTATAAAC